>CM073734.1:69310607-71793729 GCA_037113605.1 Calophaca sinica
ATTTTTACGCAATGATGAATTAAATAAAGAGAATTGTTTTTTGGACACAAATCCAAACACAGACACCGTATATTGATACGGTTTCCCTTTTTTTAATTTTTTTTCACCGACCTGGTCAAACCGAGAACGTGCGCTTTGTGTGTGTGAGATACGATGTCGGCACTGTTGATGTCGGGTGCTGTGTTCAAATAACATGGCTCTTAAATAAATTCCTCCACCACTGTGAAAATTTTGAAGTGGGAAGCGATTTCAAATAGGTCAATTTCTGATTCTGACATTAGAAATTGCAATAAATTTTTTTGCTCGTGCAAAAAGTTTAAAATGCTCAAAAGGTTATTGTTTAGGTCATTGTTTTTAATTAGGATTTGAATCTTAATAATTTGTCCTTAGGCCTCAAAAGTTCTCTACACGGCCCTGACAACGAGTGGAATTTGAGAACTTGGATGGCTGCCTCCCTAGCGCTAAGGGTGCACTCCACAACAGGGTTAGTAGCTTCTCCGGGAAGGTGAATAGGCTGTGTTAGGAAATTACGCAAAATTTCCCCATAGTCAGATTATTGGAAGAGCGAAAAATAAATGCGGAAGCACACATAAAAATTGATAACGGAGTTCGGCCAATAATGCCTACGTCTCCGGACTGCTGCAGACCTTATATTGAAAAAGAAAATACACACTGTGTTTACAAACACTCACACTTTCTCACAAAACCCACAACCCAATTACACCCAAGAATTTCTCTCACAAAATTCTGTCACTAGAATTTTATCTCACAAATGCTTATCTCTTTAAGCTTTGGAACTCACTTGGTTGGAATTCTCTCAATGTTGGAATGATTTGCTCTTGCCTTCAAGCTTCTATTTATAGGCAAGGTTTGCAATGTGAACATATAATATGAACACATCAAATTGGATGGCCACCTACCATCATGTGTTTTATGACTTTCCAAATTTTCTAACCCATGTTTTTCTTATTTTGGTTGGTGGCTTGCCTCTTTTGACTAACAATTTTTCTTATTTTGGTTGGTGGCTTGCCTCTTTTGACTAACAATCTCCCACTTGAAGACTGATTTCAATCGGTCTTCACACCTCGATCAAGCAGCAGCCTTCCCCGGTCTGTTATTTGAGCAGGCCAACTGAAGTTGAGCACAACTTCAGTTTGTCGATAGTCACCACCTTTGTCAACATGTCTGCTGGGTTCTTACTTCCTTGAATCTTCTTCAACATTAACACCTCATCCTCAAGCAGAGATCTGATGAAGTGATAACGAAGACCAATGTGCTTTGTTCTGGAGTGAAATGCTGAGTTCTTTGCCAGATGTATCGCACTCTGACTATCACTGTGCAAAACACTCTTCTCCTGTGTGAAACCCAACTCTGTTAACAATCCTTGAAGCCATATCAATTCTTTGCTGGCTTCTGTTACTGCTACATACTCAGCCTCTGTAGTGGATAAAGCAACAATCTTTTGTATCCGCGACATCCAACTAACTGCTGTAGTACCAACAGTAAATACGTAACCAGTGGTACTTCTTCGGTGATCGACTTCACCCCCAAAGTCTGCATCTACGTAGCCTTGTACTTGTAATTCACCTTTACCAAAGTACAAACACTTCTCTGTAGTGCTTCTTAGATACCTCAAAATCCATTTCACTGCTTCCCAATGAGCTTTTCCTGGATTTGACATAAACCTGCTAACTACTCCCACTGCATGGCCAATGTCTGGCCTCGTACAGACCATTGCGTACATCAAACTTCCAATGGCTGAAGCATATGGTATCTTAGCCATGGATTCTCTTTCTTCCTCCGTCTGAGGTGACTGTTCCTTGGATAGGCGAAAATGACTGGCCAAAGGTGTGCTAACCGGTTTGGCGTTGCCCATGTTGAATCTTTGCAAAACACGGTTGATGTACTCCGCCTGAGATAACTGCAAAATTCCTTTTTGCTTATCTCTCGTGATTTGCATTCCAAGGATCTTCTTTGCTGGACCCAAGTCCTTCATGTCAAATTCTTTTGACAGCTGCATCTTCAAGTTTCTGATCTCGTCCATATCTAAACCTGCTACTAACATATCATCGACATAAAGTAACAAAATGATATAACTGGACTTATATCTCTTGAAGAAACAACAGTGGTCAGCGTTGCACTTCTGAAAGCCTTCCTTGTGCATGAAGCTTTCAAACTTCCTGTACCACTGTCTCGGAGCTTGTTTCAGGCCATACAAGCTCTTCTTTAATCTGTACACCATATTTTTGTTTCCATCTTCTAAGAAACCTTCAGGTTGGTGCATATAGATCTCCTCATCTAAGTCTCCGTGAAGAAACGCAGTTTTCACGTCCAACTGCTCAAGGTAGAGCTCTTCGCTTGCAACAATACTTAACATCGACTGATAGTATTGAAGCTTCACAACCGAGCAAAAATTTGGTAGTCAACTCCTTCCTTTTGCTGGAATCCTTTAACGACTAGTCGGGCTTTGTATCTCTTGGAGCCATCATTCTCCTCCTTCACCCGATACACCCATTTGTTGTGAAGTACCTTCTTTCCCACGGGTAACTCAGCTAGTTCCCATGTTTGATTTGAGATCAAAGACTTCATCTCGTCTTTCATGGCAAGCTCCCACTTGCTAGCATCTGCAGTCCGACATGCTTCGCATAATCTTGAGCTCCTCCATCACCAACAACATGTAGTCCATGTATCTCTGTTGGGCACAGAACTCGAGAAGACTTTCTCATCGCCGGTTGGAGTAGGAGGCTGCAGTGCGCCAATTGATTCCTCGGTGAGGATTCTCAACTATAGGACTTTACGGGTCATCGCCCACCTCTGCATACATCGCCCACTGCTTACGAGTTCTTTGGCATATGTGCTATGCCTGTCCTTGTACATCACTCTTTCAATGAAGATCACATCTCTACTGCGGATCAGCTTTTTGTTTTCATCATCCCAAAGACGGTAGCCAAACTCATCTTCACCATAACCGATGAAAGTGCACTTCTTCGATTTGGGATCAAGTTTATTCCTGCCTTGATCACTGATATGCACATATGCTACGCAACCGAAAACTCTAAGATGTGAGAGTTTTACCTCTTTTCCGCTCTATACCTCTTCTGGTATTCTGTGCTCCAATGGTACCGATGGACCTCGGTTGATCAAGTAAGTCTTTGTGTTGATCGCTTCGCCGTAATCGCTTGTAAGCCTGACTGCACCCGCAAGCTTCTGGCTCTCTCTGTCAACGTTCGATTCATACGCTCAGCTACAACATTGTGTTGAGGCGTACCTGGCACGGTTCTTTCCATTCTGATCCCGTGCTCATAGCAGAACTTCTTGAATCTGGTGTCTTCATGAATTCTTCATGAATTTACCAAGGTTTCCGGGTACATAATTCTCGAAGAATTCTCTCTGCGAAGTGGCATGAAAAGATGCTCCAGAGTCTAACACCCAAGACTCTTCCTTGCTCTCCAAAGAGCATATCAACGCGTCACCTCCTCCTGAGGTGGAAGCAACATTTGCCTCGTCCTTCGCCTCCTGGTTCTTCGGTGCACTCCTGCACTGATTTTTGTAGTGCCCGGTCTTCCCGCAATTCCAACACTCGATAGTCTTCGAGTTGGAGTTTTGAGAACTATGATGATTTCTGGATTTGGACCATCTGCCCTTTGATTTGCCACGTCCATTTCCTCTGGTTGAATTTCTTCCCCTTGACTCTGTATGCAATACTGAAGAGGATGAAGATTCACCCGACTCTCTCCGTCGGATCTCTTCGCTGAGAACTAGGTCACGAACATCGTCTGATTTCAACTTATTGTTTCCCGTTGAGCTACTCACAGCTGTGACAGTAGCATTCCAACTCTCTGGAAGAGAAGACAAAAGTATCAATGCTCGTACCTCATCATCAAATTCGATTCCAACTGAACTCAACTGGGTTGTGACTATGTTGAGTTCATTGAGATGTTGTGCCACCGATGCGCCTTCCGTCATCCGCAAGTTAAACAACCGCCTCATCAAATGAACTTTGTTTGAGGCCGACGGCTTTTCGTACATGTTGGAAAGAGCCTTCATAAGATCCGCTGTGGTCTTTTCTTTTGCAATGTTGAACGCAACATTACGGGATAACGTCAACCGGATAACGCCGAGGGCTTGTCTATCGAGAAGGATCCATTCATCTTCCTTCATCTCCGCTGGTTTCTTTCCTGTGAGAGGTTGATACAACTTTTTCTGATACAGATAATCCTCGATCTGCATCTTCCAAAAGCCAAAGTCCGCACCGTCGAACTTTTCAATTTTCACCTTTCCTTCGTCTGCGGCCATACTCCCACTCGAGTCTGACTTCTCTGGATCGTTTCTGATAATTTCTGCTAACCACCGTGCTTTAGAACACCTCCGTGGACAAATTGGTAGCGCCGACCAATTTCACTATTCACGAAAATTACTATTCACGTGAATAGTATCTTCACCAAGATTTAGCAGAAATAACCAACTAGCTCTGATACCAGTTGTTAGGAAATTACGCAAAATTTCCCCATAGTCAGATTAGTGGAAGAGCGAAAAATAAATGCGGAAGCACACATAAAAATTGATAACGGAGTTCGGCCAATAATGCCTACGTCTCCGGACTGCTGCAGACCTTATATTGAAAAAGAAAATACACACTGTGTTTACAAACACTCACACTTTCTCACAAAACCCACAACCCAATTACACCCAAGAATTTCTCTCACAAAATTCTGTCACTAGAATTTTATCTCACAAATGCTTATCTCTTTAAGCTTTGGAACTCACTTGGTTGGAATTCTCTCAATGTTGGAATGATTTGCTCTTGCCTTCAAGCTTCTATTTATAGGCAAGGTTTGCAATGTGAACATATAATATGAACACATCAAATTGGATGGCCACCTACCATCATGTGTTTTATGACTTTCCAAATTTTCTAACCCATGTTTTTCTTATTTTGGTTGGTGGCTTGCCTCTTTTGACTAACAATTTTTCTTATTTTGGTTGGTGGCTTGCCTCTTTTGACTAACAGGCTGAACCTGACCATAAACCACTTCATAGGGAGTGGTTTGAATAGAAGTGTGGAAGTTAGTGTTATACCACCATTGCCAATGCTAGCCACTTGGACCAATATGAAGGTTTGTCTGAACACATACAATAAAGGTAAGTCTCCAAGCATTTGTTGACAATTTCAGTTTGACCATCGGATTGAGGATGATAAGCAGTTGACTTGTTCAAAGAAGTGCCTTGAATCTGAAACAATTCACTCCAAACATTGTTGAGAAAGATTGAATCCCTATCACTAGTTATTGAACTAAGCATCTCATGTAATTTAAAAACATGGTCAAGGAAGAAAAGAGCAACATCCAGAGCAGTATAGGGATGGAACAAAGCCAAGAAATGAGCATATAACCAATATGACTTGTTTGCCATGGGAGGGAGGGAGACCTTCAACGAAGTACATGCTAATGCCATCCCACACACTATTGGGAATAGGCAATGGTTGCAATAATCCTAGTGAGGTAGTTAAGTCTGGTTTACATTTTTAAAAAACATAGCAATTTCTTACCTAATGTTGAAATTTCTTTAGTCATGCTCTTCCAAAAGAAAAGAGACTTGATCCTTGCAGTAGTGACATCTCTACCAGAATGTCCTCCTTTTGAAGAATCATGAAGCCAGTTAAGAATTATCAATTTGAGGTCAAGAAAAGCCCCAATGACCAGTTCGCCTCTCCTCCTTGATTCACCTCTATGCCAAGTGTATTTTGGATGTTTACTGGGATTCAACTCTAATTCTTGAATCAGTCAGCAGACCAACTAGCCTTAATTTGCTCCAATAAATCGTCCTTAGCATTACTAAGCATTAATGGCAACAACTCAGTCTCTAGCTTCCTGGATAGAGAATCTGCAACTACATTTTCACTTCCTTTCATGTAATGAATCTCAAAGTCAAAACCAGTGAGTGTTAACATCCAAACTTGCGGGAAAGGAGTATTTAACCGTTGTTTGAGGATGAACTTGATGCTTTTCTGATCAGTTTTAATTATAAAGTGGCCATGAGATAGGTAGGCACCCCATTTTTGTATGGCATACACAATTGCTAGAAACTCCCTCTCATAAATGGACATGGCTTGTTTCTTTGGACACAAGTAGGGGTGTGCAAAAGCATTGGTAAACCTGAACCATACTAAAAACTATACTGGATTGTTTAGAAAAGCCCAAACCATTTTCTAAAAAATACCAACCCAGCCCGTTTAGTGAAAAAATAGAATACCGGGATTCCTCTTCTGGAAATCGGTAAATACCACTTTCGGATTCCTTTCCCCTCTTTCTGTTTCCTTTCATTTTTCTTATTAAAAATAAGTTTAAAAAAATTAAAAGGAGAAAAGGAGCCCGATGAGGTTTTTCTTGGAATTCGTTTCTTGTTGTTGCTCGCCCACATGGCGCGCGCCCGGGCCTTCAGTTCTGGCAGAGGAGGAGGAGAGGTGGCTAGTTCCGGTGCCGGTTGTTGCTGTTGGCTCCGCTCCTTCTAGCTGTCGATGCCGCAAGAAGCAGAGGAGGATTGGCGCACCGGATTAGAGGCCGTCGCTGGGATCTATCTCAGAGGACATCACAATACCACCGAGGAAGCCTCTGAACGGCGCGGTTGCCTCTGCTGGAAAGGACGTGAATAAGGGGACTATCGTCGGTGGTGCCGCCAAGGTTTATCGCCGTAGTTATAGCGACGATTATCATGGGTCAATAAAAAAAACCAGTTCGCGTTACCAAAAAATAAAAACCCAGTTCGCAACAAAAAAAATGGTTTGAAACCGGTACAAAAAGGTAAACCAGTACAAAACAGGTAAACCGGTAATTAAGCGGAACAAAAAATAAACCGGTTATGAATCGGTTCGAAACCAGTACAATACCCGTTCGGGGAAAAAAAACCAGTTTTTCTCAAACAGTTTTAAATTATTGGACTGAAAACCAGTTTGGTACAAATATGGCATGGTCCTTATACCATGCACCACCCTAGACACAAGGACTTACCAATATAAGCCATAGAGTTATGATCTTGCATTAAAACTGTTCCAATACCGGGTATTGGAAACCTATCTTTAATTGTTTGTTGATTCAGCTTTCTATAATCCACACAAAGTCTCCGAGAGTCATCTTTTTTCCTAATTAAAACAATTGAAGCATAGCGACTATTGCTATATTGAATGACAAAAATGATAAATGCACACCACTTTTACACAAACAGTATTTTCGTACGGTCCGAACGGAATCCGTATGGTTTTATTTTTTATTTTTATAGAAACAGATTTTTTTATCTGGTTAACGCAGTTCATGTAAGTGGTTAATGCATTTCATGTAAGTGGTTAACGCAGTCCACTAACTGATTAATAGACACAGATTTTTTTTTAACTGGTTAACACAGTTCATGTAAATGGTTAATGCAGTTCATGTAAGTGGTTAACGCAGTCCACTAACTGGTTAATACACAAATTTTTTTAACTGGTTAACGCAGTTCATGTAACTGGCTAACGCAGTCTACTAACTGGTTAATACACAGATTTTTTTAACTGGTTAATACAGACACATCTTTTTTTAACTGGTTAACGTAGTTTATCTAAGTGGTTAACGCAGTTCATGTAAGTGGTTAACGCAGGTCACTAACTGGTTAGTATATAGATTTTTTTTAACTGGTTAACGTAGTTCATATAAGTGGTTAACACTGTTTATATAAGTGGTTAATATTTTTTTTAAAAAAGTATTTTTTTGAAGAATTTTTTTTTAAAAAATATTTTTTTGAAAAAAAAATATCCGTACACATACGGACATACGGACTACGGTGTGCAATACGGTGGCCATAAATATGGTGTGCATTTATCGCGAACGATTGAATGATGCCTTGAATAATCATTTCTTCTATTAATGTATCAACGATATCCTTTTGAATAATAAAATGTCGGTAAGGCCTCAAATTAAAATGATTGGAACCTTCTTTTAGAGGAATCTTATGGTCAAAACCAGACTTGCTTGGTCGGAGTTGCTGCGAATCTTCAAAAATGTCTGAATAATCAACATCGACTTGTTCAATCACTCTTGGTAATTGATAATCAAAAGCTTTAATCAACGGAACATTGCAAGTAGGAACATCAATCTGATTACTGAACATGTCCAAAAAACAAAAAAACACATTCGTGCTCCCTACTGAACAGCTTGAGTAAATGACTTCTTATTGATCAATTTGATACTTGAGGGTTTGGCTCCTCTCGATGCAAATCTTTTTCCTTTCAATGTAAACTCCATCTGCAGCTTGTTGAAGTCCCAAATGATTTTACCATGGGACGTTTGTTTCAAGTGTTGTGAATTCATCTCAGGAATAAGATTCCTACAATTAATCCTGGGTATTTCTAGAAAAAAGTGTTTGGCAAGCTTTATAACATTTCTAGGAATAAGGTAGTTATATCAATTAAAAAGAAATTTCATTCCCACCTCCATGGGAATCCACATTCCCACCTCCACCCTTGGTAAATTTTCATGGGAACAATGGAAGTTATTTTTTACCCGAAAATCTTTTATGTCCAAGAATAATTTTTTTAAACTTGTTACAAACGTGGGAATACACATTCTCCTTCCATATATTCCCAGGAATCTCTTAAAAATCCTTGAAACAAACACCCGACAAGTGAAGTTTACCATTGTATTCCAAGGATCAAATCACAACACCCTAAAGGCAGCACCAATACATCAGTAGTGAAAATGGACTGCTGTAGTTGCCAATTGAAACCTTTGCATGTATATGGGGCTTGCAATTTATTACTACCCCCTGATGTGACTGTCATGGGTGACATAGGTTCCAATTTGCATCCCAGCTTCTTGGCCAATTCCAAGTCTAAGAAATTGTGAGTACTTTCACTATCAATCAAGATTTGCAACAATTTTTTATTATGAAAGCCACTGTTTCTCATGGTCTGCAAATTTCAAACTCTTGTCAAAGCATTCAATGAAAGTTGTGGGCCCTCAAATTGATTACTCTCTACACTAACTGTGAAAAGAAATAATTTTGAATATTATTTCAATTGTATCTCGTTTACAAACACTAATATGTTTATATAGACAAAGCAGAACCTAATGGGCCTGACTAATGGGCCATATAGAAAAAACACTATTAATTACAAAATATATGTTATATTTACAGCACTCCCCATCAAACTGGTGAATGGATATCTATCATTCCCAGCTTGCAAGTAAGTTGGCTAAATCGTTCTGTTGGCAAGCCCTTGGTTGACACATTCACTAGCTGGTTTCCAGAGGGAATGTAGGCTGTTGTTATCACACCACTATCTAACTTCTCCTTGATAAAGTGTCGGTCTATCTCAATATGTTTTGTCCTGTCATGCTGAACAGGATTATGAGCAATGCTGATAGCTGATTTGTTGTCACAAAACAACTTCATAGGACCCTCATACTTTATCTTCAAGTCATCAAGAACAATCTTCATCTAGAGTAGCTCACAAATTCCATGTGCCATAGCTCTAAACTCTGCCTCAACACTTGATCGAGCCACTACATTTTGCTTCTTACTTCTCCAAGTAACAAGGTTCCCACATAGGAATGTACAATAACCTGAAGTGAACCTTCTATCACTCACTGAACCTGCATAGTCTGTGTAACACCCTGTTTCCAGAGTGCTATAGTATAATAATAATTAGATTCTAAATGAGTGAGTAGTTAATAATGATGTAATTAATTTTATTTTATTTAGCAGGCGGAAGTGTATTTACATGAAGTTACCTTACATAGGGCCCTAGCTATACAATATATACTGTAATTTAGACTTCCCATCTACTGAATCTGACTTTACTGGCTGTGTATTGACTAAACCTTTTCCCCTCCTGGAATTGTCCGATACCTGCTAAGGCCCGTAGACAGAAATATACAAGACACGAAAAACAAATGGGAGATAAGAACACACTACACGCACCATTCAATGGGAAAGCAGGATTTAGAATTAATGTATAAAAATAGAATTAATGTATAAAAATGCAAACACAAACAAGTAAAGCAGAATAATAGAATATGTGAAAAATTAGACCACACATCTCCCGATAATGATTTAGATCATTACCTAGTTACCCTTGTCCATGCAACCTACAACTATATGCCTATGTGGCCACACAGATTAATATGGCATAAGCGGCCCCGCCTCAGCCAACTTAGCCTTTGTAGATAACAGCACAACGACCTCCCACCGACGTGTGGGTAGGCCAAGCCAGTTGTCCATCCAGCTATCCCGCTCATCGTACCCCTAAGAGTGCATCCCTGCTCCCCAAATTCGACGATAGAAACAGGTATCGGGCGGCACTCGGGATCGGCACTATGGATAGTGATGCAACAGTATCCCGTCAGGATGACTAGGTTACCCGACGTCTCAACAGGATGGTTGCTAGCCATCCGTCACCTGTAGACTTGTCAGACCCAGACTATCCTCAAGGACCGATGTGTCCTATACCGACTGCATCGTGCCCGCACTCTGGCACCTGGCCTCATACACAGCTTATGTGCACGACGATGGATTACAGCACATGCATATGATTATTTGTTAATAAGCACCTTTAACAGTTTGTCATTCTTTATTCTTCATTTCAGCATATCAACTTATTATCTCAGCACTTATCAAACTATCAGCTCAACCAGCTTTAATGTCTTATTCCAGTACTTATCAATTCTTTAGAACTAAATAGTTCAGCCATATTCCCACACATAGCACTATAATAACTTAATCAGCATAAGCAGAACAATCATCCTATACAGCACCCACTATCTGTATATAACATAACATCATTTATCAACCATCCTTGATCAACATATAGGTCAACCAACACATTATCAAGCATCAACCGTCCTCGATCCACACATGAGTCAACCCTAATGTCGCTCAGGCGATCTACTACTGACATGTTATCAGTCCACACACCAGCAATTACACACATAATTATAATGCAATCATAAAGAGCCAACATCACATCAATCAACATCCATCCACTGATATCAATAGATTACTCCTATAGTTGATAGACCTCTAACAATTGTCCTCAGCTATCACAGGTCACAACCCCTCTCCTAAGGTGCTGCTACTATCAACCTCTAGTAGGGCTTGGGTCACCCTACGCCTAGTTATACACTTATTCTAATCCTACATTCCCTGGTGGATAGGGTTCAGATCTCTCATACCTGGCTTAGAAGACTGCTATAATTGCTGCCACTCTCTGCTCCCTCGCCACTCCTGCTACTCGCACTCCTATCTCTGGACACTCCTACCTTGCCTGCTAGGCCACTCTCATTCTCTTCTCTCAAAGGATTACCTACTACGGGATTTCTGATGCACAAGATTCTCTCTTGAGGCAAGTGCAAAGCGTACTTGCTCCTTAGTGGCTCTCAAGGATTACTTTCTAAGGATTTTCTGATGTGCCAGATCCTCATTAGAGGCAAGCACAGAGCATACTAACTCCTTAGAAGTTCCTAGAGAGAGAAAGCTAGAGAGAGAAGAGGATTTGAGGCGAGTTGGAAATGGAAGGGTGAAGGGGTATTTATAGTGAATTTTGGGTCCATCGCGTCGTGATGGTGTCAAGACTCAAGGACCATCGTGTCGCGACCGTGGACACGTGTCAGAGATCCAACGCTCTTGATCCACCGACTTTCCCAACGCCTTTCATCGCGTCACGAGGAGTAAAGACTAAATCTCCATCGCGTCACGACAGAGACACATGTCACCCGTTTATTGGTTGTGATCACCGACTTTGAAAACTCTACAGGATTCCAGAATCTTCTGCCATCGCGTCGCGAGGGCCTCTAGTACAATCTTGATCGCGTCGCGACCGAGGCTAAGGAGACATTCGTAATTTCTTTCATTCTAAACTTTTCTAGGGGTTTCTAGACCCCTTTTAGGGGTATTTTGGTCCTTTTAAGTGTTTCTATAACACATCTTAGCCTATTTCCTTTCAAATTAAGATTTCTAATGTTTAGTCATCGTCTAACTATACTTTAAATATTATTTTCTAAAAAATGGGATGTTACAGTCTGCATCAGTATAAGCCTCCAAAGTCAATCTTCCACATCTTTTGAACAAGAGGCCTCTCCCTGGAGTGGCCTTGAGATATTACAAAATACGATTCACAGCCTGTAAGTGTCTCACCCTTGGATCATGCATACATTGGCTAACAACACTGACCGCATATGCTAAGTCTGGTCTAGTGTATGCCAAGTAAATTAACTTCCCCACTAGTCTTTGATATTGGACCTTGTCAACTTTAGCACTCTCCTCTTCAATATTCATTTTGTGATTTTGCTCGATGGGGACACGCGCAGGTTTACATCCAAGTTTGTTTGTTTCTTGTAACAGATCAAGCACATGCTTCCTTTGAGAAATGAAAATGCTTAATTCCCAAGAAGTACTTAAGTTTTCCAAGGTTCTTCATCTCAAATTCAGCAGATAGTTTCTCTTTGAGCAGTTGTCTTTCAACTGGATCATCTCCTGTAACAATAATATCATCAACATAAACAAGAAGTACTGTTAGCTTTCCTCCCTATGAATGTTTGAAGAAGAGTGTGTGATCGCTTTGGCTTTGCTTGTAGCCTAGGCACACCATAGCCTTCGTGAATCTTCCAAACCAGGCTCGAGGAGACTGTTTTAGCCCATACAAAGCTTTTCTCAGTCTGCACACCTTGTTTGTTCCACTAATGGGTCCAAATCCAAGGGGAATCTCCATATACATTTCCTCTTCTAAGTTTCCATGCAAGAATGCATTTTTAACATCAAATTGTTGTAGTTCCCACCCAGAGTGAGCTGCAAGAGAGAGTAAAATTCGGACAGTGTTCATCTTTGCCACGAGAGCAAATGTCTCCTCATAATTGATGCCATAAGTCTGAGTGTATCCCTTTACCACTAGTCTTGTCTTGTATCGATCAAGAGTGCCATCTGATTTGCATTTGACAGTATAGATCCACCTGCAACCAACTGGCTTCTTGCCCTATGGCCGCTTAACAATCTCCCAAGTTCCATTCCTTTCAAGTGCATTCATTTCCTCATTCATAGCTTCGACCCAATTGACATCTTTTAGTGCCTCTTGCACAGATGCTGGGATTCTCACAGAGTCAACAGCTGTAATAAAACCTTGATGCTGCAAGGAAAGATGTTTAGAGGAAACAAATTGAGAAATAGGGTACTTGGCACAAGTGGAGGGATTGTTTTCAGTACTTACCTCCGGTTCGGACAGTTGAAGTTGTTGCTGGACCAGGTCGGATTTTCCTCTCCTCTGATAAGTCAATGTTAGCTCACTAGCCTTCTTCTTCACTGGTGTTGAAGGTGTTAATTCCTGCAAAACAGAAGACAAAGGAGGAATAGTAGGGACAAAAACAAGTGACTCAGAAACATGTGGCTCAGGGACTGAACCTGAAATAGGTGACTCAGGAAGGCAAGGACCAAGGAGAAGAAACTCAGACTCAGATTCCAAATTACTGCTCTCCCCCTGAAGCTGAGGACGAGTGAAAAAGGACACATGTTCACGGAATGTGATATCCATAGAGACAAAATACTTACGACTGGAAGGATGATAACATTTGTACCCCCATTTGTTAGGAGTATAACCTACAAAGACACATCTGACTGCACGAGAATCCAACTTAGTTCGGTGTTGCTTATGAACATGGACAAAAGCCACACACCAAAATACTCGAGACTCAAGGCTCTGCATGATAGGAACAGAAGGAAAATGTGAGATCATAAACTGAACAGGACTAACATTACCTAAAACATGAGATGGCACCCGATTAATCAGATAGCAGCAGTCAATACTACTTCACCTGGAAGAGAAGGGCTTAAGCAACTTCAAGTAAATGACGATTTTTTCTTTCTGTAACCCCATTTTGTTGTGGGGTGTCAACACATGTAAATTCATGGATGATACCCTGTTTACTGTTAAAGCTTGAAAGGCTATGATTGTCATATTCCTTCCCATTATCAGAACGTAATCTTTTACTGTCTTTCCCAAAGTGCGTTTGTACCATATTGTAAAATTGAATGAACAATTGTGGTACTTCTGATTTATCCTTCATCAAGAAAAGCCAAGTTACTCGAGTACAGTCATCAATAAAGGAAACAAACCATCTCACACCAGAAATATTAGAAATAGGGGCAGGTCCCCAAACATCACAGGTCCCCAAACATCAGAATGAATAAGATCAAATGGTTCGACACTTTTAGTAAGACTAGAGGAAAAGTAGCATGATGATGCTTAGAAAACTGACAAATGTCACAATTAAAAGACTCAACAGATTGTTTTAAGAACAAAGATAGAAAAAAAGACCTCATCAAAGAAAATGGAGAATGACCAAGAAGCTTATGTTGAAGCCAGATTTGTGAAGCAGGAGAATGACACTCTGACTAAGATCGGAGTGCGGAAGACAACACCTTCTGACAAGCTCGTTCATCAGACAGATAGTACAACCCTCCCTGTTCCTTAGCAACTCCAATCGTCTTCCCCGTTGCAAGATCCTGAAAAGCACAATGATAATGAAAAAAGATCACTGCACAGTTATGGTCCTGGGTAAGCTTACGAATAGAGATAAGGTTATTCGAAAGATGGGAACATGAAGCACATCTTTTAATTTAAAAGATTGAAGGTCAATGTCCCCACAACCATCAACACGAGTATAAGAACCATCTGCAACAGTAATATAAGGAATGCTGGAAGGGGAAGTATAAGTCAAAAAATGTTGGGAATGAAAGGTCATGTGATGAGTGGCACCAGAGTCAAGAATCCAAACATTCTGAGGAATAGCATCAGCAGCAGTAAGGGATCGGGAACATGACTTTTTACCACTCATTGCCCGAGAAGAGTACTTAGAAGGCTCACCAAGAGAGTCAAGAAAGGTCCGTAAGCGATCCAAGTTATTTTGGTAGAGTTGCATTGCAGTTTCTGCCATTGGAGAAAAAAAATTCGCACACTGCCGAAAAAAGGAACTATAGGGCTTCAAGAGACCCGCAAAAAAGGAGCTGAAACCAATCCAGTATGATATGTAGTGGGCATTTAATCAGAATCAGACGGATAAATGAACAGTGATGTACGGACAGGTAGACGCTGATCGTACGGACGATCAAAAATACCTGTACTGTCGGTGAACAATACCCGTACGGACAGATGAACAATACTCGCGACAGTGAACAGTCCTGCCTCCAAAAAATTCTAGGTGCAATGAAGGTGCCAAATGCTGCAATGAAGGCAGCCAAGAAAAAAACCGCAATGAAGACGACAAAGAGAACCACAATGAAGGTGGCTAGGGTTTTATGCGGAAGCGAGACCCTCAAGACCGAGAGCTCGTGATACCATGTGGAAAGAAATAATTCTGAATATTATTTCAATTGTATCTCATTTACAAACACTAATAAGTTTATATAGACAAAGCAGAACATAATGGGCCTGACTAATGGGTCATATAGAAAAAAACACTATTAATTACAAAATATATGTTATATTTACAACACTAACTATCCCAATTTCTTCCTTGCCTTCAATTTCTTTTCTTGTAGGCTCATCATCCTCCATATCCATCACCAAAAGCTTTGATTTCTTATGCTGCAATTTACGATTTCTTTAACAGACATTAAATAAAAACAAACAAGGAAACAAGTGAAAATACCCAAAAAAATGGTCCCATAATATACGCTTCCAACATTGTTCTGCTACATTGGTCTTACACATAATAAAATAATGTTGTATTCCATCAATCCATCAACAAAAAGCAAAAGTGAAAGATATTGGTCCCAGACTCTTACCACATCCAGAAAGGTCACCATAAGGGATACCCTTGAGTGTAAGAAGAGAGAGGTCAACACGCGACCTTAAGTAAGGGAGACCTTACCTCCTCATTAATGATATAGAGGAAACTTTTATTATAGTACAAACAATACCTAAGAGAGATAGATATCCCGATAATAAAGGATACCCACCCAGGTACAGAGGTTTGGATCGCTACCATGGAATGATTTCAAAACATGAAGACAAATACAAGGGTCCACTTGTGCTAGCTCTATATAAAGAGTATTGCATCTTCATGCAAAAGTATGATTTTTGCCTAAGGCTCACATACTGACCTAAACGTCAAAGTGCCTTTGTAGATACTCACTCCCACCCCTTTTAACTAGGCTAGGCAGGACAAACTTTTTCGTGAATCACAGAAAGGGAGGCCCAATCCAACCTAAAGTCTGCTGGAGAAATAGGATAAAGTAGCCACATAACATATATCCTAACATTTTCTAACTTCATAGAATCTTTACAAAAAAAAAATGGCCTCATACTCTCTGCCATTGCCAGCGCCATAGTTGTACTCAACACAAACTTCGCCATTACTATGCAATCATAATTTAGCTTGAGTTCCTTTAGGTCATTGTCCATGCATCTTATGGGCTCAAGGACCAAATTTTCGTATAGCCCTTGTATCCTAACTCCTCCGGTATAATTGTTATTTCTTGGATTGACCAGTGATCCAAGTCAAACTCAAGCCTTTTCTCGTCCTACCTCCCCTTCAAAAACTAACCTCCAAGAAGTTCATATTGGAATGTAATGCTAGGAAATTGAAGACAGGCCAAATGACTATAGTGCATCATGTGTAGTTGAGTAAAGAAACTGAAATCGGTCGCCGAATTCATACATTGATTTCAAATGCAAAGAGGGATTTCATTTGGCAAGAGGGATTTGGAAAAGTGAAATAGGAATTAGGTATTTAGTTTCTAATTTCAGAGGATTAGGGATTTGGAGGGAATAATCAAGTAGAGATTAAGTGGACAATGACATGTCAAATGAGGTTGATATTACCATCCAATAATGAAGGTATCTGCAACTACTTAGGGACCAAATTAACGATTCGCTCACAAAGGCCTAATAAAAAGACCCAATCACAAATGAAATGTTAGTCTAGAGACCCAATTAGAAACATTTTTAGTTCAGAAACCTACTTAGTAATTAAACCAAAAAAAATAAAGCACATATAGGATAGACATAAGAAAAAATTGGAGGTGCAAAAAGTAACCCCCTTCAAAGCAATCCTTGTTATATCTTTCCACCTCTCATCCATGCTAATATACATATATGGCCAAAAAAGGGCCATTGAAGTCAGAGAAATAAGCCAGCCGCTAAAATGCGACCCCGAGAGTCAAAACAACGTACGCCAGCCTAGGCTACTGTTCTTCCACTCAACCAAACATAATAAAATAAGCAAACCAAACAAAGGGGAAACTTATATACAACAAATACATATATTTCTTCTCAATGAAATGAATATACATAAAAGAAAAATGGCCATTAAAAACTAAATTTACAAAACAGTGTTTATGTGTAGAGCTTTAAGTAATGAAGTTGCCATCTGTTTGACCAACACTTGTCCATCTCTCCGTTCCCCTATTAAGTTTTGAAGTTTCTCGGGTAGATCATTCTCCACAATCAACTTCTTGGGCTGAGGGTGATGCTCATAAACAGCCTGCCAGAACATTTTTAAGTGATCCGTAATATGTATAATTGCCGTAGGGGTTTAGCATAAAGTAAAATAAAACACAAACTTGCATGTTGCATTCATATTTTATACCAAGTCATGTCAACAGTAAAATAAAGCAACCATATTCCATTCAATCTGCTGAATTATGAGAGGATTTGAGATAAAGTACTTTGTGTCTCTATTCATCTTAGTTTTTCTCCTCTTATTTGATAACTGAAAATTTTAGCATGTATAACAAATATCACATATGCATACCTTTATTAGCCTGAGTAAATTAAGACGAGCTATAGCATCCTGATGATCAAGCCTTGCAATGAGTAATGGTGTTAATCCATTAACAGCCAATGTGGTATTGATCCGGGCAGATTTTCTGCAATATAGTTGTATGATGACACATTAAATAAAATTCAGTAGGCAAAAAAGGTAAGAATAATAACATTTGGAGAAAATTACATAAATTGATTTTTGGCTACGTGAAATATCACATATCCGGTTAACATGTATGGTTTTCTCCTAGTAAAATATCTATCCTCCTCACTTGTACTCTTTCATTCCTTCTAAAAAAATTCTTTTCTAATAAAGAAACATGAAATTTGACTAGGAAGAAACTAAAAGTTCAACCCCAGTCTAATTAACCCCTCCCAGATATCACTTAGACAGTTAGACTCTACAATTTATATTATACAAAATCAGTATTATTTGTGCTATGCATTCTAAGAGTAGTATCCAAAATTCTTACTGATGTCAAAGTTACAACTTTTCCTTATTAGGGTAGCCACACTGAAACCTTAAAAAGACTCGAGCCAGCTTAACCCATTTCCACCCCTACATCATTTTTTAAGATGCCCTAAACCAAGTTACTGAAGACTCTCTAGCCTCTTAAAGACCCCCACAAAAAGTGGGACACCATCTTGTCCTTTCTATTAAGCCCATCTATGAACAACACTCTCTTAACAAAAATCCTAAAATCTTAATTGCATGCCAGATAAATTCAGCCCAGTTAGAATACAAATAGTCTTTTGATCCTATATTTCCCATATAATTACTCGGCCTAAAGGGTGGATAAGACTAGAAAAGATAGGCAGCTAAACAACATTCCCATTTTGTCCCCATCATGTCTTATTTTTCCTACATTAATTATATGCTACTAAGTATAGGATTAATCTAGCTTCTAATTCATCAGGCACTAGATATAACCCAGCACCTACTTCGATAGAATCCTAGTTATTTCTCCCTCATCCATCAATTTAACTAACACAAGTGAAATACTTGTCCATCTCCTATACCTATTTAACCTCATAATAGGAAAAGGGATTTTGGTGCAGCAACCCTTTGTTTATAACCTATCAGTGCAAGACTAGTTTATCAAATAATTAAAGCATTAAAGGACACAAAACCAAATACTTAATTGGACAAGTGAAGAGAAAGGATTTAGAATCCTGTACGTGATGATTTTCAAAAATGGCTCCAATATATGTACAAAATGCTGCTCTGGACAGCACTGGAAGAACTTCACAAGCTTCTGAACTGCATCCTTCTTCAGCAATGCTTGTTCAACCTTCCTATTATCATTGTCATGGGCTAGGCAAACGGCAATTGAATCTAGTGCTGTCACAGACCAAATCTCATCCTCAAGAAGGTTCAAATAGACATCTAAACCACCATGAGCCCTTAACTGCTCCCTTGAGTTGCGAGATGCATGAGCCATGTCACATAGCAGAGGCAATGCGTATTGTTTCAGGGGAGAATTTGATGTGATGAATTGCATCAGATGGGGAATGATTCCATTTTCAGCTGCTTGTTCTTGTCTCCTCTTATTTATCTTGCATAAATTGAACAGTGCGTTCAGGACCTATAAAAGAGAAATGAAAGATGAGATTCAGGCCAACTTTAGATATCTATCTACCACAAAGCAAAACAAAGAAGGGCGGAAAAACTTGTGCATAATCATACACTGTAATTAATTGTTATTATTTCCTTGTATTTCTTGATATGTTTCATTGGATAGATTAGATATGATTTTTGGTAACTGTAATCCCAAGAGTTTATGGATTGCTGATTCCTTTTCCTTGTATGGGTTTGTTTGGACTGACTTATAAACAACTTATTTAGACTTATCTACTGGCATAAACACTTGTCAAAGTGTTTGAGAGAGCTTATAGAAACAGCTTATGACATGTCTGTAAGTTGTTTTCAGCTTATTTCGATAAGCTCTCCATGATAACTTGTGAAAACAACTTACGGCTTATACGAAACCAGTTTGACTATATTTACTCTTTGATATTAAGCTGTTTATCCAAACATATTCTATATATCGTATGATTTTCCTCATGCAATATATATACATACGATATGCTGTTCTGTATTCAGTTTCAAGTACTTCTATAAAATAAAAAACAGTGAAACGAAATTGGAAAAGTCAACCCAAAAGCCCACAATATATTTAATACAGAACATGCTAGACTTGAAGTACTGTTTTTGCTCAAACATTTTTATTTTGGAATAGCAAACAAAACTCTTTGGTTACTACATGACTACTGCTAAATTTATTTGAACTTAATACAAATAAAAGTTGTGAGAAGCATGGCACAGAAAGTGTTAGGACACGAGAAAAGAGGAAATTAGTTAGGGGTAATAAGGGCAGTTAGTTAGTAAGAGGAGATCAGTAAGATAAATAAATAGGGGATGTAAGGTCGGAGGGAACCATTCTGTATATGTGTTGGCATGTAAGTGAAAGGAAAGCTCCTCAGTGAAGAGGAAATCCTAAGGGAGAGAGAAATCTATTCTCCATTTTCTGTTCACTTTTCAATAATGCACTTTTATTCTTTTGATTCACTCTATCTCTTTCATTTCAATTTCTCTTGGTTCCCAACAGAAAGTTAACGAGAAATAGCATGCTTTATACAGTTTATTACCTACCACTAATACGCTACCAATCAATCACGTATTGAAATAAGTTTTTCAAATATTGAATACAACAATAAATAGAATTTATGCCCCACAAAAAATTTTAACAATAGTAAGGTCAGTAAGACTCGCCTCATGATGTATCTCTGATACAAGAGACCCTTCTTTGAGTTCAAGGTTTGGTATCAAGTATTTTATTGCTTCAGCACGCTGAAGATTTTCTAAGCAATTTGGATCAGTTGACAGGTGATTAATACACTTCAGTATCTAGAAAATATGGCAATGCAAAAATGGTTAGAAACAATGTTGTAGGATATAAGCTAAATTACTAAAGGATATGTTTTGTGTCACACCTTCAACAAAATAGGAGGCTCTACTCTATTGAACATCTGGAAAAGCCGACTGAGCAAGCTTTGGCTACACATATAAGACTTCACTGTTGTGTCGGCTTGTGCAAACTCAAGCAGAAGATCTGCCACTTTTTCAAGGTACTCTCTCGCAACTTCTGCATTCAATGATGAAACCATGTGGGAAAGTAGCCCAGATGAAGTAGCACTACCAGGTCTAGCATTTAGAACACCTGAACCAGACAGTACACCTGATGCTGTCTGAGATACGATCCCAGATGTGGAAGCAGCTCCTTCGCTAGAACTAAAAGTCCCTAATTTCTTGGGAGCAACTTTGTGAGACACTCTAGCACTGGATTCAAGATTTCCGTTTTCCCTTCCACGTTGAGAAACATCTGCACAACCACACAAATACTGTGCCATTCATACAGAAACAAATGACAGACAAACAACAGAAAGAAAGCAGAAAATTTAATGTGAAAAAACTTTTTAGAGAAAAAAAAAAGAAAAAAAAAAGAAAAAAGAACACAACAGACATTTTAGAATCATCTGAACTATAGGATACATTGTTAAAAACTATATCAGGAATAATACAGGATAGAACCGGGCTCAACACTCTCTTATATATTAAAAATGAATGAAAGACCTTTTAGATACCAATCATATTAAAACCTGAACCCTTTCTGTAGACAATAACTTACTTCGTGAAAAACTATTGAAGATACCAGACTCAAATATAACTTGGCCAATGCTTACAATTACAAGACCAAGAAGTAAGCAACCGAGCATTGTTTTTGTAAATTTGCAATAGAAGTTAGGAAACCATCAATTCTATGTTCAGACAACTTGAAGAAACCTATTCTTGTAAACGTAACTATCATGAGAAATGAGTAGTTCCGGCAACGTTGAAGGATTTTCTATGACAGATTATAAAGGATTTAAAAAGAACATATATATATATAAGCTAGAAAAGTTTACAACAAATTTTAATGATTGTCTTTATTATAGGTACTTAGGTAGTATTAGCATATAAAGTGTTACAGCTTTGATTTAGCATAGTACTTGTTTTAGCTGATATTCTAGATTCTTCCACTTAATTGGCGTATTGTATTCTACATTATTCTGCCTCTGTAACCAACTGAACTACCTTCAATTAGTTACAGTTATGCAGTTACTCTAGTTGGCAGACTACAAGGACTCTATAAATAGCTCTAGCCTGAGCCTATTGTAGTTGGTTAATCATGCAGTTTGTTCAATTAAATTCAGTTTACTCACTGTTATCAGAATTGTAAGAGGTAGATTTCTGTTATCTATCTGTGTTAAAATATCTTCATCAAAGAAGCAGAAAGATCTTTATTACCTGCGAATTCTGCCATCAAAAAGTCCAGTTCACCATTTGTTTTCTTTTCAGAGGCGTGTAACAAAGGGAGTACACTTTCATGTCTTTCTAACCCTGAAAACTGACGTACATACTCAAGCTGTCCAGAAAAACGTCCAGATGGGGGCTCTTTCTCCAACAAGCTAAGAAGAGGCCTAACTTGCTCTTGCGTAGCTCCAGTTACGGGTAACCCATTTGAGGAAGGTTCTGACAATTTTGAAGACCTATCTGTCGATGTCCTGTTAGCAGAAATACTAATACGTTGCTGTCTGGGTTCAACATCAGCTCGAGAAGGATCATTTTTCCATCGATCCACATTCTCTATCTCTTTCAATGTACCCACTGAAGATTCCCTGGATGCTAGGTTCGAACTCCTCTCTAGTGACACAGCTTCAGCGGCTGCATTGCTTGATTGAGGTCTATCAACATCCATTGGGTAGTTAGCATCTGATCTTCGAGGATTGGAGGATGACGAATGTGAAGGCTGTAAGTGATGATCAATTACTCCACGCCTCACTTTAGGGAGATCTTGCTGATCTACTGAAGAGAGCAGTGCCTCATTCTGATTGACAAAAGGGTGCATAGGATCCAAGATACCAGAACGTGGCCGTTGAGTCGAACCATCAACCAAAAATCCACCCCCAGCAGACATAGAAGCAAATCGAGTTGACTCATTTAAGCTATAAAGTGTATTTATAAGCCTAAGGAGTATGCCATTTTTTGCAGCTATCCGACAAAAATCATTTCTAGGTGTTGACTGCTGAAGCTTAAATACCTGCCACATGCCATCAATAGCCAGATGAACCATCTCCCTGAGCCAGAAGTTGTGTCAGTCAGCTTTTATTGTACAAAATATGATAATACAATACAAATTACAAGCTTATGCACATGCAGGCTATAAGACGCACATATAAAAAACAGAACTCATATGTATCAAGGAACCGCGATATATATATATATATAGTAATTGATCAATCATTATTGAGATGCAAGCATTATTTAAAAGCTTTCAGAAAGTCCTAAAGCATCAAATCAGAATCAACAGCATTTTTCAAGAGCCACACCCGCACCCATAAATTTTTTTGAGTAATTACCAATATCTAAACCCATACCTATTTAATGGGTACAACTGTACAAGCCCTACCTATTATGTGTAATTTTTATGGGCACCCATTGGGTCTAGGTTTAATTGCCATCCCTAATCCTCCTGACATAAAAAGAAGCACCAGTAACAAATAAAAAAGAAAATCAAAGGTAATATATATTGTTGATATGGTTTTATTAATATTGTTGATCTAACACAAGAAGTCAACAGCAATAAAGTCTTTTTCACTAGGTAGGGTCGGCTAAATAGATCAATCGACAACACAATTTCCTGTCATGAATTACATCTAAAGATAGGTCATTTAACTCCAAAGCTCTCTTAATAGTTTGACTTATAGTTTTTTTTGGGGCTACCCTTGCCTATGGCTAATGACCTATCCTCCATCTCATCTACATTCCTAATGAACTACCCATACTTTTTCTCAATTGATATCATTTCTTTTTTTGACATGAATTGATATCATTTCTAATCCTATCTTGTCTCGTGTGACAAGTCAACAATCATACTATTCTCATTTCTATTTTCTACAACACTGGTCTTATTTTCTTGTTCACTTTTTACTACACAACATTCAATTCCATATATCATTGTAGGTCTTATAGTTTGTGCTGTAAAATTTTCTTTCAAGCTTGAGGAGTACCTTTTTTATCATAAACTATACTCGAAACATTCCTCCATTCATCAACCTTCCTTAGACCCTATGTTTGACAACCCCCTCTATCTCCTTGTCATTGTGTATGATGGACCCATGATACTTAATCCGTGAGACTTGTGAGATGGTAGGTTCTCCAATTTTCACCTCTAAGCTAGAACTTGTGTGCCTCTCGCTAAACTTGCATTCCATATTACTTCTTAAACAAAAACCACGTTCTTTCAAGGCTTGTCTTCATATAGCTTTCCATTTATTAGTTCTCTCAACTTTCTAACCGAGGCTATATCATGTGCAAAAAGCATGCACCATGACAGCGTCTCTTGAGGGAAGCCAATCAAGTTGCTAACGGGTTTGCAAAGTTTGGCTTGAGCCTTTAGGCCGGACCTTGCTGGGATTGCTTTCCCGAGGGGCTTCTAGTTTTTGGCTTTTGTTTGTTTGGCTGGGGGCTTTGACCCCTTTTGCTCACCAAAAAAAAATGACACTGTCTCTTGGATAAGTTTAGTGAGCACATCTAGAGCCAGGATAAAAAGAGAAGTACTCAAAGCTGATCCTTGGTGAAAACCTATAGTCACAGGAAAATCTTTCGTGGCCCAACTTGTGTTCTCACGCTAGTCAGGACCCCTCGTATATATCCTTAGTTGCTCAAATGTAAGTAATATGAGCTCCTTTCTTCTCTAGTGCCTTCCACCAAACCTATTTAGGGACACTATCATATGCCTTTTTTAAATCAATGAAAACCATGTGTGAATCTTTTTTATTCCTTCTATGTCTTTCCATTAGTTTTCATAGTAAGTAAATAGTCTCCATGGTTGACCTCCCCGACATAAAACCAAATAGATTCTCTATGATGTGGGTTCTTGTCTTGATCTCCGCTCAATAACTCTCCCATTGCTCAATATTATTATTGCTGATATGATATCCCATGAAAAATTGTTAATTAGGAATTGAATATTGTTTTAGTCAGAGATTTGGGTATTTGAGTTGTATTTGAATTGGGAATAGCTTATCATCGTAAAACTGAATGTTAAGAGGGTTTCCCTCATGCAATCCAAACAATTCAAGTGGTGTAAAGCTGCCCAATCCCTCAACAATTCTGATAAGAAACCCCCTTAAAAAGACCACGTGCTTTCTACTCCATTAGAAGTCAAACACCCGATCCCAAATCAGCTGCTCTGCCAAAGAAACCTCCTTAATAATACAAGTATTATACGACAATCAATAGCGCCCAAGTGCAGAATAGAGAGCACATTGCCACAAAAATTTAGCCTCTTCACTACTACCAAAACCACTATAGCTAGTCACTAAGAATGGTCCACAGAGGTAGGGTGCACCAAGAATTCAGCAACGAAGTCGAACAATCTATTCCATAAAGAGAAAGCATCATAATAAAAAAGATGAGAAAGAGTCTGAACAAGCACAAGCACCATTCTAACACTCATTATGTGGTTTCAAGATAATCAATCCCAAATTTAATAATTTGCTTCCCAAAAATAGCATAAGACAAATCGATGTCATTTCTGGTGCAATACCACATCTTCACATAGCATTGTAAACTATAATCTAATGTAAAATGCAAGTAATTCCACATAAGCACAATTTATAAACAATAACTAACCGGTACTTGGCATAATCAGCCTCAAGAAATCCCACCAAAACAGGTATTCCACGGCAAGCTATAAACATTTGTAACGTCAAAGAACTGCATCAAGTGTTAATAATCAATTCAATGCCTTATTTTCAAAATATAAAACCCAAGTAATAATAACAAATAAAATACACTTGAAACCTTGACTGACAAAGCTGCTGTAAAAAATAAGCTGCTTCCATACGAATCTCTCGAGGTCGATCAGGTACAGCAAAGCTCATGACTGCAGGAATCTACAAAGAAATTTTGCATTAAATACAGCTGAACCACGATATTTGAGGACATTCAGTGATACAATCAAGCATCAAGAAAACCTATGTATAAGGCAGTGATGTTTCAGTGTTTTAGTCTACTGATATTTATGGGCCTGATTTTGATATTCCAAAGACCTAGATATATCATAATTGTTTAGGGTTATCAAAGACTTGAAAGATGTCACTGTAGATAACTCGTATCTTCATTCCCACGATTATTATACCGATACTCATGTTCCCAAGTCATGGACAAATTTATTTTTTGATAGAAAGACATTTCATCAAAGGAAGAAAAAATGAGTACGAAGCTAAATGATAAGACATCCTCTCAAGAAAGTTACAAGAGAAACACCTAGAAATTAATAGATTGATTTACGTAAAAAGCCAAGTCAATCTCTTGAGTCTCGACATGTCTAACAAAGAAACACCAGGGGGGGTTTGTTTCAAGTTATCTAAATTCATTCTCAGGAATATAATGATGGGAATCTCATTCCTGGGTATTTTTAAATAGTTGTGTTAACGATGTGTCGAACTTGGTTAATGATGTGTACTCATTAATGGTTAATGTAGTTCAGTGGATGGTTAATAAGTTACCAATTTACTACATGTGTACCTATTAACCAAGTTTAACACATCATTAACCACAATTTTAAATTGCATTAACTATTGGGGATTGCTGTCGGATTTTGATGACGGATTCTGATGTACAAATAACATTTCTCTTTTAAAAAGAAGTGTTTGGCTAACATTTATAACATTCCCAGGATTCATTTACAAAAGAGGGGTATAGAGGTAGTTATAGGAATTAAAAAAAATAAAAAATTTACATATAAAAATTCATTTCCACCTCACAAACCTATTTTCCCAACCCCTCCCATGGGAATGAAAACCATGAGAATGTGGAAGTTATTTTTAATGGGAATCTTTTATACCCGTGAATAAATTTTGTAACCTTGTAGAAAACATGGAAATACACATTCCTTACCCATCTATTCCTAGGAATGTGTTTAGATTACTTTAAAAAAACACACCCCAATTCAACGTCTATGAGCAGAACACCGCAGACAATATAAAAAGGTAAGCATGTCCCAAATCTTGTCCATGAGCAGTATTTGGTCTTATGAATTTATGATATTTAGGTGATTGGGTCTTTTTTGAATGTCCAAGGTTTTGTTATGGGTTTTGTCATCTTATAGAATCTAAATCCTTATGGGAATGAGATTCTATTCTCAATCGTTGTACAATAAATTAAAGGAAATTAACTTCAACAGATTCAATGCTTCCTTTAAAGGAAATGATCATTTCTATGAACTATTCCACAAGTAGCTTTCTAATTGGCTGATTATGCAATCAAACCAAAGGTGTAATGAGACCCACCAAACCCAAAACCTTAATCCAGCAAGAAGATTGCCGAATTACACCGGCACACACATGAAAACAACCAAAACAGCATGTCAATGATAAACCTTAACCAACAATGCGACAATGAAACTGCTGTGCTATAACCATTATTGCTGATTTCTTATCTACTAAACCATGATCATAGAAGATTAGAAAAAAATTTCCTCAAGATTTCATCACTATCATTTCAACAACAGCAACAGCAATAATAATAATAATAATAATAATAATAATAATAAAGAATACTCAGTGGAACCAACAATTAAATGAATGAGCCTCCCAAACATCATTGAGGCAAATTTTAATGTAGAATTTAACCCAACAAATAAGAAAAACAATAAAATAGAGATAAAGGGAGAGGAGCATAAAACATACATAGGACTTACCAATCCAACAAGACAAGCGTTTTCTTGAAAATCAGTGTTGTCTTTAATTATTTGATTTAAGAGCTGAAGCACAGAACATATGACCTGAAATATCCATTCAATTTAAGATGTTTTTCGAGTTATTTAATTGTCAGCTATGCCTATAATAATAAAAAGTCAAATGAAGTATCAAAGTGGACAACATACGCGTGTTTTAGGAACTTCTAGCAAGTCAGTTAGAGGAAGTAAACCATGCTGGGTAACAAAAACTATCTTTTGCTCTGGTCGTTGGTGAAATATACCAATGAGTTTCTGACATGCAGAGACAATCATGTCTTCTGATTCCTCCGGTCTTAATGAACCAACCAATTTGCTGAACTCTACGGCCTACAATATAATGGTAAATACATCACAAATGCATGTCTCACATACAGAAACACTGGTAAGCCAATTTCAAAATTCTCTCTGCACGAAAGCATAATTCACATGCAGAGAATGGTTTAAACATCTGAAGCTAAAACTTGGGACAGCATCACAGCAGAAGATAGAATGTCACGGTAAAATCCATAAATGTTACGTAGCAGAGACAATTAATGGCTGGAACTTAGAACATTTTGAAATCATCATGATAACACTCTAGAACTTAGTTTTTTGAGGGGGGAAAAAATTGAAAGCATCGAGGGAGCATAAATTATGGAGTTCAAGTGTTGGGAGTCAACAGAAGATGCCATGGCCCATAATGCAATTTTGGCTGGCAGAAAAAGCAACCTCAGTTACTTTTTCAGTTACGAAATTACGTATGGTATGGACCCCATGGACCAAAAAAATGCACAAAGCAAAGTACAATGGTGGAAAAGGGAAAATTATGAAGTCTCAGCGGGAAAAGCTCAAAGGCAACTACCTGACACCGAATTGTTAGACCCCCCCCAAGAGGAAAAATCAGGCAGTCATTTTAATGACAACAATTAAAATTATGGATAGGAACTGGATATATTGGATTTGGGCATCAAAAGAATCGGGGAAAATAAATGAAGTGCCTTTTCTCCTTCTCTCCCCAGTGTCTTGCCTTCTCCCACTCTTTTCCATTGGTCAGATCATTGTACACACACAAGATGACCCTGTAATAAACCATACCCATGGTGTACGCACGGCAGAAATTAAAAAGAAATGGAGATGGCTAAACAAAGAACAAATCCAAGAAATTTCTTCCATACCTAGGCTCTAATATACAAGGTATACAAACATTAGCCAATTTTGAAGAACAAGTGCATTCTACCTTAGGTTCAATAAAGATATGCCCACATCAAACACCAATTTTCCACAACACTCACGAAGATCCAAAACCTAAAATTTAAACTAAGAGAAAGAATATATGAGATGCCAAAAAATGAATAGAACATATAAGAGAGGTGTATGTTATGAAGAGGAAGGAGGAAAAAGCCTTGGTACCTGCAGAGGAAAAATGTTCTCTCCAGGCTCCTCAAAAACCTGATAAAAAGTTAAGGCAAAGAAGAGTTAAAAAAAATATGAACATTGAATTTTAAACAAAGAGATTAGTTATAAAAAATGATGAACATACCAAACGATCTATATCAATTACATCGTCTTTCAGAACACCTATCATCACTCGGCGTAAAAGGTTCCCACCATTGTTTGCCTGTCCAATTTCACTCTCCTTCTCCCACTGCTTTCGCGCAATTGTAGCCCTCAACTCTTTGGCCAGGTCTTTTTCCCCCCCATCAACCATAGATGCATTGCCTTTAGCCATATGTGAAGTGGATGTAGATGTGGATGCCTCACCTACAGCCTCCCCAGGTCGTTTATCTGACGGAAATAAATCATCCAAGTAGGCATCTCCCGGAGGGTCACTAAATCTACTCAGCTCATTTCCTTCCACAGGGTATGGTATCTTCATTGCCTTCAGATAGCCAATCAGACAAGTTTATACGATCTCATCTTTCAAAAAAGCAATACATGTTTTCTAGATGAGTTATAACATCAATAATTAAAACACTGAAGCTTTACGCCACCTCAGTAGACTTGATTCAATCTCGTTCTAGTGGCTATATCAAAATTGTCACATATACTGGATAAAGAACTACCAAAAGTATTGTTCAAAAGCACTTGATAATTTTATAACTCAAATTCAAAAGGAGCAAAACAAAATGGAAGTCTGTGCAATCTGTAAGTGAATCACGAAATTGTTTCTCTACTATAGTGGACAATATCAAAAGAAGGGAAAGTAAGTTCAAATAAAAAAGTGCATGATAGTTACTTATCAAAGGTAATTCTGTTATTTACGAAGAAGAACCAAGAGGCATAGCTGCACAAAAGGTATCAAAATGAGAAGATAGAGCAACAATTAAAAGGAGAAGAGAAAGACTTAAAAATTCGGAGAAACAATTAAAAGGACCATACTCTCAATGGATTTATTGAAAATCTGGTTTCTGATAGAGCATAAGTGTGCCGTTTGATCTGCATAACCCACCTCACTTAATGGAACAAGGCTTGGTTTTTTTATTTTATGCATACATACACACCAGTGTTATCGATTGCAGATGGTGGACCATAGCGAAAGGCCAAAATTATGCTATTTTAAGCCGCTATTTCCGCCATAAAACGCCATGGCGCCGCCATCCTTTACAAATTGGCCATAGCGGTTGGCAAAAAATTCGCCACCACAACACGCCATGGCGCCGCCGTTGCCACTATTCACACACACACACACACACACACACATATATATATATATATGAAAATAAAATAAAATAATCAATATTAACCAAGTCAATGCTCAACAAATATTTCAATTAGCCATAACAAATCAAATACTTTACCTTTAGGGAACCATTATCTAGACTTCTTGGTCCAAAAGCAAATGATTTATTGCTATTATTGATAGAACTGTCTTTTCCTCCAATCTTATTAGCTATTCCTCTTGACTGCGGTGATCCAACTTCTCCATTCATCCCGACTTCATGAAGATCTTTAGCATTTGAAATTTCATGATTGCCAGTTGGCTCAGAACTACCCACTTCTCTATCAGAAGAGAGATTGCTAGAACCATTTTGTGGAAATGACTTCTCATGGATAGCTAAGGTAAGAACCTGATCTGATGGGAAACCATCTGCCTTCTCAGTTCTTTTGTTGGGAAAATTAGAATATGAAGCATTGTCTTCTTGAGATTTGCTGCTATCAGCAGCCACAGTGAAAAACTCTTTTGCAGAACCCTACAACATGCAAATTGAAATTGAGACTATAACAAAAATACAATCTAATTGCTGCAACTATGTAGATTCATTGTTTATGGTTACCAGTTTCAATTATTAAAATTATCAGCTCCAGCAGAAAAGAGAGAATAGCATATCCTTACAGCTTCGCATCAACACTGACCTCTTTCTCCACAGAAGAGCTTTCACCAGCGCACTTGTGATCACCATCAGAAACTTTTCCATCTGCAGAATCATCCTCCTCTATATTTCTGCAAGAGGTAGCACCCTTCAAATAAAAAACTACAACAATTACGGAGCTAAAAGTAAATGACAGTTCAGAATAATTCTAACAAAAAAATCCAACCGTGTATGCATGCAATGTTGTATGAGTAATGATATTTGAACAACCAAAAGTTAGACAACTTTTTAAGTGGTTAGTGCAGTTCAAATACATGGTTAATTACGTTCAATAAATAGTTAATGGATATATCAGGTGTCGAAACTCATTAACCATCAACGTAACTTCATTAACCACGGATTTGAACGTGATTAACCACGAATTTGTACCGCATTCCAAGTGTTCAACTATATGTAGATTTGAACACCTGAAATGACAATATGTTAAGTGTCCATGTGTAGGCATGGATTCAGATTACTTTTCTGTAATTTTAAAAGAAACAATATTAGAAGAGAAAAAGAAAGAAGCACAAGAACAGAGGATAACGATTTTGTCACTTAGACCTTACTTGATTGAACCAAAATAAGTAGACAGGGTAGCATCACTTGCTGTGAGTACAATTATAATAATATGATATGATTTGATGTATCGCAAAATTGAGCAAAATACGTAGATGGCTTGATTCAACTATAAGAAATAACATAATATAATAGGCCAATAATATCTCATGTTGTATACCTTAATGTTCCACTATGACGAAGAGAAGACTGCAGGGCACGTCTGCAGTTTTGAATCCAGGGGTGAGACAGCAACGTTTTAGCATCAGGCCTTTGTCTAGCATCCTGACATGTGCAAGAAAATGGTATATAACACAAGTTTTAGACACTAGTTTCATCTGAAATGATTCAAAGTCGGCATCAATACAAGTATCCCTCTTGCCTATCCTACAAAGCTAGTTAGAAAACTACATAGATAATAATGACAGCATCACTTTACTTCAATCTGGGGAACAAATACACGAATAATGCAATAGCATTCATCAAGCTAAAAACAGGTATTCTCAACATGACCTCCACTTATAAGACATCAAAAAACACATTGCGCTTCCCCTATGCTACTGCTTACCATTAATTTTTTTTTTCCTGCATAAGTTGTGTTCATACTACTGATGAAATAATGTATTTGTACGTGAAGCACATGAAGAAAAGTCCTTCAGTAATAATGACAAAACGTTTTCTAAATAAGTGATAGAAGTATCTGTAGACAAAATAACATTAATCCCTAACCCCAAACAATGGTGACATACATCTAACTTATTAATCAAGAGGAAGATAGAATTAGTTTTTCATATGCATATTTGTATTAATTTTGTCACAAACATTCCAAGAATATTGTCCCTCATTTTGAGGTTAAACAAATCAACCAATGGTTTGAGGTTAACTTTAAAGTATAAAAAAAAAAAAAAAAAATCAAATCAAATTAAATTTCAGATAATAACTTAAGCTCCACCATATCTGCTGCTTCCAAGCATTGCAAAAAAGAATTCTACTTTGCTCATAATTTTTTCCAATATTTAAACTATACAGACAAACAAGTGTGTGACCAGATCACAGCTAGTTATTAAGAAAGAAACTCTTGATATACACAAACATGAACCCAGAAAGGGATAACAGTAGTTCTGTGACTTTTCATTTGTGAAAACCTAATATTATTAGAAATAGTAGTACAGAAATAATAGTGGCCCAAACTTTTTGAAAACTCTCCATGTTTCCCTTTTTTTCTAATTAGTCAAAGGACCAAGCAGTTTGCTAACAATCCTGCGGCGGAACAAATTATTTAACAAAGAAAACCAATCTAAAAAATGGTGTGCAGAATTATGCCCACATCCCTAACAATTCCTATTTCCAATTGGAAAGATCCATATTGTAAAGTCAGTTCTCTCCTTAACCATTGCGTAGTTAATGAATAAACTGTTAGAATATATGAAAATATCTTATCTTATCTTATCTTAAAGCATATCTTATTTGAGTATCTTAAATTATCTCATAGGATTAGAATCTTATAACTTAGTTATTATCAATTTATCATGATTAGTTTCCCTATTCAATTAGGATTAGCAGTCTTGTATCCCTATAAGTAATGGTTAGTGCTTAACCTTTCTAGGATCATTAGATCACCGTCAAATCATCAATCATACTCATATTTTAGAGTCTTCATTCTTTCTCTTCTCCATCTCCATCTAAAACCCATAACTTGAATATGGTACCAGAGTGGTCTCATCCTCTGTGACTTGTAATGTCACTATCTGTTGTCAAGTTCCCAAAAGCTCGGGACTGTTCCGATAATTGTATTCAGAACTCTGTTTGTTAAACCTCCTTTGTTCTCCTTTGTTTCAAAAAATTTCTCAGGGGCTTCAGCCATCATTAAGTGTTGGTCTTATGTTCATTGCTTTCAGTCACATGAAGGAATGTTGTCCGGTGAAACACAGCCACGTCCGCTGCCACACTTGTCGCTGTATCCGCCATGTGTCACCGTCGTTATCGCCACGTGCACCACCATATATCTCAGACACCGCTGATCTACCCTCTGGAGAGACATCGTCGCAAGAACCGTCTTCACGCGCGTTGTGTTCATCACTGTCGGGCACATGAGATACATGTACTGCCCTCCAGCCGTCGTCTGACCTCACTGCCAATCCTGGTCACCTAGTCAGCATCTCTTCTATCAATTTTGGGGGTCACCCCTCGGCCAACCATCCCCATTAGTGCTTCCTGATCGCTCCTAAGTTGTCCACTATTATGGTTTCGATCTGCGCATTCGGTGCTTTTGCCTCCTCTACTTGTTACGTTTGTTGCCTCTGGTTAGTCCCACTAGTTCTATTTGTGTTCTTCACTTCAGCATGGTGGTTCAGCTTCTACAGTTTGTCTGTTTCTGCTGCTAATACAATCTAATTGTTGGTCATATGTCCAAGTCACTCTTATCCCAGTGTGCTTTTTGCCTCGTCTCAATTTGGTCTCTAATGACATGCTCTCTAGTCACCGGTCCCAGCACATTGTCGATAGTCTTCGGTAGTCCTGTCGTCTAGCCACCGTCAAGTCTTAGCCGTTAGTACCAGTAAAAGAAAACTTTGTGACTAGTGCCACACTTAAGTTGATTGTTTCCTGGTTCCGGCTTCCAATAGTGGTCCTGGTTTGTTCATTCTTTTTTTGGGTCCCCCTATTGTGATGATTCTAGGTGTTTCTTTGGTGCTATTGTTACTCTTTTGTTGCATCATAGTTGTTTCCGGACCGCGACTACTACTTTATCGTTTCAGTTTGGTTCAAAGTACACCTTCTAGTTAGGGCTTCAGCTGCTTACCTAGTATCGTTGCGGTTTGGTCTGCTTGCAGTTTGTGAAAGTTAGTTGCGGTTCTGGCACTAGTTCTTTCTCGCTATTCTCTTATTTTTCTCTTTCAAAGGGCATATTTGTAACAAGCTTAAAGCTTAGAAAACTTTAGCTAGAGGGAAAATGTTAGAATATATGAAAATATCTTATTTTAGAGTGTATCTTATTTATCTGAGCGTATCTTGAATTATCTCATAGGATTAGGTTCTTATCACTTAGTTATTATCACGATTAGTTTCCTTATTCAATTAGGATTAGGAGTATTGTATCCCTATAAATAGGGGTTAGTGCTTATCCTTTTTGGATCATTAGATCATCATCAAATCATCAATCACAATCAGTGTTATCAAATATCGGCCATGGCGGCGCCATGGCGGAAAGCGGTCGCGGATCGTGAGAAAACCGCCACTGTCCAGGCGGTGGCGAGGCGGATTCCAAATGGCGGGTCGTGGCGGCCGCTTCGCGTGTGGCGGCCATGGCGGACGGCGGGCGCCATGGCGAAACTCCGCCGAAGCGAAAGGCTGCTTTGTTTGGTGACGACCGCGACGACCCGGTTCATTTAATCGTAGAAACAAACAAACCTAAACTCGTTGATCTGTCTCTCTCGCCATCGCTTCATTCTTCTCCCGAGCCGCGCGCCTCGCCTCGAGCCTGCGCGCGCCTCGCGGGCTCTGCGCGCGCCTCGTCGCGCCTCGCCGCGCCTCCGGGCTTGAGGCTAAGTCGTAATGTCATGACCGGTGCGCATTTCTCTCATTCTCGACTCTGTTGACTGCTCATCTTCGTTTCGTTTCGTTTTCCTTCGCTTTCTCGTTCTTCTTCGTCTTCTTTCGTATTTATTTTTTCTTTTTTCACTTCATTTTATTTTATTTCTCTGTTTTTTTTTTTCTTTCTTTTGTTTTAAATTTTTTTCCAGTTTCTTTTATTTTTTCTTTCATATTTCTTAAATAGTTTTTATTTTTTCATTCTTCTCTGCTTTTAATTTTTTTCCAGTTTATACTTTTTAATTTTATTTTTAATCTCTTTTTATGCTATTTTTAATCTTTTCTCCCTTTAATTTTTGTTCCTTCATTTGAATAGAGGTCTATTCATTCTTCTCATCAATGGTGGGTGAAGGATCAAGTAGTCAACCACAATCAAGTAGTCAACCACAATCAACAAGAAGTTCTAGAGTGGACCCGGGATGGAAATATTGTTATCCTCTAACTGAAGGAGACGCCAATGCCATTGTGTGTAATTTTTGTAAAAAGGTCACCAATGGAGGAATCACAAGAGCAAAACAACATTTAATGGGAAAGAAAGGGAATGTTGCTGCTTGCAAAAAGTGTCCACCAGACGTTAGAGAAGAGCTTTGGAAATATCTAGAGCAGAAAAAAATTGAAGACAGCTTTGCAACTTCACGTGCTAGAGATCCAATTGAAAGTGAAGATGAAGTTGATATGACAGTAACACAAAATGTTAGGAGAACTAAAGGACCAATGGATTTATTTTGTAGAAATCGTAAAGCGCAATTGAAAAAAGAAAGAAGGAGAAATTGAGGCAAACTAGTATAAATGAAGCATGCGACAAAAATTTAACGGCTAAAGTTCATCAGTCAATTGCTCGCTTTTGGTATCAAGCTGGATTGTCATTCAATCTTATAAAGTTGAAGAGCTTTGAAGAAATGGTTACAGCTATTGGTTCCTTTGGTCCAAATTTGCGAATTCAGTTATCATGAAATTAGAGTTCCACTCCTAAACAAAGAATTGGAATTCATCAAGAACTACTAAAAATCACAAGGAGCGATGGAGGAAACATGGGTGCTCTATTATGTCGATGCTTGGGTGATAGAAAGTCTCGATCTATAATCAATTTTTGGTGAACTCTGCCTTTGGAACGATGTTTTTGAAGTGCATTGATGCCTCTGATGTTGTGAAAAGTGGTGATCTTTTGTTTGAGATGCTTGATTCTATTGTAGAGGAGGTTGGAGAAGAAAACGTTGTTCAAGTCATCAGTGATAATGGAAGCAATTATGTTTCAGCCGGTAAGAAGTTAGAAGAGAAAAGACCTCATCTTTTTTGGACTCCTTGTGCAGCCCACTGCATTGATTTGATGCTTGAAGATATTGGAAAGCTTCCAATGATAAAGAAGACAATTCAAAGGGGAATCAGCCTTGTTGGTTTTATCTATGGCCATACTAGTACATTGAGTTTGATGAGGCAATTCACAAACAAAAGGGAATTGGTGAGACATGCTGTTACAAGATTTGCTACATCTTATCTATCGTTAGAAAGGCTTCATCAAGAAAAAACAAATCTGAGAAAGATGTTTACTTCCGAGGAATGGACCAAGAACAAGTTGTACAAGGAGGCTAAGGGGAAGCAAGCAACAAAAACTGCCCTAATGCCTTCATTTTGGAAACATGTGGTTTTCACTCTTAAAGTCATGGCGCCTCTTGTAAGAGTTCTTCGTCTTGCTGATGGTGAAAGAAAACCAGCCATGGGCTATATTTATGAAGCAATAGATCGGGCAAAAGAGACAATCACCAATTCCTTTAACGATCCAGACAAATACAAAGATGTATTTGCAATAATTAATAAGAGATGGGAATGTCAGCTTGGTAGAGATTTGCATGCTGCTGCTCACTTGCTAAACCCAGAGTTCTTTTATAGCAACTCAAAGTTGGAGAATGATTTGAAGGTTAATAATGGGTTATATAATTGCATTACGAGATTGGTGCGAAGTGAGGAAATGCAGACAAATACTAATGGAGTTGCCATATTATAAGAGTCTTTGATGGTCTCTTTGGTACTAAGTTTGCAGTAAATGGAAGAAAAACTATGGCTCCCGGTAAGAAACTATTTCTAAGAATACATTCGTAGTCTCCTGGTAATATAAACTTTAAAATTCTAAGTTCTCTTCCATTTTGTAGCTCAATGGTGGAAAATGTATGGCATGGGAGCTCCACATTTACAGCAGCTGGCTATCAAGATTTTGAGCTTGACATGCAGTGCATCTGGATGTGAACGCAATTGGAGTGTCTTTGAGCAAGTAATAATCATTCCTAACTCTTAACTCTTGATATCATAGGAAAAAAGAGGAATAGCATTAAAAATCTATCAATTAACACTTTAATTATGTTTATACTGCAGATTCATACAAAAAAGAGGAATAGGCTTGAACATAAAAAGTTGCATGATTTGGTTTATATCAAATATAACCAACAACTCAAGCAAAGATATAATCTTAGAGATGAAATTGATCCAATTGCCCTCAATGACATTGATACATGTAATGAGTGGTTAGTGGGAGAGATGGATGATCCTAATGAAGATCTTTGAGAATGATTTGGTCTTTGATGATGATCCCACACTACATTGGCAAACTGTTTATGAGGCTTGGGGCTAAAGAACTTAGAACTTATACTAGGAGCAGAGCAAGGAAAAGAAAGGAACCATCAAGTCTTTGTCAGTATCACAACTTCCACAACTTCAACATCAAAGAGGCAACAAGTAGCTAGGGGAAAAAGGATAGTTGTTGAAGTTGAAGAAGCTGAACCATTGGAACATGAGGAGAGTTCTGAAGAATCTCATGCATCTGATGAATATGTGGAGCAGGGAGATGAAGAAGAGGAGATGATGAAGATGGAGAAGAGGAAGAAGGATATGCCCCAATAGATGATGGCATTGAAAATGATTATGTTGGGGTTAATGAAGAGGACTAGGCATTTACTTGATGTTTGATGTCTTGAACTTATGTTTTATTATGTTGTTATTTTGATATTTGATGTCTTGAACTTAATGTTTATGGTCTTGGATTTGGTATTTTGCCATTTTGGTTATGAACTTATGGTATTTACTATCAATTTAGTTCAATTGAATCCTTATATTTTAGTTATGTAGCATTTTTTCTATATATATATTGTATTTTATTTAGTCCGCCATGGCGTCCGCCATTTCCCGCAACGCAATCCGCCATTTTTCTATGGCAGATTTTTGGCTTTCCGCCATGGACCGCCATCCGCCATTGATAACATTGATCACAATAGTATTTTAGAGTCTTCATTCTTTCTCTTCTCCTTCTCTATCTAAAACCCATAACTTCAACATAAGCTAACACAAACTATATGCTATAAACAAAATTCTAAAGGATAACAAATCGTCTCTCAACTTTTTCAATTGTTTTAAAGACAGCAATAATTAACTTTTGTCAGGAGGTGGATGGGGACAGGCACAAAGTCCAAGATAGACGGAATAAATACACCAATAGAAATGATATGCAACCACAATGGCATCCAAGCTAAGATACCGTGTGCATTAAGAAACATTTTCCCATCAATAGTTGCGATTCAGTTTACCTTCTTAAAGCATTGATGCAGAAAATCGGTAATGTCAGGTGAAAGGCTATCAGGAATTGGAGGATGCTCGTCCTGAGAGAAAAGTCAAGGGATATAACTCAAATTATAATTGTGTAATTGAGCAAATTAAGAAAACGGGATAGGCTAAAATGCTCCAAAACAAGTGTCAATGTCATTATCTAGCCAAATGCTATAAGAAACCCAGGTCCAAAGAACCTTCATATATTGAAGAAACAATGAACGATAGCACATGAGCAAACCTGGACAATACGGAAAAGAGCCGGCATAGGCTGCAAATCATAATAAGGAGGTACACATGTAAGAAGTTCAATAACCGTACAGCCAACACTCCAAATGTCAGAAGCTGCACAAACTCCAGACATTTCTATAACCTGAAAAATCAAACCAAAATTGTCAATGTGTGCCTCTAATCAAGCCCAATATATCTCATATTATAAGTTCCTTTTTTAATTCACAATCCACTTTATTAGGTTCTAAAGTGTCAGCAAGGTGCCCAGCTCAACAAATAAACTGCTTTTTTCATTAAAAACAAATGCATTATAAGAATGAGAGAAGGGACAGTACATCTGGGAGAGGATGAAACATTTTCCTAAAAAACACAAACCAAACAGCGAGGCAAAGTTGCTAAAAATGCAACAAAGTAATCTAATCTCTTCGCATACCAGTCCGGTCTTAGAAGGCTGTTTAAATAAGGCAATGATCAAAAGCTCTAACCAAATGATTTAGCAGAAGAATATCACACAATTACTACCTCTGGGGCCATCCAGTATGGTGTTCCAACAACTGAATGAGTATTAACATCAGCCTCTGTTAATTTTGTTGCAACACCAAAATCAGCAAGTTTGACAAGACCCTGAAAGCAGAAGCTAAGAAGTTTGTGAACATTAATGCAAATTTTCTAGATAGATCTAAAACAAGGGAAAAACAAAAACTAGAGCATGGAAAGATATGGCAGGACCAAGAGTGGTGTGAAGAGAAACCCATGGTGACATTGTAATACAAACATAAAGCAGTTCAAGGAAAAAAAACTGTTCATAAAGGAAGAAATTTTATCGCAGATAGTTACAAAAGGTTGATGGATAAGAAATCCTCAACAAAGACAAAAATGGAGAGAAAACAGGGATAAAGTAGGGAACTCCTGGAAAAAGGTCAGTGAAGAAGAGTTGTTCAGACTCTTCCTATTAATGTTTTCTCTTTTCCATGCTGGCATGCTGTTATATTTTCCTTTTTACTCTTTATGGAGGATGCCTTATCCTCCAAATTCCTTGTAATTTGCTTCTGTTCGTATGAAAAAATATGTAGACAGCATTCTGAATTTAATGCAAAATGTCTAGTAGTGATAATAATACTCAAAACAACACAAGTCATGGACTCCCTCCTTTTGTCTTCTAATTGCCACTCCCTGTTTTGTACGTAAAAGGATTTAAATTCAAAATTGACTCAGTCCGTAATTATTGAATTGCTTGGTAAAGCAGTTCAGTTAATGAACCAGCAGCAGCTCAAGCTAAATACTAGCATATCAACGCAAACAAGATTCAGTAGAGTAAAGAAGCATAGAAAAACACTTTAAAAAGAAAAAGTGAATGCAAAAAGTGAATGCAGCAGATCATGAAACAGAAAAGCAACGACGATGTAACAGTAAAATGTACTTTCTTCACCGAAAGATGCAAAATATAATACACACTGAACATCCACATTCCAATGCTCAACATGGCTAAACAGTGATTTTAGATTACTAAGAACAACCATCTACATCCAGAATTCCAGATACAATTAATTAAGTCCAAATAAAAGGAGAAATAGTACGATAAAAAAACTCACCTAGTCACCTATATACAGATGCCTTAGCATAGTGATGAAATCAATTTGCATGTATACAACCACAAGAGTTTCTAAAACACAAAGCCCTAGTATGTAATAGGACCACAAAAAATAGAAGGCTAACCTCTTTAGTTGTCAATATGTTTGCACCCTTAATATCCCGATGGATAACACCTTGCTCGTGTAGGTAAACCAAGCCTTCCAACACCTTCCTCATCAAATAACACTTTTAGTATGAAATTCAAAAATAACCAAATCTTGGAAAGACCTCATGAACAGTCTTAAACCTACAAACCTGGGAAATATAAACTGCAACCAATGATTCTGGAAAAGGTCCAAATTTATTTGGCTTGATAATATTTGCAAGTGAGCCATTCTCCACATACCTATGAATATACAAACAACATGAAGCAAAATCCATTAACTATTTTAAATACCCTTCAAATGATGCCATGATTAAATCTTCTTACATTGTGAAAGAGTTGAGCTCACTTACTCAAGAACTATGTGCAGGTGACTCTTTGTCTTCAAAGATCCAAGATACTTTACAATGTTTTTGTGGTTCAAATTCTGTAAAATAATAATCGTTTAAAGAACATGGCATCATATAATAAATGTACCCATTCCATAGGTGCTCAGAATCCCAAGCTAATAGATCCCAAGATTAAGCCAATAAACTATTTATTATTACACCATCAGCAGACATAGAAAGGTAGCACAGTAGTCAATCACGGGGTACCACCTGCCATCATGGCCCCTAGTACCCTACCCTCCACAACTAACACATCATGCCACATTTAAACTGCTGCAACTGTCATGGCCCGCTATCACAGCCATTGCTTTCTGTGAGGGTGCAACAACCGGCTTTGCCCCTATTTTCTATGGTTTCCCACCCTCTTTTCGAAAAAATTTGTTATTCCTAAGCAAATTCTTAGCACAAAGTTCTCGTCTTTATTTATGTTCAAGACAATGTATGGGGCATGCATAAGAATTAAAAGCATTTATGCGCAGAATACAACAACAACCAAGCCTTTTCCCACTAGGTAGGGTCGGCTACATAGATCAATCGATGCCATAAACTCATGTTGTGAATTAGGCCCAAAAATAGATCATTCACCTCGAAATCATATATGTTAGAATATCTGACAAATATCTTGCCACGTCATTATTCTATAATAAAATATATCAAAGTATCTTAAACTATCTCTTAGAATTAATTTCCATATTTCTTTATTTTCATGATTTGTTTCGGTATTAATAAGGATTAAGAGTCAGGTATTAGTATAAATAAGAATTAGTACTTTGTCTTCTATAATAACATCCAACGCATCATTCACATCAAGATAAATAGTATTTCATTACTCTGATTATTCCTTTTCTTCCCTCTATACGTAGTATAAGTTAAAATCTGCTTTGTCTTCTATAAATTATAATAACATCCAACGCATCATTCCCATCAATATTAATATAATTTCATTATCCTGAGTATTCCTTTTCCTCCCTTTGTACCTAAACATTAAAATCCTATAACTTCAACAATGTACATTATCGATTAATACCTAATTTTCCCAACTCAAGAAAATAGAATATGTTCCTATTATCCAATCCAAATCTATCGGTTTACAAGTATATTTTAATGCAAGAACAGCTGTATCATGTCATTCAATTCAATTCAATATCATTGCCTAAAGCTTTCAAGCACAATATATACATGGGGGAAATAGAGCAGATAATACCATGAGAGCTATCAAGCAAAAAAACAAAAAAAAAATCAATTGACAGCACAGTGCAAATCTAACATTGAGGAAAAGAATTACCTTTAACAAATCAATCTCTTGCTGGAAACATTGACACATCCATCAAATACCAGTATAGTCACAGGTAAACAGCACCCAAATTAGTGGATAGAAAAAATGAAATATAAAAGTTAAGCAACAATATAAAGACATTAAGAGCAAGAAAAAATGGTGTTGAGTTTGCTACTAAGTCCAAGCTTTCCCATTTATAATTAACAGCTAGCATAAATTTCTCATCACAATTAGGACCAAGCTTTCTCATCACAATTAGGACCAAAATCAACTCGACCCTGAATATGCCATCAGGACCCAAGTCCAAGCTTTCCCATTTATAATTAACAGCTAGCATAAATTTTAAAATTGAAAATGAAAATAGATGATATTAAGACATTTTATACCATGATGATGTTGAGATCTTCCTGAGCAATATTCTCCAAAGAAACTTGTTTAATTGCAACAAAATCTCCATTCTCCAGGTCCAAACCTTTGTAAACTCGACCATATGCTCCTTTCCCTATCTCATCTCCCAGCATCTGCTCCAAAGCTCACATGCAAAAAAAAGCAATCAGCCATTCAAAAATCAAGCTATTCAACGAGCCAATCCAAATGCAATTTCAAAATAGAAACAACACAAGATAAACCAAGTATTTGCAAATGATATCCAAGATTTACGATATATAATCCTTCCGAGTGTATTCCCTACTACACACACTCAAAAACTAAAATATTAAACTAAAAAGATCAAGCAACAATCATAAAAATTAAAAATATTTAGCATCCCATTCCTCAGTTGGAAGGAAAAAAAAACATTTAGCAACTGCCACCATCCAATTCAGCATGAACATCCCCCACCTCCGGTGCACATCACAACAACCTTCAACACCAGCATATTAGAGCAAAATCGTCTTTACCTCAGTATTGCAACCACCATCAATATTTCAATTTTACTGCCTGCCACCATTCCACATTACACCTGCACCCTAACACTACCCCAATGCCACTACCAGCTACCCTACCATCAGCTTGCGTTCAGTAACGTTACTATTATCCACACAACCACCGTAAAACATCAGGTTTCAACTACTCCTCTCTAGCAACCTTGCCTTCACTGCGGTCATTTCATAATTCACAGCTTCATTCACACTAGTAAAGTAAAAATCACTCCAAGTTTCTATAACTTCATCAAGACACAGTTACAACAGCAACAATAACGCAAACCTAAAGCTTCCACTAATTGAATTTCAGTGTTTCAGTTAAGAATTAGGGAGAGATAATACAGTAATCTAGACTTGACATAACAACCATGGTAACATTTTACAGCAGCATTTTTTTTCCTTAATTTTTTGCCATTACGAAAACGTTGATTGAGATCCATGGAGGATGAGAGTGAAGGAGAAAAATGGCATACATATTTGTTGTCGAGGGTCTTCGATTTGGTGAAGGCCGTCGACGTCGTCTGACGCGACATCTCTGCGAAGCGGCGATCGGAGAAAGCAAACCCTAGAGAGAGAAGACGTCCATGCTAATTGAGAATTCAGGAGGGACGCCGGAGAGAGGGACGCTACTCCGATTTGATTAATTAATTATTTACTTAATAATGAGATGAGAATATATATTTACAAATTTATAAATGGATAATAAAAGAAGAAAATGGATTGTTAATAAAAATGACAAAGAGTAAGGTGGATGCCTAGTTGTGAACAACGGTCAAAATGGAATGTCCCAATCCCTATCCTCTCCGGGTTGTTAGCTAGCTGGCAATGTGATGTCTTTTCTCGATGTCCTTTTTTCTTTTTCTTTTTAAGTTTAAAAAAATTACAGAAATTGAGAAGAAAAAATAATAATAATAATAATAATTTTATTAATTTATATATATGATGAAAATGGTTTTGTTTCTGATTATTTTATGCAGAAATTACTTTTTTATAATAATCACATTTTAGATTTTTTTTTCAGTTTGTTTCAACTTTTAAAAATACTCAGAATTTGAAGAAAAAAAATATAAGTAACTTATTAGAAATAATTGGACATATGCAAGAGAAGATTAAAAAAGTGATTCATATAATCGTAAATAAACGCAAACTAACTTCTGCTTTACCTAAAAATCCTTAAAAAAATACTTCATCCGTTACTTTTTATAAGTCCTTTTAGACAAAAAAAATGTATATTAAAAAAAGTAGTTAGCATAATTAAATTGTCTATAATGTGTATGTTTTTCCAAATTTATCATTCAATCATATTTTTAATTAATTAATGCATGTCTTGGATTTTTAAATACTATGCAATTAATTATGGGTACTTTTGGTAAAAAATAACTAATATATCTTGTAATTTGAAAAGGGACTTATAATTAGTTAACAATTTTTTTCTAAAAGTGGTTTATAAAAAGTAACGGAGGGAGTAATATCCAGATTATTTTATATAAGAACTGCGTTCTATAGTCTTAAACAAAAGAGCTTCCGTCATTTATGGAATGCATTGCTTTGTCTTTTTCCCTAATAAACACTTAATTTTCAAATTAAAACTATAAAAATATTTTTAAAATCAATAAAAATGTTTAACAATCTTTCTAGATAGTTTTGAATTGTGTCATTTACACGCTTATAATGTGTTTGGATTTCAATTTGGAAGGGTTCAAGAACATATGAGGGGCAATTATAGAGTAAATTAGTGTGCCAATGCACAGTAGGAAAAATGGGAAATGGAAAGTAGAAAGCAAAAAAAAATAAAAAAATAGAAACCCTACCATAGATCTAGTGGTAAATTATCGTTGCACATGGGGCCCTCTCTCTCCTAGCCGGTTGGTGGTTGAGACACATTTGTTGAAGATGGAGCTCAATAGATGGTTTGCATGGACACAGGCAATGTTCGTGATGTCAATGCTGGAGGTGCTGACGTGCTTGGGCTCAACATTATTTTAGTCGGAGGAGGTGTGGGGGCCACAAACTCACTGGGTCTTGTTGTTGTTGAACCAGGAGAGTGGCTCTAGAGGGAAGAGTGGGCCACTAGAACGACGTTGATGATAGAGGGGTCATTGAAGGTGGAGGTAAGTGAGAGGAGGTGATTTCCCTTAAGGTATTTGTCGGGGAATAAGTTTGGCATGGGATTTGCATTGTTACGATGAGCACAGGGAATCTCCCTTGTGCTTCTCAGTGGTCCTTCACCATGATGCCACAAATGGGGGTGTGCTCCTTACGACTCTCACAAAGCACAAGTGCCACTTCAGCCCATCTGATGTTTACGGGATACACCAGGTGTGGTGCTGTCATGCACACACACTTGTCAGATAAGGTGTTGTAGTAGTATAGACATGTGCAAAGCATACCTTACTCATCGCATGATTTCACGGGTCAGGTGACATCTCCTTCTGAGGTGGATGCAAGGTGAATGCATTTCGCAAATAGCTTAGTCGACGTTGGTCCTCAGGTCCCACATCCAGCGGACTGCACCGATGGGTACATGTAGTGGCTTCACAGGATATCCCACATGTACCTTATACCACCTAGTGAGGAGGAGTATCATAGGGTACCAACGCGCTCGGGACTTGAAGGTAAGTTCATATTAGATGTCTTGTTATTTGTAAGGGAAGTTCAAGAGCATCTCTAAGATCCTTCAGTCTATGATGGACAGATGGATAGTAACTGAAGGCACTGAAGGCCAAAAGATGGCACAAAAGGCATTTGAGTTTAGCGCGTAGTGGTAGTGGGGAGGGACTATGTTTCCTAAACATGTGAAAAGGAACTTCCGAAAACTAATTTCTGGAAGCATATTTCATGTACACTCGGAAAACTATTATCTGAAAGTTTCATGAAAATTGAAAACATGTCTGGAAACTAATAGTCGGACGACTATGAAATATGCTTCTTGAAATTAGTTCCCAGAACATGCAAAAGGGGTGTGACTGCTGAAGGCAAAAAATAAACGCGAGGGGTAGAGGCGGTTTGTGTGAGATAGGGGTATTTTGGGATTTCATATATAAAAGTGGGGAGGGTGCCAAAACAAAAAAGGGGTGGGGATAGTAATGCCCATAGTTATAGTGTGGATTGTACCCAAAAAAAGTAAAGGTGTAGATATTTTTGGTTAGTTTCACGTATAATATTTTTGTTTGATACATAGTTCCAACGCATAATATTATATCCCGTTAAAAAAGTATAATATTAGATATGATAGTATAAATTTGTGTTATATTCTGATTTCATCATTTGTTTTAATGCATGTATTATATTGTATAAAATTGTATAAATTTTTTAGAATAAAATTTAATTTAATTAGGTTTTGATGTATAAATCTACCTAAAATCTTCTCCATTATAGTTTTAAAAATACTCAATTGATCCTATTGAGCCATCGGGAACCAACTCTCTTAAACTTTATATTCATCCAAAAAAATATTCAAATATTTTAACTAAAATAACTTTAAATTTTCAAATACAAAAAAATAATAGAATATAATTAAATAACTATTTAAACTTAGTTTCCAATTTGATAAACCCACAAAAAAGCAAAACAAAAGGTTAGTCAAAATACCTTTGCATAACATCTCGTGGGAGTAATAATTTGTTAACCTTTTTTTTACACATTGTTATTTTTTGTTGTTGATGATTATGCATTGTTAACGTTGAACCCTATGTAGTCCTCAATGCGTCATCTGTGAGTTATAAAGTATATATTTGTACCCAAAAAAAAGTATAAAGTATGGTTTCGTCTAATGTGAGGGCACTAACATATCCCTCACCGGTGTACCACCTAAATGACCCTGTACAACAGGTAAATTGATGGGTTGTTTAAAAAAAATTAAAGTCTTATATGGTGAAACTTGTAATTGTGAACATTTGCATATTGAGTCCCAATACACTTTTAGACACATGGTGTGCTTCATTGTGAAGCAGGAAAAGTTTCGTTTGTTTTAGATCTATCGCTGTTGTTTCTTTGGTGTCCTGAGATCCTTTTTGTGCCTTGAACAAGAAAACACAAGAAGACGGAGGTCATCACTCGTTTCCTACCTTGGTGATTCTATTGTTTCAGGGACAATGTAAATTTTTTTATTTAATGTGCTTGAGATGGAAGGTAATGGTCAGCCATCAAGATGTATGGATGAAGCTATTGGAATGGCAAAGGTAAAAGACAACATTGTGCATTTTTGAGGATTATTATGTAACTACTGACATTGAAGGAATGGTTGCCTATAGTATTGATTCTGGATAACTCGTCGTCTGAGGGAGAAGAAGAGGAGACTTGTGAGGTTATTGACAAGGAAAGAGTTAGAGGAAGCCATGAAGAAGGGCAGAATTTGATCATATTGAACAGTATGTCAATGTTGATAGTGTTGAGGACATTATTGCCATTGATCTGAAGGGGTTGAGCCCCCATCAATTAAGAAAAGTTGATTTTGGAAGCCTAGAGGTCGCGAATGAGTTCTATAATTGGTATGCAAGGGCGAATGGATTTTCAGTGCAAAAAAACAAGATCCTTTTAAGCAAGAAAGATGAAATATTGCAATGCACATCTGTTTGCCAAATACAAGGGTTTAGGGAGGATAGAGGTCTAACTTCGGAAGCGTGAGCGGAAAGCTAAGACTCGATGTGGATGTGAAGCTAAAATTCGTGTGCATATCATATACATTCAAAGCAATGGCAGATTACATGTTTTAGTGATGACCACAATGATGATGTAGTTTGTGATCAGTATTGTGGATTGCTTGCTGCACACAGGGTAATGACAGAGGCAGACATTATGCAGCTCAATAGTATGCTGAAAGATGGTATAGATCCTTCACACATTTATGAATTCTTTGCCGGCCAGTCAGGAGGGTATGAGAAGATTGATTTCCGTAAGAAGGAAATATACAATCAGTTAGGTAAACAACGACGTTTGCAGGATTCAGATGCCAAATGTGCACTGCAATATCTTTGCGGGCTGGGTTCTGATGATCCGATGATGTTTTATCGGTACACTACTGATTCAGAAGGTAGGCTTAAACACCCATTTTGGTGTGATGGTATAAGCCATATTGATTTCCAGGTGTATGGTGACGTGCTAGCATTTGATGCAACGTACGGTAAGAACAAGTATCTTTCTCCATTAGTTGTGTTCTCTGGTGTTAATAACCACAACAATAAAATTATTTTTGCTGGAGATGTTGTTGCGGACGAAAAGGAAGAAACTTACGTGTGGGTGCTTAAACAATTCTTAGAAGCAATGTCGGGTAAGGAACCCACTTCAGTAATCACTAACGGTGATCTTGCAATGAGGAATGCCATAAAAAATGTGTTTCCAAATGCCTATCATAGGTTGTGTGCATGGCACTTGATCCGTAATGCAGCCTCCAAAATCAAAATTTTTGCATTTGTTGGTCAATTTAGGAAATGCATGTTGGGTGACTATGAAGTGGGGGAATTTCGACGCACGTGGGAAGAAATGCTTGATACATTTGAGTTGCACGACAACAGTTGGGCCATAGATTCATATGCAAGGAGAAAGATGTGGGCAACAATACATATACGTGGTCAATTTTTTGGAGGGTTCAGAACTACATCCCGATGTGAGGGGTTGCATTCTGAAATAGGAAAATTTGTTCACTATCGATACAACTTATCTGATTTTTTACTATATTTCCATCGTTTACTGAATTACGTGTGATACAAAGAGGTTGAAACAGACTTTGCATCCGAATATGGTGAGCTGGTGCTCCAAACAAATCATCAAAAACTTGAGTGATTTGGTGCAAAGATATTCACGAGGGAGGTATTCCTTTATACAGAGCTATGATCACAAGATCTTCTGCAATGGTTGTATCTAGATGTAAATAAACATGTGGGGTACTACATATACACAATAACAAAGTATAGGATGCCTGAACGGGAGTGACACGTATCATTTAACCCTACCGATGACATTCTGAAGTGTTCTTGTAGAGGGATGGAGTCATTTGGAATTCCATCTAAACATATTATTGCATTGTTGGTTTTCATTCATTATGTTGAATTGCCTAAATGCCCTTGTGTTAAATAGATGGACAAAGCATGCAAATGATGCAGTTTCTGTCAGCTCAAATATTCGTCCAAATTTTTGGGACACTCACCTTGCAATGAGAGAGCATATGGAAATGGTAGCTATATCTATTAAGAAAGTTGAAGAAAAGAGAGGCATAACCAGTAGCACACCCAATGTTGTAGAACATGGTGTCGATGAAAATTTGAGGGATCTAATTCTTGCCAGAACTAAAGGTAGAGGTGGTGCAGTCGCATCCACAAGTAGAACGAATACGAAGCGTGTGACCCGTTGTTCTACATGCGGTGAATCTAGTCATAATAAGAAAACATGTGCACAACTTCATGATAAGTATGAAGTGTTGCAACGTGGTACCGAAAATGAGGACGACCATATTGATGACAATGTGAGCATTTTACATATTTTGTATTTAATTTATTGAATTAATATTGGTTTTTAACTTGAATAAATGGATGTTTGCGGTGGCACCCCAACATGGAGTAGTGGAGGCATTGAGATGCGTATGACTAATTTGTTTTACAATTGTTGCCCAGACATTTGGTATTGGAACAACTTGGCTGGTTGATGTTTTTTGTTTGTAATGAAAGTTATTAACTTACGGAGGACCTATCTATGTAGAAATTATGTTTGTACTTGAGTTTATTACCTATGAAGACCTTTATGTGATAATGAATTTCCCTTTGGCAGACTGGGTGTTGTTGCTGTGTTTTTGCCTCCTCGTGATGTGTAGTGGTTGCCATATCAATCATCAAATTATCGTGTATTATTAATACGAAAACACATGTGGTGCATCCCTGATCAACGACTCAAGACCAACTGGAAAATAACATTAACATCATGGTAACAGTTATAAACGTTGTAATTACCATTAACTGACATTAAACAAATACCACATGTACAAACATTAACTTTATAGTCAACTTACAAAGACTTTAAACAAACATATCAAAATAACCACAACCATGGCAAACATCATCAACCGGAAGGACCCTATGATTTGTTTAAAATCATTCATTTGCTTCTTCATATCATTGATGTCTCTACTGGCTTCCATCCACGTATGTCTTTAGTGGTGACTTCATTGTCAGTAATAATGGAAGCTGGTAGTTCCTTTCATATTGGATGACACCATTTAAAGAAGTTACATTGTATTTCTCTGCAAGCATAGAATAACTTGCTTGGAATTTTTCTCGTATTAGCGACCCTAATTTCCGCCACACCTCCACAGTTACAGAATTTGATTCGGTACACCAACGATGGTGCTCTAGTTTCACTGATGCTTGAGGACGCCATTGGGGACTGTGAGAAAAACTGGTTGAGGTTGAGAGCAACTTACGAGATAGCGATGATACAGAGGACAGTAGAGTGAGGGTTTTTGTTGAGAAGTCTAGAATATTCTGTCTCTCTATATAGATGGGTCTTGAGTTACTTAATATATAGCTCTATAGTTGTATTTTGTACTGTATTAATATTATTCATATCATTAAAAAACTTAATGACTAACAACTAAAAATCAACACGGTAAATAATACGGTTTATACTAATATATTCATAACACAGTTTTTTTTAATTCTAAAACAGACAACACGGTAAATAAATGACTCAAAACTAAAAATCAACAACACATAATAAAATTTAACGGCATAGCATAAGCTTGTAATTAAACATGAAAAGATGTAAGATTCTATCGTCTTTATCTAACGAGAATCTTGGTCAGGGTACAGATCGTACTGACACCATTCCTCAGAAGTGACAGTTACATACATCGTGTATTGCCTTTTCGTCCATGAGCTCGTTCATGATGTCTGTGTTTGGGTCTTCTGGCAGATGATCTTGAACGTTGTTTCCTTGGGGTGTGTCTTCCACTGTAGCATGTAGTTCAAGTGAGGTGAGGTATGGGCAATTGCTGAAAAGTAAGAACATTATCTCTATGTCGTTATCTTGTTCAATACTAAAAAACTTACACTGAGGAACCCTTTCTTCTGTGGTGTCATGGTATCGATAACGGATAGTGGCCATTGTTTTTCCATCTTCGAATTTGATATGTGTGATGATTATTTGCTTTAGAACATCAAGTGTGATGCCCTTGTTAAATGGAAACCTTATTGTTTTTATGGGTCCATTATGAGAGATAGAAACAAACATAGGTGTGGATGTCATTGTTTTAGGAAGTTGAAGCTAAAAGATGAAAGGTGAGTTTGTGTGGAAAGACATGCAATATTCAAATGGGTGTTTATACACCATTGAAGCCTGTCATGAATCCAAGTGAAACTCATATCCACCAATCACATCAAAAAAGTACACCAAGTCACGAATCTATGTGAAACTCCATTCCACCAATCAAAACTAAAGTAAGCCAAGCCATGAATCCAAGTTAATGTAATCTATTCATCAATCGAAGTGATACTCAATTCCACCAATCAAAGCAAAAACAATCTAAATCATGAAGCCAATTCATATATTACAAAATAATTTCAAACATAGACACATTTAAATTATGAAATTTAGATATAATAATAATAATAATAATAATAATAATAATAATAATAATAATAATAATAATAATAATAATAATATTAACCATGGTTGACAATTCCGTTAAGGAATACCAAGGTTTGTGTTGACCTTCTTTGACCAGAGTGTTAGTGTTGGGTTTGGGACAACTAGGTCTCAGGTTAACCATGGTGCACAATTCCGTTAAGGAATACCAAGGCAAGGGTTTGTGTTGACCTTCTATGACCAGAGTGGTAGCGTTGGGTTTGGGACAACTAGGTCTAAATCCACCAATCACATCAAAAAAGTACACCAAGTCACGAATCTATGTGAAACTCCATTCCACCAATCAAAACTAAAGTAAGCCAAGCCATGAATACCAAGTTAATGTAATCTATTCATCAATCCAAGTGATACTCAATTCCACCAATCAAAGCAAAAACAATCTAAATCATGAAGCCAATTCATATATTACAAAATAATTTCAAACATAGACACATTTAAATTATGAAATTTAGATATAATAATAATAATAATAATAATAATAATAATAATAATAATAATAATAATAATAATAATAATATTAACCATGATTGACAATTCCGTTAAGGAATACCAAGGTTTGTGTTGACCTTCTTTGACCAGAGTGTTAGTGTTGGGTTTGGGACAACTAGGTCTCAGGTTAACCATGGTGCACAATTCCATTAAGGAATACCAAGGGTTTGTGTTGACCATGGTTGACAATTCAGTTAAGGAATAACCCGACACAATTCCGTTAATGAAGAACAATGTTTGTATTGACCTTCTTTGACCGGAATGTTAGTGTTGGGTTTGGGACAACTAGGTCTCAAGTTAACGATGGTTGACAATTCCGTTGACGAAGAATGACTTTTGCGTTGATCTTCTTTGATTGGAGTATTATTGTTGGCTTTAGGACAACTAGGTCTCATGTTAACTATGGTTGACAATCCCGTTAATGAAGATCAAGGTTCGTGTTGACCTTCTTTGACCGGAGTGTTAGTGTTGGGTTTGCTAATATTTGTAGATCTACGTGCCAATTGAGGATGTTTGTGGAAATTGGTACCTCATAGTTGCTTCAGTGCAACAACAGGTGTTGTATCACATGGATCCATACGTTAGAAAACAGTCTGTTTATGCTAGACAAGATACAACTAAAAAGTTGGTATTGTAGTTAACAGTGATTAATTCAACCTAATCCTCTGACTTGTAACCTCACTAATCATTTTCAATTGACTTTGTTGTGGGGAGTCATTACTAAAATGATGCAATCTGACCACAACCCTCCAAATTTTCTGCATCAAGCGCTAAACACTAATGAATGGGATATATTTGACTCAATTGGAAATGTAACCAGTGACTTTTGGTGAGTCTAATTCAAGTGGTGTGCATATGGAATGTGTCCTCATTTATACCAAAATGTTTGCATTTGGTTGACTATTTTTGCATTTTTTCTACAGCCAACACTCTGTTGTTTCGGTCCTTGGTTGGATGGACATGGAGTGGACCTTCCGGCCCAACTTCGTTGGCTTGGTGGGTTATTTTACATTTATAACCCTATACGGGGTGTTTATAAATGTTTGTCACTTGACATGTATAAATCATTTTATTTCAGCTAAATGAGGAGGTCGTGAGAATGAAAATGGGAATGAACATGTTCCAATTATGAACCGATACGAGTTGGCCATCTTTGAATTTTATGATGCTATTTAACCAGAAGAGTGCCTCTTATGCTCAAATTTTCCTTTTTTTTTATTAAGACAAATGATATCATTGGTAACCAGATTAGTGATCAATTCAATAACATATACATCAAAGACCATGACATGTTCTACCATCAATCATGTAAGATACGTCCTGCACGATGTCAGTGACATAAATATATAGGGCATCCAATGTCTTGTGGGAACACAAATATGAACAATGTTGCCTTAGTATGACTGTGATTATTTTCAATTTCACCTAATGATTTTCTCTACTGCCTTACTGAGATCGAATTCACTGTCCAAAATGGAAACCTATATAATTGACAAACAATGCATCAACAGATTGCCTTCAGCTACTTAACAAAACAATTTTCATACATACCACTCAGATAAGTTGAACCACTATCAATCGATACACTCTTAACCTCAATTTGTATACTTCCATTTAGGGATTCAACATTCATTACTCCTCTAGATGTAAAAGAACACACAAAAATAAAGATGCATGCATGTCAGGTTTTAATGAATATAAATCAAACAAAATTCTATAAGTCATACACACCGTATATCTTACAATCTCAGAAGTTTTCTCAAATGCTATGGTAATGGTAGTAGTCATGTAATTAGTGAAATGATATTAAATACAAAGCAACTACCACACATGAGGTCACTAATACACAATCGAATAAGGCTACCACATGATATAATCCTAGAAGTCAGCCAACACAGAAATTCCACATATTTATCAGAGTAAACTAAACAAAACAAAAAAAAATCGAAACGCAGAGGCAAGTGTGGTTCAGAACAAAGTACCAAATAAATTTGTCAAAAGGAACGCATTTCACAAAATCAACAAGTAATCCTACATATCAGCCAACACTGAAATTTCAAAACTAACAACATTACATTTAGACATGATTTTAGAGATTAGACGAAACAAAACCAAAAATCATAAACGAAACACAAAAACTAAACATGATTTCAGAGATTAAACCAAACCAAGAATAAAAGAAACACAGAGGCATAGTGGTTCAGAACAAAGTACCCAATAAATTTGTTGATTTGTGCCATTCTCGTTACTCGTTTCCCCTATCGATTGCTAGGAAGACAGACCTACCCAAACAAACAAACTCAAGAACTGCAACGATCGATTCACACAAAACTTTGTTTTCATGAAGGTCGGTTGACGAAAATAATTTATTCTACCAAATAATAGCACCGAAGCCCACTTCTTCTTGTTGAGGAGGACAACAAGCCATCGACTACACAAAGCATTTGTGGAGACCTAGGGCAAGAGAATGTTTAATAACTCAACCAAACGACTTCTGTGATTTCTTCAAACGAGGGGGTTTGGTCTGTAGTAAAATTTGAAATTGATTTCAATAAATAGGGACTAACTTGCAACTTTACTATAAATCGGTATTTCCAGGTAACTGTAATTAATCTGGACCGTCGAGTTGTTTAAGAATTTATCGAACGATATTGTCAAATGGTACACTGGTGAGGGATATGCAGTAGAAGGGGCCATAAAGTATATACTACTTTAAAGTGGTGCATCGGTGTACAATTTAAAAACACTATTGACATAAATATATTTAATGATGGAAGATTTATTATCTATTGAAAATCATATTTATTGCTAACAAATCCCTGACTTTTACTTTTCTCACTCTCTTCATTTTCCCTGTGAAGATCAGCCCCAACAGAATTACGTGCGTGTTTGATTAAGATTCAGATGTCTTAGAATAGAGGTAGAAAATCACTGTCACTAAAATTACCAAAGAGCAAGCTTCTGGAAAAAGAAAAAAAAAGTGGTAGAACGGCATCGGGACACGATTTTTTTCAATTTTGCATTGAAAAGAATATTAAACAAAACACAAATTACATGTTGGTTCTGAGTCATGCTTTCAACCTTGTCCCGGGGCAGAAGTTTGCTAGAGCAAGCCACTGACCTTGTGGTGATCGTGGGCTGGAGACGATTGGCTATTCGCGAGATCTTGTCACCACATGGCCAACTGTTCAAGGAGGAAAGATCGCGCAAAGGCACAACAATAAGGAGGGTTCATGATGGTCCTTACACCATAGTGAGCAGCGGTGTAATGATCTTCGCAGCAATGAGGAGGCTCGACCACCGAAGAGGGAGGCGCGAACTGAAGATACCATCTTCTATTGCTGGATTCACGAGGTTGTGGTGTCCGAACCACAGTGGTTAGATCTTCTCATTTTCAATTGTTTCAGTGCTCTGGTTCACCATAGGTTGCAGAGGAGGCACGAAAGCTCTTTGAAACACATATACTGACAATAACAGTACTTAACACCAGCCAAAATCTTTAGAATAATCCACATCACAATCAGGTGCTTTCACCACACACACTCACACACACACTATTCAATATTATAGGAGAATGTAATACATATATATTCTCTTTCAAAAATATTTAAAAAGTCAATATTTGAATTTGAATTCTCATACAAGATCCATTTCGCGTGCAAAGTTAATTAGCTCATTAAGCTACTTCAAGCAAGTCAGAAGCATCCAAACAATGAGAGCTAATTCTGGTCCGCAATAATAGACTAGAAAACACATGAAACTTGTCTGAAAAATTATGACATCTCTTTGAAACAGACAAGGAATATGATGTAGATTGACTTAATTTACTAATTTAGGTTAGATTTTGGATAAGATATTACTGCAAAACTATTTTATACTACATTTGATCCTCACCATTGCACATCACTCCCCTTGCTTGAACCTGAGATTTTGATAAGCTGGAAATTATCCGATTAGTTAGCATTCCCCATTCATCTCTTGTATCGTATAGAAGCTAAATGACAATTCAATTCTTTTTGCATTCTCGCAAACTGACACCATTATTAGATGCCTCCATCAGAAGTCAACAGTGATGATTCAACAGAACTGGATAGCGTTTGAGTCGATTCCCTTCGCCTTTTTGTCATTTTGTTGACATGGCTTATTTAAGGCTCGGTCAGACTGTGAGACAATCTTCGATACTGTAAATCCTGCAACTTCGAAAGTATTTGATCTATAGGGTATCAAAGAATTGCGATGAACAACATCAACTCCTTCATAACTCCAAACACCCAACACTGCTTCTCCCCTAAGTCCAATGGCAAACCAACCAAGGCCAGCAGCAGCAATGTCTACAGAACTCGAGTCCCAACTTTTTCCACCAACATGAAATTCCCTTCTCGTCCAATTCCCCAATTCTTGAACTCGTTTCTCCCCAATTGGTGGCTGAACAAAGAATAATACAGACTGGTGTTATACAAGAGGAAATTATAATGCACAATGAATAATCCCTATGAATCAAAATAGAAACCTGTGATTTTTCCTTGCAACATAGATTTCTAGATGCACTTTACCTAAGTATAGAAACGTCACAATATATAAGCATATTGTGGCAATTGCCTATGTAGATATTACTTAATATTGTTTTATTGGTAATTCTCTGAAAATAATTCCAGCAAATATTTAAAGAATGCTGCCAAACCACCCGAATGTCGGAACTAAAAAGAAGTAAATGCTACTAAATATTTGGACCAGGTTGGTTGACTACACATGACTAATAGATTTCAAAGTCATATTAACAGCATTCAGTACACACATTTTTAGATCGGATACCACCTCCGGGTAAAACTTTTTATAATGGTTGAGAGATAAATCAATTATTTGTAGGCAACTAACCCAGACAATACTTCAGAAGACACTTGGAAATCAGCTTATAAGCCTCAAGGGCAAGGAATTGCTTAATAAGCAGTCAATTAAAATGAGCAAAAGGAATACCTGTAACTGGCGCCCAAAATGGTCTTGGTACATTTTACATGCAGTTTCTACTTTACCCATATGCAGTGGAAGATAAGGAGATGCCCACACTGTGACATAGATAGTATCCAGAGAGGTTTCTTCTATATCCAATCTCATAAGACCAGCTATGTGAATCGAATGACCAGCCTACCACAATTAAATGGTAAAAGAATGAAGTACAGCAGATTTTAATAAGAGACAAAAGATTAAAAAAAATGAACACTAGAGTGCAAATTAGTATACATATGTTAACAAAAATATTAAAGTCAGTAAAACAAATCAGTTTTCAAGTGCACTAACCTTAATTCTGTATGTCCTAGGTTTCAACTCCTTGCTCATGTGAACAAGCTTTTGCTCTTCCCTCGTCAACCTTGTGGTAATCTGGTAAGGATGAAGAAGGCCGGGTGTATCAAATAATTTTGCCTGACTTGGCAGAATACCCTCCACTCTAACAATGCCCAATGTAGTCCCTGGAACAGGTGCTTCGGTCAGTTGTGTAATCTTCCGTCCAACATACTTTCCTATGGAATTTATTAATGTACTCTTTCCTGCATTCTGTGCACCAACAGTCCACACATTCCCTCTAGGTCCAGCCAATTCAAGTATATCATCCACAAGATTCTTAAGTCCCCAATCCCTCAGTGCACTCACCATGTGCAAACTAGTAATCTTAATAATGCCACCCTCTCTCGCTCTTTGCCTAATCCAATGCTCCAATCTTGTTGGTGACAATGAGCTAGGCAACAAGTCAATTTTTGTAACCACAAGTACTACTCTAGGCACATTCCCTGACTTACCCTGCTTCCATGCAGAAGAATTATCTTCAATTGTCTTTGAAACCAACTTTGCAACCTTCCTTGGAAATGACCCATCAAAGTCCACTACATCCACAACCATAAGCACCACTGAACGAGGCCCAGTTGTTGACGCCAACTTCCTTCCCACTGTATGATCGAAGTCAAAATCTGGTAGCAAGTTTTCCACAGTTGGATCCTTCACCTTCCCATAGTGCCTCAATGAATGACAGCGTGCACATACCACTGGCTTCTCTTGTTTCCTGATCAAGTTCACATCACTATTAAGCTGTTCTGGTTCAATAACAAATCCCCTTTTAACAGAATTGGAGAATTCAGGCTCTTGTGCAACAGGTTCAAGATGGGTATACAATCTATAATTCAGGTCCTTCTCAGAGGGTTTAATGAAATAACCAGGATGTTTTGGGTTGGAATCCTGCATATAAACCCCACAACCAGGGCAGACATGAAGAGATTGGGAAGTACCTTCATCATAATTACCCTCACGAGAGAAGGGCAAATTTTGTTTCGATGTTGAATCTGCATGTTGTGAAGAGAAAGACCTAAACAAATTATATGATGGTTGTGGTAAAAAATTTGGAAAGCTATGGAAATGGGTTTTTGAGTCTGGTGTTAAGACTGAAAAGAGATTTGACTGCGCATGGTTTTTGCACTCAGAAAGGAGTGATAAACAAAAGAGCGGCTTAAGCTTTGAAGGGGAGAGATTTCTAGCTACAAGCATTTCTATCTGTTGTTCACCCTGAATCTAAATAAGGGTTAAAGTCTCTGGGAATTAGCAGCGCCTTATTAGTGTTCCACTACAAAGATCCAAAGAAAGAAATCCACCACAGTTCCATACACAACTTCTGAGCAGAGGAACATTAGTAGCAGAACGGTGTTCTAGTCATAGAATCCCTCCATGAATCAATATGTTTTGTGATAAAAAATAAATAAATCCAAAATTGTCACAAGTTCTCTTCAATCATAACTTCACATACGAGTAACTTCAGCTGCAGCATCAGAACAAATTAAACATATTAGCTACATAATTAATAATTGTAACCACCAAAGCAATGTTCTAAAATTACAATTGAGTTAAGTATATTAGAACTCCACACCTTCTAGTCGAAACCACTAGCTTCCACATAGCAGTGATTTTGAAAAATACAGATAAGAGTGATAAATGTAATATAGCCAACTACCCAATAACTCATGCAATGGCAGCCTCCTTTACCTGAACCCCACCCTTTTGAATGATAATTCACATAGCATATCACAAATACTTCAAAATTAAAATGCCTCCAATATAATATGATATCTATATAATTGCCATCACCTTCACCTTCAAATGCATTCATGAAAAAAATCACTAACAACCAAGGATGAGAGTAACAAAGCATGCTAAAGGTACATGTTGAAGTTCCATTATGTTATGCAGTGGCGTATCCAGAACTGTGGATCAGTGGGTGCAAATTATTTAACTTCAATTAATAATTTTATCTGAAATTTCAGTTTCATTTGTAACAAATTTCGGTCCACCTGTTGTATTGTTCCCCACGTGCATACAACTCAACGTGTCAAAACATTTACTTTCTATATACATGGTGGAAACTTCATGCACATTTAGCCATAGGAGTTGAGGCAAATCCCATTTTAAGGGCAAATGAAATAGGAAGCATCTGCTTAGATGCTAAACATGCAAAGGCATAAAAATTACATTCAAATTCATTTTGCAAAGGTAAAGGACATGTATAAGAACACTAAAGTGGAAAAAGAATTAAAGCTAAATCAAATCATGGAATGAGTTTACACAAGTTAACTACTTTGCTCTGCCAAACTAATTCTCATACTCTAAAACAGTGAACTAGAAAAATCTAAAACAGTGGACCTATTCTCATACTGTCTGTCATACAAGAAACAGTGACAATTTTTGTAGCTCCCTAAAGGCAACAAAACAACAAAAAGAAATCAAGCATAAACTTAGTTACAACATTAAACCAAGTGCAACTATTCCAATCATACTACTTTTTTCTTCGTGTTAGTAGCTAGCTAACTTCAACTTGAATTCCACACCAGTTAAAGCAACATAATTCACTAGTATCAATAAGTATATAAAACAAGAATAATGTTATATAAAACAAGTACATCCCTCACTCACCAGTCAGAGCAACCCTCATAATTCATCTAGTATAACAATACACAAATATATAAAACAAGCTGCAATTATTTAACAAACTAATGTCGTGTAACCCGACAGCATACAAATGGCTGCTTATATAATTTCTTTAGCACATCCACCAATGGTAAAAGGGGGAAATTGAAATTAGGCATTCGTAAGAGTTAAGAGCGACTGATTTACAGATGGGTTATGGAAATATTGAAAATAGGGTTTTCTTAAGAGCAAACTGGGAAACATTTGAAAAGGGATGAGAAGAAGAGAACTCAATATTACTCACCAACAGGCAACAGATGAAGAAGGAGGAGGAGCAGCAGCCGCGTGGTGGTCGGAGCGGAGGAGGCCGCGCCGGTGCGAGAGAGAGAGAGAGAGAGGAGACTTGGGTGCATTCGCGGTGCAAACAGAGGGAGAGAGATGAGACGTCGGCGGCGTTCAGGCGTGGTCGCATGGTCGTCGGAGAAGGCGGACACGCATGGTGGTCGGAGCTTCTGCAGCGGTCCGGCAATGTGCTGGGTGCAGAGGGGCGACAGAGAGAGAGGGTGTCTGACAGTCTTGAGAGAGACGAGAGGGCCACAAGTGATGAGTGATGATGTTTTCAGGTTTAATTCCACACCTCTGAATTTCTCAATTTGACAATTTTAAACCCCTATTTTATTTTTAACAATTTTGTTCGCCTAACTTTTTTAATTTAATAATTTTGGTCCCCATATTTTTTTAATTACACAAAAATTATAAATTTTTTGTACTTTTGATCTTCAAAAATCTTGGATTTTGAGAAAGTGAAAACAAAAAATGTACAATCCACTATTTTTAGGACAAAAGTGCAATAAAAAACATAGGGACCAAAATTACCAAATTACCAAATTGAGAAAATTAGGGGACTAAAATCATCAAATTGAGAAAATTGAGGACCAAAAATGTAATTAAGTCATTTTTATAAGAGTAATGATATTTGAACAACCAAAAGTTAGACAACTTTTGCGACAACTTTTTAAGTGGTTAATACAGTTCAAATACGTGGTTAATTAATGAATATATCAGGTGTCAAAACTTATTAACCATCAATGTAACTTCATTAACCATGATTCATGATTTCCAAGTGTTCAAATCTACATGTAGCTTTTTTTTTGACAAAATCTACATGTAGTTTAACACTTGGAAATCATGGTTAATCACGTTTAAATTCGTGGTTAATGAAGTTAAATTGATGATTAATGAGTTTCATTAACCATTTACTGAGTGTAATTAACCACATATTAGAACTGTATTAACCACTTAAAAGGTTGTCACAAAAGTTGTCTAACTTTTATTTGTTCAAATATCATTACTTTTTTATAAATTTTTTGTGTATATCATGATATTTTTTTATAAAATTTTAACATATTTTTAATTATTGTTTTATTCTTTGAAATTTTTAATTTTAAAAATTATAACAACATTTTACGATTGCTTACGTAATTATACATCCAAACAGTTCAATTTTTGTATAAGCACTTTTCAATGTACACATCCAAACGCAAAAGTTAGTTCAGTATAAGCGCTTATGACATAAGCTCTCATGCGATAAACTATAATGTCGTAAGCGCTTAAATAAGCTGTTTATCTAAACGGGACCTATGGGCCATGGGTGCGTACAAAATTGTATAGGGAGTCGAGTGCAAAGTGTGCAGTTTGTGTTTGGAAGTGCAATTAGTTCGCGGGCTTTTATTTTTCCATGTCCCCCACTTAGTTTTTACACCTCCCTTTTTTATGAAATGTTAATAATACCCCTCCTCATTTTCCCCGAGTCCCTCTTTTTCTTCCCTCTTTCTCAGTTCACCTCCCCTCCCCCCCACACTAAACGGTCAACACCCTCCCACTCTCTCTGACACATCTCTCTCCCACTGCGTCTCTCTCCCAACCTCAACCTCACTGTCGCATTGTCCCGTCGCAGCTGCCGCGGGCATCATAGCCACTGTCCGCCATGATCTGAGGTGCGTTCATCCTCTCTTTTTTTCCTGCGATTTCAAAACATCCGGAATCTTGTTGCCGGATACTTCCGTCAACAGGAATCCGGTACTTATAAACTACCGGATTCCTGTTGACGGAAGTACCCGGCTACAAGATTCCAGATGTTATTTTATTTTCAAAACTTTCGGAATCATATTTCTGGTACGTTCCAGAATTTAGTTTCCGGAATTAAGTTAGTTTTGAATTTAACAAATTTTTGTGTGTGGTGCAGATAGATTTCCATGGAAGGCAATTTTCTAGACACCCCAATGCCTAGTGCAATGGATATTACAGAGGCCGTGGATTATACTGAAATGGATGTTACTGACGACGTGGATCGTATTGCAATGGATGATGTTATACAGAACACAGATTGTACTGCAATGAAACTTAAACAGGATTGTACTAGTGCATTCACTACTACGACGATACTTACTATTGTGTTGATTAGTTTTGTAATTTGTTACTGTTGGATGAGTTGTTAAATCATTATTTTGTGTGTTTTCAGGTGTTTTCTACCCGAGATGACCTATTGGCGTGGGCACGAAATATTGGTAAATCTGTTGGATGCGTGATTGTTATTTCAAGATCAGACAACGAGCGATCAAGCAATAAGACATTTGTGATGTTGAGTTGTGAAAAAATTGGGAAGTATAAACCTTACAAGACGGGATTGAAGGCTACTGGTACTGGAAAAAGTCAGTGCCTATTCAGACTTAAAGGAAGCCTGGTGAAAGGTGTTGGAGGGTGGGTTTTGAAGGTAATGTGCGGAACTCACAATCACGAGCTGATCAAAAACTTCGAAGGTCATCCATATGTTGGTCGACTTACTTCCGAAGAGAAGTCTTTTCTCGGTGACATGACAAAGAATATGATCAAGCCGAGAAGCGTCTTACTATCATTGCAACAGAATAACCCAGACAGCCACACTACAATTAGGCAGATTTACAATGCACGTCAAAAGATCCGGTCAAATCTTAGAGAGGACAAAACTGAGCTGCAACACTTAACGAACTTAATGCATCGCGATCATTATGTCCACTGGCATAGAAAGGCGGATGGTGCTGATGTTGTAAGAGATATATGTTGAGCACATCCAGAAGCACAGATGAGACGCCCCTAATATCTCATCTAGAGTAACATGATTAAAATTTTGTAAGTTTTTTTTTATAATATTAATTTAAATTATTTATAGCCTCATTATAATTAACATAATTATTTTTATTAGAGAGAAATAAACATTCAATCCAAGAGAAAACTTATAAAAGTAGTACCATCATCATATAATATATCTCATCATTCAAAAGTCATACATTACCATACAACTGATCATCAAAAAAAAAAAACATAGTTAGCACCCAAGTCAAGTTATAGAATTCTAAGTACAGTCATCCAAAGTACCAACCAATTTTTACATCTTATACATAATATATCAAAAATATATATCTCCTCAAGAGTGAATGTGAGCGTGTCACAGATCAATGTCAGGCTGGTCATATAATTTTTTCCCAACCCACTATGAGCTCGGAAAAGGGTGAGACGGCTGCGAATATTGCTCTATGGTTGCATAAACAGAAGCAACCCACATCTATGCTAAAGGTAAGTAAAAGGATAAAGTCATAGTACGATGACGGGTAGTAGTGATGAAGTCAGGAAATGTGCCAGTGGTGGTGTGAATGACAATTTCTCCATCATAAGTCACAATAGAGTTGGGATAATATGGGGTCCAAATCCCGTTGATGAACTCCAAACGAACCATCAGGTGAGGATTGTTGTCGATATTCTCCATCTTCATACATGAATAAATAAATAAATAAACAACAAAAGTAGAGAGGTAAGAGCACAACAACATGATAAGATGTGTTAGAGTGACAAAATAGCCTCGCAACAATTTTCATAGTGATCTACCAAATAAATAAAACAATTAATAAATATAAAATATACAGCATGAAATGCAATGCAAAAATATGCATGTTCACTTATGGGCCCTTATCTACTCCATGGAGAGATTATACCAATCAGAGGAGCGATCGGAAGGACATGTTCTGCATTACCGGTCAACATAATATCCAAAGTGTCGTACTTTATACTGCAATGTGCACATTATTCGACTGTGTCTGAACACTCTACGACCGATCATGAATGGTGCAGTGTCTAGTCGGGCTCGTCACTGCTGGATACCGGTTACCACGACACAGGGGAACGACCTCCTGGCCACTTCTGGGGTCTCGCGTCGTGATGCCCCCCAAGGTCATCTCAACCTCCACCCGCGCACTCTCGCAGGCACTAAAACGTACCTCACTCTGTGGCCAGATATTCAAATGTGTATGCCAATCATGCATATATGTCAATGCTATGCATCAATCCATCTTGTAATAATTAAATTAAGTGATTATTGATAAAATATCTATTTTTCCTATATTTTGATTATAATAATAAGTGATTCTCAGAATTTACTAGTTACCTATATTTATTTATTAACCCAACACTTTCTAATACTATTACTAATAAATTAACTATTCATATAACCTTTATTCCTCAAACCAAAGCCACGGGTAATAAATTAACTTTTATTCATCTAACAATAAATTAACAATTTTTTATTCATTAAACTAAATTCGTGTTTTAGAATACCAGGACTAAAGTATCGTCTTCCTTTATGCAGAATAGATTTTATTATTATTATTATTATTTTTTCACATCACTTAATACCCAAAACTTGTACTTTCTAGTTGGTAGAATAAAAGAGGAAATTTTTTTACTTTTCTTTGACTATATCCCTATCGACCTGACATAACACACAGTAAACCCACAATTTAAAATACGAACACAGTCCGAGTAGCAACGAAAATACGAACGCAGTCCAGTATTCCAAACAACAATAGAAAAAAAAAGTAGGACCAAATAAATGTTAGCACAGAGTAAAAGATTAAGAGTCCAGAAAAATAATATAAGTTGTTGCAACAGAGAAAAAGAACAAAAAAATATGTGCAAAGCCCCGTATTTTCTCCCACACTAATCTAAAAAAAAATTAGTGTATCAAATGGAAGAAAAACGGGAGTGCTGAGAGCTGGGGCCACTTTCACAAATAAAGAGACTATTTCTACTCCACCACCATGTTGAAGACGCAAACCTCCCCCACCTTCAGAAACAAAAATTTCTCCAAGCTTAAAAGTGGCTCCTTTCTGCTCCAAACAAGCTACAACAACCAAACACATATACAAATAAGCACCTTTTTATTTTAAATATATACATATAACGAAAATAGAAGAAACTGTGAAAAGAGAAAATGACACCACCTTACTTTTCTGTCTCACATGGCTCGGAATGTTACTGACGATAGTTGAAAATGAAAGGTGTGAATACGGTGCAGTAATTTTTTTTTTCAGAACAAAATGTCTATTTGTAGTAATTAAAATGCCTCTTAGTGGTGAAAAATATTAGCATATCTGATTGTCTTTTTGATTTGGAAAGATCACAATCTAATTGTATTTTGAAGGTGTGGTGGTTTAACTAGCCACCTGTCAATCAATTGTGGAGGAGTTTAAAAAAATCTACCTTCTATAAGCAACGATACCTGTCTTATTATTTATTTACCTATTATTACTAATATTACCATGGATTCTCCTGCGCACGTTACGGATCACGGGCTTGGCTCAGCCCACTAATATAATTGATTGCTCTTAAATCTAAATTCAGCTACATGTCTATTTTTGTACACAATATAAATAATCTTTTCATTTCTTTGGATGTGACCACACACTCACCCTATTTGCTACCACCCTTCTACTAACTTATTTTAATATAATAATAATAATAACATAAGTCTAATTCCCCTACGTTTTATCACACTGTCAGGTAATAATTTACATAATATACATACATATGTTCAAATTTAGTCACACTTACATAGTTATGTATATACACACGTTTAATTAAAATCCTACACATAAGTAAATAATATATATATATATATATATAAACCATAATTTAGACATTTAATTGTTACTAAATATATTTATAGAAAAAGACAATTAATCAATATATATATATATATGTGTGTATTTATTTATTTATATTTTTTTTTCTTTTCTTACGTGAATAATTCGAAAAAATATCAGAATGTTACAATAAAAAAAAATATGTGCAAAGCCCCGTATTTTCTCCCACACTAATCTAAAAAAAAATTAGTGTATCAAATGGAAGAAAAATGGGAGTGCTGAGAGCTGGGGCCACTCTAACAAATAAAGAAACTATTTCTACTCCACCACCATGTTGAAGACTCAAACCTCCCCCACCTTCAGAAACAAAAATTTCTCCAAGCTTAAAAGTGTCTCCTTTCTCCTCCAAACAAGCTACAACAACCAAAAACATATACAAATAAGTCCCCCTTTTTATTTTAAATATATACATATAACGAAAATAGAAGAAACTGTGAAAAGAGAAAACGACACCACCTTACTTTTCTACCTCACACGGCTCAGAATGTTACTGACGATAGTTGAAAATGAAAGGTGTGAATACGGTGTAGTAATTTTTTTTTCGGGAACAGAATGTCTATTTATAGTAATTAAAAATGCCTCTTAGTGGTGGTAAAATATGATATTAGCGTATCTGATTGTCTTTTTGATTTGGAAATATCGCAATCTGATTGTATTTTCAAGGTGTGGTGGTTTAATTAGCCACCTGTCAATCAATTGTGGAGGAGTTTAAAAAAATCTACCTTCTAGAAGCTACGGTACCTGTCTTATTATTTATTTACCTATTATTACTAATATACCATAGATCCTCCTGCGCACGTTACGGATCACGGGCTCGGCTCAGCCCACTAATATAATTGATTGCTCTTAAATCCAAATCCAGCTGCATGTCTATTTTTGTACACAACATAAGTAATCTTTCCATTTCTTTGGATGTGACCACACACTCACCCTATTTGCTACCACCCTTCTACTAAGTTATTTTAATATAATAATAATAACATAAGTTTAATTCCCCTACGTTTTATCACACTGTCAGGTAATAATTTACATAATATACATACATATGTTCAAATTTAGTCACACTTACATAGTTATGTATATACACACGTTTAATTAAAATCCTACACATAAGTAAATAATATAATTAAATAATATATATATAAACCATAATTTAGACATTTAATTGTTACTAAATATATTTATAGAAAAAGACAATTAATCAATATATATATGTATTTATTTATTTATATTTTTTTTTTCTTTTCTTACGCGAATAATTCGAAAAAATATCAGAATGTTACAATACTCCCCCCGTAAATAAAAATTTCGTCCTCGGAATTTGCTCACCTTAAAATAAATAAGGGTATTGTTCCTTCATATGATCTTCCAATTCCCACGTGACATCTTCAGTAGTCGCATCCCACATTACCTTTAACAGGGGAACTTCCTCTCTTCTTAGTTGCTTTATTCTCTGATCCATGATCTTAACAGGAAATGTCTCATAGGTTAAATTTTCTTTTAACTATACTGTATCGGGTTCTAGAACGTGAGAAGGGTCAGGAATATACTTTTTGAGTTGTGAAATATGAAATACATTATGGAGATTAGAAAGGAAAGGAGGTAATGCTATCTAATAGGCTACAGAACCAATTCGACGAAGAACTTGATAAGGTCCAATAAATCTTGGTGTAAGCTTCCTGGATTTCACTACTCTGCCAACTCCAGTCATCGACGTAACTTTTAAGAATACATGATCGCCTTCTTGAAATTCAAGAGGTCTTCTCCTTTTGTCTGCATAACTTTTCTGTCTGCTTTGTGCCGTTTTCATTTTCTCTTGAACCATCTTTATTTTTTCTGTGGTCTGCTTCACTAATTCTGGACCTATAATGAGGTTTTCCCCAATCTCATACCAACACAATGGGGTTCTACATCTTCGTCCATATAATGCTTCGTAAGGAGCCATTCCTATGCTGGAATGAAAAATATTGTTATAGGTAAATTCAATTAGGGGCAAAAGTTCATCCCAGCTTCTTGAATATTCCAAGACACACGCTTTTAACAAATCTTCTAATGACTGAATTGTCTGTTCTGATTGCCCATCAGTTTGTGGATGATAGGTAGAGCTTAACCACAATTTTGTTCCTAGAGCCTTATGTAAGCTTCCCCAAAATCTCGAGGTAAACCTCGGATCTCTGTCAGAAATTATGCTTGAGGGCACCCCATGTAACCTGACAATTTCATTTATATACAACTGGGTCAATTTCTCCAGTGAATATTTTATATTGATAGGCAAAAAGTGAGCTGACTTTATTAACCTATCGATAATTACCCAAATTGAGTCATGCCCTTTTGGGGTCCTTGGCAACCCTGTCACAAAATCCATTGCTATGTTGTCCCATTTCCATTCTGGAATGTCTAGTGGTTGTAGCATTCCTGCAGGTTTTTGATGTTCTATCTTAGCTTTCTGACAGACTAAACAAGCAGCTACATACTGTGCTACTTCTTTCTTCATTCCTAGCCACCAGTACATCCTCTTTAAATCTTGGTACATCTTTATTGCTCTGGGATGTATACTCATCTTGCTTTTATGTGCTTCCTCCAAAATTAATTTCTTGATTTCTTGATCACTCGGCACACAGATCCTGTCTTGAAATCTTATCACTCCGTCAGTACCCCTTCTAAATTCGGTAGGCTTGCCTTGCTGTATCAACTCCTTCCTTTCTTGAAGATACTGATCGGCTTCTTGTTTGATGCAGATTTGTTCTAACAAGCCACTTGTAACGGTAACCATATTCAATCGAAGACGGTTACCTGTTACTTCTATCGTCAAATTTAGATCTCTAAACTTCTCAATAAGTTCCATCTCTCGAATCATCATAGAAGAAACATGCAGTGTCTTCCTACTTAATGCATCCGCTATGACATTTGCTTTTCCAGGATGATACTACAATTCGAAATCGTAATCTTTTATAAATTCCATCCATTTCCTTTTTCTCATGTTTAATTCTTTTTGGTCAAACAAATACTTCAAACTTTTGTGGTCACTAAAGACATCAAATCTAGACCCATACAAATAGTGCCTCCATATTTTAAGTGAAAAAACAATGGCTGCTAACTCCAAATCACGGGTCGGGTATTTCCTCTCATGGGGTCTTAGCTGTCTGGAAGCATATGCCACTACCTTTCTCTCTTGCATAAGGACACAACCTAAACCCTGATGAGGTGCATCACAATATACCTCAAAATGTCCATTAGGGTCAGACAACACTAAAACAGGTGATGTTGTTAACCTATGCTTCAATTCTTGAAAACTCCTTTCACAAGCATCTGTCCATATGAACGTTTGTCCTTTTCTAGTAAGTTGGGTTAGAGGTAACGCTATCTTGGAAAATCCTTCAATAAATCTCTGATAATATCCTGCTAATCCTAGAAAACTACGAATCTCCGTTATTGTCCTAGGTCTTTCCCATCGTAAGACAGCTTCCACTTTAGCTGGATCCACCCAATCCCTTCCTTCGAGACTACATGTCCCAAAAATTTTACCTCTTCCAGCCAAAATTCACATTTTGACAGCTTTGCATACAACTGTTTTTCCTTCAAGACCTGAAGAACAATTCGGAGATGTTCCGCATGTTCCTCACGATCTCGTGAGTAGATAAGAATATCATCGATAAAAACGACGATAAACTTATCTAAATATGGACGAAATATTCTATTCATATAGTCCATAAAAATTGCAGGAGCATTCGTAATCCCAAACAACATCACTAAATATTCATAGTGGCCGTATCTTGTTCGAAAAGCTGTCTTTGGTATATCTTCTGTCCTTACGCGTATCTAATGATATCCAGATCGCAAATCAATCTTTGAAAATATGGTAGCTCCTTTCAACTGATCCATTAAATCATCTATCCTAGGTAAGGGATACTTGTTTTTTATAGTCATTTTATTCAATTGCCTATAGTTAATGCACAACCTAGAACCTCCATCCTTCTTTTTAACTAATAAGACAGGAGCACCCCAAGGCGACACACTAGGCCTGATGAATTTCTTTGCCATTAACTCGTCCAATTGTTTCTTTAGCTCTGCCAATTCAGACGGTGACATTCGGTATGGTGCTATTGATATAGGACTAGTTCCTGGTAACAAATCAATAGCAAACTCTATTTCTCGTTCTGGGGGTAAACCTGGAACATCTTCGGGAAACACCTCAGGAAATTCCCTCACGATCAGCACTTTATTTATGTCCAATACCTCTTGAACTTCCAAGGAAGACAACAACATATATCCTCGTGCTCTTTTTTTTTCAAAGAAGCCATTGTTTGGTTGACAGATAGTAATCCACGGCTTTCCAAGTCAGCAAAGATTAAGGACTTATTTGAGCAATCTAATAGGACTCGATTAGAAAATAACCAGTCCATACCTAATATTACATCTAGCTGGACTAAAGGAAAACATATTAAAGTTATGGTGAAACTTCTATTTTCAATGGTAATAGGATAGTCTACACAAGCTAAAGCAGTAACTATAGTTTCAGAAGTGGGGGTTGAAACAATTAAATAAAAAAGAAGTGGAAAAATAGGTAAATTTAGTTGTTTTGTACAGTCATAAGATATGAAGGAATGAATAGCACCCGAATCATACAATACATTTAAAAGTTTACCTGCTATGGCACATGTTCCTTGTATAAAATCCTCGGACTGAGAAGCCCCTGTTTCGCTCATAGTAAACACCCTTCCTCGAGTTTTGGGTCTATTCGCTTGGACATTATTAACAACTGATTCTTTCTTTGGTTGTCCACAATCTTTAGCAAAATGTCCAACTTTTCCACACCTGAAACAAATCACTTCCTTGTTAGGGCAGTTGCGGGTATCATGTGCATTCCCACATTTCATACACCTCAACGGTGTTGTCTGTGTCTGGCTAGGCCCTTCTTTATTTGAATAAGGTCGTTGAGAATGCCAACTCCCTTGAGGACGTGAATAAGGCTTCTTCTTAAATTGATCATCCCTATTCTTGGACCGAGAAGGTCCAAAATCTCGAGTCTTTCTTTCCCTAGCCTTATTGAGATCTTCAATAACTCTACATTTGTTCACCAACTTAGGAAACTTGTGAATGTCCAATGTCACTACTGCTTCCCGAATCTCATATCTCAATCCCTCTTCAAACTTCCTACACTTCCACCTTTCATCGGGATGGAGCTGAAAGTACATTGAGAATTTAGATAAGGCTTCAAATTTTGTAGTGTATTCCCCGACTGACATTCCACCTTGCTTCAGCTGTAGGAATTCCATTTCTTTAGCATGCCTCACATCCGTGGGAAAATATTTTTCCAGAAATTTTTCCTTAAAGACGTCCCATGTAATCTCTCTTCTCTCTGCCTCTAGGAGTTGACACGTGCTTTTCCACCAATATTCTGCTTCTTTAACTAGCATAAAAGTAGCATAATTGACTCGCCGTTCTGCTGGACACGTCATTGCCTCAAATATCTTTTCCATTTCCTGGATCCAAAGTTCAGCCTTATCTGGGTCATATTCTCCCTTAAATTGAGACGGTTTGTTCCGTCGAAATTCTGTCAAGCCTTGGAATTCTGTTGCTCCTTCATTTCGTTGATTATTTTGCTGGGCTTGCTGCAACATAGCCGCCACCACTTCCCTGATAGCTTGAATTGCCTCAATCATTTCTCCAGTGTTTCCCCTAGCCATAACTTCCCTGCTATTTAAACGAATTAGGCTTATATGTTTTATTTAAAACGTAGAACAAACAAGAGTGATGCACAACACAAACATAGTCGGTCCATTCCCATTCCCAATTAGATACGACCAGCTCTGATACCACACAGATGAGACGCCCCTAATATCTCATCTAGAGAAACTCGATTAAAATTTTGGAAGTTTTTTTTTAATATTAATTTAAATTATTTATAGCCTCATTATAATTAACATAATTATTTTTATTAGAGAGAAATAAACATTCAATCCAAGAGAAAACTTATAAAAGTAGTACCATCATCATATAAAATATCTCATCATTCAAAAGTCATACATTACCATACAACTGATCATTAAAAAAAACATAGTTAGCACCCAAGTCAAGTTATAGAATTCTAAGTACAGTCATCCAAAGTACCAGCCAATTTTTACATCTTATACATATATAATATATCAAAAAAAAAATATCCCCTCAAGAGTGAATGTGAGCGTGTCATAGATCAATATTAGGATGGTCATATCATTTTTCCCCAACCCACTATGAGCTCGGAAAAGGGTGAGACGACTGCGGATATGGCTCCATGGGTGTATAAACAGAAGCATCTCACATCTCTGCTAAAGGTAAGTAAAAGGATAAAGTCATAATACGATGACGGGTAGTAGTGATGAAGTCAGGAAATGTGCCAGTGGTGGTGTGAATGGCAATTTCTCCATCATAAGTCACAGTAGAGTTGGGATAATCAGGGGTCCAAATCCCGTTGATGAACTCCAAGCATACCATCGGGTGAGGATTGTTGTCGATATTCTCCATCTTCATACATGAATAAATAAATAAACAACAAAAGTAGAGAGGTAAGAGCACAACAACATGATAAGATGTGTTAGAGTGACAAAATAGCCTTGCAACAATTATCATAGTGATCTACTAAATAAATAAAACAATTAATAAATATAAAATATACAGCATGAAATGCAATGCAAAAATGTGCATGTTCACTTATGGGCCCTTATCTACTCCATGGAGAGATTATACCAATCAGAGGAGCGATCGGGAGGACATGTTCCGCATTACCAGTCGACATAATATCCAAAGTGTCGTACTTTATACTGCAATGTGCACATTATTTGATTGTATCGGAACACTCTACGACCGATCATGAGTGGTGCAGTGTCTAGTCGGGCTCGTCACTACTGGATACCGATTACCCCGGCACATGGGAGCGACCTCCTGGCCCCTTGTGGGGTCTCGCGCCGTGACGCCCCCAAGGTCATCTCAACCTCCACCTGCGCACTCTCGCTGGCACTAAAATGTAGCTCACTCTGTGGCCAGATATTCAAATGTGTATGCCAATCATGCATATATGTCAATGCTATGCATCAATCCACCTTGTTATAATTAAATTAAGTGATTATTAATAAAATATCTATTTTTCCTATGTTTTGATGATAATAATAAGTGATTCTCAGAATTTACTAGTTACCTATATTTATTTATTAACATAATACTTTCTAATACTATTACTAATAAATTAACTATTCATATAACCTTTATTCCTCAAACTAAAGCCACGGGTAATAAATTAACTTTTATTCATCTAATAATAAATTAACAATTTTTTATTCATTCAACTAAATTCGTGTTTCAGAATACCAGGACTAAAGTATCGTCTTCCTTTATGCAGAATAGATTTTATTATTATTTTTTTTTCACATCACTTAATACCCAAAACTTGTACTTTCTAGTTGGTAGAATAAAAGAGGAAAACTTTTTACTTTTCTTTGACCATATCCCTATCGACTTGACACAACACACAGTAAACCCACTATTTAAAATACGAACACAGTCCAACATTCCAAACAACAACAGAAAAAAAATAGGACCAAATAAATGTTAGTCACAGAGTAAAAGATTAAGAGTCCAGAAAAATAATATAAGTTGCAGCAACAGGGAAAAGGAAAAAAAATATATGTGCAAAGCCCTGTATTTTCTCCCACACTAATCTAAAAAAAAAATTAGTGTATCAAATGGAAGAAAAACGGGAGTGCTGAGAGCTGGGGCCACTCTCACAAACAAAGAGACTATTTCTACTCCACCACCATGTTGAAGACCCAAACCTCCCCCACCTTCAGAAACAAAAATTTCTCCAAGCTTAAAAGTGTCTCCTTTCTCCTCCAAACAAGCTACAACAACAAAAAACATACAAATAAGTATCCCTTTTTATTTTAAATATATACATATAACGAAAATAGAAGAAACTGTGAAAAGAGAAAACGACACCTCCTTACTTTTCTGTCTCACCCGGCTTGGAATGTTACTGATGATAGTTGAAAATGAAAGGTGTGAATACGGTGTAGTAATTTTTTTTCCCGGAACACAATGTCTATTTATAGTAATTAAAATGCCTCTTAGTGGTGAAAAATATTAGCGTATCTGATTGTCTTTTTGATTTGGAAAGATCGCAATCTGATTGTATTTTGAAGGTGTGGTGGTTTAACTAGCCACCTGTCAATCAATTGTGGAGGAGTTTAAAAAAATCTACCTTCTAGAAGCTACGATACCTATCTTATTATTTATTCACCTATTATTACTAATATTACCATGGATCCTCCTGCGCACGTTACGATTATGGGCTCGGCTCAGCCCCACTAATATAATTGATTGCTCTTAAATCCAAATTCAGCTGCATGTCTATTTTTGTACATAATATAAGTAATCTTTCCATCATGCTTCTAAATTCGTTTAACACTATTTTGTTGATTTACTCCACTTACAAGACTAACAGATATAAGATGCCACTACTTGAGGTTGTTGGTGTTACCTCAACTGGGATGACGTTCGTCGTTGCATTTGTTTTTGTGGAGTCTGATAACGTTGATAACTTCATACGGGTGCTTGAGAAGCTGAAGAGTATGTTATTGAGAGAGGATGCCTTGCCAAAATTGATACTGACCGACTGGGATATTGCATTGATGAACGCAGTGGCTAAAGTTTTTCCCACGTGATCTAACCTGCTGTGCCAATTCCATATCCACAAGAATGTGAGGGCCAAGTGCAAGACTTACATGTATCCACAAGAGAAAATTGAGTTAGTCATGACTGCATTTGATTCCGTTATTAACTCCCCTGACGTGGATGCGTACGTGGACCGATTGGCTCATTTTGAGGATGAATCAGCATCGTTCGGTAACTTCGTTGACTATGTCAAAACCACTTGGCTGAATCCTCACAAGGAAAAGTTCGTTGCAGCATGGATAGACCGGGTAATGCACCTTGGAAACACAACAACCAATAGGTATGCATATTGTATTTCATTGATTACTCGTATTTGTTGGTGTTTATGCATCTTGTAAAGGTTTGATTACTCACATTTGTTGGTTTTTTATTTTATTTTTAACAGGGTTAGGTCTGCACACTGGAGGTCGAAGGGGTTGTTAGTTGATAATAGAGGAGACTTATGTAGTTGTTGGAATACTATGAACAACATGATCAGGTTACAACACACTGAGCTGAAGGCTTCATTTGAGCATAGCATTAGTAGACAACATCATTGTTATAATAGACCACATTGCATATGAGCTTCGTCGAGTTAACACGGTTGGTATTGATAGTTCTGTATGTGGATGCGTGCTACGATACACTCATGGGCTACTTTTGCATGTGAACTGGCCAGATATATAATGCACTACATCCCAATCCCATTAGAGTCAGTTCATATTCATTGGAGGAGATTGAGCTTCAACAACACCTGTGATTCCGACAGTGGCCATCGTTCAGAACTAAGTATACATGTTGAGCTAGCAACATTGGCACGTAGGTTTCAGGAGCTTGATGTTGCAGGCAAGGTAGCACTGAAGGCGAATTTGCACGAGTTAGCATTTCCTGACACCACTTCCATGTGTCCACCCCCTTGTAAGGTGAACACAAAGGGAGCACCAAAGAAAGGAAAGAGATTGGCAGTAGATACTTCAACAAGACGCGATCCATCATATTGGGAACGTGTTGATGACTTCTATGCATCCCAACATGACAGCACGTCGACTCCAACTTCCTCTAAACGGTCAGCTTCTTATCAATCCAAGAAGTCAAGTACCCTGACACCTCCACCTAAAGTGTCAGCTCCACCTCCACCTCCACCGCCATCTCCACCTCCATCGAAGAAATCAGCTCCACCTCCACCTCCACCGCCAGGCTTGCCATTCATACATCAATTCCCACATCAAATTCATAAAAACATCGAGAATATTATTGACATAAAGCCTGATGGCAATTGTGGATATCGCAACATTACTGCCTTACTTGGTATGGGTGATGATTCTTGGCCTTTAATTTGTCAGGATTTAATTACAGAGCTTCGACAAAACCGTGATGACTATGTCCGTGTGCTTGGTGGCGATGACAACGGGGACGAACTAATTCGATCCCTATATGTTGAGAACGTGGGCAGATGTATGCCTGCCAAGTGGATGACGATGCCAGCTATAGGATATGTCATTGTTAACAAGTATAAGGTGGTCATTATATGTTTAGAATAAAGGGGAAGTTACACAATTTTTCCTCTTCGGCATGCACCACCAAGAGATCGTAATACCCACCACATCCTTTGCATTGAGTATATACATAGTATGCGACATTTTGTACAGGTACGAGATCTATGTGTCCTATTTATTTTTTTGACATTTAATTGACTTTCATATATGATAATATAAAATGACATGTATTCAGATATATTTCAAGAATGAGGCTCCAATACCTGGTGCAGATCGACTTTGGGAAACTTGTAGAAGCGACAAAGCTAGTGAATGGGAGACTATATATGTGCGTCGCATGCAAGATTGGAAGTTGATATTTTTACCAACAAGAACAAAGTATTATGTAACTGTTGATTGAGTCCTATTCTTGTATAAACACTTCATAGTTTGTTATGAAATTTTCTGAAGTAGGTTTTTACTCATGAATTCTATGTAAAATGATTTGGTCACCTAATATGATTAGAAATGGGTTGGTGTTGATTATGAATTTGTTATGTTGAATATGTTGTTACTCAATTTAGCATGTTGATCCTTGTGTTTGAACTTTTAATTTCATTGAAATTTGGTTTGAAATGAAGAGGAATAGAGATTGGAAGAAATTGAAAGGGAAACAAATTATGACTCTGCAAGAATCTGGAAAAATAAGGTTCTGAAAACATGTTGTCGGAATCACCCGGCAACAAGAATCCGGATATTTTCAAATTTTATAACTACCAGATTCTTGTTGATGGGGCGTTCTGTCAACTTGTTTCTGGATTGTACATTGTTTTAAAACCAATGTTACGTTACCAAAAACGTATTGACGGAATCCCCCATCAATAAGAATCCTGTTGTTCTCAATTCATATTCAAGATTTTGAACGTCTGAATTCTTGTTTACGGGGTTTTCCGTCAATAAGTTTCCGGTAACAGTAAATTCGCAAAAAAAAATTTATGCAGACAAGCAGAGAAATAAGGACGAAGGAAGAGGGAGTAGCAGCGAAGATGGACGGAGGGAGGTGGCGCAGGGAATGAGGGACGATGGATGGAGGGAGGTGGCGGAGGGAACGAGGGACTGACAGAGAAAAGGGAGGGGAGGAGTTAGGAAAAAATAAGGGTATTTTTGGTCTTTTGGGGTAGTGGGGAGGTGTTAAAATTAAAATGGGGAGGGGCGAAAATCATGGGCCTTAGTTCGCCTTGCAACCAGTTCGTGTGGTGTAGGTTTGTTGTCTTCGGATCTGGTTGGCCCAAGTCCATCTTAGGTCGACCCATGCTATCTACACTCCCTTTTTTCTTTTCGCACCACATACTCACTTTTATTACCTGAAATCCCAAAAATACCTCTACAATTACACAAACCATCCACACCCCTCCCCTATATTGTTGGCCTTTAATGGACACACACCATTCACAGGTTCCAGACATCTTGAAGGCAATTTGCCCCATGACTAGGTCAAACGTGGTTGTAAGTTAACCTTTAAATAGTGATATTTGGGGGGGAAAAACAAAAGACCTTATAGAGGAGTGTATTAGCAAAAACAGGAGGGGTCAATAGCCATTCCCAAATCAATTATGTTTATGGAATTGAATAGAGTACAAATTTTAGAGAAGGAAAAAAATTGTAATTTTTGAAAATTAAAGAAACTGAAGTGTCCCACCAGTTGCAGCTTACAAATGTCTAACCCTCCATTGAAAAATTAATATATATAGGTAATGCCTCCGGTAGACTAATTTGAAATTGCTTCATGTTGGACGATAAATCATGAGGCACTCTTGCTAGGTTAACTATGTTGATTCTTGTTAAAGATTTATCCTATACTTTTTTTGGGTACAAGTAGATTTCCTTGTTTGATGCTAAAAAAATTGAAATCTAACTTCTCCAACATTTTTTTCGAGGAGAACAAACTTACTTCATTTCATTCAAAATAAAGTTAGAAACACAGAGCGTCATATAATTAAAAATGTGGTGACTAGCAGAATATTTTGAAGCTCTAGCTGGAATACGTATGAGGAAAAAATTTGAAGCTCTAGCTGGAATACGTATGAGGAAAAAAATTTGTTTCTCTCCTAATGAAGCTAACCCTATAGCTTTGATAAAAAGAAAGATACTCCCAACATCTATCAGTAATTGTACCCCACTGAGTACGTAAGTGTTTGTTCCCCATAATACCATCAACAGTAGCTTGCAGTCCAGTTCCATGGTAATTCTTTGGACAACTATCTCACTGAGCCACTTTAGGGCCTCCCACACCCCTACTGCCTCCGCTTCTTAAGTGTAAGAATCTGCTACAGGAATACCACTTCCAGGTCTTGGCCTTTATAAACTCACTCTTATCATTTCTAAGGCACATGTCAATACCAAAACACCTTTGCTCCTTGAACAAAGCTGCATCCACATTACATTTTTAATCTAAAGAAAGATTTTTACTCCCTGTGGGATTCCCGGCTACCATAAAATTTGCCAATCTTCAATGACCTTCAAATGGGAGTTATCCACGAGGGATTCCATAATAAAGTACTATGTTGAGCGTACAAAGTAGTCGTCTTCCCTGCTTAAATTCCAAACTATTCTATTTTTGACTCCATTGCACAAAAGTGAAACATTGGTAATTTCAACTCCATCACAGTTGCTAGAAACACTCAAATATAAATTGTTTGCGCTAACCTTGAATGCTATAATCGATTAAATCTGCTACCTTTAAGTTTTCAGCTCCAGCAACAGGGGTACTAGTCACAAAAGAGTTGTCACTTGCTCTTAGCCATGGCTCCTTCCAAATGTTGACCTTACTACCATCCCCCACTTGCCATCTCATGGCCATCTTGACCACCACCTAAGAAGAGTAGATGTTACACCAAACATAGCTAGGATCATGGCCCAACCGAGCCTCCACAAAATCCTCCTTCGAGAATTATCTAGCTTTGAAGACACGAAACACTATAACTGCTCCCAACCCTACTTTCCTAGTATGGCTAGATTAAAGCCATAGAAATGACGAAAACCCAACTCACATGTTCCTTTCTTACAATCAACTGCTCCCAACTTAGCCAATTTATGCATCTTTCAGGACTTCTATTAGAGCTCTACCAAAAAGAGTTTATCATTCTTTGGATCTCTTCTCCAAGTGAGGTTGGAAGCATAAAGGTGCTCATGCAATAGGTGAGAAGAGTCTGTGCCACAGATTTCACCAAGACTTCTCTTCCTGTTTCAGAGATATGCTTGCTTGTCCAATGTTGTCCGTTTCCAAAGAGATTTTTTTTTCCAATCATTGAGGGCATAACTAACTTCTCCAACATGAGAAATGTAATTTAAAAGATAAAATTTGATTTGAAGCTATAACTATTAATTAATAATAATATTACCTCTCGTCCCATATATAAGAAAAAATTTAAAAAAAAAATTGGTCTTATTTATAAGAAAATATCACAAGTTTTTAGATATCTTAATTGCTAAAGTGACTTTTATACCTTTATTCAATGGTTACTATAAATTCATCTATTCCCCATTCAATGGGTGTAAAACATTTAAAATAAGAGTTATATTTGGAACAATCTTCTAAAATTATAACATTAAATAAACTTTCTTGGTTTTGATGATTTTTATTTTCTTCTTATACATTGAGACCAGGGGTAGTAATACATTTTTATATATAACTAAAAAATTAATACCTCTGATAGACTATTTTAAAAGACGAATCATCAATTAAGACTTTAAAAACTTCATAATTTATTATACATCTATACGAATTTTATTACAATTTTAACAACTGATTTCGACCAACAGTTATTATATAGTATTCCCTCGTTTTAGAGAACCCAGATCCAAAAAAAGGCATTTTTTTTATTTCACCCAAAGTATCCCAGAAAAAAGGGGTCCTGGACTAGTCTGCATTCGGGTGAGAGGTAAGTTAAGTCTGACCACAAGAGTATAACGTACTGAGCACTTCAGCGTGTCTTTGAATCACTGCGGCTCGGTGTTTATTGTGACGTAATAAATTAATATTACCAGATACAGATACAGAAACCATATCTAAATAAATATATTGCATTGCATGTGTTTCTAAATATTTTTTTTTGTACATCATAGAATTCCATATACTAATGCTGAAGATGACTGTAGTTTGTAAGGATGACGTAACCTCACAAGGAAAAATAATCTTTAAGGACTTGCCTAGCAAGATCAAGAGCCCCACTCTTTTTGTAGATTAAATGCAGATTGTAAGCCGCCTCTCTGCGAAGGTCGCAGTAGCCAGGTTTATGATTTTCCACCACATCTGGCTTCTCATTGGGAAGTTTTGGAATTGGATACTCTCTCTCGCTAATAGCAATCACCTTCTCATAATATATGGCCGCCAGAGTTGCGAGACCAACATGATGGTATGCCCGAGCTATGTTGTATAAAGATTCCTGCATAGCTTAACAATTGCTTGCATCAGTTTCACCTCATTATTAACGTATAATAAAGTAAGAAACTCATGACAAGAATCAACCAGCTGTAAGCTTTTTTATCTTGCAAGTTACCCCAGTTATTTCAATGTGTATGTCTTCATATTTCATTGAAAGTGACTCCATGGATTCAAGGATCCATAAAGTGGAAATTTCAGCAGACTGACATTCTAAGCAAATCTGAGTTGAGAAACTTATGACAGTTTTTGGGCAATTTAATTAGAATGTAGAAACCAACTCAATATTAAATCATGACTCAAATTCTCTCATTGGAGATATTAAATGTTTTAAGCTGTAGTCATGCAAACCACGATTCTTATGAGATAAAATAAAAATGCTATTGACCGGAATCAGACCCCAGTCCCCAGTGCTGCCAATGCTAATCAATCGTTTACATTTCCCTCCCAGATCCTTTTGGATGAAAGAAGAATCTTTATTAGGAAAAACACACAGAAAATAGACAATATGAATACGAGAGTAAAAACAAGAACCTAGCTTTATGCCTCCTATACAAAACACCAAACCATCCAAAAAGTCAAAAACCACACATCTTCATTTCTTTCTTCTCCAACCAAAGTATCCGAAAAATTGACTTTTGACAAAAGCATTCCGATTTACAGAGGAAGAATTGAAATTCAATTCAGCAATTAGGATTAAATCAAAATTATAAGCAAGTTCCTTCATGATACGGTTTTGTAGGCAATAAATTACATCTTCTAAAGCTATGAAGTATTTCCGCACATTGTTTGTCAAAAGACTGCATAATGAGGAGTAGGGAGTGATCTTGGAAATCCACATGCAGGGACTCGTATTTTACTATAAATGGATTCGTATTTTACTGTAAATGGATAGGTCCAAGGTTTAATTAAACTAATTATAAAGGTTGGGAATAAATTCTGGCTATGCCCATCATTTAAGTAAAGCAAGAATTTCAAATTTCTTGTTTTAGAAAAATAAAAAAATAACATTAAGTGATTAATTCTTGGAAATGGAAAACATAGAACGAAAAAACTTTGTCCCTTAAATGGATTCACCCAACTCGACTTAGATTCGCTAGGAATCCAATGTGACTAGCGAATACCGAAGATCTCTTTAAAAAAATTATTAATTTTATGAAGGAAAAAAAAATAAAAAATTTACTATCAGACAGTTTAATAGACCCGTGATTATCCAAGGCATAGACTCTCAATTGCTAGTGTCCAGGCCAAGCTAGGTGCAGCATTTTTGAACAATGTCAGCTTCAGTGGTGTAACCTTGCTTTGTAATTAGTACAAAAGGAAGTGATTACCACGTGTGCATACTGGATAAGAACTAGTATAATATGTAAATAAACTGAAATAATCTGATATATAAATAAAGCTGATATTTCTTTTTTCTTATTTTTATTTAATAATTGATGAATATTTTCCTCTTAAATGGGCACAAGGAAATTCATGAAAACAAACCTGGCTGTTCTCACAGATCCTCAAATTATTGTAGAGGAATGCTAAACCTTGTACAACACACTGATGCTTATTTTGAAGTCTGAAACCCAACGCCAAGTTGATCAAGGCCGTTCCTGAGAAACATTGATGAATAACTGTTCTATTTCTGCTTGTTCTTGGCTAAGAAAGTGCTACGCAAATACAGCGTGAAATGAAAGAACATACCAACACAAAGATTAACCAAGGAATTCTCAGGCAAAAGTTTATAAGCTTCAAGGTATTTCCTTGCAGCATCTTGATGATGGCTGCATAGGGTAAACTGATGCGCAGAAATGAGGATAGGAGGCACACAATCCACGAATTTTCCTTGCATAGAACGTACAAACTTGTCGTGTCTTGTATCTCGGTTTTCCAACCTATCAAACAGGAGAAAACAAGCAAATGAAATTTTAGAAAAATAGGTTCTACTTTTTCTTTCGGCCATAAATCTGTCCTACTACAACAGCAAATTAGGGCCTAACTAATGTCAGGTTCTTTACATCCACAAATTTACCTCGATATAACCTTGTAGTAGCAATTCCAAGCTGCAACACTCTGTGGATGTTGCTGAACAATGTATTTTACACAATCAAAACCATGTTTAGGATCTGTGGTGTTGTATGCCATTTCTGTGAACATAAAATTGCTATATCAGTAAGATGTGCATTTTCCCACCCTGGAGCAATAAATAATTTCTTTCTCTTTAAAAGAATGTACATATTATGGGTGGTATTAACAGAAATATCTAAAGCTAAAGAAGGGGAAAGAAACAAACAAACAAGCAATAAATTCGTTTTTTTTATTTCTTGCAACAAGAAAATTTGGAAACAATGAATCAATCTAGAAGGAAGTACAAGCCTGTTAAAGTTCATGACTTACGAGCTCCAAGAGATCGAAGCTTCTCTTCCTTCTCAGCAGACAGAGAAGTATGAGCCAATCTTAGAGTGAGATTAATAATCTCCAATGCTTCCCTATACCTTTGCAAGGATGCTAATGCATTGCACAACTGTACAACAATATTAAGGGGTCACGCATTACAAAGGGAAGGGAATGCAGAAAAAAACTATGGAAGTACTAACATAAATGATTAGCTGGTGATGTTCTTCATCTTTGAGAAGATTACACAAGGCAGGTCCTGTGTTTACTTTCTGGAAACATCCCACACAATATACACAAAAGGTAGTTAACACATATCATCAAGAAAGTTGTACTAGAAGTGAGAGTAGACAACACCAAACAGATTACCAGAGGCTCATCATCTGAATCATCACTTAACCAGTCAATTCCAGAGGCCAGCGCCTCGGCCCTTTTTTTCTCCTTCTCAATTGCCTTCTTCTGGAGCAACTTTTTTGCCCTGGAAGCTTTCAACCTAATTTAATATAACAATAAGAAAAATTCATTTAACTGTGACCAAATGTAGTGAGGGCCAAGAACATGCAAAAATGCCCGCTGTTATAAACTATTCACCCTAAATTTTTTTGTTGTGATATCTGCAAAGGATTCAATGAGAATAGTGACCATCGATCTATGAAACACAGTGCCCGTTATAGGGTGCAAAAGCAGTGCACTGGTAAACCTCAAAAATAAAATAGCAGATATGCTCTCCCTCTTTCCCTCCTTCCCCCCCTCCCACCCCTTCCCCTTTTGCCATAGTCGACCACAGCGTTATACACAATGGTTGGGTAAACCGTGCGGCGGTGAGGTGGTCTGGCTGTGATGTCTTGCGGCTGGACGTTGAACGAGGTGTAGAAGTAATCAAACGGGAATCCGACAACTGAGCCCACCATCGTGATCGGCTTCACAGGACCGACCTAACCCCAAAAGATCGTCGTCGGTGGCCCAGTCACGCGCCCCCACGCGCCCTTTCTTTCCAGCGCGATTTTCACACATCCTGACCGCCGCCACCGCGCGTGGTGGCGCGTCCGGTGGTCTCTCCGGCCGTCTTTCCGGCACCGAGTTCGACTCACCTTCCTAGTTCCAAATCTGGTACCAGATTTCGGTTTCGGGCCACAGGTACTTGTGTTCAAGTGCAAACAACCATTTCTCTATCCAGTTTGACGCATTTTCTCTCTCCTCTTGACAACCTATCTGGTCAGATTTTTCAGAGGTTTCTTGCAGGGCTCTGATTTTTGTTTGTCATGCCTTCTTTTCTCACTAATGGATCATATTGTGGTGACTTCTCTTCCCACCGACCATCATTCCGGTGGTGACTCTTTTCCTACATATAAATCATATTACCAGTGACTCTTTTCCACCGACGACTATTCCGATGGTGTCTTCTCTTTCCACCGACGACCATTCCGGTGGTGCCTTATGTTGGTCATGACTCACACTAGCCCAGCTCGTTATTGTGAGGCAATTATCGGATTTAGTTTCAAGTTTTGCGGGGAAATGCAATTTTCTTGTAACAAGCTTAAAGCTTAGCAAGCTTTAGCTTGAGGGGGAGTGTTAGAATAACACATTTAACATGTGTTAAATGTTTTTAGTGTGTGCTGATTAGATGCTTAGTCATCTGTAATTATTAGGAGATATTCTTGTAATCAATGCTCATTATAAATAGAGCTCATGTGTGATCATCATTCACACAACATTCCAATACAACCTTTTTACAAGTTCAATGAAGCAAGTATTCCATTAATACAAGCAAACTCAACCCAAGCTATTGCACGGAAAGCCATTACGGAGAGTACAAGGGACAACCAAGCCAACCTATGCATGATCAAGGCTTTAAAAGGAGAAGAATGAAAAATTCTAGCTAAGGAGCGCAAAGCGCATTTCAGAAGCAAAGCGCATTCCAAGCTGACAACTTCTGTCTCACGTGCGGGATGTGCACCCGATTTGTGCAAAGCGTGTGCGACACTATTCAACATCATTAATGTGCAAATTTGAGTAGATTTCAGCTATTTAATTGTTTGCTTTTTATTCTTTTGCATATCTTTATTTTAGGAATAAATGTAAGGCATTTAGCCACGTAGGATTGATATCTTCAATTTAATTGCTATCTTTTAGTTCAAATTTGAGTTAGGATTAGTTCAAATTTGAATTGACGTTATTAGGATTTTGTTCAAGAATAAGTTCAAATTTGAATTAGGAATTAGTTCAAATTTGATTAGATATTATCTTCTAGGATTTATTTCAGATTTGACTAGGTTTTCTTTAGTTCAAATTTGAAACTTAGGACTTGTATAGTTCTAGTTTATCTTATCTTATCTTTAGTGGATATCCTTTGGGCCAATTGGGGTTGGATTTCTCTATATATTGTAATTGATTCTACATGAATATATAGTTGAAGTTGATTGAGTTTAATAAAGAAATTGACAGAGGATTTTCATAGCCTTTGGGTCTCGTTACTCGGAGGCTTCGATTCAAAGCTTCCACCTTACACTCCAGATTTAGTCCCGACGGCCTCGATTCCCGTATCAATTTGACTCACATATGTTGACTTCTGGGCAACAATGTTGTGAATGACAGTGGTGAAGAGCAAGATGTAGGACTAGCAAGTGTAGCTTCGCTCGTTCTGGCAGAGGCTCTACAAGTGCCTGACAACATCAAAAAGAAAACACAGGTTGGATCGCTCCAATTACCTCGGGCACTCGCACAAGATGGCTCGTGTGTGACAGTCCGACCTGAAAATCAAGTGGATAATAACCGTCAACAAAAGTTTCACCAAGCTCTACATTTCTATTTGAACCTTTTTCTGTTCGGAGAAGTGTATGAGAACAGAAGCGCTCCTTGAATAAGGGAGTGATGTGGGCGACTAAATAATGGTTCAGAGGGCGTCGTTAGACAGTGGAGTGTTGGCGTTGGTGAGGGAACAAGGAATCAAAGAATTCGTCAAAGGAGGAAGATGAGGAGTTGGAGCTTGAGGTGAAAAGGAAAGTCCTTGTGGAAAAGAGAGGACGAGAGGAGAACGACTAAAGATGAATTCCTACTTCACTCCAAATAAATCCCCAAAAATATTCTAAAAAATTGTGTAATTTGATTTAATCACAAAAAATAAATTAAAAACAAACCATTATCCGAAAACAAACCTTATTAACAATTTTGTTCAATCGCCCAGAAACAAACACAAGATTTGTAGATTGACTAGAGATATACTTGAAATTGGGAAAAGGATTGATTTGAATTGCTTGAGAGATTAACCCCCAGCCTTAGATCCCTTGATAACATGGATAAGAACAAGAACCTATATCTATCTAATTAATTTGACTCACAATCAGAAAGATATACCATTTTATTGAGGGGTGTGAGGATAAGTTGATCGATAAACCATACCATGAGATGCCATAGAATTATTGAAAGACTCAGAAAAATACTCTTTTGCATTGTCACTGTGCAAGAAGAGAACAGGATGCCCGATCTGAGTTCAAATTTCATTGCAAAAGCTTTGAAATGTGGTAATAACTCTGAATGTTCTTTCATTAAGAAAATCTACGTACATCTAGAAAAATCTTCAACGGAAGTAACAAAGTACCTAAAACCTAAGATAAACCGACACGACTCGAACCCCACACATCTGAACGAACAAAATCAAAAGGGGAATTTGTCTGATGAAGAACTTTGCTTGTAAAGGTAGCCCGAACATGTTTACCAAGTTGACGAGATTCACACTCCAAGGACTGCATTAAGAAAGACCAGGGACCATTTTCTTCAATTTATTCAAGTTTGGGTGACCTAGACGACAATGAATAAGATTCAGAGACTTTGTAGTAGTGCAAGAAATAGAGGATGGAGACTGGAGGTAGAAGAGTGTGTGATTCATATCCTATGCCAATCGTCTGCCCTGTACTTCAGTCTTGATACAAAAAGAATGGTAGTGACGATTATAGAACAGTCAAGAGTACGAGTGAGTTGACTAATAGAGACTGAATTGAGAGACCCAAGTACCCAAAAAAAGAAAAAAGAAAAAAAAAGAATTTAGAGATAATGAAGGAAGACACGTGTCTTTACCAATGCCTGTGACTTTAGCTTTAGAACCATCGGGCTAGGGTGATATGGTAAGAAATTTTGGGTTGAGACAGTTTTAAGAAAAGTGGGGGATTACCCACAATGTGATCGGAAGCACCATAATCGAAGATCCAGGATCCAACAGATGATGAATGAGAGCGAAAAATCGTAGAATTACCAGTATGGGCAACAACTGCGGAAGCTTGAAGAGCTGTCTTGTATATTGAAAGTACTCCTTGTATTCAACAATCTGACAAAATATTTTGATTACCAGTGTTGCCTTCAATTTGATTTTGCGGCTAAAATAAGTAAAATTTACCAACTTCTCAGGGAATCCAATCAATTGATAGCACTAATCATAGGTATGTCCCATGCGTTTACAATCCGAGCATTGTGGAGCATGGGTGATACATGGCGATACATATCGCGGGATGAATCGAAATAGGCACTAAATCAGTAATGTATTGGTGGAATCACAAATCAGTGTTGTATCGTTTCGTCCCGTGGGTTTGATGCCCAAACTGGGTCAGGTCACACTGACCCACTGTGTTTACCTTAGTTTTGGGTTATTTTTAAACATAGGGACAGAGAGCGCCACTTAAGTGTTTTGTACCTTCCTCGCTATTTTAAAATTGGTTTTAGGGTTTTTTTAATAAAAAAAAATAGGGACTGGGCATCGATACAGTCAAAAAAGCCGATTCAATTTTTTATTGCCCACTACTGCTGTTTTGGTGATTCAGTCTTTTGCGCCATACAAGAAAAGTCTTTTGTTTCTCCCCCTCATAGTCTGTTTTGGTCCCCACCCTCTCTTTTACTGTTCTACTGTAGTGCTCTGTCTTCTACCCACGTGTTCCACTCCACTTACCGTTTTTATATTGTTTTAGTGGGTATACTATTGGGTAATGGGTCAGACAAAAAAAAAATAGGGAGATTGATGTCATATGGAGCCACCGTGAGAGTGTTCAACCTCATAGTGTAGTTATATAATATTTTTCTAGGTGTTTGAACACTTTTTTAATTATGACTTGAATTTTGAATTGTTATGAAGTTTATATATGATATATTGGCTCATGTTTTTTGCTAACGTTACTTCCCCCCCCCCCTAAAAATGTCATATTGTTGTTAATCATGCATCTTACAATTTATAAAAAGATAGGATACACGATTCGAAAAATAGCTCCTCTCATTCAAGATACGTATCTCGATTTGATAACCGTGCCGTGCACAACCATTCCCGGTTCCACGACCACTCCTTCCATTACCTCGACCACGGCCACGACCTCCACGTCCAACTACAAAGGCAGAGGATTCTAAACCTTGTTAAGATGCAATTCTTGACACAGCCTCTGGATAAGGGACTTATAGCATGCGGCTAACAAGTTCTTTTATGACGGGAGCACTAGGATTCGTCAGAACACTGAAGCAGCGGACGGCAGTGCGTGGCCTTCACGCGCCAGAGAAGCTGAGATGCGGTTTGGGTGCGTGAGGGCAGCCTTCATGGCAATGCTTCGACGAGAGGTAGATCGGCGGTGTTTGGGGCTAGTGTTGGCGGCTCAACTCTGATGGTGGCTGGTCATTGGGACGACTAGGACAACTGGACACACTTCTGTTTGGGATACTAGAGTTTATCAGACCAACAGGACATGAGCTTAGATACATACTTGAAATAGGGACAAGGATTGATTTGAATTGCTTGAGAGATTAACCCTCAGCCTGATGTATTTATAACAATAAGATTACAATCAAGATATCTTGATTATAGGGGCAAGAACGAGAACCTATATCCATCTAATTAATTAATTTGAATTACAATTAGAAAGATATGCACAAGATATTTACATAACAGAAATGAAGGAAAGTAAATCTTTTATCAAGAAAAGGGGAAGTAAACCAAGGGTAAGATCTCAGCAGATATGACTAGCATATTGTTTAGGCAAAATTACTTTGATGGTCCTTTATCTTAATTTCCAATTCCAAATTAGTCCTTTATCTTTTTTTAGTTTCAATTTAGTCTCTCATGTTCTAAAATGTCAACAATGTTAGCCTAATTGACCTGTTTTTGACTTTCTACAATAGCTTTTTGAGCTCTGATTCATGGCACAATTGATGCAGATTGTGCCTGTGGCACTCATACATTTCTCGTTGTATATGATCCAATAGTTTATCCCAGAATTAACGTTTTAGAACATGCAGCAGTAAATTGAAACAAAAAAAATAAAAGACTAACTTCAAACTAAAAATTAAGATAAAAGACCAACAGAGTAACTTTACCTATTTTTTGTAAGGCTCGTGCAATCCTTTATGTTACTATGTTAGTGAGCACAAAACACAAGAAACATGAAATATGATCTAGGATTGTGGGCACGCTAGACTGAAGCTAGTCTCTTGCTTTGGATAAAGGGTGTACCAGTATATGTCGTTTAGTATTTGTAAAGATGTGGTATCAGAGAGAGACAGAGAGAGAGAGAGAGAGAGAGAGAGCTAAATTGATAAAACTTTGTATTTTGATTGATTGCAAAGTATAGGAACTCACTTTATATAGTGAGTGAATGAATACATCTAATGTATAACAGATTACTAGCTGACAGTTAATTAGATTAACTGCTCCTAACTACCAGCCAACGGAACATAACAGAATTGCAGTGACTTGCGCACTGCACTCTGTGAAATACATCATGTATATATTCTATCAGTATTATAGTGAAGTATTTCACCAGCTCAAGACTCAAAGCATTGAAGTTGCATAGGACCAAACTCTTTGGAAATAAAGATACAGTTGGAGAGTCAGATTTTATTTTATTTTATTCTCCTAAATTTTATTTTATATTTATTCCGTCAGATTTGATTGTATTTTTATTATTAATTAATATCTTCTATTTTAGGAAATCATTAATGTACTTTTCTCTATATAAGCAGTCTTAGTCTGCTGAATAATACAAGAAAGTATTCTTCTCTTGTTTTTCACATGGTATCACGAGCTCTCGATCTTGAGGGTCACGCTTCCACATAAACCCTAGCCGCCTTCATCGCGGGTTCTTTTGCTGCTTTCATTGCGGGTCATTTTTGCTGCGTTTCTCGCAACACTTTTCACCTTTTGTGTGCTTTTGTTCTGTTCATTAACCAGAACCAAAAGCAATCCCCTGTTACTGTTTGTGAAAAAAAAAAAAGGCTTTATTTTTACTATTAGTGAACAAGAAGCACAAGTTCCACCACCGACCGCTGCACATCTCCATTCACTGCCCCTACCATCAGGATCGCCGGCCAAAAACCGGCCAGAACCCAGAAGATCGCAGCAAACCAACACCGGACGCGCCTCCACCCGCCACCACAGCTCCTACCGCTTCCGGGCGCGTGTAAGCCACGTGCCGCCTTCCAGCCACCGTATCGCCACGCCACTTTCACAGTAGCTTGGTCGGCCCTTCCACAGTCCGTTTGAGGGGTTGAAACCTTGGTCTGAGAACTTTTTTTCTCGTGGGTATTTTTTAGCCTAGCGTTCATATTTTTGTTGCTACTGTTCTGCGGGTTGCTTCCGTATTTTCGTTCCAGATTTGGTGGGTTCCTTTTCTGGTCATTGGACTTTGCTGCTGTTGCTGTTTTGGGTTGGATACTTCCAGCTTTCGCACGACATCAATCAATATGTCAGATAATTCCCTTGTCAATAAGAATTACAGTGAAGAAGGGAAGAAAGACCCAAAAAAACCATGGTGTGATCACTGCAAACGTCCCTATCATACACGAGAGACATGTTGGAAACTCCATGGTAAACCTCCTAACTTGAAGAAGAAAGGGGGGGGGGGGGAATGAAAGTCGTGCTTTTCAGGCTAGTACTTCTGATCAAGGGAAATAGTCTCCTTCAAGCTCGTTTCCATTCACCAAGGAACAATTAGACCAACTGTACAAGCTACTTGAGTCCCAAACTCCTTCTTGTGCTATAGTTCAGAGAGGTAATTTCCTAAATACTGCCCGCCTTAGTATCAGTCCTAGTCATGCTTGGATCATTGATTCAGTTGTTACAGATCATATGACTGGAGAGTCGAGTCTGTTTTCTTCATATAGTAACTGTGCAGGTAACTAGAAAGTTAAGATTGCATATAGCTCTCTTTTAGCCATTGCGGGAAAAGGTTTCATAATTCTATCACCCTTATTAATTCTTAAGGATGTCCTACATGTCCCTAACTTGTCTTGAAAAATCAATTACTAAATTAACCCGAGATAGTAACTGTCAAGCTCACTTTCTTCATTCTCATTGTGTTTTTAAGGATTTGAACTCGGGGAAGACGATTGACAGTGCTAAAGAGAGTGGGGGACTCTACTACCTTGAAGATGGAATCGACTCCAGACCACAAGCTTAATCAATAAGTTTCTGTTTTGAATCTATTTCTGTCTCTAGTAATAATGATGACATTATGTTATGGCATTTACGATTAGGACATCCAAATTTCCGTTATTTGAAACATCTTTTTCCAAAATTGTTTAATGATAAAGACCCATCTTTATTTCATTGTGAAGCCTGCGAGTTTGCAAAACATCATCGTTCTTTATTTCCTATTCAACCTTATAAAGAATCTAAACCTTTTACAGTTATTCAGAGTGATGTATGGGGTCCAAATAGAATAAATATTTTTTCTAACAAAAAGTGGTCTATAACTTTTATAGATGATCACACTAGACTTTGTTGGGTATACTTGTTAAAGGAAAAATCTAAAGTTGGACAAGCTATCAAAAACTTCTTTAAAATAGTGCAAACTCAATTCCAAACTAATATTCAAGACTTCAGAAGCGACAACGAGAAATAATATTTCAACATGATCTTAGGAGATATTTTCCTTGAAAAACGAGTTGTGCATCATAGTTCTTGTGCTAATACACCCCAACAAAATGGGATTGCGGAAAGGAAGAATAGACACCTCCTTGAGGTGGCTCGTGCCTTACTCTTTGAAAATAAGGTCCTGAAATACCTATGGGGTGAAGCTGTTTTGACTGCTGCATATTTAATTAACCGTATGCCATCCAAAGTCTTGCAATTTCAAACTCCTCTTAATGTTTTCAAAAATTGTTTTCCCTTGGCTCGTGTTTCAGCCGATTTGCTGGTAAAAATCTTCAGGTGTACTGCTTTTGTTCATGAACATAAGCATCTAGGTATATTAGAACCATGAGCTATAAAATGTGTTTTCATTGGTTACTCCCCTACACAAAAAAGTTACAAGTGTTTTGATCCAAAATAAAAAAAGGTTTTTGTGACTATGGATGCCGCCACGTTTTTTGAAAATCAACCTTATTTTAGTGACATTCATCTTCAGGGGGAATCCAAAAGAAGATTCATTTGGAAAAGAGTCGTTTGAAAATACCATTTCTTTGGATAATGTTTACTTGTTACAAGGATCTGAGATTGATTGTGTTGCACCAAAAGAAAATGCCCATGAATCCTTACTTGAACCCATTCCCACTACGGAAGAGGTTCTCATTGATTCTGAGGCGACATCTTTAAATCAAAAGCATGACCAACAAGTCGATGAAACTGGTGATGAATCAACTGTAATGCCACAACAAAATGATTCTCATAAAGAGACAAGAAACATGCACAATGATGGTGACAAAACTTGGAAGAAAAAGGTCTTCGAGAAGAAAAACCATAAGAAAGAAAATAAGGAACCCACTCTCCAACACCGCCAAGAGTCCGAACCAAGGGAAAATCCACCCAGTGAACCTGACGCATATAAGTCTTCTTCTGAACCTATAGGTCATGATGAATCTTCTGAAATAGATCTCCCTATAGCGCTTAGGAAATGTATTAGATCTTGTACTAAGCATCCTCTATCAAAGTATGTGTCATATTCAAATTTGTCATCCTCTTTTGCTGCATTTACCTATCAGTTGTCTACTGTAGAAATTCCAAAAAATGTACAGGAAGCTCTAAAAGTTCTGAAGTCGAAGGAAATTGTGTTTGAGGATATGAGCGCTCTTGAGAAGAACAAAACTTGGGGAGTTGTAACATTACCAAAAGGAAAGAAGACTGTGGGTTGTAAGTGGGTTTTCAATGTGAAGTACAACTCAGATAACTCAATTGAAAGGTACAAGGCCCGGTTGGTGGCTAAAGGATTCACCCAGACGTATGACATAGACTACTCAGAGACTTTTGCCCCTGTTGCAAAGTTGAACAATGTCAGAATTCTTCTATCTCTTGCTGCCAACTTGGACTGGCCCCTGAATCAACTTGACGTGAAAAATGCCTTCCCCAATGGTGACTTGGAGGAAGAAGTATACATGGACTGTCCTCCTGGCTTTGAAATAAAATTTGGGTCAAAGGTGTGTAAATTGAAGAAGTCACTCTATGGCCTTAAACAATCTCCAATGGCTTGGTTTGAAAGGTTCACCCAATCAGTAAAAAGACAAGGATACACTCAGAGACAAGCAAATCACACATTGTTCACAAAGTTTTCTCCTAATGGAAAGATTGTTGTTTTGATAGTCTACGTAGATGACATCATCCTCATCAGAAATGATACGGTAGAAATGGAGAGATTAAAGAGAAACTTAGCAGTAGAATTCGATATCAAGGATTTGGGAGCATTGAAATATTTCCTTGGCATGAAGGTTGCTCGCTCAAATAAGGGAATTGTAGTCTCCCAAAGAAAGTACAATCTGGATCTCTTGGAGGAAACTGGGATGAGTGGGTGCAGGCCAACAGACACTTCCATGAATCCGAATATGAAGCTGTGGGAGAAGGGTAGTGTTCCGGTTGATATTGGCAAACAACAGAGGTTAGTTGGTAAACTAATGTACCTATCTCACACCAGGCCTGACATTGCATTATCTGTGAGTGTTGTAAGTCAGTTTATGCATTGTCCCTATGAGGAACATCTTGAGGCAGTATACAGGATCTTAAGATACTTAAAGACCAACCCAGGGAAGGGCTTGTATTTTAAGAAAACTGATGAGAAGAATTTTGCCATCTTTACGGATGCAGATTAGGTTGGTTCAGTTATCGACAGGAAATCCACGACTGGAGAAGTAAGAAACACGGAGTTGTTGCTAGAAGCAGTGCAGAAGCAGAGTTTAGAGCAATGGCTTAAGGTATTTGTGAAGGCTTACAGATTTACAGAGTCTTAAAGGAAATAAGAGTGACAGTTGATCTACCTTTGAAGCTCTACTGTGACAGTCAGGCCGCAATAAGTATAGCTCATAATCCTGTTCAGCATGATAGGACTAAGCATATTGAGGTTGGCCGCCACTTCATAAAAGAAAAACTAGATGCCGGAATTATCTGTTTGCCTTTTGTGACTTCTAATCAGCAACCTGCGGACATTCTGACCAAGAGCCTGACCAGACCCAGTTTTGAGCTGTTAATAGGCAAGTTGGGCATGATAGATATCTATGCACCAACTTGAGGGGGGTGTTGGAGAATCAGATTTGATTTTATTTTATTCTCCTAGTTTTTATTTTATATTTATTCCATCAGATTTGATTGTATTTTTATTATTAATTAGTATTTTCTATTTTAGGAAATCATTAATTTATTTTTATCTATATAAACAGCTTTAGTCTGCTGAATAATATAAGAAAGTATTCTTCCCTTGTTTTTCACAGATATATTGTATCAAAAAATGATAATAACTGGAACATTTGATGAACAATCAACGAGAAAATAAGGGGGATGAGACACACGCACGCGCACACACAAAAGGGAGAGGAGGGGGGGAGAGAGAGAGAGAGTAAAAAGGATGTAGGCTGAAGCATATATTGCCTCTAGCCCCCACCTGTAGCTATACTGTTATAGTAGTGGGAACTGGAAGGAGTATGTATTTCTATGGTTATCAATCAATCCACCCTAAGCAGGGTCCTAATCAACACCAATCTACCAACTAGAACCAACCATCAATTTAGTTATCATTAATCACCTCTAATTAAGAGTCAACACTAGCTTACACAACTTTCTTCAATAATTTTTTTACTCAACAGCATTGAATGATAGATAATAGAACAACTGTGTATGTTCTTACAGCAGATTGTGCATGCGAAAGTAGAATTAGGAATATGATATACAAGATGTGAGAAACAACACTCACAGATCAGATGGTGGAGCTATGGGCCTGAATCCTCGAAAGACACTATCCTTTTCTGGACCATCCAGTACCCTAACCCTTTCAACCAGATCTCTTCTGGAGAGGCGCTTTTTTGATTTACCCTACCAGCAAGAACCAGTAAGGACGTATTCACTTTCTTTTATGATAAAAAGAAGTAATAGTTATAAAAACAGGAAAAAGGAGTACATATTGGCAGAGGGCAAGAAATCCCACAGTATACAAACAAAAACAGATTGAAAACAGCTAGTTAAGGAAGAAGAAAAGAGAGAAAGACTTTGAATTATGATTATGGTTTTTTATGATATAAAAAACTAAGCATTAACCGTTATTTATACTAATACAGTAATATTAGACTCCTAATCCTAATCAAATAAGAAAACCAATCATGATAGTGACTAACTCCTGAGATAATCAGAGATGCTCTGAGATGAGATCAAGGTATTATAAAATATTTTTCATACCATCTAAACTTCAATCCATCCCACTTCCTCCTAAAAGAAATTTTGAAATAAGTAAAACAGAAGAGCCATAGGACACAATTCAAAATATTTCACCCAGCTACCACTCTTAGCCACGTTGATTTTCAATTTTAATACAACAACAGAGTTGAAGGATGACAACAAAACTGACATACTTCTCCCTATGCTCCTCCCGAAACAAAATCAAATCATATGCATACTGTAATTGGGAGATATAATCACCTCCTAATCTATTTTCAAACCTTTGATGAAATCTACTCCACGCATCTTTACATCATCCTACTGAAGACATCTACAAGTACAAACGGTTATAAGGAATGAGGACACGGGATGTCCTTGCTTCGTGCCTCACTGCCCTCTAATCCAAGACATAAGATGGCCATTCCAGGTCACTTAAAGGTAGCTGCAGAAAAACAACCAGATATTGTTTCCTCCACCAAAACAGAAGACCATTTGCATGATTTTATCTAACAAAATCCAGCTGACACGACCATCCTTAACATTCTCAAATTAACCAAAACCTGATAGTTCTTAACTGCAAGACTAAAACATAAGACCTTTCTTAAGGCATGATTATCATCAACCTAAGGTTTCACAAGGTTTCACAAACTAGCAAACGACAACAAAAGCCTTCTCACACTTGGGGGGAGGGTGCCGGTCTTTTTTCAAAATCCAAATCCAAACCCGATAAATGCTACGAATTGACAAGTCCCCAGCTGAACCTTTATAACATAGTGGACAATTTTTGAAGATCTAGATGAAATCATTTAGTTTATCAGCATGTTAAATTTGGACTAAGCATGCATTTATACATAGGTGCTTGTGAGCACCCATATATCTATCCATGTTCGACTCCGTGTGTGTATACGTGTGTTTGAATGAGAAAGAGAGAATTCTTAAATTTAGTTTGTCAAATATTACCTTCTGTCTAACAGTTGCAACATGCAGCGAGTCGCGTACCAAAGGGAAAATTACATCCACAAAATCATCAAGCATCCCTCCATTCTGAAATATGCTGCCGAGCTTCAGTTTTATTCTCACATCAACCCACCATCTATTTGACTTTTCATAATGTGCTTCACCAGAGTCTGCATCTACCTCACATTAAGATCTCCATGGAAGAACTTCAATCACAAAAAAAAGAAAACATTTTTGTAAGTACCAGAATCCTTTGGAGGAGACAGCAAGGAAATGGCTTCATCTTCTTTCCCTTCCTCAAGCAGAAGGGAAGCCAAAGTTATGCGTGCATCAACATCATCTTGTAGTGTTTCAAGGGCTGAAACAAAATCTTCATTAGCAACTGAAGAATATGAAAATTAAAAATGCAAGTGAAAAAAGCAAAGACCTATCCAAGGAAAATAATAATCAGAAATCCATGAGAAGTATTGCATCACCAGCACAGGATGTAAATACTCTACTAGCATCTGTTGTAAAATTACAAGCCTGAGTCAATAGAGAATGCGATACATATGCACTACCAGTTTGAATTTTGACACTTTTTTTCTATTTCCTTTTTTTTCCTATCACAGTATATAAAAACAGAAGGTTTCAAATGATTAACCATAAATTCAAGTTTTTAAATAGAAAATACAAAAAAAAAACAAAAAACAAAAGAAGCAAAAGCAGAATAAGGGGAAGGGGATAAGATATCCTCCTTAACAGAATAAGACAATGAAAACAATAAATATAATAATGCAGCACGCTGAATCTCTTCGCCAACTCGAAATAAAAACTCACTGGAACATCCTTAATTGCAAACCAGCAGAGATGTAGTGATTTATTTCCAACCAAGCCACCAGTCTGGCGACAGAATTGCATAATTTGCACAATCTAACAAAATTTTGGCCCTCTTTTTTATACCAAAACCATTAAAAGTTCCAAACCAAATAATCTTTAAATTAAAAACTACAAACAGCTTATTCTGCCTTTCAATGAAGAAGTTAATGGGACAGTTTCTGAATCAGATTATTAAAACTAGTTTCAAAAGTTTAAAAGCTTAATAAGCAAAATATAAGAGAAATAGAACAGTAAAAATTAAGATGCAATAAAGGTTGCAATCTATGATACTTGAGAACTTGTTTGAGAATGATTGAGAATGTATCACCCAAGACTCAACAGCAAAGCAAAGGAAAATGTTTGAGAACTTTAGCTTCCAGACTTGAATCTATGATACTTGAGAAAATTTCCCCAACAAAAAGGTTGTAACCAACCTCAGATTTTGTTGGAAACTATTGAGATCTCACATTGACTAGAGATATGGCCAAAATAACCTTAAAAGGTTTGGAAAAACCTCACCTCTTGAGCTAGTTTTTGGGGTTGAGTTAGGCTTAAAGTCAAAATTCTAGAATCACATCAGAGTTTATCTTAGATCTGTTATTGGGTCATCTGTATTTGTCCACGTACTAGATGTATAGCTCTAGGCAAGAGGGGGTGTTGTTATTGGGCCACTCGCAATTTTCCACACTCCTGATGTCCAGTTGTGGGAGTAAAGGGATATGTTGAGATCCTACATCGACTAGAGATATGGTCAAAATAGTCCTTATAAGGCTTAGGCAATTCTCACCTCTTAAGCTAGCTTTTGAGGCTGAGTTAGGCTTAATCCCAAATTCTAAGAGAAACAATCATTTTAGAAGCTTCAGCACCAGCCGGAATGGTTGCAAAAAAAAAAAAAAAAATCATTTCATGTATTGAAAAACAAGAGGGAAGTGGTTCTCATGAAGTATCATTTGCCTAAATTCCATTCTCAATAAAAAATAAATAAAACCTTGCCTTTGTTAAAAAAGTGAATTGCTTGTAACCTTTCTCCCAAGGATCGATAACATCTAGCAATTTTCAGATACAGACAACCCTGCAAGAAAGAAATTCAATTTGAATATAAGATCATCCCGATAACATGATCATGATGACGATGATGATGAAAGATACACTAGAAAATAGATTTCTAAACTAGCTAAAAAGTATCATGAAACCAGAATGAGCCAAAAAATAAATAAATAAAATAAAATGGAATTGCAAATAGTAAAGTATTTCATTTTATTCAGATAACCAATATGATTCCTCTAACGTACCCTCCAGCCCTCTAAAAGACTGCATCAATAACTATATCAGGCAGCAATAAAAAACAGATTACGGGAAAAACAAAAAGGGAAGGACGAACTACAAATTCATGATATCCATGACTTCGGAGGTAGAAATGAGGGGAGAGCAAAATGAATTTATTGAAATAGAACTTAATAGTTGTTTTACACAACATCGACCTTCATCTCTGTTTATATGAAGGTTACGATGATTAAATGATCCTTATATTCCCTAAAAATTAACCTATAAAATATTCATAAATGCTCCATACACTACCCATCAAGCCACGGCATACACAAGCTTTCAGCTTGTTAAAAAAATATAGAAAAATCTTAACAGAAATGTGAAATTCAACAACGACAAAGCAAAACTGAATCCATCAATCTATGTCAGAACTTTGCAACTAGCACTCAAAACAGTATCCCATATGTCCTTGATCTTTGACAGCTCACATAAGTCTGCAACCTGTTAATCCTAGCAGCTCTTTCTTGACTTCTCTTAGCTTCTTCCCAGCTACATATTCATACACACATGACAATTGACACATCAAGTATTCTTTGATACACTCCACTATGTCTATAGAAAACTCAGTAACAAACTCTGATGGATTCATGGAGCACCCAGAAATGAATAACCAGTGTTGTTAATCGCGAATCGCGAAAAATAGCGGCGATCCAAAAATCCGCTATGTGAAATAGCGGATCGTGTAGCGGGCAAATAGCGTAAGTTAAATAGCGGGTGAAATAAATAAAATTATATATAAAAAAGCGACATAATATTTAACTCAAAAGCTCAATTATTCTAAACAAAATCTGAAATGACATATTAAAATATTTACTTAATAAGCTATTTTATGAAACTTAACTGATTATTTATTCATAAATTATTTTAGAGGCTTATATTAAAATAAAATGAAAAGAGCTTATGAATATTTTTTATGTTTATACATATTTTTGAATATTTATATAAGCATTTATTTTATATTGTTAAAATAAAATGAAAAGAACATTTATGAATATTCTGGAAGATAGTCTCGGGAAGTCCGAGACACATATTTATTATAAGTAAAATATTGCCATTCGTCGCCAAACAAAAGAAAAAGCAATTGTTATATTTTATTATTGTAAAAAATTAGAAAAGAGTAGACGAACAGTGGCTTGGCTTCTTCGAGAAGCCTTTTTCCTTGTTTGACCAAATGTATTCTCGAAGTTTCACGGTATGCTGGCGCAGAAAAGAAAGTCTTCTCGGTGCAGGGAGCGCACTCGTCCAGCAAAGATAGACGCTGCAACCACAGTGGCGGGGGAGGCTGCTGGAGCATCCTATTTTACTATTTCTCCCCTCTCTTTCTCCTTTCCCCCCCCCCCCCAATAAGAAATTCGAACAGATACAGTCATTTGAGTTCTGATGCGATGGCTTTGCACCCTTTTGGGTCACACGACCAAGTCCCTTCTTCTTCTTACTTTCTTCCCTTGCTGTTTTCTGCCATGGCCTCACAACCCGACCCGCAAACCCGTTGCAAGTCAGACACAAAAACGAGGAAAACCCAAACTTCTCCTATGGCCGCGACGGAATCTATGGCAGATAACGGCATAGCGGCCGCTATAACGGTGGTAGCGAAATCCTCATCACATAGCGGTTTTCATCGCGGATAGGGCAAAATCCGCTATGGAATAGCGCTATAGCGGCCGCTATGCTGCCGCTATTTGACAACACTGTGAATAACACAAGTTCTGCACGAAATCACACCAGTCATAAAGTCTCCCAAGAGGCCAATTTTGGGCCTGACCCATTTGCTACACGTTATCATTTAGACTAGAAACACAGTCCTTGCAACTGTTGGATTGTCCTCTGTTATGTAACTCCGAAAGTGACATCCAAATGACCAACACATTCAGATTTCTAGCTCACATAAACAAGTCATCTAACAGGGAAAAAAAAATTAGAATCGTATATTGACACTTAGGTTTTCCACATAAATACTTTAATTATAGAGTGCACTGACATCATTAATTCAACATATTTGTGAACATTCGCATGTGGTTATTTATATAGTTTAAGGTAACAGTATGAATTTTACACTGCCAATTATGCTAGAGAGGAGCAGTGGATTAAAGTACTGACAACATTCGTAAATATCCTATACAAACAGCTGAATATTAGATAGTAAGACAGAAAAATATTAAGTTAACTACTGAAGCAAATTACCTGAATAAAATCAAAACAGAGATTGCAACAGATAGGAAAGAGTTACCATACATTTTCATTTTTACTATTTCCTTCCAACATCAGAAAATAATTCAACGCAGAATTATAATGTTCAAGACCCATTAATGAGTCCGCAACCTCAGTGACCAAGTCAGCATGCTCGCTTGCATTCTCTGGTTTCAAATCCTTAAAGAAAACCTGTTAATCACGTGAAAATGTTAAGTAATACATACAAATAACGCAAAACCAAAAGAAAGACTCGTATGCATCTACTTGCAATCCATCATTGTATTAACTGAAGCTAACGAGAAACACCCAAAAAAAAAAAAATGATGACAAGCTGACGAGCTTTGTAGGGGGGGGGAGAGAGTTGTGCAGGAATACAAAGACTAATAACCTAAATTTGTTTTTCTTTAGTTTCGCTCGCAAAAGTAAAAAAGGCATTTTATTAGAAAGCTAAAAAGATTATATAACAGAAAACTAGAAGTCTAATTAAAAAAATAAAAAACTGAAACAAGAGGAAACACAATCTCCACAACATAGAAAAATCAGAACAAAGTTACATGCAAATCCCTTTCAAATTCAAACTTCAAAAGTGATATACTACATGGAGATTATATAATGGATATTAACAAGCTTTGTTACCTGTAAAATTAGAACAAAGTTACATGCAAAGCTCCATTACCCGTGAAACAAGAGGAAAAGAAACTTCACAACATAGAAACATCAGAAGAAAGTTACATGCAAATCTTTTTCAAAATTCAGACTTCAGAAGTGATATACTGCATGGAGATATTACCATGGATAATAAAAGTGGTATTACACAAATTGTCTAGGACATAGGAAAGAATGCATAAAATAAAGGAGGGGAAATCAAAGCTAACTGAGGAAGTCTCGACTCGATACCTATTCATAGATACCATCAAATACCAATAAACATAACATGATATTCTGTTAAGCATGTCAATTATCAAGCAAATCAAAGTTAATTCAATTATAAATATGCATGCAAATCACCTGAGCCATCTCTATGTTTCCAAGATGGGCATGACAGATTCCAGCTTTAACTTTCAAATTCAAAGGCAATTCTTTTCCTGAATTTACCACTTGAGATTGTTCGATATACTTAAGAGCTCTGTCATGCACATTAATTTCCATCAATATGGCACCCAGTAGATCAACTACACTTGCATTTACTCCATCTGGTGGACTCTTCAGATAGTCTTCAAGAATGTGAACCGCGCGTTCAACTTGACCACACTTTTGGTAGAACTAACAGAAAGCAGAATAAATTCAATTCAACATTGAAGTCAACCGCAAAACTTTTAATTGGATCAAAATTGGGTATGAGCAATTCCTTCTAAGCAGTTATCCAAAACATGGTTCCAGCTGAGTAAAAACCGGTTTTGTCAGTGATAAATACAGTGCAAGACAAAAATCCAACCTAACACAGTGCTGGCCTGATTTCATCCCAAAACCAAAAGTGGTTGGCCGGCCTGATTTAAGCAAAAAATAATAATAAATAGTTTTAGTATTGTGATTGAGTTGGGCAAAGCTCTAATTTCATTATTGTATGGCCCAATACTTCATAAAAAATATTTAAAAAGAAAATGTTTTAAACATCAGGTTTTTCATGTAAATCATTATTGAAAGATAATAAATTGAATTTTGCCCTCCCAAACATCATTTTTCCCAAATGGTCCCCCACTTCAAAAATGCCAGCTCAACCCCCGATAGCAGGTGATAATTATAGATACAGGAACAAGCAGATACGTGCATTATAAAGAATCACAAAGGTCAATCCTAATTTTCATATGAAAATAATCATTAACAAAACAAAAAGAAATTTAGCAAAGGATGAAATGCATAGAAAATTTAATGTATTTTTGTAGCAAATCTGGCTCAAAAGCAAACGATTAACCTTAGCTGCTGCTTTTAGTGCATCAACATTTTCAGGACAAACTTGATATACTTGTTCATATGCCACAGCAGCTTTTTGAAAATCTTGAAGTTCAGCATAAAGCATTGCATGATGACTTCTAAGAGTAATATCTTCGGGATCTGCTTTTATTGCTTTTGAAAGACAATAACTGGCTTGACCAATATCACCTTGTTCTCTGCATTCAAAGAAAGTTCCCACTGAATAACTAACTATTTCTTCCATATATAAAATGATTGTTTAAAATGAAAGTCTTAGAATTAGTCACACGTTATTAAAATTAGTCGCATGTTATTATTCATTAGCTGCACAATATCAGTGATTAGGATTAGATTGAACAATCATATCAATTAGCGTTTATTGTATTTATTGCAATCCTATTATAAATACAGCCTAGTGTGATCTGATTTAGACACACAAAATTACAAATTTAACATGGTATCAGAGAGGTATAATTCTTCGTGACCTATCTGGCCCATCGTTCTCCGCTGTCGACTGCTGTCTTCTTCCGCTATAGCCACCGTCGTGTTCCTCTTTTCCGGCGTGACCTCTTCCATTTCCAGATGTCATCCTTTGTTGCATCTGCTGCCCTACTGCGTTTGTTGTCACCTCTGGCCACCATCACAGCCGTCGACCACCAGTTCACTGCCATCCTTCGTCGCTGCCAAAAAAAGTTTTCCGACGAGTTTTTGGGCGACGAGCCCACCATTTGAAGCGCAATTTCTAGATTTATAACCCGTCAAAGTTTGAGGGCCATATGAGTTCGGACGCCCTCACACGCGCTGAATCTTTCAGCTGCTCTTTTATGAATCTGCAGCCCAGCTCCGCCGCACGAATACTCTTAGCTTAGTAACTGGTGAATGTAAGTAAAATGATGTTATTCCACACTGCCATCTACATGTTCCTTTATGCGAAATATCCATTTAGAAACAATGGGTTCATGATTGGGTGGGAGAGGAACTAATGTCCGTGTGAGTTAGTAAAAGTCAAGGTTGAGCCCAGGTTTTTACTATACCAACTTGGAATGGGTTTGCATGGGATGATTATTAATTGGTATGGGTGGAAAAGACCAGCAAAAATCGAAGAGGGGATGTGATAAGAAACAGACCCAAATGAATAAGCCTTTACTGGTTTATACACGTAGGCCCAAAGCTAGTCAGGCCCAAAGCTCCTAATTCACTAAACAGCTGGCGAGAGAATGGAATAAGGGGAATGGGAATTAGTTACAGGAGAGAGAAAAGGGATCTAATAGTATATAGAATATCATGAGAAGAGTGTGAGGTATCTTGGGGGAAAAATCAATTGTTGATTGGGGGTCCTGAGAGTGAAATCTCAGACTTGGGGGCTACGGCTCATTCTTTTCTTCTTTATTGTAAGTTCACACTCATACATCAATACAATCATACTCCCCATTTCATCCCTTTCTGTTTCTCTGGAATTTTTATTTCCAAAACCTATCAATTGGTGCTTTCATTGAGCGCTTTATATGCGCCCGAACATGGCTGCACAAAGATTGGACGCTTTGGAACCGCGAGTTGCTGTTGTTGAGTCCATGCTCAGAAACCAAGAGGCATTGCTACGGGGACAAGATCAATTGGTGCGCTCACATGATGTGACGTTGAAGGAGCACTCGGTTCAGCTGAGTTCCTTGATGACTAATGTCACAGAGATCACCAAGTCCCTGCAAGCATTACATGCTGAGGTGCGAGAAGGATTCCAGCGTCAACAGAACGGTACCAATCGGTCCAGCTCCGGGCCGAATGGAGATTCAAACGGAAGTCCCGGTCCGACATTCACGGTCAACGACGAGTTCCGTTTATCTGCGAAACGAGTCGAGCTGCCTTCGTTCGGTGGAGACGATCCGGTCGGGTGGATCGCTAAAGCGGAAACGTATTTCGCGGTACAGGGCACGCCGCCTGAGATGCGAATCTCGCTTGCTCAGATTTGCATGGAAGGTATGACTTGGCATTGGTTTAAAATCCTTTATGATTCTGAGCCGCAGCTTGACTGGGAAATCTTCAAGCGGTCACTGATGGATCGTTACGGAGATCACCAATCGGGAAATCCATTTTCCCAACTCAAGCTTCTGCAGCAAACAGGAACAGTGACGTGTTTGTTGAATCGTTCGAAATCTTGATGGCTCAAATCCCTCCTGTTACGGAGGAACAATATATGGGTTTTTTTCTGGGAGGATTGAAGGAGGATATTAGACTTGAGGTGTTGGCGTTTGAACCCCAGAATCGTCACAAATTGATCTCTGTTGCAAGGTTAATTGAGCGCAGGCTTCATCGCAATGAGCGGCCACCCCAATCGAATGGGTGGAAGAATTCGAATCAGCATCGGAAACCCTTCTCCCCAATTAACCCGACCCGACACCAAAGAGACGCACAAGCAGGGACCAAAGGGCCATTGACTGAGAATGAGAAGGAGCAGAAGGGAAGCCAATCTCAGCCTAGAAAGGGAGTGCGGAATTTGCCCTATCACGAGTTGATGGAAAGGAGAAACAAGGGACTCTGTTTTAAATGTGGGCAAAATTGGAGTCTTACCCACCAATGTCCAGATAAGAATTTGAGGCTTCTCATATGGGAGGGTGATGAGCAAACTGATGAGACCTTACTGGCAGTGGAAGAGGTGGATGAGCAAGGGGACATGTCTTGCCAAATGCTTGATTACAGGAAGCTTAATCCAAATGAGATGGTGAAATCCAAAACCCTCAAGTTGGAAGGGAGACTTATGGGATATCCTATCTTATTTCTTGTTGATAGTGGGGCTAGCCATAATTTTGTGGCAAGGGAATTGGTGGTGTCCTTGGGGTTGGAGGTTACCCAAACTCAAGAGTATGGTGTTACTTTGGGTAATGACAGCAGGTGCTCATCCCAAGGGGTGTGCAAGGATCTTAAGGTTAAGGTGGGACAGCATATTATAACAGTGGATGCCTATGTTCTGCACTTGGGAGGAGTCGACCTTGTTCTAGGAGTTGCTTGGATGGAAACTCATGGAAGGACAACATTGGATTGGGAAAATAAGGCAGTCATTTTTGAGGATAAAGGAAAGATAATTACCTTGCAAGGTTACCACTTCCAAGACAAACAGCCTACTCAGGCCCTGCAGGGGCTGCTTCAGGACACCAGTGAGGAGGGAATTTCCGTGTTGGCTATAATGGAAAATGAAGAAGGACTCATTAGAGGTAAGAAAAACAGCCCAGATGCAGAACAAAGTACAGAGTTGCAGATCCTTTTAGAGAAACATGCTGTGGTTTTTGAGGAGAGGAAGGGTCTACCACCACATAGAGCTCAAGATCATGCAATTACCCTGCAACCTAGTTCAAAACCAGTAAGTGTGCGACCTTATCGTTATGCTTACCATCACAAAAATGAAATAGAAAGACAAGTGGAACAGTTGTTGGCTGAAGGCGTGATTAAGCAAAGTATAAGCCCTTTTTCTAGCCCCGTAATCCTAGTGAAAAAGAAGGATGGAACATGGAGGATGTGCGTAGATTATAGAGCGTTAAACAAGGAGACAGTGCCTGATAAATTCCCAATCCCTACCATTAATGAGCTTCTTGATGAGCTCCACAGTTCACGGTACTTCTCCAAAATTGATTTAAAGTCAGGTTTTCACCAAATCCGAGTAAGGGATGAGGATACACATAAGACGGCTTTTCGTACCCACGAAGGCCACTATGAGTACCTTGTAATGCCCTTTGGCCTTATGAATGCTCCCTCTACTTTTCAGTCCACTATGAATTCGGTTTTCCGCTCGTTATTGAGGAAGTTTGTGCTCGTTTTCTTCGATGACATCCTAGTGTACAGCTCTTCTTGGCAAGAACACTTGGCCCACTTACATGAGGTACTCTCTATCCTTGCTCATAATCAATTTGTTGCTAACAAAAAGAAATGCTTGTTTGGACAGACTTCTATTGACTACCTCGGGCACATAATCTCCTTTAAGGGAGTGGAAATGGACCCCTCCAAGGTTCAAGCAGTAATCAGCTGGCCTACCCCTAAGAATGTTAGGGAAGTGAGAGGATTCTTTGGCCTTACAGGATACTATAGGTGTTTTATCAAGGGATATGGAAAAATTGCTCAGCCACTTACAATTTTGACTAAGAAGGAAGGCTTCCAGTGGAATGAGGCAGCCCAACGAGCCTTTGACCAGCTCAAGAATTGTCTCGCCACCTTCCCTGTTTTAGCACTTCCCGACTTTTCTAAGGAATTTATCATCGAGTGTGATGCTTCAGGATACGGAATTGGTGCAGTTTTGATGCAGAACCGCCAACCAATAGCCTATTTTAGCAAGGCCTTGTCATCACAGACCTTGTCTAAATCTGTGTATGAAAAGGAAATTATGGCATTGGCCCTAGCGGTCCAACATTGGCGCCATTATTTGCTAGGAAGGAGCTTTACTGTGTTCACTGACCATAGAAGTTTGAAACATCTTCTTCAACAAAGAATCACCACTGCAGACCAACAATGTTGGCTTTCTAAACTTATGGGATACCAATTTGAGGTGCAATACAAGCCAGGGCCAGAGAATAAGGCAGCAGATGCCTTATCTAGGAAAGGAGGGGAAGTTGAGCTACAAGCTACCACTGTGAGCCCATTCTGGGAGGAAGATTTCAGCATTACGCACTGAAGGAAGATTTGATTTTCTTCAAAGGAAGGTTGGTACTGCCACGGGAATCACCTATGATTCCTTTACTGATGGCAGAATTTCATGCAACGCCCGTTGGAGGCCACTCGGGGTTTACTAAGACCTTCAAGAGGATTTCAGCCCATTACTTTTGGCAAGGGATGCAGAAGCAAATTATGGAGTTCATAAGGGGATGTGAGGTGTGCCAAAAGAATAAATATCAAGCTTTAGCACCTGCTGGCCTGCTGCAACCGATCCCCATTCCTGAGATGGTTTGGGAAGAGATCTCCATGGATTTTATTACCGGGTTGCCAAGGTCTCAAGGTTATGAGGTCATCTTTGTGGTGGTTGATCGTTTGTCCAAGTATGGACATTTTATTCCCTTGAAACATCCTTTTACTGCAAAAACAGTAGCAGAGAATTTTGTCAAGGAGGTTGTGAAGTTGCACGGGTTTCCTAAGTCTATAATCAGTGATCGTGATCCTCTTTTCTTGAGCAAGTTTTGGAAGGAGCTCTTTAGAATTCAAGGAACTCAGTTGAGGATGAGCACCTCTTACCACCCACAAACAGATGGGCAAACAGAGGTGGTAAATCGCTGCCTTGAAACCTTCTTGAGATGCTTTGCTTCTGAACAGCCCAAGCAGTGGTCCTTGTGGTTGTCTTGGGCTAAATTCTGGTATAACACTTCCTTCCACACTTCAACAGGCACAACTCCTTTCGAGATAGTATATGGTAGACCTCCTCCACCACTAATCCGTTACTTGAAAGGGGAAACTGCAGTAGATTCAGTGGCTAGAGTTCTTGTGGATCGTGATGAAGCCTTACGCCAGCTTAAATATCACCTACACCGTGCTCAGCAGACCATGAAAAAGCACGCAGATGCTCATAGAAGACAGCTCAGTTTTTCAGTGGGAGATTGGGTTTACATCAAGCTTAGGCCACATCGTCAGCTCACCGTGGCCAGAAGAATTAATACTAAGCTGTCTCCTCGATATTTTGGGCCCTTCCAGATCATTTCCCGTGTGGGAGAGGTGGCATATAAGGTCCAATTGCCAGACTCCGCGAAGGTTCATCCGGTGTTTCATATTTCACAGCTCAAGAAAGCAATCAAGGATGGTGCTGCAGCTTCTGCTTTGCCCCCTGAAATGTCAACTAAAGATCTGGAACCAATCATGCCTGAAGCCGTGCTTGCTGTTAGGGAGGGAAAAGTCAATGGTAAAGTGATGGAAGAGTGGCTTGTGCTCTGGAAGTCCTTGCCAGCAGAAGAAGCCACTTGGGAGACAGCAGCTGATGTCAAGGAGAGATTTCCTTCTTTCTGCCTTGAGGACAAGGCAAATGTTATAGGGGGTGGTATTGATAAGAAACAGACCCAAATGAATAAGCCTTTACTGGTTTATACACGTAGGCCCAAAGCTAGTCAGGCCCAAAGCTCCTAATTCACTAAATAGCTGGCGAGAGAATGGAATAAGGGGAATGGGAATTAGTTACAGGAGAGAGAAAAGGGATCTAATAGTATATAGAATATCATGAGAAGAGTGTGAGGTATCTTGGGGGAAAAATCAATTGTTGATTGGGGGTCCTGAGAGTGAAATCTCAGACTTTGGGGCTACGGCTCATTCTTTTCTTCTTTATTGTAAATTCACACTCATACATCTATACAATCATACTCCCCATTTCATCCCTTTCTGTTTCTCTGCAATTTTTATTTCCAAAACCTATCAGGATGAATTACAGAAAGACAAGTCAAAAGTGGAGGGACTCAGAGAGGGAGTAGAGGTAGGAGAGGGAGAGATTGAAGGAGAGCTAGTGACAATGGTTTATGAGGAAAGGAAAGGAAAGGAAGGGAGGTAGGATTGGTGAGTGTGACTTTAGGGCAGAAAACAATTCACTATAGGGGAATCTAATTTCACTGAAAATCACTTCTTTGGATATATACAATCGGCTACTAGGGGAAAGACATTTGTACCCCTTATGAGTTGTGGAGTACCCAACGAACACACACTAATGAGAGCAAAGACCTAATTTGTGATTGTTATAGGGACAAATGATGGGAAAACGGGCACACTCAGAGACTCTAAGGAAGTTATAATCTGGGGATTGTTTGAAAAGAGTGGTGTACAGGTACAGCAAAGTTGAGAGAAGCTATTGGTAAACGATTGATTAGGTATACTGCAACAAGAAAAACATGATCCCAGAGTTTAATAGGTAAAATGGATATGTGGGCAAATTATGTGATGGATAACTCCAATTTTAGTAAGAAATTTAGTAAAAGGCCTCAAGTCTCCTCCCCAATATGTTTGGATAGCATTAAAAAAATTTCCAAATTGCAATTCAGCCATTGTTTTAAATTGTTAGAAAACTAAAAGGGTGTCAGATTTTGCTTTCAGCCAGTAAATCCAAGTGATGCAGGAGTAGGCATCAACAAGGGTAACATAGTACATATAATTATTGGAAGATGGAACTGGTGTTGGTCCTAACAAATTACAAAAAGCTAGCTCTATAGGGAAATTGTAGACTGTATTAGTAGAGGATGAAGGTAACTTATGAGCTTTACCAACACAACAAGCAGAGTAGAAATCATTTGAATTCTTATTTGGAATTGCAATTTTACTATTATCCAACACAAGTTTCAGCACATTGAAATTAGGATGATCTAACCTATTGTGCCAAGTATAGAAAGTGCTGGAAGCAGAATTGTATTTACATGAGAAGAAAGAATGTTTATTACAAAAGGTTTATAAAGCACAGGGTTTGGAAACTCATAAAGTCCATAAGGCCCCACATTGCCACAGTTAGATTCCATCATAAAACGAATTGGTGTTAAGTGGAGTTGTCCAACAGGTATATTAACCACACTCCAGGATTTGAGGCAAGCAATGTGGGACTTCCAATAGCCCCTCCACAAATGCCTTCCAAAACAGGTGATACGCGTGAAGATTTCCCCCAACAGGGCAACAACGACGGAGATGGGCTCTGGCTCTGATACCAAGTTAGATTTCATCCTAAAACCAATTGGTGTTAAGTGGAGTTGTCCAAAAGGTATATAACCCGCACCCCAGAATTTCAGGCACGTGATGTGGGGACTTCCAACAGCCACGAACAAAGACCTCATGGGAATCTTGAGATTTAACTACACAAAAGTTAGGATGAAACTCAAAATAAACAGCGCCAACCTCAGCAAACATGCTGACACTTGCAAGATTTTTGGTAATTAATGGAACATGAATTAGTTAGTGTAAGATAAGTGAAACATTTGGATTAAAAAAGGAACAAAATCGTGTTGGAACACGAAGAATGAATAAACAAATCTTGTTCATTACTAGTGAATATTTGATTTGGACCCTCAAAAGGAGATGGTTGTTGCAGATTTTGTCCATTACTAGTCACATGCAACGAAGCCCCGGAGTCAGGGTACCAATGCAGATTCTGTGCATTGAGGTTGTTGCTGAGACTGCATTTGAACTTGCCGAGAGTTCATCACGGAAGCCTGAGATGGATCAAAGAACAAATGAACTGGCTGTTGAGGGAACTCCTGTGGACGAAATGAAGTGGCATATTGTTGACAGAGGTGTAGGGATGGGGTGACCTGTGTGTGCCATGGTCGCCCCCAAATTTTAGTTTAGTTTAGATTTCCATGTGCAATTATTTTATGGCATCCATCATTTAAAAAAGTCTTACGTTTTCTTTGTACTCTACCTGCGAGTTGTTCTTACGTCTTGACATTTGACATTATCGTTGTGTTTACACCTTGACATTTAGGGGACTAAAAATCTTGCGTTTTGATCTGCCAGTTGTCCTTACATCCTTACATTTTAAAAAAGTTTGCTTCCTCAAATAAATCAAGTTAGCATGCACCTACGGTTATAGTCTTGCATCTATCGAAGAAAATATTATCTTATTTAAAAATACTCTACCTGCATATTTTTGTTTTCTCAAATGGATATAAAATTAATCTAATAATAATAATAATTATAAATTATACATGAAATGTATAAATTATAAATTGGTCACCCCCCCCCCCAAAAAAATTTTTGCCTCCGCCCCTGATTGTTGAGAAAATTGTTGTGGGAACTAAGGCACAGAAAACTGATTGGGTGGCATAAACCATTGATTAAAATAATGAAAACAGTATGCTGCAATATGGCCAAACTTGAAACAAACCTGACCCCAAGTGGCACTGCGACCACTACCATCACCACGGCCACATTCAAACCAACAGGAGCAGCCAAAACTAGAAGCACAAAAATCTCCAAAAGCGTTGAAATTTTGTGAGCCTTTAGAATACGAAGGATTTGAGCCCTTAGTCTATGTTAGATTGGCATGTGGATTCACAATATTAGGGTTAGATTGCAAGGAAGATCCTTGAGTCAGGTCGATGGGAGCAGAGCTCGCTAGGGTTTGCTTTCTATAATTCTGAATGCAAGCCTCTTGTGTAATCAACAAAGCTTCAACTTTTTTGATTTGAAGTGGTACAAACTTGCTATTGATAAGTGTGACAATAGATTCGTATTCTTGAGGTAGCCCTGGCATAATGACATCAAGATGCTCCCTCGGGAAATTGGATCACCAACAGAACTCAAAATCAGCAATTGCTTCAATCCGAAGCAAAAATTATGCTACTAATCTTCCTCCAAGTCGTGTATTACGCAGTTCTGTGTGAAGATGACATGACTTAGCTTGCATATGTGCCTTGAAGTAGTTGTGTGGCTGCTCCCACAGTTGCTGGCAATAATCAAGTTTCTCAGCTACGGAGTGCAAAAAGGAGATTGGCGTCGGCGCCAGAGGTACTAAATGTAGTGGATGGGCTCTAACTAAAGTGGAAATCTCTGGCGAAGAGTGTAGTGGGGAAGGAGGAGGATTTTCGGTGGCCATCAATGGATCACAGCTCTTGATGCCATATTAGGGTAGAGAGATAATCTCATAGAGAGAAAATGCGGACAAAACAAAATGATGTTGTTAGGAACCAGATATTTTGATACTAGAAATAGGAATTAATGGAGCTCTACTCCTTACAACCAGAGGTATATACCTCTGTAACTTTGTGAAACAGAAAGCAAAAGATAGAAATGCAGACAAAAGAAACAGAAAATAGGAGATGAACTCCTCCCTCAAGCGAAATGCTTGCCCAAACCTTTATCCCAAAATATTCCCTACCCCCACGTTCCCCCTTTCACTCCCTTTATAACCACCTCCCCTCATTCCCCCAAGTGCCACCTATCTAATTCTGTTACAACTTGCACGCACCCTCTCACCTTTCCTACGTGGTACAACTTAGTGGCCCATCAATACTCCCCCCAAAAGATTCACCTTGTCCCCAAGGTGAACGAAATGCACTGCAAAGAAAATAAATTCCTCCGGGATCCCATAACTTGAAGCAAAATGACGGAGTTGTCTGTGAAATCCAAGAACTACAGCCTGGGTCATATGCTCCGTTTTCAGTGGTGTTTTTGGGGAAAAAACAGAGTATGACAGTAGCTTTAATTTCAGCAGCCAAAACCCAATAAGCGCCCCTTTAAACTTCAAAACCAGAACACTCCGACTGGGGTCCCATAGCTTAAAGCATGATGACCAAACTATGCAAGAAACAGAAGAACTTCTTCCTGAATTAACTGCTCTGTTTTCAGTTGTATTTTTTATCATAAAACAGAGCCTGACTGCTGCTCCATTATCGCTATATGAAAACCTTGTCCTTGCTCCAATGCATGATGCCATCAACCAGTATTTGGGCAAAATACCATTAGCAGGGACTAACTCAGAATTCTGCATCGTAAAACCTTTGGTATGGAGCGACTTTGGAAACCCACAATCCTGTGCATGACTATCCATATCACTTGTATACTCCACAACATAAGTGTTTGGTGGGCTAATTACTATTTGTCCCATGGGCTCATTAAGAATCCTTTTGGTAATAAAAAGAGACGATGGCCCATTTTCTAACACTGATTTAATTAACAAATCAGGTTGTAGCACATACATTGACCTTATTCTCCTTTCTTCGTGGACCTTCTTCCCATTATTAGTGAATTGGGTCAGGCCCACTAGGTTGAGAAAATTACCCAAGTCCCATTTTGCCCTAGTTGCACCTTCTTTTCCATGTGCGTTCTGTTCCTCAGCCGCAAGAAGCAGAAGAGTGACCAACCCGTGGGACGTCCCCACTTTCGTCATGAACGCATCCTGATTCGGTGGATCCGGCGGCTCCGGCGGCGGCGGCGGTACACGCTGACCGTTGGAGGTTTCCTCCACTGTTTCGGCTTCAATCTCCACACTCGCAGAAACATCATCCAATTCCAATGACGTCCACCACTTACTCACAGCAAGCGTCCCCTCAATGCGCGAGCCTGAGTCTGCCGATTCCGACGGCGAGGGTAGTGTCGGGACTGCAGCACTATCGGGTGGCTCCCGCTTAGTTGGAATATTGAAGCTCCATGGCTCTATCACTGTTGCAGGTCTCTTCCTCTCCCTCGGTGACCTCAAATCGATGGATTCTGGCAGCAGTAGTGCGTGGAACGACTTGCGCGAAACCCCAGCCTGCGTGGCTGCCGAAATCGCTCTTCCCCCTTGCTTTTCTATCACGCCTTGCAAGTGGATCTTCTCCTCAATCTCGTCTGTTCCGTTTCCTTCATCGTGATTCTTCATCATCGCTTCATCCGGTTTTTTCTCCAGGATTTCAAGTTCTCCCAGATCACCCTGGATCTGAGTCGTCAGCCCCTCTTCTTCCTCTTGCTTTTCTTGCTCCTCCGACTTCTCTATTCAAACCTGCAATCTCTTCTCTCAATTTCTGCATATGCCTTTCCAGCACCTCCTCCATCTTTCTTTTCATAGCTTCGATCCTTCCCTCAAATTTTGGAATCGGTTTGCTGGGATTGTATTTTACTCTCATCTCTTCCAATCTTTTCATCCATGGCTCCATTTTTTTTTTTTTTTGATACCCAAAAGCTCCAAGGATCTGAGCTTTGATACCAATTTGTTAGGAACCAGATATTTTGATACAAGAAATAGGAATTAATGGAGCTCTGCTCCTTACAACCAGAGGTATATCCCTCTGTAACTTTGTGAAACAGAAAGCAAAAGATAGAAATGCAGACAAAAGAAACAGAAAATAGGAGATGAACTTCTCCCTCAAGTGAAATGCTTGCCCAAACCTTTACCCCAAAATATTCCCTACCCCCACGTTCCCCCTTTCACTCCCTTTATAACCACCTCCCCTCATTTCCCCAAGTGCCACCTGTCTAATTCTGTTACAACTTGCACCCACCCTCTCACCTTTCCAACGTGATACAACTTAGTCGCCCATAAGATGTTATTGCTAGTTTGATTCTGTTACAATCAGTAATGAATATAGTAGACAGAGGAAGTTATCAATTAATGACAATTACAATAGAATTATAACTGCCATGGAACATTCTAGATGCTTACTAGCTAATCACGGTAGATACTACTAAGGTACATCAGTAGTATACTCTATTATCCCATAACGTGGAGTTCACTGTGTGGATCGAACAAAGCCATAATGTTCTATAAATCATGTCAAGTGTCAAATCTTTTGAAATCAAAATCCTTAAAAACAATGATAAATTTCGATGAAATATAGTGGAGAGAAATATCTGTGGAAAATGAAGTTATTGTGAACCATACTCTCCATTAATATACACCATGCACACAGGCCATTTATTTCAAGGATACATTACTTGATGCACTTTTATCCCCTTTGATTATTAGAGTGAGGATATAAATTCATGCAGCTGAATACTTCCAGAAGAATAACTTCACAAAAATAACAAAAATGAATAACCATCTTACATGGACCACGCAAAGAGCATTTTCCAAAGTGATGAATCTTTAGGAGTCAAATGAGCAGCAATCATGTAAAAATCCATTTCTCTTTTGCGATTCCCGAGTGCACTATGGACAAGTCCAAGGATATGATACGAGTCAGGTAAATTTGGTTCCAGCCTAACAACTTCATGCAACACAGCTATAGCCTGCAAAAAAGTCAGCAGAGCAATGCATAACTAATTTTCGAAAAGCAAACGTAATAGTAAAGTCTATAACGTATATCAAGCTTAAACAGACACAGAAAGCATGCAGAATCAGAAAAAATAAACATCAAGCTCTAACGAAATCTGAAATTAACAATTCCCCTTCTTATTTTGAAAGTTGAGGCAATTAAAAATGAGTATGTTCAAAAAGCATTTCAATAGACAAGAACGCAACTTCCAGCTATACGTTGTTGCTGGAGGCAACCTTGTCTCTTCAAAGAGTTATACACGGTGTATTGTGGCCAGACCAAAGGTGGGTTAGTGTGAATATGTAATCAATTTGATGAACTTGGATTCTGAGTACTATCTGAACAGAAAACTCCAGCGTCAAAACCTATAGATCGTTACATCACAGAATGATGTACCTACCTTGTCATAACGGCAATTTGAATAGTGAATGTTGGCATCGCCCAGCATTCGTGATAGCTTTTCGTTGAGTTTCTTCTTTGATCCTTTTCGCCTACCTCTTTTTTTAGTCCGCCTCTGGAAGATAAACAATATTGAAAAGGTGTCGTGTAAGTTATGTTAAAAACAAATAATCAAGTAAATACATAACTTGTAATTGAGAATGCTTATCTTTTTTTACACTTTCATCTACATCCTTTCAAGGGAAATATATGCATAAGAAAATAAAGGACCAAGACTTACAAAGAAAGAGGTGTAAAAGTAAACTGGTACAAACCTATCTTCTAAACCAGAAAATTCATGAAAACACGGAATAAGAAAAAATAACAAATGCAGCACCATAGACCGGAGAGGCCAGACCTCGCTCCAACCATCTGGCATTACTTGATCCATCAACATAGCAAAGTCACCCGGCATGTAAAAAATGGAAACTCCCTAGAAACTGCTAGATGCAGATAAATGTAATCGGCGCATGAACATAAATCTTAATTTTTCTTCAGAAATCATAATACCAAATGTATTCTCTGGTGTCCATTCCATTGCTAGAGTCTAAAACTTGTAATCTACCTTTCTTAAAAGAATTGATGAATGCTGGCATAACATATTATGGAGACTCTCTTATAATGATGCTGCACAAATGTTGCTGATTATACGTACATCATACCTTTCTTGATCTCCTGCACTCACCAAAATTCATTACTTCCATTATCTCAGCCTCGGTTGCCCCAGAAATATCATCCTCCCTTGCCTTCTTAGAAAAAGTTCCTTCGCTGCATTTAGAGACATTCATACCAAATGCATCAAACATATACAACTTTGTGAACGCAGCAAGATATTTGGCTCTCATGCAAAAAGCATAAAACGTTCAACATTTGTGCACCTGAACTCATAATCAAGACTCGTCTTTACTAGCTCATTGAATTTTTTGTTCTATATTCCTTGTAGGATCTGGGATTTTCTGTTTTGTAGATATCTTAACCTTGCCATACTTTTACTTTAACTTCTTGTCTCTTAAACATTTTCTTTTTCGATTTGCAAAAACAAATATTACTACTAAGAAGCTTATTTATAACAATTTCTATTCAACGCGTGCATTGCTGGTTGCGGCATTCTTAGTTGCACATACTGATCAACTGAATACCCAGTTGAAGAGCATCGATTAAACTAACGGCTACAGCATAACTAAACAAGGTTGACTAAGTTGAAAGTAAATAGTGCAGTTTCGTACGTGGACTTAACAACATGTATGAAGCTCAAATGTTAAATCATATATATACTTCCTCAATACAACAAACAGAGATATTATATTATATGGAAGTAAATAACGGACAGACATTAGGGCTTAATTTGAAATTGCCAAAAGGAATTAGAAAGATGAAGTTAGTTACCGGTGGCATTGTTCTGCTTTTCGCTTTTTGTTGGCGTGAGCTTCACACTCGAGGCGCTCGAATATCTGGTAGGTTGGAACACCGGAATCGCAGATTTCAAAAGGATTATCCCCGTGTTTGAACCTGAAAGTATACCCCTCCCCCTCCTTTTCTTCTTCTCCTCCTCCGTCTTCTTCTTCTTCTTCTTCTTCTTCTTCCTCCTCCACGTCATCTTCTTTCTCTGATGCGTTTTCTTCTTTTTCTCGCTCTTCTTCCACATCACAACGTGTGCCGTCACCGCCTATGTCAATTTCAATGTCACTGCCATCTATCGCCATACGATGATCCTGCTTCTCGGTATTCACTTCCATTCTATTGATTTTTAGCCCTTTCAAATGTTATAAACATGAGCTATTCGCTTCGATCGCAGTGCCAAGAGTTGCAAAGAGGATTGGCAGAGGGGTGTGCGCGAGGCGGAGTGTTGAGAGAGAATGAGGTGGGTACAGATGAGAGAGAAAAAGAAAATAATCTGACTATTCTACCCTTCGTGGTGTCTTTCAATCGTGATCGTTGGTTATCAAAATAGTTAGATCGAACCGCCGATACACGCTTCTGAGCCAGTGCGCGGATTTAGGGTTCGGTACCTTAAAATGCCGCCTTTTCTAAAATAATTTTTTGGAAAACTTATTTTTTTAAGTATTTTTATTTTTATTTTTAAATAAATGACTTTTTAAATCTTCACCCCAAAAAAAAAAGATCTTCCAAAAAAAAATAATGACTTTTGGAACTCACAACATATTTGACGGCCTCTGCGAAGGCCACCCTATCAGGCTCTCCCTCAACAAGTTTTCTAGCGGGCTCTCCCTTAATAAGTGGTATGAGTTAAGGGTGGGAAATCCTTTGGATCTAGTAAAGTATCCATCAGCGCACTATTTTGAACTAATGTGTACACCCATGCGATTTACAGACAAATTATATTTGTGAGGTAATATATTGAGTCATATTTTAATAAATAAGATTATATATAAAAAATAAAAATGATGACAAAATAAAATTGTTTACAATTTATTATTTTCGTTATCATTGAAGCAAGTATTGAAAATAATATCTATTTATATATTCACTTATATAAATAAATTGTTAAGTAATGGTTTATTTATATATTTTAGTGTGTATACTCGTGCATCGCAAAGAAAAAATTAATGTGCTTAATTTTATTTTGTATTGTGTAAGTACATTTAGTGTGTGTATTTAGTTCATTTTATATCCATCTAAGAAAACAAAAATTCCAAAATAACCTTTTTCTAATTATGAATTATTCGTTATTACTTCATTGCTATTTATATACATAGTTCTTAACATATATATGTCTAAAAAAATATTTTGAATAGATAAATTGGTTTCATGTTAAAATATTATTCTTTTACTTCATTGATAGATTTTATTGGGTTTCAACTTAAGTTTTCGTGATACTATATCTTTATGTTTAAACAATTTTCATAATGGATGTATGCATGTATATAAGTTGGTATATAAAATAATTTACTTTTCGATACTGTATCTTTAAATTAAAGTTTTTACTTTTAAAAAATATAGATTTCAGGAAGTAAATTTCAGTGTCTATGTCGTGAAATTTAAACTTCTATCCAATATAAGACCCCTCAATTATCATTTCAACCAAACTTATCTCTCACGTGCATTCCAACCTCTGGTCTAAAATAAAGTGCGCCCAAACCTGTATTAACGTGATCATAACAAAGATATGGATAAAAAACAAATCAATTAAGTATGTTACTTAATGGATAGTAAACTATAGAAAGATATAGACTTTAAAAACTTTTGATCTTATCAAAGTTGCTTGTTTTTAAAATGAAAAAAAAAATATAGTTTTCATAAGTAAACACATGAGAATATAAATTCTAAATTTATTCCATTTAAAATTTTATTTTATCTCTTAATATTAGAATAATTAAAAAAACAAATACTACACTTTAAATAAAAGTAAAATTTTAATTAATTGCTATTATTATATTTATTTATTACTAAAAATGTTTAAAAAATCTGTAGTTTTTATGTAAAAAGCAATACTTGAGATCACAAATCAAAACTATATGAAATTATCATCAAAAAAATGTTTGCAAAATGTTTCTTCGAAAAGAATTAAATTTGAAAAAAAAAATCTAAATTCAATGTTAGGGTAGTTTGTAGTTAGCACTTGTGCTATATCCCTAAAAGAACAATACAATTAAAAAACCTCAATAAAAATTGTAACTTTTTTATATAATTAACAATAATATGGTTTATGTTCGTATTGGGATAAACAAAAGTAGATAAAATTACCACGGTTTAGTTGGAAAAACTTGCCTAGTATGGTAAAAGTATGGTCACATGGGGCTACATTTGTTTTTACGCATATTCTAAAATAACTTGTGTATATGGGTAAGTATTTACTTAAAGTTAAATATTAACTAAATATTAACATTTCAAAGAAAATTCAAATTTTCTTACATAAAAGAAATAAAAGAATTTTCTCAATATGTTAGTCAGGTGAGAAGAAAACGTCCCGCGTTATATTTTTGTTAGTGATTTCTATATCAAGCACTTTGCAACAATATATCAACATTTTTTTAAAAATTCAAAGTGCTGACAAAAAATAATTTTTTTAATAAAGTAGTCATCCAAATATAAGCTTAAACGTGCAAATACATGCAATACTTCGTATTGGCTTCACTGGTAAAAAAATAGCTGATAACTATAGCAATTGCTTTTATAGTTGAATAGAGTGAGAGAAAATTGTCTTTTATTATTATTATTATTATTATTATAAATATTATTATTATTACTATTATCATTATTATTATTATTACACCACTATATATTTATATTTTATTTATAAAGAGAAAGACAGAATAAATTTTAAGTGAAGTGCTGGTGATAAAAATGAATTAAAATGATATAACATTGTTTGACTGGTAAGATTGAAGTGTTGGTTGAATAATAATAATAATAATAATAATAATAATAATAATAAAATAAAATACACATTAAATATTTTATTAATAGAAATATTTTGTATCAACACCTAAGATGCTTAAGTTATTTAAGCCATTAACACATATTTTTAAAAGTAGCACACAATTATGTTACAACAATGATATTTAAATTGAGTGGTAAATAATAATTAAATAAAAATATACTACAATATTTTAAATTAAAAAATTAAAATTTCATTTAATAAAATGTGTTTTTTTTTACTTACTATTATAAATATTATTTTTAGGATTTGGTTCCTCTAAAGTGGGTAGAGAATAAAGTAAGTAATCAAACCGTTTATGAGAAAATCAAGGGTGATTTGTTATGCATGTGTAATAAATATCAACCCTTGATTTTCTCATCAATGGTTGAGATTAATTACTTTACTCTCTAAAGTGAATTGCTTACTTTAGAGGAGCCGGATCCTTATTCTTAAATATGTATACCAAGTTCAATATGCCAAATGAAAGCAAGAGTCGATAAAACCAACATTGGCATTCAAAAAATTTGGGTCCAATCCTAATGGTGTGTTTGGTTCCGAGGAGAAGTTGTGAAGAGGGAAATAGGTGAGAGAGAGTGTAAGAAGAGAGAAATAGGTGAGAAATATAGTAGATTTGTGATATTGTTTGGTTTATGAGAAAGAGGAGAGAGAAAGAGAAGAGAGAAGTGTTGATTATTTTTTAAAAGACATTAATATTTTTGACTAAAAATTTAAATAATTTGAGATATTAAGAGAGAATAAGGGGTAGAAATGGAAAAAGAAAAAAAATACTCTCTCTCCCCGTTTCTTCGCAACGGAGAGACGATTAAAAAAAGTGAAAAATTTATCACCTCTGTCTCTCTCTCGTCAACTTCGTCATTGTTCCAAACGAGATGGGTTGAGCCTCTCGCTTCTAACTCTCTCTTCGGCCACTATCTCGCATCATTTCACCTCCAAACAAACACAGGCTAAAAGAAGCAAAAACACAACCACATGTAACCAATGTATCATAGAAAATATATCAATAGAACAAATATGGTATTAAATCTAATTGAATCAAATACCACTTAAATGATATTTGAATCATTGACATTAAGAGTTGAAGCGCACACTGAGTTTAGGCAAAGAAGTGAGATTTGATCTAATTAACATGATTTTGATATAATTAAATTCAGTAGCGGGATTTGCTTTTAATGATTTGATAAATGTTAAGATTTGATATAATGTCTATAGAATGCTAAAATTTGTACACATATAAAATAGACAAGTTATTGAAAGAAAATATATTTATGATTTTTTTATTTTTAATTAAGGTGGTATAATAATAATTAACATAATAACAATAAGAAATGCATTAAATGCCCTCAATTTTGGCGGCGAGATTAGGAGAGAAAACTCCCACTTCCCACTTTTTTAGGACACCTGTATAGAAGTTAGCATTTGAAATAGTTGATCCAATCCAATTAATCAGTGTCAAAACAGTACTTTTTGAGGAAAAAATGAGAGTGCTACGTGATATTTTCATAATTTATAATCTTATCTTAGATAAATTTATAATATAGATCAATTGGATATCATAAAATAAATTATACGTATATATGTAGAAATTAATACTTGTTGAGGAGATAATAAGAGTGCTACGTTATATTTTCAGAATTTATAATATTATCTATAAAATAGATAAATTTATAATATAGACCACTTTGATATCATAACGTATATTTGCAGAATTTTTTTTACATCGAGATTCATTATTACTTGACATATTTGGATTGATTGGATATTAAATTAATTTTCTAAATATTATCGTGATTGATTATTACTTAACATATTTCGAATGATTGGATATTAAATTAATTTTTTAAATATTATTACATTTTAGCGGACTAATGATGTTTAAGCGGAAAAATTAGGAGGAAAAATTTCCTCATAATTTACCAACTTTTATAGATAATATTTACATCAAGATTGATTATTACTTGACATATTTGGATTGATTAGATATTAAATTAATTTTTTGAATATTATCGTGATTGATTATTACTAAACATATTTCGATTGATTGGATATTAAATTATGATATAATTAAATTCAGTGGTGGGATTTGCTTTTAATGATTTGATAAATATCAAGATTTGATGTAATGTCTATAGAATGCTAAAATTTGTACACATAAGGAATGCTAGGGTCACACTCTCTGACACACTTCTTTGAACACACTCTCAACTATTGGGCCACGTCACACTTTTTTTCAAAATCAGTCGTTGGATTGAACGTTACTATCATATAGATCATATCTGTAAATTTTAACATTAATCAGTGATCATTTGCTATGTCATTAAGATGCGTCAAGATTAATGTCGACGGTAACGTTAATCTTGGCGCATCTTGATGACATAGCAATTGATCATAGATTAATGTTAAAATTTACAGATATGACTTATATGATAGTAACTTTTAAACCAACGATTGGTTTTGAAAAAAAAAAAGGAGTGACGTGGCCCAATAGTTGAGAGTGTGTTCAAATGAGTGTGTCAAAGAGTGTGACGTTAGCATTCTTCTTGTACACATATAGAACAAGCAAGTTATTAAAAGAAAATATATTTATGATTCTTATTTTATTTTTAATTGAGGTAGTATAATAATAGTTAACATAAGAACAATAAGAAGTGCATTAAATGCCCTTAATTTTGGCGGCCAGATTAGGAGAGAAAACTCCCACTTCCCACTTTTTTAGGACACCTGTAACACCCCGGCTCGACAGGGTGTCACTTTATCTTAACACACATGTTCAAAGCAACAACATGTTTTATTTATTATCAGAGTACGCAAAGCATGGTAGATAGACATATATCCCACACCCGCAAGGGGTGACAAAAGGGCACATTGGCCACGATACAACTGTCTGAACACTGCCTCTAGGCAGTCTTCCCATAGCGATTACCTCTAATAGGTCCCGCTTCCCAAGCTCTGAGCACAGAATGCTCTTGTTCATCTACTGATTCATCATCACATAGTATGAAAACACACAAAAAAACAAAGGGGTAAGATATCCATCAATCACTAACAAGCGGAAAAACAACATAGCAGAGTGATTGTCACCAAGCATAGCATAAAGATAGCCATCATCAACAACATACTGTTACCACAAATACCATATACTAAGCACACAGTCACATATCACACCATATACTGAGACAGACCACTAATACAGACCACAGACCACTGAATATTTCGGGCTGATCACTGGCCCTACTCCCTAAACCGATCACCTGTCTTAGGGCACAAAGGAATGAAACATAAGTCGGTTTATCCCGGAGACATATCCTAATACGCTACCATCTCTGATCACCGGAGTAAGGTACTGTCCATGTGCACAATGGACGAAATTCCTAACATAGGGAATGGTCAGGATTATCCCCTCGTCAGACGTGAGTCCTTGAGCCTCATCAGATGACCGAGTCCACACCTTCGGTCTGATCACCAGTCCTCAGGTCCCCTCAAGGTCATCGACTATCTCTAAACTACTCCATACCTTCGGTCTGATCACCAGTCCTCAGGTACACTAACTTCGGGTACACCGACCCAGCTATCACCAATGATAGAGTATCAACGATAATATTTGCTATCACCGTATAGGGATTCGCAGTCCTCTAACTAGAGGGCATCACCTTTGACTCTAAGACCATACATCAATCATCGTATTCACATATATCATACGCAATCAACATGTTATAGATATCAGTTCATGAATCAATAACCACTGATATTCAACATATAACTATTCCTAGCATCGCTAAGGTGACTGCTAACTAACCATATTAACCATACCAGACAAACACATAAGTCAACCAAGCACACAAGTTATATAAAACATATGTTGGTTGATAGATCTACGACGACTATCCTTAGCCACCGCATACCACAACACCTCTCCTGAGGTGTTGCTGATATCAACCTCTAGTAGGGTTATGGTCCCCTACGCATGCTAACAGTACTACTCTACTACCTATTTTTCTTAGTGATTAAGGTATCTTCCCCCTCAGCTGGTACTCCTGGCTAGGCTCCTATGCTTTGACCCTCGACCACTATTTGTACTCCCGTCTTGGGCTACTCCTCTAAGTCTTACCCTTCTCTCAGACTTAAGGATTTCATACTAAAAGCTTTATGATGCACAAGATCCTCATTCGATGTGAGTGCAGAGCATAATTGCTCTATAGAGGAAATGGCTAGAGAGAAAAGGCCCTGAGGCGAGAAATGAGGGAGGGGTGAACGACTATTTATAGGCGGGGAATGAGTCCATCGTGTCGCGATGGCCCAAGGCACATTTTCCATCGCGTCGCGATGAGGCCACGTGTCAAGTAATCAATGGTTGTGATCACCGCCTTTCGTAGTGTCGCGACGGTCAGTAGAGACAAAGCCCATCGCGTCGCGATGGTAAATGTTTCTACAAGGTTCTAGATTTTTTTCCAACCAACTTTTATCGCGTCGCGATACACTTCTCTCTAATGTCCGTCGCGTCTTGATGAACGCGATCCATAAAATTCCAAGGTTCTTGGTTTCTAGGGTTTTTCGTACTTTTCTAGGGCATTCTTAGCCTTTCCGAAGGTTTTTAAGTCCTTCTCAAGCCTATTTTATCCCTAATTAAGGTTTTAAATACCTAATTATCACCTAATTATTGATCTAATTATACTCCTATTATTCTAGATTATCTAAAAACAGGATGTTACTACACCTGTATAGAAGTCAACATTTGAAGTAGTTGATCCAATCCAATTAATCAGTGTCAAAACAATACTTTTTGAGGAGATAATGAGAGTGTTACGTGATATTTTCAGAATTTATAATCTTATCTTAGATAAATTTATAATATAGATCATTTGGATATCATAAAATTAATTATACGTATATTTGCAGAAATTAGTACTTGTTGAGGAGATAATAAGAGTGCTACGTGATATTTTCAGAAGTTATAATATTATCTATAAAATAGATAAATTTATAATATAGACCACTTTGATATCATAAAATTAATTATACTTATATTTGCATTAATTTTTTTACATCGAGATTGATTATTACTTGACATATTTGGATTGATTGGATATTAAATTAATTTTCTGAATATTATTGTGATTGATTATTACTTAACATATTTCGATTGATTGGATATTAAATTAATTTTCTACATATTATTACATTTTAGCAGACTAATGGTGTTTAAGCGGAAAAATTAGGAGGAAAAATTTCCTCATAATTTACCAACTTTTATAGATAAGATTTACATCAAGATTGATTATTACTTGACATATTTGGATTGATTAGATATTAAATTAATTTTCTGAATATTATCGTGATTGATTATTACTAAACATATTTCGATTGATTTGATATTAAATTAATTTTCTAAATATTATTACATTTTGACGGACTAATGATGTTTACACGAGAAAATTAGGAGAGAAAATTTTCCCATAATTTCCTAACTTTTATCGATAAGATGTGTCGTGTGTGGTCTTATGTTGACATCATCGACCAGATGATATGCGTAATGTAGTTCTGGAACTCAACAATAGTGGTTTCAAAAACATACTTCTAAAACCATGTCCAACTTTAAAAAAAAATATTGGAAACTTATTTTTGAAATGTGTCAAAAGCCATAAATAATATTGCAGTGTAAATGTATTTGTGCAGAAGGAGACGACACGACACGACACTGACGAAAGCTACTGTGGGGCAACAAAGAAAAAGACAACAATGGTGTGATTGTGCCAAAAGAAGGATGGGGTTGGCAAGTTCTCCAGAAACACTAAAAAACGCAGAGAGAAGAAACATACAAGGGTGTGACACTCTCTACTCCGAAAATGTTTATTAAATAAATCAACAGAAAGTAGGCAATTTTTTTTCGAAAGTGAAAATGTGAGTTTTCCAAATTTTATGTTTCTTCCAAACGGTAAAGAATATCACATTGTCACAACAGTCACTTAACTCTTATTCAAAATAAATAAAGTGGTAAATTGGCTCAACTACCTTCCAATCCCTTTCCAAAATCAAGCACAAGTAATAAAAGGGTTTTCAAAATCATTAGAGCATATTTCATTAATAAAAATAAAAATCTTGATCCTAATATCACATTGTTCAATGTCATACAACCCCAAAATATTGAAGTAATTCCAATGATGTAAAACTAGAGAAAATGATAACATATAATTGAGACAAGCGTCTCTACTCTGTCCTCCTAGACAAAGCATCCAATAACTACTTCTCAGCATCTTCCTGAGGAACACCTGCATACAAAAGCATATGAGACAGACACACATAAAAGTAAAAGGGTTAGTACATCTCGTCTCATCTCATGCTTAAAAATGGTACAACAATTAGCAGTGGATAGAAAAATACACAATCAACATGCATAACATTGTGCAATTAAAGCATGCCACATCTCATATGTCAACACAATGATCCTTATACTCTACTCAAATGTATGTATCATACAATACACATAGAGGCATCCCTCTGGGCTCCAAAACATAAGTGAGAACCATCCCTGCCTCACTCCGGCTAGGTACCTCACAACTATAGCATCACCAAAGTACCATTCTCGCATCGCTTCACGGCTAGGTGACTCAAACCCAATGACACCAAATCAGCTATAGCATCACCCGAGTATCATTCTTGCCTCACTCCACAGCTAGGTGAATCAAACCCAATGATACCTAGCCACAAGCAACATAGCAACACATCGTATAACCACATCACAGTCATGGCATAACCTAAGTATCATTCTCACCTCATTCAATGGCCAGGTAGCTTAGACTCAATGACGCTAAGCCACATCACATAAGCAAACACACTACATGTCATAGAATCACCTAAATACCATTTTCGCCTCACTCCACAGCTAGGTAATTCAGACTCAATGATGTTCAGCCACAACCAAGCATCTCATAGCATGGTAATGTCACATTACGTCACATAAGCAAACATATATCATACAATTATCCTTCCTTAAATTGAGACGGATAACTCCAATTTTAGTAAGAAATTTAGTAAAAGGCCTCAAGTCTCCTCCCCAATATGTTTGGATAGCATTAAGAAATTTTCCAAATTGCAATTCAGCCATTGTTTTAAATTGTTTGAAAACTAAAAGGTTGTCAGATTTTGCTTTCAGCCAGTAAATCCAAGTGACGCAGGAGTAGGCATCAACAAGTGTAACATACTACATATAATTATTGGAAGATGGAACTGGTGTTGGTCCTATCAAATCACTAAAAGCTAGCTTTATAGGGAAATTGTAGACTGTATTAGTAGAGGATGAAGGTAACTTATGAGCTTTACCAACACAACAAGCAGAGTAGAGATCACTTGAATTCTTATTTGGAATTGCAATTTTACTATTATTCGACACAAGTTTCAGCACACTGAAATTAGGATGATCTAACCTATTGTGCCAAGTATAGAAAGTGCTGGAAGCAGAATTGTATTTACATGAGAAGAAAGAATGTTTATTACAAAAGGTTTATAAAGCACAGGGTTTGGAAACTCATAAAGTCCATAAGGCCCCACATTGCCACAGTTAGATTCCATCATAAAACCAATTGATGTTAAGTGGAGTTGTCCAACAGGTATATTAACCACACTCCAGGATTTGAGGCAAGCAATGTGGGACTTCCAATAGCCCCTCCACAAATGCCTTCCAAAACAAGTTATACGCCTGAAGATTTCCCCCAACAGGGCAACAACGACGGAGATGGGCTCTAGCTCTGATACCAAGTTAGATTTCATCCTAAAACCAATTGGTGTTAAGTGGAGTTGTCCAAAAGGTATATAACCCGCACCCCAGAATTTCAGGCACGCGATGTGGGGACTTCCAACAGCCACGAACAAAGACCTCATGGGAATCTTGAGATTTAACTACACAAAAGTTAGGATGAAACTCAAAATAAACAGCGCCAACCTCAGCAAACATGCTGACACTTGCAAGATTTTTGGTAATTGATGGAACATGAATTAGTTAGTGTAAGATAAGTGAAACATTTGGATTAAAAAAGGAACAAAATCGTGTTGGAACACGAAGAATGAATAAACAAATCCTGTCCATTACTAGTGAATATTTGATTTGGACCCTCAAAAGGAGATGGTTGTTGCAGATTTTGTCCATTACTAGTCACATGCAACGAAGCCCCGGAGTCAGGGTACCAATGCAGATTCTGTGCATTGAGGTTGTTGCTGAGACTGCATTTGAACTTGCTGAGAGTTCATCACGGAAGCCTGAGATGGATCAAAGAACAAATGAACTGGCTGTTGAGGGAACTCCTGTGGACGAAATGAAGTGGCATATTGTTGACAGAGGTGTAGGGATGGGGTGACCTGTGTGTGCCATGGTCGCCCCCAAATTTTAGTTTAGTTTAGATTTCCATGTGCAATTATTTTATGGCATCCATCATTTAAAAAAGTCTTACGTTTTCTTTGTACTCTACCTGCGATTTGTTCTTACGTCTTGACATTTGACATTATCGTTGTGTTTACGCCTTGACATTTAGGGGACTAAAAATCTTGCGTTTTGATCTGCCAGTTGTTCTTAAATCCTTACATTTTATAAAAGTTTGCTTCCTCAAATAAATCAAGTTAGCATGCACCTACGGTTATAGTCTTGCATCTATCGAAGAAAATATTATTATCTTATTTAAAAATACTCTACCTGCATATTTTTGTTTTCTCAAACGGATATAAAATTAATCTAATAATAATAATAATTATAAATTATACATGAAATGTATAAATTATAAATTGGTCACCCCCCCAAAAAAAATTTTGCCTCCGCCCCTGATTGTTGAGAAAATTGTTGTGGGAACTAAGGCACAGAAAACTGATTGGGTGGCATAAACCATTGATTAAAATAATGAAAACAGTATGCTGCAATATGGCCAAACTTGAAACAAACTTGACCCCAAGTGGCACTGCGACCGCTACCACCACCACGGCCACATTCAAACCAACAGGAGCAGCCAAAACTAGAAGCTCAAAATCTCCAAAAGTGTTGAAATTTTGTGAGCCTTTAGAATACGAAGGATTTGAGCCCTTAGTCTATGTTAGATTGGCATGTGGATTCACAATATTAGGGTTAGATTGCAAGGAAGATCCTTGAGTCAGGCTGATGGGAGCAAAGCTCGCTAGGGTTTGCTTTCTATAATTCTGAATGCAAGCCTCTTGTGTAATCAACAAAGCTTCAACTTTTTTGATTTGAAATGGTACAAACTTGCTACTGATAAGTGTGACAATAGATTCGTGTTCTTGAGGTAGCCCTGGCATAATGACATCAAGATGCTCCCTCGGGAAATTGGATCACCAACAGAACTCAAAATCAGCAATTGCTTCAATCTGAAGCAAAAATTATGCTACTAATCTTCCTCCAAGTCGTGTATTACGCAGTTCTGTGTGAAGATGACATGACTTAGCTTGCATATGTGCCTTGAAGTAGTTGTGTGGCTGCTCCCACAGTTGCTGGCAATAATCAAGTTTCTCAGCTACGGAGTGCAAAAAGGAGATTGGCGTCGGCGCCAGAGGTACTAAATGTAGTGGATGGGCTCTAACTAAAGTGGAAATCTCTGGCGAAGAGTGTATTGGGGAAGGAGGAGGATTTTCGGAAGCCATCAATGGATCACAGCTCTTGATGCCATATTAGGGTAGAAAGATAATCCCATAGAAAGAAATGCAGACAAAACAAAATGATGTTGTTAGGAACCAGATATTTTGATACTAGAAATAGGAATTAATGGAGCTCTGCTCCTTACAACCAGAGGTATATCCCTCTGTAACTTTGTGAAACAGAAAGCAAAAGATAGAAATGCAGACAAAAGAAACAGAAAATAGATGAACTCCTCCCTCAGGCGAAATGCTTGCCCAAACCTTTACCCCAAAATATTCCCTACCCCCACGTCCCCCCTTTCACTCCCTTTATAACCACCTCCCCTCATTTCCCCAAGTGCCACCTGTCTAATTCTGTTACAACTTACACCCACCCTCTCACCTTTCCTACGTGATACAACTTAGTGGCCCATCAATACTCCCCCCCAAAAGATTCACATTGTCCCCAAGGTGAACGAAATGCACTGCAAAGAAAATAAATTACTCCGGGATCCCATAACTTGAAGCAGAATGATGGAGTTGTCTGTGAAATCCAAGAACTACAGCCTAGGTCATATGCTTTGTTTTCAGTGGTGTTTTTGGGGAAAAAACAGAGTATGACTGCAGCTTTAATTTCAACAGCCAAAACCCAATAAGCGCCCCTTTAAACTTCAAAACCAGAACACTCCCACCGGGGTCCCATAGCTTGAAGCATGATGACCAAACTACGCAAGAAACAGAAGAACTTCTTCCTGAATTAACTGCTCTGTTTTCAGTTGTATTTTTTATCATAAAACAGAGCCTGACTGCTGCTCCATTATTGCTATATGAAAACATGATGCCATTAACCAGTATCATTAGTAGGGACTAACTCAGAATTCTGCATCGTAAAACCTTTGGTATGGAGCGACTTTGGAAACCCACAATCCTGTAAATGACTATCCATATCGCTTGTATACTCCACAACACAAGTGTTTGGTGGGCTAATTACTATTTGTCCCATGGGCTCATTAAGAATCCTTTTGGTAATAAAAAGAGACGATGGCCCATTTTCCAACACTAATTTAATTAAAAAATCAGGTTGTAGCACATACATTGACCTTATTCTCCTTCTTCGTGGACCTCCTTCCCATTATTAGTGAATTGGGTCAAGCCCACTAGGTTGAGAAAATTACCCAAGTCCCATTTTGCCCTAGTTGCACCTTCTTTTCCATGTGCGTTCTGCTCCTCAGCCGCAAGAAGCAGAAGAGTGACCAACTCGTGGGACGTCCCCACTTTCGCCATGAACGCATCCTGATCCGATGGATCCGACGGCTCCGGCGGCGGCGGCAGTACACGCTAACCGTTGGAGGTTTCCTCCACTGTTTCGGCTTCAATCTCCACACTCGCAGAAACATCATCCAATTCCAATGACGTCCGCCACTTACTCACAGCAAGCGTCCCCTCAGTGCGCGAGCCTGAGTCTGGCAGTTCCGACGGCGGGGGTGGTGTCGAGATTGCAGCACTATCCGGTGGCTCCCACTCGGTTGGAATATTGAAGCTACATGGCTCTATCACTGTTGCAGGCCTCTTCCTCTCCCTCGGTGACCTCAAATCGATGGATTCTGGCAGCAGTAGTGAGTGGAACGACTTGCGCGAAACCCCAACCTGCGTGGCTGCCGGAATCGCTCTTCCCCCTTGCTTTTCTATCACGCCTTCCACGTGGATCTTCTCCTCAATCTCATCTGTTTCGTTTCCTTCATCGAGATTCTTCATCATCGCTTCATCCGGTTTCTTCTCCAGGATTTCAAGTTCTCCCAGATCACCCTGGAACTAAGTCGTCAGCACCTCTTCTTCCTCTTGCTTCTCTTTTCAAACCTGCAATCTCTTCTCTCAATTTCTGCATATGCCTTTCCAGCACCTCCTCCATCTTTCTTTTCATAGCTTCGATCCTTCCCTCAAATTTTGGAATCGGTTTGCTGGGATTGTATTTTACTCTCATCTCTTCCAATCTTTTCATCCATGGCTCCATTTTTTTGTATTTTTTTTTGTTGATACCAAACAGCTCCAAGGATCTGAGCTTTGATACCAATTTGTAAGGAACCAGATATTTTGATACTAGAAATAGGAATTAATGGAGCTCTGCTCCTTACAACCAGAGGTATATCCCTCTGTAACTTTGTGAAACAGAAAGCAAAAGATAGAAATGCAGACAAAAGAAACAGAAAATAGGAGATGAACTCCTCCCTCAAGTGAAATGCTTGCCCAAACCTTTACCCCAAAATATTCCCTACCCCCACGTTCCCCCTTTCACTCCCTTTATAACCACCTCCCCTCATTTCTCCAAGTGCCACCTGTCTAATTCTGTTACAACTTGCACCCACCCTCTCACCTTTCCTACGTGATACAACTTAGTGGCCCATCAGATGTTATTGCTAGTTTGATTCTGTTAAAATCAGTAATGAATATAGTAGACAGAAGAAGTTATCAATTAATGACAATTACAATAGAATTATAACTGCCATGGAACATTCTAGATGCTTACTAGCTAATCACGGTAGATACTACTAAGGTACATCAGTAGTATACTCTATTATCCCATAACGTGGAGTTGACTGTGTGGATCGAACAAAGCCATAATGTTCTATAAATCATGTCAAGTGACAAATCTTTTGAAATCAAAATCCTTAAAAACAATGATAAATTTCGATGAAATATAGTGGAGAGAAATATCTGTGGAAAATGAAGTTATTGTGAACCATACTTTCCATTAATATACACCACACACACAGGTCATTTATTTCAAGGATACATTACTTGATGCACTTTTATCCCCTTTGATTATCAGAGTGAGGGTATAAATTCATGCAGCTGAATACTTCCAGAAGAATAACTTCACAAAAATAACAAAAATGAATAACCATCTTACATGGACCACGCAAAGAGCATTTTCCAAAATCTTTAGGAGTCAAATGAGCAGCAATCATGTAAAAATCCATTTCTCTTTTGCGATCCCCGAGTGCACTATGGACAAGTCCAAGGATATGATACGAGTCAGGTAAATTTGGTTCCAGCCTAACAACTTCATGTAACACAGCTATAGCCTGCAAAAAGTCAGCAGAGCAATGCATAACTAATTTTCGAAAAGCAAACGTAATAGTAAAGTCTATAACGTATGTCAAGCTTAAACAGACACAGAAAGCATGCAGAATCAGCAAAAATAAACATCAAGCTCTAACGAAATCTGAAATTAACAATTCCCCTTCTTATTTTGAAAGTTGAGGCAATTAAAAATGAGTACTGTTCAAAAAGCATTTCAATAGACAAGAACGCAACTTCCAGCTATACGTTGTTGCTGGAGGCAACCTTGTCTCTTCAAAGAGTTATACACGGTGTATTGGGGCCAGACCAAAGGTGGGTTAGTGTGAATATGTAATCAATTTGATGAACTTGGATTCTGAGTACTATCTGAACAGAAAACTCCAGCGGCAAAACCTATAGATCGTTACATCACAGAATGATGTACCTACCTTGTCATAACGGCAATTTGAATAGTGAATGTTGGCATCGCCCAGCATTCGTGATAGCTTTTCGTCAAGTTTCTTCTTTGATCCTTTTCGCCTACCTCTTTTTTTAGTCCGCCTCTGGAAGATAAACAATATTGAAAAGGTGTCGTGTAAGTCATGTTAAAAACAAATAATCAAGTAAATACATAACTTGTAATTGAGAATGCTTATCTTTTTTACACTTTCATCTACATCCTTTCAAGGGAAATATATGCATAAGAAAATAAAGGACCAAGACTTACAAAGAAAGAGGTGTAAAAGTAAACTAGTACAAACCTATCATCTAAACCAGAAAATTCATGAAAACACGGAATAAGAAAAAATAACAAATGCAGCACCATAGACCGGAGAGGCCAGACCTCGCTCCAACCATCTGGCATTACTTGATCCATCAACATAGCAAAGTCACCCGGCATGTAAAAAATGGAAACTCCCTAGAAACTGCTAGAAGCAGATAAATGTAATCGGCCCATGAACGTAAATCTTAATTTTTCTTCAGAAATCATAATACCAAATGTATTCTTTGGTGTCCATTCCATTGCTAGAGTCTAAAACTTGTAATCTACCTTTCTTAAAAGAATTGATGAATGCTGGCATAACATATTATGGAGACTCTCTTATAATGATGCTGCACAAATGTTGCTGATTATACGTACATCATACCTCTCTTGATCTCCTGCGCTCACCAAAATTCATTACTTCCATTATCTCAGCCTCGGTTGCCCCAGAAATATCATCCTCCCTTGCCTTCTTAGAAGAAGTTCCTTCACTGCATTTCGAGACATTCATACCAAATGCATCAAACATATACAACTTTGTGAACGCAGCAAGATATTTGGCTCTCATGCGAAAAGCGTAAAACGTTCAACATTTGTGCACCTGAACTCATAATCAAGACTCATCTTTACTAGCTCATTGAATTTTTTGTTCTATATTCCTTGTAGGATCTGGGATTTTCTGTTTTGTAGATATCTTAACCTTGCCATACTTTTACTTTAACTTCTTGTCTCTTAAACATTTTCTTTTTCGATTTGCAAAAACAAATATTACTACTAAGAAGCTTATTTATAACAATTTCTATTCAACGCGTGCATTGCTGGTTGCGGCATTCTTAGTTGCACATACTGATCAACTGAATACCCAGTTGAAGAGCATCGATTAAACTAACGGCTACAGCATAACTAAACAAGGTTGACTAAGTTGAAAGTAAATAGTGCAGTTTCGTACGTGGACTTAACAACATGTATGAAGCTCAAATGTTAAATCATATATATACTTCCTCAATACAACAAACAGAGATATTATATTATATGGAAGTAAATAACGGACAGACATTAGGGCTTAATTTGAAATTGCCAAAAGGAATTAGAAAGATGAAGTTAGTTACCGGTGGCATTGTTCTGCTTTTCGCTTTTTGTTGGCGTGAGCTTCGCACTCGAGGCGCTCGAATATCTGGTAGGTTGGAACACCGGAATCGCTGTTATTGAAGATTTCGAAAGGATTATCCCCGTGTTTGAACCTGAAAGTATACCCCTCCCCCTCCTTTTCTTCTTCTCCTCCTCCGTCTTCTTCTTCTTCTTCTTCTTCCTCCACGTCATCTTCTTTCTCTGATGCGTTTTCTTCTTTTTCTCGCTCTTCTTCCACACCACAACGTGTGCCGTCACCGCCTATGTCAATTTCAATGTCACTGCCATCTATCGCCATAAGATGATCCTGCTTCTCGGTATTCACTTCCATTCTATTGATTTTTAGCCCTTTCAAATGTTATAAACATGAGCTATTCGCTTCGATCGCAGTGCCAAGAGTTGCAAAGAGGAGTGGCAGAGGGGTGTGCGTGGTGGGTACAGATGAGAGAGAAAAAGAAAAGTAGTCTGACTATTCTACCCTTCATGGTGTCTTTCAATCGTGATCGTTGGTCATCAAAATAGTTGGATCGAACCGCCGATACACGCTTCTGAACCAGTGCGCGGATTTAGCCTATGATTGGCAGAGGTTAAAAAAAAAAAAGGCTTTTTCTATCCACACCCCTCATTAGATTTGTCACACCCCCTGTCAGCTTTTTTGTTGATGAAATGACCCAAAAACCCCTACCCCCAAATTTACGTTGTGACATATACAGATTTACGTATGTTTTGCAAATTGAATTTATGGATGTTCCGCAAATTGAATTTACGGAAGCAGTTTAAAAATTATATCTTTCTGTGAATTGAATTTACGTACGTTCCGTAAATTGAATTTACGGACGTTCCGCAAATTGAATTTACGGAACTTACGTTATTTGAATTTACGGAAGCAGTTTAAAAATTATATCTTTCCGTGAATTGAATTTACGTACGTTCCGTAAATTGAATTCACGGAAGAGAAAAAATTTTAAACTAGTTACGTAAATTGAATTTACGTAATTTACGTAAATTAAGTTCACGTAAGAGAAAAAAATTAAACTAGTTACGTAAATTCAATTCACGTAACGAACGTAAATTCAGTTCACGGAAGAGAAAAAATTTTAAACTAGTTACGTGAATTGAATTTACGTACGTTCCGTAAATTGAATTTACGGACGTTCCGTAAATTGAATTTACGGAAGTAGTTTAAAAATTATATCTTTCCGTGAATTGAATTTACGTATGTTTCGTAAATTGAATTTACGGAACTATGGCGAAAAATATTATTCTTCTGTAAATTGAATTTACGTGTTTTTCGTGAATTGAATTTACGTAACCAGTTTACAAATTATATTCTTCCGTGAATTTAATTTACGTTACCAATTTACAAGTTACATGAATTGAATTTACGACTAGTTTAATTTTTTTCCCTTCCGTGAACTGAATTTACGTAAGTTACGTGAATTGAATTTACGTAACTAGTTTAATTTTTTTCCCTTACGTGAACTTAATTTACGTAAGTTACGTGAATTAAATTTATGTAACTAGTTTAATTTTTTCCCTTTACGTGAACTTAATTTACGTAAATTACGTAAATTCAATTTACGTAACTAGTTTAAATTTTTTTCTCTTCCGTGAACTGAATTTACGTTCGTTACGTGAATTGAATTTACGTAACTAGTTTAATTTTTTTCCCTTACGTGAACTTAATTTACGTAAATTACGTAAATTCAATTTACGTAACTAGTTTAAAATTTTTTCTCTTCCGTGAATTCAATTTACGGAACGTACATAAATTCAATTCACGTAACTAGTTTAAAATTTTTTCTCTTCCGTGAACTGAATTTACGTTCGTTACGTGAATTGAATTTACGTAACTAGTTTAATTTTTTTCCCTTACGTGAACTTAATTTACGTAAATTACGTAAATTTAATTTACGTAACTAGCTTAAAATTTTTTCTCTTCCGTGAATTCAATTTACGGAACGTACGTAAATTCAATTCACGGAAAGATATAATTTTTAAACTGCTTCCGTAAATTCAAATAACGTAAGTTCCGTAAATTCAATTTGCGGAACGTCCGTAAATTCAATTTGCGGAACATACGTAAATCTGTATATGTCACAACGTAAATTTGGGGTAGGGGTTTTTGGGTCATTTCATCAACAAAAAAGTTGACAGGGGTGTGTGGCTAGTCTAATGGGGGTGTGGATAGAAAAAGCCAAAAAAAGGAGAAAACGGAGCGAGAGAAAAGATGGGACGAGAGAACGCGAAGAAAATGTGATTTTCTCCTGATTGGACGACAGCGAACGAGAGAGAATCCAGTGAAAATGGCTGGCTGAAGAAAATTTTCATCGCAAATGTGCGAAGAAAAAGTGAGCCGCACGTATTTTCTTTCATTTTTTCAAATTTTACCCCTATTCTCTCTCTATATCTTAAATTATTTAAATTTTTAGTCAAGGACATTAATGTCTTTTCAAAAATAACTAGCACTTCTCTTTTTCTCTTATCTTTCACTTATTCCAATCAATACCCAAAATCTACTCAGTTTTTCACCTTTTTCTCTTCACAATCAATAACCTTTTTCTAATTATGAATTATTCTTTATTACTTCATTGCTATTTATATACACAATTCTTAACATATATATGTCCAAAAAAATATATTTTGAATAGATAAATTGGTTTCATGTTAAAATATTATTCATTTACTTCATTGATATATTTTATTGGGTTTCAACTTAAGTTTTCGCGATACTATATCTTTATGTTTAAACAATTTTCATAATAGATGTATGCATGTATATAAGTTGGTATGTAAAAGAATTTACTTTTCGATACTGTATCTTTAAATTAAAGTTTTTACTTTTAAAAAATATAGATTTCAGGAAGTAAATTCCAGTGCCAATGTCCTGAAATTTAAACTTCTATCCAATATAAGACTCTTCAATTATTATTTCAACCAAACTTATCTCTCACGTGCATTCCAACCTCTGGTCTAAAATAAAGTGCACTCAAACCTGTATTAACGTGATCATAACGAAGATATGGATAATAAACAAATCAATTGAGTATGTTACTTAATGGATAGTAAACTATAGAAAGATATAGACTTTAAAAACTTTTGATATTACCAAAGTTGCATGCTTTTAAAATGAAAAAAAAATATAGTTTTCATAAGTAAACACATGAGAATATCAATTCTAAATTTATTCCATTTAAAATTTTATTTTATCTATTAATATTAGAATAATTAAAAAAACAAATACTACATTTTAAATAAAAGTAAAATTTTAATTAATTGCTATTATTATATTTATTTATTACTAAAAATGTTTAAAAAAATTGTAGTTTTTATGTAAAAAGCAATACTTGAGATCACAAATCAAAAATATATGAAATTATTATCAAAAAAATGTTTGCAAAATGTTTCTTCGAAAAGAATTAAATTTGAAAAAAAAACTAAATTCAATGTTAGGGTAGTTTGTAGTTAGCACTTGTGCTATATCCCTAAAAGAACAATAAGATTAAAAAACCTCAATAAAAATTGTAATTTTTTTATATAATTAACAATAATATGATTTATGTTCGTTTATGACAAACAAAAGTAGATAAAATTACCACCGTTTAGTTGGAAAAACTTGCCTAGTATGGTAAAAGTGTGGTCAAATGGGGCTGCATTAGTTTTTACGCATATTCTAAGATAACTTGTGAATATAAGTAAGTATTTACTTGAAGTTAAATATTAACCAAATATTAACATTTCAAAGAAAATTCAAATTTTCTTACATAAAAGAAACAAAAGAATTTTTTCAATATGTTAATCAGGCGAGAAGAGAATGCCCCGCGTTATATTTTTGTTAGTAATTTCTATATCAAGCACTTTGCAACAATATATCAACATTTTTAAAAAAATTCAAAGTGCTGACAAAAAATAATTTTTTTTAATAAATTAGTCGTCCAAATATAAGCTTAAACGTGCAAATACATGCAACACTTTGTATTGGCTTCACTGGTAAAAATAGCTGATAACTATAGCAATTGCTTTTATAGTTGAATAGAATGAGAGAAAATTGTCTTTTATTATTATTATTATTATTATTACACCACTATATATTTACATTTTATTTATAAAGAGAAAGACAAAATAAAATTTAAGTGAAGTGCTGGTGATAAAAATAAAGTAAAATGATGTAACATTGTTTGACTGGCAAATTTGAAGTGTTGGTTGAATAATAATAATAATAATAATAATAAATAAAATACAAATTAAATATTTTATTTATATAAATATTACGTATCAACACATAAGATGCTTAAGTTATTTAAGCCATTAAAATATATATTTTTTAAAGTAACACACAATTATGTTACAACAATGATATTTAAATTGAGTGGTAAATAATAATTAAATAAAAATATACTACAATATTTTAAATTAAAAAATTAAAATTTTATTTAATAAAATGTGTTTTTTTTTTGTTTTTACTTACTATTATAAATATTATTTTTAGGATTTGGCTCCTCTAAAGTGGAGAGAGAATAACGTAAGTAATCCAACTATTTATGAGAAAATCAAGGGTGATTTGTTATGCATGTGTAGTTAATACCAACCCTTGATTTTTTCATCAATGGTTGAAATTAATTATTTTACTCTCTAAAGTGAATTGCTCACTTTAGAGGAGCCGGATCCTTATTTTTAAATATGTATACTAAGTTCAATATGCCAAATGAAAGCAAGAGTCGACAAAACCAACACTGGCATTCAAAAAATTTGGGTCCAATCCTAAAAGAAGCAAAAACACAACCACATCTAAGCAATGTATCATAGAAAATATATCAACCGAACAAATATGGTATTAAATCTAATTGAATCAAATACAACTCATATGATATTTAAATCATTGACATTAAGAGTTGAAGCACACACTGAGTTTAGGCAAAGAAGTGAGATTTTGTCAATTAACATGATTTTGATATAATTAAATTCAGTAGCGGGATTTGCTTTTAATGATTTGATAAATGTCAAGATTTGACGTAATGTCTATAGAATGCTAAAATTTGTACACATATAAAACATGCGAAGTTATTGAAAGAAAATATATTTATGATTTTTTTTATTTTTAATTGAGGTAGTATAATAATAGTTAACATAATAACAATAAAAAGTGCATTAAATGCCCTCAATTTTGGCGGCCAGATTATGAGAGAAAACTCCCACTTCCCACTTTTTTAGGACACCTGTATAGAAGTCAACATTTGAAGTAGTTGATCCAATCCAATTAATTAGTGTCAAAACAGTACTTTTTGAGGAGATAATGAGAGTGCTACGTGATATTTTAAGAATTTATAATCTTATCTTAGATAAATTTATAATATAAATCACTTGGATATCATAAAATTAATTATACGTATATTTGTAGAAATTAGTACTTTTTGAGGAGATAATAAGAGTGCTACGTGATATTTTCAGAATTTATAATATTATCTATAAAATAGATAAATTTATAATATAGACCACTTTGATATCATAAAATTAATTATACGTATATTTGCAGTAATTTTTTTTATATCGAGATTGATTATTACTTGACATATTTGGATTGATTGGATATTAAATTAATTTTCTGAATATTATCGTGATTGATTATTACTTAACATATTTCGATTAATTGGACATTAAATTAATTTTCTAAATATTATTATATTTTGGCGAACTAATGATGTTTAAGCGGAAAAATTATGAGGGAAAATTTCCTCATAATTTACCAACTTTTATAGATAATATTTACATCGAGATTGATTATTACTTGACATATTTGGATTGATTATATGTTAAATTAATTTTCTGAATATTATCGCGATTGATTATTACTAAACATATTTCGATTGATTGTATATTAAATTATGATATAATTAAATTCAGTGGCGGGATTTGCTTTTAATGATTTGATAAATGTCAAGATTTGATGTAATGTCTATAGAATGCTAAAATTTGTACACATATAAAACATGCAAGTTATTAAAAGAAAATATATTTATGATTTTTTTATTTTTAATTGAGGTTGTATAATAATAGTTAACATGATAACAATAAGAAATGCAATAAATACCCTCAATTTTGGCGGCCAGATTAGGAGAGAAAACTCCAACTTTCCACTTTGTTAGGACACCTGTAACACCCCGTCTCGACAGGGCGTCACTTTATCTTAACACGCGTGTTCAAAGCAGCAACACGTTTTATTTATTATCAGAGTACGCAAAGCATGGTACATAGACATATATCCCACACCCGCAAGGGGTGACAAAAGGACACACTGGCCATGATACAACTGTCTGAACACTGCCTCTAGGCAGTCTTCCCAAAGCGGTCACCTCTGATAGGTCTCGCTTCCCAAGCTCTGAGCACTGGATGCTCCGGTTCATCTGCTGATTCATCATCACACAATATGAAAACACACAAGAAAACAAAGGGGTAAGATATCAACCAATCACTAACAAGCAGGAAAACAGCATAACAGAGTGACTGTCACCAAGCACAACATAAAGATAGCCATCATCAACAATATATTGTTACCACAAATACCATATACTGAGCACACGGTCGCAGACCACACCATATACTGAGACAGACCACTAACACAGACCACATACCACTGAATATTTCGGGCTGATCACTGGCCCTACTCCCTAGACCGATCACCTGTCTTAGGGCACATAGGGATGAAACATAAGTTGGCTTATCCCGGAGACATATCCTGATACACTACCATTTCTGATCACCGGAGTATGGTACCGTCCATGTGCACAATGGACGGCATTCCCAACATAGGGAATGGCCAGGCTTACCCCCTCGTCAGACATGGAGTCCGGGAGCCTCATCAGATGACCGAGTCCACACCTTCGGTCCGATCACCAGTCCTCAGGTCCCCTCAAGGTCACCGACTATCTCCAAACTACTCCGTACCTTCGGTTCGATCACCAGTCCTTAGGTATACCAACCTCGGGTACACCGACCCGACTATCACCACTGACAGAGTATCGACGGTAATATTTGCTATCACTGTCTAGGGATTCGCAATCCTCTAACAAGAGGGCGTCACCCTTGACTCTAAGACCATAAATTAATTATCACACTCACAGATATCATACGCAATCAACATGTTATAGATATCAGCTCATGAATCAATAACCACAGATATTCAACATATAACTATTCCTAGCGTCGCTAAGGCGACTGTTAACAAACCATATTAACCATACCAGACAAACACGTAAGTCAACCAAGCACACGAGTTATATAAAACCTATGTTAGTTGATAGATCTACGACGACTATCCTTAGCCACCGCATACCACAACTCCCCTCCTGAGGTGTTGCTGATATCAACCTCTAGTAGGGTTGAGGTCCCCTACGCATGCTAACAGCACTACTCTACTACCTATTTTTCCTAGTGATTAAGGTATTTTCCCCCTCACATGGCACTCCTGGCTAGGCTCCTATGCTTTGACCCTCGACCACTATTCGTACTCCTACCTTGGGCTACTCCTCTAAAGTCTTACCCTTCTCTCAGACTTAAGGATTTCCTACTAAAAGCTTTTTGATGCGCAAGATCCTCATTCGATGCGAGTGCAGAGCATAATTGCTCTATAGAGGAAATGGTTAGAGAGAAGAGGCTCTGAGGCGAGAAATGAGGGAGGGGTGAACGACTATTTATAGGTGAGGAATGAGTCCATCGCGTCACGATGGCCTAAGGCACATTCTCCATCGCGTCACGATGAGGCCACGTGTCAAGTAATCAACGGCTGTGATCACCGCCTTTCGTAGTGTCGCGACGGTCAACAGAGACAAAGCCCATCGTGTCGCGATGGTCAATGTTTCTACAAGGTTCTAGATTTTTCTCCAACCAACTTTTATCGCGTCACGATACACTTCTCTCTAATGTCCGTCGCGTTGCGATGAACACGATCCAGAAAATTCAAAGGTTCTTGGTTTCTAGGATTTTTCGTACTTTTCTAGGGCATTCTAAGCCTTTCTGAAGGTTTTTAAGTCCTTCTCAAGCCTATTTTATCCCTAATTAAGGTTTTAAATACCCATTTATCACAAAGTTATTGATCTAATTATACTCCTATTATTCTAGATTATCTGAAAACTAGGATGTTACATTACTACCCCCTTAAAGAATTTTTGTCCCCGAAAATTCAAAGGATGTTATTCTTCTAGGAATACCACAACCCCAGGATTTTCCTTGCACAAAACTCATCCTAAATTTTTAGTTGACTTCTCTATTATTCCTTCTTCTGTCATTGGTTGATTCCCACCATTAGGATTCTACCATTGTTAATTAAACTACCGAGATGATCAGTCTCGCAATTCATTAACAATGTGAACCCAAAATGGTGTAAACAGTCTTATCAATCTAATTCAAGAAATCCCCTTGATAAACTTTCTAATAGAGTCATGGTTAAGAATGTCTGGACTCATTCTTATCACCAGTCTATAATAGAAATTTCAATAGGGTATTTCCATCCCGAGTTACCCAAAAAGTAACATATCAGTTCATCTTCCACAGAACTAAGATTTCCAAGACTAATATCAAACTCTCTACCCAACCCCAACATAGTTGTCATCCGACGCGGAGACAACTAGACTCTAGACACGACCAGTGACTCATCCCCACAGTCCGGTTAGAACCGAAATGCTCTGATATCACTAAATGTAATACCCCGCCTCGACAGAGCGTCACTTTATCTTAACACACATTTTCAAAGCAACAACACGTTTTATTTATTATCAGAGTACGCATAGCATGGTACATAGACTTATATCCCACACCCGCAATGGGTGACAAAAGGACACACTAGCCGTGATACAACTGTCTGAACACTGCTTCTAGGCAGTCTTCCCATAGCGGTCACCTCCGATAGGTCCCACTCCCCAAGCTCTGAGCACATAATGCTCCTGTTCATCTGCTGATTCGTTATCGCACAGTATGAAAACACACAAGAAAACAAAGGGATAAGAGATCCACCAATCACTAACAAGCAGGAAAACAGCATAGCAGGGTGACTATCACCAAACACAGCATAAAGATAGCCATCATCAACAACATACTATTACCACAAATACCATATATTGAGCACACGGTCACCGACCACACAATATACTGAGACAGACCACTAACACAGACCACTGAATATTTCAGGCTGATCACCGGCCCTACTCCCTAGACCAATCACCTGTCTTAGGGCACAGAGGAATGAAACATAAGTTGGTTTGTCCCGGAGACATATCCTGATACGCTACCATCTCTGATCACCGGAGTAAGGTACCGTCTATATGCACAATGGACGACATTCCCAACATAGGGAATGGCCAGGATTTCCCCCTCGCCAGACGTGGAGTCCTGGAGCCTCATCGGATGACCGAGTCCACACCTCGGTCCGATCACCAGTCCTCAGGTCCCCTCAAGGTCACCGACTATCTCCAAAATACTTCGTACCTTTGGTCTGATCACTAGTCCTCAGGTACACTAACCTTGGGTACACCGACCCGACTATCACCACTGACATAGTATCGACGATAATATTTGCTATCACCGTCTAGGAGTTCGCAATCCTCTAACTAGAGGGCGTCACCTTGACTCTAAGACCATACATCAATCATCACACTCACAGATATCATACGCAATCAACATGTTATAGATATCAGCTCATGAATAAATAACCACAGATATTCAAAATATAACTATTCCTAGCGTCGCTAAGGCAACTGTTAACTAACCATATTAACCATACCAGACAAACATGTAAGTCAACCAAGCACACGAGTTATATAAAACTTATGTTGGTTAGTAGATCTACGACGACTATCCTTAGCCACTGCATACCACAACCCCTCTCCTGAGGTGTTGCTGATATCAACCTCTAGTAGGGTTGAGGTCCCCTACGCATGCTAACAGTACTACTCTACTACCTATTTTTCCTAGTGATTAATGTAGCTTCCCCCTCACCTGGCACTCCTGGCTAGGCTCCTATGCTTTGACCCTCGACCACTATTCGCACTCCTGCCTTGGGCTACTCCTCTGAGTCTTACCCTTCTCTCAGACTTAAGGATTTCCTACTAAGAGCTTTCTGATGCACAAGATCCTCATTCGATGCGAGTGCAGAGCATAATTGCTCTATAGAAGAAATGGCTAGAGAAAAAAGGCTCAAAGGCAAGAAATGAGGGAGGGGTGAACGACTATTTATAGGCGAGGAATGAGTCCATCGCATCGTGATGGCCCAAGGCACATTCTCCATCGCGTCGCGATGAGGCCACATGTCAAGTAATCAATGACTGTGATCACCGCCTTTCGTAGTATCGCGACGGTCAGCAAAGACAAAGCCCATCGCGTCACGATGGTCAATGTTTCTACAAGGTTCTAGATTTTTCTCCAACCAACTTTTATCGCTTCGCGATACACTTCTTTCTAATGTTCGTCGCGTCTCGATGAACACGATCTAGAAAATTCCAAGGTTCTTGGTTTCTAGGGGTTTCTGTACTTTTCTAGGGTATTTTTAGCCTTTCCGAAGGTTTTTAAGTCCTTCTCAAGCCTATTTTATCCCTAATTAAAGTTTTAAATACCTATTTATCACCTAGTTACTAATCTAATTATACTCTTATTATTCTAGATTATCTGAAAACCAGGATGTTACAACACCTGTATAGAAGTCAACATTTGAAGTAGTTGATCCAATCCAATTAATCAGTGTCAAAACAGTACTTTTTGAGGAGATAATGAGAGTGTTACGTTATATTTTCAGAATTTATAATCTTATCGTAGATAAATTTATAATATAGATCATTTGGATATCATAAAATTAATTTTACGTATATTTGTAGAAATTAGTACTTGTTGAGGAGATAATAAGAGTGTTACGTGATATTTTCAGAATTTATAATATTGTCTATAAAATAGATAAATTTATAATATAGACCACTTTGATATCATAAAAATTAATTATACGTATATTTGCAATAATTTTTTTACATCGAAATTGATTATTACTTGACATATTTGGATTGATTGGATATTAAATTGATTTTTTGAATATTATCGTGATTGATTATTACTTAACATATTTCGATTGATTGGATATTAAATTAATTTTCTAAATATTATTACATTTTGGTTGACTAATGATGTTTAGGCGGAAAAATTAGGAGAGAAAATTTCCTCATAATTTACTAACTTTTATAGATAAGATTTACATCGAGATTGATTATTACTTGACATATTTGTGTTGATTAGATATTAAATTAATTTTTTGAATATTATCGTGATTGATTATTACTAAACATATTTCGATTGATTGGATATTAAATTAATTTTTTAAATATTATTACATTTTGGCGGACTAATGAAAATTAGGAGAAAAAATTTCCTCATAATTCACCAATTTTTATAGATAAGATGTGTCGTGTGTGGTTTTATGTTGACGTCATCAACCAGATGATACGCGTAATGTAGTTCTGAAAACTCAACAATAGTAGTTTAAAAAATAGTAGTTTAAAAAACATAGTACTTCTAAAACTATGTCCAACTTTAAAATAAAAAAATATTGGAAACTTATTTCTGAAATGTGTCAAAAGCCATAAATAATATCGCAGTGTAAATGTATTTGTGCAGAAGGAGACGACACGACACGAGATGACACTGACGAAAGTTACTGTGGGGCAACAAAGAAAAAGACAACAGTGGTTCGATTGTGCCAAAAGAAGGATGGGGTTGGCAAGTTCTCCAGAAACACTAAAAAACGCAGAGAGAAGAAACATATGAGGGTGTGACACTCTCTACCCCGAAAATGTTTATTAAATAAATCAGCAGAAAGTAGGCAACTTTTTTCGAAAGTGAAAATGTGAGTTTTCCAAATTTTATGTTTCTTCCAAACGGTAAAGAATATCACATTGTCACAATAGTCACTTAACTCTTATTCAAAATAAATAAAGTGGTAAATTGGCTCAAAACTACCTTCCAATCCCTTTCCAAAATCAAGCACAAGTAATAAAAGGGTTTACAAAATCATTAGAGCATGTTTCATTAATAAAAATAAAAATCTTGATCCTGATATCACATTGTTCAATGTCATACACCCCAAAATACTGAAGTAAGTCCAACGATGTAAAACTAGAGAAAATGATAACATATAATTGAGACAAGCGTCTCTACTCTGTCCTCCTAGACAAAGCATCCAATAACTACTTCTCAGCATCTTCCTGAGGAACACCTGCATACAAAAGCATATGAGACAGACACACATAAAAGTAAAAGGGTTAGTACATCTCATCTCATCTCATGCTTAAAAATGGTACAACAATTAGCAGTGGATAGAAAAAAACACAATCAACATACATAACCTTGTGCAATTAAAGCATGCCACATCTCATATGTCAACACCATGATCCTTATACTCTACTCAAATGTATGTATCATACAATACACATAGAGGCGTCCCTCTGGGCTCCAAAACATAAGAGAGAACCATCCCTGCCTCACTCCACGGCTAGGTACCTCACAACTATAACATCACCAGAGTACCATTCTCGCATCGCTCCACAGCTAGGTGACTCAAACCCAATGACACCAAATCAGCTATAGCACCACCCGAGTATCATTCTCGCCTCACTTCACAGCTAGGTGAATCAAACCCAATGATACCCACCCACAAGCAACATAGCAGCACATCGTATAACCACGTCACTGTCATGGCATCACCTAAGTATCATTCTCGCCTCATTCAATGGCTAGGAAGCTTAGACTCAATGACGCTAAGCCACATCACATAAGCAAACACACTACATGTCATAGAATCACCTAAATACCATTTTCGCCTCATTCCACGGCTAGGTAATTCAGACTCAATGACGTTCAGCCACAACCAAACATCTCATAACATGGTAATATCACATCACGTCACATAAGCAAACATATATCATACAATTATCCTTCCTAACTCTTTGCATCACATCTTAAGATAGACAACCCCAAATTAAGCCATAAATCAAGATATTGATTACCCATGTCATAACTACCCTCAAATATCCTCAAGAGGTCAACTAAAACGTATAATCTATTATTCATCCACAAATAACCAATTAAGGATCATCAGCCTAAGCATTAATTCCAAAAACGCATATTAATCGATTAGACTACATTATATAATCACTTAAGCATCATGATGCTACTAAATCGATTAAACCACATGAGTTAATCGGTTAATGTCGTCTAAGTTACGCATATTTTATCCAACTTATGAATTTCTAACCAATTAAAGTGTTACACCTATTCGATTAGGTCATGTACTTCACCCATTTTTAACCTTTATCGTCATCCTACCATTTCAAGTTTCCCTTAAACACTTTTTAGAACCTAGCATCGTGTTCTTAAGATTGGTTAAGATAATCCATAAATTATATCATTTTACATTCAATCAAATCCTTATTTTACTAAACCATTGAACCATAAAATCACCCTAATGGTCTCTTAACAATCTAATCCTCAAATTACGCATTTCATATCTCAGCACTTAGGGTGTGTTTGAATTGCATTGTGGTACAAGACAAGAGAACAACTAAGAGCACATGTCTGAGCACAACTTTTTTCTCGTCTATTGTTTGGTGAACAATGGACAACACAAATAAAATAACATGAATTTTACTTAAATACCCCTTTGTAATATATAACATTATATATTATGTAGAATATTATAATTCTAAAATATAATAAAATACAATATCATGTATAATAATATGTATATGTACAATATATATATATATATATATATATATATATATATATATTATAATATTAATATGAGATGACCTATATTTTTTTTTTACATATATATGACTGGTTATCGCAAATGAGACTCATACTGCCTACTTTACAAAAGTGTGACTCTTCACTAGTGCAAAAAACGGTTTTAATAACTAAAGTTTATATCGGTTATTTTGGAACTGTTATGAAAAAACAGGCGGTGGCATTTTTGAAATTAAGTTGAAAACTTTTAATATCGGTTTTTGATTTACCCGTTGTAGAAAACTTTTAACATCGGGTGTTTTTAAAACCGATACAAACAGAAAGGTTATTTTGGAACCCCGCGCGTACGAACTCCGCTTCTTTTTCTCTCTCAGAACCCTTCTCTCAAAAATCACAAAACCCTTCTCCTCTCAAAACCCTTCTCTCAAAAACAGCACCTCCCATTCGCATTCTCTGGTTTCACGACTTCTGAGGCTTCCTCGCAATATCGCCCGTTCTGATTCCCGCGGCGTCGTTGCGTCCTGAACTAGAGAAAATCTGAGGAATTCGAATATTCCGATGGTATTCGAGGCAATTTTCTCTGCGGTTTTATGAAGGGGGAGGTGTTGTTGAGGTGTAGGTCAGTTTCTAGGGTTCCCTTCTCTCGCCGCAAGCTTCCCTTCGCCGCAACCTACTTCTCTCACCGTCAAGCTTCCCTTCGCCGCAACGTCCTTATCTCGCCGTCAACCTTCAACGAGGAAGGTGCTCACGAAAGACGAACTGACGAAGCCTCCATGTTCGTCAGCCTCCGATTTAACACCATCAAGGCCCCTCTTCTGCCTCCATTTTCCTTCTCGGTAATTTCTCAAATCCCTAGCTAAAATCTCCCTTTGACAGGTTATTAGGAGTGTGTTTGAAGGGTGGCATGTCTGGTGTTTGGTATAATGTCTATGAGAATATGAATGAGGTTGAAAGAAAGATGTTAGTGATGGTAGTGCAACAGGGATTTTTGCCAGGGATTTGTTATTTGTCATTTTATTCATTCCCTGTAATATTATTTTCATTTTTTTAGAAGCAAAAAAAAGTTGTCTGATATTCTTTATATGAATAATTTTTGTAATTTGATTTTTGGGTGCATGTCATTTTTTTGCCGGATCTGTATTCCATGTGTTAGAAGTTAAACTTGTCTACAAATAGCTTACCCTTTGGCCAGTTTAATGATAGGATTTTTTTGGCCCTTTTTAATGTTATTTGGCATGATTGGTTTGGCCTTTGCTTTGTATCTATGTATATACGAACATGGTTCCTTCTGCTGTTTAATTTTCAGCAGAGAAGGAAAAAGAATCAGCTGCTGAGACAATTAATTAGTTTGATTCAAACCTGTTTAGGCATTTTCTCTGCTGTTTAGGCATCAAAAGTTCAAGATGATGAAGTTGGCGATGGAACAACCTCTGTTGTTGTATTGGCTGGGGAACTTTTAAGGGAGGCAGAAAAGCTGGTTGCAGCTAAAATTCATCCAATGACGATAATAGAAGGTTCATTTCTTTTCTTTTCAACAATGGTTCAAATGCCCTTATGATGCTAATTTTGTTTGTATGTTGACAAATTCTAGTGACAACTTCATTGACTCACATTCTGAGTGTTAGGGATTACCTTATAAGTAATTGAATTGGTGAAGAAAGCTACGTTTCCCTTTTGTCCATCCATTATTTATGTGTATGTTGTACAGTAGATCTTTCTTTGGTGTCTAACATGTTTAAATGCTCCTTTGAAGGTTGATACCGAGCAAATAAATGAAAAAAAATATTCTTGTTTCTAAAATTGAGTTGTTCCATCTTTGTAATTAAATTAAAGACCAATTAGTTGATAGATGTGATCAAAGGGTGGTAACAAAAGCAGTCAATGAAAACTTCAAAGGCTGCCACCACATCTATTCTTCCTTTGGTTTCATTGTTAGTGGATTCTTCCTCCTTCCAGAAAGAGGGGAAAAAAAAGGGAAAATCGTGGGAAGCATCAGTAACATAAAGCACAAAAGTTTGATACTGGTGCTTTATAAACCATTTATAATTCTGATAGATTTTGCAGGAATGTTGCACCTTTCCTGAGGCGGTTTTTCATCGAGGATTGGTTTCAAATGATTTTCTTTCCAATGATGCCATTGTGATTAAACATGAATGAATTTGACATAATCGGTTATGATTTTTGGGTTTCCGAATGGCGGCTGAGTGTGCTCGTAATGCATTGTTACAGAAGGTTGTGGACAACAAAGAAGATGCTGGTATTTTATTTTCCCTTTTGAATATTTATTTTGGGGGTTAGGTTTTTCCATTGGCTTTTTAGCCTTTGAACACACTGTTATCATTTGCATTATGAGTTTTGTATTTACAGCAAGTCCAGATATTAAAGCATTCTTGTGTCTTAATAATTAATATCTAATACATGAATTTATTGGAATATGCAGAGAAATTCGGGACAGACTTGATGAACATTGCAATGACAACTTTGAGCTCCAAAATTCTCTCACAAGACAAGGAACATTTTGCAAAATTAGCTGTAGATGCTGTAATGAGACTAAACGGAAACTGAGACTACCCTATCTTGATGCAGCTTTCAGTTTAAGTGGATATAGTAGATAGTGCTTGCACTGTTGCTAAGTTTTCTTCTTTGGATTATTTTTGGAAAACTTTAAAATTAGATACAATTTTTTCTGCATACATGGCTAAATACTTAAAAGTGTATTTTATTTAGAAGTTTTGTTACAATGCTGTTTTATGATCCAACAATTTTATAACCTCTTCTTACAATGTGAATATAGCTTTTCAACTTTCTTCCAATCCTTGAACAACCCCATTTTCAGTTTTCTAATATAATTTCATGATTTGAGCCGTGGAATGCTTTGTGAAAATATTCACTGAAATAATGCGTTGAAGCTTGGTAATACATATACCAGCTTATGGCAGTATTTCATTTGTAGCAATGGTTTTCTTCCTCTTTCCTAACGGTTTAAGAGTACAGAATGTTCTCAGTAGTCAATTTATATAGTTATTCAGTTTTTTTTTTAAAGTTTCATGAACTCTACTCACTTGCATTATTCTTTGTATCTGTTTTTTTTAAAGTTTTTTTAAAGTTTTTTTTAAAGTTTTGGATAATTAGTTTCGGAAACTGAGTTTCCGGATACACATTTTGACCAAATTTACCATGCTATATTTAAGAATTAAGATGTGTGTCATATGCAGTAATTCTAAAATAATGTTCTGATGAGATTGCCATGGTTATACCCGCATGTCTTCCATACAAATCTTGGTGCATATGACTCAGAGAGAGGAGTAAACCAAGTAAAGGGAAGCTACTACTTATCAGATACAACCTGGATCTTCTTGATTCTTTTAGCACATATGCTGCTGCTATAGTTTATATTGTGGCCAAGTGTCAAGAAGAACTGGATTTTTTCAACACGCATTCCCAAGGTTCCTTTTCCTCCTTCCCCTTTCGATTGTCAACAAAGCCATTTCTATGGAGACAATATACTTACTATATTTTTGGGTCTCTTTTATCTGAAATTGTATTGGTAAAACTAGGCTCAAATATGGCATCAGAATATGACATGATTACAGCAAGAGATGGTTGTAAACCAAATTTGGTAAATGAGTAAAGAACAAGAAGCAACTTGTTTATTTGACGAACAAGGATGCCAACAAAGAAACAGACAAAAGCTCTTGAAGAATCTTTTGGTATAGTGACTGAGAAGCTGCAAAAAGATGTCCAGATAACAAAAACCTCTGTGGCACCCTTACAATTATTCACGATAGGCAATGATTACGGAAAACTAAAGTATGTACAGAAATTTTAAGTTTCCATATATACAGCAAAAATTATAGAAGAATGTTTTTAACCTAAAACATACATATACAAATAAGGAACAGTGGCATCTACAAACAAAACCCCTTATATCTGGATGTAACTTTTGCTGTTGATATCTGGATGTGCTTCAGAATAAACTGTTTTAGTTGAAAGGTGTAGCTTTACTTTATATTTTTTGCAGTAAAATTGCTGAAGTTTCTTTAGTTTGTATAAGCTAAGTTTACTCACATTTTCCTTCTCTTCATTCATGACTCACATCATTTTATATATAATACTGTGACTTTTGTGCAATAGAACTTCAGCCTAACCTGTCAAATTAGAGGAGCAAGGAAGAAGAGATCTGTTGTGTTATTTGATCTTTGTGCCTTCACTTACTCTCTCATAGTAAATCAATGAGCAATGATAATGAGTTGCACTTGCCCATGATAGGCCATCATTCTGCCAGTATATCTTTAGGAATTTGGGTGAAATTTCTTATATTTTTTAGTATCTAACGTTTAATTTTCACATAATTCCCTTTATTTGTTGCAGAGTTGATAAGTTCAATGATGGTTGTGGTAACTTAGCAAATTGGAATTGTTTTTGGAGAGTTTTGAGAGAAAGGGAGTCAATTTTCAACTTCCAATTAGCGAGCATGTTGTTTCTCAATAGAAGTTGCACACGTGAGAAAGTTTTTTAAGGATCAGATCAGAATCATTCATGATTCAAGGAATGCAAAGGAAGAAGATTTTGAGAGGATGCAGCCAGGAGAGAAGCCTAAGAACGTGAAGCAGTCAAGTATAAGTCCTTTAAATGCAGAGAAATGAAGAGTCAAATAAGGACATGTCATTTTATATTTTCAATGGCTCATAATATAATTTTAATTTTTTTTTAAATGATAGGGTTGATGAAAATCTAAAATGTGTGTAGTTTCATTTTATATTTTTACCATGGTGTTTGCTTGCATTGTTCATTGTTCAGTGCAGCTAGCAACACAAGTGCAGACAGTGCAAGAATGTGTATTGTGTATTGTGTATTGTGTATTTGTAAAACGCTTGTGATTGTCAAGTTATGGTTAATTTGTACTAAGAAATGTAAGTGAGTAGCAGAATACTCAAACTCTATAATTATAAGCACTTTCCAGATTGGTACCTTTGGCTTGTGTGCTTTTCTTACTATTTATATTGTTGCTGCTATTTACTATTATTGTTGTTGCTATTTTGAATTTTGATTTTTCATGGAATATAAAGAGACGTGATATGTAAATCTAATGTTAGTCCTCTTTTGAGACTGCTGGTACAGGATGATATATAACAAACAAACAAAAAACAAAAAAAAAACAACATTTGCATCGGTTCTTAAAAAACCGATATTAAAAGTATAAAAATTAACATCAGTTATGGAAAAACCGATATGAAAAGTAAGGTTTTAACATCGGTTATTATAAAAACCGATATAAAAAGTGAAGTTTTAATGTCGGTTATTCAAAAAACCGATATGAAAAGTGACGTTATTAATGTCGGTTATTTTAAAAATTGATGTAAAAGGTACACTTTTAACATCGGTTATGAAAAAAACCGATGTTAAAAGTTCAGTTTTAACATCAGTTGTTTTTTCGACATAAATAACTCCTACTTTTAATATCGCTTGAATCCATAACAAATTGAAAACCGATGTTAAAAGCCGTTTTTAACCGATGTTAAAAGACCAAACTGCAGTAGTGTCTTGGAGAATGCGTTTAAGTCATATAAGCCCACAAGTAGAGAGGGCAATAGCTCGGTACTGGGCTTCATCACTATATCTGGAAATAACGTTCTACTTCTTACTTTTCCGTGAAATCAAATTGCCTCCAACAAGAACACACTATCCTATCGTCCATCAAATGGACATCTTGTCCAATATGCTCTGATACCATTTGGGTCTTACTCAACCCCACAAAATCGGCTTGTAAGGTTTGGGGTTCCGATACTTTATAATCTCTTTTTAGTCCTTATCTCTAGTGAGTGTGGGATTTGAGTTTTTTCCAATACACCTCAAACACTATTAGGCCTGTTGCGTGGATAATATCGTGGGTGGTACGTTAATGGATCTATAATAGGCTTTGATCCCATTTGCGAGGGTAATGTGATGCAGAGATTTAGGTTGGGATATTTTTTTTTAGAAAAGAGAAGGATTACCAGCTAAATGATCAGAAGCTCCAGAGTCCAAAATCTATGGACCAACAGACGAGGGTTGAGAGAGACAAACTGTAGAATTACCGGTATTGTAACACTCCAAATTTTAGAAAAATTATTTAAAGGTTTATGAAAAATGTTGACGTAGTTTCATCGCAAATTTCACTACCGGGTGAGTTTTTACTCGAAACAAAACCCTAACGTAACCCGATTCCGATGAAATTCAGGATATTAGTGTTTTACATTATTTGGGAGTTTTTAGAATTTATTTGGTAATTTTTAGGTGAAAGAAAATATTATAGAATATTTTTTGGCGTTTAAATTGCTAAACGACGGAGAAATTGGACGCGCTCCAAAAAATGACATTCACAGTAATGATGACAAGGCAGAGATGATTCTTAATATGTCATAATAATTTTTCGGTAAAAGAAAATATAATAGTATATTTTCTACTGTTAGATTAATTATAGGTGTGAAAAACCTATCATGCACGTGATTGGTCGATAAGAAAAGATCTAAGATATTTTCCCAAGAGAAACTTGCAAGGCAAGATTTTGGACAAATAGGGATTGAGCATGTGTGTTTGGTGTGATGTGTGGCAAAGATTACAACATTTGGATTAAGGATATGATCGATGACTAAGTGCTGACTAGGATTATGATAAGAACAAATGAATTCATCTCCTTTAGACTAATAGGATTGTGACATGTGGATAGTAGCAGTCGAACCATTAGATTCTTGACACGTGTAGCCGTCGGACCATTAGCGTTTTGACAGGTGTAGTCGTCGAACCGTTAGAATTTCGATAAGTGGCACTATAGAGATTCAACAAATGGCACCATAAGGATTTGACAAGTGGCACCATAGGAGAGGGACATGTGTCCTCGAATTTGCCTATAAATACAAGACATGGCTTAGTTGTTTTTTATAAGTTGTCTTCGAAGGAATTCTAGTGAGAGAAAGGTAAAGTTCTAGTGAGAGAAAGTGGTGGTTTAGCTGAATTTCTTCTCCTTTCATCTTCTCTTTTAGTGCGCCACCTAGGTGAGGTTCTGGTGTCGAAGGAATCAACGATTTAGCGGTTTAGCTTGGATTGTTAAAGCGTCTAAGGAAGGGCATCTACCATTTATTGTTTTATTTGTGTTTATGTTTTGTGTGGATGCTTGAGTTGATGATGGTGTTTTCTTGAGATTTGAGATAGTGATATGTGGTGATTCCGATGTGGATATGCTTTGATTGGGTTGATTAATTATTGTTGCTTGGATGTTATTGAGTGGTGTTATGTGTGGCATGCTTATTGAAGCTATGTTGTGTATATATATGGTTTCGGGCCTGGAGAGTTTTTCCAGTGTCTTTCGCATCCGTCAAACTGGGATTGCAATCGTGTGAACACAAATGGTTTCATATGCACTGACATGCATAACTAACCACATTATAACATGTGATGATTTGGTTTTTGGTGTGATTGTTTGATCATGTGTTGGGTGTTGATATACCATGACTTTACGTGTGTTTGAATTTGAATCGCTAGTACAAAATGAATTGTGCATATGTTGTTGCTATGATATGCTTGTTTGAGAAGATGACCCTTTCTATATATGGGCATTCTCATTGATGTCACCATCAGATGAAGCTGTACGAGAAGGTTGATTGCAGAGTTATTAACGGGCAGAGCTAAGCAGTTGGAGTTTTTCAAGTTAGTAGTGTCTGAGGAGAAAGTTAAATTCTCCGACGACGTGGGAAATATGGAGTTCTTAAGAATGCTCAATGAATGGCCCTATGAGTCAACCAACTATGTTGTAGGTGTGTCTGTAAAGATTTTTATTTTATATTTGTAAGACCTCTTTTGTTTAATAAATTGAAGGTTTTATATCTGAGTATTCGATTTAATTATTTTCCGAAAGCAAGCAAGCAAGATTTTTTTAAGCACCGCTTTCCACATTAATCTTTTGACCTAAACATTATTTTTTCGCAAAAAGAACTTATTAAGAAAGAGCATGGCACCCAATTTCCGTATGCCGGAATTGAGGATGTTACAGGTATGAGAAATTGTGACTGAGGACGAGGCTTATGAGGTCTTATACTGTAGGAACTCCTTATACCCCTCGTCAAACAACATGTTGCGTTTGATATTCTTCAGCTCCAAGTCTTTTCCAACATCACAGGACTGAGTCACATTGACTGATTTTTCTGTGAAGCCAATAAGCGAATAACACTTGTCTTGGGTATGGCAAAAACACTTACAGTAAGTGCGCTGAGGGCAACCTCCATCATGACCTTTTTTGCCACCCCCATGACCACGACCTCATCCTTCAGGACATGAAAAATTAGAAACAAAAGCAAAAGAAGTTTGAGATCCATTTCCCCTATTCCTCTTGTACTAGGGAGACGTATAATGTAGTTGATAAGACTTTCTCTCGAGGGAACATCAGACGTAGTACGAATATGGCTCAGAATTGACTCATAATTTTTATGAAGGCCATGAAGGACATAGATCATGCAAACATTATCCAGTTTATCAAGTATCTTCTTTAACTTTTTGTCAGCCATAAGGAGCTTGAACTCGTTTATTGTTGATTGAGCTCGATTAGCATAGGACATGTTGTTATCCTCTATCATCTAAAGGGTGGCTAAATTATGAATAACATCATAAAGACGTTGGATATCATTAGAATAGACACACTTGGCCTTCTGCCAAATATCATGGCAAGTCGTATACGAGCGATAATAGACCAGTAAGGAAGGTTCAATGGTTTCCCACAAAAGAGAAACTAATTGACAGCCTGCTTGCTCCCAATCATCATGCAAATCTTTATCAATTTTTTAGGACTTCTTAGTGAAATGATATGAGAGCCTTTGTCCAAGAAACCACGTATTGACAGCATCCGACTAATTTAAATAGTTTTCACCATTGAGTTTCTCCGACTTTATAAATGGAATGCCCAATAAAACATAGGACACGTGCCCTTACTACTAGATGACCCAACCTTTTCATTATCCTTCTGCAATGTATCTAATGACGAACTTGTCTCGAACAACACTTAGAGAGTAGAGAAATCTAGAAAAAGAACCTGTGATGTTACACCCAAATATCCCTCGTGCGATCAAAGCGATAAAATACATACAATCATGTAGAAATAGATAATTAAAATACAGTATTTACATGAAAAATATATCAAGCACGACACAATCTAAAGTCAACAAGCGGAAAATAAGAGTAAATAAAAAATATGAGTAATGCTAAAGTCCGCTTAGTGGCAAAGGGTTTCTGTTGCCAAGTGACTCCAAACACAAGAGGGGGAATTGTGTGTGAATAATGCTTTTGAATTTTTTTTGCAAATAAAGCGCTAGAATATAAATTGCAGAAATTTAATTATGAAAAGATAAATGACTTAAAATATAAATTGCATAAATTAACTTCCAATGAAATAAATAACAGAAATTAAATTACTGAGATGTAAATAACTGAAAAATAAATAACAATAAAATAAAGAGCTGAAATATAAATTGCTGAAAAAATAAAGGAGATATAGAGCAAAGAAGAGCACACACCAATTTATACAGGTTCGGCCACCAAACACCCCCTGTAGCCTACGTCTTTTCCCCAAAGCAAAACACTAAGGGTTTTCACTAAAACACTAGCTCTTAAATCAGGTTCAGCTAGAAACCTTTACAACTTAAAATAATGATCAAGAGAAATTTCCTCTCTATGAACCACTTGAGATTCCTACCAAAAAATAATTATACAAATAAAACACTGGAATGAGAGATACACTCAAAAGTGCAGATGTAAACAAATTGAGGCTCAAAAAATACAGTTCAAACTATATAGAGTAAAAGGCTCCCAAAAAATCATGCTCAAATAAGTGTGAGTCATAAAAAATATTTTGGCAGAGTTTCAGCACATTAGAAAATTAAGCAAGAGAGCAGTGTGTAGAAAATGCACACGATGCTGTTGCTTTTATAGAAAAAGATGTGCACGTTGAGGCATTAATGATCTGATTGGTTGAAGAGAAAGAGGAGTAAAAAAGAGAGAAAGGGAAGAGAAAGAGGACACTTTTCCTGATTGGTTAGGAGAGAAGTAGGAAAGAGAGAAAAAATAAATGGTGGATCCCACCACCTTTTCATTTCTCTTCAAATGTGTGGAGAAATTCGAGAGAAGCACCACAAAACTAAAGCAACCTCACGTAGGTGATAAAAAGTCGATCATGGCCTATCGCAATAAACACATTGGTTTAAAAAACAATTTGGATTGTTTATAAAACACATCAGTTCATAAATTAATAGACAAAAAAGTATTAATTTAAAAATATGAAATTAATATAAATAGATTTAATTAAAAATCATTTAATTTAATAATATCAAAATAATTAATTGAATTATTTAAACTAACTTAGATCAATTAATTTAAATTGTTTGATTATTAAAATTAATTACATTAATTAATTAAAATAATTGTATATTGACTTTTTAGTTAAGGACATTTTTGTCTTTTAAAAAATAATCAACACTTCTCTCTTCTCTATTTCTCTTCTCTTTCTCTTATTCCAAACAATACCCCAAATCTACTCTATTTCTCACATATTTCTCTCTTTCTACACTTTCTCTCACATATTTCTCTCTTCACAATTTCTTTTCAGAACCAAACATACCATAAAAGAATTTTGCCCGTTGCGCCAGTTACGGAAGTTTGACTCTGTGTAACCGATTATAAGAGATGATATAATCGTTTATATATTTAACGGAGAGTATTTGAAATGGAATAAACGATTATGAAAAAAAAAACTCATAAACGATTATTTAGAATCAACGAAAACATGGAGAAGTTGAAAACTTGAAATAAACGATTATGAAGAAGTTACATAATCGATTATTTAGAAAGATCAAAACACATGGAGAAATGAAACACTCATAAACGATTAATGTTGGTCATAAATGATTATAAACATTGTATTTGTCATATTGCCAAAACCAAAGAATTTTTCTAAAACAAAAGAGTAGGTATTTTGGACACTATTCAAAAACATTTTTCAAAATATATAGTGAAAATTAATTTAGAAAAAATGTCATGAAATTAATTTTAAATAGAATGAACATTGTGAGTGTGTGATTTAATTTTAATTTGAGAGCTTTTACTACTACATACACATAGTCCTAAGAGAAACTAGTAAATACTCAAAACCCAAAGACTCGAAAACTTCCGATTCTTGGTATGCGTCTTGGTATTCTTTTCCGCTTTTTGCACATTTGACTATTTGCGAAACTCTTTTTGTCAATTATCAAAACAATTCTGTCAAGGCATGTATTCGCAGCTTCCACGAGTAGCCTAAGTGTCACTACACAAACGTTTTCTCCGGTTGTCAAACATATTATTGTACGCACAGTTCTCACTATTGCAGTAACTAATAAATGGCCTATTAAGCAGTTATATGTGAATAATGTCTTCTTAAATGGGTTCCTGGAGGAGGAGGTTTATATGCAACAAACACTTGGTTATGAAGCTAATGACAATGTCTTTGGTTTGCAAGTTGAACAAGAAACTATATTGCCTTAAACCGACACAATGAGCCAAGCTTGAGGGTCTTAAAATTGCTCTTTTGTAGCTTGGATTTACAAACAACAAATGTGATCCATCTCTATTCATCCTACAAACTTCGTCCCTCTATCTGTTAGTTCTAGCTTATGTTGATGACATTATTGCCACTAGCACCTTTATAGCTCATTTTCACAAGCTTATTACCAAGGTTAATTATGAATTTGCCTTGAAATAATTGGGAATTTTGGACTATTTTTGGGTTGTTGAGGTAACTCACCTTCCCAATGACTCCATTCTCCTTTCTCAATCTGAATATATTTGCAACTTGTTGGCCAAGGTGCATATAGAGATTGTTAACGATATCACAAGTTCACAACTCCTATGGTTACTAACACTAAGCTGTCAATTCCTCTCTTAGCCCCTGGAGGAATATTGGAAGGTCGTTAAGTGGATCCTTAGATATTTCAAAGGCTTCATTCATCACGACTTATGGATTCAACAAGTACATACACAACAACTTCCGACTTTAATTGGGTCTTGTGATGCAGATTAGGCATGTGACCCACATGACAAGAGCTCAACATATGATGTTTATGTTTATCTTGGTTTAAACCTCATTTCGTGGTGGTCCAAGAAATAAACCTTGCTGGTTAGATCTAGTGCAAAAGCAAAGTATAGAAATCTTTCTCATCTCTTAACTGACTTTTTGTGGATCTAGTCCTTGTTCTCACAGTTGAAAACCAGCTTTTTCAAACACCACAAACTTTGTACGATAATTTGAGCACAATATCTCTAACTCACAATCTCATTCTCCATTCTCGCAAAAATAACATGAAGTTTGATATCTTCTTTGTTCGTGAGCAAGTGTTAAATATGATATTGATTGCATCTCATGTTCTAGTCCAAGATCAGTGGGCTAATGCACTTACTAAACCTCTATCTATAGATAGACCTTGAGTTCTTCGTGACAAGCTAAGAGTGTTTGACAAACTATCACTTGTTCATCCACCCAGAGTTTAAATGGGGGTGTTAGAGATATGTTTAAGTTCCTAGTGGTTTCTAATTGTATATGGTTCTGTGCCTCTAATTGTAATTGGGCATGCACCCTTAATGCCTAGGACCATTAGTTCTTATATCTATAATAGTTAGTTAGATAGATATCTGAGTTAGTTAAGGATTATGTTTTTATTTACAATTGTAACAAGAGTTATCCTCATTGTAATAATTAATAAAGGTCTTTCTACCTGCACCCGACATATTTTCCAATCGCACCCTTCCCGTCCCACCCTCACCCTTGTCCCACTCCCCTTTTCCCCCACTCCCGGTCGCCGCCCCCTCCTCCCTCGCCCCTAGATTTTTGACTTGGTGGCTAGGTAAAAAAGGACATTAAACAACCCTCTGTTCCCTAACTATTTTTTTCTTTCATTTTATGTCTTCTCCAAAAACTAGTTTTTGAAAACACTTTTTTTCTTTCCAAATTGTTTTCAGACGAACAAAAAAAATTGTCATCCAAAAACTAGTTTCCAGAGAAGAAGCACAACACAAAAAGAAAAACAAGAGCTGGGGTACAGGGGAGGGCGCTAGGGTGGGGAAGGGGGCTAGGACAGAATGGTTTGTGGGGGAGGGGAGTGGAAGAGGTTAATAGGATAACTTTGTGCTCTTTATGTGAAGAAAATTTGGAGGATGATTGTCATGTTTTCCTAGGTTGCCACAGTGCAGTAAATTGCTAGAAAAAGGCAGGACTATGGGACCATATAAATGTACGGAAGGGTGTCGAAAGGCATATGCAAATTTCCGTTGCCCTTGCTAGAGAGTCACTGCTCGAATGAGAGAAAGTAATAAAGAAGCAGGACAACAATTTGCACACTAGGGCTCAAACAACAACTCATTGGCAACCACCACCAGCAGGAGAGTATAAATAATGTGGACGCAACTATCTTTAAGGAGCTGGACACTTTCGGATTTGGAATGCGCTTACGAAATGAGGGGGGAATTTATAAAGGACCAAAAAGTGTATTATGAGGGATCTCTACCTGCCCAACAAGTCGAGGCAATGGGTTGTCTAGAAGGAGATATTTGGTTAAGGGAGCTTGGTTGCCAAAAAGTGTCTATTGAACTAAATTGCAAGCCAGTGGTAGAAAACATTTTGGCGAAAAAAAAATCTTCTAATGAATTGGGAACCATTTTGAATAAATGTATGGAGTGCTTTAACAGCAACCAAATCTATGAGATTAATTTTATTAAGAGACAAGCAAATAGTGTCGCCAACGACTTAGCTAGTGTGTCTCATTTTTATGCTGGCCGTCATGTTTTTGATTTGATGTCAACCTATGTAGCTAAAGTTATCCTCTAAAATGAAACAAATTTGTTCTTTTCAAAAAAAAAAAAAAGTCTCGGAATATCTTGCTAATCTATTGCTCTTAAATTAATGAAATTGCTATTATACTGTGGAACAATTTGAGATCTTTTTCTAGACAAAAGACTGAAGTTTTCCTTGCAATCAAGGCGCCGTCAGTATCAACCCTAAAAAATATTCAGGCAGTAAAAAATTAGAGTTCTGTTCAACTCATTCAGATTAATAATTACTTCAAAGTGCCCTTCCCTTCTGAATGATCCTATAAACGATAGGCACAGTATCACGCTTCCACCATAGGAAGGATATACTGCAATGCACCATTAAGTCAATTTCATAGATGCAAATTTTGCTGCAAGATCCATAGCCTCATTCACGTGTGATGCATCTGTACCCTGAAAAAGGGTGGTGCAAACACGAATCAGTATGATATCAAATAAACACATCTACGCAGACAGAATTGATACACATTTTCTCCATAAATAATCGACATGTTATATGGTAATTCAATCACCAAAAATATTCCTGAGGTGCTGATGGTTGATGTCATAGGAAATTCGAAATGACAGAAATCTAGCCATCTCTACAGGCTTTTGGGCAAAAAGCATTTCAAAGTAGATAAACTAACCAATATCTGTGCAACTCCAGAAACCAGTTGACCGGGCATGATAGCTCAATCTTAAAATAGTATGTTTCGCCAAGCACTTGAATTTTCGAAACCTAGTCTCTTGTAAGGCAAGTTTTTAGTCAAAACAAATCCAACACAAAGTTTCCTTATGTATTTCTTACCATTTCTCTTTCAATATAAAATTTTTAGTAGGGTTGCCAAGCTTAACATTACTATAACTGATATTACATCAGATCAATTCAAAATAAAAAATAAAAAAAATCAAAAAAAAATCAAAAACCAAGTCATATGAAACCAGATTCAATTCAACACTTCTTCTGAACCTACATAGTGAGTCAAGTAGCTATCAAATTGCTCGTACAATTGTTGAAAGGGGAGTGCTACCAACACTCTTTTTCTATTTCTTGAAATTCAAATGGGTCCCACTAAATTATGTGGGTCTCATATAAATTAAGTGGGACCCATATGAATTTCAACCAATAGAAAATAGTGTGTTGGAAAGTGAGTTTTAAGAGTGTGTGTTGCTAGCATTTCTCTTGTTGAAATCATGTTTCAAATGCAATAAATATGTAATGACCACTGTTCATAAACAGCAAAACATTAACACAATCCATGGCGGAGCTGTAGGATTTTCCTAGATACCAGAGATTATACAAAAAACCAAAAAAAAAAAAAAGTTTAAGAACCTATTTAAAGAATTAATTTATTAAAAAAAAACACTGATTTACATGTAGAAGCTTTGCCTGGGAAATTCCTCCCCCCCCCCCAAAAGAACAAAAACAAAAAAAACCCATTTTTCAAATGGGTCCCACTAAATTATGTGGGTCTCATATAAATTAGGTGGGACCCATATGAATTTCAACCAATAGAAAAGAGTGTATTGGAAAGTGAGTTTTAAAAGTGTGTGTTGCTAGCATTTCTCTTGTTGAAATCGTGTTTCAAATGCAATAAATATGTAATCACCACTGTTCATAAACAGGAAAACATTAACACAATCCATGGCGGAGCTGTAGGATTTTCCTAGATACCAGAGATTATACAAAAAACCAAAAAAAAAAAGTTTAGAAACCTATTTAAAGAATTAATTTATTAAAAAAAAAAAACACTGATTTACATGTAGAAGCTTTGCCTGGGAAATTCCTCCCCCCCCCCCAAAAAGAACAAAAACAAAAAAAAACCCATTTTTCAAGCTCCCAGGCTTTACATGTAGCCCCCGGGCTCAATACCCAAACCACTAATTTGCATGCTTTAAGTAGCACAAATTATTGGACAAGAAAAGATGCATGTAATATAAAGAATTGAAAGTTACCGTCCTATAGTAGTATTTACTAAAATTAATAGTGACTCCCTCTGTCTCATGATATCTGTAATTTTTCGAATTTTGATTTGTCTTAAATTATTTGTCATTTTAAAATATCAAGAAAGCATTAATTATTTTTCCCCTATAATATCCTTATTTATTGGTATCTGAACTTACAATACATTAAATAATCTTTCTTATCTACCTAACAACTACAAGTTACAACTAAGGGCATTTTAGTCGAAAGCTACTTTATAATCATAATCAGTATAATTAATAATTTTCTTAACATATGCGCATTACGACAAATAATATGAGACGGAAATCATTTCTGTGCGACAAATATAATCATTAGACAAATACTGACCTGTCCCGTCGCAAGACCGCCTTTTCCTTTACCACATCTCCCTTTCAGTGGCCCCAAAGCATTACTCAGCCACTCTGTTACATCCAGCTTACTTTTATCTCCTTTTTCTGGCACCCCAGCACAAACTACAGCCTTGTTTGTAGATTCATCAGTGCTAAAAACCATCACGGATAACCCCTGTTTATTAGCCAACATTGCTTCTAGTTACTGTTTGAAGTAAACAGAAAATATAATTGCCAAGGACACATGATAATTTCAAGGAGCGTTTTCGGGCACATGATGACAACTACTATATTTGAATTACGAAAGCATACTATGCATTAAATCCAACATAGAACAAGGCCATTTAATAGAATACTGGAGTCCCAGCAAGATTCTTAATAAATTAAGAAACATCAATTACCTTCTGATCAATGACTTTTGTGACAGCCTCACGAACTGCTGCTACATCCAGGCCAACATCAATGCGAGATATGCAAAAAGATTTCCCGTCTGAAGCAGCTAAGTCGGCCTTCTCAGCTGTTATCATTACAGCTTTACGTTTGTTTTCTTCAGCAACACGCTTTTGTGCTTTTCTCACTTGATCCTACAAGACTTGTGACATTATTACTATATAGGACTTCACGCATGAGCAAATAGCAAATGAAAGCATAATTAAAAACAAACAATAGTGGAATAGGGGAAACGGCATAAAGCCTGCAATGCAAACTTATTCCACATATATATTATACCTGAAGTAGGACTATCTTGGTCTTGATTTCAGCTTTCTTGGCTGCAGGAATTGATAACGTTTCCACATTGCTTTTCAGAGATGAAACTTTCTGTTACAAAACGGAAATAGAAAATGAACTTTCTTACAATTTTGGAAGAGAAGCATATGTAGTATATCAATATGCTAAGGAAATCAGTGTCAATAACAGAGAGAGAGAGAGAGAGAGAGAGAGCAAGAGAGGATCCTGAATGTGAGGGTGAGTACTAACATCAGTTGTTAGACTCCCATATATTTTATTCATGTATCCACCTGGTACTAGTACAAAAGCTGTACCACAAGCTCAGCCCAGACAAGTCAATATACATATTCCTCTAACAGTGAAAAAGGAGCCAAAAAAATAAAAACTTGTTCGAATACATGAATACCCAGTCTAGTCCATGTTAGCAGCACAAATTTCCATCATTTTGGACCCCAAAAACAAGAAGAAAGGAACTTTCAATGCGCAACAGATGTATTTAGCAATTATTCTATTAGTTTAGTATTTTAATACAATTGAGGTTCATGCTCATGAGCATTTCCATACTTACCAGTTTATTAAATAGGTTCCGTTAGATATTCATATTAGATCAAGATTTGGAATTTTATAAGTCTTAGTTAGTTTGATACCTATTCTTAATAATTAGCAATTCTAATATCAAAGCTGGTGCAGCCAGTTGGTTATTGGTTTTTACCATCTTCAGTCATATGCGGTGAACCAAGCCAGACTTCAGCGTTCAACTGGTAGAACTTGCCAAAACAACTAGAATGGAAAAAACACAAGCCTGATGCTACTAGAATTTAGACAAATAGAAACCAACACACAACACCAACCTCTTCCAGCAAACTTCCTTCCAACTTAGCCGCATCGTCTACTTGCTGCTCAAATTCATCTGCCATTTTCATTGCATCATGAGCACGATCAGTTGTGACAGCTGTTATTCTGCGGATCCCTTTTGCAATTCCCTCCTCAGCTAAAAGTGCAAAAGCTTTAGCCTCTCGTGTGTTTGAAATATGGGTACCTAGATCATCAAGTAAAAAATCAATCTCAAACAGAAAAACAGAAAGTAAGTTTCAAAGGAAACATTAGCTATGATATTCACCGCCACATAATTCTGATGAAATAGATAACCATTTTCCATTATCAGGGTCAGCAAGGAGATCCTCAACTTTTTGCCCAATTGACACAACTCTAACCGGATCAGGATAGACCTACATTAAAGCAGAATATTGAAGAATATGATCCTGGAAGAGGCGAGAAAGTACAGTGAAATTACACCACTTACTTCTCCAAAAACAGCTCGCAGGCCATTGATACGCTTGGCTTCTTCAAGAGTTGCCTCCTTTGCATTTACATCCAATTCAGCTTTAATTTGTTCATTAACAATTGATTCGATTCTCCTCAAACTATCAGCATCAACAGGCTTGCCTATTCATTCCAGCATAGTAAATAATAACTCTACCATTTACATTATTCTTTCAGTTTAAATGGACAAACCTTACCATGAGAAAAATCAAATCTCAATTTCTCAGGAAGAACAATGGATCCTTTCTGGTCAACATGATTGCCAAGTACTTCCTGTATTCATCATATGAGATCTCAACAATCACCACGCAGATCAGTGAAGGGAAATAGCAATAGCAAGGCTTAATTCAATGACATTTTCAACATACCCTAAGAGCAAAATTTAACATGTGTGTGCAGGTATGGTTAGGGGCTATAAGGGCACGTCTTCCGTAATCAACCTGAAAAAGCAATGAATAAATGACCAAATACAAAGCATCTAAAAGTAATGAAAGATTACTAAGGAAAAAGGTATTTTAAGGGGTAGTAAATAAAAAATCAAGGCTTTATTTGAAGTCATGAAGAAATTTATAGAAGGCAAATTTACCTTGCATACTACTTTATCGCCAACAGAGATACCAGTTCCATTACCAATGTGAAGCACGAAACCTCCATAAACTTGAACATTATGAACTTGAAATGAAGCATGTTGAAAATCAAGTGACCCAGTGTCGAAAATCTATGTAAAAGAAAAGGGAAAACACATCAAATACAACAAACTGACAAATTTAAGGAGTGGAAAATTTTATTTAGGGTCCCTATATTCATGCAAGTATGATTTCCTTTGGAAAAATCCATCAAAATCACCTGTTTTAAAATTCAAACCATCGCATACTACCAATGTTTGTTGTCTTCTATTAAATTACTATGATTTCTTTTGCATTCAACTTAGAGTGCATTTATTTATGCTTTTACTTGAAAAAATCATTTTAAAAAAACACTTAAATTTTTATAGCCTTTGGATTCCTGAAAAGAAAAAAAAAAAGATTTCTTTTCATTTTGAAAAGCTAAATTGAGTAGCTTTTAAAAATAAATAAAAAACTGTTAAAACTTACAATAGATCAGAGAGAATGTTAAGGAGGAAAAGTACTTCTTATAATTACAACCATATAACCAAACATACAATAACTTCTGTAAACAATAAATCATTTCTTTAGAAACTTTAAAATCATTTTTTTGCTTAAGCAAACAAGCCCTTAATCATATAATCTTTCAGTTTGAAAGATGACATCTTCATGAAAAAATACTGAATTATAAGTCCGAACGTGTAAAAGAAAATTATAATTAAAAAAATAAAAGAAGAATCTTCTAGCTACTCGATTGTATTTCCTAGACAAAAATGAGTTTCATAATTAAACAAATGAATATTAACCGTGGCCTTTAATTAAAGCAAATAAATTTAACATGCAAAAGAACATATATAAAATGTTAACGCTGAATACCTGACCACCTTGTTCAGCATAGAAGCTTGTAGATTCCAGAACTACACCAATATCACCATCAGTATTAACAGAATCAACAAACTCGGAACCAGTATATATAGCTTTTACCACACTCTCATGGTCCTAAGAAAAGAAATGGTGATAATAGAAATCAATGGAAAACATAGTAATTGATTCTTAAAAAATATCAAGTAGATAAACAGAGAATGCAAAGTCTAATACAACTGCTTAACTATAAACACAATAAACACAAGTTAATACATATAGAAGATCAAGAGCTTCCATGAAGGATTCCCTTTCAGTTTTCTCTCTACAATGTCTGGTAATATTATAGAGAAGATCAAAAGTGATAGCCTTTTATAGGCATCGGGATTTGGGAATACTACACTACACGGCACCATTAGCTAAATGGAGGCTTATATTTTAATTTCAATGAAGAAGATGATTTCGGCAAGAACAAGTGGCATAAAACTTCAAAGAAATGCACTACTCATAATTTACTTTCGTGTCATTGATTGTAGTGGAGTGCTTGATAATACTTAGATAAAATCCATGTCCTTGGACATGCTTTCAGATAAATTTGTTTTGTGGCTTCAATTAGGCATTCAGCACCAGAGAAGATACCTTTGTTCTATTTATTTTTCATTTTGTAAATATAGGATATCTCTTATCATCCTTTGTAAAACTTCACTACGCTAACCAAATTTCTATTTTTTTTTTTTTTTTAAAAAAAAGGAACTGTTCTTATCCCCTTTGTGTCTTCCAACTATTAAATTGTCTTAATGAAAAAATGGCAACAAAAAAACTCTTACGCTGAACCAAACATATTTGAAGCTATCATCTGTCGTAGCAATGCCCCTTTTGTGCAATGCTGACGTAGCATCAGCATCCATGACAATAGCACCCCCTGCTTGCTACAATACAAAAGAAAGTTGGGAAGGGAGCAGGAAAAAAGAAAAAATGGGTATTAATATTTGTCATGGTTTTTTGTGTGTCCTTTAATTTCATTGGGTGTGTTTAAAACTCAGAAAAAACGTTGGCATGGAAAAGAGGCATTGAAAAACGAGATACCTTCGTTTGAGCACTTCTTGATCTTTCTCTTGCAGCTTCCATAGCACTATTAAAACCTTCGACATCAACAAGTAACCCCTTCTCTTCAGCCATCAGCTGATAAATAGAAAATGTTAGGAAAAACAGAAACGTAAGGCATAATAAACGAACAATTTCATACGGCATTGCTGTGGAGCAATCCACCTACCTGTGTGAGATCTAATGGGAACCCATATGTATCCCACAACACAAATGCTTCCTATAATCAAGAGACAACCGCATGAGAAATACCCCAAAAGCCTATCTCAAAACAACTAAGGAAAACAATGTATTAATATTAAATTATATTACAATTGTGTAAAAGGGAATCAACACTGTGTAATTATGCATTACCAGGAATTTGATTCAACTGCAACTTTGTGGCCAGTATGATTTGCAATCAATAGTTTTGGATAAAACCAAAGAAGCCCTAATCTTCTGAATTTTTTTTTTAATACCAAAAAAAACATCAGAAGTATAGGGCTTCTTTGGTTTTAGAAAACATTTTCTATCTTCATTTTCTGTTTTCAGTTTTAATTACAAAAATAACACATTGTTTTTACTTTGTTTCCTGTTTTTGAAGCTTTGTATAGAAACCAGTTTTCACTGTTAACTTTGAAATCAGGAAACCGAAACCAAGTGAAAAGATATTTTCATAATTAAAACTGGGAAAATGAAAACCAAACAAGCACTTAAGTTTCATGATCTTCAGGACCAATAATATGGGAAACTTAAAATGACATAAAACCCTGGAATCAGAGGAAGACACCTTCCAAAAAAATCACCATTATTTGCAAAAACTAGAGAAAAGTCTGTTTTGACGATCCATTAACAATGGTATATTTTGCTTTTTTCTGTAATGGGGGGCATACCATGACCTCCTTATTAGCTATACTTTCCTACCTTTTTCATTATAACAGATTCTTGCTAAAGAAAAAATGAACTTGTTAACATTGACCAGGTGAGAACTGAAAACTTATAAACATCAAATCATCAACTTCTAGTGACAGCCATGCTAAATGCAGTATTTAAATCCTAGAAATGAAAAGTGTTAAAATATATCTGGATAATATTTTATTAACTTAACTTTGAATACACACACTAATGTTATTATATAGACTACGCTAGACTTAACCTAATGGGCCTGAGCAATGGGCCGAATAACTAAACTAGGTTACAGTACAAAAGGTAAATATTTACTATTTACTCTAATTATTTACAATACTCTCCCTCAAGCTGGTGAGTGGATATCAATCATTCCTAGCTTGCAAGTAAGTTGGCGGAATCGGTCTGTAGATAGCCCCTTTGTAAGCACATCTGCTAGTTGGTGTCCAGTAGGAATGTAGGACGTTGTTATCAGTCCACAATCTAGCTTCTCCTTTATAAAGTGTCTGTCTATCTCAATGTGTTTGGTCCTGTCATGTTGTACAGGATTATGAGCAATGCTGATTGCTGATTTATTGTCACAAAACAACCTCATTGAGCCTTCATAATTCACCTTCAAATCATCAAGTATAATCTTCATCCACAATAGCTCACAAATTCCATGAGCCATTGCTCAATTTCGCCAAAGACTTGATCCGCCACTACATTTTGTTTTTTACTCCTCCATGTAACAAGATTACCACAAAAGAATGTGCAGTAGCCAGAAGTGGACCTTCTATCACTCACTGAGCCTGCATAATCTGCATCAGTATAGGCTTCCAATGTCAGTCTTCCGCCCCTTTTGAACAAGAGACCTCTTCCTGGAGTCGCTTTAAGGTATTGCAAAATCCGCTCTACTGCCTGCAAGTGCCTCATCCTCGGATCATGCATAAACTGACTGACTACGCTTACTGCATAAGCTACATCAGGTCTAGTGTGTGCCAAGTAAATTAGCTTCCCCACTAATCTCTCGAGCATCGAGGCCTGTCAACTCTAGCCCTCTCCTCTTCAGTGCTCATTTTATGATTTTGCTCTATGGGAACGCCTGCAGGTTTACACCCAAGCTTGCCAGTTTCCTGTAGAAGGTCAAGAACATATTTTCTCTGAGAGATAAAAATTCCTTGTTTTGAGTAAGCTACCTCAATCCCAAGGAAATACTTGAGAGTTCCCAGATCTTTCATCTCGAATTCTGCAGATAATTTCTTCTTGAGGAGTTGTCTCTCAACCAAGTCATTCCTCTGTAACAATAATATCATCAACATAAACAAGAAATCATTAGTTTTCCTCCATGTGAATGTTTGAAGAAGAGGTATGATCTCCTTGACTCTGTTTGTAACCAAGACCCAACATAGCCTTTGTAAATCTTCCAAACCATGCCCGGAGACTGCTTTAGCCCATACAAGGCCTTTTTCAATCTACACACCTTATTTATCCCAAGGGTTGGATCAAATCCGGTGGGATGTCCATATACACTTCCTCCTCTAAATTTCCATGCAAGAATGCATTTTTAACATCAAACCGGTTAAGTTCCCACCTGCACGCGCAGAAGAGATAGTAAGATACTGGGACGGTGTTCATCTTTGCTACTGGTGCAAATGTCTCCTCATAATCAATGCCATAAGTCAGGTGTACCCTTTGCTACTAATCGGCCTTATATCTATCAAGAGTGCCATCTGATTTGTACTTGACAGTATAAATCCATCTGCAACCAACTGGCTTCTTGCCTCTTGGCTTCTCAACTATCTCCCAAGTTTTATTATTTTCAAGAGCTTTCATTTCCTCATTCATGGCTTTGATCCAATTTTCATCTTTAAGTGCCTCCTGCAGATCTGAGGATTCTTACTGAGTCAGCTTTGTCATAAAAACCTTATGCTGCGGGGAAACATGGTTAGATGAAACAAATTGAGAAATAGGGTATTTGGCACAAGACCTTTTTCCTTTTCTCAAGGCAATAGGTAGGTCAACTGAATCAAGATCAAGTGTATCGGGAATAGAAGAATCAGAAGCAAAAGGGTTACTTTCAAGACTTACCTCGGCTCAGACGGTTGGGGTTGTTCTGGACCAGGTCGGGTTTTCCTCTCCTCTGATATGTCAAAGTTGGCTCACTAGCCTTTGTCTTTGTTGGTGCTGAAGGTGCTGTTTCCTGCAAAATAAAAGGTAAAGGAGAAACAATAACAGGTGACTCAGAAACAACTGGAGACTCAGGAGGTAGCAACTTCGGGGAGCAATGACAGGGAGACTCAGGGATATGAGACTCAGAAACAACAGGAGACTCGAGAGGATCAACTGACAAAGATGGTGACTCAGGGTGCCACGGACCAAGGAGAAGAAACTCGGAATCAGATTCCAAATCACTACTATTCTCCCCCTGAAGCTGAGGACGAGTGAAGAACGGGACATGTTCATGGAAAGTGACATCCATAGAGACAAAGTGTTTACGATTGGAAGGATGGTAACACTTGTATCCCCGTTTGTTAGGCGCATAGCCCAAGAAGATGCATCGAGCGGCCGGGAATCCAACTTATTGCGATCTTTGCTTGTGGATATGAACAAATGCAACACAAATTAATATTCGAGACTCTAGACTACGCATAATAGAGCAGACGGGTAAAAGATAACATAGGCGAACAGACTGAGATTACCTAGAACACGGGATGGAATCCGATTGATGAGATAAGCGGCGATCAACCGCTTCTCCCAATACGAGTTTGGGCCGATGTTTGGAAGAGAAGCGGCACGAGCAACCTCAAGTAAGTAGCGGTTTTTTCTTTACGCAACTCCATTTTGTCAGGAGTATCAACACACGTTAGTTCATGAAGAATACCATTTTTACTAATAAATGAAGAAAGAGATTGGTTGACATATTCTCGACCATTATCCGACCGTAGTCTTTTAATGCATTTGTCAAATTGAGTTTTTATCATGTGATAAAATTGAATGAACAACTGAGATACTTCAGATTTATCTTTCATTAAGAATAGCCAACTAACGCGAGTACAATCATCAATAAAAGTAATAAACCATCGCGCACCCGAAATATTAGAAACAGGGGCAGGCCCCCAAACATCAGAATGAATAAGATCAAAAGGTTCAACACTTTTATTATAACTAGAAGGAAAAGACACACGTTTGTGTTTGGAAAATTGACAAACATCACACTTAAAAGACTCAACAGGCTCTTGTAAAAACAAAGCTGGAAACATAGTTTTAAGTAAGGAAAATGGAGGATGTCCTAGACGCTTATGCTGAAGCCAAACTTGAGAGGAAGTATGGTGAGACTGGACGGAGGAAGACAGCACCTTCAGACCATTCTCTTGTGAGATAGAAAGTATAACCCTCCTGTTCCTTAGCAACTCCAATCGCCCTCCCCGTGGTAAGATCCTGAAAAAGACAATGAGTAGGAGAAAAAGTTCTTGTAAGTTCATATCCCGAGTAAGTTTGCGAATAGAAATTAAGTTATTTGAGAGTCCAGGAGCATAAAGCACACTTCTCAAATAGAAAGGGTGCGGAGATTAATATCTCCAAAACCTACAACAGAGTGTGAGAACCATCTGCAGCTTGATAATATAGGGAATGCTTGAATGAGGGTTATAAGTGGAAAACAATTTAGAGTTAAAGGTCATATGGTCAAGAGCACGAGTCTAGAATCCATGCATCCTTAGGAATAGTACCAGAGGCGATAAGAACGATCGAGAACATAGAGCCTTACCGGTCATTGTCGTGAACTAGAACTAGAAGGCTTACGCAAAGAGTCGAGGAGGCTCTGCAAGCGGTCCAAGTCTTGGCCTTGAGGGCGTGGTTGGGCCGGATAGAGGAGCAAGTGTGGGAGTAGATGCTACCACATGTGCTTGAGTACCTTTGAGACCCCAATACGGTTAAGGACATTGTCTTTCCCATGAAGTCTAAAACATCATCCTTTGTATGCCACGGCTTAACTACGGTGTTCACGATGGCGGTCCTCCTCCCAGGCTTGGATGATCCTTGTTTGCTGTCTTCCGCAACTAACGCAGATCCTTGAAGGTTTGGGACCTAGCATGACACTTCGACGACTCTCTTCACCCCGCACAATATAGAACACTTCATCAAGAGAAGGAAGGTGTCCTTGCCCAAAATGCGTAGTCGAACAGGGTCATACTCACTATTCAATCCAGCCAAGAACTCAAAAATCCGATCAGTTTCAATGCAAGTATTCAAAGCAAGCGTGTCATTGGGAGTCTCTATCTTGAGAGTCTGATATTGGTCTAACTCAATCCAGAACCCTTTCATAATGGCAAAGTAATCAGAGACAGACATACTTCTCTGTTTAGTATTGAAGATCCTGCTCTTCAAATCAAAGCGGCGAGAGATCCTTTTTCTTGGAGTAAGTCTTGCTTTGAGGCTATCCCAAATTTCCTGGCAAGAGCAAGAAACATATAATTCCCACGATCTGCGGAATCATACTGTTCCACATCCATGACATAATGAGAGAGTCTTCATTGTCCCAAGTAGGGAATCCAGGATCAGTGGCAGGAAGAGGAGTCCCTTCAATATGATTTAATTTTCCACGACCCTTCAGATTCGTGCGCATAAATTGGGCCCAATTGAAGTAGTTCTTCCCATTGAGGCGATAACTGGGATGCAGCGTTGGCAAAGCATTAGAATTCATCAAATTTGACGAGTCCACAAGAGGAGGAGGAGGAGGAGGCGGTGGAGGATTCTGAACAGTTCCGTCCCCTTCTATAACAACAGATCAGACGTAGTAAAAAAAAACAGGGCAACGAACGAATGAACGTCAAATAACCCACGAAAATAAAAGTTCTCGGATCGGAGAATGGACCCCCAAAATGGAAAGAGGAGGTGTCGGTCTACAATCTGGGAAAAAAAGGCGGCGACGAACGCAGTGTAAAGCGGCGCGTGCACGCGCGACGGCGATTGAGCAGCGGCGTAGCGTGGCCCAGCGTGAGCGGACGGCGGCCTTGATTGCGAGGTTGGCCGGTTTTGGCGATCCGAACACGATGGTGGGGGTCGATTGTGTGATATTCGCGGCGGACGAGGCGTTTGGATGGAAGCGATCCACGGCTTGTGAGGGATGAGCGATGACGCGAATGGAGGTTGCAAACAGAAGCTGCAATGAAGGCAGCAAGAAAGAGGAAAAAAACAACCACCACAATGAAGGTGGCGGCTAGGGTTTATGCGGAAGCAAGGCCCTCAAGAACGAGAGCTCGTGATACCATGTAAGAATTCAGGCATCCGAATGGTCCCCTCAAAACCGGCTTGTGAGGGGGTGGTCTACCCAGCTATATAAGCAACGGCCAGGCTCGTTAACCACCCGATGTGGGACTCGCAACACGCCCCCTCGAGCCTGGGCTCGTCACCACAAGCGAGGGCTAGCGGCACTATCCACACCACCGGGCAGAACGTGGCTCTGATACCATGTTAAAATATATCTGGATAATATTTTATTAACTTAACTTTGAATACACACACTAATGTTATTATATAGACTACGCTAGACTTAACCTAATGGGCCTGAGCAATGGGCCGAATAACTAAACTAGGTTACAGTACAAAAGGTAAATATTTACTATTTACTCTAATTATTTACAATAAAAAGAATTTCACTCAAATGATTTTCCAAAGACAAAACAGGTAACATAACAAAATAGCAGAGCCAAGGAAAATTTACGAAATTTTGTTTGTTTGAACATTAAATATTTATTTACGTGTAACCCAATTAAAAAGTAAGTAACTAAGGAATGAAAAAACATTGATGAAAACAAGCAAATTAGGTAACTGTGAAAATAACAGATTCTACTTGCCTCCCCGCTCAGTATGTTTCCCTGAACATGTCGAACAGCTGTCTCAAATTTCTCAATCCCCTGGAGAAGTAAAAACATGTTTTCCTTTATTCTTAGACATGTAATAAGAGAAAGAAAAATCACAAAAACTACCAACAAAGCAATGATAAATCATCAAGTTTACAAAAAGCCAAACTCTGACATGGCTGTCATTATGCCATGGAGACCAATAAGTGATAACCCATAAAAAGTCGTCATACATGTCTGTCCTCACCTTAATTAAGGTTCTACCAAAACTTTCCTCCTCCTCTTGAATCACGTTCCTAATGTGCACTTCCTGTTGTTTTAGCTCGGGGAAAACATCACCCATCACATTTACCACAACATTTACAAGCCTGAATTCACCAAGATTGAGGACGGTAAACATATTAGAAACCGAATGTATGTTCACAAATTTACCTGGAATCACTGATCAGATGGCTAGTAATAATATGAATTTCTTTTGCACATGTACATCAAATTTGAAATTTGAAATAATAGATAAATGAGTTTTAGATATTCATATGGCACTTGGATGTTGGATCTGGCAAGAAAGCTTTAGATATGGATTATGGCAGCAAATTTAAGTAACTAATCATAATACATACCCATTGAAAAAACCCTCCTTAGCTTTTAGCACCTCACGTCCATACCGAACAGCTCGACGGAGTATACGCCTCAGAACGTACTCACGACCCTCATTACCTTCAAAAGATGAAAACACAGCAAAATAAAGGTAAGAAGTCCTTTCTCTACATTAAAAAAAAAAAAATGGATATCCTAATTTTGAAGAGAGTGAGGGTACATGATGTTCACTCAGATAAACTGTTCTACAGCTTGCATCATAAATAAAATATAAAATTCGAAAGCCTTAATAAATGGTAGAAGGGAATTTATCTTCTTTGTGCATCCCCTCACAGGGTACAACCCTGTCTGTGAAGAAGAGGACCTCCTCAAGCATGAGGGATAAAAGACAGCAAACAAGATGAAACTAGAAAATTGAAAGTTGTGAATTGCAAAAGAGGGGGGAATGTTGTGAATTGCAAAAGAAGGGGGGGGGGGGGAATGTCAATAGAGATGCCAGGTCTACAATATCCTACCAGGACGAGACCCATCAGCAATGGCAAATGACAGAGTCCTGATGTGATCTGCAACAACCCTGTATGCCATGTCAACTTTATCTGCATCCTCTGGTCCGACTTTCCCAGAATATGGCCGGGCACCAGTTGCCTGTCAATAGGTTACAGGAAAACAAAATTACATATCAATTTAATCATCATCCACCAAGCAGTTTACAGTCATAAATATTAAATCAGTGTGCTAAACCAAAAAGAAATCATACAACCATACATGCCATTTGAAAAAAGTACATCGAATAGCATGCCACAACTTATGAATACGACATGTTGACTACATGTATAGGCAGCTAACAGTTCTGGAAAAAACAAGAGGCATTTAAGACTAGCAAGTAGAACCTACAACTTGCTTGCATAGATTCTCTTGAGGTAAGCAGAGATACATAAAGTTAAAGAGTTGTCTGAAGGCATAAAGATATTAGAAAAGGCAGCTTGAGGGAATACAACAGTTTATTTAACAGAGCTAGGAAGAGTTGTAACAAGATGCCCAAACAGAAAACAAGAGAAGTAGACATGGAATTTAATATGCTTAGACCTACATAGAGCTATACATTTACGTCCATGAGCAAAAGCTGGGAAACAGGGAAAGAACATCATCATGACCAATGAAGATTACAAGGAGTATCAGCTCAAGACTCAACTCTAATCCCAGCCAACATGTAATTCCTCATTTACTCTGTTCCAAATAAACTTGCAAGAATTATTTGAAAAGTTTATTAAAACATTTTTGAAAAAAGTGAAATTGATGGTCCAGATAAATTTGGAAATACTCTCTCCACTGTCTGCTATGTGTGTAAACATTCCCTTATAAAGGGTGATAAGCGACACTGTATTACAAGAATTACAAATTTACAATTCAAATTCAAATATCACACCATTCAGGACTAAAGATTATTGTGGTTCAAAAAACATAAAAGAAATATATAAAGCTTTAATTCCTTTATCAACATACCAGCTGAATAGCATCAAAGATAGGCAAGAAGACATCAGTGTCATAATTGCTCATTTTGTTTTGTAGTATAGAGGTCAATCGTTCAAAACCCATGCCTGTATCAACATGTTTTGAAGGCAGAGGTTTAAGAGAGCCATCAGCCTCCCTATTGAACTGTGACAAACAGAGACACATTAGATACAGATCTCATGGGAATAGAAAAAGTTTGCATGCTGATTCTAATACCAACTTATCAGGTATGAGACTAACAGAAACATATTAGATACAGATTTCATGGGGATAGGAAAAGTTTGCATGCTAGGATGGTTTCTAATACCAACACAAGTATGAGAATAACAGAAACATATTATGTACAGGTTTCATGGGGATAGAAGAAGTTTGCATGTTAGGATGGGTGGATTCTAATACCAACTTATCAAGGACACGATTCTTTTGTTGCCCCAGGCGGCGGAGGGCAGTAAGACACTGTATATCATTAGAATACCTGAATAAAGACAAGGTTCCATATCTCGATGCAGGTAGGATCATCATTATTAACCAATGATGCAGCATCACGGTTACCAATTCTGTCAAAATGTATTTCAGTGCAAGGTCCACAAGGACCGGTGTCACCCATCTCCCAGAAATTGTCCTATCCAAAGATATACACCCAGTTAGATACACAGATTCACTCCACAAACAATTTACAGTATAACGTTAAATAGATTTTACATGACTTAAGACTCTTATAATTTTAAAAATAAAAAATAAAAATTGCATTTTCAAGTGATTTTTTTTCTAAAAAGGGAAATGATCCCAGCACTCAACATATGGGTAGCTTAAATAGCTTTTAAATTAAGACTAATTTCAGTTGTTAATCATTGATAACCACCACCAATCACATTGTTATCATAGTATGCCATAATTACGGCATAGAATCACAGAAGTAAACAGATAAAGCTTCTTATATTATTTCCTTATGAGGTAATTGCAACGCCCATTACGCATTAAGGTAATTTATGATTAGATCATCAGAAAAGCAAAAAGTTGTTTGCATAGTAACATTCATCTAGGTTATTTTAGGGTCAAAGATAGCATTTGGCCCGACTTTTTTTAGACTTAAAAGCTATTTAAAGTTTATGGGTTTAAAAAGTAAAGTTAATATTGTTTGATAGTTTCCAATTTTTTAGCTTAGAAGTTATTTTTCAGCTAAAAGCTATTTGGAAAAATATTCTTATAGAAGTTTTGGTAAAAAGAAGAATCAAAGCCATTATTTCTGCCGGGTTCTGTGTTGCTGCCGGACAACCATTCATCTCTCGACAGACAAAATTCCTTTCTTCAGTGAGTACCAGAACATTGTCTCAGAAACCAAAGGGGCACACACACACACTGAATCAAAAAGGTTCGTATGTGAGAAAAACCCAAACATTTGCTCCAACCCACCCACTTTCCATTGACTCTACAAGCTCCTATTGGATTACCCGATCGGGGAAGCAGATGTTCATGGAGGTTATGTTCATAAGGACAGCTATTACATGTCAGTTTTGAGTCATAGTTATCTAACTAATAGTAGCCCCACTATGCTGGTCGTCGCAGCTCTTGACACCAGTTACACTGGCTTGAGACGGAATGACGAGGGGCTGCTCTGATTTGTAAGGAGGGAGATTAGGGCAACTATAAAAAGGAGAAGAGATGTAGAAGCTCTTCAAGTTAGCCTTTCTAAAAAGCTGCTTTTCTTTAGTTTTTCTTCACTGAATATAAGTTATTTTTTAAGAGCTTTTGAGGAAAAGTTTTTGCCACAACTTCTTTTAAAGAGAATAGCAGCCCAAAAAATGTTTGAGCCAAACACTACCTAATATCAAAATAAAATGCAACTGTTTTTATTTTTAATACAAATTAAAACCCATATGGAGGGAGTATACATGGCTTATACTTACAACAATCTTGCCAGACAATGAAATTACAAAGTACCATATCAAATTATTAAATATAATGTTTAGTATAATAAATATACTTTGCAGGTCTTATCAAAATATTCCATTCTACATATTCAAGAGAAAACATAGTGAAAGCATACTTTACAGCCAAATGGAAGCACACGTCCAGGAGGTAAAAACTTTAACCATATATCTCTAGCCTCAATATCAGGAGCAAGACCAGACTTCTCATCACCACCAAAATATGTGGCATAAATGCGATCTGATGGTAATTTATAAACCTACAATACAACAAAGAAGTAAATAAATAATGTAAATGTAAAAGAGATATAATCATCCATTATATCTATTGAGGAATTAAATAACTTTCAACTTCTCCATTTGAAGATATTGCAAACAAGATAAACACCTAGAATTTAGGCTTGAGCCTAACTCAACCTTACAAAACAGGCTTGTAAGGTGAGGCAAGCCATATAAGCACTATTTAGGCTATATCTCTAGTCAATGTAGGACTCCAACACCCCCACTCACGCTCGGGACTGAACATCTGAAGTGTGGACTAATGTGGGTGGAATAACAAAAGGGATCTCAACACACCCCTCACGACCGAGATTGAACATATGGAGCATGGACAAATGCGGGTAACATAGATCTTGGCTCAATAATAGATATGAGATAGGCTCTGATACCATCTTAGAATTTGGGCTTAGGGCCTAATTCAACCCCACAAAACCAGCTTATAAGGCGAGGATTACCCAAGCATAAGCACTACTTAGGCTATATCTCTAGTTGATGTGAGACTCCTAACACACCTAAAAAATAATGACTTTAGCTAGCTTATCCGAATTGAATTGAACATTCCAATTAACTTTTTTCTTTGGACAAGACTATTCATTTATCCACAATTAGCAATGCAACATCCAATTAAGATTGACAGTGCCAAGACTAATATTGACGGATGAACACTAAAAAAATCCCATATCATATTTAAGTCACAAATGCCATTCTCCCTCAAACGAAACCAAATGCAGCAACGGTAGGGATGGAGCAATTGAGGGAATGGAAGTGGTGGATAGTTACAGTGCGTGATGGTGGTGCAATTGGTAATTGAGAAGTGTTACGATGGTGGTGCAATTGCTAATTGAGAAGTGTTACTCGTAACGAGGTCTGAACACTAGAAGGTCAATTTCCACCATATGCCACAAGGAATTTAAGCAGCACAAAAACCTAGTTAACATAGAAGAAGCAACTAATATAGCACAATATGGGTAGCTTCAGTTACTTCTTAGCTAGCTAGCTGTTAGTGATTCAATATTGTTCTCAAGCACAAAACACCCCGCATAGTGATTTGACCAAACTATACCTTTGTTAACAACAAAGGGAAAATAATTCAAGAAGCAAGATAAGAAATTCCAATTGATAAAACATACTTTGGTTAGAAGCTCCCATGCCCAGCTAATGGCTTCTACTTTAAAGTAATCCCCAAACGACCAATTGCCCAGCATCTCAAAGAAGGTGTGATGGTAAGTGTCTTTTCCCACGTCGTCAAGATCATTGTGTTTACCACCAGCTCGAATGCACTTCTGGGTGTTGCAAGCACGAGAGAGTTTGCTCAAGGCAGTGTTAGGATCAACAGTTCCCAAAAATATTGGCTTGTACTGGTTCATCCCTGTCACGTCAAAAGGAAAACTTAATACACAATGGCACATATATTTTTCAACGATAACCAAATAACAAGACAAAATTACCAATGCAAAATATCTCTAACAAGTTTACCATATTTTATTCATCCGCCAGAATTGCTATTTAGCTTCGCTTTAAATTTCAACTTAAAAACACTCACACAAAAAAAAAATAGTGAAAAGACAAAAGCAAAAGCACGATTCTGCTAGCTCCGAAAGCTTCATAAAGCCACAAATGAAATTGCACAACTCAAACAAAAACCAATACGATCACAGGTTTCAATTTCAGATTCTAAATAATCAATTGACAAGTACTTAAATTTCAGTTTTAAAAAATAAGCAAAAATCTAATTGGTTCAGTGACTGTAAGCGTGAGCCAAAAACAAGAAAAGAAGGAGAAGAGTACCGGCGTTAGCAAAGAGAAGGGTTGGGTCGTTGAAGGGGACGACGGGGCTAGACTTCCAGTAGACATGGCTCTTGTCTTCGAAGAACTTGACGAACGTGTCTCTGACGCTCTTGGCCGGCCACTCCAGATCGAGTGCGTCGGCTCCTGGCATGGCGGAGGAGGCGGTGGAGAGAGGAGATTTGGAGAAGGAGACGCTGCGAACGGAGAGTGAGGGTGGCGGCGCCAATGGAAGGCTACGGTTACAGAGAGAAATGAGCAAACTGAAACCTCTTTTCATTCACTCATGTCTTGTCTTTGATTGTTTTCACGCTAACGTTATGAAATTCCAACAAAATCCTGTTCTGACCTCAATATCTCGGAAGCGGATCCTCTCCCACCGTGCTCTCTACAGCGATGTCTCCCGCACAAATCCCAGTCGTTAGAATGATCCACGGCTGAGATATTAGACGAAAAATTAAAAAAAAAAATCGTCTCGGCCCCAATTTTTGCTTTATATTTCTGTCTGGGTTTTTTTGCTTCTCTAAAGATCACGAGTTTGATTGCTTCTCTGAGTTTGAGTTCCCAATATCTCATCATATCTGAATAGCTATTTGTATCACAAGTATTCGTGCATTGTATTGTATATAATATAATTAAAATTTAAAATTTTATTTGAAAATTTTATCAAAAAATTTATTTGAAAATTTTAAATAATAATAATAAATATGGATCTTAGATGTCTTATTTGATATAATGTTGATTGAGTGAAAAAAAATTAAATATTCATTAAAATTTCCAAAAACTAATAAAATATTTATTTAGTAACTATTATATTTATATTGATTAGATTTTGATTTAATATAGAATTTTGATTTTTTTTTTGTACAGAAGGTAGGTTATGTCATTTCACTAGCAATAATGTGAGCAATACAATACATCAAAAACTTGAGGACAAGCCATATATGCGATCACCCCATTTTAAATGTGAGCAGTTTTATTAGCTTGCCTCCTAGCAAATACTACATAAAAGTGTGTAAATTTAGTAGATAACAACGCTATACACTCAGAAATTAAATAACCAAACTCAGTATAGTCCTCGAAAGAAGAATTGACGGAGTCCTCAACTCTCTTGGAATCAAGCTCAAAATAAATTTTGTCCAGTTGCAACTCCGCCGTCCACTTTAAAGCACTTAACAAACCCAAAGTCTCACCTTCATTTACCTTCAACATTGGATTGTGACTCAACACTTTTGCTCTAACAAACTGACCATGATTATTCCTTATGCAAATTCCAATACCAAATTTGTTTAACTCATCCACAAAAGATGCATCCACATTGATTTTCAAATAATCAAGTTGCGGTTTGTGCCATTGACATTGTAAATGGTTCAGCCCAATTGCATTTGTTGTTTGCTACACCTCCGTCTCCTGATTTGCAAGCAACCATTGCTGGAAAAATGAAGTGGCACGGGCTTCTATTGCTGCAGCATCTTCATGAATGTTATCCCATACTTTTTATTTCTACTTTGCCATAAACTCCATAACAACATGCACCACTTCCTTCTGTTTATAACATCAAATTTCATGCATAGTTTGAAAAAAAGATCTACAAAATTGTCAGCCTCCAAAATTATGGGTTCAATGTAATCCCATAACCCCACTCTTTGCCACAACTCCATACTTTATTGACAGTCAATGAATAAATGGCATGCATTTTCAGAATTAATATCACAACAGACACAATGAGCTGGGCATTGAACTCCTTTTTTGCGCAATTTATCCCTTGTAGGAACACATTCTCTAGCCAACTTCCACAAAAAATTCTTGGCCTTTGGGGAAATCTTCATTTGCCAAATCACATTCCAATCTCCTTCCTTCTTTAGATAGGATGTATCAATTAACTTGTTTATACACACACAGTAACCGGTTTTCACTGAATATACATCCCTTTTATCATATCTCCAAATTAATCTATCCTCCATCACACATTCCAGCAGCGGTATATTAAGTATTAAGGGGACCTCTTCTTCCACCACCAGCCCTCTAATTCGCTCCTCATCCCATTTTTTTATCCCATCACAAATAAGTCCTTCACCATGACATGATTCCAAATCGGTTCTGTGGGCGTTCTATGATTCTCATCAAGTAACCATTGATCACACCACAATTGAATTCCATCTCCCTTCCCAATAATCGATCTAGTTCCTTCTCTTAGCAAGGCTCCTGAATGACAAATGGTACGCCATGTATAACTAGAGTTACTACCCACCGAAACACTCATAAAATCACTATTTGGAAAGTATTTAGCTTTTTAAATTCTAGTGATGAGAGCATCTGGTTGATTAAGTATTCTCCAACCATGTTTACCCAACATAGCAATATTAAAAGCATAAAGGTTACGAAAGCCTATACCTACATCAATTTTGCTAACAGATAATTTATCCAAGATAACCAATGAATTCCTTTAGATCCTCCTCTTAATGACCCCATCAGAATGAATTCATCATCTTATGAATATCATCTCCAAGAGAATAGGGAATAAGAAAGATGCTCATAATATATGAAAGGACAACTTGCAAAACAGATTTTATGAGTACCTCTCTCCCCCTCCTGAAAGGCTCTATCGCTCCAAGAATTTATTATCCTCCACACCCTATTCTTAATAAATTTGAACGTGGCTTTATTAATTCTGCTTATCATAAATGGGAGACCCAAATATTTGCCCGTTCCCAGACGAACATTTACTCCCAACATAGCTACAAGGTGAGACAAGTCTTCTACAAGCACATTTTTACTGAAGAATATTTCTGACTTATTGAAGTTAATCATTTAGCCAGATGCTTCCTCATAATTTTTTAGGATTTCGTGCATAACACAAATCTCAGATTCCTTTGCCTTGAAAAACAGGAAGCAAACATCTGCAAAAAGTAAATGTGAAATAATAAATGCATATTGTCAAGGTTGAGACAGTAGAATACTCTTTTAAGTGTTTTGTAATCAGTGAGATTATTGTGGAAAATCCTTCAAGAACGAAGGAACTAGATGTAGCTACCAGTTGGTGGTGAACTAGTATAAATCTTTATGTCTCTTTCTCTATTGCTTTAACTTTATTTCTATCTTGCGAGAAAAACAAGTTTTCACTAACTCTATTTTAGCATCTGGTTCATTTTTCGGCGTCCAGTATTAAAAGATTTTCTAAAGAATTTGTTTTTCGAGTTGGTTTTATTCTTAAGTTTGTAAAAAGTTTTCAAATAATTCAGCCCCTTCTTGTGTTCATGTTCACAATTGTATAACCCTAGCCCAATTGGATCAAAGTTAACCTTCTGAAGCCCAACAAAACCCATGTCAAGCCCATCAGGACCATAGTCCCATCTTGTTGGCCCAATCCACCTCACCCTTTAACTATGTGATGGGTCTGACCTTACTGGATCATAGTTAACCAATTGAAGCTCAACAAGACCCAAGTCCCATCTCATTTGAGCCAACCCACCAGGTCATTCAATTGTATGGGCCTGGCCCAGGTTGATTAGAGTTAACAATGCCAAGCCCAATAGAAGCCCAACAAGACCCAAGTACCATCTTGTTTAGGCCAACACACTTGTTCTTTCAACTGTATGGGTCTGACCCTACAACAAGGTCCGTTTGACTTGCAAAAAAATAAAATAAAAAAATAAGGGACTGGACAACACAACAATATATATTCCATGTTTGATTTGAAATGTGTTGAGAGGACGCGACAAAATATAGTAGGATAGGGACTCGACAAAAACCCAATTTTTATATGAATATATTATAATTATTTTTGTAATATATATTTATATATATATATATATTACAAAATATATAGTATAATACAATATTATATATTATAAAGGGAATATTAGTAAATTTTAAAAATATTTTATTTGCATATTCGTAACTTTAATATTATTTTATTTGTACTATCCGTTGTCTACCATACAATATACAAGACAAATAGTTATCCAGTAACTTGAAGGGTTTGTCCTATGTTATTTTGCTTATTTTGTGCTTCAATGTTTATTAAACGCATCCTATGTATTTTGTTTTTCAGTTAGTGCGTGTTTCATCCCACAAGTAATGTTTACATAATAGAAATTGTAAATCGAATTACGATGACAAATGATTGAAAAATGGGAAATGCACTGAATGAATAAAGTGATGATATCATTATTAAAATTTTAGGTTATGATAATTTAGTCTTTTCACACCTATAAATTAGAGAGTAAAGTGCAGTTGGCCCTTAAATCTATTAATAGAAGTGTGTGTTTCAAGGGAGTGTAATATCCTTGTTTCTCAAGAGTGGAAGTTGTAATCTACACATATTTATAAGTTAATGACCATATATATATACCGTGTTTGTGTTATTTGTTACGAAGTTAAAATTGTTGTAGTGGTTAAGCCCTTTGATTGTAGACTCTGTGTTGTGTGTTCGATTCCCCAGTTAATATTTTTGTAAGTCATTTGTCTGATTTAAAATTTTTGTTGCACCTAAAAGAAATTGGTTTCACGGATTCGAATCGCGTTGCCTTGTATTAAAGATGTCTTTCCAACCGAACCAGAAGCTAAACTACTTGTAAGTTTACAAAAATATTTTATATGTACAATGTTTACCCTCATCGGATGATGGCTGAGAAATGATTTTATGAAATCCTGCACACCCAACAAAAACCTGACACAAATCTCTCTCCCTCTATTTTCCTCTCTATCGAAATGTCTTCTCTTCAAAAATGGCAACTGCAAAAGTTGGAATCTTTCCCTCACATTACCCCCACATGCCCCAAAACACACTAATTTGATCTTCATCTGTGGGTACCTTGTGCAGATCAAGGGGTTGCTAAAGGGGTATGCTCCAGATTCATCAACTTACATGAATGGTGAAAGAATTAGGGCTCCACTTTTTCCATGTGCAGAGGGGCCGTCTTTCTGGTGTGGAGGTGCTTTGATTTTTCGGCGCGAAGAGGCCACCTTACCTGCTTTGATTGTGATAATGGGTGTGGGGCATGCCCAACCATGTTCTTCTCAGTGGAGAAGAAAGAGTAAAAAATCAAGTAAATGTAGTCTATCGTAAGGGTGAGAACGTAAATCCTAGGGTGATTAAATGTTGGAGTACATGCACCACCTAAAGTGGTGTAGCATGCTAGATGAAGCCCTTTCCCCTTCCGCAATTCAAATTCGCTGGAGAGAAGGGAGTTGTTCGCGTCGCCAGCTCTGGAAGTGACTTCTGCTTCTTCAGCTTTTTCTTCTATTATCAGTTGTGTATACGATATACTGTTTAGGTTGCTTCACAGTAGAATGCAGAACACTAATAATAATAATAATAATAATAATAGAGAAACCAAAATACTAATCAATAGGATTGTGGATGAATTTGAAATTCAAAAAAATTAGCTTATAATATAGAAAAGTAAAAAATTATGGTAAAAATTATTCTCATGTTTTTAATGACATGTCACGTATAACACTCTTGTATATGCTACCGGCCAATTTATTGGGGGTAAACAGGTCCTGAGGGGAAAAAAAAAGAAAAAAAAAAGTCCCCGAAACATTGCGGACCCGGAATTACGGATCCGACAACCCGGTCCACAAAAGGGTATTGCTGCGGCGTGCAAAGCGTGAAACATTGGATGTAGTAATCAGTAGTGGTAGCAAGCAGCATAGCAGAAGCAACAGCAGACGGAGCTCCAACTGAAAAAAGTTAACAACGATGAAGCCTCCCAACCCCCCATCGACGGTGGTAACAATAGCAATAGCACTACTAACACTAGCATCTTTATCCTTCGTTCCCTGCTCAGCATGGCAGATCCTCACCAATCACAATTTCTCTTCTCAGATCCAACTCCATCCACACCTCCTCCTTCTCGTCACCGTTCCCTGTACGCAACCCTCTGTTTCCTTCACTTCGATCTTCATTATGATTAGGAATTTTTACACAATGTCGTTTTGGTTCTAATGCCTTTTTTTTTTCTTTTTCCAATTTCAATTTTGAACCGTAGGGTGTGGCGAATCGCGTTCTCTTATGAAGGATGTTTCGCTTATAATCGCCGATAAGCCTAAAGAGTTTGAAAATCTAAAACTCATGTTTATGCATAGGAATACGGAGAAGACGCTGGCGGATTCAATAGGTGCCAGTGCAGATGGAATAACTCTGATTTATTTCCATTATGCTGTGTCTTATAAGTACAGAGGAAGACTTGCGGCGAAAAATTTACTCTCTTCGTTGCATCGTTATATATCCCTTGCGCCTGAGGAGGTTCCCCTTAAAACCCTTAATTCTGCTCGAGATTTCAGAACGTTTCTTGATTCGACTGATGAGGCTGTGGTTCTCGTTGATTTTTGTGGATGGACGCCGAAGTTGCTCGCCAAAAGTAAGAAAAACAATGGAACGGAAAATGGTGAGTCTTATATGTTGGACCTCCAGAAATTGATGTTTACCTAATATTTGTTTACGGGGCATTTGGAATATAGCATATTTAGAGCATAATTTGAGCTTATGTTGTAGCACAAACATTTATGCAAGTATTTGAAAAAACTTATAAAAATAGCTTTACGATATATCCATGAGCTGTTTATATCTTATTTCAACAAGTTTTTTTGAGATACATTATGAACAAGTTCGCACGGAACTTACCCTGTTCCCCAATTGTATCTTTGAAAACAAATGTTAAGGACATATGATAAGCTCTCATACGATAAACATTTATAACATAAGCTCTCATATCATAAGCATTTATTGGATAAGCGCTAAATGAAGCTCTTTCACCAAACACCCCGTTTCAGAAATAATTTCTGTATTTAGTATTGCCATTTTCTATTTTTTTTTTTTACCTTCATTATTTAGATATAATTAACTTCTCTTTTTGTATGCTTATGTTACGTGTGTATATATGTTACTTGGAATGTATTATTGGCTATAGGGTATATCGCTCATTAGAAGATGAGTCACTATCGATATACGGACATTTTCCTTGCAGGGGTTCACCTTGGAATGGGCTTTAGAGGAGAGAACAATAGAATATCGGTGTCAATGGGGAAGACTAACCAGAAGGTGGATGGTATTATCTAAGTGCATGACAATGTGAAAATTTTGAGCTTAAATAATAAATTCATAATGTCATTCCTTTCTGTTTTCATTTTCTCTTTTTCCCCCATAATAATCAGAGGAGGGCATGTGCAAGGCTGAACTCAGCATCAATAAAGGGTTTTGTGAAGTTCCTTGGCTTGGGGAATTTACCTCAGTAAATTATGACCATTTGGAGGGCTTCAATGATAGGAATGGTCATTTTCTACGTTCCTGTTCATTTGAAGAATTTGAGCGTTTCCATTCTTTCTACGAGAAATTCATGAATGCTGTGAGAGAATTCTTTCTGCCTCCAGAACGGCATAGATTTGGTCTGGTTTCGGATAGGTCGATGCTTTCATCCCTAGGTGTTGGTGATTCTGGTTCATGGTTTGCAGTTCACTACCTAGCTGGATGTTCAAGTTGTTCAAATATTCTTAAAGAAGGGGATGACTTGAACTATGTTTTGCAGATGAATAATTATTTTGTCAAAGAGGTGAATAAAACCTTTCTAGCTATTTTTCCAAGTTTTGTGGTGTATGTCATGATGTTATATTTCATCACTCCCTTATCCCATCTCTAAGCCCATCTTTGATCGTACTTGTCATGAATCAATTATCCTGAAAGCTTGCTTATCAAAAAAAAAAAAAAAAAACCTATCCTGAAAGCTTAAGTTGTTAGGTGAAGACATGAATTATTTTACATTACATCTCCAATGGTATTGTAGACTAGTTTATTTAGCTGATATAGATACACTACCAACATGCAAGTTAACGCTTCTTTCAATCAATTAACCCCTTTGTGAGATTTACACTGTTTTATTTGTTTCACTTAGTTGGAAGGTAATGGACATGATCAAGATGCCATTCTACCAGCAGCTAAGCCATCTGTACTTCTATTTGTTGATAGATCTTCTGACTCCTCAGAAACAAGTGGAAAAAGTATGGAAGCTCTTAAAGCTGTTAGAGTATTGGCAGAGCACTATCATGTTGTGAATCAAATGGGTAGGAAGAATAATGATAATCACGAGAAAGTTTCTATCCAAGGTTATCGTGGCTTGAAGAGTACATCTGATCTTCTTAGGTCAAAGCTGTTGGTGAAAGCTCAGAAGATTAAACTAAACGAGAAGATGTCTTCAATCATGATTATTAACGAGGGTAAGCAAGTTAGTTTGGATAATGTAGCTTCTCATCTAAAAGTGAGTTCTTTGGATGAGATCTTGGGTTACATTCTCCAGCAAAAGAAGGATGGAAAACTAAGCTCTCTAGCAAAGGATTTAGGTTTCCAACTTTTATCTGATGATATTGACATCAGTTCAGCTAATACACAACAACAATTGCATTCAGAAGTTGAATCAAATCAAATTTCAACAGAAACTTCTCAGGAAACTGCAATGATGGATGACTATCCAAATAGATCTGCTGGAGAGCTTGAGGAAAATCCCAAATTGACTGAGGTCAAGAGACCTTCTATTGTCACCAGTGAAGAGGTAAAAGCCGTGCAATCTGAAGAACCCGTCACAGATCATGAACTTCCTAGTGCCAAAATTATGAAATCAGAAATAGATAGTCCCACAGATGGTTCTTCTGATGGAAATGAGTATGGGGGAGAACAGGCTCATTTCCTTGGTTTTAATGGTTCCTTTTTCTACTCTGACGGTAATTACCAATTACTTGAAAGGCTCACCGGTGGTTGTAGAATTCCATCTATGGTCATAGTTGATCCCTTTCGGCAGCAACATTATGTTTACCCTAAAGAGAAAAGTTTCAACTTTGCTTCACTGTATGGTTTTCTTTCTGAGTTTCTTAATGGAACCCTGCTTCCATATCAGCGATCAGAACATGTTCTTCAAGGCCAAAGGGAGGCCAGGCGTCCTCCATTTGTTAATTTGGATTTTCATGAGGTGGATTCTATACCTCGAATCATGACTAGTGCTTTCTCTGAACTTGTTATTGGTTTAAACCTATCTAACAAAGAAAATACTTCAAATGCATGGAATAAAGATGTCTTGGTCTTGTTTAGCAATAGTTGGTGTGCATTTTGCCAGAGAATGGAAATGGTTGTTCGTGAAGTATATCGGGCCATCAAGGGCTATGTGGATACGTTAAAGAGGGGATCTCGGAACGTTTCTGATCATGGTAAGAATTCAGTGTGTATGTATGTGTCTGTCTGTCTCTACCACGTCATATTTCACTGGTTTAAAGTTTAGGTTATTTGTTTTTAGCATGTTTTTGCAAAAAGGAGAGTATTTTTGTGTCTTTACTTTTAGTAAGTTTTTCTGTATTTTCTATATTAGCAATTAGCTTTCCTGCATTACTAAACCAAATTGATTTTAACTTGATCTCGGAATGCTAATTTTTACTTGTAATTTGTCAATGAGCTTGACTCTGCACCTCTGATCTTTTCATTAATCCCTATGGTTCTTATCCTATTTGGTGGACTTGATTGACGTTGGATGTTGTTATTTGAATTGTTTTCTGGAAGAATTTTCTGATGAAATGGTAGATACAATCTCTAATAGTTTGACAACTGATTGCTGCGTGGCAGAAAATTTTGATTATGTTGCGATGAAGATTCCGGTAATCTACTTATTGGACTGTACATTGAACGACTGCCATCTGATACTGAAGTCAGTAGATCAGGTACTTGTGGATCTATGCTTTCCAGGCCTCAATGTTCTGTCTCGTTTATATATTCATTATGTATTATTGGTTCACTTTTTCCGAAAAATCTTGAGATTACTTTGTCATTATTGTTGGGCGAGGCCAAATGAAGATGATGGATTGTTAGTTGTTAAAAGCTTTTGGAATAATAACAATGACAACAACAAAAGCCTTCTCCCACTGGGTGGGGTTGGCTGCTTCGATCAGATGATGCTATAATGTCTTATTATAAAATCATGTCTAGTGAGTAGTGACAAATCATTTAAATGACTCTTTGTTTTAGCCACAAAAAAAAAAAAAAAGATTATTGGACTAAAATGACTTTCTTGGTTTTAGGCAAAAAAAAAAAAAAAAACTTATGGTCAAGCTTGGATTAGGAGCCAAAAGCTATTTTTGAGACTGAATGTGTAGTAGACTAGTAGTAACTTGCTTGTACAACTGTTACTCATTTATTTCACTATATTTGTAATTAGGAAGGACTCTGGATAGACTAGAATAGAATAGAATAGAATTTAAGATGGGACTAATTTGGTTGCATTGCAAAGAATAGAGCGACATTAACATTGTTTTATATTTTATATTCTTGTTATCAACAGACATCATGAAGAAATATGATGAATCTCATCTATGATTTATTTGAAACATGTAACATTGAATGTAAGTAGTTAATTGTCTGACCAGTCAATTTGAAATTTTATGCAATTAAAAGTTTTGGACATTATAACCATTTGTTTATGCTCTCTGGTTAATATTGTTTGGTGTACGTTAAATATGCAGAGGGAGGTTTATCCTGCACTGGTTTTATTTCCAGCAGGAAAGAAGAAACCTCTTCTTTATGAAGGAGATATGGCTGTAATTGATGTTTTGAAGTTTGTAGCCGAGCATGGAAGTAACTTTCATCATCTTATCAAAGAGAAAGGTAAACATTCATGTGCTATACTATTTTTGTATGTATGAACTATTAGAAAGCATCTGAATCAGCTGTTGTTGATGTCAAACTTGAGTCACATACTTTAGCCTCATCCTTGTTTCCTATCCCTTTTTATCCCCTGTATCCACTTGCATTAGGCTTCATTGAGGGAATTGACTAGTGGAGTCGTAGCTAGTATATCTTCTATTGCCTTCTGCTTTTATTAGCATATCATCTTTCAATTTATTGTCTTCTGTTTTGTCAAACATAAACATCAACTGTGGTAGTTGTCTAAATTCTTTTATCTCATGGTTTCAGGAGCAGTTCTGTGGCCGTCTGAAAGAGTAGGCAGGAATCAGAACTTATATGGCACTTTGCAAACCGATGTCCATGAGGAATCACTTCATACGCGCAACAAATATCACGGAGCTCCAGGTCAAGATAGAATGCTGAATCAGGTGGTCAGACCTAACCTGATAAATTTACCTGTATCAAATGGATGGCATGAAACATTGCCTCACGTGGTGATTGGTTCAGTGCTAATAGCCACAGAAAAGCTTTTGGGGGTTCAGCCATTTGATGGATCGAAGATTCTCATTGTGTCAGCCGATCAAGTAACTGGATTTCAAGGTCTCATCATCAACAAGCATCTAAAATGGAGTTTTCTGCCTAAATTGGAAGAAGACTTGGAAAAATTGAAAGAGGCTCCTTTGTCCCTTGGGGGTCCAGTTGTGAAAACTGGAAGGCCTCTTTTATCCTTAACTAGAACAGTTCCTGGAAATCATTTACCTGAAATCCTGCCTGGAATTTACTTCGTTGATCACCTGGAGACAATTCGTAAAATTGAGGAGCTTAGGTCAGCAAATGAACCAGTCGCTGATTACTGGTTTTTCTTTGGGTACTCAAGTTGGGAATGGAACCAGTTATATAATGAGATGAGGGAAGGAGCTTGGAACTTGAGTGAAGATGGAGTTAGACATTTACATTGGCCTTGACTACCTTTTATTTATCCTCTTTACTGTACTAATAACATTTCTGATCTCCTTGTCATATATAGAAATATTTTACAAAGCACATATAGTAGAAAACAGCATCAAGCATACGCGATTCATCGAAAGGCATTGTGGTGCAGGGTTAGGAAAATGCCTGCATGGTAAGTCATCCAAAATTTTCTTTTGAAATGGTGACTTACACAGTTACCCCACGCCTATGTGTGTTTACTTGATGTCCCTTTACACTAAGAAGATGCAAAGTCGTTTACTTGTCTGCATAATGCTTAGCCTTGCAATGCATGGTTAAAAGCGAAAGCAAAAACAAAATAAAAAATTGGACCGTGAAGAAACACATGGTTAACCAGTGCAAATAAGTGATTGCGTGTGATTGAGAACATTGCATATTAGTTTAACAAATCAATTAATATATTCTCCATTGGAATTCTGTCAGAGGTTGGGCTCAATATGCCTTTAAAACATGTTACTTGGATAGGTTTGTGCATTCATTTCCTGTCTGCTTGATGTTACCATGAACTTTGCTAGCATCTAGTCAAATTAGAAAAGGAAAAAGTAGCTAACATGGTATAGAGAACCGGTGATGAAGTTCTATGAAATTCAGACACAAGATGGTACAATGATAAAGTTTAAAGAATATACACGGCAGGTTATTTTATACACAAACAACAAATTATCTGTCAGCCTTGGCTAATCCATGCATTTATTCAGTTAGCCATTGGATTGAACTAATGTTGGTCCTACTAATGCATTTCATTAACAGAGGACTAAAGAACGCTTGCACAGAGTTGGACACAATCCTTTTACGACAAATATAAGGTAAATTGTGAGTGTTGGAGTGAATTGAATTTGTAGGTACTCACTTCCACCGCGTCCAACACCGAAACAATATTCTGGGCTGCATGAATAAACTAAAAGAGTAAACTCTCAATTTAGTCCATGAACTAACACTCTTTCTCTTATTTAGTCACTAAAGTATATGAAAGTAATAAATAGTCTTTAAAGTATGTGAAATTCATCAAAAATTAGTCTATAAAGTTTTATAAGTAATCCCTTATAAGGACTAATGAGACAGATTTCACAAAACATTCGGAACTAATTTGACGATTTTTACAAACTTTAGGACTACTTATTATTTTCATATATTTAGGGACTAAATAGGAGATATAATGTTAGTTCAAGGACTAAATTGAGGTTTTACACTGAAGTAAACTATTCTTATTTTACAATTTGTGCTTCTTGTATTCTTCTTTCTCTTCACTTATAACTTATATTTTTTTTTTTTGGTAAAACTTATAAATTTTTTATAAGAGAAATAAGTAAATAAATAAGGCACATTTCATCACACAACATAAAAAAAAAGCCCATATTAAATATACCCCCACCTATTGAGTATACCCCCCAAATTTAACAATTTTTCAAAATATCCCTACTAAAAATAACAAAATATCAGTTTTTATTTACTCACCTCACACGTTCCGGAAATTCCAAAATCACGAACTAAGATGCTGCAGTTGTACCGAAAATTCGAATTTCCAGTATGCTTTTTTTTGCGTTCTAAACTTAGTTTCGGAAATTCCAATTTTCGGTATGCAATTTTTGTATACCGGAGATTGGAATTTTCGGTATGATTGGACTTTCACATTTCCACTGGAAATTATGAATTTCCGGTATACAATTTTTTTAGTTTATACCGAAAATTCACAATTTCCGGAACACATCAATATGTTCCGGAAATTGTGAATTATGTTCCGAAAATTCATAATTTTCGGTACACATTTTTTTAATTTTATATCAGAAATTCACAATTTCTGGTATGATGTGTGTTTTTTTTAATGAATTTTAATATATATATATATATATATATATATATATATATTTTTTTTTTTTAATTTGTATTACTAATTATTTGGATATTTTTTATGGTTTCAGATATGCCTAGGACGAGAGGAGGGAGAGGAGGATTTCCAGTTTTGCCAGTGCACCACCTCGTAAACAGCAGCGGCCTCTGACTGCCTCTAGCGTAAGGGGCATGTTGATCACAGACAGCCTCACGATGAGCATGTGGAATCTCAGGACGAGGTACCTCATATTGCAGACGAGGTCCCAGAGGATGAAGCTGGAGACCAGGATCCCTTTTCTGGAGGACTTTACGATAGGTCGTTGCTTACAGACTTTAAGCATCACGTTGCCTATCAGATATGGCAGGGGCAGGTATACATCTGGTTGTTGTTTGAATTTTGAGCAAACATTTATTTTTTTTGTATGATAAATGATGTTGACAAAGTTTATTTGTGTGCAGGATCGTGATGCGCTTAAGGTGGCCGCCCACGGCCTGAAGTTACAGAAATGGTTGGGGAACCGTATACCACCGCCTCCCCAGGTAGCGGAGGTAGTCGTGCGAGCCGGCCTATTATCCTTGATGTACTGCTGCTTCAGAATGATTGGCAAGGCCTTAGTGTCCGCATTTGTTGAGAGATGGCACCGGGAGACGAGCACCTTCCATCTACCCTTTGGAGAGATGACCATCACACTTGATGTGTCTTGCCTCCTAGGCCTTACTGTCAAGGGCTCTTTCTATGTAGCCCCAGTGGACATTGCCATATCTTACTTATAGACATTGCTGGGGTGTACATATGCGGAGGCATACAAGGAGACGCAAGATATGAGGGGTGCTCATGTGAGTATTGACTTTTTAATGAAGACATATGACGACTGCAGGAACGACGGAGAATGGGACTATGCAGCTAGAGCCTTCATATTGCTGTTGCTGGCCTGTACCATTTTGGCAGACAAGAGCCATATATACATTGACGTCAAGTACCTGAACTTGGTACGTGACTTACAGGAGGTTGGTAGGGTGTCATGAGCTAGTGCTACACTATCCGTGTTGTACGGATATCTGGGCGACACTAGTCTGTATGACACTAAGCAGATTGGCAGATATATGACACTTTTTCAAGTACATAGCCTATTTTTGTAAACAATTATTTATTTAAAATATTGGTATGATGGTTGATTCGTTATTGCTGTCACATACATGAATATATGAGTATTTCCCTACTATCTGCCCCTGGAAAGATCTTGGCTGCACCGAGGGCATGGCACGAGCCAAGAGGTGGTCGCCTATTTGGGGTAACGACCAGGTGGAGCCCATCAGGAGAGCACTGGATGCGTTGACACCTGATGATATTTGTTGGTACCCGTGGACTACACGCAGGATGCAGCCTTATCCCGTGTCCCTGTTTTCAGGGTACATCCATTGTGCTTCGTTCAGAGTGTCGTACCTGTCTGAGAGGGTAGTCAGACAGTTCGGCTATATCCAGGACATTTCTCGGCCACCACCACTTCATCCCACAGCCGAGGAGATTACGGATGCGTGGATATCTTTTTCTCTGCACTCTATCCTTTCGACTGTCCCACTAGACGTGGCCTCTCATCCAGCGGAGTGCACTGAGAGATACATCGAGTGGTACCGCAGGATGTTGCATCCACTTTTGATAAATCCGGCCGTAGAGGCTGCTCCTGAGGCTGGGTCTGAGGCCGATTGTGTAAGTGTTTAGATATAAATTATGTATTTTTTGTATTTGTTTATTTCCTCGATGTCTTGTTGTAATTTGCAGGCGAGTTGTTATGATATGACAGAGAGGCTGAACTTAGTCACCGGCATTCTCCATACGATATCTGAGGATGAGCAGATCCCGATGAACCCCGCTAGGCTTGCCGAGTATATTGCCCAGACACTATAGATAGCGCAGGGTGGGACGGAGACATCCTCATGGCGCCTAATTTTTTTCTGTAAATTTGAATAAAACGTCAACTTGATAATTTTTGTTGATGCATAATTTGCTCTTTGAGTCTGATATATTGCTTACGTTTGACGAATTTTATATAGATATGGTAAAGACTAACATCAGAGCGCAAGAAGCGCCAGACCCAGAACCCCCACAAGACGTGTCGTCGCGTTGCCACTCACGAGCATGAGGCTACCACTGCCGTTGATGTGCCTGAGGCTGTCCCTATCGTCGATGTGCGTATGCCTCAGGCTACCCCTATCGTGCTTGTGCCTGAGGTTGCCCCTGACGAGCAGGTGACCGACGCTGCCTCTCATCAGCAGAAGGCCGACAATGTTGTTCTTGATTTGTTCCCAGGAGGCCCAGAGGACACATCAGTCCTTCTCTCGTATGCCGATCACGTTTCCACAACATTGTGGACTGGCGAGGTAAGTAACAGTTGAAGTTATTATTTTGTTCGTTTCATTTGACATTTGAATGCAACTGACACCTGTCTTTGATGATTCTAGGATGATCGCGGCGAGTTGAAGATCGTAAACCACAAAAAACTGTGGTAAAGGTAGTGGCTGTGAAGAAGATTAAGGGGATTGTGGAGGATTCTAAGCTAAGGGACCTTTGTGGCATTAGCTACAACACTGTAGACAAAGGGCTCCTCAATGCATTTACAGAGAGATGGCAGCCGAACACCTGTAGTTTCCACCTGCCAGTTGGGGAGATGACGATCACATTGGATGATGTCTCCCAGCTTCTGCACATTCCAGTGAGGGGGACTTTTTCAACATGCCAGACTTGGACAAGGCGGAAGCGGCTCAGTGGTTGCACACCATGTTGGGTGTGCCCATGCCTGAGGCACGGCAGCAGACAGATAAGGGACCGCTGTGCAGCCTCATGTGGCTTCGAGATGAGGTGTACCCAAGGTGTTGCAGGGATTAGCAGTGGGACAAGGCAGCGAGGGCTTTCTTGCTACACCTAGTTGGCAGCACCATTTTTTGCCAACAAGAGCCAGTCTCGGACGCGGGTGGCCTACCTGGACATGTTCAGGGACCTCGGTTCAGTTGGCAACTATGCATGGGGTGCCATTGTCATTGTATTTATGTATGACTAGCTCCAGGAGGCTAGCAGGGCGGTGACGAGGCAGCTGGCAGGTTATGCGACGCTGTTACAGGTACGAATTTTTATGTTTTACAGATTTTTAAAATTTAAAATTTAATTCAATATTATATGAGTTATTATTTTCCGTACAGACATGGATATACGAGCACTTCCAGGGTGCCGCATTCGGATCTCGGGAGTTAGATTCTATTTACGACGAGCAGGCGCCCCGAGCTAGCCAGTGGAAATTGACTAGGGGTGCCAGAAAGGTGGAGCCATACTGTCACGCATTGGACAAACTCACAGATGCCGACGTTACATGGGAGCCTTACGTAGAGCACAGAGTTGCGAGAGGCTGGGAGCCGATTACATTGTATAGGGGATTCATTTGGTTTGGTCCTACGATGGTCCCATACCTACCAGACAGGGTCTTGCGGTAGTTTGGACACGTACATCGCATCCCGGGGGATCCGCGTGATATCCGACAGTAGCCTGTCAGTCCAGAGACGTTGGACCGTATGTGGTTTGCATTTGATCAACACCTTGTCCATCTTGGTCATCGGGTGGTGCCTCACCTGTCAGCAGTGGAGGCTGGGTATATGGCGTGGTTCCGCAGGATCTCACACCCATACATCTACCCAACAAATGTATGTAGGATGCGAGATGGGAGAGGGTCCGTTGGATCGCGGACGCGATGATGTAGGAGCATTTGGTGGTGTAGCCTGATACACCTGGTTGGTACCTGATGCAGGAGCTGGCTAGATTAGCCCTTCCCCATCCCCGACTATGCGCACATATCAGCGGAAGAGAAGCAGGGGGTCGGCCTCTACATCGACGCAGACGTAGTAGTTTATTTTTAGGCTTTTCCTAGTTTTGTATTTAAGACAACTTATTTTTTTATGTCGTTTTGTATTTAAGATATTTAATGGATGACAGTTTGACGTATATTACTTATGTCATTTTTTATATCTCGCTTTTAATGATGTCTGTTTGTGACTGAAATATGGAATCCATAGTAATCAAAATGAACCACAAAATAAAAGTTGCAAAAGTCATATTTCACACACACGCGTCAACTAAGTGATGCAATAGGACATCAACTTGTTGCCGCGCCACAACATCAATATGTTGACGCATGTAGTGGTGCTTGCTATTGGAAAATACACGGATGTCACTTTGTTGATGTTCAAATAAGTGACGTGCCATATCAAATTCACTGGGGGTAATATTGTCAGTCAATTAGGGAGGAGAGGTGGGAAAATTAATGGAGGAAACGTGTTTAACAAAGCCCAAAAAATAAAAGGAACCCTGCAAGTAAAACTTAGCGCACATATCACTGTACCTTCCAAAACTAATTTATCTTTTTTTTCTTTGGGTGCATCATACTAATTTATCTATGTAAGATAATAATTAATTAAAATATAATAATATTCTATTAGTTCCGGGAGATGTTATTTTCTATATAAAATAAAATATTATGTATATATATTATATATTTGGTATATATATATTTAAAAAATAATATTTTATTCAACTCCAGTTCAACCAAAAAAAACCCTGTACCCTAACTTTTTCCGGTTGAATAATCCGATTTTAATTAACTTCAAACAAATAGAGCCTCGCCGGCCTAAGAGTTAATTCTTCAGTTATAGTTATAGCCGTAAAAAGTTTGCAGTAAAGAAGCTAAAAATGAGGGGAATCGGGGGATGGTGTACCAGCCGCGTCCGTTGACATGGTTTCGATTGGACCCAAGTTGAAGTTGAGCTTGAACCCACAGCCAAGTGAAAGTAGTTTCTTTTGTAATTTGCTTTGGAATGCAAAATACAAATAAAAATGGATAGCCGTTTGAGGAATGAGGAACTTACTCCAACGAGAATAGGAATCGCAACCCCAACAAACATGGTCTTGCCCTCTTCTTCAATCCAGGTTCGTTATTACTATTTACTTGCTTTTAGTGCCAACCAATCTTCTTTGGTAATCGAACCGTTATTTCTGCTCTCTGAGTGAGTGTTCAGCTAAAACGACTAACTTGGATGACAACTCTTCGATTGAAAAGAATATCAATTGTGAAAGTAATTGGGCAGTCTTCATGATATTGGGGAATTATTTATGGCCTGTGCTTGTTTGAGAAAATGGAAAAGATGCTTGGAACAAGACATTTTGGTTTTTCACTCTCCAGGGCTCTTTGTAGAGGGTGGAAAGTCATTGTTTTTGCCTTGCTTACATGCTATGGTAAAAGTCATTGCTTTTGGTCAACGATTTACTTGTGGTATATTTGGTTCTAGAAATTGTATGAGAGTTAACTACTAGTTTGGGGGATGGGGTGAGTGGTGACATCTAGGGAGTGTTTGGGTAAACCACTTAATCGAGCGTTTATTCGATAAGCGCTTATCATATTCATATGAGAGCTTATAGCTTAAGCAATTAAATTCAATAAACTATTTGTGTTTTGATATACTCGTTGAAATTATTTGCGTTCTCAACATTTGTTTTCACTATAAAAATAGAAATTGAGGGTGGATGAGAATCAAAGAGGGAAGGACCGAAGGAGAGTAAGCTCTGCATAAGCTGTTTCCATAAGCTATCTTAAGGAGATTATTAAAATTAGTTGAAAACAACTTATGGTTATAAACTCTTCTAAATATCATGAGATAAGTCAAAATAAGCTCTTAATAAGATCTTCCAACCCCTTCCCACCCCAAATATTTGTGCCATGTGCTTAATATATAAATTATCAGAAGGGCAGTGCAACTGCGTGAATAAATTAGGGTGGCGAAGTCAAATTGATCAAAACATCCGAAGTTCTTGGGTTCTAAGTTGTCTTACATGTGGTGCTTCTTGTAAAGGTTGAGTTGTGCACCCCCCTAAGGGGTTTTTGATGTATTCATAAAATTAGGAGAATCTTACAGAGCAGAACAGAATAAAATGCATACTAACTTGTATTACTTAGTTGTTATGGTTTGTTTAGTCATTTATGATAAATAAGTGACTTCCTGAACTGTATTGTTTGCATTATTTTGTACAGTTTGAAAATTTGTATTAGTTGCTCATGTAAGTCATGTCACATATAGGATCAATTTGTAACTGTGGTTACCAAGAATCATGAGATGACGTGTTGGGGTTGTGGATTGCGCCTTTTGCTTCCATCTCATGTACCAGTTTTCAAATGTGGCTGGTGTGGGGCCATAACGGATCGGAACAAACAGAAATGTGACAAGCAGAGCTTTAGGTGGAGATTACTGCGTGATCGATGCATTGTTTCTATCGTCCTTGTGTTTATGCTCTTTCTAATATGTAAGCCACTGTTGTTCCTGCTCCTTTTTGGCTTTTGTTTGTTGTCTTCCAGTTTGACGAGACTTCTATTTTTTCCCATTCTTTTACATTTTTTCTCTTCCTGACAATATATGCAATCAAAGGCCTGTCTAGAGTAACAGTTTTTATTGATACATTCAAATTGAAACTTTATTTTTTTAAAAGGTTTACTAGTATGGTTGGGTAAATTATGTTTGATTAGTTAAATTGCGCAAGGTAGGGATAAAATGATGTATGTTAAATTTGAGTTGTCTCTATTAGAGAATATGTTCCATTAGAGAATAGAGAAACTAAAAGAAAACAAAGAGCCAAAATTTTCTACAACTCTTGTTCAGTTTCTTTGTGTATCAGAATGGAAACTTCCTTAAAACAACCATGAGCATAGCATCAAAGAGAAGCCATAAACACAAAGCACTAGGGCCTGCGGCTAATACCTCTCTTGGTCTATATACCATCCATGTTTCTGAGGTAATGAAATGCCCAAGAGAGATCACAGCCCGGAACAGAATACAAATTTTGGATGGGTGAGTAATATAATGAAGCAAGACAATAAAGGCAAGGGGAAGCCTGTAGGCCAGAGCCTTGAACACAATAAAAAATTTGAAACGAGGATATGAATCTGTTGTGCATAGTTTCAGCTATAGTTAAGTCAATTGAAGCTCATCAGGTGCTTCTAGGCCTGCAGAGTTCATTTTTAATACTTGCAGTTATGCTTGTTTGTTTTCCTCCCTATTCAAGTCAACTTTTTTTTTTTTTTTTTTTTTTTTTTAAGATCAATGTTGCAGTTCTCTAGTTGTATGTCAAGGGTTCTTCATTACATGTGTTATTGTGATATCTATTATTATAATAATACAATCATTGAGTTAGTTTCATAGTAGTGTAATTCATAGCATTCACTTACTCTTTCAAAAATGAAGAGACATCTACTGCATTGTTTTACACTTTTCTTATATATTTAGTTTGTTTAATGCAGTTGGCGGGGTGTGGGCAGTCTATCCTGTTATCTTTTCTGTCAGTCTTTGGTGGATTTTTCACTCAATCGTTACGGTAATCTTGTCTGTGGCTACCATTTCCTCTTTCAGCCTTGCAGCATTTCGTTGTGCTGGCACACCATCAAGCATAGTGTGGGGAAGCTACCCCACTATAGGGAAAGGTGAGCTTGAAAATTATACCTTCTGTCACTACTGCTTAAAACCCAAGTCACCCAGAACCCATCACTGTCGCTCGTGTGGAAAATGTATACTGGACATGGATCACCACTGCCCATTTGTAAGTTTCCATCATCTTTTCAGTATGGACATTTCAATCTCCATGGTGTGTTCATCATTCTAATTTTTGTGTGTATATGATACATGCTGTCTTTGACTGTACAATGGATAAGTAGGTAATATCATGTTATGCTGGTTTTTGGTTGTAGTCTTCTGTTGAATTTGGACAGCTTGAAAGAAGTGAGATATGAAACCCTCTTCTGTTGCCTCTATGTTTTCTCCTGTTTCTAGTTTTTATTTGTCCCATTCTTCAATAATATACCATAGGGGGGTGTTTGTTTGAAGTCATGTAAATTCATTCTCGAGAATAACTTTCCCAGGAATATAATAATGGGAATCCTATTCCCGAGTATTTTAAAAACTAAGTTGTTTGACTAACATTTAGAGGAATCATTGTAAGAGTGGGGTATATGGGTAGTTACACATAGATTTCATTCCAACTCCATGGGAATCTTTTTTCCAACCCTTCAACTGGGAATAAAATCATGGAAATGTGGAAGATGTTTCTTTCCTGGGAATCTTTTGTATCCAAGAAAAAAATTTCTTAACCTTCTAACAAACACGAGAATACACATTCCCTACCCATATATTCCCGGAATTGTACTTAGATGACTTGAAACAAACACACCCATGGGATATGACAGTAATGTTTTAAAATTCTATACAGAAAAAAGAACCAATGCAAGAAGGATTTATGATTTTCTTTTAATTTCTCCTCTCCTTAGGAAATTTTATTAATCATATCAGGCGATTGAAATGTCTCCTGCTGGTTCATGTTGGAGAGGCTTATAGAATTGTGTTGTGTTTAACACTGAGTATTCTATGTGTTCAATATGAACATGGTATTTTTTGGAGTGTCTATTTTTGGTAGTTTTAATCATTGCTTATCAACAGTGCTAAATTGAACACTATTGATAGCAAAGTCATTACAGTGTACAATAGATCTTCAAACTTTCTATATCTTTATCCTAGTGTGGTAATTGTTTGGTAATCCTTTGGCAGATCGGGAACTGCGTCGGTGCAGCTAATCACCGCAGCTTCATCGCCTTCCTTATTTCAGCATTGTTCAGCACCATCTATGTCTCCATAATATCCGCGTACACTAACTTGCATATGTGGCCACCACTGACATACTCCATCGGACGCTTAAATGCGACCACTAATGGAAATCTGGCTTGGAGAATTACGAAAGAAACTATTTTTGCCTTCCTGAGATCTTTGCTGCTTCTATCCTCTAGAGGGCTTGTTCTTGTTTATCTATTCTTTGCAAGTGTTTCAATGATGATAGGATTGAGCGTTCTTCTATGGCTGCAGCTACATTATATTTATGAGGGGGAAACTTACTTGAGTCACCTGAGTTCACAAGCTGGTAATGGAGTCGCAAAAAAGGATTGCCAAAATCTTGTTAGATTTTTTGGTTTTCCATATTCAATAAAACGAGTTTTGCCCAAGTTCATTGTTACTCAGAAGAGATACATAAAGGGAAACACGCATGATCTGTGAGCAAAGAGTTTCTTATTTTTTTTAAACAATTTTGTATCAAAGTAATTTCTTGAGTATCAGTAATGTTAATATTTAAATAATGGAAATTACAGTCATTGTATTTGAATATGTATTAAGTTAAATTGACCCCTGAATGTGTATTTTATTGGTCAAAGTAATTCTCGTGGTTCCTAATGTGGGGACTAATTTGATCTAAGAAATGCACATTAGTTTAGAAGTCTTAAGCGTAATTTTCATCATTTGGGGGCTAATATATCTTTTAAGGATTAATTTGACAATTTATTCTACTTTCAATTTTTAACTTTTAAGGATTAGTATGACAGGCAGGTATCCTACTCTTGTAATTAACATTAGAGCGCTTATTGCTATGATTTGGGATAGCATCACAAAACAAAATAAATCACTGTTGAACTAAACTACAATATTTCACTATACAGTTTGGTTTAGACCTTAAAAAATATATATAAATTGAAAATAAGAAATGCATATTTTCTCACGACATACAGCGTAACAAAAGGGCGATGTATAATATAAACTTATAATTTTTTTTAGTTAATATCCTTGTTACGGATAAATTTGAGTGTGCTTGAAAATAAATTTTAAGAATGGATTTGATTTATAATTTTTTTTTGTTTGGAATATTATATACCAGGAATTGAATTTGTTTTATTTTTTTAAGTTGTATGTATTTAGAGATCTAAAATTGGTTGAATTCTAATGCATACGTTTTAATTTTATCTTTAATTATTAATTCGTTTATTAGTTTACCTGTTTTACATATTTCAAATAAAGGTAATAAAAAATCACTTGAATAAGACTAATTTAATTCATTTATAAATTTTTATATTTCATTTAATTATATCTTTTATATTAAATTTCAAACATAAAAAAATATTTCTAATTCAAATTAAATTAATCCTAAAATGATAAAACAATAGTCAAAAATCAAAATGGAAAAACATTTTGAGGCTGAAAGTGGGAACAAAAAACTTGTCAAAAATGTATGGTCTCAACTCTCATGGTCCCCAAAATATGCATACGAAGCATGGATGCGAGTCACACATGATTATGAAGATATGGTTAAAACCGGTTAATTTTCAAATAGAAATATCAAATATCCCCTCTCTCCCCTTATCCAAACACACACTCAGTGTGATTGAGTTATGGCAAAAGCTGGAAATTTGGTATCCTCAAGAAGCTTCAACCCAATATTCGATCCATGCGCCAAAACTTTCAGGCTGTTCTCTCAGTTTCAAACTTACAAGAATGCCACCAGCAGTGTAACCGTTACTGCTTCTTCTACCAAAAGAAAGGACAACTTGCACTCTCCATTGGTAATTCTCTATTTAGTCTCCCCTTTCCTTCCTTCCTTCAATTTTCTGAATTATCCAAATCCCCACTTTCCCGGATCTTAGCATGGCTTTTCTTATATCTATACACACACACACACACACATACTTGTCATATTTTCGTCGTTTTTGTGCTAGTAAAAGCAAACTCCTTTTTTGTGTTTTTTATTCTTGAATATACTAAGAAGTTTAATGACTATGAACGGACCGTATAAATTTTTTTACGCAGTCGTCTAATCATATATTATCATGTAGATATTTATAGAGATATTTTAGGAAATAATATAATAAAGTGTTGGAAAATGTCTCTGTAATTTTTTTTTAATTATACACTGTTAGTGCATAATAATTAGACTCATTAATATCATCTAAAAGTTTCAACCAAAATGAGGTTTCGTAAATATTAACAAGTGACCATGATGTGCTTAACATTCATTCATGTTAAATCTTGTAATACAAATGGTGTATCTCAGATTATTATTATTATTATTATTTTTTTTTTTTTTTGTGACCAAGCTAATTGCAGTAATTTTTTTTAATGTAATTTCATCTATGTGATCAAACCGATTAAGATTGGGAGGAACACGAGTAGGGTTGCTCGCCGTCTGATCACAATATCACCGAGTGATGGCAAATATCATGGGGATTGGACATCTGACTATCTTGTATCTTTGCAAGACCTACAATTACAAGATTTGATTGAAGTTGAAGATGATCCACGTAGGGATGCACAAGTAGTCATCAACCTCTCCATCCAAAAGGTGGTTTAATCCAAATATTTTATTATATTGTGAGTGTAACATACTGATAAAACAAATTATGTATTTTTTCACGTCATAATATTACTTCTTAAAATCGGTCTGTTTGTTCTATGATGAAATATAATTGGATATATGTATAAAATCAGACTAGGATCCTATGCAGTGGCTGCACCAGTGCAGCCACTGTATATTCGTTGAATCTGCCTTTAGATGATTCAAATTATTTATCTCTCTTAAATCTAATAGCTCTGTAGTGGCTGCACCGATACCGCCGCCGTAGAAAATCCAAGCTGGTATAAAACCTGTTTACACCAATTATAAGTGTATAGTTACCAAACTTTTTCACTTTGAGTTTAATGTTGTCTTCCCATTTTATGTTAACTAACCAGGTGATATAAACTTTTTATTGCATGTCTTCATTGAATAGAATTAATGCTCCTAATATAATTTTCAAATTTAATTGTTTAGTCACTTGCCAACACTTGTAAATGGTAATGGCAGCATGCTAGCTTTGGCTTATCGGTGGATGCAAGAGTCACCACATCCTTCACTACAAAATGTAGCAATTGTTCTTCCCCATATTGCCGACAGGTATTTCCTAATTTCATCATGAATTGATAATAATGATTAATTTCTTAGTTTGAGATTTGTTACAGGCCTTGATCAACAGAAAAGGATTTGTCACATACCATGCTACTTATGTTGGAGAAACTCCCCTAAAATATGAATGAATATCATATTTAAGTGGTTGAGGTTTAAGAGAATTTTGATAAATGCATGATAACTATTCAATAAAAAAAAAAAAACTCATGTGCTTAGTGCCACCTTACCAATATGTCTGGGTTTTGGGACAATTAAGTGCACAAATATACCTAATAATTCTTTGGAATGAGAATGTGTTATGCGGTGGCTAAATGCTATTGCAGTTTGACGTTTTGCTTGCTATTTAAATATTATGTATATACTTTCAGAAAATAATGTATCATGCATATAAAAAATAGTACATTCTCCAATTTATGTATTCTTGGAGATATCATATACATTGTCAGATGCTAATTATATGTGTCTTCACTAATGGTTGGTTACAGATTGACGCCAAATTTAACGTATGGGTTCTGAGGGCAAATAGAGATAAACGAAAGATGCAGCTACCTGAAATTGGAGGTGACCCTTACGTAAGTCTCTAGACCAATTAGTTCCATTCTTTTTTAAGCACATAGATACAAACGCTTTAAAATAATTTCTATTTAAAAAAGCTTTCTCTTGCTTAATTTATTTGAGCGTTTCAAAAGATCACTTTTGAAAATGCTATTAAATATACTCTGTGGCAAGTTTTCTATTCAAATATCAATTTTGAATTTGACCTAGTGGTAGTCCATCCATACAGAAGGTTTTTCTTCACCATTCCAGGTTTGGTATGTTCTCATAATTCAAGGTTGAATCCATGGTAAAACATAGACTATATTACACCAGTACAATTTTCAAGGGTAAATTTTGAGTCAGAAATTTAATCTGTAACAGCTACTATAAATACAACTGTTCTATTACATTTGAATTCAATTTAGTTGTCCCAATTTTAGTACTATTACTTATAAGATTTTGCAATCAAATGAATGTCAAAATTTGAGGCTCAAAATGCATTACAAGAAATGCTGCAATGTTACAAGATATAATCTATGTAACTAATGTTGTAAAATTTAGAACTGACCATAATAAAGTGTTTTCAATGGATATAAGCTTTATACCATCATATTTTAAGAAGGAATGCCAATACCTATACCAATTTTTCTATCAAAAAAAAAACCTATTATTTAAGTCATGTGATGATTTCAAAGCATATCATGTTCCATGCTGTTGCCAACAACATAATCAATCAAAGGGTAATCTAACACAGCTCCTCATATAACACAGGTGATATATGTTAGACCGGGATACGAAGTTGATCTTGATTCCCTTGTACAAGATGCTATCCGGCTAAACTCCACAGTAAAAGTATGTTTAGCAGAATTCCAAATCATGATTTTGCAACTTGTGTTTCAAAATTTTGATTTTGGAAGCCCCAATAATTTTATATTTATATTTATTTTTTGCAGGACACGTGTTCGGAGTTGTGCGAGAAATCAGAGGGTACTATACTATGTAAGTATTTTTTTTATTTGAAAACTTATGTCAACCAACAAGGTCATGGTTGATTTCTCTTTTCTTCTTTTTCCCCTGTTTTGTAATGCACAAGGAACACCAACAACAAAGCAACCTTGACAACAAAAAATTCAAGTAAAACTTACTAATGGTCGTTTTGTTTTTCAGATACAACTGGACAAAGGCAGGCTTCTTTTGATAAAAGGTGGTCGAGACTATTAGAACTAAAGAAAGCAAATTTATGATTCATAAAATAGAAGTTTGTTGTATAGAATAATTACATATGGATTGTATGTATATAATGGCATTGATGAATAATATTCTCTTTTTTGAAATGTATACCATTACCTATGAATGCTGTCGTAAGCTATTTTCCTTAAGTTTGTATGTATACTTCTGCAGACAGTGGATAGTATTAAGTTATGAAGTCTTTCCAACAGATTTTCAAATATGCATTAAATCAGCTATCTGAAACTAAAATCACTGCATTCCATTTTCCAAATTCAACATTGAAAATGGCACTTCCAAGTTTCTGCCCCAGGAATTTTTCGAATGATAGTGTCATCAGTGCTATCTTCATAAAAAAATGTTAATAATCTCAATGCCATGCGTCACACTGATATGTTTGTTAGTTGAGGGAGTTAGAATTAGGTACTAAGAATTAGATGTGACTTGTGATTGAGATAATTAGAGATGAATGTTATGTTGTACATAAATGAAAGAAAGGGAAGACATTTGAGAAAAAGTTGGGGCCTTTTGGGCATAGGGAGGTGTAGACCTTCAAAATTCTGCATTCTATTCTGTAATCTAGTGAAAATATAATAAAATACCAGTATCAACTGGTATCAGAGCTATCACATACCAAAAATGTTAATAATTTCAACTGTCATCCATACTGAGTACCAGACGAGCTTTTAACGAACAAGATCCACAAGGAAGAATCACTGATCCTGGCAAAGTATCAATGTTGAGTATAGATAAGCTGCTTCCATCTCTCAACAAGGAATACCCCATTTTCTGCAATTCCAATGAGTCCACAGAGAAGTAATCGCCACATCGACACTGATAAAACAGTTCCAATGTTTCACCAGCATCTTCAGCTGTCATATCATGTAAGCTTAAATCTTCTGCAACTTCAGCAGCCAAGACATCCCGCCGTGAACTTTGCAGCTCCTTGTCATATAATAAACGGGAGCTTGAATCGCTTAGAATTTCCCATGCCTTTTGTACTTTGAGAAATCTCTCTACAGTTGTTTGATTACTACCGGATGTATCGGTTGTCTTCAATAGCTTATCGGGATGTAGGCTGAGTACAACACTTCGGTAACTGGCACGAATATCTTCATAATTGGCATCCTCGTTGACGTTGAGAACCTCATAATGAGTTTCCTCGATGTCATTATTCTTGTCCAGAAGCATTCTTGGGTGTTGATTGTTCTCAAATCACAAAGGGTGCAAGGTTGCTCAGATTCACAGAGAAACGCTAAACAAAGCAACTGATCATACTAATATCACATAAAAAGTACTAATCCATTCCAATTATAACTACTCAAACCATATTTCACAAATACTAAAATCCATCGAATCTAACTGAATTCTACCGTTTGGTTATTAAATATAATCCACGATTACTGAGATGTTGCTGCCATACTATGAGGATTTGTATATTCATCAAGTTAAAATGAAAGCATTATGGTAATATTTTTATTCTTTTAAAATGATAGAAAGATTTAACAAGGCATTCAACAAAAAATTATCACCTCAAAATTAATACTCTAAGATCAAACCGTATAAAAGTTCTAAATATAGCAAAAACAGACATTGTCCTACAAGAGTGTCAAATAGCCAACGTATGTAAGGCCACTAATTGAGCCATCACAAGACACATCAACTACACAAAACCTTTATAACATAATAAATAAAAGGGAAACCCAAAAGTGACATGTTTCCCACATGCTTTACTATCTTAATTTTATGTACACAAGTGTGTCTTGGGTACTACTAAGTTAAATGCATAAAGAGAAAATATTTATACACACAATATGTAAAAATTCTCATTTGTAAGCATCAAAGTTGATTTACTTGCTTCTTTTATGATTACTCATTAATTTAAGAATTCATCATGAATTGATGATGATTGTTTTTTTTTTCTTAGAAGAAATATGGAAGTTCTCCCCTCCCCCCCCTTACCTCTTTCAATATAATGAGTGGTACCATGAAAAAGTACATGTATGTGCTCACGCATATTAAATCTAATCTCAATCAAACAGGAGACCTCGACACTCATTAGAAACTGAAATTTAACTTAAATAATAAGAAACTGAAAATTTAACACTATGATACAACTTTACCCAACTTAATGTCTGTCATTGTAACCAGTGTTGCCATAATCAATCGCTACTCAACGCGTAAGATCAGGGACGGATCCACATTCAACACATTGGGGGCACTTGACCCCACTTAAATTTCACCCTACCCACTAAAATTTGATAATAGTTGAAATTGCCCCCACACAATAATAGCATTCGGTATGTTTGTCATTGTCATCCTGCTGGGTCGCTTGGATACAAGATTAGAAGAACAAAAGAAGAACATAATGGAAAGAAGAAGAATAGAATGAAGAACAAAACTTAGATCTGACCAACTCTTCGTCTTCTGGACGGTTGCATTTTCTGAAGAAGTACACATAGATGAGAGATGAGAGAAGGGGAAGAAGAAACAGAAGACCAGAAGAATTCAGAGGCTGCGGCGCCGTCTCTCTTCGTATTCTATGCATAGCCAAAGACACAAAAATAGGGTTAGCACTTAGCTGATAATGGGCTTGGCCCAATACCATTGTCTTTTGTTAACACTTTTGTCTTTTGTTAATACTCACTTGCACTGACGCTGAGTCTAGTTCACTTCACGCTACTAATATTTGTTTTCTTTTTCCATTATTTTTCACTTGTCATCATTTAAATTTTACAACATTATTATGCAATATATATATATATATATAAATATAAGATACCAGTTTAAAATACATAATAATAAAAAAAAATGAAGATAATTAGAATTTCCATATATAAAATTAATTATTTATAGTGTTAATTATTTATATAATTTTTTTATTAACTTATCTAATCCGCACCCGTATCCTTAATTATTTATTTATTTGTCTTTTTTTTGTTAAATTTTGAATTTTTTTTATTTCAAAATATGCCCCCACTACTAAAAAATCCTGAATCCGTCACTGCGTAAGATCGTACGAGTTTTCACCCCCCCCCAAGCGAGTAGACTCTGTTACAGGTTCGCCGGCCTGCCTGTAGAATCGCTGTAGGATCGTCGTTTCGGCTCGTAAAATCGTTAATCAGTTTGTTTCGATTTTGAGAATGAGACGACGTATCAGTGTCGGATTTTGCGACCCGGTTCAGAAAAAAACCGGGTTGAGGGCTTTAGACAACATACTCTATGACCACTACAGAAACTTAACCTAACAGAAGTTCCCTTCTTTCTGCAACCTCCGTCGCTCTCTCAACTCCCTTTCGGTGCGAATATGCAGAGTCTCTTTGCAGCCTCTGATACGGTTGACAGTTGAAGATCAAGCTTGTGTTAGTGGGCCGGATTCGCCAAACAACAAGAGGCCCAAGAAGCGGGTTGCAAAAAAAGGCAGTGGGCTCGATGGGTTTATTTCAAAGGGCATCTTTGATTTCAGTTTTCAAAATATTTTTGGTTTTTAAAAACTTAAAAAGAAAAAAAAATAGCTTGATTCGTTTCTTTTTAAGATTTCATAGTTTTTTAAACTAAAAAATTAAAATAGCTTAAACATGTTTTGGGTTTTACTTCCTCTTTTTTACTCTGGAAACAAGACAAACACGAAGAAGATGCGGAAAAGATATCGTTTTCTTATTTTCAATTAATATTTTAATAAGTAATATTCATAAAATTTCATATTTAAGTTCTCTTTATAAATGTAAACAATCATATAAAAATATTATAATAACCAATAATAACCAGGGACATGTGAGAGGTGTGTGTGTGTAGGGGTGTGGATTCGAACCCGCTATGCCCCTCTCTCCATCCCCCATGTGCGTGTATATTGTTGCTAGGCCATATATATATATATATCAAAACTTTGGTTAAACTGCATTTACTAACATACTTAAGCTCAGTTTGGTAAGGCCAAAAGGCTAGTTTATAAGCTTTTTAACCGAATGAAAGGTGTTTGGTAAGCAAACTTATCACACTAGCTTATAGTTTTTTTTTTTTGAGATGCTACTTGAAGTAGGATCTTAGTTTTTTTTTTTTTAATCTTTTCTCACCTTTTTATCCTTGTTATTTTATTCTTTATCCTTTTTCAAATTTAAAATCAAGATAAAAACTTATCATTTTTCGTCATTTTCTATTTATCAGTTAGTTAAACAACTAATATTACCAAACGCTTCACTTTTAACTAGTTAGTTTTTCAGCTATCAGCTATAAGCTAGCTTTTTAGCTATCAGCTAATTTATCAGCTATAAGCTAGCTTATAACTTATTTTTACCAAACCCAGCCATAAAGTAACATCTTAGCTTATAACTTATAACTTTTTATCTTTTCTTCCATTTTTATCCTCATTATTTTATTCCTTATCCTTTTTTCAAATTTAAAATAAAGATAAAATCTTATAATTTTTCGTAATTTTATATTTATCAGTTAGTTAAACATTTAATTTTATTAAACACTTCAATTTTAATTAGATAATTTTTCAGCAATCAACTATAAGCTAGCTTATAGCTTATTTTTACCAAACCGAGCCATAATAAAAGAAAATCTATCACTTGTGGCTCACAAGTCACAACCATAATGTTGGTAATTTCACGGGAAAAAATAAAGCATTTTCAAATGACTATGAGAAGTTATTCATGACATTATAACATACAACTGCCTATGAGAGTAAATTGATTGTGGAATGTAAACGCCGACATGTCTAAGAGATTATTCATGTGCTAATTGTTATTGCAAAAGATACAATTATTGGGAATAAATGTATGCCCGAGAACCAATTCATCATATAATTGAATTTCCAGATTTAATAATAAAGTATTATTCTTGATTTCATTATCACAATTTTCTTTATAATTAAATATCTGATTTGATAAAAGCCTGTGATTAAAATATAAGATTTGTTATCATAATAGAGATCATAATAATGAGAAACATGTCTTTTATAATTTTAATTTAATCTGTTCTTTTTTTTTTTTTGCCGGAAAGGAAATCTAATTTGTTCTTAATCATAGGATTATTGTGATTAGGACATCAAAAATCCGAATAGATCAATATATGTGCGACATTTTTTATTGGATAAAGATTAATAAATCTCATTTATTAAATTACAAATATAGATTAGATTATGCACATGTAGATATGATCATGAACTGACTCAATTGAGAATTCCTAAATTCTTAATGGTTAATATCACCTATAAATAGCCGGTAGGAAATTCTCAAGAAATGTGATAGTTTTCTTTTTCAGTCACCACGCTCAAAATACAAGGAATTAGTCTAGAAATTCAGACAAAATTGGTCTTACATTGTTTAAACCGACACTTCGAAGGTTGAGCGAGAACAATTAATCAAGATCATTAGCTCCCACTCGATCAAGAATGAGTTAATTTTATTTTTTTTTTGGTACAAGACTGGGTTAATTTTTAACTTCACAAATTTGGTCAATTATTGGATCAGTATATACTACATCATGAGAGCACAGAAGATTTAGTTGACACTCATAGTTTATTTTGGTTCTAATACTCGCATAGTTTAAAAGATTTAAGATGTGAAACTGCCCAAAATTTAAGATTTAATTAATCTAAGCTAAACTACTACATTGAAGGAGTATAGATTTCTTACAATAATCACAAGCTACTTGCATCAACTTCCTAACCTACTAATGTAAGGCAGAAACCTAGCAGTCAGCACGCAAAGCCAGAGAGGCATTATTTGTTTTCCTCCACAAAATAGCCAGAAGGATCACAAAAATTTGCATTATATACCTTAGCTTAATATTCAATTACATGACTTATAGCTTGGCTGGATTTAAATTTTATACTTCGGATGACAAAAAGCGCAAGAGAAAAGGTTTTTTTTTTTTCCCGTCAAACAATTAGAGAGAGAAGTGACAATAACATTACAACTTTATAATAGCCGAGAAATTTGGAACTCTCATACAGCCAGTCACACTTGAAACTGTATCGAACACCTCAGTCGAATAATTCTGCTAGTACTAACATAACGGATAACAATTCCTTACTATATAAATATTCTAGTATACCATTCCCATGAAATATAGTACTGCAACTTTATCCACTATATGTCTGCATCAAGGAAGTTACCGGACAGTGCTACCTGCAAAAAAAAAATAATGAAGGACTTATGCAGAAAATACCACAGGACATACCAAAGCACCAAATAACTCGAGAGGGAGGATAAAAAGTACCTTCTCCCCCATTTTGAAGGGAGGGAGTCCCTTGTAAGGGCAGGTACCGCACCTAAAAGCATCTCCTAACCCACACTGTAGAACAAAGACAAATTTTGAGAACAATGCCAATTATAGAGAGAAAAAATCTGAACTAGCATTAGAGAAGATATCCACACATCAGAGAGTAACTGTCCACATAGAGAAAATCCAAAAATCTGCAAGAAAATCCCAGAATTTCATTGTCCAGGTCATGCTGACTATAATTCTAACCAATCTTAGAAGATCTTGTTCTATCAATGTTGAATGGCTGATTAAAATAAATGTTCAACGCAACTATAATTTTTGAAGTGCAAGATACAATTCAGTTGGGTTTATAAATTATAACCCAGTAGCCAATTTTAAAACAACAAAAGTCTTTTTCACTAAGTGGAGTTGGATAAATGGATTTAGAAAACTCTGCTAATTTCAAAATTACAAACTCAGCTAAGCCTCCATATGTAAATTGAAAGAAATGGCAGTAGTAGAAAATACCAATTCTTCCATCCACAAGCCTCTAAATCCACATTACTAAGCTATATGTAGCAAAAAAAGGAAAGGATTTATGGCGCAACAATAGCTCTTTCATTTCATGAAATTCAATTTAAACTGAAATGCATATCAACCCTCCTATGCTTTTCTGTCAAACATCTGAACTAAAGGAAAAAAAAGCTATCTAACCAAACAACTATCAAGCTATTAAACTGCTTGTAGGAACTAGGGGAGAAAACATCTTGCATATCTACATTTCTAACGAGTTAGAACCTATGATCTTAAAATGCACAGGCAGCAAAATGAGTTCTTATTGAACAACACAAAACATAGAAAGCATAAATAAACTGTATATTGCAAAAGGAAAAAAAAAAAAAAAGACATACACTGCCACAAGCTGACTGAGGATTATTAATCTGTTCTGCTGTTAATCCTAACTTCAATACTTTTTCCTCTTCTTCAGCCCTCCCACAAGAGCAATTTTTGCAGGCTTTTCTTGTACTTCCAATTTCACAATCACCTACTGCATAAACATGTTAGCTAATGGCCAAATATCACCCAGAATACTGATTGAGAAAAGAAATAAGAGAAATACTGAAAGGTACTCTTTACCAGGTGGCAGCTGCGGTTTCTTCAAATCTTCTTCAGTCAAAAGACTATTTTCATCAATCAGATCTGAATCAATATCAATTTGCACTTTAGGTGAACTCTTCACCACCTTCTTTAATGCAAAAGATGAACCAACTTTCCATGAAGGCTTTTTAGCTTTGATCTATGTGCAATAGAGAACATATAAATAATTAGAATTTATAAGATAACAAAGTTAACAAAGGAAAAAAAAAACTTTAGATAACTCTTGGGCTCATACTCCACTTGACAGGCAATAGGAAAATAAGTTTGCCAGAGAGACAAGAAATTATACCATGATAAAAAGAAGAAACCTTAGCTGAAATCAATGATTGTGCACAAAATGAAAAACCATTAACTACAACAGCTGTCAAATACCAATAGACTGGGTGATCTCAAGACACATGTCAGCATACTATTCAATTCATACGAAACATTTCTATTGTATTCTGTCATACAGCAAACCAAAGTACCAAACAATAACTTGTTCATGAAATGTTTCTATCATAATGTAAAACAATTTTCAAAAAATAATTTAAGAAACATTAGAAAACAATTTTAACAACAATTCAGAGATCGATACCAGATAATGAAACGTACCCCAGAATATTTGCCTCCTGATGGGACAGTTGATTGTAAAACCTGTGTTTCTGAAAATCCTGCCAATAATAACTTGTTCTTGAGATCAGATATGATCTGTAAGGAGAATGGGGAAAAATCAGATCATGTACAACATAAGTTTACTCAGGCACAATCTAACTGTAATTACCTTATCATCTGAACCCACGGCAGACTGAGATGAATTGCGAATAAGAGTTGCCCCACCTACTTTTAACACTCTAAGAACTTCTTGAATCAGTTGGTCCAGGGGACAATCAAGAGACTTCCAGATTAAAATGACAAAATCCACAGAGGAAGATTCCACTGGCAACTTGCCTGAAGTTTGCAATAAATAGGTGGTAAAAATTGGTTTCTTTGGCTACAATAAAAAATCATATATATACAAAATGCAAAATCATGCACTTCTAAGGGAAATAGCAGCTTCCATCCAGCTACTTCCAACAAAGAACAACCTGTGGGTCGTCAAACCTTTGAAGGAATTGGATTCACAGGAAGAACTGGCTATTTCCAGTTTTCTCACAGACCACCCCACCAACTTGAAGCACTAAAAACCAGTATCACAACTCACAAACCATTAAGCATGCTCATCCATCGCCATTTTAGTTAATACAATTGAGTCAGTTGAGCTCTAAGTTTTAAAGCATCTATTGAAGCTAATATGCATAGAAGCCTAACTAGTACACTAATTCACAGAATGCGAGTTTTGGACATTATGTGACAAACAACAAACAGCAGATAGCAAGAGGGACACAGTTAAGCATCATTTGCAATAAACCCCTTTTCCTTTGATAAATTCAAAGTTGAGCAACATGTGAGCAACAGAAAAAGATAATTTACTGGTTATATTTAAAAAGCAGATTTACCCCTTAAGACATACTATTTTATATGCAAAACCATCACACACAAAAAATACAAAAATATGAAATCAAAGGAGGGGGAATTACTCAGTGACGATGCAGATGTAATAACCAGAGGATCCAATTGCTCAACCCCTTCATTCCCAAGTTCTCTAATTGCATCAAACACGTGACTAACGGGAAGAACCGCTTCGTCTGTGCATGCCAACACAGCACCATGCGTCTTCACAGCATCCTATAATAATGATAATAATAAAATTGTTTAAAATGAGAAATCAATCAAAATCCATACGACAAATTACAAATTGGAATAATCGTGTTGCAGTTCAAAATCTTAGAAAGATGGGAAGCAGTGATGGATGTTAACAAAAACAAAGAGGAAAAATTGGGGTGAGAGAGAAAGAGAAAGAAACGAACCATTGCGATGAGATCTTCGAGGTCAAGCAAAAAGAAAGAGCGCGTATAAGTATACTAGAAGCTTCGAGATATAGGAAGCCCTTCCACAAGTTCCCGACTCGCTTCACGGCTTCGCAATGGTTGAATTTCAGGGAGAAGATACAGTGCGGCGGTTTTTAAATAGGGATGGGCGTTTGAGAGGGCGAAGGCAAACTTGGACTTGTTTCTCTTGTGTGCGCCGTCACGTGATTACCACGCGAAAATACTCTGCGGCGGTTTTTAAATAGGGAAGCTTTGTGCACCACACGTGCAAGTCACGTGAGCAATATGATTTTTCAAAAGGTATTTTTTTCCCATTCCGAATTGCTATTCGGTATTACAATGATATATGAATATCCCGTCAAAAAAAATATATATATGAATACAAAAAATAATTAGTTAACATGCATTATAAAAACTTCTCTATAAAGTGTTTGTGAAGAAGCATGACATTAGCATTCACCACTCTCAACCTCCACCAAAACCACAGGATGGAGGGAGAGAGCAAGACCAACAAAAGAATGTAGTAGAACTCCTAATTTCACTCCCTCGAGGGGTTTGAGGTAGGGAGATCCCATCTCCCCATATCTTTTCGTGTTTTGCATGGAAAAATTAAGCGCCATGATTGCTGAAGAGGTTGAATAAGGACAGTGGATGCCCATCCAGTTGACCAGGAGTGGGTCTGTCATCTCCCATCTCTTCTTTGTCGACGATGTGCTTTTGTTTGCCAAAGCAAAGTTGTCGTAGACTTGTTTGATTTCTAACGTCTTTGATAAGTTTTGTGCTTTTTCAGGTTTGAAGGTGATATTGGAGAAGTTTAGACTGTTAGCTTCTTCTTGAGTGACTAGATCCAGGGATAATATTACTAAGATCACTTGGGTGCAACTCACTAACCGCTTAGAGAAGTACTTGGGTTTTCGTATCCACCATGGGCGCCCTCGTATGGAGGATTTTCCCTAACTTATGGAAATGGGCGCCTCAAAGCTTTTAGCCTAGAAATGAAGATGGTTGAATAAAGCTCCCAAAGTAACGCTTGCCAGTGTAACAACTCAATTTTTTTCAAAAGCTTGTCTAATTCGTCCCTATATACTAACTTTAAGTCTTTATATTCTTTAACAAAAGTTTAATTTTTATCAAAAAAAAAATAAGAGTTTAATTTTTATGCATACTCTACTTTTTTAGATCAAAGGCAAAATTACATTTTTAGTCCTTTAAGTTATTTTTAAAGTTCACATTCGTCTTTTAAGTATTTTTTTGTCTCAAATAGGTCCTTTATGTTTTAAAATGTTGACACCGTTACCCTTTTTTACAGTCAATCTCTTTTGTTTCTAAACATGATAAGACTTATAGAACACGACATAAACCTAATTCTAACCCTATTAGGGCTCTAAACCTCAGTTTTAGTCATTCCTTAAGAGTCTTAAAGGACCTATTTGAGACAAAAAAAACTTAAAAAACGAATGTGAACTTTAAAAATAACTTAAAGGACTAAAAACGCAATTTTGCCTAAATCAAATCAACACTAAATAATCTGCTTTTTTTTCTTTTTGGGTACAAAATCTGCTTTTTTCAAGAGGAATTAAAGGTCTTTATTTGGTTTTAAGAGTTCTTTTTTTTTTTTTTTGACACCATTTGGTTTAAAGAGTTAATCTCCATATTTCCATAAAAAAAATTAAAGTTCCTATCAGAACCACGCTAACCATTCCATTATATGATGTATGCAACTCAAAATTTCATGAAAAGGAGTATAGCAAGTCTAAATAGGGTTACTTATTGATAAAAAAAAAATAGGGTTACTTAGGAATTATTTACAATAAGCACAATTTGACAACTTAAAGATAGGTTACATAGACTCAAATAAATTTATGAAGTGCATATATCAACCTTAAGGATTTTATGCAGAATTTGCAACTGTGCAACTTTCCAAAGTTGGCCTTAAATCATATAGGACCATAAGACCAACTTAGGTTTGAACAACTTTCTAAAGGAGCTGAAGTTCACTGCAAAGTTATCAACCTAGGGTTGAACACGACCCTAGTATTCAAAACTCTTTGCTTTCCATGTATTCTCAGTGTGGGTTGGTCTCAATTATTCATAATGACATATTTTATTAATTTATCAAAAAGTTAAAACAAATTACGTCTATAATATTACATCAAGAATTCATTGCTTACTGAACTTAGCCCATGATTGCTTAGAGCTGAAAGGATAGGCACAATGGGAAAGGATAAACATTAATACAAGTGATCAATCTAAAGCTCTACAGATAAGAAATCTTAAGCATCATCAAAGTATTCAAAATGATATATTTTTTACATAACAAAGAATGAGGTAGAAGTACAAAAAAATGGAAGATAAGAAATCTTCAACAAAGATGATATGAGAGAGAGAGAGAGAGAGAGAGAGGGGGGGGGGAAACCCCTTAGGACAGAACTTAAGTGCAGCTCCTTATGTGCAATTTTTACTATTCTCCAATCACAAGTCAGCATATGGATTAACTATCCAATAGTAAAAATATGACTGTTTTGAATTTGAATAAAAAATTTAATCCATATGGCATGTTATAATTGATGAACCGCACAAACAACACTTACATTTTTTCCAAATCCTAAAGGCTGGTAACTGTAGGAGAGCTCCACAACGCTCAGCTAGATTCTCATAGCGAGGCGCTTCGAGTTAGCGATGCGCTATAGTAACACCGAAGCCCTATGTGCTATAATGCTGAGCCAAGGACGCTCCGCCTTATCTATATATATAAACAACTAAGCAGTCAACTGAGTTCTGAACGAATTAGCTCCTTGGTAATGGCTCAATCTATAGATAGAAAGCCCTATGATGGGAAACTATCACGTTCAATCTAAGACAGCGCTGATAGCTTGTAGTGAACAGCCCCCTTCTTTACCAACCGAAAGCAGCCTTTGGTACTTAAGTAGTTCAGGTTTGGAACCCTTGCAACTATGATAAAAAGGCCTGTTCAACTCATGAAATGGATATAACAAAGCGCACTGCAACTTTATCCATTACATGTCTACAGCAAGGAAGTTACCGGAAAGTGCTACCTCCTGCATAAAATAATGATGACTTATTTAACAAATGTTACAGGGCACACGAAAGAAATGACACCAAACAACTAAAAGGAGGGAGAGAAAGTACCTTCTCGTCAAATTTGAAGGGAGGATAGCCTTTGTAATTGTACGGGCAGGTACTGCACCTGAAACTGAAAACACCCCCTAGCCCACACTGCAGACGAAAGACAACTTCGAGAGCAATGCCAATTATAGGGAGGGGGGAAATCTGAAATAGCATTAGAGAATAGATAGACCCAAGAGTAACTCTTCAGAAAGAGCATATCACAGAATCTGCAAGGGGATTCTTATTGCCCAAGTCATACGGAATGTAATAGAAACCAGTCTTGGAAATTCTTGCCCCATCAACGTTGATTAACATCAACTTATTATATAGCTTTCACGGTATAAAAAATATTTTAAGATAAAGAAACTAAATTTGTGAACTGCAAGATGTGAAGATACAATATAACCCAACAGCTGGATTCAGAACAGCTACAAAAAACTCATTTCTCGCTAGGTGGGGTTGGCCACGTCAATTAGAAAATTCATTTTATTTAAAAATTACAAACTCAGCCAAGCTTCAACAGCTAGATTGAAAGAAATGGCAGTAGTAGGAAATTAGCATTTCTTCCATCCATATGCATCTAAATCCATATTACTGGAGCTATATTTAACAAAAAGGAAAGAACACGTGAAACGGCACTAGTTCTTTCATTTCACAAAATTTAATTCAAGAACCGGAGGAGGGTTGTTTTAACCCTCTTATGATTCCTATGTTTCTATGTATCATCTGAACTGAATAAAAAACCTATCTAACCAAACCATTTTCCAGCTACAAAACTGCTTGTAGGAAAAGAATTATATAAATCTAACATTTCTTAGAATTATCTATCTTTAAATGCACATAAAACAAAAATGTGTTCGCATTGAACAGCATAGCCACAGTCCACAGATAGCATAAACAAGCTGTACACTGCAAAAGAATAAACAAGACATACATTGTCACAAGCTGATTGAGGATTTGCTAATCTTTATGCAGTCATCAATGTAGATGAAACAACAGCTATTATGACAGATATAAAGCTTCAAGATAATCATCAATGTAGGCCAAGCTAGGCCAGTGATCTGTGCGAATACGAACTAAAGTTGAAACATCACCAACTTCCATTTGAAAAAGGAGATGGAACCGCGGTGGAAGAAATACTAGCACAAGGAAACAGCCCAGGTTTGTTTTTCTGCTATTTATAGTACTCCCCTTCTCATACTCTTCATTATTGTACGTAAGACGGAGTGGACCTGTATCAAGATTGGTAACTGAAGTAGCATCAGGGGAAGCGTCTTCCCAAATGACATTTTGAATGATTCCCCCTTCCCACACAGCATCGATAAGTGGCTCCCCTCTCACACCTACAACAAAACGTGCCAGATGGCGCTCAGTCACCTGAATCAAAGAGGTTGCAGGGACATCAAGAAGCTTGACAGACTGTGTTCCGCTTATGGCAGCAATCCCTTTGCCCCCTTTTAATTGAAAGGTTTCCCGCCCAGTGTTGGAGGATGAGCCACATGCTTCCCATAAAGCAGTGAACAAGTCAAAGTTGTACTGGGGTATTGCATCTTCTCGGATGCCTGATGGGACAATGACCTTGAGAAACATGTCTTCTATGCCTACTGTGATTCCCTGAAGTTGACCTTGGATGATCTGACCATTTTCTGCATTTGCTTCAATGTGAACATCAACTATACCCGGTGTTGGTTCCCTGGGCTCCAAATCAATCACAACAGTAGTTCTATATTTTTCCTCTTCTCTTGAATCATATCCAACAGGAACAATACTTAGGGAGGCATTTTGAGATGCATGATCTTTAATGTGAGGTTCACCAAGAAGAAAAGGTATATGCTGGGATGGAATCGATCCATATGGTGCAGAAGACGAGAAATTTAACACAGTAGCATATATAGCAGGAAGTGCATCTATCTCTTCCACGGGTGTGGCAACTTTATCAGTTCCCATCATGCGATTGAAAGCATTAGATTCAAACCTCAAACTGCATGATATTCTAACTTTGAGTCCTGGCATATATCTGAAGTCAGGAATACAGGAAAAGTACTTCCTCAACGTATTCAAGATTTCTGCAACTTTAGAATCCATAACACGAAGCGGCTCATGTGGTTGATTTGTTCTTCCAGTTTCAGGAATGATCTGTGTATTAGAACTGTCAGAAAACTCCTTTTCCTCGACAGGGGATTCGAGGTCCCTGATGCCCTCCAGATAAGCAGGTTTGCTGTTACTTACGACTAAATTTGACAATGACAAAGACCAAAACTGTTTAACAAGCAATGGGGTCAGACGCTCGAGGTGAATGCATGATGATATGTTTTTAAATGTCTTGAATTTCTGAGAAGGTCGAGGTGACTGAACATTAAAGAAAGAGGTTGTGTGTGAAGATTGTGAAATCCCAGGGATCATGCCCCCCAGGCTTAGGATGTCTCTAAGCTTCTTCCCCGGAATGCAGACCAGCATACGCAAGTAGATCCTGAAACATACCAACTATCAGCAAAGCCAGGTGACCATTTTTGCAGACCCACTGAACTTTTCCTATGGGCTATAAAGAAGGGGTAAAACACGGAAAATAGAGTATATCAAAAGCAGGAATATGCAGTGTGATCAATACCTTGCATTATCACGGACTTCCAAATCAGGAAAACAGAGACAAGTAAAAGCAAGTAGACGAGATAGTCTAAGGAACAATCTAGAACTATGGTGGTGCATCAACATGGTTCGACAAATTCCAAGAGCTCTGCTTCCCTGGGACCAAGATTTAATCCCAGTATCCGGGCCATGTTTCTCCACAAGGAAAATCATGAAGTTTGTGAGCAGCTCTAACAATCCACGTGGTGGTATGGTCTGATTCTCAGCAATTCTATCAAATATTGGGAAGCAAAAAACCAACTTATAATCCATTCTCACTTTCGGAATCAAGTGCTCATCAAATTTCTGAAGTAAGCGCTCACCCAACCAAGAATGCTTTTGACACGAGAGTAAACGGTCCACAAAAGCAACAACCACAGGAACCAGTCTCCGACTCTCCAACATCATGTTAACCAGCATCACCTGAAACACAAAAAATGATTTTGATTTGAATCCATCTTGCCTAAAGACATGACCACACATCAACCCACAGTAACTTCGCCTTAGCCACGGAATCTGATCTCTCTAGTTACTAACATTAACATAGTGTGTGCTTGGGTGAGCGTCTGGCAAAAGTGCTTTTGAACGAACTTGATGTTGTAAAGTTAATTTGATTAAAATTGAGTTTGAAGTTGTTGGATATTTTTACTTCAAAAGCAAGTTTGATGTAAAATGTAATGCAAAAGCTATTTTTTATCACTTCAAGTCAAACTAAGGTTTAGAGGCAAACCCCTCTTCTATCTATCTATATTTTACTCAAGCAATGTTTGACAGGAAGCAAAATAAATTTTAACACTCTCCACCATGAAACCAAGCGCACACATACAAGGAAATAAAATAAACAAGAAACTTGATAGCTTGGAGCCATGAGACAATAATCCTATAATTAGATAATATTCCTTTATGAAATGTAACAATAACAATTCCACACAAGATTCTAAAATGGAAAATGCTCTTAATCACCTGCAAAGTACGAAATATCATCGAGTCCAATAGATTTCTTGTGGTAGAAGGATCAGTGTCAGAATGAGACGATCCAGCAATGAGAAACTTATGAAAAGTACGGAACGCAACTGCAATCTCGGTGCTCCCCGGAGGCAACCATTTGAAAGATGAGACAGAAAGGAGTCCCTGTTCAAACAGCTTCACCGGATCAATCAAGCTATATACCTGATGGGAATCAGAATCAGAATCACTTTTGAGTTTCAAGACAGAGCAAAATGCAAGAAGGTCAAGCTTCAATGCTTTAAGAGCCAATGGATCAAACAAAGAAGGATAAAAAGTGGAACACGCTTCAATTGCAGGCACACTCTTCTTCTCAACACGTGATTGTTTACTGAATATCAATTGATTGAAACCCAACAGCCAGTGAACTGCCAACAAGCGAAAAACCAAATAATGGTGAGCTTCTCTGGAAATCAACAAGAGCCTCCGAGAAACCTCCCCCTCTTGACCATCAAAAGAATCCAAGAAACGCAGATACATTGTCAAAACGACATGGCAGAGGAGAGGGTCAAAGGAATGAATCATCCCAAATAACTGAACCCTAAGCATGGAGGGTTGCAATTCCAATGCCACAACTATAGGTATTACCATGGACACAAACTCCATCATTCCGCAAGGTGTCATCACTTGAGGCCACTCAAGCAAAAACGCCAACGCCCTCCTCAACTCCTTCGTATTCAAACCCGAACCAGAATCCGAACCTTCTCCATTCACGCATTGTGGAACATTGAAAGGGAACATTGGAAGAGAGGTGTTGAGAATGGAGACGCCGAGTTTCTTAGCGACGATGTTGCGAATGACGTTGGTGAAGAGCAAGATGTAGGACTGTGAAGCGTGTGTCCGCTCGTTCTGGCAGAGGCTCCACACGTGTCCAACCACATCCGAAAGCAAACACGGCTTCGATCGCTCCAGTTCCCTCAGGCACTCGCACGCGATGGCGCGTGTGTGGCGATCGGAACCGAAATTCGGGCGGTTAATAACCGTCAACAGAAGCTCCACCAGACTCTCCGTTTCCTTTTGAATGTTATCCTCTTCGGAGACGCAGATGATAACGGACGTGACGGAAATCATGAATTGCTCCTTGAATAAGGGAGTGATGTGAACGGCGTCGATGGGAGATTGGATTACGGTTTTGAGGGCGTCGATGAGACGGTTGAGGTGTTGGTGAGGGAAGAAGGAACCGGAGAATTCGTCGAGGAAGACGAGGAGATGGTATTTGAGTTGAAGGGGAAAGTCTTTGCGGAGAAGAGTGGATAAGAGGAGATCGGCGAGAGAAGGATCGAGGGAGCTCCATTTGTCGGCGCCGGTGCCGCACTGGAAGTCCTCCATTAAGGTTTCCCATTCCTGTGGCTTCGACGGTGGCGGCGCCGCCATGCCGAACCGGAGGAACCGAGCAAAGCTGCGATGCGGTTCGTCAAGCTACACTCACCGAACGGAACAACAACAACAACATCGGCCACACACACGTGTTTCAGTTTCACTGAATCAGTTAGAACTTAGAAAACAACACTGTTGAGCCGAACCGGACCGGATTGATGGACCGGTTTGCTTTGGTTTGGGCAGAATTTATGATGGCAGTGCTACCTACACCCCCCGTTTTCGAATCACACACCTCCCCCTTTTTATTTTAATTGCCTAAAACACTCCTCCATCTCGCCCTTCCCTTTCCAACCTCTCCTTTCGTCGTCCCTCTCCTGGCTCCCACATCCCCCTCTCTCCAATCCTTCTCCCCTGCACTTGGCCCCTTCCCCACTCTAAAATGCTATTTTTGACTTCAGAAAACCAGTCTTTGTTTGCCTTTTGAAATTTAGAAAGGCAAAAATACTCCTTCTACTTTCCAGAAGATAGTTTTTGGAAAAAAAAAAGTGTCAACATCAAAGTGGGACAGGTGAGTGGAGGTCAGGGGGAATGGGGTGGGAAGGGGGCTGGGGGTGGGTGGCGGAAGTAAAGGGCTAAGGGAGTGGGCGCGGGGTAGGGAATGAAGATATGGATGGCAATGGGTAAGATAGGGTATCATAGTACTTGTCCCGATATCCGCATTTAAAAAAAAAATACATGTATTCGAACCTATATCACCATGGGTGGCAAGTTTAGTATCCATACTCGTACTCATTACGCGCACTTTAATCAACTATGAAAAATTAAAAATAAACGTTTATTAAAATGGGGTATATAAAATGTTATAAACAAAATTATTTAACTAAATTAGAATACAATATAATAAGTTTATTAAATACAACTCCACATTGAGTAAATGTTACAATAAATTCTTAGAATAACAAATTTATAAAAACTCGCAAGTCCTGATTAATATTAGGTTTATATTAATTTTACTTTTCAATTTGATATTATAGTTATTTATATTGTAATTTAATAATGTTTTTTGAACACAAAAAATGACACAGACAATAATACGATAATGGTCTGCATCAGTAGGACATACGGTCTGCATAAAGATTGACACAATTTTTTTTTCTAATTTTTTTCTAATTTTTTTTAGATTTTTTTAACTGGTTAGTTTAGTATCCATACTCGTACTCATTACGCGCACTTTAATCAACTATGAAAAATTAAAAATAAACATTTATTAAAATGGGGTATATAAAATGTTATAAACAAAATTATTTAACTAAATTAGAATACAATATAATAAGTTTATTAAATACAACTCCACATTGAGTAAATGTTACAATAAATTCTTAGAATAACAAATTTATAAAAACTCGCAAGTCCTGATTAATATTAGGTTTATATTAATTTTACTTTTCAATTTGATATTATAGTTATTTATATTGTAATTTAATAATGTTTTTTGAACACAAAAAATGACACAGACACAATACGTATACGGTCCGTACTGTAAGGACATACGGTCCGTACAGTACGGACACAATTTTTTTTTCTAATTTTTTTCTAATTTTTTTTAGATTTTTTTAACTGGTTAAAAAAATATTTGTCATTAACCAAATAATGAACTGCATTAACTAGATACATGAACTTCGTTAACCAGATAAATAATGAAATGTGAGTTTGGCATTCACCAGATAATGTGAACCATTAACCAGATAAGTGAACTGCGTTAACCAGATAAATAAAATGGAATGTGTTAAGTTTCGGGGTTAACATTCACCAGATAATGTGAACCATTAACCAGATAAATGAACTCCGTTAACCAGATAAAAAAAAATTTTGAAAATTTTTTTTTTTACAAAAAAAAAGTGGTGTCCGTACTGTACGGACACGTGTCCATACAATACGGACATTATGTGTGTCCATTGTTGTGTCCATTTGTGTGTTCAAATAACAGCTCTGATTGTAATTACAGGGCAAGTTGGGTACAAAGGTACTTATTCCTGCATCATTAAATTTTATGGGTAAATTACTCATACTTATTGAACGGTAATTTCTCTTCCCGACGTGGGTAATTTTTGTGGATATTCATAGGGTTCATTGTCATACCCAAATAGAGAGGAGTATTTTGATAAAAACACATGATAAAATGGAGGGAGGGGATGTGAGTAGAAAAAAGGGGTGTACCTAGCAACCTCCAAAGGCCAAATAAAAAGCTCTTGTTTGGATCGCAAAGGGGTGGAGAATGATTGAGATGAAATGGGAGAATCAGAATACAAGAGGGGTTTGAAGAAGGCGAAGGTGCTGAAAGCTTTGCTAGATGATCCTATACTTGCTGATGTTCCGAGGAACCCTACATTGGAAGATGTTGACACTCTCATCGGACTCGAGTTGGGTAGTGCCATGCGCATTTCGGTTTTGAAATTGGATGCAACTTCGTTTGGTAATAATACTACTGATTACTCACTCACGCTCTTCAATTTTTTTCTTTTGGAAATCATATATTTATTTGTTATTATTTTGGTGGTGAAGATGTGACGGTCATGAATACGGCGTCGGTTAAGGATTTGAAACTTGCGATCAATAAGAAAGTGAATGAGATGGAACAATCTAACATGGGTCACCGCCATATTTCTTGGTTAGTTGCGCTGTTACTGTGTTAACATTGATTTAATATTTGATTTTTATTGTAATGGTTGATCTCTGGAAATAATAAATACTGATTTTGTGCAAAAACTGATGTAATTTAATTGCAGGAGGAGCGTGTGGGCTAATTATTGCTTGTCATACCAAAACAACAAGCTCCTAAACGATGATGATGCGCTTCAAAATTTTGGTATACGGAATAATTCTCAGGTTTGTTTGTTTGCCCTATGAGTTCAGTTTCTGTTTACTTGTCTGATGATGACTGGAATGGTGAAATGGAATGATATTATTGTTTTATTGTATGCATATTATTAAGCTGGGAAAAAAATAGAATGTTTCCATCTTATACTCCCAAATTAGACTAAAAAAAAAGTGGTATTGATTAAATAGAATGGAACCGGAATCATTTCAATTCATCAGTCAAGCCTTGCTCCATTTCTTCTTATTTTAAACAATTCAAATAACAAAACTTTGTAATTAATTTTTAGGATTAAATATGTTTTTATTCTCTACGAACACTGGATTTTCCGCTTTTAGTCCTTGCAAAAAAAAAAAAAATTCTCCTATTAATCCCTGACAGTTTCACAATGTTTCGATTTTTTTCGGGTTATCTAGCACTGATGTGGCTAATAGAAATACATGTCACTGTTGTCACATAAGATTATTAATGTCATGTGTTCAGAAAAGACTCCAACTCACCTCCAGAATCACTTCTTTCGGTCTTCCCTCTGCCTTAGCCCGTCACTCCCCCTACCAGCAACCCCCTATAATGGTGTTGGAGAGACGGGCAAAAAGGAAAGAAGATGGAGGGGAGTGTCCACGCGATGTTATTAATTCTACGTGGCAATAGTGACTTGGTATTTCTTTTAGACACGGCACCGCCAAATAAACGCAGATTGATGACAGAGACTAAAGAGTCATTTTGAAATTTTTAGGGATCAATAAAAGAAAAATAATTTTGCAGGGATTAAAAGTGGAACAACCTATATTTGCAGGGAACAAACCCATATTTGAGCCTAATTTTTGTTAATTCCCATTTTATTTTACTCCATTCCATCTCTTTTTCCATTGATGCAAGCAGTGTTTAAATGAATTTTGTATCTCTCCTCTGCTATTTTTTCCTGTAACAGTATCTTTTTCTAATATTGGAAACTTAGATACGAAATATCTTTCAAAGAATCCTTCTTCCTATGACATGGATTAATTATACTCATTCTTATATTCATGCTGAAACAAATTCCTAAGAAAAGCTTTGTTATCTGTTTGCTTATAAAGTTTTAATATGTCGGCAAATAGGGCTTGCCATTTTTTCAAGTAGTATCTGTTTGAATGATGTGTTGTGTATTGGGAAAATAGATTGTAGTTTAGTGATATTTTATTTTATGGCAATGCAGGTACAATTTGTCTCCTATGTCATGACAAAAGAATCTGGGAAGCACTCGAAAAGGAGAAAGCACCGGTTTTTTCATGGCCTTAGTAAGCTTTCCTGATCAAACAAGTGCAAAGGTTGAGCCCATGGCGTATAGCATGTTCGGAAAAAGTCTTTGTTGGTCCAGTTTTCTATCCCATTATTACTTGCCCCAACATACTGTTATGATACCAGTAGAGGACAAAATAAAAATTGCTCAGCTAAGCAAATGGATGCCAAGTCAGCAAATTAGTGGTAACAGAAAAGAGGAAAGAAGGAAATACGTTTGTGGGAGTTGAGGTGTATAATAGAGAGAAAAGAAAATGAGGAGGGTGTGTATTGTGTGTATTGTACCCCGTCTTTATCATTCAGGCTTTATCATACTTATTATAATTCCTTCCATTATACACTGGAAGTTGATGTTCAGATTCTGAGTTGATTCAATAAAATAAAACCATTTCAATTTCAGTTCACTTAGACCCATTACACATACATAGGATACGAATACCTGACAACGGAGCTTCAACATTCATTCTTGTTTCAACTTGTTTGCAATCTCATCCATTGGCGTTTCCTAGTGTATAATTGGATCAGCCAGTGTGGCACCTGTTTCTGTTCGACCTTATGCTTATTCCGGCGCTAGTTAAAATACCTTTAACTAACTACCCAACACTTAGCTAAGAATTCAATTTTTCAATTTTTCTTGCATAAACGTAATGTAACAATATGTAGGGCTTTTATCCCGAAACACGACGAAAAACAAAAAGAAGAAAAAAAAAACCAAAAACCGCAGAGCAATAGCTTGTGCAGTTGTTGATGGCATGTTGGCGATTTATCCTTATATTATACCCCGTGCACCTACTCAAAGGACTACCAAATCATTGCATATGTTCAATAAGTAATGGTAGTATTTTTTTATTTCTGATAAATTGATAAAAAATAATATTATTAATGTAATTGAATAAATAAAGTAATTATAATAAACAGAAAAAAAATAATTATTTTTTTCTCATTATTTTCATCTATTACCTTTATCATTGGGTAGCAGAATGGAGGATACAATAAATTTCATGCAAATTTTTTTTTTTTTAAAATCAATAAAAACCTACGTAAATCATTTACCAATTTCTAAATCAATTTGTAGATGATAGCATCGGCTGTGAATGTATAACAGAATGAGGGGGAATTTCAAAAAGATTGGTGGCAGCCCATATAAATGATACTTCATAAAATGATATTCATACCATGCCAAAGCGATCTGAAGAATAAGAGTGATATACTAAGCACAGCATTTAGAACTTCTTCATTGTAATGTAATATAATTCAGTTCTAATATCAGGCTTCAAAGTAAAGAAACCTAATCTATGGATTCTGAGAAAAACAACGCAAGAATTACAAACAAAATTATCTTCTCTCTAGCCACCTCCCTGACTCTAGAGAATTTCTACCTTTGGCATCTGCATGTTTTTCTTCCTTTGAATCATGCGATGACTTTTGCCGCCGCAGCATATCCTCTGCATAGCGGCGCCACAAGGCTTCTCTTTCTTTTCTTGGAACCTTGTTATATCTTGGATCGGATTTTAAAAGACGTTTAGCCGTAGACCATGAATTAAGCACTGTTTTCCTGTCGTCAGTTTCCTGAGATGCAGCTTCAGAAGTCAATACTTCAGCCAAGAGAGCTCTAAACTCGTGTGCACAACGCTGGCCAATCACAGGGTATCACTAATGTTAGTACCACATATTTTAACTAAAAATGCAATTCTACCCATGCTGTTACTGAATCCCTCTTGCATTCAAGTGGCCCTCCATGATATTTATCAATTAAGAATAAATATACATAGTACATATATAGCACAGGCAACAACATAAAAAAGAATGTCACACAAACCACTAGCATCAGATATTGTCACTTACTTCCTGAAGCATCTTTATATGATCCCGAAAGAGTTTTTCCGTGTCAGCTGGATCTAGATCAGGATTAGTTGCACGTCCTTGAGGATCTTTTTCTAATTTAGGCTTAGATTCCGTCCATGATGCCTAAGAACGCACGCAAATGACATTAATTTTTCTTTACTTTACAAAATAACAAGATATGGAATTTACCATTATTAACAGCAAATTTCCTAGTATAATTGAGCCTTCAGGTCTGAGAAACTCATTTGCATTCATCTAATTTTGATTTAATTTTCAATTTAACCCTCATAATGTCTAACTGGATGCAATTTAGTCCTGTTCAAGATGGGATTAAATTAAATTTAATCAGAAACCAGAAGAACAAAGTTGAAAAAAAGATTAATACTCAGGAAACAAAAATGAAATTTTATAAAACTACAGGAGCTAAAACATTCTAATCCTTTCAGATTTTGACAACGAAATTACTCCTCAGAAGAGTAACAGTACCACATAAAGAACGAAAGCTTTACCGTAGGGTCTTTGATTGTCTCCACAAGTAAAGCTTGAAAAGAAGTAACTGCCTCCTTCCTTCGAATTTTTACTCGTACTCTTTCCATTTCCTGTTCTTCTCTTTCTTTCCTTTTACGCAGCTCCCGTTCCCTCTCCCGCAGCTTCTCCTGCAAATTGGTTTCAAGTGTTTGAATTTGTTCTAATCGAAATATCAGAACTAGTTATCAAAAATGAGTTGCTAGGAGAACATCTGTATACAAGTAAATTAACCAGTCAACTTAAACAATACCACCTGACCTAAGACAGAAAAACCATCAATAGAAGACACACTAACAAACTAAGTTTCCACCAGGCCAAAAATTGTATATGTAAAGTATTTTAACACCATTTACCCACAAGGAACTAACAGGGCCATCATGTCAAGGCATCAACAAAAAGAACAAGTGGCTGAAAGTTATTCCTTTTTCAGTTTAGTAACTTTCTGTTGATTAAAAAAGACATTCATCACATATTAACCAGCTAATACCTGCTCCTCCCATTTAGCTCTGGTCTCTCGTTCTGCTGCATGTTCAGCAGCTTTCAACTCAGATATATACTCATTGAACAACAATTCCCTATCCTCATGTTTCACAGATTTATATCTCGGGTCATCCCTTAAATTTTCTTTAACCTGCATCAGCCAAACACTAAAATTAAACATGTCGCAGAAAAGGAGAGATTAACATGAACTAAATTTTCATATACTTACATAGCGCGCGCGCGCGCACACATACGGACGAACACAGAGACATACATACACACATAAAATAACACGGGGACAATACATACATAAAAATGGAAAACATTTGATTTCGCAACTGCCAATATCATTCTCAGTAACACAACATATTTCTATCTTGCTATACTCCAATAAACTGTCACTTGTGAAGTAAGACTTAATTTTTTGTCATACCTGGCCTTTCAGACATCATCAAAACTAATGGCCAAAATCTATCACATATAGGTTAAACAATAGGAAGACAACTAGAAAATACACAAGCTCACTTGTTCATTATCTGTACAAAAAATTGCCTTAACATTATTCCCGTCATGGCTTCAATTTCTCCTAAAGTTATGCCAAAATATATGTGATTGAGCTTCAAAATATTGTATATATATTGACTACTAAAAGGAATTTTATAAATTCTTTTTTGTAGAATCAAAAGACGTTTTCGTTCTGGACATACCTGATCATGGTGTTTAAGTACCAGTCCTCTTTCTTATTCTGAAGTAATTCCTAGAAAAATTGGAATTAATCTACTTTTTTCTATTGTTTCAAGATCATTTCCAATTCTAGGGGAATATAACAAAAACCAAAAAGTTCTTTAGTCACCAAAACAAGAGTCCTTTCAACAGAACTCAACCAACACTAATTAAGCCAATGAATTGGGCTAATGATTTGAATTAAATAGAAAATAGACCCACAAAATTTTATTTATGTCATACAACATTGCACTTATAAAGAGTAAAGACAAGTGCTTCAAAATGAAAATCCTACATCTCAAAAACAGAAAAGTATGTCACTACTTATTCATAGTGCACCCATACCCTGGACCAACGGGAGTTAAAAGTTATATCTCCTTGTTCTTTAAGCATTGCCTTAAAACTGGTAGCAGAAGCTTCACGCATTGCTTGAGCTTTTTCTTCAGTAGCTTTCTTCAAAGGAAGCACTCTGAAACAAACAGGAAACCCATCAACCAGGATTCTGCCAATATCACATTGACATAAGAAACCATTTACCATGCAAAATCCAAAGAGTTTAGAGGGCATAAGGACACACCCACAGTGAATCCGGGAGTCTGTCATTAGCCTACTACCTGCTGACTCATGTTGCTTTCAAGGATTATCATTAGAAATCATTTCTCTGTCTAGGAAAAAGTTCAATATCAATGCAAATGAGCATCCAAACCAAAACAATATAAATACAGACAAAGGTAAGAACTTAGCTGAGTCGGATGTACCAAATTTTGAGAAACAAAAATCAAAAGGGTTGGCTGGAAAGGTGGCATTCATTTTTTATGAACTGTTGCATGCAACAAGCGTGCCGACACTGGTGAAACAAGACACCCGTATGCAGCAAGCATGACTTGATTCATTTACCTTTTATGCCTTTTTGTTATAAGGAAATGAGTTATGCTGACAGAATTTCCCTCTATTGGTGTCCTTGGAAGAGAAGACGAAATATAAAGAGGAAGTAACAACGGAAATATTGTGCTTTCATTCCTAAGGGAACCGCTAGATGCGCTAGAGCCTACGCGGTGGTTATTCTCAAACAAAAAACAAATGTTACCGTGCCAACTACCAAGCAAGTATATGACTATTTGATCCCAAATTCTCAACCAAATTGTTTCCAATAGTACTAATTTAAGCTGAACCATGCGTGACCTTATGAATTTCTTCTTTCAACATCATCAATGTGAAGACCATAGGCCATGCAGCCTTACCTTGCATTTGCAAGAGGCTGATTACATGATTCTAACTTGTGATAATCTAGACACATGGTGGCAGCAACTCTGACTATTATGCCAAGGCTCCCCTTCTCTCAGGTTGAACACTATCAACAAAATTTGTTTGCCACTAAAGGATGCTTTATAATCATAATTCAAAGAGGAAAAAAAGCCTATCAAGAGAATTTTAACCAAATACCAGTCTTTTCAATTTGTATGTCCAACGTACATTTGGAATGGTCCAGAAAACTCCAAGGACTTCAACATGAAAATCAAATACTAGATTTTCACATTAGGAATGCCACATGTAAAAATAAAAACTCCCAGCCATAAAATCTCTATAAAAACATCAAATGATGTGTAATTGTTTGGTGCAACAGACCAACCAGGCTAGCAGATCCTGAAGCAAGATCAGTGCGAAAACTTAAAAACGAAATAAGTAATCAAATATGTCAAAACATCACATACAGCAAAAAAAACAAAGTTACAAAGTCTAGAAATATCCAATTAAATTCAAAGTGGCACCTTTCATTCAGTAGGTGCTCCCGTTCCTTGCGGTCCAATGCCTCGAACCGTGGATCGTTTCCCCATTTCTTTCGAAAAGTGTGATAATCAGTGTTGTGATTAATTTCCTGAAAAAGAAACGATTTGTAAGTTTTCAGTAGTACCACAAATTGAAGGTAGATAGACTTAATAACAGAACAATAATAAGAACGAATGAGCTCCAAATTAAGGCAACATTAACCTCTGAGGCTTCATCTAGTAACTGCTTAAACCCCTCAATTACAGCCTTCTGTGCAGCACGTTTTTCTTTACGTTCTTCTTCCGCACGAGTTTTAACATAATGTTCAAACAAGGATCTCCTAGCAGAATAACCCGGGATAGCCTGAATTGACACAGATTACCCTTAATAAAAAATTTGCAGATGACAACAAATAAGCCAAAAATGGCAAAAAAAAAAGAAAAGAAAAGAAAATTCTAAGAAACAATACATACAAAGATGGAGGAGGTACGATATTATCTTTTGAGGAGCACTGACTAAACTTTAAAACTACATACACAATCCCAATGCACATCCACAAGACAAATATGAATATCCATAGAGAAACCACGGGCTAAAACCCACAAGGAAGCCACGAAAGGTAACCCTACCCAATAAATTCTGCAAAGAGAAAATTTTTATGCAAGAACCAAACGAGACGCACTAAACAAATACACCAAATTCCTGCAGATATAAGATACTTCAACAAAGCATTTTCTATGCCCCCCCCCCCCACCCCCACAAAAAAAAAACTACACAGTAAGAAGTAGCAAGTTCTTGAAAAACTTGAATATATGGCTCCTACACTGAAGCATTTGTACGCATGAAAAAATATCGCTCAAATTCACAACATTCAATTAATTGATGTAGAAAACTTAGACTAGATTCCATGCAATGCTTTTTCTTCCAAATTTTCACTTTCTGACAAGTCAATTAAATGAGATTACCAATTTTACACGAGAAGCATAGCTACAAAATGGATATCAATCCAGACACCGTACAGCATGACAGAATTAAGATAAAGTTGAACAAAATTCCCCATCGTACTTGTACACAACTCATGCACGACCAAACCAATTTGTATGAGTTGCAGTTGAAGGAAAGGCCACTAATTCCAAATAAAATAATGGAAAATATTTAGTCTCAAAATACCTTAAAACGTGGATCAAATACTATCTTTGGCAGTTCTTTCTCCCACTTTGAGAATGGTGCCACACCTCGCTCCTTAAGCATCTCCTACAAAATTCATAGGCACAAATAAACACAATAATATTAGATATAGACTAAGGCACATTTGAGAGTGCATCATGGTTCAAGGTGTGGATTACCCTACTCACACCTTCTTCCTCATAACAGAAACAAATACAATAAAAGGAAAGAAGTGACAACGAAACTATATCAGCTCAAAGAAAGAAAGAAATATACCTTAAATTGATTTATGCATTCCTCCTTTGAAGGCCCACTATCCTCTTCTTCTGAATCTGAAGATGAATCAGAGACATTAGCATCACCATTAGCATCTTTTTGTTTATCTTTGCTATTATCGTTTTGCAGGCCCTTAGCCATAGATTCAGTTGCTTTTGAACCATTTGATTCAGATCCCGATTGCACTGATGACGTAGGAATAGAAGAGGATGAAACAGGTGTTCCTGATTCCTGCAACTTCTTCTTGATCAAATCCAGTGCCGATGATGGGCTCTGTACACTACAGGGTTTAGGAGCTGCAGCATCACGACCACCAGTATTAATAGCAGGAGCATTCAGAGTAACCAATCCGGACCCTCTATCAGACAATACATTAGTATTTGGAACTGACATTAAATGATCTTTAGTAACATCACCATCCTGCTTCTTTTTCAACTCAGTCACCTCATTCGGGATTTGCCAGCAGCTTGTCTAACACAGAACAAAGGCCACAGAAAAAATAAATGACATAATAAAGAAATGCCATCACAATTTAAATGAAAGTAATAACAGTACATGTATATTAAATAAAAGTTGGCCAATTTAAGAACTTATAGTGAATGTGTTGCTTATTTAGGAGAAATAAGGGTGGTTAATGTGCTATGTATTGACTTATTAACCACTATTTTGGTGTATTTTTAGAAATTCGAAATATCAACAATAAGATATGTCGTCTCCTTACTTGCTTTTAGGCAGACCATCAAATAACCAACAAAAAAAAAAACTTATGCAAGGTAGGACACACCCAGATAAAAGACCCCTCAAAAGGGTTAAATAATAGAAAAGTATCTATTTTTCAACCGTGGTACAATTTTAGAACCTGACTTACACATTATACACATGCAAGGGAAAGAACAAAGTGAAGCAGAAGAACCTGTAATTATCATTCTGTTGATTCTATTAATAACTGTTGTCCAAACAAAAAGAACAGAGCTTTGAAACTTCCAAATGTCTCAAACTATACTACCAAACTCGTATTCTGAGTTCCGTAGCAACTGCTAGACCAAACAATAGTTTGTACATCTTTACGCGCGCAAGACTTCTCTGGGCACAAATCATGAGTTTTGCTTGCTGCTGTGATCCCAATCACAGCCAAAAAAGCAATTTGAGGTGGTTGTCTGGGATCATACGGATGATCCCATTGTACTGGCCTAGTCACCCAATTCCAAAAAAAAAAAGAAAACCAAGGCCACCTGAAATCTCAAGACTCCAAGCCCTATAAACTCTTATGTCATATTGCCATCATTCAATCCTTCCTTACTACCTGTTCGCACTCCTTGAGCTTTGAGCTGTGGGTTCCAAGCTTCGATCTGTGGCCGCTACCTGTAGTGGCTTGTGGAGATTGGGAAAGAGGCAAGGTGGTGGATCAGGTTAAGAGAAAGTGTGGGTGGCAGTTTGGTTTGGTCTCCTCGCGGCTTTGATGTCCTGCTTCCGATTGAGGTTGTAGTAAGCTGCTTGCTGGTTTGTTACTTGCTCTTGTGCTCCATTTTATTGTATAGTCCAATGGTTTTCAGACTCTGTTTTGTGTCTCTCTGATTGTGGCATGGTAATATCCAACTAGATATTTATTAGTTGGGCTTTTCCTTTTTAAGTTTCAGATTTTTGTTTGATAAAAAATTCATCAATTAAATTAGGAGTTTTAACTTGATTTGTAAGTTTCATATGCATTGTAATTAGAATTTAATTAAATGTTAGTTGTTGTTATTGTTATCATTTAAGTAAGATGCTATGATTTGTGTTATGATTTCAGGTTTCGCATGTTTCACTTCCCCTCTCATTCCTAGGCAACAATGCACATGACCATTTTACCTCGTCCAGAAATTTAAATGTTAGTTGTTGTTATTGTTATCATTTAAGTAAGATGCTATGATTTGTGTTATGATTTCAGGTTTCGCATGTTTCACCCCCCTCACAATCCTATGCAACAATTCCTTGTAAGAAACAGGGACAGCCAGGATCATAATCCTAATATTTTGGCCATGTGCAGACCATCTCTCTTCAAAGCTTAAGCTATTAATTGGAAGCCCAAGAATGGTTTTCTCTCGAAACGTCAAATAACCCACATGCAAATTCCCCATACACTGTGAAACACCACTAACATAATACCATAGTGAAGCTAAGAAAATCTATCCAACACTGAATCATGTGCAGTGGCAAAAAGCAATCTTCACGATTTTAGCACACTGCTTCAACCAAATCAAATAAAATAACTTTTACTTTCCTATTTTTCCCCTTTCTTTATGATCAAACATTAAAAAAAACAAGACCATACTCAAAATGAATTTATAAACATTTTGTTTATTAAAGATTTTAGTCATATCATTTGATCCATGTATACAATGCCATCTAGCAGGAAAAGAATGCTTAATTCTTGTTTTCCTGTTTCTTTCCCTTTCTTTCTCAAGTTATCCTTCAAATAGAGATGTTCAAACCCTGTTCTATAAGTTCCTAGATTTTTCTCACCTATAGACCTCCCCATCTAATCTCATGCGGAAAAGTAATTTCATTCCTCTTCTTATCATTGTATTCCAATAGTATTAGTATATTGCACCTGCTAACAGAGGTTAACGATAATAATATGAAGTTGTAGCGAGAAGCAAGGAAAAGAAATTGTCACACTGACGTAAATAACACTTGTAAAAGGAATAATCAGTAGCAGCAGTAATAAAGCAAAGAATAACAAGACAAACAGACAATGTTATGTCAGAAATTAGCAATACATCTCAGAGAGACAAGTACCCAAGGAAAATGGCAGGGGAAATAGAAAAATGACTGAGATCATAAAGTTGAGTGATGAATATATGAATCATACCTTGGTTCGATTGTTATAGTAATATTTTTTCCCATCACTAGCAGAGACCAACTGCCAATCAGTACCAGGCAAATCTACCCTATAACAAGAAAGCATGACAAAAGATAAGAAGGTAAGATTATAAATCATTGTTTCTAACTAACACATACATTTCAGACCGAACAACTAACCAAATAACAGTATGTCACGTATTAACAAAAGATGATACATAAAATTGTTCTGCAATATCCATATTGCACTGTTTAACCCTCAATTTCATTCCCTTTATTCATTTTAAACATCCAAAGGAAGGGAGAAAATTCATTATTTGCCCCCCCCTTTTTCACTTATTTTCCTATGATTGCCCTTTCCCTCTGAACTCCCAAATATATCCCGCAATGCCAATAAAAATTAAGATTTAAATTTTACTAGCATGCCATGATCCTCTTTCTTCAGTTTGCAACAAAGTTTTTGACAACATCATCACCTACAAAGGGTCAATGACACATCTAAACTGTTGAATTATAATTGTTTTATTAAAGATACAGAATTAAGGACAATTTTATAGGCCACATGGAAACAAGGTCAACAGTAGAAAAGAGAAATAAACAAATGACTAGTACAATAGGAAAGTTTTTTCCACCAGGAGACAAGCAATGTACTTACACTGAAACCGGAGTCGGCTGCACAGAAACTTGGTGAGGCTGCATAAACATGCATAATATCAATAACTTGTATTAAAAAATAAGTGATCATAAATTATAACATTTATGATAATAGACGGTTTTGCTTAGTAAGAGTAGGCATCCAAAATTATTTAATATGGTTGTGCCATTATGATTATGATTTAGTCTACAAATATCTAGTTTTTTTAAGATTTTCTATCTGGTATGGTATCCAATATCCATTATTTAAAATGTTCAAACATTATATACTAATAACATAAACCATATTAAAGAATATTGCTTTTATGATATTAGAAAATTTTATATTATTTAAGTATTATATGTCTAGTGATGCATGACACAATATGATATAAGATCTACTATGAGTGTAGATAGTCAGTATCAGTACCTCCCCTTTAAAGCCAGCAGGTTTATCATACGTTGATTCCCCTGTCACGGCATTGTAATAGTATACAATTCCTGCTTCAGTCTTGTGGGCAGTCCAAGCATCTAATTGATCACTAGCAGCATCCTCATTCTGTGCGACAACAGCATTTACTTTCTTCTTGTCATCTACAACCATAAGAACCACAAATGTAAGGAACGTGAATTGTATTTTCAAACCATAGCAATGAGCTAATACATGTCAGTGGACCAGTAATGCTGCAGCGAGCATACCAGCATTCGCTGAAATTACTTCTGTCTGCAAACCAATTGTTCCCCTTAGCTGATGACTGGAAGCAGAAGATGCAGAAGTGCCGGCAGCACCCACAGGAGTAACACCAGGAGGTTGAGAATCAGGTACTGGAACAGCAGGAAGAGTAACACCACGTGCTGGAAATGGAAAGGGACCGGGAAAAGCAGCAGGATATTGAAGAAATGGTGGCCTAAGTACACCACTCATCTGCGGAGGCTGTAACCAAAATCCCTGAGGGGGAGCAACCAAGGAAGGTATGGGTAGATAGGCTAAGCCTTTCTGCGAGGCAGTAGGATCTGATGCAATGGGTGCAGTTGGCATATTTGGTCTCAGTACTGCAGCTGAGGAAGAATCTGTGCTTGCGGATGGAGCAGCTGGATTGGAGAGAATTATTGCAGGTTTTGCTAATCCAGGGGGAGCAGGATTCCCAGGAGGTCCAGGCATTACAGGATGGATGGGAAAAGTCGGGGCAGTTGGCATCCATGAAGTAGCCGAGCGATAGTTAGGGTTAGAGGGTGGCGGCATCGAGGATATAGAAGTAGGAGCAGGAACAGGATGCAGGATAGTTGATGCAGATGACACTTTACTAACATCTTGTGCAACAGAATCCGACATGTTCTGCAATAGCAAATAGAAGTAGGAGGAAATAAAAATCAGTTAGCTCTTTTCCTGATTATTGTGCCAATTACATTATACCAATGCTCGTCAGCCATTATTTGACAACTCGTCACCATAATACTGCATGACATCCATTCTTCACTTTAGATGGTCAGAGTGTACATGCATCATAAATTTGAATATGACATCATCTTTATTGTTTTGCACAAGTGCATGACAATCAAAGATAAAAGTAACACAGATAGGCCCCATAATGATATTACAATAACATCACCCCAGTTTTGTTATCAATCAAACATTTTCATTATTATATCATTTAAAGTTTTTTGTATATCAACGGTACTTTCATTTTTGCATCCTTTACTTCATGCACATTCCATTCCCCTCAAACACGTGTGCTATCCATGCTAGTCCCAGCTTTGGTCAATGATTACTTGGTCTACTGTGAGAATTCAAAAGCATTATGGGTGTTTGTGTTTAAGTACGTTAAAATGGATGGAGATAAAAATGAAAAAAAGTGGATATCGAGGTTTTGACATTTACTTGTAACCCTTTATTGATTTTGTTGATATTCACCAGAATTTTGTCAAGTTGAACTCGATTTTCAACTGTCCCATATTGTCAAATAGATCACGTGTCAAGTAACTTTTATTCCAAATTTTCTGCGTACTCAAACAGGCATAGCTCAAGGTTTTAATTTATTTCCATGAAAATACGGAATCACCCAAACTTATCCCCCCCCCCCTCTATTCAACCTCCACTCTAATCAATTTAAAGTAAAAGCATGAGCCTTACTGTGCCAGATTGTGCATGTTGATTGCTAGAAAAAGCCGCCACACTTTGGGAAATATTATACGAAAATGAAGGGTTAGCTTGTGGAGAGAGACCAGGAACTGGAGGTTGAACAACCATAGAAGGATTCACTGCCAAATTCGACTTCATCCCCTGCATTAATTAAAAGACAACAAACATAATCGATAAATTAAAGTGCGAGAGAACTCATGTCCATCATTGAAATACAACACAACATTTAAACATAAACCAATTCAATCATAACAAACGACACTCAGTACTATACTAACAGAATGTGCCGGCGACTGCTGAGAATTCCCAGAAGCGTTAACATTTTGATGCACGCCGTAAGAGAATGGTGCCGCAGGTGCCAGTGTCGGAGCTACAAAAACAATTGCATTAAACAATTTAGCACGAAATGATTCAGTTGATATAAAATTCAATAAATTAGAACCATGAAGGAAGAAGGAAAAAAAAAATAACGGTAAAGGTGCAGCAGACATACTGGTAGCAGAATTTGGGGTGGAAGGTGTTTCTGCAGGCACAGGTGGCTGCGCCTCGTGAGGCAACCACGCAGGTGAAGCCATTAAAACTGATCTATCTGCATTCGAAACAATCAGTGACGTTAAACGAAGGAAACAAAGCGAGCAGTGAGAATCAAACGGTGAATTTCAGAAAAGCAAATCGCAGTTTCTAACGCACGCGACGGATATAGGGCTTCGGAACTTCAAGAAAGTAGATAGAAATTGAACTTAATAGAGCGGGGAGAGAGAGAGAGAGAGAGAGATCTTAAGCCCTAACCAGATGGTGAAGAAGGAAGAGGAAGGGACGAAGGTGAAATTGAACGGAAGCAGTTGAGAGTGAAGAGAAGAGAGTGATTGTTTGTGTTGGAGTAGTGTCCAAATGGGTTGTGTTTGGAGTTAGGGCAATATATGAATCCAGCTAATATAATTCAACTAACAAAAAGGTTTACAATTAAAATTAAAAATCAACTTACAAAAAGCTAATATAATTCATCATTAGATCCAAAGCAAATTAAAAAAAAGCTAATATAATTCATCATTATTTTGGTTTCATAAGGGAACAATATATGAATCCAGCTAGCACTTTAACTGTTAATTCAATGTACAGGTTCCAGTGTGACAGAAAAGGCATCCAGATAAGAAATCAAAACTACCCTACACATGATTTTTACAAAAATCTTTGATAAGAGGATTGTGTAGGGAAGGAATGCTAGATGAGGCTCTTGAGGTATCACAAATGGGTATGCTTGATGAATGAATAAAAGACCTCCTTACTGTACAGCTAATTGATGAATGATCAAATTGATAAGTAAACTTGATATAAATCTATAAATCAGGAAATTGGAACAGTGGAAATAAATAAGAACACTTCAGCATTTGAACATTGAAGCTTATTATTTAGTTTTCTTCAGCATCATTAGATTGTACATGCCATTTTCACTCCACATGCAGAGTAAGGATAAAAGAACAAAATGGTTAGCAAAACATTATTATTTCTTCTCAATAGAGATATAAAATGGTGCAATATCAACATAATTAGCAAAACACTGTAAGTACTAAGGCTCATTGGTAGTAACTCACATGTCCGGTGATCCTTTGAAGCTATTTGATGAGATATACCCTCCTTATCCATAGTAATATTCCATTCCATGCATACAAAATACATCACAATTACTCTTTCCTATGTGCATTTTCTAAAAGACAACAACTTCTTAATTGACTCCTAAGCCTTTACTCCACTAATGCTCCCTGAGGCTCAAATGCATTTCCTAAGAGCATTTCCTCAAAGACAACAACTTAAAAGGGATACTGCTAAGATCAAGTGTACCTGACAATGCAAATGTTCTCAATGAAGTCTTATGCAATGATGCATGAGCTAGACACACTTAATTGACTCCTAAGCCTTAACTTCACTAATGCTCCCTGAGGCTCAGATGATGGCTATCAATTCTTTGCCACCTGACATTCGCATTGTCTTGTATTTAATCAAAACACAAAATTATCTTGACATGTTCAATATCAAACACAACTAAACAAATGCAGTGTCAGATGTCAAATCAAATGTTATTTATTATAGTCCTTCTTTAGACCAACTGAGAAAAAAACATAAGGTCCCCGGAAGAGGACAATACAACATTACACACTATTTCACACCCAGAAGAGAGCAACTTAGCTAAGTTCATTAATAAATGAAGAAGAATGGCTGACATATATTTGCATAACCTGAAAAACTAAAAAACAACAAAATGGACCCTAAATAGCTGTAGAAGAAACAAGTATAATCAATCATGAATTGTTGGAGAACTCATACATCTCCAAAAATGGAGGATAAAAAACTTCTATGTACCTTATTTTGATTTTTTGAAGAAACTGAGAAGGACACAAAGATGAACCAGACAACGGCGCAAAAGAAGAAACAAAGAAGACGAGAACATTACCTGATGCGTCGTGGAGATCAACACCGGCGCAGCGCAGCAGAGAAGAACACCTGCGCAACGCAGCAAAACACCGGCCCAGCAGAGAAGAAAAAGAACGGCGCAGCAGCGGAGAAGAAGAAGAACGGCGCAGCAGGGAGAAGAAGAAGAAGAACGGCGCAGCAGCGAGAAGAAGAAGAAGAACAGCGCAGCAGCAAGAACAAGAAGAACGGCGCAGCAGCGAGAAGAAGAAGAAGAACGGCGCAGCAGCGAGAACAAGCGCCGCAGAGAAGAAGGGAAACCTAACAGGGAAATTCTGAAAAAATGGAGTTCCCACAGCGTAACCTAACAGGGGCAATTTCGTCAAAAAAAATATCGGTTTGAAGAGCTCCGTGTCTTTTTCCAGAATCTATCGCATTCTCTCTCATCTGTCGCATTTTCATCTCCCAACAGTCTACTAATTTCAGCTTCTCATTTTTTGTATAAAAATCATTTTTTTAAAAAAATTATTTTTTAAAAAATCCTAGATAAACACACTAAAAATTAAAAAAATAATTTTTACATAAAAAAAAGTGATTTTACTCTTAGAAAATCTGTAACAAACACCCCCTGAGTGCTGTTAGCTCACCATTTGCGATTCAACTAATGGGTTTACTTGCACTTTGCAGCATAGCGGGCTAGGGCTACATTTTCTTTTATTTTTCATTTTTTACTCTATAGTACATTAGTACTTCAGTTTTGAATTTTTTTTTTTTTGAGGAATGATATTAGAATTTAGAACAACCAAATAATAGACAATTTTTGCGACAATTGAGTGGTTAACGCAGTTAAAATACGTGATTAATTATGTTCAGTAAATAATTAATAGATATATTCGGTGTTGAAACTCATTAACTATCGATATAACTTCATTAACCACGAATTTAAACGTGATTAACCATGATTTATAAGTATATATGTATCGATGAAATGTGTATAACTTTAATTGTTGACTTATATATAATTAAAAGTTTATTCTTATTTTAATATTGAGTTTACAAGTTTTTTTAAACAAATTTTATTTAGATTCCAATAAAATTTTTATACATTACTATCTAATTAAAATTTTAAAAATTGTTAAACAAATTTTTTTCTAAAATATATTTAAAATATTTGTATAACTCTCCTAATTTAAAAAAAAATTACTTTTATTTTACTCTAAAACAGTTTAATTATTATAGGTTCATACATATATATATATATATTAGAAAAAATTATCGGTTGAACAAACACCGACGCTACCCTCGTTGAATTGAACCACAAGAACGACAAACAACCAGCACTCACACACACAGCAGACAGACCCACCTGCTTCTCCGTCTGCGGCTCCGTTTCTCTATTTTGGCCGGCTTCGTGTCGGGTCGGTCATTGACCCAAGCTCTCTCTGTTTTATACTGTTTTTTTTTCTTTTCTCAAACTCCCTGCGTCTTTCCGACATTACCGCGACAGGGTTTGCGGCCTTCATGGCCCGCTTTCCAAAACCCGTGCCATAAAATGGCGGTCAGTCAAAATCCCGCCACCGCAAACCGCCATGCCGCTTTCGCTATAACCGCTTTTTTATAACACTGATGTCTATTTGTTAAGTGATATTTCAAGGGAAGGATACTAGAAGCAATGGTTACAAACAAACTTACTGGATCTATGCAAGGTGATAAAGCTTTTTTCTCTTGTTAAGTAAATCGTATATATGATTTTGATGGTCTAATAATATCCTTGACCACTCTTGTGTGGTTTCATGTATCTATTGTTTGTTAGTAATTCTCTTATTAGTTTCATTACAAATATATTTTATAATCTCCTTTGGATCAAGTCTTTTTTACTTTCTTTACTATCAATCTAGGGAAGATACTTTGATTAAATCTAGGGAAGATACTGATTAATATCCACTGAACTGAACTAATGTTAGTGTGTGCTTTTTCGGATAAAAAATATCTCTCTATGCCTTATCAGCAGACGATTTTGGGATCCAGATTGTGCTCTAATTTATACTTACAGGTCCAGTCTTCCAGTCATTCGACATATCTACGATTTCAGAGCTGTTGAGTAAACAGCACTGGTCACAGCTCAAAACCCATCTTAGAGTGACCAAGCCTGTAATACTTCTTGATCAATTGCTTGATGCGGGAGTCGACTCTGAACTTGTTTTTAGATTCTTTCACTGGTCTCAGAAAGAGTTCAAACTTTCATATGGGCTTGAAGCAACCGGCAAAGTTCTACATTTTCTAACAAATTCAAAAAGGTACTCTAAAGTCAGGTCATTTCTGCATAACTTTGTTAAAAATGAGAAACATACAGTGTCTTCTGTTTTTCACTCCCTTTTGTTGAGTGGTGGTCGATCTAGTACTGCTCTGATAATTGATATGTTGGTCTTAGCATATGTGAGAAATTTAGAGCTGCACTCCGCCTTTGAAGCATTTAAGCGAGCTCGAGATTATGGATTTAAATTATCATGGACCTCATGCAATCCGTTGTTGAGTGCTTTGGTTAAGGAGAATAAAATTGGAGATATGGAACATGTGTACAAGGATATGATAAGGAGAAGAATTCAGCCTAACTTGACCACATTTAACATTTTCATTAATGGTCTTTGTAAAGCTGGTAAGTTGAATAAGGCAGAGGATGTTATTGAAGACATGAAGGCCTGGGGATTTTCCCCAAACGTAGTTACTTACAATACTCTTGTTGATGGGCATTGCAAGAGGGGCACTGCTGGAAAAATGTACAAAGCTGAAGCTTTTTTGAAGGAAATGATTGATAATAAAATTTGTCCAAATGAAGTTACCTTTAACACTCTTATTGATGGGTTTTGTAAGGATGAGAATGTATTGGCTGCAAAGAAGGCTTTTGAAGAGATGCAAAGGCAGGGACTAAAACCTAATTTAGTTACTTATAACTCACTGATAAATGGTCTATGTAATAATGGCAAGCTAGACGAGGCTATAGATTTGTGGGATAAGATGGTTGGCTTGGGTTTGAAGCCAAATATTGTAACTTATAATGCTCTTATTAATGGGTTTTGTAAGAAGAAGATGGTGAAGGAAGCAATAAAAGTTTTTGATGATATAACAAAGCAAGAGTTGGTTCCCAATGCAATAACATTCAATACCTTGATTGATGCATACTGTAAGGAAGGGATGATGGAGGAAGGATTTGCACTGTGTAGTTCAATGCTAGATGAAGGGGTTTCTCCTAATGTTTCAACTTATAATTGCTTAATTTCCGGCCTGTGCAGAAAACGGAACATAAGAGCTGCCAAGGAGCTTCTTAATGAAATGGAGAACAAGGGTTTGAAAGGTGACACTGTAACATATAACATCTTAATAGATGGATGGTGCAAAGACAGTAAATCAGGTAATGCAGAAAAATTACTTAATGAAATGCTCAAGCTTGGTGTGAAACCTAATCATGTGACATATAATACTTTGATGGATGGGTATTGTGTGGAGGGAAATCTCAAGGCAGCATTGAATGTGAGGACACGGATGGAGAAAGAAGGAAAGAGGGCAAATGTTGTTACATATAATGTGTTGATTAAAGGATTTTGTAAAACAGGGAAGCTAGAGGCTGCAAATGGACTTCTTAATGAGATGTTGGAAAAGGGTTTGAATCCAAACCGTACTACCTATGATATAGTAAGACTGGAAATGTTGGAGAAAGGTTTCATTCCAGACATAGAAGGGCACTTGTATAATTTCTCTAGCATGTCTTAACAACAACTTGATAGATGGAATTTTCCTTATCAGTGTATTATCTACTGTTTAGAGTAGAGCTTCATAAAAGATTCACAGGATATATATCAACTTGTACATATTTTTAGTTGTATTTTCTGAGCAAGTGCTACGCAATTCTGCCATCTTGTAGAGTAGTTGATTGTTGGCATTTCTATTACGGGCGTAAAATATGAATTCATTGTATTAGGTTTATTAGTTTGGAGGGTGAGCTTTGACACAACGGTAAGGTTGTTTGTCTTGTGCTTTGGAGGTCGTGGATTCAAATCCTGGAAAAAGCAGCCTATATTTATCCTCTTCAGACCTCACCTGGTGGGAGCCTTGTGCACTAGACCGCGTATTAAGTTTATTAATCTGGCTTTATTTAGTTTAAGAGATGCTGAAAAAAGTAGAACCAATGCATATACTGCAGCTTTGTGTTAGCATTTGGTTTAAAAAACTGACTATCCAAAATTTGTAACTTAATAGCTTGCTGGAAAATTTTAACTCGAATTTCTTCGATGCATTTTTTACCTTAAAAAATCCATTAGAGCACTTGATAGAAGATAAGGATCGGTATTAGACCTCCCAAGTTTAGCCATTGGGTAGAACAAGTAACTATTTATAGTACGGTTATGGACAAAATTCGACCTTCAAATCTGTTTTCCTGCAATTTGGAACCTCGTCGATGAACTTAGTGTAATTAATTTTGGTTTAGAAAGTTCAATTCGTGCGAATCAATCCATCTCTCCCGAGTCTTCCAAATTGAAATCCAAAGACAGTATTATCATTGAAATCCAATCACATTATTATGAGACTAACTAAAAACACCCTATTTTTGCTGGCATGCACCCACTCTCCGAAAATTTATTTCCGAACAAATTATGTGATATGGTTCTTGAAATAAACTTTTGAAAGGATGGGTGCATGCTAACAAAAAATGGGGGGTGTCAGTATTGTGTCTTGGGTTGTAAATTTCATCCTCCCTTAGTCGAGCATTACCTCCAATATAAAAAACACAAAGCTTCAGCAAAAGTGCACTCTTCTCAAAAGCTAATAGCCGATTACAACCATGTCTTATACTTCATATGCAAATAATTAAATGGCTAATTTGCTTGACATTGACGTTAGATTACATTGATACTACCGTTATGATCCTGGCTTGTAATTTTACCCTCAAACACAAGCAGCAGTTAATAATAGACTAAAAAAATTCTCGTCATTCTTCGCATATTGGAATGACAAGACTCGTCAAAAAAAGTTCATGGCAAGTGAAATGAAAAATAAAAAGCCTGCTATTCTATTTTATTATTGCCTGGTAGAAAACAATATCCTTGTATTTGCATATGAACAATTAATACAGGTTTAGGCTGAATTAAATTAAACTGTGGTTCTCAAAAATCATGTGCCGCCGGTAGATGCTTTCCTCCATCAGCAGTACTCACGAATATACAAATACTATACTAGTAGGAAAAAAAAATGATCTCTGATTAAAATCTACTGCCCAACCTGCCAGGGAAAAAACATTAAGATCAACAACTTTTAGTGGTCTGTCAAAAAAAAAAAAAATTAGTGGCAAATAAACACAAGTATGAAAATAACATGTAAGCAGTTTATCAAAGAAACACAAGAAGCTTTTTATCCCAAATTGTATCACTATCAATCAATCACTATTGAAGTAAATTTACTTTCTTGTGCTTTATCAAAGACTAAAGAAAACTAGCCAATTACAAAACGATATAAGACAAAATGAAGGTTTTCCTTTGCTATGTTTGGATTGATGAAAATGGATGAAATAGAGTGGAATGAAAGAATAATAATAGGTTCCATTGTTTGCATTGTTTAGAATAAGATAGAATGCATTGGAATATGAGGAATGCATTCCATTCAATACTCCACTTTTTCTTCCTCTCCAATTTGGTGGATATGGAATGAAACACACCTTTTTCTCTTCCAACCTAAATATACTCTAACAAGGGAATAGTAAATACTTTCCATTCCATCTCAATCTGTTTCATCTCATTATATTCCATTGAATTCCACTATCCATTAAATATCCACACATAGAGAGCAGCTCCGACATTGATAAGTACAGAAAGGCGCATCAGAATGGATAATCAAACATGTTAGACAAGATACAATCGCAGACATCATACGAGAGAAAATATCAATGATATAAAGGACAAAACACTGCTATGCGCATTACAACTCAGCCTATGCACATTACATAGCTAGTCCCTGAGCCCAAAGAAAAGAGGAGGATTTGTTAAGCAATCGACAATCAACATAAAATGTCAAATCTTTATGGCATGGTTGTTGTAATATAAAGGACAAAAAAGCGTTACTAAATTAGAAGTTAGGAAGCAAGGAAGACTTATGAATTACTTTAGCTGAACCAAGATCAAGATTGCATGCAGCAGAACACCATCTTAAGGATTGAAGAGATTTGAACCCCCAATATTGAGAGCAATTAGTAGTGCTATGCTAGTGATCACAGCAAGCCAAAGTAAGGCTGACCCTGCATTTGAAAGTTTTAATTGTCAACATGAATATGAGATGCTTTATAAATCTTATAAACATTCAGACAATACATGTCCATGTTATACAAGGTTCAATTAGGGATTGTAAGAGCATGGTACCTCCAGAACCTTCAGAATTATCAGAACTAGAAGGAATTGATTCAGCATTAGCAACGGGAGATTTTGATTTTTTTGACCCTGTATTTGAGCCATTAGGATATTTTGATACTTTTGACCCTGTATTTGAGCCATTATCCAAAACTTTGGAAAACCCCGTTTCAGACGCTACTATCCCTTGAAATTCTTCGCTAACAATTAATGCTGCCAAAACATCCATAAATGACTCTTTATCTGTTTGGTACACAGAATCTCTTACACCCTTCTCATCAGTGACATTTGCTTCTTCTGAATCAGACAACTCATCATCTGAAGCATCTATATCAATGGAATCCAACTCAGTCCTGTCATCTTCCTCATCCTCCACATATGCTTTATATGTTAGTCTCAGTAATATCTCCCCAGACGAGCCCTTTCCTAAAAACCCCCAACCTCCTTGTAAAACCACAATTCTGTCTGTTGGCACGGTGTCTTTAAGAGATCCCAAATCAACCTGAAAATATTTTCAATTAAGTAACATACACATAGGGCAAAATACGAAATTAACTATAAAATCCCATATATTTCCTTTTTTTATTCAATTGCTCACACATAAACTCAATATGGCAAAGTCTTAAATAACAACAATGGTAACAAACATTACTATTTTTAAAAATGGACTACCTTCAAAACAATAAAGATTGTACTACACATGTCCAACTTCGATGCAAGGGATTAGGAAGACAAAATTTACTTTGCAATAACTACTTCATTTACATACAAATAAATAAGTTCACACCCTTCAGAATACTCTTTTCTGTGTTTTTTAATGGGGGCCACTATGGAAGAATAGTGTGGCATTTTCGAGGAACTATACTATAATCTTCATGGCATGGCAATAGTAAACATGGTGGATACAAAGGCTAGAACAATGAAAGGGGATGACAGACAAATGTCAACTTTTATATTTCAATTCAATTTTTTTATAGGAACTGAAAATCTCTAATATTTATGACGAAAAGGGAGCTCGGCTCCTTACAACAGAGGAAGACAAATTCAATCTCCACTCAAGCCAATGACCACCAACTTCACCACAAAACTCTCCTCCATTTCCCAAAACCCCTTACACCCACCCTCCCCATAAACATTCAACTTCCTCCCTGCCAGGACCCTCTCCATTCACACACTGCAAGCTGTCTATAGTGTTATGCTCAGTGTCCACTAGAAAATATTCTCTCGTAGCTTCCTTCCTCACAGTCCTACTCCATCCCTTATTTATGCTAGCATAAGCCCCAGTTTCAGTGCCTAACATTTCTACCTACGCCAAATCATCGGGCTTCATATTTTTATTGGCTACAGTTCTTTCTGTGACTAAGTAAAGCAAAAAATTAGAAGAAACCATATTCATACTACCATTCCAAAACATACAGTGTAGTGGCATATACAAATCTACAAAGAATTATTCAATAAGATTAAATAATTTAAGCATTTATACAAAAATAAAATCACCAATCCCATCTAAAAGTAATCTCACTCATCAGAGATCACCAATTCTGATGAGGTTTGTTCAGCTTAACCCTGTATAACCCAAACTTCAACCAATTTCATCCCACCTCAAAAAATCATCAAAGCTCCATCAGCACAAGACAAACACAGCTAATCAACAGCTGGCATCCAACAAGATTTATAATTAAGATCCGGAAAGTCAATCAATGAAAAGCAACTACAAGAGAGGATGGAGGGATAATCTGCTAAGGACATCTTTGCTCAAGACAAGAATTCCAGGTGCAATAATAATGACTTGGACAACACTAACATGCATCAAACCTGACTTCGAATGAGAAAATATTTGAAGAAGTGACGACAAAAGACATGTTATTGGTATTATAACTTTAGCAAGCAGCATTATGGGCCAAAAGGCGGACTAGAAGCTACACAAGACCAACCCCCCCCAACAAAAAAAAAAAAAAGCTAACCATATCTATGCTAAGTAGACTGTGAATCTTATATCTATATAAGAAATTTAACTACACTAAGGACACGTGGCAAAAACCCATTAATCCGTTTTCCCACCAAAAGCCATTTTCCCACAAAAAACTTAACAACACTCCAAAAACTTAACTATATTGTAGATTCCATTTTTCTTTACTACCCGTGCTAAGCACGGGTTCTCTCAGCTAGTTGAGTACAAAACTATTAAGTAGAGAAAATGAGGAATAAAATACCACTCATGGCATTGCACATAATACATACCTCTCCCGTACCAATAGGCAAGTCTGCAAATCCCAGTGCGTCCTTTACTTGGATGTATAACTTCTGCTTTTTAGGGTTGGAAACTAGCATATGGAAATCCTGTGGTGCAAGAACACATGAATACGATGAAAAATATAGAAACAACATAAACAAGGATGAATCTGGAAATCCAAAAACAACACCTGATTCCAAATTGGCATTCCAGGGGGCCCAATGACAGTAGTTTGACTGTTCTTTTTGCTGCGTATGGTTTGATCTCCAAGGCTAAGAATAACATAAGGATCTGTCTTGCCTGGAAAAACAGCAAACAAAAAATTGAGTATAGAGCACATATATTGCACAATATTTCATAACTAAATTTTTGTTGAAACTGAAACTGGTAATTAAAGAGAACACAAATAAGACAAAATAGAATACCGCAAACTTTATAGAGACACCTAATTATAATCATTACCAACACATAGATGGTTTGAGAATTGGCAATTAAAACACGTTAAAAAATGAGAAAGAGAGTGAGAAGTAGCTGAGAGATGAAGAGAACACAGTAATTCACAAATAAGAGTGATTCAATACATAAGCCAAAACCTATACACTTATTTATACTAATATCAGAAGTACCAAAGGATACTATGTATGAATGAAATAAGAGTCAAAACTTTGTGAAATATTGCAGTTATCAGTTATGTTATAAATTTCATCATAAATGGTTGTTTTCCTTGCTTGACAAGGTATAAAAATAAAGCTTCACGAAGACCAGAGTTATGTTATGACTTAGAAACCTATAAATACAAGAACACAAACATAGCATACCATTACAACATTTACTTCATGTTTCTTTGGACGAAGACAAACTACTTAAGGTAACATTTGTATTAAGCAGGCAACTATATGCTTAGACTTTTTCCGCCCCTTTCTTCCACCTCTTCTATAGAGATCATTCATGCTACACTATCATCTTTCCATGAATTAATTTTTATCAAATTTCAATTCAGGGTTAATACATGCAACAACATCTGAAGATTATATGACTACCTTGGTCTCTGCCATTTTTATTGACACTGATATATAAAACAGAAAAGGCTCTTGTAAACCCAATAATATTAGAGGATAAAACAAAAAACAGGTCCACATAACATAAATTACTGAATAGACTACAAAATAAAAATCTATTAAATAGAAAAGAACGTATCAATCAAGTCCAAATAATCCAAAAAATTGGCAAAAAATTACTTAAAAGTAAATTCGAGACAATAGATTTTACCATAGAAAATGTAAGGAAGCTTTCGAGCATCCACAAGAGTAACAGATAGTTCACCAACAGAATCCTTGTTTCCTTCTTGCATTTCTCCAGGCTTAACACCATCAGCAACGGGACCTACAGCTTTTCCCTTCTGAAAATCCAAAACAATTTTGTTTGGCCGTACAAATAGTCTAGGTAAATCTACTGTAAGAAGTTTGGTCAAAAACCTACAAGAGAAAAACAAGAATAATTGCATTACAACTAGTGACAGGAAAAAGAAACATTTTTCACAGCCAATCTAGAGATAATAAATCCAAAAAGATGAAGAGAGCCAGGAATTGATTCAATTCTGAAGACATAGAATGTTTTAAACAATTATTGACATTGACATTATTATTTTGGAAAACAAAAATTACTAAAGAGAAACAAAGGAAAGTTCAACTTATGTATAACAGGTTACTATTAACCAAAATAAATATTTAATCTTGAGTAACTTAATTTTCCAAAGTGCAGTTACTTTCTGTAATTAGTAACATCAGCTTAAAATTTATGTCCTAATACTCTATAAATAATATCACTATTAGAAAGCATTCACACAAGTGCACACATAGAGCTTCACAAGCATCAAATGCAATGAACTTATAACAGCAAAAAGACAAGTGGAACTTACATCGAGAGTACTGGAATTGCTGACCATGCCCAACGATGCACCAAAGAAAAAAACAACAAAAATGTCAGGAACAATATGTTAGATATTTTTGGAAAATATGTATTTTACATGCAAGGAGATTATACGTTGCCTTTGACCTATCAAGAAACAATGAAAGGAACTTTGTATATTACTAAACTTTGGATATAAAACCATTCACGAGTCTTAACTTAATAGCTTAATCTTTTGGGAGAGTTGGCTCTTAACATTATACCAGAGCTTCTATGACCAAGTGATCAAATTCAAGAGTGTTATCATTGCCAGTTGCCACCACCATTCTTCTAAAATAAAAATAAAAATCTGTGCCAAGTAGATGGGCCTATGTAACATCCACAATCACACCATTAAAAGACTCCTATGTGTGGAGATGTCTTAGTTACAGAACCAGTCAAGAGCCTTCACCTAACATCAAATTGGTTGGGAAAAGGGAGGATCCAGGAATTTATTGGTTAAATTGATTGTCAAAACTTCAAATTCAGAAGTTAAGAGGAGGTATCAAACTAGTCTTTATAACCATTTAAAACAGCCATACCAGCCAATATGCAACTCTCTTCAGCACCAAAAATCATGTGTAAGTCCATTGTCAAAGGATGCTTAGAGAATTGGTACAAAATTAACCCATTCATACGATTATGCTATATCAAACAGTTTAAGAAGAAAATAATTACTTTGTTTTTGTGGTTAGCTAGCAGCTTGGACCATGGTGTATATTATCAATTTGTGTCAAGGAGGCATAGATGATATTCACAGTACATAGTCTTTGTAATCAAGTTCAAAAAGACTGTTTTTAGTTGAATTGCTTACAGAGGCATTCAGATCCAAGTAAATAAAAAAAAAAAAAAATTCCTATATTCATAAAAATTTGACATACCCATTAAATTGAACAAACGGAATGGAGACAGTTCGAACTTGATCTTTGGAAGTGAAACAAAAGCCCATTGAACAGCTCCCACCCAAGGTTCTGTTGGTATTAGTCGTAATTTTACCCAAAGTTCACCATCAATGTCAAAATCTCGAACACCGACCGGTACAACAATTGGAATAATGCCAAATTTCAGAGAAAGCATCAACAGCATGCGAGCACCACCAGCGTACCTAAGGCCTATCTGGTACCTAGATAAAGCCAAGGGAAATTAATTGGTTATATTAAGATTATGATAATAAAAGCCTAAAAAACACTAGCCTTGGATCTCAGGAATATAAATCCAGAAATATAGTCACTAAAAATGACCCAAAGTCGAGATATGGTAAAAAAATTGCCAAAGAACATTCTAGCAATTGAAGCATAACAAGCTAAAAGATTAGTTTCCATACTTCACAGCCAATAAAATATTTATCTTAAGCTATTATCATCCAAACCACACCATACAGCGGAACGGTGTCTCTCATTCCCTTGCCCCATGCCAACAAAAAAATTCGAAATACTTAACAAATCATTTACAGGCTTTCCCATGACCAAAAGCAAAACATTGAGATTGAAATGTTAGCATAATTGTAAGAAAGCTTTGCCTTCCAGATAATTTGAACAAACCTCCATCAACATTTTAGTGTCCAGCCCTGTCATTATCTTATCATTTTAAAATTCTCATTACAATGACATTTTACTGAGTGCTACTCCAATGTGTACAAAAAAAAAAAAAACTCCAGTTTGAAAATGACTTCACTGAAAAAAGAAACCATTTTCAGTAAACAATAATTAATAACAAGCAGAGTAGAAAAACAGAACTCATAGCAATCAAGTCAAGAGTTGCTAATATAACACAATGCAACAAAGCACATGAGAAACAAAACATACTGTAAATCATTGACCCGGCGAGAAGTCCTGCGCTCAACATTCCTAACAGACAAAGGTTCATCCCCCAATGAGAACTGCTTAATCTCAACCCTTTCCACATAATCAGGCTTCTTCAAATTATCAATAACAGGCTGAAGCAACCCAATAATCCAGTTCTCAATTGCACCTCTATAAACCTTCCACAACTTCCCCAACACCATGTTCACCCATTCAACCGACTCTTTCCTCTGCAAATCCTTTTCCAAAAACAACGAAAAGCTAGTAGGTACTTGTGGCCACACACCACGCAAACTATCTTCACTGCTAACTTTGTTCTTCCTCCTTGAAGTCCACAATTTATCAAACACAACACCGACAAAGAAAAAAAACACAAACAAACCAGCCACGTTGCGGTTAATTGGAGGCGATGGAATTGGATGTATCACCCCTAATTGCGTTCTTAGCTTATCCACAATTGGATCTTCTTGAAAAGTGGTGAAGTTTGAACCTAATTGAACTTGCGAGTCTTGCAACTCACGATCGTCACTTTCAACTTCATCAGAAATTCGTTTCAAAACGAAACTCTTAGCACTCTTTCTCGCGGAATTGGTGAATTCCGCGTTAAGGTTACCGTCTTTGGGGACTGAACAGAAGTGAACGCTCCATTTTCTTCGGAATTTTCGATAACCGTAATTGGGATTGAAGAGAAGCTTGGTCTTCTTTTTGGAGAATGGAAACGGAAGGAGAGTTTTTGCGGCATCATTGTTGCAGGGACAGAGGGAGGAGAAAACATGAGAGAAGTGGAAGTGAAAGGTGGGAGAAGGTGGTTGAAGAATCATCTAGTGTGAGATGCCCAATGAGAAAAAGGGGCATAAGCATGACAAGTTGTAGCAGCATCAATGTGATTCTTAATAATAAACATGAATAATGGTTGTTGCGGCAAAAAACATGAATGAATGAATGAATGGATATTGTTGAATTAATTTGAAGGCTTGGAAGGAGTTTGGAATTTCTGGTATTCTAGTCTTGGGTTGACAACGAGGAACGTAACCTTGAAAGCTTGGTGTGTTTGGGAATACAAGTGCAAAGTGTCATCAATGTGAGAGAGAGAAAATGTGGAACACAAGTGACAGCAAGAATTGAATAACAACGGAAGTTTTATGATTTTGTGGGAATTTCAACCTAGATTTATGGCCTCAGAATCAGGACTACGTGGATAATCATTATAACTATGGAGGTGGAAGTCGGCTTTCTGTTTTTTATTTTTATTATATTTATTATTTATGTGAAATACTAATATTCTACTGAAAAGTAAAAAAAAATCATCATATAACTTATTTTTTAAACTTTGTTTATAAAAAAATTAAGGCTTAAATATATTTTTGGTCCCTCAAATTATAGCAAAGTTTGGTTTTGAACTCTCAAAAATAAATCGTTGCTTTTTTGTCTTCATATTTGAAAATGGTTTTTCCGTTCATCACTGTCTTAACTCAGTTTCCAGCATTGCTTATTTGACGGACCAAAACCGAACTTTTCTATAATTTGAGGGACCAAAACCGAATTTTTCTATAATTTGAGGGACCAAAAACATATTTAATACAGGTGACACATAAGCAATGCTGGAAACAGAGTTAACATAGGGACGAGCGAAAAAACCATTTTCAAATATGGGGACTAAAAAGCTACAATTTATTTTTTAGGGACAAAAACCGAATTGCAATAATTTGAGAGAACAAAAACATATTTAAGCCAAAAATTAATTTAACTGCAACACATGTTGAGCTTACCAGTAAGGAGTTTTAAGTGTGATTAGGGTGGGAATGGAGAAGGGAGAAATTGAGCATTGCGGATTCGAACCCGCACTCCCATGTCTCACAACATTTTACCACTCCGCTTAGGAAAAAAGTTTAATTCAATTGAAACAAGAGTTCTTGGAGAATTGGAGTGTTTTATAATTTAATTCAACTGAAACAAGAGTACTAGATGAATTCGAGTGATTTATTTGTCTTTTTTGATTAAAAAAAGTTTAGATTAGGGCAACGACCGACCCCATGCAAGGTCAGAGCCAACCACTAACCTCATTGAGAATTTATAGTGGAGTTTACAGATTGCTTACCTAATCCACATCACAAATTTGTATTGGATAGGTTATAAAATCGCATGGAAGTGGTTTTGAACCCAAGTCCTAACTAATAAAAACAAAGAGATCTTACCAACTAATTCACCCTGCGCGGGCTGGAGTGATTTATTTGTCTATTAACTCATTTTGTTGACAATTTTGACGACAAGTTGTTTGTTTTTTTTTTAATTCTTTTATATTTTAGGCTTTTACTCAACTGTTACTTTGGCTTTTGTTCTTAAATATTTTTTTTTTGTAGGTTTGCGCACGTGGGTCGGAGATTAGGAGCCAACGCGGTTCTCTTGAGTCTTTGCCTTTTATTCTTCGTAGTGATTGATTTCGTGCTTTAATAAGGAATCATCCTCTTCTCGCTTTTCTTGCTTCTTCCAATTGTTGAGTATGAAAAGAAAAACGTGATCAGCTTCAAGATTTATATTATGCTATTGACCGTATAGAGGTTTACGTATTCAAATCATAACAAAGACTTGTGAAAAAGAAATGCAATTTACAAAGACTTTATGATAAATAATTTTGAAAGTCAGAACCAAAAACAAACAAAAAAATTTGAAAGTCAGACAACTCAACATTTCGGCTTTTTGATGGACGGTAGTACTACTATAATAAGTGACGATAGATTCTGATAAAATTGTTTTTGAAAAATTGATTTAAAAAAATTGATTTTAAAAAAAGTTGAATATAAAAAAATTAATTTGTATTTGGTAATGATATTTTAAAAGTGAGTTCAAAATAATTGATTTCGTTTGAATAATAAAAGAAGAATCACTTTTAATGTGTAAATATAAAGAATTTTGTGGGTCTCACCCTCAGAATTAATTTTTTTCAACGCAAATGTTAGGAATATCTTGCTTTCATCATAATCAATTATACTCATCCTAGAATCAATTTTATCCACGAATATTTTGTAACCCAAACACAATAATAGTGGTTTTCAATTATATTGACATTGTTTTTGCTTCCACAATTGATTCTGAGCTACCCAAAATCTAAAACAAACGGGCACAAATTTGGTTGCCTTAACTAGGGTGTATCTAGGTAAACAGTTTAATTAAGCGTTTAAATATAAGTGATCATGTATAAGCTATATCTATCATAAAAGAGAAAAAGTTAAGTTGTTTTCATGTATAAGATGTAAATTGTTTTCATAGGCTATTATGAAAAGTTTATTGAATGTGTTTGGTTATACGGTGGTAAAAATTGATTTTAAATGAATTAATTTTATAAAATTGATTTTAATTAAAAATTAGTTGAATGTAGAGTGATTTATGTTTGGATATATTTACGTAAAAGAGAGTTGAACAATAAATTTGAGAGTAAAAATCACATTTGGAGGCAAAAGTTCAAATCATAGTTTCAAATCACAATCAATTCTAGAGATAAAATTAACTTGAGAACACTCAAACATGATAAAATCAATTTTATGTCTATAGAATTACTTTTGATTATCCCATAAGTGAATCCAAACATACACTAGGCCAAAAATAACTTACAGAGATGTCATAAGTTATTGTATATGCTCTCTTAAACACTCGAACAAATGCTTATGCCAGTTCTTATCATCGTGACTCAGAGAAGGAGAAGAAGATTTCTTCATTGATGAAATGATGAAAATGAAAAAGAACTCTGAGCAAAACTGTTACATTGGTGCTTATATACAGCACAAGGAAATAACTGCTAATTAACTCTAGAACTAACTCTAGTTAGTTAAATACTAAACCAAGCCAACTAAACTAAGACTAGTTAATTTACATATGGTAATACCCTCCCTCAAGTTGGACTATGTAAGTTGCAAAGTCCTAACTTGGATACAAATGAAGCAAAAGAGGTAGCATGCAATGGTTTTGTAAACACATCGGCCTGTTGAGAAGCAGAAGGGACTAGCAGTAGATGAATGACTCCTTTTTGTATTCTTTCGCGAACCACATGGCAGTCGATTTCTATATGCTTGGTTCTCTCATGAAATGTAGGATTATGTGCAAGATAGATGGCTGATTTGTTGTCACAATAGATTGTAGAAGGGGCAGAAAATTGAACTTTCAAATCAGCTAAGAGGTAATGCAACCATTGAATCTCACATGAGAGGCTTGTCAATGCTCTATACTCAGCCTCAGAAGAGGACCGAGAGACTGTGTTCTGTTTCTTCGATTTCCAAGACACAAGTGAGCCACCAAGAAACACACAATAACCAGTAATGGACTTCCTGGAATCCAAACAACAAGCCCAATCAACTGCGGAAACCGGAAAGTTGGAGATTGTTATCTCTTTGCAAAAAGCCTGTGCGGCAGATTTGAGAATCAGAAGGACTCTAGTTGCAGCTTGGAAATGGGAATTGAGAGGCTTGGAAACATATTGGCTAAGCTGCTGAACTGAATATGCAATATCGGGCTTGGTATTGGTGAGATAAAGTAACCTTCCAATGAGGCGCCTGTATGCTGAAACATCAGAATAAGGATCACTTCCTGCACTACAAAGCTTGACAGCAGGATCAGAGGGTGTGCTTGCTGGTTTGACTGCCAATAAACCATTATCTTCAAGCAATTCTAAGGTGTATTTGCGCTGGTTAAGAACAATTCCTTTGCTTGATCTTGCAACTTCAAGACCAAGGAAAAATCTTAAGGAACCAAGATCCTTAATTTTGAATTTTCCATCAAGAACCTGTTTTACAAACTGAATTTCAGTCTTGTTGTTGCCTGCTAGTACTATGTCATCAACATATACTAGCAAGGCTGTAAATGAAGAACCCGAAGCTTTCACAAATAAAGAGTGATCTGCCTGAGATTATGAATAGCCAAGGGACAAAAGAGTAGTGGTGAGCTTGTGATTCCATTGACGACTTGCTTGCTTGAGGCCATATAGAGATTTGTGTAATCTACAAACCTTGTTACTCATGCCATGATGAGAAGGGGATAAACCGGGTGGCAAGCACATATACACTTCCTCACTTAAATCCCCATGGAGAAAAGCATTGTTTACATCAAGTTGCTCTAAAAACCAGCCTTGGGCAGCAGCTAAAGCTAGAAGGATTCTGACAGTAGTTAATTTGGCAACCGGACTAAAAGTCTCAAAGTAATCTACACCTTCCAATTGTGTGAATCCTTTGGCAACAAGTCTTGCCTTGTGCCTCTCAATAGTACCATCAGCATGATACTTAGTTTTATACACCCATTTGCACCCAATTGGTGTTTTACTAGGAGGAAGCTCTACAATAGACCATGTCTTGTTCAAAGCTAGAGCATCAAGTTCAACTTGCATAGCCTTCTGCCAACATGCATGTTTGGAGGCTTGAAGAAAAGTCTTAGGCTCAAAGTTAGTAGTGACTGCTAGACAAAAATGTTTATAGGAAGAGGAACAGTTTTGATAAGAAAGAATAGAAGATAAAGGATAGGGAGAGGAAGAAGCAGTACCTGAAGCAGTACCTGAAGCATGATCAGTCCAGCTAGATAAAGTGCAATGGTAATCTGCCAAATAACTGGGTTTATTTCTGATTCTGTTGGAATGCCGATTTGTTATGGGCTGAGGCACTGAATTAGCAGGTGCAGAAGAACTATCAGGTGGTAAAACAGAACTGCTGGAAGCAGCATTAGGATCAGAAGTAAAAGGAGGCATGGAAGCAAAGATTATCGAGTTTGAGACAACAGCAAAGGAATCAGAATAGTACAAAAGTCAGAATAAATAGGAATGGATGTGACAGCAGGCATAGAATCAAAGAGAAAACCAGAATTATCATTGGAAGAAGAAGAATTAGGCAATTCAGTGATTGATGAGGAAGTGTGGAAGGGAAAGTGATCTTCAAAAAATATGACATTTCTAGAGGTAAAAAGTTGATGAGAATTAAGATCATAAAGAATGAAGCCTTTCACACCCTTTTTGTGACCAAGAAAAATGGTTTTTCTAGCTCTATGATCAAATTTGGTTCTTTGAGCATGTAAGGTAGATGCATAGGCAAGACAACCAAAGGTTTTGAGATGAATTAATGAAGGAGGCTGATTAAAAAGGATTTCATGAGGGGACTTGTTTTTAAGAACAATGGTAGGAATCCTATTGATAATATGGACAGCATGTTGAATGGCAAAATTCCAAAGAGATTTAGGAAGATTAGCTTGGAAAAATAGAGCCCTAACAACATTTAAAATGTGTTGGTGCTTTCTCTCAACAAGGCCATTTTGTTGAGGAGTTTCAACACATGACCTTTGATGTAAAATACCTTTGCTAGAAAAGAATTCATGCATAAGAAATTCGGGGCCATTATCACTTCTTAAACATTTCAATTTTGTTCCAAATTGTGTTTCAATGAAAGAAATGAAATGAATAAGATGTTTACGGGTCTCATCTTTGGATTTCATTAGAATTACCCAAGTAAATCTACTGAAATCATCAACAAGAGTTAAAAAGTATCGATGACCCAAAATAGAAGTTTGAGAATAAGGACCCCAAATATCAGCATGTAACAAATCAAAAACATGAGAAGTTTTAGTATTGCTACTAAAATGAGGTAATTTCCTTTGTCTAGCAAATTGACAAATATCACAAGGAGTTTTGACATTATGGAAACTAATAAAGGGAAATTGAGTGGCCATACATTGATGCCTATCAAAGGAAATGTGTCCTAATCTTTTATGCCAAAGAGCCGAATCAGAAACAGATTTAACAGAATCTGAATTACAAGCAGAAGCAGAATTTTGATTGACATTACAAACAGAAGAAACAAACTCAGCTGCTGGAAGATTTGCTGGAAGTGTCAGCATATACAGTCCATGCACTAGTCTAGCTGTACCAATCATCTTCTTGGTACTGGCCTGCAAAAAGGTGCAAATATCAGCATTGAAAACAGCATAACAGTCACTAGTTTTGGTGAGTTGAGGAATGGAAATGAGGTTGGCATGAAAGTTTGGTACATATAATACATTATGCAATTGCAACTCAGTAGAAATACAAATAGATCCTGCCAAGACAGCAATAGCATATGTATTATTTGGCAAATTGATTTTAATAGGTTTGATGGAATGGCATTTAGTAATAATGGCTTTATTATATGTGATATGATCTGTAGCTCCTGTATCTATGATCCAAGAGCAGGAATTTTTACCAAAATCTGGATTAGAATTGGTGTTTAGAACAAAGGGATTGAAAGTAACAGAATTGGAGAAATGTGACACTGCAGTGTTGGCCGAATGAGATGTAGTTGATCCTTGAAGCTTTGACTGTTGAAGCAAGTCCATGAGTCCCTTGTATTGCTCTTGTGTGAGGGAAACATTGTTGCTTGCAGTCTCAGAAACTGATTTATCAGTATCCTCAGAAACAGAACTGTTAACTGCCAGATTAGCAGAATTGACATTTTTGGTGTTTTTGGTTTGATATCCCGGTGGGAATCCATGAAGGAAATAACAAGTATCTATGATATGATTTGTTTTTCCACAGTGAGTACACAGTCTATTCCCCTGACCTCTGCCTCCAGATCCATGTCTACCATAACCTCTATTGTTAAAACCTCCTCTTTTATCAGAATTCTTGTTGAAATTACTGAGAACAGCCAATGCCTTCACTTCATTGTCAGTTTCACTAATTAAAGGAGTATGGAACTGTCGTTCTTGCTGAGTTACAATAGAGAAAGCCTTTGATATTGGAGGAAAGGGATCCATCATCATTATTTGAGACCTCACATTTGCATATTGTTCATTAAGGCCTTTCAAGAACCGAATTGTGTAATCTTGATCCCTAAAAAGTCTCATTGATTGCACAGCACCACAAGTACAAGGAATAGCACACTTACATTGAGGAAGAGGCCTAAAATTGTCCAACTCATCCCAGAGTGACTTCAATTCTGAATAGAAATCAGAAACAGTGAGGCTTCCTTGCGAGAGACGACAAATGTCCTCTTGAATATCAGCAATGCGAAACATGTCGCCTTGATCAAATCTTTCATGTAGATCTTTCCATGCTTCATGTGCACTGGTAAAGAAAACAATGGATTTAAGAACATTTGGAGAAACCGATCGCTGAAGCCATGCAATCACCATGCTATTGCAGCGAATCCATTGGTTGTAGAGTGGATCAGTTTTAGCCGGAGCAGAAATCGTGCCATCAACAAACGCCAGTTTGTTCTTTGAAATCAATGCAACATGCATTGACCTAATCCAGGATTGAAAATTCTTGTTTCCTTCAAGCGGCGGAGTCACCAACACCACTGCAGGAGTCTCACTTGGATGAAGGTAGAAAGGATTTGTGTTGTTCGTTGCGTAATTAGTGTAATTCGTCATGTTGTTGAATCAATTGCAGAAATCACAACAAGATCGAAAAAAAAGAAATCGCGAAATCGCAAGAACAGAGAACACCAAAAAATGAGAAAGGGAAAATGTGATGGAGATCACAAAACAAACGAAAGGAGAATCGAGAATCAGAATCGCAAAGAAATGCAACGAAATCACGGAAAAGAATTAGGCGAAAAATTCTCTGATACCATCTTATCATCGTGACTCAGAGAAGGAGAAGAAGATTTCTTCATTGATGAAATGATGAAAATGAAAAAGAACTCAGAGCAAAACTGTTACATTGGTGCTTATATACAGCACAAGGAAATAACCGCTAATTAACTCTAGAACTAACTCTAGTTAGTTAAATACTAAACCAAGCCAACTAAACTAAGACTAGTTAATTTACATATGGTAATACAAGTAGATAAGCCAAAATAAACTATTCATACGCCAATCTAAGCATAGCCTTAATCTCTCGCATTTGAGCTTTGTGAATTATAAAAAATAGCACCGCAAAAACTTTTCCCATGTATGGATTCACTTAACTCGATTCAAACTAATCAAAGTTCAATATGATTTCCTGATAATGAGGGTCTATGCATAAAAATCACACATTTTTTATTATGACATTATAGTTTTTATTAAATTAAATAAACATTTTTTAATAAATATTTTTTGTATCGTGAATACTTTATAGATTAAAAAAATGATTCTTTAAAAAATGGCTTAATTGATAAAAATATCTTAATGATAATAAAAAATAAATTAAAATATAAAAATACATTTAAAAATTTTAATTTTAAAAAAGTCAAAAATATTTTAATTGATGACAAAAATATTTCATGATAATTTGCGATTATTCAATTATGTCTAATATTGCAATATCAAAAATTTAGATCATAGAATAGTTATGCTATACTCATGTTATTAATGGTAGCACTTGTTTTACTCCTAGATACAGATGTATAAATACAGGATGGCCAATGTTTCAATTTCTATACAATCATGCAGTTGGTGACCATGTTATCTCCTAAGCCTTCTGATGGCATAAAGGGTTTCATTTGCATTGTGGGTTATTTATGATCTTTCTTTCATTGCCTTCATTGGCAGCATTTGTTTTTAAGCAATTTTTTGTTCTATTTTCTTGACATTTAAAAGTGTACTTTTGTTTTAGGTATACAGATCTCTAGAGGATGCTATTGGTTCTTATTCCAAGTGCATATATGCTTTTAAGGAATATTTTAGACCCCTGTGAGTACTAAAAGACTCCATTTTTTTGTGGTATTCATGACTAACGAATTAACTGGTCTCTCATCTCGTGTTATTATTTTTAATTACCATATGATCATTTGTGTTTGATAAATATATATGATCATATTTAATATTTGTTCAATTAAACCTAAATGTTGTTATATTGAACTTAATTTACTAATTGCTAATAGACAATTCTCCATAATCCACGTCTCATGTTGGACTACAACTTTTCTTCTTTTGGATTATTCATTGCTATTGGGGTCTGTGAGCCTTTTTCTTCAAATTCTTGGAGATCTACCGCACGTAAAGTCTATGAAGATGCTTCCTTTGTAATTTATGAACCTTCAAATTTGGAAATTTTAATGTGGATAGGAGAGGTGAGTTACTCTCTGCTTACAGCGGGGTAAATATCTAAATGATACTAATATGTATGGAGTTGTGATGCATTGTGAGTGTGAATCTATGTTGATATCATTTCTTTCTCTGTTAGATGTCCAGATGTTGAATGGATATTTTTGCTCCATTTGGAAAGATGATGATGCCCAGAGTAGTTATTCTTGGCAATGAACCTTTTATATGCATTTTAATACGAGTCAAGGATCAGCACAAATCATCATCAGCACAAATCATCATCAATACCCTCCGTAAATAGAATTAGAGCACATGTTTTGTATGAGCAAATCATCATCAATCTTTTGTAATTAGTGATAGATAATTCCCTTCCTAATCTGTAGCAATTAGTATAATTGTTGTCTCTAAATTTGTAATTATATATAGGAACCTTTGTATCACATTACGATCAAGGAAAACAATTCTTTCCCACATCTTTGTTCACCCTAAACTTCTATTATGGCACCAGAGCAGGAAGATTCAGGGAAGAAGAACAACTCTGAAAAAGAAGAAGTTCTAAAGAATGAAAAGCCGGAGAAGAGTATCTCTACTCAGCAACCATATGCCTTCTTCTCCATTTTTTCTTGGGTCATCTGATAACCCAGGAACATCATTAGTAGCAGCCACTCTCAAGGGAGAAAACTATCGCAACTGGGCTAGATCAATGAAGACAGCCTTGCGTGCAAAAGTTAAACTTGGTTTCATTGATTGAAGCATCAAGAAACCCGCATTTGGATCACCTGATTTCCTTAACTGGGAAAAGGTCGACTCCATGGCCAGTGCCTGGATCATCAACTCAATCGATCCAACGTTGCACAATGCACCACACATCCATCAATTGTGGCGCACCCTTTGTTTGTTGCAGCAAGAGCCTCATACAAGCATAATAGATTTCTACACCAATTTCAAAGGTCTTGTGGATGAGCTGAGTGAAATGCAATGATTGCCACAATGCCAATGTGGCGCTTCAAAGGAACTTGCTCAGAGGGAGCAGGATCAACAAGTGCATATCTTGCTTGCAAGTATCGATAATGATCGTTTTGGTCAAGTGAAGGGAACTTTGCTGAACACGGAGCCCTTCCCTTCAGTGCGTCATGCCTTCAATCATGTGCTAAGAGAAGAAGCATGATGCATGGCAGAAAAAGAAAAAGAACCGAGAATGGAGTCAGGTGCAACATTCTACATGAACAAAGGCAAAGATCGTGATGGTCCACGCTCCAATTGTGGACACTGTGGAAATATAGGACATGAGAAAACAAGAAGCTACAAGCTGATTGGGTATCCAGCACATTGGAATGTGAAGAAGCCATCGAACTGGCCACAAAACAAAGCAAACTTAGAAGGTAGTGCAGCATACTTGGCAGAGAATGGGCAAGGCAAGCAAGCAGCCAAAGAAGAGAGTTCTGGAGGGAATGCACTGTTCGGCTATCACACAAAGCACACAGATGACATGGCTAGTAAAGAAACTTGGGTCTTGGATAGTGGAGCTTTACATCATATGACTCCATTACGAAATCTCTTTGAAGATTTAAAAGCTCTTGATACTCCATTTTGCATCACTATGCCAACAGGGAAATCAGTTGTGGTTAATAAAGTGGGAACCATAACACTTAGTAGCACCATAAAGCTATAAGATGTTCTTTACATACCACAATTCAGCTGCAACTTAATTTCCATTCATAAGCTAACTCATGATTTACAATGCGCAGTAACTTATTCTCCTCATGTTTGTATGATACAGGACCAATGCACGGGGAGCACGATTGGTTCGGGTGAATTGTGTGGTGGAGTTTACATCTTCAAAGGGGTGGTGGCTCAAGGCTCATCGTTGGCGGCCAAACAAGAGGACAAAATAGCTTTGTGGCATGCAAGGATGGGGCACCCTTCATCTCAAAGTTTGCTTAAATTATCTGGTTCTCGGAAATTTCATTTTGATAAGAATAAAGTAGGATGTTGTGACATATTAGGCAACGCTTTCCTTTAAGCAATAATAAAGCAAATGCACTATTTCATATGATACATTGTGATCTTTGGGGTAGATATCGAACAATGGCTTATAATGGGGCACGATATTTTCTCACAATAGTGGATGATTACACGCGGGCTGCTTAGGTTTATCTTGTGAAGGAAAAGACATATATTCCAAGCATCCTCATGAATTTTTGCTATATGGTTCAAACACAATTTGACACTAAGGTCAAGACTTTGCGAAACGACAATGGAGCTGAATTTACAAATAATGTAGTTCAAGTTTTTCTTCGCAAAGAAGGAATTTGACATGAAACATCGTGTGTTCAGACGTCGGAGCAAAATGGAAGAGTAGAACAAAAACATAGGCATATTCTTAATGTGGCTTGGGCACTTCGTTTCCAAGCCAATTTGCCTATCTCTTTTTGGGGAGAATGTGTATTAGCAGCAGTGCATTTGATTAATCGCACTCCTACAGTTGCTAATAATGGTACAACTCCACATGGGATGCTATTTGGAAAGTCATCTACATATGAGCATTTACGGGTATTTGGTTGCCTGTGTTATGCAAAAAGGAGAACACACGATAAGTTTGATGCAAGGGCCAGCAAATATGTTTTCATTGGATATCCTCAAGGACAAAAAGGATGGAAAGTCTATGATCTTGAAAGAAAAGAGTTTCTGGTGAGCAGAGATGTGATCTTTTAAGAGGAGAGATTTCCTTTTGTTGAAAATGCAGTAGAAATTGTTGAAAGCGACTTGAGAAATAGCTTTGTAGATGCAGGGGCCTTGGAGAATGAAAGGGAGGAGGAGCCAAGGCCATCAATCTCAGCACATGAAACTATAGATGTAGAAGTGTCATTTGAAAATGAGAATCAACAAGACTCCAATGCAAACACAGAAAGTGAAGAAATGCAAGAAGAAGCTCTTGAGGATGCAAATAACGATTTAGGCCCACGAACAAGGCAACCACCACCTTACTTGAAAGATTATTATTGCCACTCAGCTAGAGATGTTCCATCACACAAGTCATCCAAATCGTCGTGTTCTTCAGGTAAGTCCTATCATATTTCAAACTATGTGCATTATGACCATTTTTCTGCGAATCACAAAGCATTTGTAGCGGCCATCTCTGAAAATGATGAGCCCAAAAGTTATACATAGGCAGTAAAACATGAAGCGATGGCACTTGTTGCATTGAAGGCAAATAACACTTGGACTCGTGTGCCTTTGCCCAAAGGAAAGAAGCTTGTGGGATGCAAGTGGGTTTACAGAATCAAATATAAACCCAACGGAGAAATAGATAAATATAAAGGTAGGCTCGTGGCAAAGGGGAACACAAAAATTGAAGGAGAAAACTTCACGAAGACAATTGCACCCGTTGCCAAGATAACCACGGTGCGTTGCTTACTCACAGCGGCAGTCTTAAAGGGTGGTTTCTTCATCAAATGGATGTAAGTAATGCATTTCTCCATGGAGATTTACATGAAAAATTGTACATGGAAATGCCTCAGGGATACAGTGGACGTGGAAAGGGACTGGTCTGTAGCCTTTAGAAATCGCTCTATGGTCTGAGACAAGCATCACGTAACTGGTATGCAAAGTTTTCAGATGCAATAACCAGTTATGGCTTTCAACAAAGTGCAGTAGATTACAACTTGTTCACATATGCATCACAAGACGTGTTTATGGCAGTTCTAGTGTATGTGGATGATTTAATCATTGTTGAAAGTAACATCAATGCTTGTGAGGGATTTAAATCCTATTTAAACACTTGCTTCCAAATGAAAGACTTGGGCCCTTTAAAATATTTTCTAGGCCTTGAGCTGGCTAAAAGTCCGAATGGGCTCTTTCTTTGTCAACGAAAATATGCTCTAAACATCTTGGATGAGTGCGACATGACAAATTCCAAGCCATGCGCTTTTCCCATGGAGCAACATCATCATCTGTCCACTGCTTTAGGCTCACCTTTCTCAGATTCAGCTCAATATAGAAGGCTTGTAGGTCGCCTCATATATCTCACCATCACAAGGCCTGAGTTGTCTTACTCTGTTCACATTTTGAGTCAGCATATGCAAGCCCCTCAATAAGACCATTGGAATGCTGCCATAAGAGTGCTAAGGTATGTGAAGGCATCTCCGGGTCAAGGCATTTGGATCCCAAAAGACAATAACTTGCAGCTAGTTGGATATAGCGATTCTGATTGGGCAACTTGTCCAGTGACACGAAGGTCCATCACAGGCTACCTCATGAAACTTGGTTCAATTCCTATCTCATAGAAAACAAAGAAGCAAACAACAGTCTCTAAGTCCTCAACAGAGACAGAATACAGGGCAATGTCAAAGGCTGCCAATGAAGTAGTTTGGGTGCGTAATTTATTCTCATCTCTGCAAGTAAGCTTTTACACACCAACTCCTCTCTTTTGTCACAATCAATTAGCTATGCATTTGGCCTCCAACCCCAGTTTTCATGAGAGAACGAAGCACATTGAAGTTAATTGCCACTATATCAGAGAACAAATCCAAGAAAAGACCATCGTCACAGACTACATCCCAACTGCACATCAACCAGCGGACTTGTTCACCAAGGCTCTTGGGACAAAGCAGTTCCAATCATTAATGTCCAAGTTGTCTGTTCGAAATGCGTACTCCCAACTTGAGGGGGGTAATACGAGTCAAGGACAGCACAAATCGTCATCAATACCTTCCGTAAATAGAATTAGAGCACATGTTTCGTATGAGCAAATCAGCATCAATCTTTTGTAATTAATGATAGATAATTCCCTTCCTAATCTCTAGCAATCAGTATAATTGTTGTCTCTCAATTTGTAATTACATATAAGAACCTTTGTATCACATTATGATCAAGGAAAACAATTCTTTCCCACATCTTTGTTCACCCTAAATTTCTATTACATTTCAATTACTTAAGCTTATAGGATAAGTCATTGAAAGTCTTTTTTTTATGGTGGGCGAGACATTATAGGTCTATTTGGATTGAATGCATCATTTGGTGGGATATTATTATCACTCTAAAGGTGAAGGGAATAGTCTAATAGTATCTATCAATAGTTTATTTTATTCTATTCCTTCTACTTCTCTTACTCTTCAAACCCTTCCTTCTCTCACTAGACTTTCTTATCTACTCTATGTTTTTCTTATTCTTTATTTTTGATTTCTGCAGTGTTCGCGAATCCATCGGGTTGGAGAATATGATTGTGAATCCACTTTTTGAAAAATTGTTTTGTGATAGAATTTTATGTTTTTATGGAATACACATACATTGTTTTTAAACAATTAGTATTTATATCATTTCTCTATTTTAATTTGTCATCCCAGTTTCTTTTCTGAATACCTTTTGTAATAGATTAAATTTTATTATTCTCAAATTGTTATGTGAACTATGTATCAGCCTTTGTATTTATATAAAATACGCAATTTGTCTTATAAAAAGACAGAAAATTCACCACCCACTCAATTTCAAGAACTTTAAGAAATTCATGTAGCTTAAAAAACTAATTACTAATGGATAGGCTGCTTTCACTTTTTGTGCAGAATTATAGTGGGTCGTTACTATTGCCAGACAAGCAATTCATTTTTTGCCAAGCAGATTCAAGGCAAACTAAGACTATAACCACCATATTTTGTAGTTTATTCCCAGTTTCAGATCCTAACAACTACTTTATGCTTATGTTTCAAATGTTGTATCAACTTAAGTGTCTTATTTTGCAGCAACATATTTGTAAAAAAATCAGAAAATAGTTTTTTATTATCAGAATCTGCTTACTATTTAAAATTTTACCTCATTTTCTTATTAAGATGTCAGTAAAATTTATTAGGCTAAATTATACTTTTAGTCCCTTAAGTTTATTTTAGGTTTTAGTTTGGTCCTTTATGTGTTATTTGTTTCAAAGTGGTCCCTTATGTTACAAAAATTATATCAGTATGGTCCATTTTGTTGCAAAATAAGGGATAAAAAAATGGACCATATTGGTATAATTTTTGTAACATAAGGGACGATTTCGGAACAAAAAAACAACAACAGGGACCACAATTAACACATAAGGGACCAATTCAAAAACTTTTAATACATAAGGGACCAAATTAAAACTTAAAATAAACATAAGGGACTAAAAGTATAATTTAGCCAATATATTACATGTCACCAAATTATAAAAATTTGTGTGAGCTATATGTTCAACGATCTTAAATTGTATTTTACTGAACAAATAGCAGGTAAGTATCCTATTGAGACTTATATCTTGATTTCCAAATATTATTAGTTCGCTGATGTCCACAAATTTGGTTTCTTTTGTATTTGTATATAAGATATACAATTTGTGTTATAAAAAAATATGCAATTTATTGCCCAATAAATTTCAATAAATTCAAAAGAAACTCGTGCAAGTAACTAGTTAAATACATTTTTAAGTACGACTAAACTTTTTTTGGTAGGCTACAAAAGTAACAAGAGAAAACAAAAACAAAAAGGGAAAGACACAAGGCTATGGCGCAGAGCCTAGCTTGTCCTACAGCAACAAGGATTCTAGTCCAACGGGGGGGGGACCTCTAAAGCTTAAAACCGGAAGATCTAGCTCCCTTCCTTGCCATAAAATCTGCACAACGATTCTGCTCTCTGAAAACATGCACAATGGATACATTCCAATCAGAGTCAAGCCAACCAAATATCTGCACTATAACACTGATGCATAAACGTGGAATAAATATTGATCCCGAGAGCTCAGGAGATTCACCGCTTCAAGACAATCACTTTCACATATCACCTTCTTGTACCCCAACTCATGAGCAAGAGCCTAACCCTGATGGATTCCCCTAAGCTCGGCAAGAAATGCATCCCCCTCTGCCTTGTGGATGGTAAAGCCCCACGACCCACTCACCATTTGAGGTTCTAATCAACCCCCCCGGCACCCATATGAGGACCATCAACATTGAAGCTACCATCAGTTTCAACCTTGACAAAGTTCAAATGAGGGGCTCTCCAATGTGCAATAACCCTATCCGTAAATAAAATTAAGGAAAGTAACACTCTTTTAAAATAACTAATTAAAAATTTAACATTGATCTAATATAAAATATAGACTACATACTTGTCACGATATAAATACATGAAATATACAACATGATTTCATAAAAGTCAGTAAGTACATACTGATTTTACTTCACTCTAAAAATCTAGAGACTTGAATTTGTTACATAATGGTGAAAACGTTTGCTTTTCAACATTGTTCGCTCTTCGTAACTTTGCAATCCTTTTCAGCTTTGCTTGTGTAGATATTGATGCATGAAAGAAACGAGTGCTCGAGTCTCCTCCATGAAGCCAGAACACATTGACTCTTCGACTCCAAAACCCCTCATCTTGTCTTGGATCAAAAACTAGTTAGTTTACCCTTTAAAGAATTAAAGCTAGCAACCCCGCACTATCGCGGGCCTTTTCTATCTTTATGTTACGACTCTCAATTTCTTCACAAAATTTAGTGCAAAGTTGTTGTCCACAAAGTAGTTCAACCTTCATACAATATCGCCCTATTTCCCTTTAGCTCAGATGGTACGCACCACTTCATTCATCTCAGTCTCCAATTGACAGAAAATATCAAAATGAAATGTTTGCTTTGGTGAAGTGAAGTGAACGACTCCTTCTAGAGAAAGACTGGTGTGCGGTCCGACACGGAGGCCACAAGGTTGCGCAACCTAGCTCACTTGGACGAACATAAGTAGCAACCCATTAGTAACCATCACATAATCGTAGCATTCCTCCATTGCAAGCTCCGTACCATGAGTAGGCTCCATGTGTAAGGGTAGCCCTCCAAGTAAATATCAACAAGACTCGTAGCTTGAACTGCCTCCTTGAAACTTTATTCTCCCTAACTTGCCCTCCGATGATAGAAGAAGACCATTGAAGCCTTCTGCAACACACTACAATACCGTGGATAGTTCTGACAACCTTTGTAATAAAGACCACGAGTCCCTACGATAGGTTCGCTTAGGAAAACCATGCATAAAACCTTGTAAGACATCATCTTCCTTTACCTTTATCGTTCACCTCCACATTGATATGGTTCAAAGAATGGCTAGTGATCATACAATTAAACGACTTACGCCAAAGCAATGCTACACCCCCTCCAAGGCCCTTTATATCAACCGTAAAACAGAAATCGAACCCACCTTTCTTCTCACCTCTTCAATTTTGTTGGTATGTACTAACGTCTAAATTTGCATGCAGAACTGTTAGCCATTCATCATGGACTTAATCTTTCATGGGGATGGGATTTAGGAGCATCGCCTGCTTTGCTTCAGTTATTCAAAGCATGCATGAGCTACAACTAATTACAGAGGATTTGCCCCAACTTCATAAATATGTATCCTTGGTGCATGACATTTGGGACAAAATAAGGAGGGAGTGGAACCAATGTGCAAACTTGATGAGCTTCCAATGATGATCGACAGAGGGTTTTGATGACCGCTGTGAGGCTCAACACCCCTCTTATTGTGGATGGTGTTTGTGTTGAATTTTTGATAATGTAGTTTTTTTCCCTTTCTGCTTTTCTTGTTATTTTCGTTACCTTACGAGAAAAAACCGAATGAATGATATGACATTGAAATAAACTGATAAAATTGCAACTATGTTTGGATTGATGAAATATGATGGAATGAAGCGGAATGAAATGAAATAAGTTTATGTTTCATTGTTTAGGTTATAAAAAAAGAATGGAATGTAATGAAATCTAGTGGTATCTATTCTATCACATTCCATCATTTTTCTTTCCCTCCAATTTGGGTAGAATGAGATGAAATCCATAATTAAAAGAGTTTTGTCCAAACAATGGAATGAAAACTTTGTTTTATTCTGCTCCACTTCGTTCCGTTCAATCTAAAGCATCCAAACATATTTAGTTTTTAAATAAAAATGTGCGTCATCCTAGCTCGCCACTTGTGCATCTACTACGGTATTAACAAACTTAGATTACAATTTGTACTCCTCATTCTCCCGTTTAGTGGGTGCATTTCAACCAAAAATTAAAATGTTTATTACAAAATTCATGAATACATTATATTCAAATATAATTTTAAATCTCAATCGATGATTAAAATTAAAGTATATAGTTCGCCATCTATTCAAACATCCAATAGTATCCAAACATGGGCCACGTCTAGCATGCCAAAGGCTTTTAGGTGACGCAGCATACACAACTTAAAAAAAGAAGTAGCACAAACTTCAAAACATTTTGAATACCTCTCCATCGTTCGATCTTGCTGTCCCATAGAATTCAAATGGTGGACTCTACACACCAAATCTAACTCTCTATTCTCTCTCGGTCTCTCTCTCAACTTCTCATCTCCCAAAATCTTGAAGCTTCTGATGAACACCAATCCTCACACACCGGTGATCCTCCACTGCCTCTGCCACTAACATGTAATAGACCAACCCCATTGTGAACCATCAGCCCAAAAATAGCAACAAATACAAAATAAAAAACAAGGGAGCTACGAAATAGAAGACCCATGGCAGTGCGATGAGGCAGCAGAAGGGAGGTGCGACGAAGGGCACTCATATCGCGGGTTTGCGTAGTTTGCCGGTGTTGCATTCGTTTGCCGCGACCCTACCTCCAAAAACCGCCTCATCGTGCCTTCCGCCGAAACCCTCATCGTCACAAACACCAACTTCGTCACGTGCTCTGACCGCCGCGAACAGCGTCTCTCTCCCCCATCTACTTCCACGACAGTGGTTTCTTCAAAAAAAGGTTTAAAGTTTTAGTTTAATAATTTCTCAATGTTTAATTTTTACTGAGGGGAAGAAATAGCTAGTTGAAACTTCAATTGATGAAATTGAAGAAATGGTGTTAGCCGTAAGGATTTCTGTCCAAGCTGTAAGAAATGCGGCCGGAAAATGACTAGAGAAGGTGGTTATTAAGGTTGAAGAAGGAAGTGACGGTGCCCGCTACGATGGAGTCTCCAGAATGTTTATATGATCTAGTGTGGAGGATACATGATTCCTTATGGTGGAACTTCAAAATCAACGGTAGAGAAATATTGGAAAACTTGTGCTTACCTTGAAAAGCCCATCCTTTTTTTCTTTTGTAGGCTACACAACCTAATAAGGCTGTGCGTGCTAGAAATTACATGCAGTTCAGCCAATGAATTATCCAAACTTACATCACCTTCATCTCAGCCAATCATAGCAAAAATATATAGTTCAAATAATTTAAGGACTGAATCATATAATTTAAATCAGAGCTTCATTTCACACTTTAAGGACTATAATTATTTGACTCACTGGGTATGAAGCATGTTATGTTGAACAGCCATCTGTTATGGACGTACGTTTGTGTCCAAAAATACATTTGTTCCAAAAGATCTCTACAGATACCTTTGGTTCAAACATAGGTTTGCAATTCACCAAAGGTTAACCAAACATGCACATATCAGGAGATGCATTATAGTACTTTGTAGCGAAGGATTTCTCGAGTAGACATAGCTATTTCAGTCCCAAACAGTTAAAATAATCATGTTAGGTCCACATAATAATAATTCATGAAAAATACACTGGAAACTCCGAAACAGTATCAGTAACCAAGGCAATCTGAAGCTAGAGATCCGAAAATTCAAAGGCAAAGCGATAAATTCAGAAACAAGATGCAACAAATTCTACCATCAGATGAACCGAAATCAGTCTGCTGGTTGATCAACTTCGGCATATGCAGTTTCAAGGTGTGCTTGCTCAGCTTCCTGCACCTCCTTCTCAGTTTTCCTGCCCTTCTTTGATTTGTAGTACACACTCATAAAGGTCCCAACAGCTCCATACTTCCTCCTACAATGCTCATATAGACCAGCATCAAACATCCTCCAGAACTTTTTCTCAGTCAGCTCAGACACAGCATACTGTGGCTGGAAACTATGGTTTTCAATCATCCAGTTCTCCATTTGACGCACTGCTTCTGCACCATCAAACACCTCACCCCTCAACACAGGACCTGGTGCATAGTAAACTCCAACATCTGTGTACATTTGAGCAGTTTGTGTGTCTCCCTGTCTGCGTTGCAGTTCGAAGCCTGGTTCTGGGTAAACCATAGTTTTGACTGGCAGCTTGAACAGTTTGTGTGGACAGAGCCAAATGGGGTAGACCTAATGTATTGACAATCAATAACATAAGAAAGAAAATATACAATAGCACCAACTGTATCATACAAGAAAACTGAATTTCTGAGACAGCTTCCTGAGAGATCAGCTTGAAGTGAAATAAAATGAGCAACATTTTTGATAAATTAGCATTGTTGCGAATGATTGAAAAGCATTACTCACACGAATTAGAAACACAAGTATCTTGAAGAAGTAGAAAATTCATTACTTCAATTTTCTTTGAAGGTGAAAAACAAGTTGAGAAAACCAATTACTTCATTCAGATCATAACAATAGACCAAGAAAATGGGTTTTGCTTGTGAAATAACCACGTGAGAGCTTAGCCCCAACTTTAGTTTCTTGTGATTGAAACTAGAATCTTAAATGACACACCCTGAATGAAACACAATCTGAATAAAAAAAAAATAAAGTAAAACATTAGCAAGGTTAGTGAAAGGAAAAGTGTACCTCCATCTCACGGTCAACCCATTCCAGTGCATCTCCCACCTTGTACAAAGGAACGAGCATGTCCTGGATAACATGCATTTCATGGTAATAGTTTCTTATAGCTTCACCTTGAGTTGCCTTGAGCAGAGAAACCTTGGGTGGCATCAACCAGCCAAGCAGGAACCTAAACCAACATTGATCAGCAAATGGGAGGATAAGCTTTCCCTCCCAATACAAACACCTTGTGTGCCTGTGATAATATTCTCTGGTAGGAATGTATTCCACAAACTGTCCTTTCTTGAGTGCTGTCTCTGCATGCTGGTAGAACCAGGGTTTGAACCACCAACCTACACTGTTAATCTTATTCCCCTTCTTCTTGGCCTCTTCTTTCGAAGCATACCTCCCCGTCATGCACACAGCTCGTGTGGGTGTATAAATCATTGTTTCAACGAAGTCCGGAACCTTCTCATCATTATCCTGGTCCCCATCTCTGGGAGCAAAAGAATCAGCATATGCCTGTGCAATATCTTTCAGGTTACCAACAACGGGTTTGTAAGTCAGCTTCATGTACTCCTTAACGGGTATAAGCTTGATCTCAGCAGCAACAAGAAGCCCAAGTGTTCCCTGAGACCACGGAATGGCATAAAACAGATCAGAGTACTCATTGTCCTTGGTGGCTTTAACAAGAGATCCATCTGCCAAAACAATTTCATAAGCCACAACAGTATCAGAAAAGAGGCCATATTTGTGGGAACTCCCTTCAATCCCATATCCATTTATGAGTCCACCAACAGTAAGATCATCCAGCTCAGCAACCACAGCAAGGGAAAGATTCATGGGCACAGTCACCCTACTGATCTGCCCCATGTTAACGAGGGGCTCCACTCTCGCGATCATTCGCTCCTTATCGATGTCAAGTATGTTCCTGAAAGCAGAAAGATCAACTTCAAAATGACGAGCCCTCTTATAGTCAACATTTCTCATCCCAACTGCAATCCAAGGCTTACGAGCCGTGCAGACAAGACCATCCTTTGAGGGATTCCTCTGTTTGAGACGCTTGATGACCTTCTGAACATTCTCATCATGTTCCTTTTGACGGGTCTTAAAGGACTTCCACTCAGATCTCACATCCCCAAGGTATGTAAGGAAATAAAGGGTGAAGGAAATGGGAAGGACCACAAAAATTACAAGTATCCATCGAAACTTTACAAAATAGTCCACCCAAACCTTCTTCCTCTTTGGGCGCAGTGGAGCCTCAAGATCCGACATTGTTCAGATTACACACTTCTCTCACTGCAACAAAGGGAAAAAAAACACAATCACTCCTTTCAAATTTCACAACTACAGCTCTTAAGCCAGTGAAACAGAAGATTTAAGACACCAATAACTCAGATTACTGCTAAACAAAATTATCAATCAAAATGATTTTTGAATTTAACTAGCTTTAATTACTTCACTGGACTAGCCAGCTACCAAAACTTGTGTTCTAAAAGAAGCATTTACCAGATACAAATCCAAACAGAAATCGTTGCATGTGCACGAAACAGCAAATAATATAGGAAAAATATATCAAAATCCAGCACAGATTAACGAAGATCTGAGAAGTGTAAATGCAAAGAGAGCATGAAAAGGCAAAGCAAAAGTACAGTTCGTAATTGTTTGTTTGGTGTTCGATAAAATGACACACAAAAAAGGTGAGGCATCGAATCTAACAACAGCACTACCAGTTTTTTTTTTCTCCTTGTTTGGCTAAAATCAAACACGGTCAACTAGGAACCGTTTATGAAGCAAATAGCGAGTGAGATTAGTGCGTTGTTGACAGACATGGTATATCGGAAACAGTTGAGAAATTTACAGCTGAAAAAGATCGAGACAGTCAAATGCACGTTTTCTGCTTGGTAGTAGCACTAGTAGTAGGCAAACACAAAAAAACAATTGAGAGAGAGAGAGAGTACCTGGGTGAGGGTGAGGGGGTGAGTGAATGCGATGCGATGGTTCTACTCAACTCTGATGGGGTTTTAATTGAAAATAATGATTTGCTGACAAGCACAGTGATGCGATGCGATGCGATGTGATGCGATGCGATTCCACTCTCAATAACTTACGCTCGTGGTTTCCTTGTCCGATTCTGAATACTCCCTCCGTTTTTTTGTATTTTTTTTTCTGTATATCGAATTTTATATTAAATTAAACGAATTTTATGTTTAATTAAGTAATTAGTTTTGATATTTTTTAAAATTAAGAATTGAAATATTTTTACATTTTAATTTATGAATTATTATGAGTATAATTTTTAATCAAATTATTTTTTAAATGGTCTTTATGTTAATTTTTTTATATTTTACCAAAATTATACGTGTAATAAAAAGAATTGATACATATGTGTGTGTGATTATTTCTTTCTTTAAATGATGCGGATGCATGAATGAGTGTGTTAATACCCAACCCACCTTAACTCACACTTTATTTATTTCTTTATTTACTTACTTATTCACATACTTATGTGTGTGTGATTACAATATTATATTAAAAAATAAAAAATCATATTAATTTAAACCTAGCTAATATTAATCAAGACTCGTAAATTTTTTTGAATTGTTATTTTAAAAATTTATTATAACTTTTACTCAATATTCAAAAATAATATTATTAGTTGTGTTTAATAAAATTATTATATTATATTTTAATTTATTTAAATAGTTTAGAAAAGTTTTATACATGATTAGGTTCGAAAGATTTTTTAATAGTTTCTTAATCGACTTACGATTGTATTTTTCATCAGTGTTATTTTTTTTAATTTTTCTTAGTTGATTAAAGTGCATGTAATATGTATGGGTACATCTATTTAAATACCTAGCGAGTAAAGGTATAAAGGTATATATATTAAAGTTGATACTTACGCGTATATAAATCATGATACAAATATTTTTTTTTAAATACGAATATCAATATGGGTATTATGATACCCTATTCAGAATCTACCTATTTTCTTCCCTACCTATTCGACATATGGGTTCACATTTATTAAACATTTCGTGTGATCTCAAAAAAATAAATTTTTTAGATTCTTTTTTATATTAGCGTTTAGGCTAAATTATATTTTTAGTCTCTTATTTTTATTTTAGGTTTTAATTTGGTCACTCTTTTATTTTTTGTTTCGAAATGATCCCTTATGTTACAAAATTATACCAATGTGATCCCTATTTTATTTCTTGTTTTGAAATGGTCCCTTATTTTACAAAAGTTATCCCAATATAATCCCTTTTTGGTTCCAAAATGGTCCCTTATTTTATAAAAATTATACCAATATAGCCCTCTTCGTACCACAATTTGAACGAAAAGAATCACATAGGTATAACTTTGAAAAATAAGAGACTATTTTGAAACAAAAAATAAAAGAGAGACCAAATTAAAATTTAAAATAAATAAAAGAGACTAAAAATATAGTTTAGCCTAACGTTTATTACACATGTTCTTCTAATTTTATTTTATTTTTAGTAATCATAGATACCTCTTACATTTGATGTATCGATTTTATATATATTTTTTTTAGTAATAAAACAAGAGAAGTGATACCAACAGCCCCCACAACGTGACGAACCAAGATTCGAATCCCTACTAGAAAAGACTCTCACATTTAGTACTTGACGCGCCTTGAACGGGATTGCTTCCGTTAGAGCTAAAAAAAATTAAGAGAAGTGACTTTTCAAATTAAAAAATTATCAACGCGACGTCAATTTTTTTTTAAAAAAGGGTTGATAATATTTAAAAGAAAAAGAAAGAATCCCTTCAAAAAAAAAACGAGGAGATCGAAGACAGATCAAAAAGATTAGAATCCCAATGAGAGCATGAAATAGAAATAGATTCCGTTAGAATCACGTGGAAAGTACCCCATTCGTATGTGAGTCTGACTTGTAGACTGCAGACAGCTTGACATTTCACTATTTTTACTGTAACCTTAGATTCAAATAAAACAATTTAAAATTGTTTACCAAAAAAATTATTTAAAATTAAAAAATACATAATTAATTCAAATGAATAAACAAATAAATACAAGTAAGTGAGATTTAACACTAAAATTACACTAGTCAAAAAAAAAATACTAAAATTACAAATAATTAAGATTCATAACTAAAAATGAAACTTTTTATGCAAAATTTTACAGTCATTATTTAGAAATAATTGGTTGTTGAAAAACTATTACAAAAATATTTTTAAAACAATTACTAGTTTGAGAATTTTAAAAAAAATTACTAAATAGTGGTAAAATGATTGTGTCTTTTTGAGGGGGAAAAAAGAGCCGGAGAGAGTATAATAGAAAATATTCTTATTCTAAAGAGTAAGCATTATATTCTATTTTATTTATTTTGATAAATAAAAAACTTTATTGATGAACTTTAGCACAAGGTATGCCAAAACAGAGCAGAACAGAATCAAAGCATCCAAAAAATACATTGAGACCAATGCCATGTGCTTGTTGTATTTTCCAAGTCCTCTAAAATGAGTAAAGTGTAAAATGAGTAATCTAAACTATTAATGAGAAATCAAGGATTAGTTTGTTATACGTATACATACAATCAGAGGTGGAGCCAATAGGGGGATCGGCAAGTGTCATGGTCCCCCCGACAATCTCAATTTTCTTTACCATATACACATAAAATAACGCAGTGGTCCACCTAGTCTCTCATCTCTTTTAATCTTTTTTGTTCCTTCCCTCTTTAAACCACGTCAAGCCATCCACTACGTCATCTTTTTTGTCTTATCTTTTTTTGTTTTATATGATTAATGAGGCTCGTATTGTACCAGTCAACCAATTGTCAAACAATAATGATTATAAATTGGTCCTGGAACGTTTATTTTCTAGTCAAAATAAATAATAGAATGTTTATTCAAAGTGAAGCAAACTACACCACCATGGTTACTTAATTATCATGAAAAAACCTTGGTTAATTACTTAATTTGATATGCCAACCACGTAACTAATAAGAGACTATTTCAGAACAAAAAATCATGGTTCCCCTCAACAAAAAATCCTGGCTCCGCCCCTGCATACAATATCAACTATTGATTTTCTCATCAATGATTGAGATTACATATTTTACACTCTAAAGTGAATTGTTGACTCTGAAATAGCCAAATCTAATTATTGCGTGTAAATAAATGATGACGGACCGTTATGCAAATATCTTTGGGATAGTGCCACTTAAGCCATGACAAATTGACCATGATCAGCCACAAAGACGATGGATTCTTTGGGTACTTTGTCTAGCCTAGCCAATAAAAGCAATAGCCAATCAGATATTTTCCCATCAGATGTCTGAAAATATATTCACGCTTGTCGATTATTTCCCTTTTTCTTTCTTTTCAATCTCTCATTTTTCTTCTTTCCATTGCCATGGCCTCAGTTTGGGACCCGGATTCCCTGTTATAACTGCTTCATGTAGTTGTAGATCTCTACTCTCCATTTGAGATCGGACGGCTCACGTTATTACTGTACCAAATTAGCTTTAATAGATATCGGTCGTTGATTCCAGATCGGACGGACGAGATTACACACAGTTGCACGTAGTAACTGCGTGGAATCCGTTTCCCTCAGTTTGGTGGATAAGAGGAAAAACCGAGAAGAAAGAAAGAAATAAAAAAGAGAATATTAACACTTAAAAATATACTATCTCTTTTCCTTATTATAAGAAAAAAAACACAGACCAATGTAGCTTATTTAATGTCATATAATTGAAATGTCATTCTAAATATACCTCTCATATGAGGTTAGATCGAGCTATGGCTTCTAGTTGCTGGCTCCGAAGATTTTCGGAAGCAGTTCTACAGAATCTTCGGGCGCCAATCTCGGACCATAGCCCTATTCTATTGAGTTGTTTTGTGCAGATGAGATATCGAGTCAATTGACGCTTTAAGTTCGAGAATGTGTGGCTCCTAGAGCCTGACATTGATGATGTGGTCCTCAAAGGATGGCAACGTGACCCTACTGGCGAAGATACAGATAGATTAGCTAGCTGTTCGGAGGAACTGAGCTATTGGAGCAGGACTCTAAACAAAAAGTATAAAGATGATATTATCAGAAGCAAGAGGAAGTTAATGCAGCTTCGAGAGGCAAGAGATCCAGGTTCAGTTAGTCTTTTCAATGTTGAAATGCAGAAGTTAGTGCGGCTGTTGGTTCAAGAGGACCATTTCTGGCGATAGAGGGCTAAAACCCACTGGTTAAAAAATGGTGACTTGAACACAAAGTTCTTTCATGCCTCAGCCACACAAAGGCGTAAGAGAAATAAAATTGTTAGGCTTCAAAACAGTGAAGGGGTGATGGTAGATATCCAGGTGAGTTTATGTGAGGTTGCTACAAATTACTTCCAAACTTTATTTGCGGCCAACACAGGATGCTATGATCCCGTAACAAGTCTGGTTGAAGAGAGAATTGATGATGTTGACAATGAGACGCTCGTGAGGCCATTCACAAAGAACGAATTTGAACTTGCTCTCTCCCAAATGCACCCAGACAAAGCTCCAGGCCCTGATGGTTTGAACGCAACATTTTTTCAACGGTATTGGCAGATGAATGGTGATGTTATCTTCCAGTAATGTTGCTCTTGGCTTGAGAGGGGATATTTTCCTATCTCTCTTAATGATACACATATATCTCTCATTCCTAAGGCGGAGAACCCTACATCTATGCTTGATCCTAAGCCAATTTCATTATGTAAGTGCTCTACAAATTGATTTCCAAGGTTCTGGCTAATAGATTAAAGAGTGTGCTTAATAAGAGTGTGTCTGAAGTTCAATCAGCTTTTGTAGAGGATAGATCTATATTAGATAATGCTATCATGGCGATGGAAGTCATACATCACATGAAATGTAAGACGCAAGGCAAGATTGGTAACGTGGCTCTTAAGATTGACATTAGCAAAGCTTATGACAGAGTGGAATGGGGATTTCAACCCAGATAATGAACTGTTTTGGATTTCATCCTCAGTGGGTGCGATGGATCCTTATGTGTGTGACCTCTGTGCATTATTCGGTGCTAGTCAACAACGACTGTGTTGGTGATATACAGCCGGGGCGGGGCCTTCTTCAAGGAGACCCCCTATCCCCCTATCTTTTCATTATGGTTGCGGAGGGCCTTACGACTTTGATAAAAAGAGCATAAACTACTGAATCTTTACATGGTGCAAAAATTTGTCAGCGAGCACCTATACTAACCCATTTGCTTTTTGCAGATGATTGTTTTTTGCTTTTTAGGGAAAATGATGATGAGGTAAACGTTATGAGAGGAATTCTAAGGATTTATGAGCTTGCATCAGGGCAATCCATCAATCTCAACAAATCAGAAGCATATTTGCCGGAACGTCTCACAAGATGATCAGAATAGACTAGCTTCCTCTCTCGGTGTGAGGCTTACTTTGGGCACTGGAAAATATCTAATCTTACCATCCATGGTGGGTCGTAGCAAGAATAGTACCTTTGCTTATATTAAAGATAGGGTTTGGAAGCGCATTTCCTCTTAGGGAGGTCATTCGCTCTCTCGAGCAGGCAGAGAGGTATTGATTAAGTCCGTCCTTCAAGCAATTCCATCGTACATTATGAGCGTGTATCCCCTATCATCCTCTCTATGTTCTGAAATTGAAAAAAATGATGAATTCTTACTAGTGGGGCAAAGGTAGTGATATTTCAACCGGAATAAAGTGGATGTCTTGGGATAGGATCACAGTTAGTAAAAATAATGATGAATTACGATTTCGTCAATTAGAAGCTTTTAATCTTGCTATGCTAGGGAAACAAGCCTGGAAGTTGCTCGCAAATTCGGAGTCCTTACTCGCACGTCTCCTTAAAGCCAATTATTTTCCAACATGCAATGTCCTGCAATCTCATCTTGGAAACAACCCTAGCTATGTTTGGAGGAGTCTTTGGACCACAATCCCTTTACTGGCGGAAGGATGTCGCTGGAGGGTGGGTGATGGGCACAATATAAAAGTGTTTGGTGAACCTTCGGTTTGTGGTAGTGTACTGGACTGGTCAACAGAGCATCTGGGCCCAACTTTTGAAAATTTATGTGTGCATGACTTAATGCTACCTTATCGCAAGCACTGGAATGAGCCCACGGTGAGAAACATTTTCACGGCACAGACCTCGGCCAAAATCCTCCAGGTTCCGCTTTATGAATCTGTCAGAACAGATCAACTGATTTGGAAGTTGACTAATCATGGTGAATACTCAGTCAAAACGGCATATCATCTCTGCCGTGACCTTTTTCCTCAAGAGGAGCACGCCTTGATAGCTGGAAATTGGAGATTGCTCTGGAACATTGAGGTTGCGCCGAAAGTCAAGAGCTTTTTGTGGAGGGTGTACAGGAACGTCCTTCCAACTAGAGTGAGGCTTTAGGACAAGGGCGTGCAATGTTCGCCTCTCTGTTTGCGCTGCCAAGAGGAACCCGAATCAACTATGCATATGTTTTTTAGTTGCAATTTCAGTAAGGAATGATGGGTCAAAATTGATTTGTGGAATTTAATACAGAGATCGATGGCCACTAGTTCATCTCCTAAGGATATTTTCTTTGATTTATGCGCCAACTTGAGCAATCAGCAAATTGTAAATTTAGCTATGGTTCTGTGGAGTCTCTGGGTTTCACGCAATAACCTGATATAGGAGGAGAAGTTTGAAGCCCCGGATGCCGTGGTGGTGCGCTCCAAACAGCTATGGAATGAATGGCGCATTGCTCATCATCAGTCTGTTAACCACCGGAGTTCAAAGCAACAACGTCGTGAGCCTTGCTGGAAAAAACCACCGGTGAACTACCTTATGTGTATTATTGACGCGTCTTTCCTTAATCACATTGCTGCCACGGGTATAGGAATGTGCCTCAGGGGGGAAGCAGGTGATTTTCTCTTGGCTAAAACACTTAAGCTAGACTTTCAGATGGAGGTGAAAGAGGGTGAGGCTTGGGGATTACTCATGGATCTACAATGGGCTACTGAAATGGAGCTTTCACACGTCATTTTTCAAGTGGACTCGCAAGTGGTGGCTCAATGCATACACAGGGGCGGATCTTAGTTATGACAGGGAGCAGTCGTGGCTCCCCCAAAACTTTAAAATTTTAATATGAAAATATTCATATTGCTTAATTGATATACGCACATATAATATGCGTTTGTCGATAATACCAAAACCTTATGACTGTCGCAGCGGTTAAGTGGATTTTGCAAACCCACGGGACTCGTGGTCGATTCCATAGTTGCCCCTTTCTAAAACGCTTTTGCACAATAAAATATCACACGCCGCAAGGGACAATATGCTACAGTAGCAGCGGATCCATTAGCAATTATTTTATATAATAGTATTTATTTTACTTGTTATATTTTTTTCTTTTTCCCTTCTAATACGTATTATGATAGGGAATGACTAATGAGACTATCATTTATTTAGTATTTAATTAATTAATTATATTTATATAAAATAAAATTATGCTATGTTTATAAATAATTTTTGAAAAATAATTTTTGAATAAATGTTTAGTATTTTTTAAAAATAATTTCAGCTTTTCAATATTAAAATCAATTAATATACAATTATTGTTTTAAGAACAAAGTGATTTTGAGTTCTCCTAGTAATTTAGTTTCGTTTGTAGATAAATTTTTTATTTTATATTTAGTTATTTTATTTTTATTTCATAGTTGAGTATATTACTTGACTACTTTGGCTCCCTCAAAAATTTATTCGAAGCTCCACCACTGTGCATACAGTCTAATGCAGTTGATATCTCTGAATTTGGCTGTCTAATTAATGATTGTAGAGACATTTTAAATGCACATCCAAACTTTATGGTGGAGTTTATTATGAGACAAGTAAATATGGCAACCTATATCTTAGTGAGGGAGGCTATTTCTTGGACTTGTCCCAAAGTTTTTGATTCAGTACCCGTTTGTATTGACAACATTATTGATTTAGAAATGCAATGATCCTATTCTAGTCACAAAAAAAAAATATACATCTCATATTATACCCATCATGTCATTAATTGATAGAAATAAAGAAGTCTAAAAATATGTAAAGTCACAACACATGGATATAAAAGAAATTTTTGTAATAAATACATCTTAAAATTAGTTACTTTTTCTTATATTAGGACAAAAAATCTTCAAAAATTTTCTTATAATAAGGAACATAGGTAGTAATTAATTGATAACTGAATACGGTAATCAGCTGGTTTTAACAGATATAGGAGACTAGTCGATAGGATTAGCCGAATTAGGGAATTGGCCGATGAGGAATCAACTGATAGCAGAGTGGCTGAGTGCCAATGTTCAAACATATGGTTAGTTAACCAAATTAGTCATGTTAACGAACTTGAGGATGTTTTGTGGGTCATAACACGTTCAAACTTGAAGAAGTTATGAAGAAAAGAGATAATATTGAAATTTATTTCTAAGGCCTTGAAAGTAGGAAAAAGTTGTTGCAGATGAAAAACCAATAAGAAAAAGTTGTTGGAAGATGAAATTTCACATCATGGAGCCAATATGGAGCATGTGGCTAGACTTTAGGAGTTTGTGTTAGATAAGTCTAAGGCTAGCCGACCTACATGCTATTAGTGGATTGATGTATTTTTTGTCGTTACAATTATTAGCCACTTTATAAAAATAGTTATGTAGTGGAGAACATAGCAGATAGGGATAGCTTGTGAATTGGCACTATAAACAAGATTTGTATTCCTTCCGTCTCATATTGTTTGTCATGTTTGGAATATTTCATTGTCGCAAATTATTTGTTACTTTAGAATACCAAGAAGTATTAATTACTTTTTTTTTTCAATAATACCCTTATTCATTTATATTTCAACTAACCAATATTAATTAGTTTTCCTATCTAACTACCACTCCACTACCACTAACCACTCCAATTAATAAGGGTATTTTAGTCAAGAGAAATTATTTTACCATGAAAATTAATATAATCAATCATTTTCTTAAGAAATATGCATAACCTTAAACGACAAACAATATGAGACGGAGGGATTAGATACTTTTTGACACATCACTCAATCAATCAAATAGCTATTTTGCCAGTAAGTTGTCTTTATTGTCTTTATTATTTTTTATCCTTTACTTTTCATGCATTCATAAGTTCTTATTCAACCTTAAACACTTAACAATCTATGAAGTAGATAAGGTACCTAGGACTGAGAGACAGAGTCCATTTCTTAGCTTGATTGACTGAATTTGGGAATCATTGTTGGCATTTTAGTTGAATCATTCAGCTAAGCCTAATACGCTTCAACCAATTTGGCAAGATCGATGGGACCAAATAGGTGAACAATTTGAGAATTTTGATTTTCCTGATCAAGATTACTATTGGCATATGCACTTAAGGTCTGGAAAGAGTCTCAGCAACATGGATTCTATACAAAAGAATAATGGTTCTCACGAAGCTACCTAAACTTCAGCAACCCAACCAGTACTGAATATGTCAACAGCCCAATCAATTCAAGTTACAACTGTCTCTGTGGTAGCACAATTTTTTAAAGCAAATACGGCTAATTTGGTGCAGTCGATCATGATGACTACTTCTTTTATTTGTCAGCAAAATGAGATGGGTATACATGACATTGCATATCAAGTGTCAAAGCAGTTGGCTAGCACTATAAGTCTATGGTGCATAATGAGGTACAACAAGTCAGAGAGCTTGAGACTAAACGTGTGAATGTTGGAAAAAGCTCATCTACCTCAGCTATAGCAGGAAAATAACATAGCTGAATCCAAGCTAAGCAATTCATCCAGAACCTCTAATACAGGGCCAGCAAAATAACATTCAGGCAGGACTATTTACACCGGTCTAGCGGGATGGTGTTCAGCCAAGACCTGTACAAGTCCAAGCAAATGCAATTCAATAGGTACATTAATATTCTCCAAAAATTCACAACCTAGTACATTTCATGTTGTTAACCGTGGGAGGGAAATGGTGGCCAATGACGTGGTTTATCAATCTAACTTACAAATTAGACAGGTACAAATGACTAGAAGGTCACCAAATGTTGTAGGACAGATTAGAATGCTATGTGTTATGCTAAATGCTCAGGCATGTGGCACGACCATGCAGGCTACCAATCAAGGACCTGTTGTGTGTCAAGCCTTGGGATTTAATGTCCACAGACGAAGCTACCGAGTGATTATACGAAAGAGAGGCAATGGAATCATATTCCACATGCCTCGACTAATCAACCAATTTACCATTCGACTCCAGAGCGACCTTTCTATTTTCAAATGGGTTCAAACACTCTCTCGTGGGATTGCATAAGGATAACTGGTAATTGCAACAGAGAGCAACAATGGAACATTGTTCCACTTTCATGCCTAATCATTCAACTGTCCCTATGACTTAACCAAGGATGCCTAATGATGTATGTGCAGAGCAATCATGGGTGATTAACCCACTTCTTACATCTAATTAGTCATCAACACACCAGAACAAATGTACCAAGTACCTCAAGGGCCAACTTCGCCGATGAGACAACCAAGTTCAACCCCGAATGATTCACTCACAACTAACATAGATGTTTGCAACATAATTCCAAGTGAGTTCTAGGCCAATGATGAACAACCTGGCAACCTAGCTAATGCTCTGGATAAAGAGCCAAAGGTGATGACATTCAACAAGCCCACTAAAGAGATGGTCAAGCATCTCAAGCCGTTGTACATTAAAGCTCATATTAATGTAAAGGCAATCAATAGAGCCTTTGTCAGGGAAGTATTGAATGTAATGTCTGTAAGTACTATGAAAAAGCTTGGCAAGACAAAGGAGGACTTGGTACCCACAAACATGAAGATTACTAATTTCATTGGGGAAGCAACATATGCCTTAGGTGTTTTGGTAGCCGATGTTACCGTGGGATCCAAAACATTAAGCTCTGCCTTCCAATCAACGTGTCCCATCTACCTTGCACCAAATGTTGATGTTTTGGGAAGAAGACAAGTTAGAAACAGTGGCATGGTACACAAATTTTAGCATACTAAAAGCCACCTTGGAAATCATGAGAATTACATTGAAAAGCCTTTTTTTTTTTGCAATAATTGGTTAGGATCTTAACCAAACATATAGAGAGTTATTGAATTTATTACTCTACAATCGTTTATTTTAAGAAAAAATATAAGAGGAACAAAATAAGGCGATTGTATTTTCTTTCATTTAATTATAGATAAATGAAAAAAAATAAAACAAGTAAAATTCATATCAAAATTATATTTTTGCTTATAAAAAGGTTTATTATTTTCAAGTGAAATGAAAACATCAATATCGAGAAAATAATTTCACTTTTAATTTTATTCATTTATTTTCTCTCTCCCTCTCTAGTGTAAAATAACTAAATATTTTTTATTCTATTAAAAAAAGATATTACATCAAGTCATTAATTATTGACTTTTTTTTTTGCTTCATTTTTTTCATTCAACAAAATAAAGAGAAAGTTAAATCTTTTATTTCCCTCTATTTTTTTCTCCATTTAAACAATATGTAAAATTCACTTCATTTTTATTTTTTTATTTTTATTTTTATCTATTTTATAGTCTTTCACTTTCTCTCCGCATCTAAATAAAGTGCTGAAGTGAGAAATTTTCATAGCAAAAATGCAAAATAACTATTAATTAAAAAATTAATAACTAGAGTACCATAGCTATAAAGCAAGCCTAAGTCGTTATCAAAACTTTTGAGTTAGTTTCAGTAGAAGACAAACTAATAATATCACTCACTCTTGCTAGGGCGTCACAATTATACGCTAGCCACTAAGTTTTTGAATCGAGTCCAACCTGTATTGCTGAACTCATTTTATTTTATTGAAATTGAAATCAGTTTATTTCGGTAAAAAAAACTAGAGTACCGAAAAAAAGGTAATGACTAAAAGTATAATTACAAACACGTATAAGTATATCAAATTACAAAACTATTTGCACTCATTTCATTACTCTCTAAAATCCAATACTCACATTAGGGAAGTCCAGTCTAAAAATTATTCTAAGAATTTACTGAACCAGTTACACATGACCATTGTTACATTTGTCTCCACGTTCTGGATGTTAAAACTCCATACATGCACATGCAAATACACATACACCTCTGTACCGAAATAATAAAAATACACACACAATATTGAATAATCATTATTGTTATATTCTGTGAATCTATAATTCGGTTAAGTTAGTTAGAAGTTAGTTATTTGTTAGCAAAGTGATAGATAGGCTGGTATTCTGTTAGTTAGTTGAACCGGTTGTAACTAACTATGTGACTTGTACCCTAAGCTATCTATATAAGTCTTTGGCTAGGTGCTTTGGCACATAAGAGTGAATCACAGATTCATTGTGGTGAGATTTTGTGATTGTTAGCATAAGAGTGCAAGTGAGGGATCTCCTTGATCATTGTAAATTCTTGTACTGGCTTTCGATCAATAAACCAGAACAAAAGCATTTGAACAGTGGATGTAGAAGTTGCATAGCACAAAGCAACTTTGAACCACTATACTTTCCTGTGTGTTTTCTTTTAGATCTTTTCTCTGTTATTGTTTCCAATTTCGATTCCTTTGTTCTGCTGAATCCAAATTTCAGCAAGATCATTCAACAATCAGGCGCATATTCACAACAATTGGTATCTAGAGCTCGGTTCGAAGGGCACAAAGATTGGTGGAATGATGGGCACAACAAAGTTTGATATCGAGAAGTTCACGGGTGAGAATGACTTCAGCTTATGGAGGATCAAGATAAAGGCCTTTCTTGTTCATCAAGGCCTTGAAGATGCACTTGCAGGCCAGAGCAAAATGCCTGCAATTATCTCGGACAAAGAAAAGAAAGATATGTTGAGCAAGGCTCACAGTTCGATCATTCTTTGTTTGGGAGAGGATGTCTTGAGGGAAGTAGCAGGTGAAGCAACTGCAGCGGGTGTTTGGTTGAAATTGGAGAAGTTATTTATGGCAAAGTCCCTAACCAACAAACTGTATTTGAAGAAGAGACTGCACCAACTCAAGATGGAGGAAGGTTCATCAATTCGGGAGCATGTGTCAATTGTAGCGACCGAAAAATCCGGAGGGATTTGTTCGAGTTTAATGGAGCCGCCACCAATAATTTATTTTCGAAGGAAAAATATTGGAAAAAACCTTTTTTTGAAGAAAAATGGTCCTTAAGACCAGATTTGGGTTCGGGAGTCGATTATGCGTAGGGAAGATATTAGCACCCCATGACATCCTTTCGAAAAAGGTTACCTCTAACTAATTGTGCAAAATTTATTAACTTCTAAAAAAAATTATTTCCCTTTTATTTAAAAAAATTAACCAAGATAAAAAAAGAGGACTTAATAAAAGTCGTTTATTTTTGCGCTTGACAGGAGTGGGCTCCTGCTCCTACGTATCTCCGGGTGCAGTGGAGAAATCAAAGGCTACGTAGTTCTTGGGTAGAAAATGGTTGCGTGTTAGTTGATTTTAATTGTATATTTTTTTATGGAAAAAAATGTAGGTTTTGTAGGGACCAAACAAGAAGCAATCAAGAGTGGCCCTCACTAACAACTTTCTTGTTTATAAAATTAACGGTGTTCGTAATGATCAAACGGGAAGCAATCTCGAGTGATCATTACTAGTAAAAACTTAATTTTATTTTTATGAAGAAGATAGATTTTCATGGGGACCAAACAAGAAGCAATCAAGAGTGGTCCTCACTAATAACCCATTTTTATTTAGAAAATTAAGATATTTGTAATGACTAAACGGGAAGCAATCTCGAGTTATCATTACTAGTAAATTAATTTTCACGATTTTTATCAAGTGATTTTCAAGAAAAACAGGGTTTCAAAACTTGTATGTGAAATTTAGTTGAATGAAATTGTACTAGTTTGACTAGTAAAAAAAAATGTTCACATTTAATAAATAAATGATAGAAAAAAAATAAGGGTTTGACAAATAAAAAAGGAGAGTAGTTAAGTGGGCTAAAGCCCAAAGAGTAAAAAAGGGAATGGGCTGAGCCCACTAAAAAAAATAACAAAAGAAACAAAACAAAAAACAAAAAAATAAAAATAAAAATAAAAATAATAATAATAATAAACACGCCAACACACGCACACTAAAACACACTCACCCACACACACTTACACACTCACCCACTAATCAACACACACTCACTAACAAAGAAATAAAACTAAAAATATAACACACACACCCACACAAAACCTAAAAACAATAACACACACACTAACACAAAGTCAGAGGAAAGCAAAAGCAGCAGCGCCGCTGAGAAGAAGGGGAATGGGGAAAGAGAGAGAGAGATGGAGAGATGGGGAGGAAGAAGAGAAAAGGGGAGGGGGAGTCGCGAAGGGCTCGCGCGCGGCCGCAATCAGGGAGGAAAGGGGCTGCACAACGAGAAAAGAGGGAGGAAGGAGGGAGAGAGAGATCGTCGGAGAGGGTACCTTCTTCTTTTCTCCCCCTTCTTCTTCTTCTTTCTTCTTTCTTCTTCTTTTTTCTTCCCTGCTTCTTCTGCGTTTTTTTTGCTTTTGCTTCTGCTTCTGCTTTTTTTTTTTTTGGTTCTTCTCTTTTTTCTTGTTTTTTTTTGCTTTTGTTTGTTGTTTTTTACTTGGTGAATTAGGGCTTCAGTGTGGAGCCTCTAATTCTCTGATTGGTGGTAAAAACGTCCAGAATTCTCCCCCAAAAAATTCTCCTCTCTCTTTGTTGTTCTGTTGTTGCATGTATAGAGCAAATGGGCTCCAATAGGACAATGGTTGTTGACCCTTGTATTGGCTGTTTGCTGCAGGTATGGTTGGTGATGCAGAGCTGGGTGGTGCCTGCAAAGTTGCTTGGTTGGAGAAGAAATGGAAAGAAACAAAGGAACAAGAAAAAAGCATATTGGACCCATTCTCCAAATGCTTATGCCCCTGCCTCTGTTGATGTTGGTTGTTGTGGTCAGGGATGCATGCAACGTTTCTGTTGCTTTTGCTATTTTGTTTTTTGCTTTTTTTTTTCTTTTTTTTGGTTCTATTCTATTTTCTTTTGTTTTGCCTTTTTTATTTTTTTTTTGATTTTGTGATTTTTGGGCTTGGTTTGGACTGTATTGGAATGGACATGGTTATTATTATTGGACTTATACTTGTGATTGTGATTTGCAACAAAAAGGCCAACAACTTGTTCCTCCCTTTTTTATTGCAATTGGGCTGAAATTAGCCCAAAGGTTGAACCCAAAATGTGTTGTTAAGAATAAAGTAAAAACAAAAATAAAAATAAATTACAGGAGGTAGGTGGACAAAATTAGGGTATAACAGCTGCCCCTCTTTAGTTATATTTTATTAGAAAACGTGAATAACTAAGGTTTTCATATTTTCGTCATAAAATAGAAGTAAAGATCAAGACACTAATTTTGTCCCGAACCAGGATAGGCAAAGGATGACAACGAGGGATTGACGCTCAGTGCGTTTAATTGGAAAGCAATAAAGAAAGGGTCACCGCCAGGTCAGGTACTGACGCGATGATCAAAAAGCAATAATGAGGGATTAACGCTTGGCGCGTTTATCGGAAAGTAACAAAGAAGGGTCACCACCAGGTCAGGTACTGATGCGGTGATCGAAAAGCAAATAATGAGGGATTAACGCTTGGCGCGTTTATCAGAAAACTAATAAAGAAGGATCTCCTCCAGGTCGGGTACTGACGCGGTGATCAGAAAGCAATAATAAGGGTTCGACGCCAAGTAGGGTATTGACGCGTTGATGAGAAGCAATAAAGAAGGATTACCGCCAGGTCGGGTACTGACACAGTGATCGAAAAGTTCGACGCCAAGTAGGGTATCGACGCATCGATGGAAAGCAATAAAGAAGGATCAACATCAGGTCCGGAACTGATATGTTGGTCAAAAAGCAATAATGAGGGATTACCGCCAGGTCGGGTACTGACGCGGTAATCTTAAAGCAATAAAAAGGGGTGATGCTCGGTGCGTTTATCAGAAAACCATAAAGAAGGATCTCCGCCAGGTCGGGTACTGACGCGGTGATCGGAAAGCAATAAAGAGTGAGCGATACTTGGAGTGTCGCTCAGAAAGCAAAAATAAAAGACCAATGCTCGGCACATTGTTTTGAAAACAATACTGAAGGATCGATACTTGATGCATGGACCAAGCGTAACAAAGCGGCTGAAAAGGTTGTGATATGAAGATGATGCATGAATAGATGATATGTGGTGCATGTATGCAATGCGATTATTATTTTTACTGATTCCTCGTCCCGTATGATCTCTAGTGCTTAAAGATATGGGATGGACTGAGATTCATCGGATTTAGTCGTGCTATGCTTTGATTGGGAGGGAGCGCGAGTTATCAATGCGGCGCTAGTTACTTTTTAAAGGTAATCCCTTTGCCCTTTTTGAAACTTATTTGTTGAGATTTGGCGTTTCCTCGTGATTCTTAAGATGTATATAATAACTGTAATGCTTTCTCATATCATCACATGCTTCACAATTCAGTGCCTATTATCATAAAACAACATTTTGAAATACAAGAACGGAGGTGTTTGGTATTCAAAAGAAGAGTTATGTGTACAAGGACTGAAGTTACACAGACTTGAAAATACATCAAGAAAAATGCAGGAAGAAGAAAAAACAAAGAAAGACAATAACTAAGCAGATATTTTATAGCTTGTGTCTTTGTAGGAACAAATGCCAGCTTCCCATATTCATAACTTTGATTACTCATTACTCTACTACAGAATTGCCCCAGTTGGGTAAGAGCCCCTTGATGCACCAGCCTTCTTCAAAATCCGATTTTAGACCCTAACTTCTGCTTGGATTGCTCTTTCAAGTTTTCAATCCAACGGGTCGCTCTAATTTTTGCCTAGGTCGCCCTTTCAGGTTTTCAACCTAGCGAGCCCACTTTTGCTTGGTTTTTACATGATTTTCTTTTTTAGGCATAATATTTTTTGACTGCATCAGAGTTTACTGGGAGCGGGAGATCTTCACCGTCCATCCTTGTGAGGATTAAGGCTCCTCCAGAAAAAGCTTTTTTCACAACATACGGGCCTTCATAATTCGGAGTCCATTTTCCACGAGAATCCTTTTGGATGGGCAAAATCTTCTTGAGCACTAGGTCTCCTTCTTGAAATTCCTGAGGGCGAACTTTCTTTTCGTAAGCCCTCTTCATCCTGTGTTGATATAGCTGTCCATGACATAATGCCATCACTCTCTTTTCTTCAATGAGATTCAATTGATCCATCCGAGCCTGAACCCATTCTGCCTCTTCTAGTTTTGTTTCCATCAATACCCTTAACGAGGGGATCTCGACTTCAATGGGAAGCACTGCTTCCATTCTCAGACACCAATGAAAGGGGTTGCCCCTGTTGAGGTGTGAACCGAAGTTCGATAACCGTGCAAGGCAAAAGGGAGCATTTCGTGCCAGTCTCTAAATGTTACCACCATCTTTTGGACAATCTTCTTGATGTTCTTATTCGCAGCTTCAACTGCCCCATTCATCTTTGGGCAGTACGGTGAGGAATTATGATGTTGGATCTTGAAGTCATTACACAGCTCCTTCATCATCTTGTTGTTCAAATTAGTCCCATTATCAGTGATGATCTTATTTGGCAAACCATAGCGGCAGATCAAATCTCTCTTGATGAATTTGACAACCACATTTTTTGTCACACTCACGTATGAAGCCGCTTCAACCCATTTAGTGAAATAGTCGATTGCGATGAGAATGAAGCGATGTCCATTTGATGCCTTAGGTTCAATGGGTCCAATGACATCCAATCCCCACATTGAGAAAGGCCATGGTGCTGTTAAGATGTTCAAAGAGACTGGTGGCACATGGATGTTATCGACGTAGATCTGATATTTGTGGCATTTCTTCACATAACTGAAACAATCAGTCTCCATAGACAACCAATAATAGCCAGCCCTCAAGATTTTTCTTGCCATTGCATGCCCATTTGCGTGAGTCCCAAAGGAACCTTCATGAACCTCTCGCATAATCTTTTCCGCCTCAGTCTTATCGACACACCTGAGAAGTACCATGTCATGGTTTCTCTTATAAAGCACTTCACCGTTTAGAAAGAATCTCATTGCCAACCGCCTTAATGCCCTTTTATCATTCTCTAAGACATTAGGAGGATATTCTCTACTTGTGATGTATTGTTTGATGTCGTAATACCAGGGTTTGCCATCAGGATCTCCTTCTATTGCTAGGCAGTGTGCTGGTCGGTCGTGATTCTGTATTTTTATGAGCGGTAGGTTCTCCCTGTTACTGATTTTGAACATTGATGATAGAGTAGCTAAGGCATCAGCTAGCTGATTATCTTCACGGGGAATGTGATGGAAGGTGACTTCATCAAACTGCTCTATCAATTCTTTGATGTGAGCATGGTAAGGAACTAATTTGGAATCCCTCGTTTCCCATTCACCTTTTAACTGATGGATGACCAAAGCCGAGTCTCCATATACTTCAAGAATTTTGACCTTCGATTCAATGGCCGCCTGAATGCCCATGGCACATGCCTCATACTCTGCCATATTGTTTGTACAATCGAAACACAATCTTGTAGTGAATGGGATGAAATGACTCTCTGGGGAAATCAGCACAGCTCCAATCCCATGTCCCAATGCATTAGAAGCACCATCAAACAATAGGATCCATTTTTCATCGTCAGGGATTTCTTTTCCTTCAAATAGAGCCATTATGTCTTCGTCTGGGAAATCACACTGCATTGACTGATAGTCTTCCACAGGTTGATGAGCCAAGTATTCAGCTAAGGTACTGCCTTTAATTTCCTTTTGGGTGACATACACGATATCATACTCAGATAACAACATTTGCCAACGAGCAATTCTTCCTGTGAGAGCAGGCTTTTCAAAAATATACTTGATTGGATCCATTTTGGAAACCAAACAAGTTGTATGAGATAGCATATATTGTCTCAAACGATGTGCGGCCCATGTTAACGCGCAACATGTTCGTTCTAACAATGAATACCTCGTCTCGCAGCTAGTGAATTTCTTGCTCAAGTAGTAAATGGCATGCTCCTTCTTACCAGATTCATCATGTTGTCCTAGCACACAACCCATTGATTCGTCCAATACTGTTAAGTACATGATGAGGGGTGTCCCTGGTACAGGGGGTACCAAAACCGGTGGATCTTGTAAGTACTGTTTGATTTTCTCAAAAGCTTTCTGGCAATTGTCGTTCCATTTGGTTTCCTGATTCTTACACAGCAACTTGAAAATTGGCTCACAAGTAGCAGTTAGCTGAGATATAAACCTGGCGATTTAGTTCAATCTTCCCAGGAATCCACGAACTTCTTTTTCGGTGCGAGGAGTCGGCATTTTCAGGATTGCTTTTACTTTAGCCGGATCAACTTCTATTCCCATCTCGCTCACTATAAACCCTAGCAGCTTGCCTGACCTTACACCAAAGCTACACTTAGCTGGGTTTAACCGGAGTTTGTATTTCCTCAGTCGCTCAAAAAGCTTTTGTAGGTTAATAGCATGACCTTCCTCTGTTTTGGACTTTACAATCATGTCATCCACATAGACCTCTATCTCTTTGTGCATCATGTCATGGAACAAAGCCACCATTGCTCTTTGGTATGTTGCCCCAGCATTTCTTAATCCAAACGACATTACTTGTAACAGAAAGTTCCCCATAAAGTGATAAATGTGGTTTTTTTCATATCTTCGGGAGCCATCTTGATTTGATTATAGCCAGAATATCCATCAAAGAAAGAGCAGACAGAGTGTTGAGCAGTGCTATCTACCAGGACATCAATATGTGGCAAAGGGAAGTCATCCTTAGGGCTGGCCCTATTTAGATCTCGATAGTCAACACACATTCGGACATTTCCATATTTCTTTGGGACTGGGACAATATTAGCCACCCATTGAGGGTATTTTGCTACAGCCAGAAATCCGGCGTCGAACTGTTTTTTTACCTCATCTCTAATCTTGAGCGACATCTCTGGTTTCATTCTTCTCAACTTCTGCTTGACCGGTGGGCACTCAGGTTTTAATGGCAATTTGTGCTCGACTATGCTATTATCTAATCCAGGCATATCTCGGTATGTCCACGCGAAAACATCAATGTATTCAAATAGGAGTTTAACCAATTTTTCTCGCTCACTGCTTTTTATTGTGGTGCCAATCTTAACTTCTTTCTTGTCGTTTTCAGTGCCCAGATTGATTGTTTCAGTTTCTTCCTCGTGGGGTTGAATCACTTTAGCTTCTTGTTCCATCAACCTCATTAATTCAGGAGGGGTATCCCAATTGTCCTCATTATCTTCCTCAGTATGATTAATGGGATATTCAAAATTATAGTGTGAGTTATCGCATCAAGTTATTTTCAAAGACAATGTTTTTGGATCTGCATTAGTTAAAAAAAATGACGAAATGAAAAGCGGAAAAAGATGAAGAGAGATGGAAAAGATGGAAAAGGAAAGAAAAGAGAAATGATTGGAAAATTCAAAGTGCATTTTATTAATAATGATACTGAAATAAAACATGTGCGCCCTTTTGACAATAAATTATTCTAAAGCCTTGGGCAGAGCAATAGAATTTGCATTACATAATTACTTTGAATCAAAGATCACGGGAAACTCAACGATCTCCCAATTTCCAAGTTCTTCATTTGGCGAGCAAGGGTGGACAAGGTTGACATCGTCGTTTTACGCCTTTGCGATCGTCCTTGATAGCTGCTATCTGATCCGGATTCAACATTCCTGCACTCCGAAAGCTTTGCCTGATGTCACAGATGGGGATACTCTCATCTTTTGGCTCCTTACCTTCCAGTCTAGCTATCCTCTTTTCTTTTCTTTCTTTGGCAATTCTCTTTTTGTCAAACTTGTTAGGTTCGTATCCCAACCCATATCTGTTTCTGTTATCTGGAAGTTCTACCAACATCACGATCCCTTGTTCATATCTTCCCAATCCACATCCGGCTTGATACCCTCCTTTCATCATAACTTTAGCGATCATCATGGAGGTTTTAGACAGCCTTGGTTTCTTCATTAGGACTCCTTCTCCCGCGAAGGTGGCATTCGCAATCTCCAACGTTTGAAAAGACGTCTCAAGAGCTTCTTCTGTAGCCTCAATATAGCGCGTGGAGGATGGCTTGCTTACTAGCATCTCTTCTTCACTGCAGACACCACCAACTTATTATCCATTGAAAATTTCAGCTTTTGGTGTAAGGTTGAAGGCACAACTCCAGCTGAATGGATCCATGGTCTTCCAAGAAGGCAGCTATATGCTGGTACGATTTCCATCACCTGAAAGACTACCTCGAATATGCGAGGGCCGACTTGTATAGGTAGCTCGATCTCTCCAATAACCTCTCTTCTAGACCCATCGAAGGCTCTTACCACCATGGTACTGGGCTTCATATACGATCCATCAACAGACAACTTTGCCAAGGTAGATTTTGGCATAACATTTAGAGATGACCCATTATCGACGGGTACCCTAGCAAGGATATAGTCTCCACACTTCACAGAGATGTGCAATGCTTTGTTATGTCCCATTCCTTCAACTGGAATTTCTTCATCAGTGAAGGTAAGGTAATTACTAGCAACAATATTACCCACAATCCCGTCGAATTGGTTCACCGTGATGTCATGGGTGACATGAGCTTCATTTAGCACTTTCATCAATGATTCCCTATGGCGCTCAGAATTCAGCAGCAGCACCACCTTGTATTCACTCTGCTTCATAAATTTCAGGAATTCACAAACCTGTTCTTCAGACACTACTTTCTTGTTTCCTTCTTCTTTCTTTGCCTTATTACCCATATCTTTATCAATGGATTCTTCTTCTTTATCTTTTCCTTTGCGAGCTTTGTCCATGGGTCCGATAGGGGTATAAATTCGTCCACTTCGGGTCATCCCACCGATTCCCGAGATGTTAGTGATAGCAGGATTGCCAGATCCAGATGCCGCTTTTAACTGGTCAGCCCCTAAATTGTCCACAAAGACCTTCATATTGTAATCCCATGGCACTGCATTAACGTTCTTGAAAGGGAAAGGAGTTGATACACGAATAGTTATCGGTTTAGGCACGCCTCGGACTGGCTTGTTGTAGCAAATCTCCAATGGTTTTGGGAAGGTCGTGTTTTTATCTTCACTTGACTGAAGGGTCAATATGTTTTCATCTTTCTTCACACAACCTACCTGTATCAAGTGTCTGTCTAACAATTCTTGGAGAATTTGCCTGAATTCCTCGCATTCCTCTATGCAATGACTGTCATCAGGATGCAAGCTACATAAGTCCCTCTCATCGTATTTCATCTCAATTATACCGAACTTGCAGAGTTTGGCATAAATCATCTTCAAGGGAGTACGGACATCTTCCACTTTCATCATCAGGGGCTGATCCCTAAACTCTTCAATAATGGCGTTGACTGCTGAACCTCCATGACCTGGAAGGGGATTATTACCCACGTTAGGACCATCCTCCTTAAAACTCAACCATTTGGCATTGATCAGATCTTGAACCACATACTTCAAAGCTTTGCAATTTTCAGTTGTGTGACTCGCTTTGCATGAAACTCACACTTGGCATTTGGGTCATACCCTCTTGGGAAGGGAGGTTGGAGTGGTTTCATTGAGCGTGGAGAGACCAAGGAGTTACTGATGATGTGCTGGAACAAATCCGTATAGGTCATGGGAATAGGATCAAATTAGACTACTTTCTTTTCTTGGTCATTTGGTTGTTTCTGGTTTTGGTTCGGTTGGGTGGGAGCAACTGGCTGTGCTTGTGTTTGAATGGGAGAAGGTGGTCGAAAGGGCATCATTGGTTGGTTTGGCCGGGGGGTAGGATTATGAGAGGCGGTGGCAATGTATGGAGGTGGGAAGTAGGGGTATGGAAAAGGATGTGGGAAATTGGTAAAGAATTGGGGTGGTTTTCCTTGTGTTTGTCCTCCCGGGCTCGTCATCACAGCATTGGTTTCCCCTTCTTTCTTCTTTACGAAGTTTGTTGGGGGTCTCTTGATGTTACTAGTTCCAGCAAAACTTTGGGCAATCTTTCCATTCCTCATTCCTCCTTCAACTCTTTCCCCTACGATGACCATATCTAAAAAGTTTGATGATACACTTCCGATCATTTTGTCATAAAAGGGTGATTGAAGAGTATCCATGAACATGGCCACCATTTCTTTTTCAATCAGAGGCGGTTCCACTTGGGCTGCCAGAAGTGAATCGAAAGTTTGTCATCATGTGCATAGGACGCCATCTTCCTACAGTACATGGTCAAGTGGCTTTTCAGGTAAGTTGTCCCTTTATACTTGTCAAAGTCTGGCACCTTGAACTTCGGTGGTATAACCACATCCGGTATGAGACAAAGATCTGAAGCGATACTTGAACCGAGATAGCTTACTCCTTCTACATCTCTTACCCTATCTTCGAGGATTTGCAACTTCGTATCAGACCACTGATTCCCAACTGGGATGCTCAGATTGGGTCCCCCCATAGCTGGAGACCAGGCAATGCGGTTAGTCTGGGGATTCAATGGATTTCCTTGAATATAATAGGGGTAACCAAATGGTCGGGGATTCACCACGGGGGGTACTACGGGCGTACTGACTCCTTGAGTATTCCTGAGATGGGACGGTGCATAACCAGGTGGAAAGGTGTATGTCGTGAAGCCAGGAGTTGAGCTTTGAACTGGTATGGTTTCAGTACCGGAGCCGGATCCTTGAGCTACATCTTGCACAACAAGTGCTTGGGAATCAGTTTCTGCAGAGTTATTGTTAGCACCTAGCGGTGTGTAACCGGGTGGGAGACCAAATAGTGGGAACTGTTGTGCCTGTGGGCCTTGGGGGTTATGGTTTGCAGTATCATCATTGGCCATAGGTGGCGTGTAACCAGGCGGGAGTCCGTAAAGTGGGAACTGTGGTACTTGATTCTGAGAGTTGCTAACTGGTGAGTGTGTAGGACCCTGCGGGTAAATTGCAAAAGGTACCATCATCCCTTGGGTATTGAGACCATATTGTAACTGCATAGGACCGAAGCCAGGTGGGTGGGAAGGTGTAGCTTGACTTTCATCATTCACTGCTGGAGATACCCCATCTGCAGCCTTGTCCTTGTTTAGGGATTGCAGAAGCTCCAAAACTTTGCTCATCTGTTCTTTCAGCTGGTTGACGTCCTCTTTCATCTCTTGGTCATCCATGATCTTTGATTGAGAGCGAGTTCGATAAGGGTGTCGAGGAACCAGTTTGTTTGATTATTTTCTTCTGATGATTAAAAAAAATGATATGAGTATGTAAGAAAGAAAAAAAAATGAATGAATGGATGTGGATGTATGAGTCTATTCATTTTGTACCAGGGAACCGTAGGCCTCATTGCTTTGTTGTAATTATCCATTTCTTTTTTTAAAAAAAAGGTTAAGTAATTTGGAGAATAAAATGGGATCAATAAGCAAAATGACAAATCCTTTGTTGATGAGAAACACAAATAGTACAATTCACTCAAACTAAAGCCTCATCAATTAGCCGCCCTTTTTTTCTTCTTCATAGGACAACCGGCCTTTTCTCTCAATTCTTCTATCAAACTTTTACAAAATTCAATAAACTTGTAAACATTGACTGGAGTATTCAGTGGGTGCATCGCCGCATCAGCCTCCTCTAGACGCCTTGGGATATCTATGATTGCTTGATTGGCCAAACTTGCCAACTTTGAAAAACAGTCCCTCCAATGCATGCCTTCGTTCCTCAGTTCATTAAAGAGCGCTTGATTTTCTATCTCACTGACCAGTTTTGTAAAACGATTCTCCCAATACGTGCTTTCATTTTTTAGGTCGTCATAGATCTTCTCTTGATATGCAATATAGTTCCGCAACTCATTTGCATCCTCTTGTTCTTTTTTCAGTGCATCTTGATATTTCACAAGCATCTCTTCTATTTCTTCCTTGTATTGCTTCTCCTTTTGGGCTCGGTTCTCATACCCAGCTACCACCTTCTCAAGATGTTGCTTTAAACCTTCAAGCTCCTCTTGCAAATTCTTTTCGGTAACCGAGGATTTTTTCCACAATCCTTTCCATATATAGGCGTTTTCTATAGCCTTATCCCTCTCTTGATTATGCAGCTCTAGCTCTTCATTCGCCCCTCTCTGACAAAGTTGCACATCATGCTTACTCTTTTCCTCTACTTTTGCCCTTTTGTTGCTTCTCTCGATAAACTTCCCTTTTAGGATATTTTCCGACTGCAAGTACTTGTTCTCTTGAAGTGCCTTTTCTAACCTTGCTTGTAATTCTTCCTTTTCCTCATTAGATTTTGACAAAGCCACTTTAAGTTCTTCCATCTCTTTACTCGTAATAGGGATAGATTCCAGTGCTTCTGGTTCCGGTGGGGGTGTACCATGGAATGGCAATTTGATTTCTCGAACCCTACTTTCGATCCATTGGTGGTAACTATCCGTAGCACCAATGCTTCTTTTTCCGAGAACTTTCCCTTTTCGAGTGACTTGGTCCCAAGCATGTCGAACCTTTCTAAGCATTCCGCTATTTCCTTGATCGAACTCATATACCACAAAGGGGGTCGTCATCTGATCTGACGGTGGATTCATCATAGAATAACCAAGTTGTCTTAGCAGCAGAGAAGGATTATAGTTAATACATCCTCTTGTTCCTATGAGTGGAACATTAGGGAAATTCCTGCATTGATAGATCATTTCATGTATATCCAACCACCCTGGGTACCATCGGACCGTCTTTTCATCAAGATCTGCCAGAGTTACAACCCACCGATCTCCATCTCTGACCCCTACATCACATGTGTTGAAGTCTGCAAAGGAACATGATATTTTCCTATTTCCGAATACGTGGGTGACAAGCCACACATAGAGAGTGGATAAGCAGCATGATAGTTTCTTCCCTTTTTTTCATGACAATGAGTGAGGGCACAATAAGTATCCGCAAGAATGGCTGACACTGGGCTCTCTTTCCCTTTTTTAAAGGCTAGGAACACATCAATCGAGGCCAAGTCTATATAGCCATCAATGCGTGGAAATAACATAATGCCAAAAATTGTAAGAGCCAACACTTCCATGAAAGACGCCCAATCCTGAACACTAGCCAAATGCCTCATCTTTTCTTCAAAATACTCTAGCGGAAACCCCTCGACACCATTTCGGTTTAACTTTCTTTTCTTTAATTCATCCTCCATGTCTTTCAGAATTATAGCAACCTCTTGCAGGAGATTAAAATCTCGGGTGCGTTGGTAAGGCTTCATGTTTTCGGTCGAGTATCCTAAAATCCGAGCAAATTCTTCCAGTGTGGGAGCCATTTGGAAATTCTTGAAAGTGAAGCACCTCATGGGAGAATCATAGAATTGGATAAGTGCAGAAATGGCATTTACTTGCACATCCACCTCTAGCAACTTGAGAATATTCCCATACTTTCCAATGAAGGTTATACGTTGAATGCTCGTCGTCATTAAATTGGCACACTTCTTCAGGCTTTCTATTTCAGGCTTTTTTATTCTCGGATGTATGTGCTTCTTCAAAGGGACAGTTTCACTGCTTGATCCCATATTATCTCACAAAATACTTGCAGCCAAACTTTGAGTTCCTATGCTTCCCTGGCACCTAAAAATGAAATGAGAATGAATGACATTTTTTTAAAAAAAAAATTCAACATGTTTTTTTTTGGAAGTATGAATGCATGAAGATATAATGTTGAGTGATGATGATGACTATTCATGTAGCATGCACAAAAATATGTGATTTAGTAGACCATTTTTTATGCATGGACGTGATATAACAGATTTTTGGTGGAAGAACAAAAATGATATGACGCCCCTTGTGTCTTAAATGGGTTAAACCTAAAATTAGAGATTTTCTAGCCTAAGGGGTCTATAGTCTTGTATTGAGTGATAGATCTCATGGTGGCTCTAATCACATTCTCACCAAAGGCTTCTAGAGCTAAAGTCTCCTCTTGAATATTAACCACAACAATAGATAACTATCTGGTGCAGAATACTCAGAGGGAGCACACTCTAGATGAAGTTCTCGCAATAGCCAGAAGGAAAGCAAATTCCAATTGACCATCACCGAACCTCCACTCAACTTAAGCTTTGCTCTGACCCGGGTATAGGGCCTTACTCACATGTGTGTGCGAACGTGTAGGTGCGGTGTGTGAGAGGGGCAACACCCTAACACTACCCAAGCTGCAAAACAAATGAAATATACAAAATATGGTCTTCTAACCTAAGGTTCAATATATGCATAATATTCACAACAAATATTCACAAAAGAACAATAAATAAATAAATAAATGAATAAATAAATAAGTAAATAAACAAATGAATAAGTAAATAAATAAATAAATAAATAAATAAATAAATAAAAACAAGAGAAATTAAACATAAGAGTTAACTATTTAGCATAATCAGTTATTTAGGCTTGACTCTCTAAATGTCCCCAGCGGAGTCGCCAGCTGTAACGACCGAAAAATCCGGAGGGATTTGTTCGAGTTTAATGGAGCCGCCACCAATAATTTATTTTCGAAGGAAAAATATTGGAAAAAAACCTTTTTTTGAAGAAAAATTGGTCCTTAAGACCGGATTTGGATTCGGGAGTCGATTATGCGTAGGGAAGGTATTAGCACCCCACGACATCCTTTAGAAAAAGGTTACCTCTAACTAATTGTGCAAAATTTATTAACTTCTAAAAAAAATATTTATTTCCCTTTTATTTAAAAAATTAACCAAGATAAAAAAAGAGGACTTAATAAAAGTCGTTTATTTTTGCGCTTGACAGGAGTGGGCTCCTGCTCCTACGTATCTCCGGGTGCAGTGGAGAAATCAAAGGCTACGTAGTTCTTGGGTAGAAAATGGTTGCGTGCTAGTTGATTTTAATTGTATATTTTTTGATGGAAAAAAGGTAGGTTTTGTAGGGACCAAACAAGAAGCAATCAAGAGTGGCCCTCACTAACAACTTTCTTGTTTATAAAATTAACGGTGTTCGTAATGATCAAACGGGAAGCAATCTCGAGTGATCATTACTAGTAAAAACTTAATTTTATTTTTATAAAGAAGATAGGTTTTCATGGGGACCAAACAAGAAGCAATCAAGAGTGGTCCTCACTAATAATCCATTTTTATTTAGAAAATTAAGATATTTGTAATGACTAAATGGGAAGCAATCTCGAGTGATCATTACTAGTAAATTAATTTTCACGATTTTTTTCAAGTGATTTTCAAGAAAAACAGGGTTTCAAAACTTGTATGTGAAATTTAGTTGAATGAAATTGTACTAGTTTGACTAGTAAAAAAAATGTTCACGTTTAATAAATAAATGATAGAAAAAAATAAGGGTTTGGCAAATAAAAAAGGAGAGTAGTTAAGTGGCTAAAGCCCAAAGAGTAAAAAAGGGAATGGGCTGAGCCCACTAAAAAAAATAACAAAAGAAACAAAACAAAAAACAAAAAAATAAAAATAAAAATAAAAATAAAAATAATAATAAAGATACCAACACATGCCCACTAAAACACACTCACCCACACACACTTACACACTCACCCACGCCAATCAACACACACACACTAACAACAAATAAAACTAAAAATATAACACACACACCCACACAAAACCTAAAAACAATAACACACACACTAACACAAAGTCGAGGAGGAAAGCAAAAGCGACAGCGTGAGAAGAAGGGGAATGGGGAAAGAGAGAGAGAGAGAGAAAGGGAGAGATGGAGAGATGGCGAGGAAGAAGAGAAAAGGGGAGGGGGAGCCGCGCGCGGCCGCGATCAGGGAGGAAAGGGGCTGCACAACGAGAAAAGAGGGAGGGAGGAGGGAGAGAGAGATCGTGGGAGAGGGTACCTTCTTCTTTTCTCCCCCTTCTTCTTCTTCTTTCTTCTTTCTTCTTCTTTTTTCTTCCCTGCTTCTTCTGCGTTTTTTTTGCTTCTGCTTCTGCTTCTTTTTTTTCTTTTTCTTTTTTTGGTTCTTCTCTTTTTTCTTGTTTTTTTTTGCTTCTGTTTGTTGTTTTTTACTTGGTGAATTAGGGCTTCTGTGTGGAGCCTCTAATTCTCTGATTGGTGGTAAAAACGTCCAGAATTCTCCCCCAAAAAATTCTCCTCTCTCTTTGCTGTTCTGTTGTTGCATTTATAGAGCAAATGGGCTCCAATAGGACAATGGTTGCTGACCCTTGTATTGGCTGTTTGCTGCAGGTATGGTTGGTGATGCAGAGCTGGGTGGTGCCTGCAAAGCTGCTTGGTTGGAGAAGAAATGGAAAGAAACAAAGGAACAAGAAAAAAGCATATTGGACCCATTCTCCAAATGCTTATGCCCCTGCCTCTGTTGATGTTGGTTGTTGTGGTCAGGGATGCATGCAACGTTTCTGTTGCTTTCGCTATTTTGTTTTTTTGCTTTTTTTTTCTTTTTTTTGTTCTGTTCTATTTTCTTTTGTTTTGACTTTTTTATTTTTTTTTGATTTTGTGATTTTTGGGCTTGGTTTGGACTGTATTGGAATGGACATGGTTATTATTATTGGACTTATACTTGTGATTGTGATTTGCTACAAAAAGGCCAACAACTTGTTCCTCCTTTTTTTTATTGCAATTGGGCTGAAATTAGCCCAAAGGATGAACCCAAAATGTGTTGTTAAGAATAAAGTAAAAACAAAAATAAAAAAAAATACAGGAGGTAGGTGGACAAAATTAAGGTATAACATCAATGTTCACGAAGGCAATTATTGATCTGAAAAGTGTTGATGTGGCTATTGATGAAGAAGACCAAGCAGTGATGTTGTTGTGCTCTCCCCCTCCTTCTTTCGAAAATCTGGTTGACACCATGATGTTTAGGAGAGAGACACTCACACTTGAAGAGGTCAAGGCTACCCTAAACTCGAGGGAAATGAAGAAGAAAATCACTGACATCGAGAGTGAAGGTGGTGACTCAGAGGGTTTATTCGCTAGAGGAAGATCGGATAAAAGAGATGGCAAAGGGAAACAGAATCAGATGTCTAAGTCTAAGACCAAGAAATCTTGTTTCTTTTGCCACAAGGAAGGCCATTTCAGGAAGAATTGTCCTGAAAGAAAGAAGAAGTTTGGTGCAGACAGCAAAGAGTCGAAGGACCTTATAGTGGTGGCTGATGGATATGAAAGTTCTGATGTGTTAGCTGTCACTGAAGGGAACTACTGTGAAGAATGCATTTTAGATTCTGGGTGTTCATTCCACATGACATCTAATCTAAAATGGTTTAAATCATATGAGAAGACTGACACAGGAAGGGTCTTGATGGGAAATAACAATGTGTGCAAGGTGGCTGGGATAGGAATTGTCATAATTAAACTTGCAGATGGTTCTACAAAACTGCTCACTGGTGTTATCCATGTGCCAGATTTGAGAAGAAATCTAATTTCACTGGGAATGCTGGATCAATCAGGGTGTTGCTTCAAGGGTGAAGGTGATACACCCAAAATCAGCAAGGGCTCGATTTTGATGATGAAAGGACTGAGGCAGAATGGTCTTTACAGGCTACCAGGTAAAACTGTCTCTGAATCTTCCAATTCTTCATCAGTTTCTAAAGTTATTCCTACAAAGTTATGGCATCATTGGCTAGCACATGTAAGTGAAAAGGGTTTAGAAGAATTCTATAAACAAGGGCTGCTGGGTGAAGGGAATCTTGAGAAATTAAAATTGTGTGAGCATTGCTTAAATGGTAAACAGAAAAGGGTGAAGTTCTCGGGTTCTACACACACAACAAAAGGGATATTAGATTATGTTCATTCAGATACTTCATCACTTTCATTGATGATTGGTCAAGGAAAGTGTGGATATACTTGCTGAAACACAAGAATCAGGCTTTCAAGTGCTTCAAGCAATGGAAGGCTATGGTTGAAACACAAACTGATAGGCATGTCAAGGTGCTTAGGACTGACAATGGGGTAGAATATTTGAGTGATGAATTTAATGAATTCTGCAAGGACAGTGGTATACAGAGGCACAAAATAGTTAGATCTACACCTCAGCAAAATGGATTGGCAGAGAGAATGAATAGGACTCTTTTGGAAAGGATAAGGTGCATGTTATCAAATGCCAAAATCAACAAATGTTTTTGGGGAGAGGCTGCAACCACAGCCTGCTATGTGATTAACAGGTCACTATCCTCGGCCATTGAGTTCAAGATACCTGAAGAATTGTGGACAGGAAAGGCACCAAGTTTGAAGCATCTCAGAATTTTTGGATGTACTGCTTACATTCATGTCAATAAAGGAAAGTTGGAAAACATGTCAAAGAAAGGTATCTTTCTCGGGTATCCAGAAGGAGTGAAAGTATACAAGGTTTAGCTAACTGGTTTCAGGGACAGGTAAGGCAGTTATCAGCAGGGATGTGGTGTTCAATGAAGAAAATATGCTTGAAATAGAGAGCAATGGTACTGAACAGACAGTGGAAGACAAGGCAGATAGGCAGGGAGCTCAATTGCAGGCGGAGAAATCAAATTCACAGGTCATTGATGAATCCAGTAACAGGCCAGCCACTGAAGTACAGGTTAATCAAGAGCAAACTGGTTTGTCATCATATCAGCTTGCTAGAGATAGAGAAAGAAGGGAAATCAGACCCCTTGAGAGATTCGGTTATGCTGATTTCATAGCATATGCACTCAACATAGAGGTTGAAGATCAAGGCATAGATCCTATTAGTTACAAAAAAGTTGTTGCTGAGCCTGAAAGTGTTAACTGGAAGGCTGCCATGAAGGAGGAATTCGACTCACTCATGAAGAATAACACATGGGAACTGACAGAGAAGCCTGCAGGGCAGAGAGTCATTGGATGCAAATGGATTTTTAAGAAGAAAGTTGAGGTTCCAGGAGGTGGAGGCATAAAGTTCAAAGCAAGATTGGTTGCTAAGGGGTTCTCACAAAAGGAAGGGATAAAGTTCAAAGCAAGCATTAGAGTTAATCTATCTCTAGTTGTTGTCTACAATCTTGAGTTAGAATAAATGGATGTCAAAACAACTTTTTTGCATGGTAATTTGGATGAAAGGATTTTTATGAATCAGCCTGAGGGTTATGTGGAAGAAGGCAAAGAGAATTTGGTGTGCTTGTTGAAGAAATCATTGTATGGGCTTAAACAATCCCCAAGACAATGGTACAAAATGTTTGATAGCTTTGTGGTTGCAAATGGATATCAAAGAAGCTCTTTTGATAGTTGTGTTTATTTCAAAAGAGAAGGTGTTGGTGATTACATATATCTACTACTCTATGTAGATGATATGTTAATTACTAGTAAGCATATGGAGGCAATCAACAGGTTGAAGAACTTGCTATGCTCAGAATTTGAAATGAAGAATTTAGGGGCAGCAAAGAAGATGCTTGGCATGGAGATAGTTAGAAAGAGGTCAGAGGGAATTTTGTTTCTCACTCAATCCAGCTATGTTCAGAAGGTACTAAAGAGGTTCAGCATGTTAGAAGCAAAACCAATTGCAGGCCACTTTAAACTGTCATCAAGTCAGTCTGCCAAAACAGAAGCAGAATGCAACTTAATGAAGACCATTCCCTACTCCAATGCAACTGGCAGCTTGATGTATGCAATGATATGCACTAGACCCGATCTTGCATATGTTGCTAGCTTGGTAAGTAGGTTTATGGGTGTAGGGAAATAGCGCAATAACAGAGATTAAAAACGCAGCGGAAATTTAAACTTTCCCTTCCATGGATCCTTGCGAATGGTCATGACTCAGGGTTATATGAATTACCTCTTGTAGCGCAGATCGTTTGCAGACGAAAATTGGAATCGAGCACAGCGCCGCACGTAAAACAACGCCTACATAGTCCACACGAGCGGCCTTGAATGGGAGGCGGTCTCGTCACGCAGTGCTGGTGACGTGCGGAACGATCCACGATGCAAGTCACGATCTTTGAAACGGCTAGGGTTTTAATTTCGTGTTTTGACTCCAGTCTTAACGAGTCTATTTATAGACTTCACTTAAGACTGACCTAGCGCACCGTAGCTTACCGTGTGCTCTCAGCGCACCGTAACTTATCGTGTTCTGCGTCTTTCTTGACTCGCGCTAGTGCATCGTAAGAATGCACCACCGAATAAAATGAGTCTCACTCATTTATTTAATCTCTCATTAGCCTGTTCTCATGTGTGTGACCTGCAGGTTCATGCGTTGGCAATAATATTAAATCACTATTTAATATTATAAGCGATGGCGGTGTCTAGCAACACATCACCGCTACCCAAGTAACGAGAATGTCAGTGTTGTGACGTAACCTTTCCGTGATAATGATCATGTGTATAATTACCCTTTTGCCCTTATATCTATATTGAACACAAGGCATAGTATGTGTCACCCTTGTATAGTTCAATATTATATTCCTTGATGCCCGAGTAGACTTAGTAACAACAAATAAGATCAATATCTCATATTGACTTATTTCAAAGATGGCCATGCATTTCTGATCATACTCTATCAAGGGGCCCATGATATTACTCTGTTATGTAGGAGGCAAATCCCATCTAGGTCACTCATGTCTCTTTGCATGACTCGTTGAGTGCCCAGCTAATCGACTTTATAATTGTCTGCCATGGACAATGTTTGACGGCAATAAAACACCCAACTCCTCATGTAGGGACCATAGTGGTTTCAGTCCGAGGGTGGCATACACCACTATCACTATGAGAATAACTCATGACACTTACATAACACACTATGTAGTATTCTCATGGCGGGTCAATCCAGTACACAATTACCCTAACGTGTACCTATGTGGTGACTTGATATCTCATATCTATAACCTGTGAGATGAGGTTATCAGTCCACCCACATAATAGTCTTGATGCATTATTATTGTCCTTAATAATAATAATACTCGACTACGGATATTTAGAGTAAGTTCTTTAGTATCTCACAACCGAGTCGTCTACTCGATGTTCTATTGAAAACAAACTTTTACTCAAGGACTTTATTACGTTGAAACAAACATAATAACTGAAAATGCCTCATATAATAAATAAATGACATGATACAAAATATAAGTCCAAAGGAAAAACATTGGCCTCTAGGGCTTACACCAACAATGGGGAGTCCGGGCAAGGAGCATTGGATGGCAGTAAAATGGATCTTTAGGTATCTAAATGGTACCAAAACATTGGCTTAAATTTCTGCAGAACCAGTCCTCAAGTCAGTGAGGTAATTGGCTATGTAGATGCAGATTTTGCTGGTGACCTTGATAAAAGAAGGTCAATAACGGGTTACTTGTTCACCCTATATGGTAATCTAGTTAGCTGGAAAGCAAATCTGTAGCCAATTGTGGCCCTATCCACTACCGAGTCAGAATATATGGCTCTCACAGAAGCCATCAAGGAAGCAATCTGGTTGAAGGGCTTTGTGAATGAGCTAGAGGGCAGAGAAGTACCTATTTCAGTTCTGTGTGACAGCCAGACTGCCATATGTTTGTCCAAGAATCAAATGTTCCATGAAAGGACTAAGCATATAGACATTAGGCTGCATTTCATTCGTGACATAATTTCTCAAGGAATTGTTGAAGTGAAGAAGGTTGCTAGTGCAGAGAATCTTACCGATATGTTGCAAAAGTAGTCCCTACTTCTAAATTCAGTCACTGCTTGAATTTGGTGAAGGTAGGAACTTGTTCCAAGGGAAGAATGTTGAAGACTTGGAGGACTTCTAACTAAGGTTTGAATTGGTAGATTCAAGGTGGAGAATTGTTATATTCTGTGAATCTATAATTTGGTTAAGTTAGTTAGAAGTTAGTTATCTGTTAGCAAAGTGATAGATAGGTTGGTATTCTGTTTGTTAGTTGAACCGATTATAACTAGCTATGTGACTTGTGGTGAGATGTTGTGATTGTTAGCATAAGAGTGCAAGTGAGAGATCTCCTTGATCATTGTAAATTCTTGTACTGGCTTTCGATCAATAAATCAGAACAAAAGCATTTGAAGAGTGAATGTAGAAGTTGCATAGCACAAAGCAACTTTGAACCACTATACTTTCTTGTGTGTTTTCTTTTAGATCTTTTCTCTGTTATTGTTTCCAATTTCGATTCCTTTGTTCTGCTGAATCCAATGTTCACCAAGATCATTCAACAATCAGGTGCATATTCACAACAATTATGTTCTAAAAACGATGTTGTTTTGTTGAAGACAGCACATGGATAATATCTTTTGAGAATATCCAACATAAAATTGTTTGCTGAACTTAAGACAGCACGTGAATAATACACGAAATCAATTTAGGATCCGAGAACATAGTTATGCCAAAATGCTACTATAGTAATGGTCAGTACGGTAGAATCTCCAAGGTAACAACACTACGGGACCAAACTATCGACAAAAGCACCTCTTTTCTAGGTAGATTTGGAATATACATAACCAGATACATCAAGGAAAATAGACTCAAAAAAGCATCCTAAAACTTGAGGCAGTAGGTTTCGGAACTGATTCTGATTGAAGGGAAAAAAAACGCTTGAACTCCACATATAAATTATAGTTGCCAATCTATGGGACCAATCCCCATTTGCTCCAGAAGCTGGTTGGTTTGAGAGAAGTGCCTGTTCAAAGAAATTCAAATAATCGCGATGAAGAGTAAGAAAAAAAAATTGCTCAGATTGATGAAAGGAAAATTGATTAGGTGTTTTTTACATTAAGATCTGATAATGTGTAAGATCTGAGTTTCAGCTGACTTCACGAGTCCTTAACAAAGCTAAACAAGACACGACTCAATACACAAGTGGAACAAAACACGAACCAGCTGTATCAAATCAACTACTATATGGACGAATAATAAGAACCTTAATGGTGGACTTAAAGGCCCATGTGACCTTACTAAAATACAGTACATAGACAACTTAAATCCTAGGTTGATTCTGAAATGCTAAGTGTGTGCATGGTTGAGTACGTGAGAAGTAAAAGTGTATTTGTCGACAATAAATGAGAAAAGAAGAAAATGACAATGTATTCTAGACTTTATGGTGATCAAATATATTTGAGTAAATTACACTCAATTACATTGTCCTCCCTTCCATTTTGAAAAATTACACCCATATTGTTTAGAGATGAAACTGTGTTGTACTTTTGTCCATTTTAATAGTTCATCAAGGACATTTTTCCTTTTTCAATGACTTCCAATGTCACACGTAGCTAATTTTGAACACACTTCTATCAATTTTGAGACTCTAGGAGATGTTTTGAACACCATTACTAAACTTATAGACTTTACAAGAAGTTTTCATTTCATCTTCTTAAGTCTTGACTCCTAAAGTCGAAAGCAAGAGTTCAAATTGAGCCCCGATGACGCTAAAAGTAAGAGAGAGGAAAAAAGCCATTTGAGATGCTCATTCACATTAAAATGGACTAAACTGTAGCCTATATTAATCTCTCAATAAAGAGGAGAGTAATTATTCAAAATAGATGGGAAAAGAGTGTAATTTACGCATCTCTCAAGAAAGAAAAGTATAACAAACAGACTCAAATGCTTGACAATTACAGCTTCCCGATTTTGAACATTGCAGGCTCCAATAGGAAGTGTTTTGCAACAAAAGCCTTAATAAATGCAAAAATGTCAGGTAAATTATAAAATGCAAAGTATCATGCACGCAAACAACTAAAAAGGTTTATAGCCGCCACTCCACAGTGCACATATTTCTTCCAATTTCTTCATAATAGATGACTCGTGTGCCCTTATCTTTTACACAAACTTAAACCTCAGTCATGAATGTCATGGATTCCAATTCATAATTTCTTCATAATAGATGCCTTGTGTGACACAGAATACATAATAATGCAAAAACCATCTTACCTGCAGCCAAAGAAGCCTCTATTCGCAGACAAACCAGAAGGATGTGCAGCTTGTAGAATGTGATGTTTGGTTGCATCAATTAACCTGTGTATATGACATGCACATATAAGCTCGTCAACAATTTCACAGAATTTATCTTCCAGGCAAGAAAAGAAAATAAAACAATCCAATTTAGTTTTAAAAACCAATCCTGAAAGCAGCTAGCAGCTAATAGATGTATGCTTGCAGAGAATAACTTGCTTGTCACCCATTTCCAAAAAATAAACAATTACACCCAAAATTTTATATTTTTTATATCAAGTTGGCTTTGGAAAATTATCAAGGTGAGTATTGCAAGACCAAGTCACTGATTCCATATTTGTTTTCTAAGGTTCGTTACAGTGTTCTACAATGGTAGTACCTAGATTTCTCCCGAGCAGAGTTTCCCCACAACAGAAACACGACCCCTTCCTTCTTCTGTGAGATTATCTTGATAACAGCATCAGTAAATTGTTCCCAGCCTTTTTTTGCATGAGAATTTGCTTGATGCTTCCTGACTGAATTTAAAACTAGTTAGAAAATGCAACTAGTATACAAGTATAATACACCAAATACAGTGACGGACAGTATCATACTAGATCACCATGCACATAGTGAAATACAAAGAGTTTGTGACCTACAAGTCACCAATACACTTGATCAGAAGTTCACAAAATGTAAAAATCTAACCTGTGAGAACAGCATTGAGTAAAAGAACGCCCTGAAATTAAGTTAAAATTGTGGTCAGAGAATATTTTTCAAAAAAAAAAAAAAAACCACTAATCAAAGTCACACACTATGTTAAACTATCAGAACCAGACATAGAGGGAAATCCCTCTGCATTTAAGACAGAAACTTATCTAACTTCACCAGAAGCCCATCTTACTGTCAATAAAATTAACGGACACTAAAGCTGTAAATTTTAGTTATTGACAAATATTCTCTTACCTTCGATACTACTGAGAATTCATCAATGAAGTAGTCGTGTCAAATTAGTCATCCACAACATTGAGAATATATATTGGTCGCCATTGTTATTATCATTATTTTGTAAAACTTGATAGTTGTCCATTATAGTGTATCTAGTAGACCGTAGACAGTGGTAAGAAATACAGTGTGTTCACGTGTATAACGTAAACAGGTCAATAAATCTCAAATTCGTCACTTCAGTGCATTTGGGTAATGGATTGTTGCAGCAAATTGAGAGCGCATTCAACAAAATCACTTTTCTGTATTTTTAAGAATGAAATTACGGATAAGCTTCTTTTAAGAATTAGAATATCAAAATAATCAATTATCAGCTTTTCTCAGGAGCTTCTCAAAAAATCTCCAAAAAGAGTAATCACTTTTTATAAAATATAAATATTACATTTTTTTCAGTTTAAGCAATCGGACCCTGAGTTTGAACCACTGAATCATTTTAGTGCCATTTGCAATTATTACTCATGAGCCACATTCCCTTATTGCAACCTTTGAAAAGCTCCATATACACGTAAACAACAAAAAAAAATGATTTTCCAGTTGTTTCAAGATTAACTCGGTTCAATAAACTCCTACTTATAACTCAGTTTTGAGTTGAAATTGTTTGAAACAAATAATGTTTGCCATTCCAACCGAATAAACCGGGCAGGGAAGAACAATACAACATTACAACTTCAAAAGAAACAGGAAACAAAAACTGCAGTCCTAGCCTCCTAGGGGTTGCAATGTTTACCTGCACAGCCCATTTTTCAAGATTACCATGAGTTGGAACCGAGCAGCCAAGGTCTTTCTGAAGCTCCTTAAATATATTCACCAAACTTGAAGGAACCTTGACTCCCTCGGGAACTGAGAACGAAAGCCCCATTGCTTGACCAGGTCCATGATAAGGGTCCTAAAAAGACAAAAACAAAACCAAAATCAAAATCCATATAGTAAAAGAGACAGAGAAATTAGGGATAGAAAATCCGAATCCGAATCCAAATCCACAAACCTGGCCAAGAATAACAGCTTTAACTGCATGAAAAGGGGTAGTGTTAAGAGCGTTGAAAATCAAGTGCGGAGGAGGATATACATCGCCGCTGCAAATCTCCGTTTCAACGAACTTAGACAGATTAACGGCGTAGGGTTTCTGAAGTTCTCCCGATAGAGCTTCCAACCACGATTCCTCAACCAGCAACTCCTCCAATTTCACGCAACCTGCGGCTGATCGTAATGCATTTTTATCAGAAACGAACGAGTGTTTGTGTGTTAGGTTATAGTAGCTAATTAGCTACGCACATTGACATACCTTTGTGTTTGGAGACCGTTTCGACGCAGATTTTGAGGTTCCTCTTGGACTTGGCGAGTTGCTTGTTGTATTCGATGCGCGATTTTTGGTCCACAGAGAGTGTGGAGCCATTGGAATCGTCGGATTTGCAGATTGTGGTGAGAGTGGGTTTCGAGCGCTTTGAAGCTCGCTCGAACATGTCGATTAGGGTTTTGGAGGATGCGGAAGCCATTTCTCCCCTTTGAAATGGCGGGTCTGTTTGGCGGGAAAGTGCGTAAAGCAGCTATATATAAGTCCGAGAAAGGAACCGATGAAAGGAAGGGAAACCCGGAAAGGTAATTATAACACGTTTTATTCAAAAAAAATTCCCTTGCTATTGAAAGAAAAAAAGAAAAAAAAAAAAGGTTTAAAATACAAACTTAGTCCATGCGAATATAGTGTTTTGTTCCTTTTGGTCCTGATAATTTTTTTTTATCTTTCATTCCTGCAAAGTCACAGATTCTATTTTTTAGTCCTTTTGAAAAAAAAGGTTTATGTGACAAACGTTTGTCTTGTTAGCAATGCTGGCTAACTCAAATCAATGAACAAACAACCCAAAAACAAAGCTCCTTCGGTCACCCAAAAAGCCAAGTGACCATCAACCACCCCACCACCACTTCCGTCTCTCCCTACCATAGACAAACCCAAAAACTCATTCACGAGTTGATTTTTCATGTTGTGCTGCCATCTCTATTTTTTGTATAAAAAATTATTTCATGTTGATTTTATCACACCTGTGTTAAGCATGGTCTACCATACTCGTCAAATGCCACATATACACATGTTATGAGATGAGATGAAAACAACATACATGCACACGCAGGAAGTAAAGACCTATAAAGCACGGGCACAAACACCGACACCGCTAATGTCCAAAATATAAGACACTGACACCAATACATACATATATATTTATAATATATAAAAACAGAGTCGCAAATTCTTAGAACGCCACTTCAGCTTTTATTATGCCATGTAATTTAAATTTTGCCACATCATAAATGCTCTAAGGCGGCATCTTCAAAACTTAGCCACCTACTTCTCTCATTGCATTTGCATCAAGAAGACAGCCTTTCACAAATTTAAGAACAACATTTTCATTCACAAAGAAGTGAACCACTGCTCCACCGAAGTAGGCTCCAACTTCACTTAACTCTGGCTGGCATTTATACAAGAGGTCCACATGTTCCGGTTTTCTCAACTAAACTACTTGAATACGTGGAGTTAACTGAGGTTATGAGAGGCCCTCATGATGCTCCTGGCAATTGTATATTTTATCTCTTAATTTAAAAATCATAACTATATAATATTAAATTTAATTTTCATCTTTTTTCATAATTTGTATATTTTATCTGTTACATATTATTAAAATTTAAAAAAAAATAGCACCGCAACATTCACATCATTGTTTAAGTATAATAAATGTTAAATCAATAAGTATTTTTTTCCTTCTTAAAGTTCTGATATTATACACGAGAAAAATCAAAGTTTATTCTAGGATTAATTTGTTGTCCAACATAGATAATTAATTATCTCTTTTTTATGTAACTTATTTTGAATTTATCTTACAGTAATTTAAATAAATAATTCAGTTATGTGCTTTATATTTTTTTGTTGAAACTCATAATTGAAAAACCATATCTAATAATCATAAACAAAAATAGAACCGATGTTTTCTATTTTTTTGTTATATTTCAAAAAAAAATTGAAGTATATGTATAAATACATATATTCTCTACTTCATAATAAATTATCTATATAATAGTTTTTTAAAAAATTTAAACATGCTACTAATTTTAAAAAAAACTTCAAATTTATTCTTGTACGTTGGATACATTTACAACCCATACAGTTAACCCGTGCGAGCACGAGTAAATACACTAGTTAATGTTCTAAAGATAAGGTGTTATCTATGTTATATACAATCGTTAAATATGTAAGCATTATGCTACAAATTTGAAGATTTGTAGTAAAACCCACACGATACTCAGTGACACATATTTGCAAAGTTCTGCAAAATCAAATGTGAATATTTTTGAAGGGTCTATTGTTTCTTGTGGTGTAATTAATGTTCTAAAGAGTATTATCCGTTATATACAATTGCTAAATATAGTAGTTAGTATAGTGCTGCAAATTTGAAGATTTCGTAGTAAAAGCAACGCGGTACTCAAAGGCACAGAGATTTGTGAGGTTTTGCATAATCAAAATGTTTTCTTTTATATTAGCAATGAAGGATTCCAATACTCAGATTGTTGTTATTTAATTTATCGTAAAAAAAAAAATGTAAGGCACTCTAAAATTTGTCTTGCAGCCAATGCGTGTTAGTTCTATATTTTTACTCCCCCATTTTTAAAAAGTATTAATATCTTACTATATTTTGTCTCTTAAGACACGTGAGAAAATACATTTTTTATTGTTTTAAAAGTTTTCAAATTTTTATCCTATTTTTATTTTTAACTTTTCTTTCTCTCCAAATTTCTGTTACACACACGAATAAGTTACTTTCATTTTTTGATCTTAAAATCTATATTATCTTCCAATATTAGTTATTCCTAAATAATTAATCTTAAATAAGAGTACACTGACTCGGGTACAGTTTCTACAGTTTCTTTTATAAATTTTAAAAGTAAAAAATGAAGTAAAAATAAAGTGTCATTTTTATAGTTATTAACAAAAATAAGAAATGAAAATAGAAATTATTTTTAAAATCAAAGACTCCCTTAATATTTCAATATATATTTTTCTTGCAAATTAAACATAACATAAAATTCAAAGAAACTGGTGAATTAAGTTAATTTATTTTTTAAAAGAAATTTCTTTTATAAAATTAAATTGTGTTCATATTATTAATTAATTGTTGTTTTCAAATTATATATATTTGACATCTCACACACAAGGTGATGTCAATGTGAAACTGATATTTTACATCATCCAAGCACATATTAGTAATATTATAATATTTATTTTTCTGCATAAAATATTAAAAAATACGAAAAATCAGTAATTGTCACAAAAGATATTTTAAATATTTCATATCAACGCTTCCTTAATAATAATGTATTGTGTTAATTTCACTTACCAAAAAGTAATAAACATAACCATATTATTATTATTATTATTATTATTATTATTATTATTATTCATTCATTCATTCATTCATTGGGTGAAGGAACAATCTATAACCAGATTTTACTTATCTTATAACCGAATACAAATTAGTCCATAGGCCCCTTTTCCCTGGGACACTGTGGTTGAAAGCCAAAAAATTCATTGGGTGAAGGAAATGTAATGCAGGTTAGAGAACGAAACATCAAATCAGGGGAAATTGATTGTTATTAATAGTAATTAATTTTTTTTTTGAGGAAATGCAATTAATATTAATTGTAGATTGAAGATATTAGAATGACAATTTTTTTGGTTCAGAACTATCGTAATTATGGCTTTTAGCTCCCTATTAAGTCCACCATTCCCATAGTTTCGAGCTTTTGTACTGGTATGAGACTAATCTCTGGTTCGGCAGATTGAGTGAGTGAATTAACTCTTGAATTCTTAGTCTTCCAAATTGATCACTCCTATAATTTGAACGTTGTTCGCCTTAATAGGGTTCGAGACAGTTAACCACCTCAATCACTCCATTGTTGGGGAAATTAGCATGACTTTTACTGCTCAAATTCTTATTGTTGGTCATTTTTCCTTAATTAATGTCTTGCTAAATTTGAACTTTCTTTAATGACCCAAACTCATATATTAGCGTGTCATTAAAAAAAATACATAACTTTAAAATTTAGAATGATTAGAAAAATATATACTTAAATATCATTGTAGTCTCTCAAAATTCTCAATATTTGTGTTTGGCCCCCCAATAAAATCGTAACCTTTTAGTCTTTAGCTTTCTGAAATGTCTTTTCGTTCATCCCTAAGGCCAACTCCGTTAGTTTTAAGTCTCACGTGGCAAACAAATTCCATATCACCCATTGCCACGTGCACATGTATTAATGATCCACACGTTACTGCTGAGTCAACTTTCCCTAACATAAACTCCAACCCCTCCTCTCCCCCACCACCATCGGCCACCACCTGCCTCTCCTCGCCTTTCCATCTCCCCTCACCACTTGCATTCCCATCCACACAAATTTGCATACTTATTCATCAATCATTCTCATAATCAAGTATGCATTTTTACTTACACCATCATCCACACCAAACCACATGCATACCCCACAAAATTTAAATAAGCATTTAACATATAATACCATAGAAGGGAAAGGAAGAAGACATAAGCGCAAAATATTATAATAAAAAAGCAAATTTGATACCCTTGATCCCAACATGCAAAGTTTATTATCTTGATCCTGCATTTTTCTTTCAAGTAAACTGAAAAACTTTCAACCAAATACTCAATGAGGCTGTAAAGATTAAACTCGTGAAAACAGGGTTGTCACCATACTAACACAAGATAAGGAGATGAGAATAATAACCACAGTCCATAGATCCAATCAATGCAACAAAAATCTGCAAAAGAGACAAATATGGGTTAAGGAGATGAGAATAATAACCAAAGAGGGTGATGTGGCAAGGGGTGGAGTGCGGTGTTATGCGCAGGGAGGCAGTGGTGGTTTGCAGTTCGCAACCATTTTGTAACGACGAAGGGTGGTTATTGAGCGAGATAGAGGATGGGATTGCAGCAAGTAGATTGAGTAGCTTATGATAAGGTGATAAGGTGGGGGTAATAAGACAAAGGTGTGGTGACTTAACACTTGAAAGTCGAAACACAATTGTGCTTTCTTGTAACAATGTAGCAAGGTTGCGCTAGGGCAAAGGGAACACAGATGAAGAAACGAAAAAATGCACAAGGGCTTTTATATCTAGGGTTTATTTGAATTTGTGGGCCTGCACATAGCATCTCCATCTCCGTAATTTTTTATGCAACCCCTTCGGTCCAGTTTGATCGTCGGTGGGTTGAATTAAACAGAACCGCACCCCAATAAGGATTTGAAAAAAAAAAAAGCTTTGCCCTTTTCTCTGCTAGGGTTTGGTCTGTGCAACGACACAGTGTTTTCCCTAGATCAGCTAGGGTAGTCTGGTGCAACGGCACCGTGCCTCGCCTCGCCTCTTCCACCATCCTTCTTGCTTGGTCTCTCTCACCAGTCCTCCTCCCCTAACCCCCTCTTCTACCCATCACCTTTTGTTTTTCTTCCCACCATGTTACAGTACCGTCTTCTTAGCTCCCCTGTTTCCATATCATCGATGTTGCCTTCACCCTTTTCTCGCCTAAACGGTGGTGGTAAGCCACCACCCCCTTCGCAGCTGGAGGCCACTCGCCCCCCACCAGAGCCGCCGGACGAAAATCTACCCCCTCCTCCACTGAAACCTCCAGATCCACTCAACCACCTTTCAGTTCTACTCGCAGATCTTCATGTTCGGGGTTCCTTCTGCAACAGTCACCATAAACCCGCCTTTTCCTCAACCACCATCCACAACCGGTTCTTTCTTTGGAGTTCCAGGAGCTTCCATCTTGTCCCTGCCATTGGAAGCGCTGCAAATTTGGTTTTTGCTGTTTTGTTTCCTTTGATCTATGGGATGTCTAATACATCTGCAGTGAAGTTTTTTCCCCTACTTTTTTGTGAAATCTGGTGGTGTTCTTGAGACAAACCCAATGAGAATTTTCAATTTTGAGCACCATGACACCAGATCTGGTGGTTGCATGCAGAGCATGGCCACCAGCGAGTCCTAGCTGTTCAGCGGCTCTGATAAGATGGAGAAGAAGTCTTCAGGGGCATTTAGGTCTTTTGGCTATGAGAATTTTATTGAAACCCTAATGGGCCTGGCCCATTTTGTTTTAAGTGCTAACTGGGTCTGTGAGGAAGGTTTGGGCTTGGGAGCTGCATGTTGGGCTTTTAGTCTTTTATGAATTAAGTAGTATACAGACTTAAGGTCTATTGTATCAGGAGCAACTATTGTGCTTAATTGTTGATCTTAGGAGATTGCAGTAATCCTGTGCAATGCCCTATTAGTGGGCTGCATATCCGTTTTTGATGTAAGGTTTGATGCCTTGGCCCATTATGAATGAAATATTACATCGTTGTCCGAAAAAAAAAAACAGAACCACACCCGACCAAGTGTAACCGACTTAAACTTGTTTCTCTCACTCGATGACCCAATGACCTGTGTGAACCTGCTCGTTCCACTAAAATTGCAAATGGGTTTAACGGGTTCGGGCAGGTACTTTTCTCCTGCTTGGCCCTAATCCAAGGAATGCACAACCATGTGAGCCTACATGCAAACGAAAAACATAACTAAAAGGGATAAAGATCAAAGTATCAAACCAACTACGCAATTGTGGGTTAAAGATTCTATACGCAATTGTGGGTTGAAGATTCTATGTTAAAACAAAAATTTGATAAACTTCTATTATAACTTTTTAGGGTTCGGAGAGAGAAAAAAACATGAAAAGGAGTCAGATAGGTTATGGAGTTAAAATGAACAATCTGCTCGTCATACTGCCTTCGATTTTCTTTATCCTAGGAGTCACTACCTTGTGGGTTGAATTGTGGGTTGAAGATTCTATGTTAAAACAAAAATTTGATAAACTTCTATTATAACATTTTAGGGTTTGGAGAGAGAAAAACATGAAAAGGAGTCAGATAGGTTATGGAGTTAAAATGAACAATCTGCTCATCATACTGCCTTCGATTTTCTTTATCCTAGGAGTCACTACCTTCTTTTCTCCTGTTTCGCAGTTTAATTTAACCAAAGCACCCAATATATAAAGTGCAAATGCACAATGGTTGCGGGCTCGAACCATTATCAGTCATTCCTTTCCGGTTATTAGAGCCCAGCCAAACATCGTTAAGTGCTGCTTCATGAGCTCAAATATATGTTCTTTACTCGTACAATTCAAGCTGGATGTGTCAACCCATTCGCTTACTACAATTTGACAATTACATTTTCTCATCCAGAACAATAGAAGGGCAATGCAGAGTTCGATGAAATGAGAAATGGTATCAACGATAATCTGATTCTATAAAAATACCCGAAGGTCTGCTGCCAAAGGCAATCTTGTCTGAATTCAGGACCAAGGGAAGCTCTGGGGGTTTTAAAGAAATACTCTGCCTCATGTAAATAAGAAATGTTCTCGCGGTGACAATTCATCAATTCATCAAGCCAAACTAGAAAAATGAAATTGGATTTAAGTAAATATAAATTAACACTTAAAAAACACAAAAATGCAATCAAGAAGCAGCAACAAAATATAACAAAATTCCTAAGTCATCCTCTGAGCAGCTTCCTTTGCAAGAAGCCTTTCCTTCGCCTTGGTTTTGGCTTGGGATTTGGAACCCATGATTCCACCACCCCATTTCTTTCTAAATTCATCAAACTTGTCATTGAAGTTTGACTGAAATAAAACAAAAACACAATACATCAGTTTTTTTTTCGCAGGAGCATTAACAGCAGAAAACAATTATGAAAAATTCAATTCAATGCCACCTTGATAGCTTCTAGGACCCTGCTGAACTCCACCTTGTCTTCGTTCTTAACAGTTGTCAAGCACAAAACAGATGCAGTTTTCTTATGGACAATCTGTTGAAATGCGTATGGGTCAAACCAGTCATTAACTCATAGTTGTCCACAAAATTTAATTCAGTCATTAACAGAGTTGAAATCAAAACAAAATTACCGTTCCAAGGCGGGCCTTCCCCTTGACAATGCAGTATGGAATTTCCATCTTCCTGCACAACGCTGGCAGCCATACAACTAATTCAATTGGGTCCACATCATGAGCAATCACAACAAGCTGAGCTTTATTCTGCAAGAAAAAGATAGCAAAACAAGTCATTCATCAATAACATAAATAAATAAGGGGGAAAAACTACAATCATACAGTAACAAGACAGAAGACAACCTGCTCAATGAGGTAGGTAACATGATTAAGACCATACTTCACAACAATAGGTTTCTTGGTTTCTACTGTCTTTCCTTCAGTCTCTGCCTGAGCCCTTTTCAAAAGCCTCTCCTTCTTTTCTGCTTTATCCTCAGGCCTGTACTTCAGAAGTATCTTGAATAGGCTTGTTGCTGCAGGTGACATCAATAACAATAATCAAAATCATGATACAAACTAAACCAGCAAAACTTTAGCACAGAAACTGGAAGTCATATAACAGGAAGCAGTTTGTAAGTAACTAACTTCAAACTGCTCTAGAGGTAGCAAAAGCATATCATATTCGGCAACAAGAACCAAATAACTAAGGCAAGTCAAGCATCCATAGTATGCTGAATGCTCACTAAATTTGACAAGCAAAATTAGAGGCAACACAACTCAGGGTTTTGAAGACCAAAATTGTAAGAGCTGCAAAATGACCGTGTAACTCAACAATCCTTGTATTTAAAAATCATACGAAAAAACCTAAGCAGTACTACCATAAAATTATCATGCTTTATGTAGTGTATGAAACTTCCTAGATTTAATTTCAAGACTCAAGAGCATTGATAAGATTTTTCAAAAGCAAGGCATATTCATCCGAAGATTAAAGCCTCGTTTATTTTTACCAATTAGCACAATAAACATATTCTAAAACATTGGCAATAACACACAGAAATGTGCCTAAATAAATAATGCTTCTATAATGATTAAATAACAAGGATTAAGCCACATAGAACAGCACAAATAAATCAGATCGAAACATTTTGTTAGTTATTTTTTTCTGACCGAGGTTTTTGTCGAGGGTTTTTGTGAACTGGTTCAAAGCTGGGGGAACCTTCAACCTCTGCTTCAGAATCCTCTTCTTCCTCTGAAGCTGAACAGTCTTTGGCCACTTCACGAATCGGGTCAGGTCCCTCTTCGGAGGCAATGCCCCTCCGATTCCAAACTGCTTCGGACGCTTCTCGAACAGAGGGTTTGTAACCTTCTCCTGATATTTCAAAAAAAATCATTTTCAAAACAAAACAGCTTATAACACCCAAAAAAAAATCGTAAATCAGATTAAATTTGAAGCAGTTACATACAGGCTTCTTCTTAGCAGCTGGAACTGGAGCTTTTCCACCTCTTTTGGGAGCCTAGGAAATTAAACACAGTGATTAGCGCTAATTAAACAAATGGAAAACAATCATATTTGATATAAGTATCTTTAAAGTCAGAGAAACGAAGACATTGTGAAGAATGGGGATAAGCATTAGGAAGATAGTGTGAAGAGGATCTGAATTCGTAGGGTTACAGCCCCATACTCACCATAGTTGCAGGTGGCCGTGCGGTGTGTAGTGACGCAAAACCCTACGAAGAAAAACCCTAATTAGAATATCACGTTTCTTATATGTGTAAACGTGGGCCTGGACCGCACTACCGGTCCAGCCCGGCTTTTTACTTTTTTCTTATCGATTTTTGATGAATGAAGAGGGGGGGGGGGGAAAAATACTATACTCGATATTCATTCAATTAATTATGTTTTGACTAAAAAAAAAAAATCAATTACTGAACCAAAAAATAAATCAATTAATCATGTCTGTTAAATTAACTTGTTTCAGCTGTGGGGTTTACAATGAATGGCTTTTTTTTGGTCAACGATTAAAAATGGGTGTATATTAGGGGTAGGAATAAGTCAGACCGCCTTATAGTCTAGCCTACATCAGACCCAAATTAGGTCAGGCTTTTTTTAAAATAGACAATGTCAAGGTTTTTTGAAAAGTCTAGTTAGCTAAAAATGTCAAGTTTTTGGCCACCCAAAAATTCTTTTAGGCCTAACAGGTCGTCTATTTAAGTAAATATAACTAACATTTTTTGTTATATTAGATTTTGTATATTGTGTTAAATCATATACTTACTGACAATATTTAAGCATATTAGTGTACATAAATTTTTTACATATTTAAATGTCTTATTGCAAAATAAAATTGAAATGGGCTATCATATAAAGCCAGACTCTCTAAAAAGTCAGGTTAGACCTTAAAAAAGATTTATATCATAAAAATAAATCATAATCAAACCTTATAGAACTCAGTTCGTCCTATATATTTTCATCCAGATGTCTTTTATCTTTTAGTAGTAGTAATGATTATAATTCACATTTTTTATAATTTATTATAAATATAAATTATCTTCATTGACATATTAGCTCGTTGATCTATCCAGAGATAGGCCAAATGACTTATGTAAAAGCCTTAATATGAAATAGGTCTTTTAGTGGGCTATCAGGTCATACTAGGTTTTCAACAAGGCCAGGTTAGACTTAAAAAAAGCTCATAACAAGTAACAAATAAGACCTGGATCTTGAATTTTTTAAGCAGACCAGACTTGGGCCTTGCAAAGCTTAGTTCGGTCCAACCTATTCCCACCCCTATGTACCATATAATATTACTATCATATATGGAGTTTGTTTGTTTCAAATTACCCCCTCTGATCTCGAATATAAGAAGAAGAAGAAGAAGAAGAAGAAGAAGAAGAAGAAGAAAGTCATGTTTGGTGGTCCAAAATATAAGCAAATCTTATCCAATTTCACATTTTTTAGTGATATCATTCATAAAATACCCTTCAATTAATTTAGAATTTATTTTTCAATCTCTTTTATTCTCATGGAACAAGTTCCCATGAAGAGCAATTTGGGGGACGCAATTTTTTTTATTATTTTAAGAAAACTAGATGAGATTAACTAATTTTCTTAAAGAATATGAGACAATTTTTTTTCTTATATTTGAGACCGAAGTGAGTATTTGATTAAAAATATTATCATTGAAATTCACATTGGACTACTTTGAAAGTGGTCAATCGCTGTACCACCAAATGTTATCATTAGATATAACATTTTTAAATTTATGATATTGATTGATAATCTATGACTCGTTAAATAAGTTAATTGTGATTATTTTCAAATTTATAAATACTTTTTGGTAAATTCTTATACATCCTTGTGTTTCCATGGGTAGGATATCCAAGTGATGTGGATGAACACGTGTATTCTATATGTATCTTACTTAACAGACTATTAAAATAATGGTAATTTTTTTTACTTTTCTATACTTTACACTCAAAGATTTTTTTAATTACATATGAATCCTTAATTGAAACCGCAAAACGTTCGTGATCACAACTCAAAAGAACCTATCATCATCAATATTAGGGATAAGACGCTAGATTCCATTGGTGTGTGATTTCAAATTCAGTCTTGCATTGAAGCATTAAAATGACCACTTTGTGTCTCTACCCTCTTTCTTTCCTCTTCATAAATCATATGTACACACTTTACAATTTACAGTTAAAAACAACACCAACAGAACATAATATCATGAATTCAATCATGTTTTATTTTTTGTTTATGTAACCAATAACAGTCACACACGCCTTAACCCTATAAATCTTGTGTAAATGGAACATTCAGCAATAAAAATTATCGGCCGCTTCATCTGCTTTGTCGTAAACAAACTTGGCAAGCTTGGGAATGACTTATGTGTCCGTTTCCAATTCATAACACATATATTGAGAAATTAAAAATGAATTAGGAAAACATGGTTCAATTTAAATTTTCTATGCTCAAAATCCCTTTCAAAAGTTCTACCGTTTCGATCTGAAAAAGCTCTCAACTTGTTCAACGATTTTAAAAATTTCCAAAAGGGTTTTCTTAATCGATAATTCAAAAAAAAATGTTTAAAATGGATGTATTTCGTCGATTGAACATCCAGAACGCGTCGGTTTGTTTGCGGGTCGGTGGCGACCCATTTTTCTGTGTCGGGCGAAGAAGATGAGGTAATTTTAAGATAGTTATTTAACTTATATTAGTTTATTTCACCAACAATGGTGTAAATCGTGAGTTGGTGTGATGATTAAGTCCCCCGTCTGTGTGTGTCTGGGACACGGCTTGAATCTTGAATAAGGCTTTTGTAACATTATTTTTGCGCCCAAAAAGACTATTAAAACGAAGAAAAATAGGCACAATCATGATTCGAGCCTAGGTTTCCGCACTTTCCAAAACACGGAATAACCACTACACCAATGCAGATACTTAGTTAAGTTGCACCACAAATTATATATATATTCCCTCCGGAATGAATTATAAGCAAAAAAAGTACATGTACCTGGCCTATATTTGGACTAGATACATGTATTTTTTTTGTTTATAAATCATTCCAAAGGAAGTATTAATAAATCATGATGCTACAATACGGTCTTGTTTGGATAAGTGGGTGATTTAAGTGCTTATGGCATAAGAGCTTATAACATGATAACATAAATGTTTATATCATGAGAGCTTACACAAAATTGATTGTTTAGATGTATTATTACATAAGTACTTATAAGATTTTATAATTTAAAAAAGATCACTTAAATCCAAAATTTTATGAATAGTAACTTATTAAGGTCAACCATATATATTAAATTATTATTAGAGATGTATGAATTGAAAACCCATGTGCCATTTATTTAAGGGTCCAGAAACTTTGTTTTTCCGTTCCAAAATTACTATCTTATTACTATCTTAAATTATAGTTACAGTGATGGTTTTTTTGAAATTTTTTGGACATTGTATATAATTTAAATGAATTAATTTGAGAGTAATGTGAAATTTATAATATTATACCATCGATTTTCTAGCCTAAAAACCAAAATCATGTATCGTTGGCCCCAACTCACCTGGCCCTTTAACTGCATGAGTTTTACCGAATTGGATTTGAGTTAACCATGTGAAGCCCAAAAGATTTCAAGTGAAGCCCTAAAGAACCCATGTTCCGTCCCATTAGGCCTTACCCACTTGGTCATAATTAATTGCATGGACATAGTACACCTGACCATTCAACTACATGGGTCTAACCTAACTATATTATAGTTAACCGATTGAAGCTTAACAGGACCTAAGTGAAGCCCAACATGACTCAAGTCTCATACCATTTGAGTCAACCCACTAGGTATTTCAACTGTATGGGCCTGACCCAAGTGGATTATAGTTAACAGTGTCAAGCCCAATAGAACTCAAGTCCTGTCACGTTGGGCCCAATCGACCTGACCTTTCTACTGCATGAGCCTGACCCAAACTGGATTAGAGTTAACCATTCGAAGCTCAACATGACCCAAGTCTCGACCCGCTTGGGCCCAACCCACTTGGTTTTTCAACCATATGGGTCTGATGTACTTAGATCATAGTTAACCGTGTGAAGGCCAATAGAACCCAAGTCCATCCATTTTGGCCTAACCCACTTGGTCCTTCAATATATAGGTCTGATACAACTGGATCAGAGTTAAATGTGTTGGGCCTAAATGGACCCAATTCTCGTCCCATTTGGGCCCAACAAACTTGGTCTTTCAACTGTTTGGTTCTGACCCAACTGGGTCGGAGTTAACCATGTGAAGCCCAATAGAACCCAAGTCGCATCATGTTGTGTCTAACATATATGGCCTGTCAATTGTATGCGCCTGACCCAACTAGATTAGTGTTAACAATCCGATGCCCAATAGAACCATGTGAAGCCCAACAAAACCCAAGTATCATCTCGTTGGGCCTAATCCACCGGGCCTTTCAACTTAGTAGGCTTGACCCAAGTTGATTGGAGTTAACCAAGTGAAGACCAACAGAATCCAAGTTCTGTCTCATTGGGCCCAACCCACTTGGTCCTAGTCAATTGCATGGGTCTATCCCAGCTGGGTCAGATTCACCATGTGTAGCAATCAGAACCCAACTATTATCTCGTTGGGCCCAACCCACTTGGTCTTTCAACTGTATAGCCCTAGCCCAATTGGATCAGAGTTAACCTTGTGAAGTCCAACAAAATCCATGTAAAGCCCATCAGGACCATAGTCCTGTCTTATTGGGCCAAATCCACCGACCCTTCAACTACATGATGGGTCTGACCAAAATGGGTCAGAGTTAACCATGTCAAGCCCAATAGAACCATGTGAAGCCCAATAGAAGCCCAATGGGACCCAAGTACCATCTTGTTTGGGCCAACACACTTGTTCTTTCAACTGTATGGGCCTGACCCTACAATAAGGTTCGTTTGATTTACAAAAAAAAAAGGACTGGATAATACAATAATATATATTCCATGTTTGATTTGAAATGTGTTGAGAGGACACGACAAAATATAGTAGGATAGGGACTCAGCAAAACCCAAATTTTGATACATAGTCAAACCATGGACAAAAAGTTATCTCAAGAACAAACTACTTAAAAGGCAAAATATATTATATAATACTTATACGTATATATTATAATAAAATAATATATATATATATATATATATATATATTACAAAATATATAGTATAATACAATATTATACTCCCTCTGGTTATTATTATAAGGAACAAAACTTCAATTCACACATACCAAGAAAATTAATTAGAAAATAGTTTTTCTAATTAATACTCTTTTTAAAAATTTAAATTTTTCTCAAAAGTACCATTTTTATGAACCAACTCACTTGTATAGGAAATAAGTTATCTAATTAATATAAATTCACTATAAATAAGGATATAAATAGAAATTAGGCATTTAATGCATTTAGAAATTATGTTGTTTCTTATAATTAGGATCAAGAAAAATGTTTATTTTGTTTCTTATAAAAAGGACCAGAAAAAGTGTATTATAAAGGGTATATTAATAACTTTAAAATTATTTTATTTGCATATTAGTAGCTTTAATATTATTTTATTTGTACTATCAATTATCCACCAAACATTATACGAGACAAATACACATATTTATTAGTTAGTAATAATATATATACCACGTTTGGGCTATGTGTTCAGCAGTTAAACATGGCTTATTGGTTAAGCCATTTAATTAGATACTCTATGTTGCATGTTAAATTCTCCTAGTAGATGTTTTTGCAAGTCATTTTTCTGATTTAAAATTTATTTTTTGCACTTAAAAAAATAGGCTTCACGGATTTGACATTTGTCCTACATTGGCCATACTTATGCAGCACTACTATTTCTTGACCTTCCTGGGTACCAAAATTTTGCAAATCCAACAGCCTATTGACAAGCATAGCAAGCATTCAAATACATGTGCTAAGGCTTTTTTTTTTGACATTGTGCTAAGGCATTTATCTTTTATTTTTAAATCTATTATTTATATATTATTATGTAATACCTACAGGAGTGCATCCTGTTGGCCTAATCTCGTGGGGTAGCAATCAAATGGGATGTCCCAACTAGGTAACTCAAGTGGTGAGCTAAAGGACACCAAGGAGTTGAAAGAGTAAGGGGTCCATGGTTCTATCCCTGCCTACCCCACTAACATAACAATTAACAACTAACATTTGTCATTAAAAAAAAACAATCAAATGGGATTACAAGTCAATGCATATTTGGATTCCAATCTCACAAGCCAGCAGAACTTTACAATAAGTAGCATTTTTTTTTGGGTACATCAATAAGTAGCATTTCATACGTGCCTTTAACTGTAACATGATTACATTACATGTCATCTACCAAAAAAAAAATGACATTACATTACATGTCCGCATCCCTAACTAGAACTACAACACTTCCTCAGTTTAGGTAATAAGAAAAAGAATGTCACACCAATTGCTTTGATCACACCCTAGATTGGAACAAACATTTATGACACCTTAGCAATTTGAGCCTCAAGCAATGGATATTGAGCATGACTGGAGGCATCTGCCTTATGCACTCAAACATGACTTGACACTTTTATAAACCGGTATTGTTTGATTTTAAACTGTAAGTATCCTACCTATAGTAAAGAGCTTAATGGACAGCAACTAAATATTGATCAATTAGAAACAAAGATTTTTTTTTGAACGAAAAAAAAAAGAAACATAGATTTTTCCCTTCTAGCCTTCTTGCAGTAGAACTTTTTGATAAGGGTGATTGATGGTGCAAGATTCCTATGGACACGTATCAATTCGTCCATTGCGAGCCACAATATTTTTTTATTGCTTCAAGTCCTTGCATGTGGCATAATTGTCAGGATCAATAGTTAATTTTACACCATTGTTTGTTGTCTTGGAAAAAATCTGTACAAATTATAAAGTCTGTGAGAATAAAATCAGGTAAACAAGAGTTCTCAATAGAAAATGAAGATATATCTCCATTGAGTTTACCATTTCCGAATTCGTCCACAGTAACTTGCCTGCAGGATACAGTGTTGAAATTCTTACTTACTGTAATTTCTAAAACCAGAAACAGTAAATAAAGAGTATAGAAAATGATCTTAGTAATGACCACTATATCAAATTTGACATATAGCACCAGTTTTGAAAGCATGCTAAACCAGTAGCATTGAAGTGACATACAAAAGTAACTTGACATAAACCAGTAACTTAAAATTTTTTGCAAACCAATAAATTGTTATAATCCAAACCAGTAAGTTGACATAAACAAGGAAATGGTCCTTTCAAACACCAAAACATAATTGAAAACAGCAAGTGCACACAATTACAATTCAAGACCAGTACATGGTCCTTTCAAAAGCCACAAAAACAGTATCACTTGTCCCAAGTAGGATATGTGTCCTAAGTTGGATTTACAATTCTTCAGCAGCCATTAACTCAATTTTCTGCAATGTAAAGGCTAGAATTAGACAAGCTAGTATAGTTCATTTACAACTGACAAGCATGCAACTTGAGTTCATGCTTATTGACACAGTCAATTCAAACAAATCAGGCAAGGATGTATATGTGTTTGATAAGCTAATGAAATTTAAGGGTTGAATCTGGAATCATCATTTCCACCTCCGTTCCCAGCCATTTTTGCCGACGCTCCATCTCGTCCAAGAGGTACATGAAGATGGTGTTTTTATTTTTTGTTGCCACTAATATGTTGTCAGAGGCTTTGTCACACTATCAGGTTGCATTAATCTACATCTCATATTCTAAAAACATTTGTCAGGGCATAATACACTTTTTTTTTCTTTCTTCCTTTTTCATTTTAAGGTGGTGTTATAAAATAACTTAGTTTGGCATCGCTTAGATTCAACTACCTTCACTCTGGAGTATAATGGTTTAACAATAATCTCTTCGGAGCACTTAATAATTTGTCTGTGGGACAGCTCAACCAATCTTAGTCCCAATAAAACAGAAAACCTTATTTATAGGAAATTAGAATCATATTAGTTGTGTTTTTGAACATTTTCACTGGAGTGCACTCTCTGCTACTGATAATGAGATGATATTAGTATCGGATCAAGCTTTAAACATAGATAAAATGGAAAACTCTCACACGCTGAAATAGAAATAGAAAGCTAGAAACCTTGCAGACACCTCAAGCCCTGCTTACCCTCCTTCCCCATCTCCTCCATTTTAATTCCATTTTACTAAGAAGGTAAGGTCCCATCCTCCTATAAGAAAGGTGGTAGACTAACTCCTATCTTCACACTCAATTAACCTTATTTTTAATAGAATTTTATTTTTAATTATAACTTATAACAATAACAACTATTACATTTGAATTTCCTTGTATTTATTTGTGAACTATTGCAATATGATAAAATCAATAATAATTATAAATAGAAATATGATACTTCTATTTGTAATTAATTGTTATTACAACTCCTGGCCAAAGGAGACGACTTTGTTCAATTCCAAGTTAAGTAGGTGGTTGATCGAACCATGAGGAGGGCCTCTTGTTGGGGTTATGTTATTGCACAGTCGATATATAAAAGATGCTTGTGTTATTGTACATATTTCCCTATTAGATACTCAACAAGATCAGTGAACCTTCCCAACCCAACATCACCCCCTAATTTTTCCCCCAGTTCAGTATCGCAAAGCACTAAGGCAGCAAATATTAGCACCCCAATCTCAACTATCACAGTAAAAGGAAACACGAAGATGCAAGAGGGGACACCAAAAATAACAATGCAAGAGGAACACGAAGATGGGATTCTAGGGATTATATGAATGGAGACCGGAAAACTAACCAGAAAGAGGGGATTTGCTATTCGCAGTTCGCCAAAGAGAGGAGGGTTTGTTATTCACGTGTTGCCAGAGAGAAGAGAGTTGTTCGTGTCGCCAGTGCTGGAGGTGGCTTCTGCTTCTTCTACTTCGTCGGAGAGAGAAGGGAGCCGCTTCTGCTGTTTCTTCTATTTTCGGATGCGTCATTTAGGTTTCTTCACAACACTAATAATAATAATAGAGAAACCAAAACACTAACCAATAGGGCTGGGGATGAATCTGAAATTCAAATAATTAAGAGTATAATATTGAAAAGTAAAAAATTGTGGTAAAAATTATTTCCATATTTTTAATGACATGCCACATATGACACACATGTAAATACACCTCACCTGGGTATGCTACCCAACCAAACTAGTGGGTATGGGAGTGTTGACCATATTTTTTTAGTCGACTTCTCCCACTCTTAGTTGACACCAGTGTGTGGACTATGCATTATGTCTTTCTACATGGAGTGCATTAATGACGCTAGCAACATCCATCCTTATAATAGCCACAACATCAATAATAGTACTAGTGAACTTAATTGAAACGTGGATCAATTCAACTTTCCTATTCTTCCTCTCTGAAACTAACAAGTTTTATAGTGAAAAAATCCAAATCTTATCGTCTGGAGCCTTTACTCAATATGCCCTTGGGAATCATTGGAATTTTATGTCATGCATAAGAAAATAGGGGGATTAAAGATGCAAAAATCTCCTCATGCAATATCTTTGTACATTCGAGCAACAAAACTGCTAAAACTGCCAGAGTCATTAGAGATGTTGTATTCGCAAATTATACTCTTGGTAGGTTCGTTATAGAAAGTAGTTCTAGCCGTGAGATTCCTCATAATCGTATTGGTCTTGTGAAGAGCACTGATCTTAAAGATTTTGTGCCATGTGGTTTTAGCTATTCATCATGTTAGTATGACCAATATGTAAGAATTAACAGGATCTATTATATGAAATTTAGAACACCGTTAGAGTACTTACTTGTTGAAAATATGATCATGTTTCCCGAGAATTGTCTCTGATCTGCAATGTTCCTAAAATCACGAACTAAACCTTCATTTGCCTGGTCACAAACTCCGGGTTCTCGGTTCTCAATGGGACAAACCGTAGATGAGCGTATGAATAGCGTGACGGCAAAGGGAATCTAGCCTCTCTATTTGTCAACCCTAGGCACCTCCCATCATGGGCCTGGTGGTTAGGCCTACACTGTTTCCCACATAAATCAGAATTAGGTGTCCAAAGGCCCATTACAATTGATCACTTATTTGCGGGCTTGAGCATCATCAATTGGATCATAACATTAGCCTGTTTTTAGAAAAACCAAAAGTTCACAATTGATTGTAGCCCACAAGAATTATTAGAAAAATTCTAACATTCTCCCACTTGGGCAAAATCAATTGTACAATTTTAATTTGTAGAAAACATTTTGAAAACGACTCACGGGCTAATAACATATTTTCTAACGTGGCCACTAAACACATGGTCCCAAGATGCAACACCTAATTAAGACTCCATCCAACAAAAGCTAAATAATACTGAATCATGGCGGCAGTCATATCTTATATCGACATAACACCTTCCATGGTTACAAATACCACCAACTCCATCGACTAGTCATCTATGTGGAGTGTAGCAAGAAAACGACATGCCAATATGATCTTACAGCCATACTGTCATTTTCTTTGTCAGTCCTCAATTTCTCTCAAATGCATTAAAGCCAGAGAAATTATATGGTTCATAAGAAACCATTATGCCTCAGCTCCGAGATGGTGTTGACCACCGGCACGGTGATCCCATTGACACCAAGCTCTAATGTTTTAGCACTCAAGTCTCAGCTCCAACATGACATCAACCACCGACATAGTGGTCCTAATGATACCGAGCTACATGGTTCAACAAAACCACAATGCCTCAGCTCCAACATGGTGTCGACCACCAGCACAGTGGTCCTAGCGACACTGAGCTTCAAGGTTTAACAAAACTACAATGCCCCAGCTCCAACATGGTGTCAACCATCGACACAGTGGTCCAAGCGACACCGAGCTTCATGTATTTTAGCAGTCATGCCTCAGCTCCAACATGGCATCGACCACGGGCACAGTGGTCCCAATGACGCCGAGCTTTATGGTTTACCTAAACCATCATGCCACAACTCCGATATGGCGTCGACCACGGGCATAGTGATCCCAACGACACCGAGTTTCAACATTTTTGCATCTGATATACATATACAAAGGTATATAATAACATAATTCAATTCATAATTAATTTCTCAAGTCAAATGAAAAATATTATCAAAACACCAAAAGTGTTGAAAACAAAATTCGAGAGCTAACATGACATAAAACACAAACTCCGACTAACCAAGCATATTATACAAACTCATAGAACTCATGTTCATAAAAAATGATAAATAAATAATTATGGGCCAGAGTCCCTTGGTTAAGGGATCAACCAACGTAGAATCGATTTAAGAGATAAAAAGTTTCTTCATAGCTCTTTGGATCAACAATTTCTTCAATTCCACAAGCATACAAAATTTCCCAAAATCATATATTTCAATAAATTATTTTTACTACCACTCTTGACATCAAATAATGATTAAAGTCAAAACCCTCCCACTGATGTCAAGATCCAACCATGTTAAATTTACAAAAAAATTATAGTAAACTAACACAAGAATCTAAAAGCTTATCACGAACTTTTATGAAATACATTTGGCAGTAAATCGTGATTTCAAGTAGAAAATCAACCAAGATAAGACATATAATAAAATTCTTGCAATCCATAGATCTAAATATAAATGTAATAATGCTAATAATATTTTGGTTAAATTAAAAGTCTCTTATATGTCATACCAAAACAAAATAAACTTAACACTATGCCTTCAAAAATTAGGAACAATAATGATCCACAACAAACCAAGCAACACAATTGTCTTGAAAAATTATTGTTAAGCAAAACTTGGATTGCTTAAAGTAAGCAACAGAGCAAGACATGACTTCAGCTTAAATCAAGTTATTTTGAGGCCAACGTAACAATACATTCCCCTTTGGGCAGAATGCGCAACCAAGGTCGCAACCACGGTCAGAACCTCAGATGAGTTAATCAATGAGCATACACTGGATTCAGAAAATTGTCCCCTTTTGGCAGACAAATCCCCTAAACCAACGCACCTCCATTAATTTCACCCAACATAGTCGATAATAAGTTACTCAATGAGCATACATTGGGTTTAGAGATCTATCCCCTTTGGGCAAACAAATCTCTTAGACCAGTGTACCTCCAATAACTATGTCGCAAATCAGCTTGTAATCATGACATACAATAACTCCCTTTGGGCAGGAAATTGTACAGGACAATCAAAAGTATTCATGTAATGATAAAAAAAAATTCCACCAATCAATAATGAGCAATCCCACTTTGGCGGAAATTCCCACTATAATCAGTGAAATGCTTTTACCCATGAATCAATATCTCTTGCTCTTGACCATGATACAGTCCACAAGAAGGTGCAAAAATAAATAAATAAATAAATAAATAAATAAATAAAACACCCCTAATGATCATGAATTAAATCCATTAGCATTCTACAAGTTTTTTACACTTACAACAATTGAAACAAGAGCTTACAATTAAGTAAACCGACACCTTAAAACACATGATATAGGCCAAAAGTATTAACTGTCATGTCACCATCCAAGCATTTATACATCATGCACATATCTAAACCATGGTATATTATCTTTCCAGTATATTATTTATAAAATGTCAGCTAAAAAATAAATAAATTACAACACATATTTGGATCGTTTTCAAATAGAGATATTTGTGTAGCGGAAAACACAAACAATATACCATAAACACATTTAAACAATTGACAAAAATCAAGAGTAAACACTTGAAACGTCCCCACATGCAATATCACATACGATGCGTTTGATTTGCAAAAAATTAAAGAACTGGACAACACAATAGCACTTGTACTGTGTTTGATTCATAAAATTGTCTTTGGACTAGACAAAATAAGGGATGATAGATTGGACAAAAACATAAATTCTTGTCCCCCACTAAACCATGGGACAAAAAGTTGTCCCAAGTACAAACTATCCAAATAACAAAAATATCCACATTTATTTCTCATTACTCTCCCTCTCTACTTAATTCTATTTAAGTTTTTAATATATATATATATATATAAATAAAACATATATTTAATATAATATTACTTTGTTATATTTTATATTATAACATTACGTTGTTATATTACGTTGTTATATTTTACATTATAACACTTATTAATACAATATTATATATTATATAATACTTATATATTATATTTATAAAAATATTTAATACTTTTTTGGATGGAATAAAAATATTTAATATTATACAATGTTATATTATATTAAATACTATATAATAATATATATTATAAAGGGTATTTAAGTAAATTTCATATCATTTTACTTGTGATGTCCATTGTCCACCAAACAATGTATAGGACAAAAAGTTGTGTTGTGTTGTTTTCCTTGTCCTGTACTGTTCTTCTTGTCCTGTACTTCAATACAAATCAAACGCACCCTATAAATTCACTTGTCGAATTAATCATGCAATGAATATCTCCAAATTTATATAATTTGTACAACTCAAAAGTAGCACAAATCAACATATATCTAATATTATATTTTCAAATACTTATAAAATTTATGGTGACAATGATCACAATCAATGAAAAATAATGTGACGTGCATTGAAAATATTTTTCACAAATTAACGTTTTTTAAGTTTCAATGTGGCGTGCAACCACCACTGACAAGAAAGTCATTACAAAAATAATTTTATATAATTAAGTACAACTTTTATTGCTTCTCAACAAATAAGTTAAATTTCTCAAAATGAATCATACGTGCTCAAGCATAAATCCAAATATGTTTGATAAATTAGAAAATAAAAATTCAATAATTTAAAATTTATCAAACTAGCAATCATCAAAATTAATACTTGCGCAATATTCAATGGTTCACTGTTAAGACAAAACACGAATGCATTAAGACTTGTAACATGGCAAGATATAGCTTAAAATAAAACAAGCTATCACATTGAGGCTAGTATAATGACACATTCACTTTTGGGTAGAATGCACCAACCAAGGTTATAACCTCGGTCAAAACCTCTGATGGGTTAATCCATGAGCATACACTGGATTCAGAAAATTGTTCCCTTTGGGTAAGCAATCCCTTGGCCCAATGCATTCCCCATTAACTCCATTTCTAATCAACTTTCAACCACAACTTGCAACCACCCCCTTTGGGCAGGTAATTGCATGAAATGGTTAAAAGCATTCCTCAAACTACAAATAAATTTTCATGAATCAATACAAGCAGTCCCACTTTGGTGGTAACGGCTCATAGCGATGTACAAAAACTCTTGCATAAGAATTATTTTTCTATTGTCCATACATACGACACAGTCAGCAAGCAAATACATCATTAAATGAGCACCCTTACTGGTCATACATCAATTCAATCTGCATTCTCTACATGTTTTGTACTTTACAGCGTAACAAGCTAGCCTATTAAAACACGTATATAAAAATAATAGCATACAATCATGCACAACTCTATAGGGAGACTGAACACTACTATTAAATCCAGAAGATATCATATTATTTTTCTAACATAATTTTTCAATTAAAATTTTGCCAGAAAAATAACTAAATAATCAATTTAATGTATATATTTCATAAGAAATATCTAACACAGCGGAAAAATTATGGAAAAAAATATAGCAAAATCAAGTATAAAAAATAGAGTGTAACTCAAAAAATCCCGTCGAAATCGGACACCTGTGGGGCCCATACGCTTACTCACACTCTCAGCCCTGCGAGTGGGCATTGCGCGTGCGGCACTATAGATCTCCTTCAACCTCTGGCCGGGTTGACCTGGACCAGAACCGGGTCTCGTGTTTTAGCATCGTTCCTGCTCATTTTTGCTTCGTTTTCTCGGGATTCTTTATGGATTTTCCATCAGAATTCGATTTCTTATCCAAAGATCATAAAAAACAGCAATTATCAATGACAAAATGGTGAGAAATTTGTGATTAAAGCGCTGAAACGGGTCGCGACTTTGGATCTACGATTCCAAGCGATGTTCTCGTCGTTTTAGGCTCAGTTTCATGCGATTCTAAGTGGGTTTTATTCAGAAATTGATTTCTAATCATTTTAACATAGAAGCCCTTAGTTTCGACAGTCAAAACGTGAAATTTGTAAACCCAAATCGCGATTTTGAAAGAGACACAGCAGTACGGTTTCGATCAAATATCTTCGTCTACGGTGAACAAAAATTGACGAAACTTGAGTCATTAGATTCGTGTTGACGTGATCAACAATAACCCTATGGTTTGGAGTTTAATACTTCACGAATCAAGATTTTCAATTTTCAATTTTGATGAAGGCGTAAAATCCTAAAACGAAATTGGAACCGTCGCAAAACAGTAAAAACAAGGGTTCTAAATCATATAATACTGGCTCTGATACCACATGTAAGAATTAACAGAATTTATTATATGAAATTTAGAACACCGTTATGAATAACATGACGGCAAATGGGACTTAGCCTATCTATTTGTCAACCCTAAGCACCTCCCATCATGGGCCTAGTGGTTGTGCCTACACTATCTCCCACATAAATCAGAATTAGGTGTCCAAAGGCCCATTACAATTGATTATTTATTTGTGAGCTTGAGCATCATCAATTGGATCATAACATTAGCCCGTTTTTAGAAAAACCAAAAGGTCACAATTGATTGTAGTCTACAAGAATTATTAGAAAAAATTCTAACACAATACCATGGTTCTGAAAACCGGTCCGACCAGTTCAACCGAGACCTAGCCTGTTGTCCGATCCAACAGTTCCATAGAACCGCCTAAACAAGGAACCGCTTGGAAACCGGAAGAACCGACATTGAACCGCTGAAACTGGTGAAAACCGCTGGTTTTCCGGTTCGGACCGACTCACTAAAAAACTGTCTTTTTAAAATAGAAACAGAAATGACGACGCAAATACCACAATGACGGTCTTATAATCGGCAGCCTCATTCTCCGGTGACGGTCGCAAATACCATAACATCCTTCTCCGACGACATCACTGTGCGTAGAAGCAGCCAACTTAAAAAGAGTTATGTGTTGAAGAAGAAGGTGAACCGAGAAGGAGAACTGGAGAAGAAAGATGTACCGTGAAGACTTTGCATCTCTCTAGTCTACTGTCCCTATCTTTTGCAGGCGGTGGGTGGTAGTACTACTAGTTTTTTTTTTGATAAGCAAAGAAATTTTATTAAAAAAGAGTACAAGAAGTATTCCAAAAAAATGAAAATGCTTTATTAAAACCTCCTAAAACTAAAACATATTGATAGTAGTACTAGTGAATAGCAGTCAAAGATAGATCACTTTTGCTTTGGGAAAAATGAAAAGCGAGTATCCATCACGGGAACCCAATAATTTGTCGGCTTTTTTTTTAAATATTATATAATTGTTTCTTTATCTTTATAGAATCGAAAGACCACTTCTTTATCTTTTGGCTTTAATTGTTTTTTAACATATGTATTATATTAATTGTTTTAATATATTTGAAAAATAATTCTAATGTCAATAATTTTTACTCAAATTTGAATATTTTATTTTTTTAATAAATAAGATTACTTATAGACGAGTCAAATAAGTATCAAATTATTTAAAAAAATATCATTTAGTTAATACCGGTTCAACCATGGTTAAACCATTGAACCTTAGCCTATAAAAAAAAACCATTAAACCTTAAATCAGTGTCTTCACCAGTTCAGTAGCAGATTTGGTTTTCAACACATTGCACAATACAGATTGTAAGCTTTTGAAGGCTCCAATATGACTCTTGTAATTAGATTGTATACACTTGTATGTTTGTATGTGTTTGCGTGGAAATATCAGCCGAGGGATTCGGCTAACGTCCAGCCGACAAATTGATTCTTGTTTAAGCGATTACACCGAGAATGGAACTCTGATTCTCGATTATGGGTTCCCCAACTGCTCCAGAAAGCGTTGAGTGTGGCGAATCTACGCTATGCTAAGGCTAAGACTAAGATACATGGAATCGGCTAAGATAAATGCTGTAAAAAGCTGATAAATTGCAAAAGAAATAGTTGTTTGATTGATTGGCCGTCCCTTTACATTTCTCAGCGAAGATATATATATACAAAAGAGAAAACAAAAATGTAACCGCCCCCTATTGGCCATTATGCGTTCCGCACGTTCATGGCTGACAACAAGCGGTCGTGGGTGTCCCTCAACTGCTTCCTTATGCGTATCGTGGGTTAACCGCTCTCCCATCGGCTGGGCAAACGATTTATCACGTGTTAAATGCGTTGAAGGCCTTCAAGAGCTAGCTTTAATCATTTTGGCGCCAAAATCCATGACTTTCACATATTTAACCCTTGGTCGAGCTTCAAAGCTCCATGTTAATTAACAATAGCTCAGCCGATGAGGCCATAATAATCGGATATTTCCTTTATCCACACCGGCTAGACTCTTTAGTAATCGGCTGGCCTCACGATGCTCCCTGAACTTCCAACATTTTCCGTTCTAGCCTCGGTTCAATGGGACCAGTTTTCGGCTACAAATCTGATCGGTTTATCTCACGCATCGGCTATTCCTTTCATCGGCTATGGCTGGTATTTTCTGGTGATAACAATTGCCCCTACATCATTTCAGCTGTAAATGCTGGATTGATGTATCGGATAAGATTCGAGTCTCTGAAACGTCAATCGCTAGTCACTTTATGTGCATTTAATGTCATCCATTATGACCTGAACGGCTACTTTTCCCATACCCGATGACTGCGCTGCTATCCGATAATATCTCAACAACTTTTATCGTTGACCATGCGCATGACTCCTCTTTAAATAGTTGGCTCCATTCGTTCTTTTTATTACTCAAGCAGTTTGAACCCTTAAACCCTAGCTTCCTTTTTGCACATTCTCGTCTTGCGACAATGTCTTCAGCGTCCGATTCTCAAAATCGTGAACATAGCTACACCGGCCATGACTCCTTGGACGAGTCTTCTCATTCAACCGACTCTCACTCCTCAACTCAGGAGACGGCTGGGTCAGCCGAAGGCATCATACCTCCTCTCTATCCGATTCAAGGTTCTCTCACCTTGCGACCGTCCACCGACCTGCAGGGTGGCGAAATGTACCTTAGAGAATACCTCTCCCCGGACACATATGGTTTACCAATCGTTTGCGATTGGTTTACCATTAAATGGTGCCCAGCCGACATAAGGCCCTGGCCCCGCACCACTGCCGATTACCTGAGTTGGCACTCTAGGATGGCTGAGGCAAAGGGCGAGGAGTGGAAAAGAATGGGTCTTTATGAAGCCATCATGCTGTCGGCTAAAGACCTTCATCTCAACATCGGTCTGATATTCGGCTTTCTCGGCTATTGGTCCGTTACCACCAATACCTTTGTGTTCCCTTGGGGAATGGCCACCCCTACTCTTCTTGACGTGGCGGCCATTACAGGTTTACCTGTGGCTGGTCAAGAAGCCCCGAATCTGTCTGACATTTCAACCTCCAATATCAAGATTGTTCATGATCGGAACAACTCCAGCTATTCTGCCTTCATTCAATCAAAAGGGAAGAGGCACCGCGGTTTCCGATGCTGAGCACCGTGCTTTCCTCTTGTATTGGTTTAGTAAGTACTTCGTTTGTACCGGCTCTGTCGCAGTCGTCCAAGAACTCCAAGTGTACGTGGCCCAAGCTATATCGGATCGGCAGGTTGCTTGGGGATCACTCTTCCTCTGCTACCTTTATAGGGGTTTGTTCAATATGCTGGATCGATTGCACCAAGGTGTCGACTTGAAGAACACTTCAGGTCCTTTATGGTTCCTGCAACTATGGATTACCCTTTATTTCCCAGAGTTTGTTGAACCTTCTTTCAGCATTCACTCTCTTCCCGCCGGGGCACAGACGTTAGCCGAGCATTTGCGGCTGACTCCACTTAAGCAAGTGGCTCCCATTGACGTGGTAGAGACAGTACATGCCTTGACGAGAATTTATCAAGATTGGCAGCCGATCTTTGAAAGACGAATCGGCCCGGATTGGATATTCACCACGGTTGACCAAAGCATTTCTCGGGAAGCGCATGGAACTATGGTTCTCAATTGGAGCCGTGTTTTGACCGCTAGAGACATACTTGGTGGGCTAAAGCCCAGTTCCAGAAATAACAAAGACCACAACCGAATTTTATCACCCTAACTGCGTGGCTCGCCAGTTCGGGTTATTACAGCACGTCCCTTGGCCATACCTCAGCAAAGTACCAGCAACAGGGAGAACTAGCCTATCGGCTGAAGAGGTGAAGACCTTGGCAGCCTTCAACTCGGAAAAACTGAACAGCTTCCAATGGGCCTCGTTTAACCCGTCACGGGAAACCGCCTTTGCTAATTGGTGGCCTTCGGCTAAGGATAAGATGTTCCAAGGTTCTTTGTCTAATTATTTCCTGAGGCTCGCCCTGCCTCTCGACAGCAGTCCCGATGACGAAAGTGATGAGGATGATGATGAAGATGAGGCGGTGACTGTTCCCCCTCTGAAGATGGTAAGGCCGGAGCCGACGCACAAGACTAGGGTTTCTGCTGCCATGAAGGGTGAGTATCCTTGTCTCATTTTGCTTTTCCTTCCTTCTATTGTGCAAACGCATCGGCAAACTAACTGCATTCTTGGCAGCCAATCCATCTCCTAGAGTTGTCATTATAGACGACTCTCCTCCTCCGAATAAGAAGAAAAGAACAAGATCTGGGGGAATTCGTCTTGATGAACCCTCTTCTGCACCTCCTGTCTCCAGGAAAACCAAGACGGTATCCGCTGGCAAGGGTAAACAGATAAAGGTAAGTACCTCTGTTTTTTACTGTTTCTTCAAAGCTTTGTCATAATTTTGACCCTACTGCTTTTGACTTTAGAAACAACGTACTTCGGCTCCATGGTCGACTCCTCACAAGGTTACCCCCTCCCAATCTCCAAGGGCACGAGGGGTTTCTTCGGCTGGTCCTCAATCCGAGGCAGCCCGTCGGCAAGCTCCTGCTTCTCCAATAGCCGAGGCTCACAGCCCAACACAGGTATCTCCTTTTATCTCTTTCATTGTGATTGCTCATCTATGTTGGTTTGGCCCAAACTTCTTTGTGTTTTGCACTGCAGTCGACTAGGGATGAATCCCCTATTGCCCATAAGACTCCTCCTCGTCAGTCGACTTCATCTATCCAGGTTTCAGAGGAAGAATTGCAGCAGTATTTTGCTTCGGCTGACCCGTTGCAAAAGGCCTCCTCACCCTCCTCTAGTCACCTGGAAGAGGTGGACGAGGCCTTGATGGGAGAGATCCCCACAGATAAGGGTAGGGTGGCCGATTTGAGGGCTTCCCTCTTCAAGCTATCCGACTCTCCTGATGTTCCCTCTGCCAGCCGAAAACTGTATCGTCAAATGGCACTACAAGTGAATGACATCTCTACGGTATATCGGCTGTGCAGGGAGAATTATTATCACGCCACTCAAGACCTGCAACGCCTCCGGGATCTCCAAGCTCAAAAGTCCTCCTTCTTGTCCTCTTATCAGGCAGTCGACAGAGAACGGCAGGAAGACCAAGCTAAGAAAGGTGAACTCAAAGACCGGTTAGCTCAGCTGAATTCGGAGTTGACTCGGATCCAAAACGAAATCAAAGAGCTAACACCCCAACTTGAGCAACTTGACGCGAGACTGGAAACCCACACGGAGAGGCGTTTCAGTTTATATGTTCAGGCTTCCTCTCTGGACCCTGACATTTTACGACTTACCACCCAAAAAGATCGCTTGGAACAGGATATGCAGAGGGGCAGAGAAGGCATAGACTCGGCGAACCATCAGTGGGATGAACTGCGGCTCCTGCTGAATCAAGCGAAGGAACAATCTTCGACACCATCACCAAGCGGTACGGTCAGCCGAGGAATCCGGCTAGTGCACGCTGGAAAGCGCCCCTGCCGATGTGGTGGCCACTGAGGCATTGGCTACCAGTGGGCCCACTGCCATTCTTCCTTCCGGGCCGGAAGACATGGCTGTGGATGCAGCTGAGATTGCAAGGGTAGTAGCTGTAGAAGTGCAGACTGCACCAGTTGAAGCTTCCAACCAACAAGAGGTAGCCGATCCTATTGAAAAGGCTGATCCTCAAGAGGCAGCCGAGCCCACCGGTACCCCTGACCAGGTTGAAGCAGCCGATCCTGCTATGGTTGTCGATCCCCCAGTTGCAGCCACTCTTGACCCAACAGACTAGTTCTTTCCGGTTGTCTTTAAGTATTTTTGTTGGCTAGGTGGCCGGCCTGTGGTCACCAGAACAATTTCCTTTTTTGTCTATAAATAGATCTTTTATTGTTCTAGTATGCTTTGCCAAACCGTGGGGTAGTATTTCTTCAGATATTTGCCATTTATGCTTCTGTTCATTTCTTCGCCTTGCATGTTAACTAGTCAATACGCGTTTCCTGCGAACACTTGACTAACCGTGAATGGACCTTCCCAATTTGGTGACCACTTACCGAATTTAGGGTTCTTGACTCCTATTGGTAAAATAGTTTTCCAAACTAGGTCACCCTCAACAAACTTCTTCAACTTAACATGTTTGTTGTAGGCACTAGCCATTCTGCGTTTGCTTGCCTCAATTCTTTCTAAGGCCATTAACCGATCTTCATCCAACTGATCCAGCTCCATAAGCATGGCTTGCTGATACTCTTCTAGGCTTAAGGAATTCTGTCTCGCCACTCTTAGAGAAGTGACATTGATTTCCAAAGGCAAAACCGCATCTTGGCCGTAAGTCAGCCGATATGGAGTTGTGCCAGTGGCCGTTGACTTGGAATTCCTTATGGCCCATAAAGCCTCATCCAGAGTTAAATGCCATTTTTTCTGGACTTGTTTTCCAAATTCTTTTTTATCAGGTCCACAATAATCTTGTTGGTTGCCTCGGCTTGCCCATTAGCCTGTGCTTAATATGGGGATGAATGTATCAATTTAATCCCAAACTGCTGAGCAAAGGCAACCACCTTATCTCCAGTGAACATAGTTCCCTGGTCCATGGTAATGGTCTCTGGAATCCCAAACCTGTATATGATCTGGTGTTGAATGAATCGGATAACGTCATCTTGCTGTACCTTGACCATCGGCTGAGCCTCCACCCACTTAGTAAAGTAATCGGTTGCCACAATAATGAAATTGTGTCCTTTGGAAGATGGTGGATGGATTTTGCCGATCAAATCCATGGCCCAGCCTCTAAATGGCCAAGGTTTCACCACTGGATGCATCAATTCAGCTGGTACCCTTTGAATGGGACCATGCAGCGGCATTCTTCGCATCCTTTGGCGTATTGAAAGCAATCGGCTGTGATGGTAGGCCAATAATACCCATGGCGATAAATCAACCATTTCATAACAGGCCCAGCCCTATGCGAGCCGCATATGCCTTCGTGAACTTCACCCATAACCCTTAGGGCTTCATTTTTATCTATGCACTTTAGCAATACCCCACTCATGCTTCTCTTATACAATTCATCATCAAGAAGCACATACCTTAGAGCTCGTCTCTTAACTTTGGGGTCAGTGCACTTAGAAGGATCCTGTAAGTACTCGATCAACTCGTTCCTCCATGAATCGATTTGGTCTGCGACCATTACCTCGGCTGGTAATTCGTCGTACTCCAAAGTCAACAAAGAGTTCCTATATCTGGAGGCCTCTTGGGCCAGATCGTTGGCCTCCATATTAGCTCCTCTGGGGATGTATGACACTTTTGCATCAATAAATTGGTGAATCAATCATCGGTACCGTTGCATAACGTGCCAACAGATTTGGGTTGTTGCACCCATATTCTTTGGTTAGCTGTCTGACCACCAACTGGGAGTCGCCCTTTACATGAATGTAATCAGCGCCCATCATGGCTAATAGCTTTAACCCTATGATCATGGCATCATACTCGGCTTGGTTATTAGTTAAACCTGGGTTTAGCCGATACGCAAACCTCCACATTTTCCCATCTGAGTTGGTAATTGTCACTCCGGCTCTAACTCCTTTCTGGGTTTTGGACCCATCAAAAGTTAGGACCCAAGGCAATAGGTTTATGCAAGTAATTGGAGATACCCAAGGGTCCTCCACTTCCACGCAGGGATGTTCTGCCAAGAAATCGGCTAGGGCCTGACCCTTGACAACCCTTAATGGGACATATTTCAACGCGAAGGCAGTGAGCTTAATGGCCCACTTCATCAAGCGACCTTGTAAGACAGGCCTATTAAGCAAGTACCTAATAATGTCAATTTTGCATAAAACCAATATTTCATGTGGCATTAAATAATACTCAAGTTTTGTACAAGCGTAGAACAAAGACAGGCACAACTTCTCCAAGGGAGTATATCTGGTCTCAGCATCATTAAGGCTTCAGCTAAGGTAGTACATCGCTCTTTCAGTTCCATCTTCAGCATCCTGTGCTAACAGGCAGCCGATAGACTCTTCAGCAGCTGCAATGTAAAGTTTCAAAGGCTTCCCTGGCATGGGGGGCACCAAAACTGGTGGACTAGCTAAAGCCTTCTTTATTTGTCCAAAGGCCTCTTCTTTGCTCATGACCCCACACCATCTCCTCAGTGTTCTTGAGCTTCAGCAAAGGGGAAAAAGCCTTCATCTTACCAGCCGAATTAGCTATGAACCTTCTCAAGAAGTTGATCTTGCCCAGCAAGCTCTGTAATTCCTTTTTGTTCCTGGGTGGTCTAGCCTCCATCACTGCCTTGGCTTTGTTTTGGTCTATTTCAATGCCTTTTTGATGCACCAAGAAACCAAGGAAGTTGCCAGCCAATACACGAAACATGCACTTTGCAGGATTCATCTTCAAGTTATGGACCCTCATCCTCTGCAAAGCCTGTTCCAAATCGGCCAAGTGGGCTTTGAAGTCTTTGGATTTTACCACCACATCGTCTATGTATACTTCCATAGTCTTGCTGATTAGATCATGGAAGATAGCATTAATTGCTCTCTGGTAGGTGGCCCCAGTATTCTTCAAGCCGAATGGCATCACCAACCATTCATAAATTCCCAGTTCCCCTGGGCACCTGAATGCTGTCTTGTGAGTGTCCTCCTCAGCTACAAGTATTTGATTATAGCCCGAGTACCCGTCCATGAAGGTTAAAATACCATGTGTGGCAGCTGCATCGACTAACATGTCTGCCACAGGCATCACATATTCGTCCTTTGGAGTGGCTAAATTCAAGTCTCTATAATCAATGCAAACTCGAATCTTGCCATTCTTCTTATTGACAGGTACTATGTTAGCTAACCACTCTACGTACCTGGCTGTTCTGATGAACCCAGCATTGAGTAAACGCTCGATTTCTGCTTTGATTTGTGGTATCAGCTGAGGATGGTATCTTCTAGGTGGCTGCTTATGTGGCTTGAATCCCTCCTTGATCGGTAACCTATGTTCCACCAATTCTCGTGCTAGCCCAGGCATCTCATGATAGTCCCATGCAAAGCAGTCTTTATATTTTTTCAGCAGGGCTACCACCTCTTTCTTATCCTCTTCTCCCAGCAATCCGCTGATTTACGTTAGCCGAGGCTCTTCTGGAGTTCCCAAATTGAGGTCCTCCAAGGGGTCTTGAGATTCAAAGGTTGGCAAAGTCCTCCGAATAGGTGATTCAAACTCCATCGGCAACTCCGTGATCTCGTCTGCCGATGTGAGGCCATCGCCTTGTTGTTTGTCTATCAGTAAGGACTCAGCTACATGAGATTCAATCCTGAAAGCTTCTAGCCGGTCCCATAAGTCCTGCACCACTTGGGTGTCTTTAAACATAACAAACCTTCGTGGCTAGCCGTGGTTCGGCTAATTGCTCGATCTTGAATCCCTGGGGTGTCAAGTTACAAGATTCCCAGGATCCTTCCTCGTATTTCTCAGTAACAGCTATGGGAGCCACAGAGGGAGAGTAGAACAAAGCTTCTAGATTTTGTACCTCAGCTGGGAATGGATTGTCATCAGCTGGGACTATTTCAATTTTATCCCCTTCCCAAAAAATGAGCTTCTGATGCATGGTGGAAGGTAAGCACTGGCTGGTGTGAATCCAATCTCTCCCTAGCAGGACTGCATAAGATGGTTTGCCATCAATCACGAAGAAAGCTGACTTGATACTCTTGGGGCCAACAGTGATCTCGGCTATCAGGATTCCCAAGGCAGATGAAGCCTCTCCCATGAAGCTAGCCATTTTCATGTTAGTTGGGATCAGGTCTTCTTCAAAGTTGTTCAGACTCCTCAAGGTGGCCACTGGCATCACGTTCAATACCGCCCCATTATCAACGAACACTCGGCTGAAGGCCTTGCCATTGATGTAGGCTCTCACATACAAGGGCTTCAAGTGCTTCATCATGTCTTCAGTTGGCCTACCAAATACAGTACTCAAAGCATCTTTTGCCGTGTCATCGGCTAAAGTTGCCCATTCTGCCTCTTCCACGCATACGTCTCCTTTTAAGTGTTCAATCTGGGGATAACCAACCCAGAACTCGCTTGGGATCAGGCTAACGACCTCAATGGCGGCCATCAATCCGGCTTCACTCTCATATGAGAGATACTCCAGAATTGAATCTTCTCGGTAACCAGACTCTAAGATCGGCTCGTCATTACCATTCAAGCAGTTTGTGTATGTGTGAATATGCCCTTCCTCTTTATCAGGTTCCCCTTTTCCTTCTTCAGGCTGCCCTATGTCCACCTCGGCAACCGGGATTGTCATTGGGGCCTCCTTGGCTTGATCAGTTTCAACTTTGTCAGGCTCCAAACCGCAAGGTCCAAAAGCCCTGTCAATGGCTTCTGCCACTTTAGCACGGGATCTCCTTCTTATCCACGCCTTGGCATCGGCTATCATCTGCAGGGTTTGTTTCATTCTTTGCAAGGATCTAGCCCTCTGCAGCCTTCTCTTCTGCGTTCTAGTCAGTGTGACTGGCTTGAATTCTTTCTTCTTCGGAGGTTGATTTACCACCCCCTTCCCTTCTTTGTCATTTGCGGTGGCTTGATCATCCTCTCGTGGTTTGAGTTCATCATCATTCCTTCTTACTGTTATGCGAAGGGAAGACATTCCTCCTTCCACATTGAACTCCGCCACCCTTCTCTTAGACTTTGGGAGAGAGTCCTCAGTGATCCTGGGCATAACCGGCTGGGCTTCAGCTGAGGTTCCCAGTCGATTTTGCCCCCCAGTCTCCTGAGCATGCTGCGTTCTCTTAGTCTTTGAGTGCATGTTGCAGATCGGGCCGATCAACTCGTTAGTCAAACGTCCGGGTCTGGGAGGTTTACCATGGAATCGGCTCGAAGATGGTTGGCCCACAGCGTTTTTCGGTGACACTGGTGGGTTTCCCAATCTGTCAAACACAAATCCTCTGGTGACCTCTTGGTCTCTTTTGGATTCTTCTTTGGGCATCCAAACACTCCTGATGGATTGTTCCCCTCTTATTGGCCTGGGCTGATCAGGCCTTGAGAAAGACACCATGGCCATGGTTACAACTGGGAATGGATTGGTGTCTACTGACATCTCGACTATGCTCTTATCGGCTAGGTTGAACCTACCGTCCTTGATAGCCTTTTGTATGGCCTTCCTGAAAACTACACAGTTAGCTGTAGAATGGTTGTAAGAGTTATGCCACTTACAGTATTTCTTGTTCATCAATTCTTCAGGAGGTGGAATCCGATGCCCCTCTAGCAGTCGAATTTGCTTGTCCTTGAGCAAGTAATCGAAAATCTAGTCTGCCTTGGTTATGTCAAAGGAGTACCCTGCCCTATCCTCTGTTGACTCAGTTTCTTTGGCCTTGGCGGCCTTCAATGCTGGGTAGGAATAGCTCTTCCCTTTGACTATCTCGGCTACCATTATATCAGCAGTGAGGTCAACTGCTTCGGAGTCAGATTCTTCTGCCTCTATGATAGAGACTAAATGTGGACCCTTTCCTCGGCTAGCCCTTCGCTTTTCCTTTTCCTGGATATATTGCTCAACTCGGATAGCCCTTTCTGCCAGTTGATTCAAATCTGTGCAGGCTTGTCCTACTAACTTCTCCTTCAACTGCGGGTGCATGTTGTTAATCACCATGGAGGTATATTCTGTTTCAGGGAATTGCACAGAACATTTCCCTGCTTTCTTTCTGAACCTTTCAATGTAATCAGCAACCGACTCATCAACTTGCTGCCTGAGACTAGTTAGATCGGTTACCGTAACTTGAGGTTGAGGCCAGTAAAATCTATCATGGAAGCACCTCTCCATGTCGGCCCAATTCTGTACTGAGTTTGGAGGCAGGGAGGAATACCAGGTGAACGCTGTCCCAGTGAGTGATAATGGGAAAAGTTGAAGCTTGTGATACTCATTCTGGCTGCTTTCACCACACTGGGCTGTGAAACGCCCTATGTGCTCCATGGTAGACTTGCCATCTTCCCTTGAGAATATGGTAAAATCTGGAGTTTTGAATCCCCTAGGGAGAGGAACCATCCGATCCACCCATTTAGGGTACGGTTTCCTGTAAACAGGACGGTCCAACGGCTTTAATTGTATCCCGAAGTACTTCTTGATGGTACTTGCAATCATTTCTGGGTCTATCAAATGGGAGGCTCCCTGCCGATTATCTTGTGGATTCAATTTGGGCGCACTCGACCCTTGGTGTCCAGGTGAAGCCTGTTGAACGGATTACGAAGGTTGAAGGTATTTGGTGGAACATTGCCTAGAGGTGGATTAGAATTCCATTCTTTGCTCTGGACCATATTCCCAAAACCTCCGACTGAGTTCTGGAACAATGATGCATGCAGGGTAAAGGTGGAACAGTGTTCCATGCCCGCTCTCCCCATAGTTGCCCGCTCGTAGTAGTATATTTGAACTTCTTGGAGGGTATGGCGTGGGGGCCAGTTGCGGTTGGCGAGTGGTGGATTGTTGAGGTTCCAATCACCGGATAGCTTCACTGAACCATAACCAGGGGCCATCGGCCGCCAATTTGATCGTCCATATGTGTTTGCACCGCGGTAGGGCCATGCGTTGGAGCATACGACATTCGGGCGGCGGACCAATGTGTCCAACCGTGTTAATCGGCCTCCGGGCCATGTTGATCTGCCCATACCGCAGATTCGCTGATCAGTGGCATCACTTGCCCCCAAAGACGGGTGGTACCCATGTATTCTGGCCGATCACCGCACGTCTGCGTTGGTGGCCCTACCGGTAGTGGGATTGGTTGTGCCTGAAAAGGCCCAGTTTGAACCACATTCTACCGAGGCCGCTGCACTGACCGCTTTGTGCATGCCGGGTTTGCCGTTCTCGCCAACGCAGAACTAGCCGAGTGTTCACCTTCTTTGCCCTCGGTGGTCTCCATGTCTCTACTTTCTTGAACCTCGTTATGCACCATGGGCACGATAATATCGCCAACCGCCTTGACACTTGGTACATAATGTCATGAATCCCTATATCAATCTGGCCGTCGATGAAAGAAGTGGTCATGACCACCGGGGACGGTATTCTCTGGGTTATTCATTCTGCAGAGGTGTGAGATCGGAATGTCTTCAACCACTATGGGCATACCCAAGGTGTATGCTGACTCGTTGTTCTTGCGTGGTGGGGTTCTTTTGGGATTTGAACTCGACTCCATGTTGTTGTTGAGTTTCTTTCCGGACCTCAGGTTCATACGCCAAGCGTGATCCTGCCCTGGAGAATCAAACCTGTCCTTCAATTCACCTATGGTCCCACCGGGCGTGCCAAACTTGTTTGCGTGGAAATATTAGCCGAGGGATTCGGCTAACGTTCAGCCGACAAATTGATTCCTGTTTAAGCGATTACACCGAGAACGGAACTCTGATTCTCGATTATGGGTTCCCCAACTGCTCCAGAAAGCGTTGAGTGTGGCGAATCTACGCTATGCTAAGGCTAAGACTAAGATACATGGAATCGGCTAAGATAAATGCTGTAAAAAGCTGATAAATTGCGAAAGAAATAGTTGTTTGATTGATTGGTCGTCCCTTTACATTTCTCAGCGAAGGTATATATATACAAAAGAGAAAACAAAAATGTAACCGCCCCCTATTAGCCATTATGCGTTCCGCACGTTCATGGCTGACAACAAGCGGTCGTGGGTGTCCCTCAACTGCTTCCTTATGCGTATCGTGGGTTAACCGCTCTCCCATCGGCTGGGCAAACGATTTATCACGTGTTAAATGCGTTGAAGGCCTTCAAGAGCTAGCTTTAATCATTTTGGCGCCAAAGTCCATGACTTTCACATATTTAACCCTTGGTCGAGCTTCAAAGCTCCATGTTAATTAACAATAGCTCAGCCGATGAGGCCATAATAATCGGATATTTCCTTTATCCACACCGACTAGACTCTTTAGTAATCGGCTGGCCTCACGATGCTCCCTGAACTTCCAACATTTTTCTTTCTAGCCTAGGTTCAATAGGACCAGTTTTCGGCTACAAATCTGATCGGTTTATCTCACGCATCGGCTATTCCTTTCATCAGCTATGACTGGTATTTTCTGGTGATAACAGTATGTTAAGTAATCCTTCTTTATATGGTGTAGCACCAGATGTCCTAACGAGAGATACGACATTGGAGGATAGGAGTGACGATTTGGTAAGCATCTCAATTCTATAATTTATCGTCCTGTTATTATAACCTGAACTAAACAAATCTTTGTGTCAAGAAAATATTTCATGTAACATTCTTGTATCATTCAAAACTATGGTTGTGTATATAAATAAACTTCAGTGAATACTTCAATATCCTTAATTAGTCATTCAAATATATACTTTTTCATCATCAAAATATTTGGGTTAAGGTGTATTGATCGTCTTTACTATAACAAATATGTATTATACTCTTAATCTGTTTTAACATAACCGAACCTTTTAATGACAGCAACAGTTTTGAACCATCTTTCTAGGAATTTTTTTTCTTTCTTCACAGTTTCTAATGTCACCTGTAACTATTCTTGATTATATTAAAATGGGTTACAGTAGAAGAAAAATAACATGTATATGAAACTTGATTATATTAAAATGGGTTAAAGTATAACACACATTTACTTCTCACGAGATAAAAGTATATATTTTAATTTAAAAGAGAGAAAAGTTTAATTTAAGCTTCTCTGAAAAAATGTAACTTTCCCTAAAAAAATTTATCAGATAACCAATTGCCATAACGAATCATTTTTAATGATACACTAGAATAATTTTAGCAATAATCATGCTTTTTCACCACAATTTCTACTTGGGGTACCCCTATATGCTCCAAGCAACTGGATTCTAATAAGCGTAAACGCTAATGGGCAACCTCGATTTTGTAAAGTATATACTCAAAGGTGAAGGTTCCTATGCCTACTTAGGATTAGTGCATAGATACACTCAAGGGAAATACAATAAAATAACTAAGGGCAAGAAGATGAAACATACATCATCTTCCCCAACCCTCTACGATTCCCCTCACTATGCGGTGAAGGAGCAGTGCCTTTCGTGATGGTGTGATGATTTGTGAGGCTCGTGAAGTGGATAGATAGTTTTGCGATGGTTGGATGAACTTTCGTGGGGCTAGTACAGCAGTTGAGATCTCGACCAATGATGGTATCAAATGGCATAAAATGTTGTTTGAGAAAACCACAGGAAAAAGTATGGTCTTGCCATTTTCTTTTCTTTTCTTTTTTTAATTCGATTTCATCTTTATTTCAAAATAAGGAGATTTGAAGAGATTTGGGAGAAGGAGAGTTGATATTAATATTGATTTTGAAGATGTTTGTTTTGGATAGGTTTGGTTTCAATTTGTAATCACCATGGACATGGTTGTCTTGATAAGAAGGAGGCTTTGTGATTGAATTACATGGTGATGAGTGAGGCTGAGAGTGAGTGAGCACACAAAGATGGTGGGGAAAGGGAAGATAGAGGGGGTGGAGTCGGGTCGAGGAGGGTGGCAAAGGGGATAAGAGAATGGATAACGGAGAGGGGTGGGGTGAGGGTGGAGGAGGAGAGGTTAGGGCAAAGGATGGCAGAAGAGGTGGTGGAGAAGGGTGTTGCGGAAGAGGGAAGAGGTAGAGGAGGTAGGGAGATGAGGTTGCAGAGGATGGATTTTTATGTGTATTTTTGTAACGCCCCGACTCTAATCAGAGCATTACTTACTAACTTAACAGAAATCTGAAATTAAACGTAATGATGTGTATTTTTGTAATGCCCCGACTCTAATCAGAGCATTACTTACTAACTTAACAGAAATCTGAAATTAAACGTAATGAAATTTTCGCTTCACATAATACAATAATAAGTAAATCCTTCTAAAAAGCAATACCCTGGCAAAATAAAATGATTGCATACACTTTGACGTAAAGACATTAAAACAAATTCGTTAATAAAAGACCTTTTTATAGAGAGCTACAACCAATTTAATATAAAACAAAAGACTCATAGTAAATCTACTCGCACATAAAACTTAATGTATTAAAGAACGACTCGTGATCCGGTATCAACATGAAAGGTCTCGCCGCAAGGCAAGACCGAGCATCTAGGTAATGCTCTTCACTGCTCCATATGCTAGTACCTGAAAACAATGCCCTAAATATGTGAGTTTATAAAATTCAGTAACATAGAATTGAAACTTAAAATATTACCGTTGTTTTCAGCCATACGTGGTGTGCTACGTATGGAAAACTCCTCTCTGCAAACAATATTATAATCATCCAAAACTATTTCGGATCAGAACACAATTATATACCGATTCATATCTAACATTGATCATATGCCACAAATATCATTAAAACATAACACTAGGTTGATTATGAAAGCCCAAAATGTAGCTTCCATATGGTGCTCAAAACTGATTACACAAAACTTGGAATTCTGCAGAAAACAAGAGGTGAATCGATTCATAGTGTCATAATTTGATTCACCACCTTGCAATTCGATTCACAGAACTAAATTGAAAGTCTGGGAACCTTTTGTGAATCGATTCATCAAATTGAGAATCGATTCATACCTGTCAAAATGCGCAGAAAACATGAAACAACTGCAGGAATTTCATTTTAATAACAACAACACCACAATTATTTCATAATTATCACTTTCCCTTATTATTAAACCAATTCCAACATATACTTCATTACTTCCAAGTATTAAATCAAGCATTTCAAATGACACCCAAGGAAGTCAACTCCTTACACTTATTAAAATATGAGCAAGCACGTTTTAAAGTAATACATAATCATTTAACACCTCATCCCGATTGGACCTCTGTGGAGTTCACAATGGGCAACTCATCTCATGGATGTTGTGGGGGTTAGGAACAGCAATCCAACCTTCCTCCAATAAACAACAAGGTTCCCAAAATGGGCTATCTCATACATAACAAAGAATTAAAACAAATATCCTTAGCACCATTACATGGCTTCATGAGTAAACCTACTCCAATTCATCATGCATTAAACACTAAATTACCACTTAACATAGACTCATCAAGAGCAAGAACTTCAATCAAGCAAGTGAGACTCACATCAAACATCTTGCAAGCATGTAAAATTACATAAAGCCTAGGCACACCCTAAAGAGAGGTTTTTAATTTTGTGGATTCTATGTTACCTTAGAAATTGAGGAATTTAGGGATGAAATCCCCAATTTCTAGGGCTTGGCTTGCACTTCCTCCATGCTTGTACCTTTCCCTAACCTCCATGGAAGCTTGGATCAAGCTCCTCATCTCCTTCCCATTCTTCCTCTTCCTCTGGTTCAGCCTTCTCTCCCTCTCTGTCTCTCTCTCTCTCTTGCGGTCTCTCTCTCTCTCGCTCTACCTCTTCCTCTCCAGCGCGCCACCGCGCGCCGCCACCTTTAGGGCCAGCGCGACCCCCTCCTTCTTCCTTCTCCTTCACCGTCACGTCCTCCCTCCCTTCCTCCCTTTTCTCTTCTTCTTTCTTTTCTTTCTCTTCCCTTCTCTTTTCTCTTTTCTGCTGCTCGATGGCAGCCCCCCTTTCATTCTTTTTTTAACATGTACTTACTACTCACACCCCCTCTTCTAAATAATACAGCCCCCTTCTTTATTAATTCACACAAACACAAGTGCATAAGGGTTGAGTCTATTCTTTTGGGTTTTTCTAAAATTAGTCCCTTTAATGCTAAATTAAACAATATTAGTCTAGCTTAATCCTTGAAAAAAATTAGTATTTTACCCTTAAGTTCCTATTTTGTTTTAAATCACTAGATTAAAGGCTATTAGCCTCATTAATCCTTAGGAATTAAATCTCCTCTTTTATTAGGGTCTTTAATTACTAAGTTTAAGAAAGTTGGGGTGTTACAATTTTCCAATATGACCTTCGACCTGATATTGAATCTTGACTATTCTTGAACCATTTTGAAATGATGTTTCTGAAATGGTCCCGTATTCAAAAGAATCTTTTAAAAATAACAATAGCCATTAAATTAGTAAAAATTTTACTTTACAATTTAATGATTGTGACTATATTATGTTTAAATAAGTAATAATTATATATTTTTAGTTTATATAATACATTACTAATAGTTGAATATAAAATATTACAAATGTAGATAAAATTTAAATAAACATAAAATAATTATATTATATATTTTGAAAAATAAATGAATAATAAAAAATAAAAATAAAATTCTTTATATATACTTTTTTTGACAAATTATGGACCTATTTGGATAAACAACTTATTTAAACACTTATGACATAAGCGCTTATTGTATAAGAGCTTATGCCATAAGTGCTTACATTCAATAAGCTATTTGTGTTTGAATATGTATATTGAAAAGTGCTTATACATAATTGAAGTATTTGGATGCATCATTACCTAAGCACTTGTGAGGTATTATAGTTTTTAAAAATTAAAAATAATTAGAATACAATCATAATTAAAAATTAACTTAAAATTTATAAAAATAACATTAAATCATGAATATCATAAAATTATACTTGAAAATAAAGAAATTCACTATTAGGAGAAATTGCTCAAAAACATTGATAAATAGCACTTCAAGAAAATATTGCTAATAGAGAGACAACTTAAACTGACGATGAAAAAAATACGTACAGTGAAGACGCAAAAAAAGACTAGTCATCTAAAATATCCAATGGTCAAAAAAAAAAAAGTTTAACTAACAAAGGCATACAAGAGCAATAAAAATGAGCCAACACTTAATCGCTAAAAGACACAAAAATGGACCCCACTAGATTCGAACTTGGGTCAAATGAGTGCTTTGCTTAGATAAAACATAAAATTTGATAAGCTAACCCATAAACTTATGGTAATTTCTATAAGCTGCCTATAAGCTTATGGATTAACTATAAGCTATTTTTATAAGTTCATCCAAACAATTTTAAAGTACTTATATCAATAGATAAGCTTAAATAAATTATTCATAATCCAATCCAAATAGGCCATGTATAGAAACAACTTATATTATAATTATAATTGATTGTTTATTTGATGTAAAGATACCTTTTATGAATTAAAAAATTCAAAAACTAAAAAGTTACCGTTAAAACCCATAATTTTGTCCTGTTACTAATTTGACCTATTCTTTTATCAATTCTCATGGGTTCTAAAATCAACCCATTCAAACCACAGGTAATCCGATCGGACTTTTACAATAATGTTTTCAAATGAACAGGCATTTTTCAATTGCAAGCTTTAAAGCGTTTCTTCATGAAAACTCTTGCAACCTTTTCGTCAAGTAAATTATATTAGCAAGTATATGCAATTAAACTTCCACCGGCTCGATAAATAAACAGCGTTTATGCGACGTTTATTTATGTTGTTTTTAAAAAAACTTTTTATTAAAATAACATGTCAAAAAATATATAATGATTAGATATTTTTTCTTAAAAAGCAAAAACATTAAAAGAATAAAAGTATGTTTGTGTTTTTATTAATTAGAACCACCTTTTTTAAGAAAACAATATCATTTTTTTTTCCGATAGAATAAAAGTAACATTTTTTTTAAACGTGCTGGACTTATACTGCAAAAATATTGCCAAATCAGATGGCTATTCATACTGGCAACCTGCCGCATTGAAGGGGAATGATAGGAATTCTATCAGTAAACACGAGGGATTAATACACATACATAAATCCCTAGAGTCAAGAATGGGTCATAACTAGCTTCTGCTGCTGTATTATACCCAAAAGAGAAAAGCTGATGGTTCATAACATGAAAGCTCAAAAAAAAAAAAAAAAGTGAGAGCAAGGAATTGTATCCACCAAGCATCTTCATGTATTGATATGATAAATTAAATAAGATAAATAGCTATTTAGTCTGCCATGGGGAACTTTCAAAACCACTCAGTAACCTCGAAAGTACAATGTTTCTTCCATTCCCCATTCTCCTTAGCTCAGCTAGCATGGAAACCCTGTGGTATGGTAAAAAAAAATAACCACTCAATGGAAGGAACTGCGGATAATTTACAACCAAAGATTAATGAAATTTTTGTGTGGTCTTCTAATTAAACAAGATTAGGAGAAATTTGGGCTATTGCCTAAGCTTAACACAAGCACGCATGTGCATTAGAATATTACAATGAAAGCAAAAAGAAAAAGATACCACTTCCTAATCAAGTATAAAAACTAAGGTTCATTTTAAGAAAAAGCACAGCCTTTAGCCAGCTTTTGAAAAAGTTCATTTTAACTTTTATCCACTAACGTCCAATATATTTTACCACCTTATACTCCCATTTGTCACTTCCTAGAGTGCTCTGATTAACAGCAGCAACCGAAAGTAATCTGAAAGTATCATACATGCCCTCTATCCTATTCAAAGGACAAAGGAGGTAGTTTCCAAACTTCTCCCATAAGATCTTCTATCCAAACACTTGTCAAGAAAAGGGGGAAAAAAAAAAACGAATTATGTACTGTATAAACCAGTTGCACAGACAATGGGCACGACTATGGCAGGATATATTATATTATATAGAAATATAAAAACATAATCAACAGAGTGATAAAATCATAAAATAAACATAATTTCACAATACTCGACTCAATTTAGCAAAAATATTTGAAGAAGGCTCAAGATTTGATGGGAGTGGACTGTGGAGTAGCAGCTTGTTTCATTTGGCAGCAAACCATACACTTCTATACACAAGTAAATCATTTTCTTTAATATTATTTGCTATATTTATTGATATATCCACCACCTTTCCTTCTTACTGTCTCAAATATATCACTTCCTCTCTACAACTCCTTAATTTTCTGCAAACAAGTACTTATACCCATTTTTCTGGCATTAATAAAGAAAATGTTAAATCAAGTTTATTTAAAACCAACAAAAAATTCAATAATACAAATAATGCGCCCATACTTATTACATCTATGTGACAAGAAACCAACTAACATCAATAATCATTGGTGATTTAGGCCATACCTCAACTAGTTGATGGGAGAAACACCCTTATAAGCTCTTTCACAGTAACTTTTTTTCTACATGTAGGACATTTACCCTGAGCACTTATAGCAGCCTTGATGCAACTCTTGCAAAAAATATGACCACACCTTGTTGACATTTCTTCTACCAAAGGGCCCATGCATATTGGACAGCTGAAGACAGGTTCCTTTGGAGGCTCAGGTGGCTTTTTGACACTTTCCTTCTGTAGAAGGGATATCCAAATCATGTCAGAAATTAGAACTCCAGTAAACCTTCAGTCATCTATAAGTTTTTGTTTGATAGAGTTGGTGACTAAATAAAAATGGATGATAAAAATTATAATATTGAGCCTAAAAGAAATAACTCCAGGGATGAGGCAAAACTTTTAGATTGAAAACATTACGATTTCACCCAGTGCAGTACAAAAGAAGAGAATTATAAGAGACACAAAAAACTAGGACATTGTGAAAAGCAATGGTATATCCTGTAGCCAGTATCTTACTGCACAATAAAAGGATGAAGAAACTCAAATTATGTGTGAAGTAATGAACTGCTCTAACAACACAGCATCTATGGCAGAAAGCAGCAATATGAAATATCAAGCCACAGAGCTTGCATCAAATCCATTAAATGGACGTAAACAGATTTCAATTACAAACACCATAAATCTTCTCTCTCTGATTTTAAAATTTGCATGCAATCCCAGCTTTAGCTAACTGGTAGCCTGTCCCCACCAAAAGAATTTGCCGTGTCCCACAACCAAAATTGACTAGCTCCTTGCTTAGGTCCCCAAAACATCAAAAGGATACATTCTCAGAACTAAATACATAATACATACAACTGTGTAATAAGCCGCAAAAATCTCAATTATACGTTATAATGAACTGTTTAACCAAATTAAACTACATGCCCTTCTATCCCAAATATAACAAATAATATAAAAGGCGCTATAAATAAATGCCTAAAGATCATATCTACAAACAAGTCATACAAAATTATTTACCACAAGGTGGAAAGTTAATTATTACGCATCTGAGCTAATTATTCAGATAATAAAGGATGAAGAATCACGGAACATAAAACAGTATGACATGTCACAAATGATTTTTTTTTACCATAGAACTGCTACTGCCTTCCAAATTTATATAAAGATCGCAATTAATAATTGTTTGGTTTGGAGATTCTCTTCTGCGTTTGTTGCGATTATTGTTGGTCACCCTAGACTGCTCTTCTGCAATAATCATGAATGATAGACTATATCAGCAAAAGAACCCATTAAAATCAATAAATCATAGAAAGTAAAGACCATATCGGTAAAAGCAGACCAAAGCAGAAGGAACAAGATATTCAGTGTGATACCATATGCTCACATTTTTCCTTCTAAACAACAAAAGATGCTGAAATTCAGAGTTCAAATTCACAATTGATTGCTTCTGCAACTTCTGCACCCAGGTTTTATCTCATGCGATATGAAAAATATGTTAGATATAAGGGTGATAACTGACCCTGCCCAATTCTAAATTTTGATCATATGGCTTCAACTAAAAAAATCTGGAATTGATGGATAGGAAATAGCAGAGTTTAGTATAGCGTGATAAGGTTAGAACATAGTATGCAGGAGATTACATTTTTTGAGGGTACTGACACTCCTTAATAATTAGTGGCTAATTTTTGTACATGTGTTTCAAAATATAAATAAAACAAGTTGTTGTATTCATATTTTTTAACCAAATGGATTGGCCACTAGCTGCTAAGGGTGCTGGTACTCTCGTAGAATCTACTAGTATACATAATTAGATGGGGGTAGGTGCCAACACAACTATATCATTCAATACCGGTCAAGGCTCCCTCCAAACATAAAAAAATACGTGCGCGCGCACAAAGTTATAACCTATTTTAGTACATGGCATAGTAACCCAATCAGTGTAGATATGAATTGGGGGAGGTTAGGGGAGGCACTACTGAAAAATAGATGTTTGCACTGAGGGGAAAACACCATTTGATTCCCTAGTTAGCTGGTATGATACACTGCCTAACCCTTACTTAATAACTCCAGCACACCCAATCATTGGCTATAATCAAACTTCCAGCATATCTGCCACTTGAGTTCTATTATTTCCTAAGATTACCTTAGCTGAGGCAAGTATACAAGTTATAAAGGTTAACTTATCTGACAAATATTGTCATCTTTCAAAAACAAAATGTTCATTGCCAGCACAACCTTGTGAGAAAAAAGAACATATATGAAAGTGGAAGAAAGGAATTTCATGTTACCTAAATCCACATCAACTATAGTCCTTCCACGATTTCTTCTTGAATTGTTTTTGGCCTAAGATGAAGCAGAAACAAAAACAAGATTAATTTCCAACAAAAAGATCTATTAACAACTGAAAAATCTATAGAAACAACGAATATATGAAAAGGAAGATATACCTCAGCAAAAGCCCTTGGGGAAGATTCAACAACATCATCGTCAATGGCCTCCACATCAATCATGGCAGGTTGTACAGCCTGTGGTTGCTGGCCAGCTTGAACTTCTTGAGGCCCCAACTGAGTCGAAGGTCCCTCCTGCTCGCGACTCTCACTAGCTGGTACCCGGTTAAGGTCAAGGTCCAAAACAGCCTTCCTCCTCCGGTAACTTCGGACAGCAGGCCCCTTGCCTGTCCGAGAGCTCATCTTGGAACAAAATTCCCTTAATCCAAGTTGCAACCTGAAAAACCCAATACATCATAGCTAAGAACATCACTCTTCACAAAGGTAGCTCTTAGAGGTAAGTCTAGGCATAAAAAAGAAGTAAAATTCTGTAGCTAGAAAACTTCAAAATCTCAAAACAATATGAAAAATTCAAAACACAATGCCAGCATCTTAATGTATACAAGCACACAATGATAACATACAAGAGAAAATCTGAATGACACTTTTACTTATATTTCTCATATACTAAGTAATTTCTATACCTACAAAAACAAAAACAGTGCTACAAATTATTAAAAACCTATACAAGCTCAAAGGTATGTTTAGCTTGAGAAAATTTCTCGTTTTCATAGAAAAAAAGTAAAACTCATTTTTTTGAAGGGGAAAAAAAAAGTAAAGCTGTTTTTTTTTTCCTTGCACTATCCCAAACCCAAAAAAAAAATATCATGTTCATCACTTCCGACACGGGCCACAGATTGAGGAAAAGAGCGGTATGAACAGTGAGAATCCGGTTACGATAAAGTAAAAGGACGTAATGAAATTAGAAACGTAAATATAAACTCGACGCAACTAATAACAACTGTGGAAGCGGTTCCATTAGTCGTTACCGATCAATGAAACACGGAAACCCTAACATGATAGAACTCGCAAGATACAAAAAGAAACTTACCGGTTGCGAAATCGTGCGGTGAGGAAGAAAGAGAAGCGTGAAGAAGAGGCGCGGAAAGAGAGCGAGGGGTGTAATATAATCGAGGGTTGGGAAGGGAAAGAGGGAAAGATTGTGAGAAGAAGGGGATGTAGATCAAAGAAAACGAGAAAAAGGAAATAGGAGCGAAAAAAAAAAAAAGAAGAAAAAAAAAGTGAGAGAAGAAATGAAAGTGTTGTGAACGGAGACAGAACGGGGCTCGGGTCGGGGGACCCTGTACGCGCTTCCACAGTTCCACTCGACCAAACGCTTGCCAACGGGGCCCCCACCCTGCCCCTTCCCTTTTCCTCGTTACACACGTGTGCTTCCACCCCTCCCCTTTGCACTTGGTTCTTTCATTTTTCAAAATTAATTTGCCTTTTTTAAAAAATCAAAATAAAAAGTAAAAAGTCTTGCCGGTGGCCATTCCCTTTTTAATTTTTTTTTTTGGTATCATTTTATTTTATTTTATTTCTTTGGTGTGGGTTGCAAATTCCTTTTTAACCGCGTGTAGAATCGGTAATCAATTAAAAAATATTAATGATTTTTAAATTTTTAAATTATAAACAGATGATAATTATTAATTATTAAATTAACGACTAGTTATTGCGATTGTTATTTTTGGTAATTATTTTTTTCCCTGATATTTATATAATCTCGTCCTCTTATATTTTATAGAAGGGCGTTCAAGTTACTCCAAGAATAACTCTTGTCTGAGTTATTCCGGTTAATATCGCTTTGTAAATATTGAATTTTATCAATCTAACTGTTTAATATCGTCATATTAAATTAATGATCATGTATACCAAATTTTAAATAAATTGGACATCAATAGCTATGTAATTATATGGTCAACATTTTACTTGTAAATTAAAACGTATAGTATACGTTGAATTGAAGTGATATGATGAAGTATCAAATATTTTTAAAATTTTATGAAGTTTTATAGAGTTGATCTACTTAATAAGAACTTTTAATGTGACGGTTCGATTGATGATATTCGATGTCTATTGAGAGATATTAACCGGAATAACTCAGACAAGAGTTACTCCTGGAATAACTTGAACGTCCCTCATTTACGTATATTATTTATTATTCACATTTTTTTATTGGCTTATTTACATTTTTAGTCCATGTGGTTTAACAAATGTACAATTTTAGTCCTCATTATTTTAATTGCTCAGATTTAGTTCTTATATTTTCAAATAAATTAAATAAGTGAGAGATAGAGATAAAAATATACGATGTGTCTAAAATTAGATGTTTAAATAACACTGTTAAAAGTAAAAATGCCCAAAGTATGTAGCTCATTCTCCAGAGCTTCAAGTTTTTTTTACTTATTTATGTTTCACTCATGATCAAAAGTTTTATAACAAAAAATTCAAGATTTAAATTTTTTAAATAATACAAAAAATTAATCCCCACACGTGGTTTGCCGGTGCATCGCACAGGACCATAGTCTAGTACCTTTAGAAATACCACCCCTGTGCCAGAGCCACCATTTTTTTTCTCAGAAAGATCATCACCGGAAACAACTCGGAAGGAAGTCATCCCTATCAGCATGCATATCACTTGAGTTCTATTGTCGATTCCTCCGGATTATTACTCATTGCAGGAAACAAGATACACAAAAAGGCTGACTACAAACTAATTGTTCGAACTATTGTCAACATTCTCGAACAGAAATTTGTCCATGGAAATATCTTAGGTTATACAAAAGGTCCATGCCAAGTAAAATGAGCACTCATCAGAATGCAGGATGTCAGCCTCCACTTTTAAGGATTTAATTCAAAGCATGAATAACTTAGGTCATACAAAGGGTCCATGCCAAGTAAAATGGGCACTCATCAGATTGCAGGATATCAACCTCCAATTTTAAGGATTTAATTCAAACCAATTGAAATCCTTCCACAAAAAACCAACACATCATGATAGGCAATACATCGGAATGCACTTTTACTGCTATTTTTAATAACGATGTCTATTTCGATCCCGATCTCGCCCATAATCTCTGTCTCGATCAACATAATCCCAATCTCGATCTCTTCCCCTTTCCCTCTCCCTATTACGACTGCTTTCCCTCTCTTTCTCGTTTCGCTCTCTGTTCCTGTTCTCTCCATCATCACGTTCCCTTCCTCTGCTTTTTTCTGTAGCATCCCTGTCAATCCCTGCCATGGGTATTATTAAAGAATAACTTGGTTACTACAGATTCAACCCATTAATAATTTCAAACAAACGCATTGATGATCACATATCAGTGTGACTCTAACTTGTGCAACTCTCTTTTTGTAAATTGGATATTTGTTGCCAAAACTTGAACCTAAGACCTCTATATATCCAAAAACAACAGCTAGTTAAATTTAGTTTTATGCAGGACCATCAAACACGATTAGGGCAATACATATATAAACACATCAAGAAAACCAATAATCAGTTTTGACTTAGAATGCAGGGTTTGAATGTAAAAAGTCACATCAACCAGTTGCATAAAATTTATGAGGCAAGAATGCTAAAAAGGAATAATGAACAAGAAATGACAAAAGGATACAGAAGAGATATGCAATCTGACAGGGACTGAAACAAATACTCATTAATAATGAAGACTTGCTCCCAGAACACAGAGGTAATCCTCTGAGAAATACAAAGTATCAAAATGCAGAAAAGAAATAGGAATAAGAAGAACAACTATGGGATCCCAAACACCAGGAAACGCCCACTACCTAAGCCTTCCCATTTTTCTCTCAATATATGCATACACCCTCATAGCCCCTCGACCCCCACCTCTAAATCTCCTCTCCTCCTTGATTCTCAATCATTTCTTCTGATTCTCCCACCATTCACAGCTTGCCAGCTCTCCAAACTCTCTCTCTCTTCTGATTTCCCCGACTTGGGCACTAGGCCCATTCTTTCTCAGCCCATATTTCTTTCTTCTGTGTACATGGGCTAAGGGCGTATCACAATCATAACTCTAGGAGAACATGCAAGTATTTGAAAATGATAATTCCTGGAGGCCCGTTATGGTTATTCAAAATTTCAAAAATGTAATAGTGCTTACGAACAAAGTATGTTGGAGAACCTTTTTGTGTGTGTGTGTTTTTGTTTCTTTTTTTTGGGGGGGGGGGGGGTTGGTTGTAGAGCTTGACAAGCTCGCAAAGTTGCAGCATTACCTAGTTCGTCAACCTCCCAACCAGCACGCCCTGAACCAGGAAGCACTCGTGCGGCTTCAGCTTGCTGTGTTTTGGCACGGAACTTCTTCTTAAGGTTTCCAAATTCATCATACAGCTCACCATCGTCCTAACAGAAAAAACACAAATCATAAAACCATAGACACGTACATAGCATGTATGGTCTTGCTTAAAATAAATCTCACTTCAGCCTGCCTCCTACGACGTTTCGTTTCTTCAATTTCCTCTTCATCAAGCTCTTTGTAACCTCCAGCTCGCCCTCCTCTGTTCAATTAGAAAGTAACCTAAGTTAGCAAAGTAATTTCAAAAACATGGTATTAAAAAAAAAATGGAGAAAAGCAGTGTATGCATGTGTGTGTACTTATGTAAGAAAAATGAAAGGGGGAATTATGATCCAGGAATTCCAACATTTTCAGATTTGGAATAAAATAAAAAATAATGGTCACTAACTGAAAATTTGTTTGCCAATACTTCCTGACTTAAGAAGAAATCAATAGTAAGTTAAAGAAATAGAAACAAGCCTTGAAAACACATGATTTCATCTTAAATAGAATTAAGACAAAGTACATGGAATGGAAGTTTGGCATGAGGCACACAAAACCTAGCTTAGAGGTGAAAATTGGAGAACATACCATACCATGGTATAATTACCTTAGGCACATCATACAAAATGATGGAGAGATAGAGGGAGATGTAAATGAAAAGTTCTAAACAGGGTGGATGAAATGCTTCTAATGTGGTTTGTGATAGAAAAGTACCATTCAAACATCAAAGAGAATTTCATCACACAACTATAAGACCTGCGACGCTGTATGGGGTTGAATACTAGGCAGTAAAGAACCGACAAAAAAAGGGCCAGTGTTGCAAAGATGAGAATGTCATGATAGATTAATGGTTACACAAGACATGATATAATTATGAAAGAAATCATTAGAGAGAAAGTTGAGGTAGCTCCCATGGTAGAAAAGACAGTAACGATCATTTGGGCATGTATGGAGAAGATCTATTAGAGCATGGTAAAGAGAATGGAGGATAGCCCAATTGTTAAAGGTAGAGGAAAACGACGGAGCAAAACCATTAAGATATATTTAGATTTGAACGGTTTATCATTGGACTTGATTCATGACATGACATTAAAGTGTTGCCTGATCTATGTAGCCAACCCAACTGTGGGAAAAGGCTTTTGATTGCTATTGTTGTTGTTGGCTTCCTAAATTGAAATTCTCCCGGTCTCTGAGAAAGACATAGTTAACAATTTTACCCCGGAAATACAATGCAATACAATTTACAAGAAGGGACTTGAGGAGAAAAAACCATACCCACACCCACACACTATGAAGCACACAAAAGGGACAATTACCATGAAAACACTTTGCCGACATTTGATTGCAACAAAATGCTTTATGCTGTAAAATGATAGCCAAAATTATCTTTGATAATATTTTCATGAACAAAGTTCAAGTTACATTTCTAATTGAAAAACATATTGATGAGTGGTGTTCTATAATGATGAAACAAGCAAACTACCATAATGCACTCCTTGCCCATGATGATTGACATACAACTTGGATACAACCATAGCTGTCTAATTATGTAAGGTTGTCAATGGTTATTCAGTTTTCCCAACACATATCAAAATTGTTAAGTGAGATTTCAAACAAATAAGAAAAATAAAATGAACAGATGCTCCATTTGAAATCAACATTTTACACAGATATACCAGCCGACTAAAATGTAATATTCTTAATTCTCAGTGGATCGATGTACAATGCCATAAAATCACTTGCACAATGGCATACTAAAAGAAAATCATGTTTGGTACATATTGCATGATTATTTTGTGCATAATAGGGGTGGCAAAAAGGGTTAGCCCCTTCAAGTCAACCCGTTTAACCCACCTTTTATGGCATGACGGGTTGGGATTTCCAATCCACCAACTCATTTTGACCCACCCTGCACAACCCATCAAGAAAGTGGAGATGGGCAAGTGGCCCATCAGGTTCTTTTTAATTTTCCTGAATTAATTACATGTATTTTTATACGTGTTCCTATTTTTTAAAATATTTTTTATGGTTCAACCCACCTACCCTTCAATCTCTTATTTTTCTTTATTTTTTTACTGTTGGTGGGTCAACCTGCCGCGGGGCGGGGCTATCAACCCACTTCCTTAATTCAACCCACCCCACTTTAGGTGGGTTGATATAGGTCGGGTCAGCCCCGTTTTACCGCCCTTCTCTGCTCCCATAAAAGGGACTCCCCACTTGACATCCAATATTTATTTTCTTATAAGCCTATTTTTTCCCTGTTATATGATGGGAACCAGAAAATCAATAACCAATAGAACAGTGAAATTGGGAAAGAGATTTGTATTATTTACTGAATAAAAGAAAAAATACAGATAGGAAGGTCTTTCCTAACTGTCCCAGAGCCAAGTGCTCCTCATAGAGACTCTACCCTCTGCCCAAACCCAGACGGTTACTAACAATATGCTGAATGAATCCTTACTCTCCTCCTCTCTCTCCCTATAATCCCTCGCATATCATAACCAATTGCCACATCATGCAGCCCTTTTCTAACTTTCCCACTTAGCCCATTTGTTGGGCTTAGGCCCAACCCAGTATCTAACACTACCCACCGCTTGAAAAACAGCCTTGTCCTCAAGGCTGAAATTTGCATCACCAGCTATCAAACCTGTCCACTGCACAACAACTTGCCTCTGTCAAAGACAAAATGGAACACACCATGGAATATGCAAAGACTACTCCAGCAGTAATCATAAGTCGTAACTTCTATAGGAAAATGGAATTCTCTTGGGTCCCATGGCCACATCATCCAAGATCTCACACCATACCCGCGTACCTCTTTCCCATTTGGCAACACTAGTGTATCATCACATGCTGAGAAAAGACTCATGAGAACTTCCAAACATGGAACCACACCAGCACAAAACATTCTCCTGAAATGTTTTAAAACCTCCACATGTATCCCTTGTTGTGCAATCCGACTGATCAAAGAGTTCCAAATTGAATAAGGTAATACTTCATTTTCCATCCCCTGACACGTTTCAACATCCCTCACACTTAGTGCCTTCAAAATCAAACCAACAATCACAGAGTTAAAAGTGATCAAATAGATGGACATGTCAAGAACAATGCCCAAACCAATGTTGTCGAAGCTGAACTTCTTGAACGTCCTCCTTCCATTGTTTCTGGCTTCATCATCCTGATTAACCATCATGGCACCGTTACCGACATCAACAGCAGCGTTATTCTTTTCTCCATTCAAATTTCTTCTAACAACCATTCCTGAAAATAAGCCTGAAAATACCTCTATCATTAGAGTTGCTTTCTTCTCAGAGCTGCTTTTGTCATACCCATTCAAGCTATTATCAAAAATCAATATAATCCTCCCATTTTCATCTGGAAGTTGACTAACGTTATCCGACGCAAGAAAGTTTGAATTGCTGAACATTGCATTATCTTGGAAAAAATTTCGAGTACCATTGATTATGCTCACTTCTAGCAAAGACAGAGTACGAGGCTTGTTGAGTGGATTAGGAATCAGAACCTTATGCAAATTGGATGAGCTGGTAGTTGAAAGGGTGGGAGCTGGCAGTCCAGGAGAGAAACGGGAAGGCGCATTATGCGCAAAGGATGGGACACGTATTGCATGTCGATTGGCCAAAATATGGAGCACACGGATTGTACATTCTGTTAATGGTTGAGATTGAGAGATGGGTGGTTTATTTGGATTGTGTGGCTGAGAGTCCCCCATGGAAACAACTGTCACACTGAATGAAGGATTTGTGAGCATCTTTATTTTTGAGTGCCAAACAGCTGGAGTCACGCATAGAGATAAGGCACTATCACGTGCCATGTTGATAATCGTGGGTGTCCATCGCGGATCCAATGGGGGAGGAAAGTCCTGAGTAAATGGCCTCGATTGTTTCTGAGGCGTCTCCGTTCTCCATTCTCCTCCATTTTCCCCTATTTCCGTTTCCATCATCTTCGCCACTTTCATCATGATCCGTTTCAACAATCCGGGTCGATTCGAACTTCCTGACCCGCGTGACTTACATGACCCGTTTTCCATTATCGACACCTTGGGGTCCTTAGATCTAGATGTTCCAAAATCCGTGACTGGAGTCGTCGTTGTTGTCGCCTGAAAGTTCTGATTTGACGGCCCGGTGATTTTGATATCTGCAGAGATCCAGAATCGGTCCTTGTATCACCAACCTTCGGCTTCTCATCACCCTCGGCCACCTCTTGCAGATTGTGGCCTTTGTTCTCTGCTATCGTATTCAGAACGTGGTCATGGCTTCCTTGCTCCTCACCTTCTGCGGCCTGAAGCATATCCCACAGATCTGGGATGAATTCCTTAATGAAGCTCTTTTCAAAAATCTCCCATGTTGCATTCTGATGGTCTTGCTTCCAAGAAGACCACCATTTTGCCGCTGCACCTTTCAGAGCCAACATTGACACCCACATTATCTTCATCTCTTCATTGATCCATCTGTTGGCTTCAAAATACCGATCCAACTAGATCAACCACCAATAGGCTTCTCCCGTTCCATCAAAAATTGGGATTGTCTTCATCACTGGCTCTCCCTCGATAGATCCGGCAGGTCGGACCAATTGATAGGAACCAAAAAATCAATAACCACTAGAACAGTGAAATTGGGAAAGAGATTTTGTATTATTTACTGAATAAAAAAAAATACAGATAGGAAGGTCTTTCCTAACTGTCCCAGAGCCAAGTGGTCCTCAGAGAGACTCTACCCTCTGCCCACACCCAGACGGTTACTAACAATATGCTGAATGAATCCTTACTCTCCTCTTCTCTCTCCCTATAATCCCTCGCATATCCTAACCAACTGCCACATCATGCAGCCCTTCTCTAACTTTCCCACTTAGCCCATTTGTTGGGCGTAGGGCCAACCCAGTATCTAACATTATAACTGAACAGAGAAGAGAAAATTAGCAGTTCAAAAGAGTCACATAGTCCTATCTTTATCATCGACAAAAGAATCAAATATAATACCTTACACCGCCCTCATTATGCCCAGGCTTATTTGTATTGCAAATATTGCATTTTGTCCGCTTTGCCCAATTGATATTGGCACACCTATGCAAAAAAGAACACAAGAAAGACAAATCATTACATTAAATTTTCATTTTAAAAATCATGCATATACCATAACAATATGTATATGAATTCCTAGTTGAATGTCAGGTATAACTGCCTCAGGCCAAGTATCCAGTTAATCAGACACAAGACTTGTTCGAAACGATGAAACTTTGTGATCATAGAGCCGATCATAAGTCCATAGCATAGCCAACTTGCACTTAACTCCCAAGTTCCAACAGTATACAGTCTTTCCCCCGTATTACTATAACAACTGGAATCAAAATGCATTTGAAATGCAAAATCAACTGCCACAAGAACAAAAGAGACAGAGGAAAGAGAAGTTTTGTAGCTGGGGTCATGGACCAAACACTAGGGAGGGGATAACAAAATAACAAAGTTATCAAGCTTACCTGAATGGTCATCTGCAAATAAAACCCCATGCCAAAGTTCTAACCTATCATCCTATTACAATGGCCTCTAAACAGTTACATTGTCCGTAAATTGTAACAGAATCAGCTGACCTTATGTGACCCTAAGTTTGGAAAGGCCACTAGATTTACACTCAGTCACGTCTCATATGATATGACGGTTGCTTAGTTTAAAAATCACAGACAACTGTAATAGCAGATGAAGGGATGACTATTAGGTTTGAATGTGCCAAAATTGACACTTAGGAAAAAGGGGATGCAATTGGGACAGTATGCACAATTTCCTGCCAAAAAAGATAACCACCCTCATGCAGCCAACCTAGCAAAGTGCAAAATCAGGAGGCATCAATCAAACAAAAACAGGTAGCATTAACTCCTGTTTGAGCCATCATTATGCAGACGAGTATGTTTTGTTTGCGTCTTATATGTATACAAACCTATATCTCACCATCATATATCAATTTAATAATGTTTAAACTGTTTGCCAGAACTTCTTCCAAAATAATATAACACAAGCAGGTGACCCAATTGATGTAACTGAGCAACATGCTGTCCCTCAAATAATGAAATTTCTAAATGCTGTCACTCAAATAAAGACAATTGAATTTGAAAAACAAATTTTTAAATGAAAATCAATTATAAAGAAATCAGACACCGAAGAGAAAAAGAACATTCGGACAATGTGACAATCATACATTGGACAAGACCAGTCGTTGGGACCAAAGAGTCCTCCACCAACTGGACGGCCAACACCCCCTGAATCTGGTCCAGAACGTCCCTTGCCACGGCCTCCACCCCCTGCGACGCCACCAGCACCAGCAGGGCGAGCACTTCCACAGCGATTACACGCACCGCGAAAAGCAAAATTCACATTGTTGCAACTGCTATGAGAAGAAAATTTGTTATTCTATCTGCAAAAAAATAATCTATAAAGACTGAAATAGTGAATAAGAGCAAGAAAGAGCTGCTCACCAATCTCATATCACAGACCTTGTATTCGGACACAACCAATCGCCTTCTTGTTGCCATGGTTTTCCGGAAGCATCATTTAGACCTCTACCTCTTCCACCAACACCGTTAACATCCCTGGCAGTTTCCTCTGGTTCACCAACATTACCAGCAACAACCGGATCTGCTACTGGATTATATGCTTGGTCATCCTTGTTTTTTGACTCCGCTATATAAACTCCAATTGTATTACCATGAAAATCTTTGTTGTTAAACCATTCAACAGCAGCCACAGCAGCATGCGGATCCTCATATGTTACAGTAGCATCTCCCTTTGGTTCATTAGTCTCTTTGTCTCGATATAACCATATTTTAGGTCTCCCTGTACGTTTATCTTTCTGCAAAGTATGAATTGTAGATGAAAAGGGACTGAAAATTTCGGAAATAGAATGACACACACAGAAAAACAGGAACCATATAAAGAGGAAAGAGGAATGCAACAAACAACAAATTAATCATTCGTTGAATATTCAAACTTATTGATCTTCATGTAAAGAATCCCAAATAAACCTCATTTTGCAAGGATTAAAAAAACAATTTCATTCAAATAATTACATCTTGCATAGAAATATAAATTTTCAACCTGATCATAATAAAGTCTCGGATATTACCAATATGTATTAATAATTATATAGTTATATTCCTTGTAAGATTTCCGACCTTTCTCAAAAACATAAGAAATTTGAACAATATAAGACAACATCAATTTGAATGATAGCTGTGCAAAGACTCCATACCTTTATAACTCCGATGGTGCCAAAATATTCAGCCAACATATTTTCGTCAGTCCCATAAGGCAAGTTGCACACATAGACAGACCCATTTGAAGGAGCAAATTTTCCAGGAATGCTTGCCATGGAGTCTTAATCTCATGAAATAGAAAACAACGAGAACCAGCACAGAGCTCTGAGAAAACAAACAAATAAACATTTTTTATTAGACTGTGAAAAAACAGTACTGTCAAAGAAGCAAGACAGTTGACAGGCATGCATATGCACACGAAAAATGCAAAAATAACAAAATCCAAACCAGTAATCACCCTCTAGGGAAAACAGAAAACTATCACATCCCTAAATAAAGTTCTTCTATGACCTTCAACCATAAGAACAAATACTAAGACATGATACATACTACTTACATAACCATTAGGCTATTAGGTATTGAATGGATGCAAATCACATGGAGAAAAAAGGCTACAAGGTTATTGACTATAGCAGTGCCTTATCAGTTGACAGGCATAGCAATCACCCCCTAGGGAAAACGGGAAAACTATCCCATCCCTAACCAAAGTTCTTCCATGAGCTTCAACCACAAGAACAAACCCTCAGACATGATATATATTTTACTTATATAACCATTAAGCCTGAAATCACAAGAAAAACGGACACAAGGTTATCGACTATAGTAGCTAGCGCCTTATCAGTTGAAAATCGAATAATGCAGAAATTCACAATATCATAGGTTAGGGTATCAATTGAAAAAGAAAGCATTGGTATTCGCAGTTAATTGTAACACTACAAGGTATCAGAAACCAAGGCCACGTGGCTCCAGTTTCGACGCAACAGAGGCGATTGTGGTAATTTGAAACAGTAACTGCTCGATGGTTAAACAATCAGAGAGGAAGAGAGAGCGAGGGAAGCAAAATAGCGACTCGAGAAAAAAATTTGAACGTTTTGGCTGGATAAACGAAATTACAGGCAAAAGGAACAAAGAAATGGAGAGAGATGAAGGGGAAAATGACTTAACCGGAATCGGAGAAGCGCGACTGAAACAGGCACGCGCTTTTCTCTGTTCTTCTACGCAGAGGTCACAAGCCACGATAGATCTGCGATTTCTCGCTCCCTCTCCACTCTCTTCACCTCACCCTCCTCAATGCTAATCCTTAATCCCTTATTTTTTTTCGGGTTCCTTTTTTATTTCACGATTTTCACGAAGCAGCTTATCCCTACGCCCATTCTCATTTGAGTCTTCTTTCACAGCAAATTTTTTATTTTTTATTTACTGAGAGTGAATAATCAATAAATTCCAATTTTTCATTTTCAAAAAAACTCTCGTGTTTTCATTGATTTTAATTATTTCCGTTAAAGTATTGAATTTGTTCATTTATTATTATTTTTGGTACAATGAATTTGTTCATTTAAATTCAAATCCATAGGAAACCAAAAAAAAAAAAAAACAAATCCTTATATTTTTATGATTACGGTATTAGTCCTTAATTTTCAAAAACACGTTAATCTTGGCAATTTTAACATTAAGATACGAGCTGAATGTTGGGTGTGAATGGTTAACACGTTCTATGTTGGGTGTGAATGGTTACCTCCTAGCCAACTCCGAATTATTCAGGGCTCTTTCTCATGACACCGAAACGAGTCAAAGACCTCTAGACCAAATTTTAACAATAAGATGTTGATCCTTCAAGAATAAAGATTAAATTTGTGATGATACGACCATCAATATCCAAAAAATCTGTAAAAACCAAAATATAGACGACGGGGCCAAATACCTCTAGACCAAATTTTAACATTAAGATATTGATCCTTCAAGAATAAAGGATAAATTTGTGATGATACGACCATCAATGTCCAAAAAATCTGTAAAAACCAAAATCTACTTTATTATAATAGACATTTTGCTACCACATGAACTCCCTAAAATACCCCGCTTGAAAAAAATGACGTGTGTCCCATTTTGAGGAGAAAATAGACATTCTCATATATGACAACATGTCATTTCACTTTTCCCATAATCTTCCATATTACGTTTTCTCACTCTCTATCTTCCTTTCATTTCAACCCATTCCATCCCTTCTATCATCTGGTCAACTTCTTCTCTTCTCTTTTCTCAAATCAAAAATTTTTGAATCCATCATCTCTCTCATTTCATCCATCACTCTCTCTTTCGCACCTTCCCTTCTTTCATTTTTCCTTTCTCAGTCCCTCATTCTTTCTATTTCTCCAGCCCTTTCCATCATCTTATTCCCCCTTCTTCCAATTTCTCTTCTTTTCTTTCAGATTTTTTTCAAAAACAAAAATCGGTTTCAGTATTCTGTATCTTCCCCTCACTTTCCTTTTTTTCATTTTGCGGTTTAATCTTTCTCCTTGGCCGTTTTTCAGCTTCTGTGAGTAACCTCATTGGAACTTTTGGCTCCTGAGTTTGAAACAATAGAATCAGAAGTTGAGATGTGTTTGGAGCTAAAAGTTTGAGCTTGGAGTACAGGTATGGGTCAACACTCATCTTGGTTAAGAATCTTGCTTTGTATTTCTGAAAATATGGTTATATGGCCATTAGGGGTGGGAATAGGCCAGGTCAGGCCAGACTTTGGTTAAATAGGCATGGCCTGTTTTAAAAATGCATGGCCTGAGTCTGGCCTATTACCTGACATAAGCCATTTTTTTATGCCTAGTCTGACCTTTTTAAAAGCCTGGTCTGGCCTGAAAGCCTATTTAAAAGTCTGTATTATATTAAGGCCTACTACTAAATAAGCCAATAGGCCTACCACTAATCCCACACAAATATATCGTCAATAAAAGGAGAGCCCATGATTTTCGACTCTCCCCATTTTAAATTTCCCACCTCCCCTCTCCCCAAAAAGACAAAAATACCCCTCATTTTTTCCTAACCCCTCCCATCCCCTTTTCTCTTTCATTTCCTTCCCTCATTCTCTCACCTCCCTCCGACTCTGTTCTCTCTCTTAGAAGCGCCTCCCCTCCGTCTACCACCTCCCTCCATCTTCCACCTCCCTCCGCCGCATCTTCCTCCATGTCTCACTCTCTCGTCGTCGTCCCTCTCCATCTCGCTCGCAGTGAGCTTCTTCTTCATCAGGTAAGGTCGCATTCCCTTTCTTCTGCGCTATTTTTTTTTACGAATTTGAATTTTTCGGCAACTTGTTTCTGGACGCCTCCGCAAACAAGAATTCGGACGTTTGAAATATCAGTTTTCGATTTTCAACGTCCAGAATCTTGTTTTTGGAGACGTCTGGAAACAAGTTGTCGACCTTGAAAACTGGTTTTAGAAAAATGAGACATTCCGGAAACATGTTGTCGGACGATTCCGGAATCATGTTTCCGATAGTTCAAAATGATTCCAGAAACAAGTTTCCCGAATGACTGTGAATTCAGTTTTTCGAAATTTTGACATGGTTGATTTGGTCGTTGAATTTTCCACAGATATGGCACGCACCAGGGGTGGTTCTAAAGCATCCAGTATTGTCTCATCTAGTAGTGGTCTGACTCATCCAAGGCCCACTCTGTCATCACGCAAAAACCGGACGGTGCAACGTCAACAGCTGCAGGGTGTGCCCGAGGAGCCTGCACACTTAGATGAGGCTGCCCGTGTGGAGCCATCGCACGTGGAGGCTGCCCATGAGGAGACTGCACACATAGATGAGCCTGCACGCGTCGATGAGGCATCAGTTGATGAGGCTGTCGTTGATGAGGCAGATTCGTTCCCTGGCAGATTCGTTCAACATCATTCGACATCTTCGATTGAGTTGCTCACGATGGTGCCTCATGGGTTTTTAGTTTAAAGAGATCTATATTCTAGAACAGAGTGTGTGACTGCACAAGTGTTAGGGTTTTTATTTTTAACTAGCGGCAAGACGGGCACTCTCGTGCCCGTCTTTCCGCATTTCTATTGCACTACGGTATATATTATTTTATCGCGTTTTGTTATTTAAAGTTGGTTTTAAGGGATTTAATTATATATTGTCCTGTTTTATTTCATCAACCTAATTTTCAAAACCACCACATCACACTTTCTATTTCAATTCAACAACTTCTCTCTCTTCCTCTCACTACACACACGGACACACACTCACACCATCATTCCCTCACTTTACAAATTTTTAAAAACACTCAAATCTTTGTCTTCCCCTAGATTATGCGAGACACCCCTTCTTTTTTCACACACCCCTTTTTCTCTCACTCACTTGTTAACTGAGTCTCCCCTTTCTCCCTCATTCCACTCATGTGTGAGCTCCTTCTCATTCCCTAAACAGAGAAGTTGTTTCTCTTCATCCCAAAAAAAAAATGGCAGCTCATTACTGCCTCTCCCCTCCACCATCGATTGGCTGTGTATGGCCATTGGATCACCATAGAAGTATCCTCCCATAGTCACTAATACATCAGATAACAATATCCATATAATTAGTTTGTGAGGAAAAAAAAACATATCCAAAATAAAAAATAACAATACAGTTAGATGAAAGCTTCAAATTACTCATCATTTGGCCATAAAAATATAGGAACTATACATAACAGGCAACAACAAAAATGTGAACTACAAATAAAATAGCTTCAACGTTATATGCAGTTATAGATGATATCGTGAGTTGGTAACTTCTGATGATCGTTATATGCAGCTATAATAACCATTTGGCTTCTGAAGGCTTGAAGATTTGTTAATCGTCTGATATTTTGTGTTTCAGTGCTAACTAAAAAATTGGCAGTCCCTTCCAGAATGCACAAAACACAAAAAACAAAACAAAGGATTGAAATTCAATTGAATTGCAATAGAACATATCAAGTGTTTAATATAAATTTACAATCCAATTAATGAACAAATCAAATAATAGAAAAATAAAAACAAATTTAAACTGACAATAGTCTTCCAGCAAATAAATAAAAGTTCCTATCATGCATGTTGTATGGGAAAAATTGTTCACTGTACAAACCCAACATTCCATTTCCATTAATGTTGTTACTAAAATCAAAACTAAAACAAAGGAAAAGAAATTACTTGAGAAAAAGGTTGTAATACTAAGAACCTTACAAACAAAGGACTTTTTTTTTTTTTGCCAATTCTTTGTGTTTCAAATTTGTCAGGATATGCCATGCTTCTGGCACATATGGTAGTAGCATTTTATTTCCTGTACAATCAAAAGCCAAAACAACAAAAATCTCCAATACATTTTAAATTGCCAAACAGAAAGGAGTAGAAAAGAATGGTCTATCAAAAACAATAGAAACTAATTACAAAATTTTTATCACAAATTACCCTCCCAGGTCGAAAACATACTTTGTTTTGATTGCCACTCGACCTATTTTGCCGAAATGCGATTCCTTTTTTCATAACTCTCGATTTGCTTCCCTGTCAAGAATCCAAAATAAGACCAGTAAACAAAAAAAAAGATAAGCGTGAAAACAAAGATTAAAAAGGGCATAATCTGAATAACAAAATAGCAATAAGAGAAATGTAGAACAAATAAGAAATAAACAACAATAGCAATGGATAGAAAGACTGGCGAGGGAAATAAGAGAAAAAGAGAGAGAAGGGGAGCCACGTCATCCTTCCCTCTTCTGCAAGTGCTTTCTTTTCCTTTCTAATAACCCTTCTCCTTTGTTCAATTTGAGTTGGATAAAGCCAAATTGAGTAAGTTACTCTGCGTGCAGCAAAAACAAAGAGCATTATAACTAACCTCATTAGAGTTCCATGGAACAAAAGAGACCATTCACAAACAGTTTTTAAATTGCTAAAAACCAAAACGTGAAAATGAAAGGTTAATAAGCAACTTACAAAGGCCGAAGAGGAACACAGTACTAAATGCAGCAAAGCTCTTCCGAAATGGTTATGGTTCCACGTTGAGAACAGTCACACAACGGTTGCTACAAATGAACGGTGACACAGCACATAAATTTGAAAAATATAGAGATGAGAAGTGAAGGTTGTTGTGTTTGCATGTGTAGTGTAGTTGTTCAGTTAGAAGGAAGCACCGAGAAGATAACCGTGAAAAATGAATAACCGTATCTATTGTGTGTTAGTGGGGTTACTATAAAGGGGTATTTTTGGCAAGTGAAAAGGCTATACCAAAACTTGGTATTCCCTTTATATATTGTTATAGATAATGTAATGGGTTCTTGTGTCCGCACATATGGGCGGGTTGTTACCATTTACCGACAAACAGGGATGTAGCGTGAAAAAAATAGGTCAATATTAAAGACACCCTCCACCTATTGCGCACACCCTCAATTGTGTCATTTGACCAAAATATTCCCTAAAAAAAATACAAAAACCCGCATATCTCCTGTAAATTTAATTTACGATATGGAAAAAAAATTACCGAAAATTGGAATTTACGGTATGGATTCCATACCGTACGCAGTTTTGTTATCGGAAATTGAATTTCCGGTATGAATATTTTTAAAAATTTTCATACCGTAAATTATTAATTTCCCGTATGCATATTTTTTATTTGTTACCAGAAATTATGTATTTTCGGTACACAGATTTTTTATTTGTTACCGGAAATTATGAATTTCAGGCTTGGTATGTGTTTTTTTATATAATTTTTTAACAAATTTTAATATAATTTAGTTAAATAAATAAATAAATATATTTATCTATAATAATCGAAATTTAAAACGTTAAACCTCAACATGTATGGTGATTTCTCAAACATGAGAAAGATCTTCCTTCACCGATATGAATTTTTTCCTCACAGCTCAAATTATCCTTGATACCCACCTAATCTAGAAACTCATGAGCATGTGCGTCCATTTTTTTTTGGTAACTATATGAGTCTATTTCTTCTAGAAATATCTAATTAACGTTTCTTCTAATTCGATTATCATAGATATAACATTAGTGACAAAGCCAATGTGTAATTTTCAAATTTCAAAGATAAATAAATTTATAAATTACGATTCATAGATAAATAAATAAATTTATTTATTTATTTAAACAAATTATATTAAAATTCATTAAAAAAATAAATAAAAAAACACATACCATACCAGAAATTCCTAATTTTCAGTAACAAATAAAAAATCTGTGTACCGAAAATTCATAATTTCTGATAATAAATAAAAAATATGCGTACCAAAAATTCATAATTTACGGTATGAAATTTTAAAAAAATATTCATACCCGAAATTCAATTTTCGGTATTATATCGGAATTCAATTTTCGGTAACAAAACTGCGAAAATTTACGGTATGGATTTCAAAAATTAGAATTCCTAGTATGCAAAACACATACCGAAAATTAGAATTTCCGGAATTGATTCCAATTTTATTATTTTAGGTATTTTCGAAAAATGGGGGGTGTGCGTAACAAGTGGAGGGTGTCTTTAATATTGGCAAAAAAATAAGGATACATTAACGTTACCAAAAAGAAATGTATATGGGACGGCCTGTCAGGCCTAGTAGGCAATTTTATTGGCCTGAACCTGGCCTTTTTAATTTAATAGGCTTTAAAAAAGGCCCAAACATAGCCTTTTTGCTAAACAGGCCAGGCTTTAATTGGGCCAGGCCATAGGCCCTTGTCAGGCGGCCTGGCCTATTTTCACCCCTAATGGCCATAAATGTTGGCTTGGAGTGTTTAAAATTTTCTGGACATGGACTATGGTTTCTATTGGCTTTATAAGACTAAATGGGCTAATAAAACTTTGTTTGATGTTTGGGTGCTATTATATAAAAATTGCTCCATGCATCTTGCTCAAAGATGCAAAGATGCGATTTTGTGGGTTTCTTGAGAGTTTGATTTTTGTTTGGATTTGTATAAAAATAACTAAAACAAATTTTAAGACAGAAAAATGAAATTTTGTTTCTATTTGAGTGCGTATTCTGCTGCATATATTTTCTCAACCCAATTTTGTTTACATTTTTCTGTACTATTCTATATTGATTTTGGGAATTCTAATACTATGGACATGTTAATATGTGTGTTAGGAGGTTTCCTATAAAATTTGGTTGCATTTGGAGAAGATTTGATGGATCAAACAATTTTTAGACCCTGGATGTAGATTTTAACGCAAATGCATTCTATTTTAATTTAAATCTGTATTATTCTATGATGTTTTCTGTAAGTCTAAAAATATAGATATGTTTATATGTATTTTGGGATGTTTCATATTAAATTTGGTAGCATTTGGATCATATTTGATGGGTCAAATAATATTGAGAACACTTAATGCTCATGTTGTCTTAGATGCAGATTTTTCTACACATGCACCATCCTCAAGATATTGGGAGGGAAACACATGGTGGAGCCTGAAATGGTTCTTGTGCTAAGAAGATAAGCTTTATGTATAGTGAGAGGCTTAAGTGTCATTTATCTCGACAAGTTACCACAACCACACTTCAACTTATTTTTCTGGAGGTGAGTTATATAATCTATATTCACAACTTAGTGAATGTGATCAGACTCATTTGTAGATTGGAAGCCTCTTTATAGTTATTTCTAAAAGGATTAGTTTAGCATGAGTGAAAGGATATCTCTGGCTTATTTCCAATGGATATTATTTGTCTTCTATGTGTCGTATTTGCCACTTAACAACTATAATATATTGTTTTATATGTGTGATTTCTTTGTGGTTTTTTGGACACTCAGTAATCACTTTAGACTATATCATTCTAGGATTATTACTACATGATTTCTCAAATTCTTGATTCGAAGTTCGAGAATCAATATTCATTTATCATTGCTTAATGCATGATAACATGTTAACTTTGCTGCTTTGACAACCTCGTTTCCATTATTTAATGAAGTGGAGTAGGGGCATAGTTCTCTTACAGACATTGCCATTTTCTCAAAGACAAGCTCCATCTGAAGTTGCTTAAGGAGATTGATAAATGAGTAGAGTGACAAAACATAGATTAAAGGAAGGCAAGTTAAAGTTGGGCAAATAGGAACAAAAATAAACTTCAACCAAAAGTTTAAATTCTTTTATATAATGTAGCACATATTTTTTATGCCTCATCTTTGAATGTCCCACATGAAATCTTGACATATATATATATATATATATATATATACACACTAAAAGGTTTGACGTGTACGCGTATTTTCATTTTAATTATATCAATTCTGATAATTATATCAATTATTTTTCTGTTTCATGCTTGGAAGTGCATATTTAATGGAACAAGTTTTTGACTTATTTTGTCGGTGCAGTCTCTTGATTATCTTATTTTATTGGTAACATATGGTAGAATCTCTTATTTGATCGAGTAACCAATTCAGCAGGTCATAATTGATCTCATAGATAGTAGAGTTGATTATAGTTTTGAGTGCATTGGAAATGTCTCTGTGAAAGCTTTTTTTTTTTTTTTTTTAACTTTTGTTGCATATTTTTCTCTTTTTTTGAAAGGAATGTTTTATTTTAGTCACATTCATTACTTTTGGAGATCGATTCTGAAATTTATAGACATTTCCCCTGATTGTGTGACTTTCAACATTTTTGTAGAGGGCATTATAAATATGGGGAAAAAGACGAGTGAAACAGATTATTAAATATGGAGTTATAAAATATTTCCTCGAAAAGGGACTAATTTTAAGTGTGGTTGCCTTTTTTTTTGGCAAAAGCAAAAGAGAAATTTATTGATATTGATGGATCTAGGGTTAAGGCAAGCCTAATCCAAAGTGCTTATAAATGACACCGAATTATAAGGATGAAACATGGATCCAAAAGCAATTGGCATAAGCTCCTATACAGAATGGTTCCACACAAATGATGCAGGAAAAAATACACAGCAGTGGCAAACATTATGCAGAAAAATATGCAATTGAAAGTTTAATGAATGAACACTTGGCCCATGTGCATTGTGATGTAAACTCCAGTAGGTGGTCTCCTTTGATGTTGCCACTAGCAATGTGCCTGATTCAATATTGATACCATTGAATAAGCATCGGGCCAAAATGATCAAACATCAACCCATGACGCTAGCGGATGCAGCAGAATTTGAATAACCATCAACCCGTGGTTGCCTTTAACTCATTAAAGTTAACTTAAGTGTTAGTTTTGGAAACACATTTCATATGTATTAGGTGATAATTTTTTTTTAGTTCACAAAAAAAATCTTTTAGATTAGGTGATAAAAATTGAATAATTGTACGGGTCCACACTCTGTGATCAAATAATTGTTATGTCCTTAATGTACACACTCTGGTTGATGTTATGTCCTTAATCTTTATCACCGCTATATTAAAATATTTGTTATGTCAAAAGGCACAATAATTAATAAAAAAATGTAGTTAATGTATACAATATACTTTAGAAACATTTGTACCCACCAACGCGTTGCGCCCGTGCATATGCACGGGTATACGGCTAGTATAAACGAAATGTTTATAAACTAACAACTATATGGCGATGTTTATCATGCATTACCACAATAGGTGATACATCGTATGTAATATCCCGTTTTTCAGAAAATAATATTTAAAGTACAGTTAGACAATAAATAAGCATTAGAAATTTTATTTTGAAAGAAAATAGGCTTAGATGTGTTATAGAAACACTCAAAATGACCAAAATACCCCTAAGAAGGATCTAGGAACCCCTAGAAATGTCTAGAACAAAAGAAATTACGAATGTCTCCTTAGTCACGGTCGCGACACGACCAAGATTGCATTAGAGGCCATCGCGACGCGATGGCAGAAGATTCTGGAACCCTGTGGAGTCTTCAAAGTCGGTGGATCAGGAGCGTTGGATATCTAACACGTGTCCACAGTCGCGACGCTATGATCCTTGAGTCTTAACACCATCGCGACGCGATGGACCCAAAATCCACTATAAATACCCCTTCATCCCTCCATTCCCAACTCGCCCCAAATCCTCTTCTCTCTCTAGCTTTCTATCTCTAGGAACTTCTAAGGAGTAAGTATGCTATGTGCTTGCCTCTAATGAGGATCTGGCACGTCAGAAAATCCTTAGTAAGTAATCATTGAGATTGAGAAAGGGAGTGAGACTTAGAGGGCCACTAAGGAGCAAGTATGATTTGCACTTGCCTAAAGAGACGATCTTGTGCATCAGAAAGCCCTTAGTAGGTAATCCTCTGAGAAGGGAGGATGAGAGTGGCCTAGTAGGCTAGATAGGAGTATCCAGAGGTAAGAGTACGAGTAGCAGGAGTGGCAAGGGAGCAAAGAATGGCAGGAACTGTAGCGGTCTTCTAAGTCAGGCATGGGAGATCTGAAATCTATCCACTAGGGATTATAAGATTAGAATAAGTGTATAACTAGGCGTAGGGTAACCCAAGCTCTACTAATGGTTGATAATAGTAGCACATCAGGAGAGGGGCTGTGACCTGTGATAGCTGAGGACAGTTGTCAAAGGTCTATCAACCATAGGGTAATCTACTGATATTTATGGATGGATGTTGATTGATGTGATGTTAATTATATGATTGTATGTGTGTTAAATATTGGTGTGCTGATTGATAACATGTCAGTAGTAGGTCGCCTAAGCGACACTAAGGTTGATCTATATATGTTGGTTGAGGATAGTTGATAATTGATATGTGGTATTGGTAGTTGTGTTGTATTACTAATGGTTGTGCTTATGTTGGTTGGATATTAATTTACTATATACTATGATATGACGGAATATGATGAGTTGCTTATTTATGATAAGTTGATAATAATGACTGAAATAATAATAAGTTGATAAGTTGAGCTGATGAAGAATGATAAGAGATGAGATAAGGGATTGAAACTTGTTGAGTTGATGTTGACGATGGTTGGGTCGATGATAAGTTAGTAAGTGCTGAAATAAGATGATAAATAATAATGAAACATTACAAGGAGAGATTTCATATGCATGGCTATGTGCTGTAATCCACCGCCGTGTACATAAGTTATGCACGAGGCCAGGTGCCAGAGTGTGGGCACGATACAGCCAGTACAGGACACGTCAGTCCTTGAGGATAGTCTGGGTCTGACAAGAATCCTAAGTGACTAGTAGTTTGGCCGCCACTGTGTCGGGACGTCGGGTAGCTTGGTCATCCTGACGAAGTACCGTTGTATCACCGTCCATAGTGTCGATCCTGAGTACCACCCCGACACCTGTTCCTAACGTCGAAATTGGGGAGCAGAGATGCACTCTTAGGGGTACGATGAGCGGGATAGGGGGATGGACAACTGATTTGACTATCCACATGTCGGTGGAAGGTTGTCGACTACAAAAGGCGAAGTGGCTAGGTGGGCCCTTCTGCCATTTTTTTGAAAAGTTGTGTGGCCACATAGGCATGTAGAACTCTAAGTGCATGAGTGAGAGAGTGGTTGATCTGTTTATGTGTGTCAGCTGATTTATTTATGTGTAATGGCTGATTTGATAATGCATGTGTTTGCCTTTTTATACATGAATTCTAATTCCTGTTTTCCCATTTAATAGTGCGTATAGTGTGTTCTGAGTCTCCCATCCTATTTCTTATTTTGCATATTTCTGTCTTCGGATATTAGCAGGTATCAGACGAGTTCAAAAGAAATATAGAGATTATTGGTCCACAGCCAGTGAGTTAAGGTCAGTATTTAAAGGAGTCTCAGTTATTAAATAATCTGTACAATTAAGGGCCCTAAGGTTGGTACCTTTAGGTACATTTGTACACTTCCGTCTGCCATATAAAATAAAATTACATCCACTATTATTGTATAAACTAATATATTGGAAAAATTGACTAAGACGTCACACCATAGAATACAAATGAAAAAAATGCAAGTGTGTCCTTAAAGTTTGCTAGTTTTATAATTTCTGCATCTTTTCTCTCTACGAATCTACCATCTACTACACTCTCTATCGAAGAACCGCTCCTAGGAACTCATTCATCGGTCCATCTTGAACCCCAATGCTTCCACCATGCGCATGTGCCTGCCACACTAGTCACATCGTCGAATGGATCGCATCTCTCCTCATTCTCAAGCTTGATCATCAACTCTCGTGCTTTTGGTGGTTTAGTTTTTCTTCCCCACTCATCTTCCTTTTTAGTAATTGGTCTCTGGGTTTTTTTTTATCAAACATTTCCTTAGGTGCCCTATTTGTTCCAATTCTTGTTAGTTGCTTTTGTTAGTTTAATTTTCTTTGGAGGCGAGGGGTCGATGAAGTTACTGAGTGTGTCTGTTTTCATGTGGGAGAAAAGGAAGGGTTGGCACTGTGACACCTAGTATCTCGTTGCTCAATAAATGCGTTAAAAAGCAACATGATATAATAAAAATGCATAGTTTATAAAAACTTTAACCAATGTAAGAGGTCACGTCGACAAATACCAAAAAACTCGTTTTGCAGAATAAATAAAAAATAATATAAATAAAGTATGCAGAAAGGAATAAATAAACAATAATAGAAATAAAGTCAGCGGAAATAAAAACTCATAATCCTCAACGTTACATGTCTTAGAGCTTAACCCTTAGTTTTTTACATCGGAAATAATAAACATAACAAAACTCGATAAGTCCAATAACATAAAATAAATTATAAACTAAGCAATTTTACTCGATAAGCAGCATTGCATAGACTACTCCTCAGCGTCCACGTCCATGCCATCACCTGCAGTTTTACCATCTACATCGTACACGGGATGTATAAATAGTCATAAACACAAAAGTGGTGAGGAATCATACTCAATATGCAAATATTACACGATAAGGGAATAATAAAACATGATGTGTAAAGTAGGAATCACAAGGCACATCATCAATCCAATCACGTTGAACACTAGTCAAATCAATGGTCCTGTATCGACAAACTGACTAATGCAAGTCTAACAAAATGTCGCACAACCTAGCTGTGTTGGTGGCACAACTGTGTTTCGTCAATATAGCAAGCAAGCAACACAATCATGCTTCTCACTCTATATAAAAATATATTTTAATTTAAAATTGTATAAATTTTTTTGTTAATCACCATAATGGTAAAACATGTATGCTTATTTAATTTCAAATTGATGATAATTTATTCCAATTGCCTATAGAGTGGATGCTAAAATATACAATTATTTATGTATTCACATGCTACTCTGTTTTGATATTTAACGGGTTGAATTTTTATGATTAGAGGAACAATATAGTTTTACCTTGATGTGTTGGGTCATAACTTGACTCCTTGGGTGAGAAACATGTTGATATTACTACTACTATTAGTAATGAAGAGAAAACTCATTGCAAGGCTTGGAAATAGGTTTAACAGAATTAGGTTGATCATTATGTGAATGGGCGTAACAAGTAACACCTCCCAAAATTGAAAGTGCCAAATAATTTGTGAAATTTATGGAGTAGTGCACTTAAACTACTGACAAGTCTCTTGTCGGGACGTTGAAGGGTACTACATCCATTGTGAAATTTGATGGTTTTCCTACCACACATGAACATGTCATTGAAATGTCAAATATTGTGACAAGACTTACGTATTTTGGATTTAAAGTGGGTGAAACTTTTTTTATTCAATTTATTTTGAACTCTCTACCATCTAAGTATGGTCGAACTCAAATGAAATATACTACCATTAAAGATAAATGGAATGTGCATGAATTGCACACTATGCTAACTTAAGAGAAATTTAGACTTAAATCAATCTATTCATTACATGAAACCACCAATGAAGTAGAAAGAAAGTCGAAAAGAAACACGAAAAGGGAGAAGGACAATAAAGATTAGTAAGTCTTTTGTCGATATCCAAAAGAATGAATCAAATAACAACAAATGTCATTTCTATGATAAGTAAAAATTCCGAAAGCGTAAAGCTTGGTTCAAAAGGAAATGTGAGCTTAATGTTTTTGTACGTTCCAAATAAAATTTAATTGAAGCTCTCCATAAGATTTGGTGGACTGATTCTAAATGTGAAATTCACACGTTTAAACACAATACATGGATTCATAGCAATCCTAACTATGACAAGTTTGTCTTTATGTGAAATAGAGTGAAAGTTCCAATGGAAGTTGCCTGAACTTATTGGTTGATTTTAAACTTTGAAAATCATCTAGATATGTTGGAAAACTTTTCATGTACCCAACATTTATAGGAATTTAGTTTTTTTAAACTTTATGCAATCATTGAACCAGTGGAGATACTCGTTCAAGGTTGAATAGCCTAATTATGGTTTAATTGGTGATACTTAAATATTTTTTTAATATAATATATTCCAATTCTATATTTAATTATCATGAAATTCGACATACATTTTTTTATAAAATTATAATATAATACATTTGTTCTTAGCATATCTTTTTAATTATAATTTAATATTAAATAATTATGATTGTAAACTTCAAATCAACTAAACCACAAGTTTTACGGACTATAATTTATAAAATGATGGGTACAGACAAGTAGTAATAATTCTCTTTCATCAAGGCAAAGGACAAAGTAAAGCAAGAGGGTTACAAGCCAGAGGTCATGCATATCATTAGGATTTATGAGTATAGGGTAAGTCGGAGCAATATATGTAGTCAATCCCTATATTCGCAACACCTTTCTAGTTGCCTTGTCACGCCTCTTTCCACACAAAGTTGACATGACATCTACTACTGAATTTGACCAAAATAGCGCAATCGAGAAAGAGGGAAATGTTTTCATGGTCAGTGACTCTACTTAAGGTCGTTGGATGTAAACAATGTCGATTGTTTCTTAAAAAGGTGTTTTATTTCTGAATGCAAGCAATTAATGACCTGCCATTTTTGACAGGTTTATCTAATTTTGAACTGGTTTAACAATTATTTTCCTGGTTTTTATGTGAAACAATTTTAAGGGTATTTCGGTTCAAATAGCAGGCTGATTCTCGACCCAACCGGTCAGTCAAGTATGCTTTTAATTATTATATAGGTGTATATTAAAAGCAAACGTCAGTATTAAAAGCAAGCAAACAACGCGTTAGGAAATATGCCAATTCATGAATAGTTACAATATTATGTCTATCTATACTTACTAAATGGTTGCTTTAGAAATTTACACAAATGAGATCAAAAGACTATTAGACTAAAAGGTGAAAATTGCCCGTATAAGTGTCGAGTTACGTATAAATTCATCACTTTGGATTATCTTCTTCCATCCTTCTTCTCCATCACAAAATATAAGGGCGAGAGAAAAGACATGGTGTTAAATTCTTTGAAAAACGTGATATTTCTATTTGATAAACAATATTAAAAACACCACAACAAAACATTAGAAAGACACGTATTGATAAATGCAAAATTAGAATATATGGTTAGGAACATTATATCTATAACAATATATAAAGGGAATACCAAGTTTTGGTATAGCCTTTTCACTTGCCAAAAATATCCCTTTATAGTAACCCCACTAACACACAATAGATACGGTTATTCATTTTTCACGGTTATCTTCTCGGTGCTTCCTTCTAACTGAACAACTACACTACACATGCAAACACAACAACCTTCGCTTCTCATCTCTATATTTTTCAAATTTATGTGATGTGTCACCGTTCATTTGTAGCAACCGTTGTGTGACTGTTCTCAACGTGGAACCATAACCATTTCGGAAGAGCTTTGCTGCATTTAGTACTGTGTTCCTCTTCGGCCTTTGTAAGTTGCTTATTAACCTTTCATTTCACGTTTTGGTTTTTAGCAGTTTAAAAACTGTTTGTGAATGGTCTCTTTTGTTGCATGGAACTCTAATGAGGTTAGTTATAATGCTCTTTGTTTTTGCTGCACGCAAAGTAACTTACTCAATTTGGCTTTATCCAACTCAAATTGAACAAAGGAGAAGGGTTATTAGAAAGGAAAAGAAAGCACTTGCAGAAGAGGGAAGGATGACGTGGCTCCCCTTCTCTCTCTTTTTCTCTTATTTCCCTCGCCAGTCTTTCTATCCATTGCTATTGTTGTTTATTTCTTATTTGTTCTACATTTCTCTTATTGCTATTTTGTTATTCAGATTATGCCCTTTTTAATCTTTGTTTTCACGCTTATCTTTTTTTTGTTTACTGGTCTTATTTTGGATTCTTGACAGGGAAGCAAATCGAGAGTTATGAAAAAAGGAATCGTATTTCGGCAAAATAGGTCGAGTGGCAATCAAAACAAAGTATGTTTTCGACCTGGGAGGGTAATTCGTGATAAAAATTTTGTAATTAGTTTCTATTGTTTTTGATAGACCATTCTTTTCCACTCCTTTCTGTTTGGCAATTTAAAATGTATTGGAGATTTTTGTTGTTTTGGCTTTTGATTGTACAGGAAATAAAATGCTACTACCATATGTGCCAGAAGCATGGCATATCCTGGCAAATTTGAAACACAAAGAATTGGCAAAAAAAAAAAGTCCTTCGTTTGTAAGGTTCTTAGTATTACAACCTTTTTCTCAAGTAATTTCTTTTCCTTTGTTTTAGTTTTGATTTCAGTAACAACATTAATGGAAATGGAATGTTGGGTTTGTACAGTGAACAATTTTTCCCATACAACATGCATGATAGGAACTTTTATTTATTTGCTGGAAGACTATTGTCAGTTTAAATTTGTTTTTATTTTTCTATTATTTGATTTGTTCATTAATTGGATTGTAAATTTATATTAAACACTTGATATGTTTTATTGCAATTCAATTGAATTTCAATCCTTTGTTTTGTTTTTTGTGTTTTGTGCATTCTGGAAGGGATTGCCAATTTTTTAGTTAGCACCGGAACACAAAATATCAGACGATTAACAAATCTTCAAGCCTTCAGAAGCCAAATGGTTATCATAGCTGCATATAACGATCATCAGAAGTTACCAACTAACGATATCATCTATAACTGCATATAACATTGAAGCTATTTGTTGGGTGCCAAATTTCAAATTTGGGTTAATCGACAGAATGTTAGAATTCGACAAGTGAAGGCGTAAGAGACCAGAAGAAGGGATGAAGATAGACTAAGTTTAAAAGGACCAGGTGACTTGGCGGTTGTTCGACGAGGTGTATGAAGCGTCGAAGATGTCAACATAGAAACGGTCAAATTAGACTTAGGCTTTAAGCAAAATGTAGATAACTCGACGGGAAGTGATACTGTCGAAGTTTAGTAGTTTAGATAAATTAACTACCGACCCTGTATCCGTACACGTGTCAGGTGGAATGATAGGTAGTTTTTGCATTTTTTGCCTATAAATAGTAGTTCATACGATGTAATAAGGGTTGGATACTTGATCTAAAATTCCTAACATCTCAACAGCGAAACAGATTAAAGGAAACACGATCACAATATGCCTTCCACTCTTTCCTTTCAGCAATTTGCAAATCAATTAAGTTTTATTTCCAATTCCTTGTCTTGCTCTTTATTTTAAGTTACTGCGACTTATTTACATGTTTCTTACCTTGCATTTTTCATTTATCTTTACTGCATTTTAAGTTATTTCTGAACTTTTATCTGCTTTTCGCTTCCGCATTTCTGTTAGTTCATAACCAATTTATTATCGCTTTCAATTCCAGTTATTTACACTTAGCAGTTTTATTTTTTTTGTTCTTTACATTTGTTATCATTTAACTTCATTGTTCTTTCATTTCGATTCTTTAAACATTTTTCATTTACATTTACGCATTCATTTCGCTTTGTTTGTTTAAGTTCATAAAGTGCATATTTATAACTTTATGCTTTTTTAGTTTCGCTTTGCATTTAGTTACTTGTTAATTAAATTATTGGCTCTCGACGGCCAATCTTGTTGGCCTTAGGCTTAGTGCCATTTCGACAACAATTCAATTGTTGTTTGAAGTTATCGTAATCAAATTTGGCATAAGACTTGACAATTAATGGCTTAAAAGCTAAGAATGTTAAAGAACGATTAACGTGTCGAGTATTTGACCGTTATATTTAAAAGAAACCGTTGTTTTCAAAACGAGATTACCACGTAACTCGTTCGGATTCATAATTGCTTGATCATCAAAATTTATTTGTTTGTTTGATGAATTTGGTAGATCATTCAAGATCATCAAAATTGGTAGAACCATACCATAAACCAAATTTCCCCATAAACAAATTGGCACGCCCAGTGGGACGAGTTTAGAGTAACTCGTTTAAACGATGGTTTTATGCGTCTAAGAAGTGGAAAGATTACTGCTTCTAGCGTAACGCAATATAGAAACATGAGTGGCAGCATGAATAGCAGTGCCACAATGCCAAGTGTTGCCAGTACAAATGCTTTGACCACTAGTACGAACGCAGGGGTAGTTGTGATCCCGCTGATGAGTAATACTACCGTTGGGGCAGGTACTGGGATGACAATGGCCAATACGCAAGGAGAAGTTATTCAAAGCGCTGCAGTGCTTGAACCAGTGGTTCAAAGTGCTCCAGAAATTCAGGCATCACCTGGAAGTGAGAGGAATTCAAGTATTAGGCTTGTACCGCAAGTAACGCAACCTCCGTTTGGAATGCCGTATGGTTATTTGCAGAACTCGACAGTCCCTGCTATTGGTTCAACTATGTTCAACCAATATGCTAACCAGCCTTTTATGCCATTCGGAAATTCTTCCGATACTCAAGGAATGGCAGGAATGGCTACCACTACGACAGCCAATCGACAAGGGTTAGGACTGGGGGACATGTCGAGACAAATGCCTCAGAATAATGGGGGATTAACACAAAACTCGTTGGCGAGTATTCGACAACAAGTGGATGATAGTAACCATGAGATGGTGAACATGTTCACTTAGCAGATGGGTGCAGTGATTACGCCTCTTATGGAGACTATTAATCAAGCATGTAATACACTGGCCTTACAAATGGAAAGGCTAAATCAAGCATTGGGTTTGGCAGCACCAGTGAACGAGAATGTTCAACAAGGTCTAGGGGTTATACCTCATGGTCAGGGCATGGGGGGCATTCCAGCATAATGCGAATAACCCTATGGTGGTGCAGAACGAAGTAGTTCAGCCAAACTAGAATCTTGGTCAGAATTTGAATAACTTGGCCTATGGCCAGGTGCAGATTCTACAAAGAAATCAAGACCAGGGCCCACCAGTGCATCAATGTTTAGCCAACCTCAGGCACAATATCATGGGAGATCAGATAGAACAAAACGTGAATCAGGTTGTCGAGCAAATGCTGAATAGGCTTGGCTTTAATATTGGTCAAGGCACTAGACCATATTTCATATCTGCATTTCCTGAGTGGGTTCAACAAGCTAAAGTGCCAAGAGGGATGAAAATCCCCAAATTGTCCAAATTTTCTGGTGACAATAGTGAATCGACTGTCGAGCATGTGGCTAGATACACGATAGAATGGGAGAGTTGGCCACTGTGGAAGGTTTGAAAATGAGGTTCTTTCCAAGTTCTTTGACAAAGAACGCATTTTCTTGGTTCTCGACGTTGAGAGCTAATTCAGTCCATTCGTGGACACAACTGGAAGGATTGTTTCATGATCAATTCTTCAGGGGCGATTTGAGGGTTAATCTGACTGATTTATTCAACGTCAAACGCATCTATAATGAATCTAGAGATGATTACATCTCTAGGTTCAAGCAAATGAAGAGCAGGTGTTTTACGCCTGTTCTCGGTTTTAAATTGTGAAAATGGCGCTAGTGGTTTGGATTACCATATTAGAAAGAAATTGGTAAACCAACACATAGTTGACCTCGCCTAATTAGGGAGAAGGTTCGACAAGTTGAACAACTCCGCTCTGAGAAGAATCGGAAGAACAATAAGAAGTTTATCAGCGTGAGAAAGTCAATTGTGTCGAACAAGATCTAACAGCAGTGAGGATGAGGCTATGACAGAGCAAGAAATATACCTTCTTTGAATTAAAAGAAGGACCACCTTATGCTTGTCAAGCGTTAGTACCTTCCAAGGGGAAGGAAAAGATGAGCTATGTGAATAAGAGAACCTATACATTTGATATAACCAAAGCTGATAAAATATTTGATATTCTTTTAAAAGATAAACAACTTAAGTTATCAGATGATCATAAAGTGAAAGGGCCTGAGGACTCTAATGGTCAGAATTATTGCAAGTACCATGGAGCTTTAGGCCACCCTACTAATGAATGTTTTCGTTTCAGGGATTTGATTCAAAAGGCTCTCAAAGAAGGTAGGCTCAAGTTTGCTGACAAACAGAAGCCTAGCATGAAGGTGGATACTGATCCATTTGGTCAAGGCATTGCCAATGTCGAAGGTCAAAATGTGAGAAGCTGTAGCATGGTGAACATTAGCGCCAAGCAGAAGTGCGTGGTGAATGTCGAGGATCCTTTCGACATCTATCCAAAGCCTCATGAGACTGTTGAAGCTTTTCTGAGAAGAAAAAACAATAGGGGGCATATGCCCACATTGTGATAAGTACTTTGATGAGAAAGCAGCCCAGAGAGTAAAGAAAGTTGATGGTGCAAACGTTCATCAACAAGTTTGTACTCATTATGGGAATAGGTACGTGAGACATGCACCGGCAAACCAGGTGCAAAGGCCTGTGGTTAATAGGCCTAATCGAGCAATCGGTGGATGGTTGGTTGAGTCTCCAAGGGAATCCACAGGGAGTAATCATGGAGGATCTCTTGGTCGAAAGGTGAACAGGACTAGGAAACCTGATACTAATGTTACGGTAAACAAATGGATCGAGAATTCTCCCAAGGCCCGTTGTCCTGAACTGAGAAACAGGGTGAGAGCAACAAAGAGTAACCCTCGACAAACACCGTTTTGGGATGAAGAATACCAGCATGGCAGAATACCTTACCCTGTGGATGATCAAGTGAAGAAGACCCACTGTCGAAAAGCCAAAAGCGTCGTCGACAGAGGATAAGGCAAGCTTAGAGACAGAAAACGAAGGCTAGTGACTTGGAAAGATCTCAACATGAAAATTGTTTCATGGTTGGGATACATAAAGTGTCGTTGCCCAAGGAGACTGGTCCAAAGTTGAAGAGTGTAGTGGTTGATGTTAGAGGCAGTAATTACGACAAGGGTCAGACTTCCAAGATACGAGTACATTCACAGCAGGCCTCTTTCAAGCAAAGTTCCAAGAATACTGAAATTCCTTTGGCTAAGGAAGAGGTGACTCCTTGGCCGATAGGTCTAATTGAAGCGGAAAGGTTAGCTTTGGAACGCGTCGAAGTTGGTGTTCAACCGGCCCCAGAGGAGGGCACAGGCAGTGATGTGTCAATGGATGAATTAAGGATCATAGCTAATGATTCTGATTTGTTAGATGAACCCTTGGAGTCCATGGAACAGAACATTGTCAAAACAGATTTGTCCATGGAAGAGGTGATTGCTGCACTAGATGATCCAGATGACCCAATAGGTTTTGAAGATGAAGAACAGTTTGATCCTGACACCAGTTTAAACAAAGACTTGGACGAGTTGGTGATGACAATGGGTACAACCTTGTCAGATCTAGGATCGGAAGATTGTTTATTCGACGAACTAGGCATGAGGTTGGGAAGTCATTTGGAGAATGAAGATACCGCTACTGAAGAGGAGTTTACTAAATTGAATGTAAATTTGGTCTCGGTGTTGCCAGCGGAATATGAGGCTCCTTACGAGTTTATAGTTGAAGTGCCTGACGAGGAAGACGTAGAGAACTTTTCTATTGGTTGGCGATTTGTTGAGCAAGACATGGTCACTATATTTGATAACTTCGCTAGGCTCGACAAACCAACTCATGAGGAGAGAAGTCACCTTCGACCATTGCACATTAGAGCAATGATTGAAGGCAAGCCAGCTAACAGAGTACTGGTTGATGGTGGTGCATCAGTGAATTTGATTCCAAGAGCCATGTTCAAGAAATTGGGAAATGATGAGTCTGACTTGTTGCCAACTAATATAGTGGTTACTGACTTCGGGGGAAGAACTGCACCAACAGATGGCGTAGTGATGCTTGATGTGCAAGTAGGATCAGTAGAAAGATCTACTGCTTGTTGTGATTCCTTCGAGGTCTAGTTATAATGTCTTGTTGGGTCAGGATTGGATCCATTCTGTTGGAGCAGTTCCTTCGACAGTACACCAAAAAATGATTCTTTGGAATGCCCGTGATGAAGTTGAGATTATTGAAGCTGATGATAGTCCATGTTATTTGCAACAAATGCATGTAGACTTCAAAGTATATGATCCAAAGGTGAAACCCATCTCCGTGCAGGGTGGTGTTATTGATAAAGAAGCTCTGAATGCGTGCTTAATGGAGCAGTTTGGGGTTAAGTTGCTGGATGAGGCCGACGAAAATCGGCCAATCGACAGTAATGACTTATGAACATCCTCAAATACAATTGTCGGCCTGTGAGGCCGACCGACGGCCAAACTCAGAAGAAGGTGTGTTGGCCGATTGTATATTTGATGATGGCCCTTTGGGTTTTGAAAAGGGGTTTGATAAAGAAGCATATTGGCAGGTATCCGAGAAATTGGCATTCGACTTTAGAACAAGTTCTTTGGGCATGCAGAAACTCACCTAGAGAATCGACAGGCACAACTCCTTACAAATTGGTGTATGGACATGATGTTGTGTTGCCTGTCGAGATAAATCTTGGTTCATTGAGAATTCAAAAACAAGAGGAGTTGCCAGTAGACCAGTATTGGAACTCAATGCTTGACGAGTTAAATGATGCGCATGACGAGAGAATTGTTGCCCTAGAACACTTGATTCGACAAAAGGAAAGAATAGCAAACTTTTATGATAGTCGGGTCAAGTATAAACATTTTAAGGTTGATGATTTAGTTTGGAAAGTCATTTTGCCGATGGATAAGAAATGTCGAGAATATGGTAAGTGGTCCCCTAAGTGGGAAGGAACATATAAAGTTGTTAAAATATTCTCAGGGAATGCTTACACGCTTGTTGAAGTTAGTTCTGGGTTTAGAATTAAGTCTATTAATGGCAAATATTTGAAGTTATATAGACCAACAATGTGCGAAGTAAGAATACAACCTTGAAAAGTAAACTGGATTTTTATTCAAGAGCCATTTGGCAGTATACAATATACATTGTCGAATAGGCTTACGGCCTGGTAATACAAATACTGGAAAGTCTATAAGTCTAGGCTATTACGGAATAAATCCACTTGTGGAAGCTTCGCCGTGTTCCGGATTCTGATCATGCTGAGGAAGAATTTAGGAAGAGAGAGGAACATGGAAAGCAAAAGCGACTCCCGTGGCATACCATCCGGCCAATCAAGTCTGCAAGAGTCGCCAGATGGTAGACACCCAAATCGACGGATATGTGAAGTTAAAAGCGTGGATACGTCGATGAGAAGTGTCAAATGCCATCCTGCAGATCCCACACCTTGAATTTTGAACACAAGGTAAATTACCAAAACCCAGAGAGTCTTTCACCGTTGAGACAAAGACCTTGAAGAAAGGGATCCCGGGAGGTGGAGCCCTGGTTTCCAAGTGAAATAGGCAGAGCCAGGGAATGAAGGTTTAAAGTGAATGGAAAAGGTTTCCATAGCAACTTGTTGCACTTAGAGTTAGCTAATTTGGGGGCGAGGACAAGTTGGATTTGGGAATGTTGTTTGTGATGCTAGCAAGAGTTTCTTAATGGTTTGTTTTCTTTTCTTTTTAAAAAGAAATTTCAGGGAGTTCAGAAAGTGTTTGTGCTTTGAGCGAGAAATGATGCATGGCAAATGCCTATTTATAGCGCAAAATGGCGTTGATTTTCAAGTTTTAACAGTCAAATTGACTGGTCAACGACTTTGAATGTAATTTATTAGCCTGAAACCGAAATTAAAACAGTAAAAGAAATGTGCTAGCTGGACGGTGAAACGATCGATGTGTAAAGCGTCAAATCATATTCAGATGGTCAGTTAAGTACAACTTATGGTCGAGCAAATGTGTTCGACATACACATGAGTTAAAAGAGTACGAAAAAAAAACTATGCTAGTTAAAGGGGAGTTTTTTGAGATCCTCCCAGGCTACAGCAAAATCAGTCTTGATGATCTCAGCATTGGCATAGTCGACCTCGAGCTTTTCAATCTTAGAAAGAATAGCTTTTGCCTCGACAGTGCTAGAGCGCAGGTGTTGGTCGAGCGCTTCGATTTCTGACGAATGGGAAGCTAGCCTTGCTTCTTGTAGTTGAGCCTTGACCTTTGCTAGCTCGGCCTCCAAGCGCGCGACAGTTTTTTCTAATTCAAGTATCTTGGCTTGATTGGGAGCGTCCTGTTCGACCAACTTGGCATTGTCGAGTCGAAAGCTGACCATTTCATCTCGAAGCTTTTGTTTGGCCTTGGTTGCTTGTTGATAAAGCAATATGCTATTGTCAAGTTGAGGAAGCTTGGGAGTCAGATCTTCGATAAAGTCGTGTATTGCAGTGAAGTACATTCGACGAATAGAGGGAAGATGTTTGCGAAGTCTGTTAATTTAATTGACTGTGCGCACAAGGTTGCCTCTAAGTTCATGGTTGAGATAGAGGTCATCAAATGAGTGCTTGAGGAAACCCTTTAGTTCTTCTACCATTTCTTCAAGCTTGGCAGCGAGGTTACTTTCAGGAAGTGTCGACGAGCGAGCTGACATTGGTGAAGTCTTGCTGCTTGATCCTGAAAGCAATTCAATCAACTCATCCACTTCGACATCACCCTTTTTCAGTATTGGTGCTTCGCAGCACAGGGTTGGTCAATGAAGCAGGCTGAGCGGATGTAGTGTTTAGATTATCAAAAAGGAGATCCATGTCAATGCTTTCTGCCCGAATCACCATGGGAGTTACCTTCTCAATGGCTTGGGGGGCAGGAATTATTTCTTCAGTTGGAATGGGATCACCTTCGGGAATGGTGTGAGTCGGATCCTCTGTCGAGGGGTTCTGGGTGACCACGTCGACATTCATGGGAGAAGAGACTTCAAGCACTTCTTCAGGTTGCACTTGTGGGGGTTCCTATAAAAATCAATACCACAGATTAGAAGCTGGTGCTATTAAACTGAAAACAGAATAATCCGTGAATATTTTTACCTCAGCAGTTGGAGAAGCTGTAGGTGGAAGAATTACTTGCAGAGGCAAGGAAGTGTCGATGAAAGGCTGCTCAGAAGAGTCCTGTCGAAATAAGCACGATGAGGTCATAGTCATAAATTTAGAGGTAAACATGTTTTGAAAGAAGGCACGAACCTTGTCAGTGCTTGAGGAGGCAACCTCTTCGACCGTAGGTTGATTCTTTGAGGTACATTCCTCAGATACACCTTTCTTTGCAGGAGCAAATTTGACCCCCTAATGTGAGAACGGTGTGAGCAACAAGGTGTCATGTGTGGAATAATTGCCAAACAAGTTTCGTAAAGCAATATACCTTTGCATGCTCCGCCGTGGGAGTATTTCCTGAACCTTCGGAAACAGATTTTTCTGTTGGTGTTTCCTGAGATTTGAAGGTTTTGGGGCTTAGTATTTGGCAAGTTATGCAAAGAGATGTGTTATACGAAAAAATGTATACCGTTTGAGATGTCGAGTTGGAAGGAGAGTCAGCTAAAATCATCTTACGCCTTTTTAGTTGAACTTCAGAGGCAGTCGGCTTCGTTTTTCTTTTAGGCGTTTCCTGTGGGGAGGAACTCGTCGAAAGCTTGGATTTCGTGGGCGGTTTTTTCGACGTGACTGGTTTTTTACCCACGCTTGGTCTTCGGACCAAGGATTTGCTCGATTTTGGCTTGATGGGTTTTGACTAAATAGGGGGTTCGTCTTCTTCATCATCCTCTTTTTCTTCATCCACCTCTTAAGCCTTACCACTGGTTTGCTTGTGCTGTAAGGGCTCTTTCAGAGTAGAAGCTGAAATGGAAAATACAAGAAGCGTGAGTAAAAAGCGGAATAGTTGTCGAATTTTAAATCAAAGTAGAGTTACTACCTTGGGGAAAATGGGAAATGAGTTTGACGGCTTCATTATGCTGTTTGAAAGGTGAAGCAAACCGACCAGTGAAAGTAACTTTCTTGTTGCTAAAGCTATTGACATTGGAACAAGAATAGTATCTTTCCAGTTCAATGAAGTTACCAGCCCTTGTCGGTTTACCAGGAAATGGGTCAGCCAAACCAAAATCTGCACAAGGGAAAGGCACAGGCTCAGGATAAGGGGGTTTCACAAGTGATTGCCCTGTTTCATGATAGTGCTTTAGAGCCTTTAAGCCCCATTTGTTATCATGTGCCTCTTTTGATTTGGCAACCATTTCATTCGCCTGTTCGACAATATAATGGGGACGTCGAGGATCCCATTTTAGTTTATAAAATTTTTCAAAGTCGAGTATAGCCTTCAAGTGCTCACCTTTGGTTTTAGTTGAAGGATCTTGTTCCTGCACAAAGGGATCAACAAATCGTCTTACACACTCTTCAAAATATGGTGAAACTTCTTGTAATAGTTAGCCCACCATGTCTCGAAGTCCTGAGATATGCCAAGAGTGGTGGAGAAAGGGACAAGATTGACAGCAACTTTGCGGGATTTGTTCTTTTTCTTCATGCCATCATAGGTTTCTTCTTTAATATCAATGTAGTCTAAAAGAATGTCTTCTTTCTTGTAAGGGAAGGGACCAGGAATGGATTGCAGGAAACCAATATTGTTGGCAGAAGCGTTGGGAAGGAAAGAAAATGCAGAACCATCTGTCGAACCAGGAGTCTGCGCAGGAACGCTTGTCGAGAAAGGAAGTCACCCAAATGACTTGACACTCCTCGATTTTGGATCAAAGAGAGTGTGAACCACTTGGGTTCATATCTTACGCTAACAAAGGGTTGAAAGCGGATGCCTGGAGTCAGGGGAGCAAGGAGTGAAAGAGGTTGAAGTAGTACTTGAAACCTTCAAGTTCACTGTCGAATGGTTTGGGAAAGCGATACATGGCCATAGTGCCATATGTGCCAATTTCAAGATCTAACGGAGCCTTGTCAACAGTGTGGCCCGGGAGAGTGAGGTTTAACCACAGTTGAAGTAGCCAAATTGGGCCTCCTACTCCAACTTTCTTTCCTCCTCCTTTCACCATAGCGTAAAGGCTCGACATGCTTGAGTAAAGGTTCGACAAGAGGAAAGAGCCGAAAGCCCACTTCTTACCTTCATGAAGGAGGTTTGCTAAGTCGAGGAGGGTTTTTGACATTTGAACATTTTTATTGCAAAGGACGAATGCTGAGAGCCAATGGAATAGGAAAGCTACGTGTTCCTCATCAGAGATATCATCAGTGTCTCTCATTCGGCTAGCAACGTATTTTGAAAATGAGAGGGGTTCATCACTGAAAACATCAACGACGTTTTCTGGAGTGCACAAAGGATGGATCATTTGGCCATCTGGTGGGAGGCCAGTGAGAGCAGCAACATCAAACAGAGTTGGACCCATCATTCCACAAGGGAAGTGGAAATTGTTTGTGGTTTTGTTCCAGAAAAAGATAACGGCTCCCAACATAGAAGGGTCTAACCTAAATGTGTGTTTTGACAGTTGAATTAGGTGATAAATACCTAATTCTTTCCAAGTTTTAGCCTTTTTGGTTTCTACCCTAGCCAACCAAGTAGAGTATCCGTTTACATTCAAAGGGGGCGTTCTAAAAAACCTAGCACTTTTAAAGAAATAATGGATATGAAGTTTGGGAGCAGAAGCTAGAAGGTCAGCGTGACCTTCTTTGTTTGGGAAAGAGTCTTCAAAACTCTCTGGAAAGCAGGATAAAGGGATGACTGGCCCTAAGTAAGCGCAGAGGTCCAAGAGATATGAAGGATCATGTAAATAGGGAATCATTACCTTAGATTTCCGCGAGGATTGATGCATCGACGTCAGGATTCCACCATGTTTTCCTTCGAGGGGCAGCGGTGTCTTGAGCTGGGGTTGAAGAAGACGCCATTACGAAGTTGCTCAAGCTTTCAGAAAAGACTCAGAAGGGGAGAAAAGTGTTTTGAAAGGGTTGTGCAGGTTACTTATAGCAAAAAACTTGTGACGTAAGTGTGCGAACGGGAAGAGTAACCGCCTAAATTTGAAGTGATGATGGTCCTATTTTTTAGGGAAGTGGGAAGCGCAGACCTGTGATGGGACATTACGGAAAAGGAACCGTCGTGCGTGAAGTTAAACAAAATTCTGGGTCTCTCCGTGTGTTGGTGTCGAGAACTCAGAATTTGGGGGGCATCTGTTGGGTGCCAAATTTCAAATTTGGGTTAATCGACAGAATGTTAGAATTCGACAAGTGAAGGCGTAAGAGACCAGAAGAAGGGATGAAGATAGACTAAGTTTAAAAGGACCAGGTGACTTGACGGTTGTTCGACGAGGTGTATGAAGCGTCGAAGATGTCAACATAGAAACGGTCAAATTAGACTTAGGCTTTAAGCAAAATGCAGATAACTCGACGGGAAGTGATACTGTCGAAGTTTAGTAGTTTAGATAAATTAACTACCGACCCTGTATCCGTACACGTGTCAGGTCGGATGATAGGTAGTTTTTGCATTTTTTGCCTATAAATAGTAGTTCATACGATGTAATAAGGGTTGGATACTTGATCTAAAATTCCTAACATCTCAACAGCGAAACAGATTAAAGGAAACACAATCACAGAATGCCTTCCACTCTTTCCTTTCAAAGAATTTGCAAATCAATTAAGTTTTATTTCCAATTCCTTGTCTTGCTCTTTATTTTAAGTTCTGCGACTTATTTACATGTTTCTTACCTTGCATTTTTCATTTATCTTTCTTGCATTTTAAGTTATTTATGAACTTTTATACATTTCGCTTTCCGCATTTCTGTTAGTTCATAACCAATTTATTACTGCCTTTCAATTCCAGTTATTTACACTTAGCAGTTTTATTTTTTTGTTCTTTACATTTGTTATCATTTAACTTCATTGTTCTTTCATTTCCAGTTCTTTAAACATTTTTCATTTACATTTCTGCATTCATTTCAGTTTGTTTGTTTAAGTTCATAAAGTGCATATTTATAACTTTGCGTTTTTTTAGTTTCTGTTTGCATTTAGTTACTTGTTAATTAAATTATTGGCTCTCGACGGCCAATCTTGTTGGCCTTAGGCTTAGTGCCATTTCGACAACAATTCAATTGTTATTTGAAGTTATCGTAATCAAAGTTGGCATAAGACTTGACAATTAATGGCTTAAAAGCCAAGAATGTTAAAGAACGATTAACGTGTCGAGTATTTGACCGTTATATTTAAAAGAAACCGTTGTTTTCAAAACGAGATTACCACGTAACTCGTTCGGATTCATAATTGCTTGATCATCAAAATTTATTTGTTTGTTTGATGAATTTGGTAGATCATTCAAGATCATCAAAATTGGTAGAACCATACCATAAACCAAATTTCCCCATAAACACTATTTTATTTGTAGTTCACATTTTTGTTGTTGCCTGTTATGTATAGTTCCTATATTTTTATGGCCAAATGATGAGTAATTTGAAGCTTTCATCTAACTGTATTGTTATTTTTTATTTTGGATATGTTTTTTTCCCTCACAAACTAATTATATGGATATTGTTATCTGATGTATTAGTGACTATGGGAGGATACTTCTATGGTGATCCAGTGGCCATACACAGCCAATCGATGGTGGAGGGGAGAGGCAGTAATGAGCTGTCATTTTTTTTTTTTGGGATGAAGAGAAACAACTTCTCTGTTAAGGGAATGAGAAAGAGCTCACACATGAGTGGAATGAGGGAGAAAGGGGAGACTCAGTTAACAAGTGAGTGAGAGAAAAAGGGGTGTGTGAAAAAAGAAGGGGTGTCTCGCATAATCTAGGGGAAGACAAAGATTTGAGTGTTTTTAAAAATTTGTAAAGTGAGGGAGTGATGGTGTGAGTGTGTGTCCGTGTGTGTAGTGAGAGGAAGAGAGAGAAGTTGTTGAATTGAAATAGAAAGTGTGATGTGGTGGTTTTGAAAATTAGGTTGATGAAATAAAACAGGACAATATATAATTAAATCCCTTAAAACCAACTTTAAATAACAAAACACGATAAAATAATATATACCGTAGTGCAATAGAAATGCGGAAAGACGGGCACGAGAGTGCCCGTCTTGCCGCTAGTTATAATATAACTTTTTATATTTTTAAATACACATATTGATAAATGCAAATTTAGAAATACAACAACAGTTGAATAATATACTTATACCTCTCAATTACTTGTCTAATTTGTGTCAAAAAAAATTACTTATTTAATTAGGACAGTTTGAGTTGTAAAAACAATTAGGACAGTTTGATTTATTTATTTTTTTAAATTCAAAACATCATATTATTTTCAGAATTTTTTGTATAAAATTAAAAACAAATTATTTTCACTGTTTTTCATGGAAAAGTTTAGATTAAAATTAAAAACAAATTGTATTTGTTTTTGACATACAAAATGTTTTTTTTTGTTTTTGAAAAGAGCAAACTTATTCTATTTCCTTCAAAATAGAGTCAACAATACAAGCTGACATATAATCATAAAATTGGTGACTAGCATAGAATTTTGACACCCTAGCTAAACTTTGGGTAACAGAATTCGTTTGTCTCCTAGTAAAACTAACTGAGTAGTTTGGAACTTGACGCAACTTCTCTTTGCAAGCGCTAATGATGACTTCAATCTCGGTTTGGCATGAGATATCTCCATAAATGTTGTCAACTACGAATTTGCAATCCGTCTCAAAAATGACCTTTGAAAACCCTAAGCTACCAATCCAAGAAAGAGCTTCCCATAAACGTGTAGCCCTTGCCTCTGCTGCATGAATGACGCCTTCAAATACCATTGTTTTAGCACTCACGAATCCACCTAGATGATTTCTAATGCACATACCAATACCAAATTTCTGCTGGTCCGAAAATATTGTTGCGTCCACATTGCATTTGAGCCAACCTTGCTGAGGCTTCACCCATGATGCAAGCCGCGGCTGCTACTGCAGAATTGGTGCATTGCTGCTGCGAATTCAATCTTGTTCTAGTTGGAAGAACACCCCTAAGAATTCTCCAAGTGAAGAGTTTAACTTTCAGGGGCACCTTGAGCTTCCAAACCCTCATCCAATCACCTTGGACCTTGAGGTGATCATTGTCCACAAGTTGTTCCATAACACCGAAGTAGGCCGATTTAACTGAATAAACGCCACTCTTGCTCAGCTTCCAAATGGGTGTATCTTCGGTCCTCACACTAGGCAAAAGCATACTACGAATATTAGTAGCATAAAATTACTGAAAATAGTTCTTACCGCATCATGCTTCCAAGTGTTTATGTGGCTATCAATAAGGTGAGCTACAGTCCAATGCTCCGTTCCTCCAACTTGAGGGGTTGTCACCATGGAAGTGTCTGAAGTGCGCACCCAAGGTTGATTCCAAATACTTATATTTCTTCCATCTCTGATTCTCCATCTTAATCCTAACTTGACTGCCACCCGAGAAGTGTGGATGCTACACCAAAGATAACTGGGATTATGGCCCAACCGGGCCCCCATAAAATCCCATTTGGGTAGTATTTTGCTTTGAAGACTTGAGACACTATAGCATAATGATTGGTGGCAATCTTTCACCCTTGTTTCCCTAGCATAGCCAAATTAAAACCGCAAAAATGGCGAAAACCCATACCTCCATGCTCCTTCCTCATAGTGAGCTTCTCCCAGCTCAGCCAGTTAATGCCTCTACTGGAACTTCTATTAGACCCCCACCAGAAAGAGTCTATCATCCTTTCCAATTCCTCCCCCAGAGAAATAGGGAGTAAAAAAGTGGTCATACAATATGTTGGGATTGAATGGGCCACAGATTTAACTAAAATTTCCCTCTCAGCTTTTGACAGATGCTTACTATTCCATTGCTGCACTTTCCTCCACACCTTCTCCCGCAAGTAGGCAAACACGGCTTTTTTATTTCTCCGTATCATAGAAGGAAGTCCCAGATACTTGCCTGTGCTTAGGCATTCTGAAACCTGAAGCAGAGAAGTAATCTGGTTGCGAATTTCTGCCCGTGTATTCCTACTAAAGTAAATTTCCGACTTTTACATATTTATGGCTTGACCCGAGGCTCTTTCATAGGTCTCAATAATATCCTTCAGAGTCCTACTCTCCCTGTCATTCGCCCTGAAAAATAAAAAACAATCGTTAGCAAATAAAAAGTGTGTGAGGGATGGTGCACCCCCACACACTTTCACTCCATGTATGTCACCTCTCACTTCCGCTCTTTTTATCATTTGAGTGAGTCTCTCAGCACACAATATAAACAGGTAAGGTGACAGTGGGTCACCCTGTCTTAGCCCTCTCTCTGAGACGATTGACCCTATGTTTTCCCCTTTAACCATGACTGAGTATTGAACAGTTTCCAAGCACATTCCCATCCTATCAACCCATTTCTGACAAAAAACCCAACATAAACATCATTCCTTTCACATACTTCCAATCCACCCTATCATAAGCCTTATTGATATGAATCTTATTATTTTTATTAATCAAAACGGTATGAATCGATTTTTAAATTTAAAATTTTATAGTAAAAAAATGGAGTTGGGTGTTACCGGTTCCCTGCTGAAAAAACCCTGGCACTCTTCGTTCGTGTAAAAGGTGTAAAAGGCACAGGAACATGGATGAACCCCAAACCATGGCAATTGATTGCAACAGAAAAAACTTGGAATTCGAAGCTCACCAGAAACCCTAACCGAGTCATGACTCAGTGAGTCATATTCCGAAAGACGGTACAGAATGATTGATTGTGGTGATCATGCAAGAGCAACCGCAACAGCAACAGCAGCAGCAGCAGAATCCCTCTGCACTGTTGCCACAACTAACCACCAATCCTCAATCCTCCACAACCGCCACCTCCCTTAGGTCACCTTCCTCCGCCGCCGCTACCCAACCTCAGTTGTGTTGGCCTCTCCCTCTCGCCTCCCACCGCCAACTCCCACTCCCGTCACTTCCGGTGCCCGTCGCGGCTGCTCTCCCGTCTGGAGAGCTGATTTCGACGGCGCCGCCCAATTGCCCGTTGGTGAGGGTCCGGCTGTCGGACATTGCTCCCTACGATGGGGCACCGGCGGGGCCTTATGTGAGGGCAATGGAAGCACTGTCTTCGTCTCTGTTGAGGCACAATGCGGCGGTTATCGAATTAGGGAGCGAAGACAGTGCTCTGATGCGATGCGGTTTGGAAGGTGCTAGGTTGTTTTTCAGGAGTAGGGCACATCTCGGCGTTGGTAAAGGAAGCCGTGGGGTTTACATGTATAGGGCAGGAAGGTATAATATGATATATCATAAATAAAATTTAATTAAATAAAGCTTACTCATTCATATTCCATGGAAATTGTTTGTTTGTTGCTTTGAGATGGATGGTGTTTGGTTGGTCTAAGTGTTGTTTGATAAATGTGAATGGAAACTATAATTAAATGAAGCTTACTCATTCATATTCCATGGAAATCGTTTGTTTGTTGCTTTGAGATGGATGGGTTTGGTTGGTCTAAGTGTGTGTTTGATAAATGTGAATGGAATTGATTTTGAAAAACTGATTTGGTTACAACTGAGTATGAGATGAAATGATTTATGTTTGTATGTTTTTCCTCCGAACTTAAGTTTGATGTAAGTAACTAAAATCAATCCTGATACTCCCTGAAGTGAAACTAAACACATACCTAACGTCTTTGCTGCTGTTATTTATGGGCGACTTGTTTTTTCTTTCAGGGCTTTGGAGGATTGGGATTCATCTCCTCCTTGCATGGCTGATATTTTTAGGTGCATGGGGAAGGCCTCTCGTTCTGCTTTGTGTGCCATTGCAAGGCATTTGCGCCTGAGAAGCGAGTATGGATTGTGGATGTGAACGAGTGCCTTTCTGTTGATTGTTCAATTATTATTATTATTCAACCGTGTATGCTCACAAAAAGAAAGTTAATTTGTGCAGTGTTTTTAACCAACTGCTTGATGATGCTCCATTGCCTGCTAACGAGGTGTCTTCTTCTGTTCTTGTTGCAACCTACTCACATGCTTCTTTGCAAAATGGAAAAGGTGCCATTGGAGGCGGTAAGCCTACTGTCAATGGTGAAGCTGAGAAGGGGTTGTTGACATTGATATCTTCTGACACTCCCGGTCTTCAGGTGTCTTTTTTAATTGTTTTATGTAAATTGTAAAAGTATTTAGTTCAAGTCAATTCAGTTCATGAAGAGAAAATAACAACTTACCTGTTGGCTATAGATGCTATAATCTAATATATATGTTATACTCTCTTGGGGATTTTTGTTTGATGGCAAATGGCAGTTAGATGTTGGTGAATATTGAATTGATTTATCACCCAAGTTATACGAATGGTCTGTTCTTTTCGCTAGGTATGTGACCCCAATGGTCGATGGTATCTGGCAGACAGTGGGTCTGGGCCTGGAGATCTTTTACTGATAACAGGCAAGGCACTTAGCCATGCTACTGCAGGCCTACGTCCAGCTGTGTCATATAGAGCTTCTCCAGATTATTTTCTGAGTCCCAATAGTGTCGGAAGGTACAGACACACACACACACATAAAATCCTGTATTTGTGATGACTGATAAGGTTTTCAAGGAACTTATTTGAATACCCTGCAACTGTAGGACTTCTCTTGCATATAGGCTCATGCCACAGGGCAATGCTATATTAGATTGTTCTCCAATTGCAGCAGCCGGTCATGTTATTCCTCAAAGCTATGTTCCAATATCTGTAAGCCAATTTATGGATGACCTTGCTGCTGAAGAACTGATAGGCAGCAGATGTGATAATGATGATGTAAGCTATCTTTTAAACTACTACCTCCAGTTCTTTTTATAAGAATAAAAAACCAAATCATCAAGACCAAGGATTTGCATTGAAAGAATAAATTTTCATTAATGATGGTATAATTTTAAAATTTATTCCAAAAATATCCTTTGGTGTCTTTTCATATTCTTCTTGAATGGGAAACATGTGAGTTTCTTCTCGCAATAATTAAGGGTATAAAAGGAATTGAGCATTTACTATTGTTGAAAATGAGGTTGTGTTTCTTATGTTTAAGACCAAAAAATTACACTATTTTGTTTCTTATAAAAAGGACCAGACCGGAGGAAGCAATTATGGTTGTCTTGTTTCACGTATTTAGTAAAAAGTTTACATATGTAGTATTTTTGTTGGTAAGCTTGTTGGCTTTGGAGGATCTGGTTAGCCATTTGAGACAAGCTATTCAGAAGAAGATCTTAGTCGTCTTTTTATTGCTTACCTGTCATTTATATTTATTTTTTTTTGGTATTTAATGCAGTAACTCTTGTATTACTTACAGTGAAATTTCCCTTTAAGAGAGTATTTTCTTTAATGTATGATGAAACTTATGCATTTTTCATTCTCAGGTTGCTCAAAGCAATGTGAATAAGGAAGCATCACTAAGAAGTGTTCTGTCGGATCCTTTGTCGTAAGTGCGGTTTAATTTGAACTAACAAACTGATTTAGCAGTTTGTCAGAGAAGCATGTTATTGATGCTATGTGGTTGTTCACAGTCTAACATAATCTTATCTTATCTAAGTTGTCTAAAAGAATAAATTGAAGTTGCCATACAAGTTGTTTAAAAAGCAAAAGATTGATAAATCCACTTTGGGAAATACATAAAACATTATGCTAATTCCTGCAGTGGATTTTTCATAGTGCAGTTGCAGACACATGACAATGACACTGTGCTATGAGCATAGTATGCTTAAAAGCTTTGAAATTATGATGCTTGTTGTTCTTTTTCTTTTGTGAAATCTTTTATTATTATGAAACCCTTTATTTACTTCTCATTTTCTTGATTTATGCAATTTTTTTGATAAAACTTATGCAACGGATTTATTAAGTATATAGAAATAAACTAATATCTTTGTGCTGTCCATATTCTTATTTTGACCCTCGAGAAAAAAAGGTGCTGTGCGATGGTGTTATCTAATTCATTGCTCCTTCCATGTTCTGCTGCTTTTGCTCCATGCAAGTGTTACTGAAAGTGTGATTCTGTGTAGAGAGATACTCTTATTTTTATATATGCCTTGAAACTTTGTGCTGATTATACCGAATGGTTGTTTGTAGCATTCCTCTGGAGCCTTATTTAAAATTGCCAAATAGATAACATATATTGATCTCAGATTCTCAGTGAGTAAAATTTCATGTGTATTATGTAGAAGAGAAATGATTCTGTAACATCTTAGCTTCGAATGTTGTATAATGAAAGCTATTGATGTCACTGCGTTAAGGAAAACTCAAGTTGGAATATTGGGATGGGTTTTCGAGGTACTTTATTTGTCGCAAACAATTTTTAATAATGAATCTTTGGAAGTCTAACTGCAATATTGGCAGTTTTTTATTAAAGCTTTCTATTTACATGTGGAGCTTTTCTTTTTATTGCGCATATTGGCTCGTTTTGTACCTTTTTTATTTGTTAAGATAAATAAAAAGACAAATATATCCTTCTTGTACTAAGATTCTACTTTATTCTGATATCTGTTCTCTTTCCTTTTTCAACCAATTTACAAGTGGCTCATTCCTGGAAGATGCAATGCTTGTCTCATGTGGACATTCTTTTGGTGGTCTCATGCTGAGGAGAGTCATTGAAACAGTAAGTAGTCCTCTTTCCCATTCAGTCTTCTGAGCATACATAGGTTTCATCTATGCATTAAGAAATGATAGCCTACAGATGATGAAAGTAACAGTTTTGCTTTTGAACCATAGTTGGTCACTGTATGACTTAACTTACTTGTGTTCCAAGATTGAACTTCTATTATTGCTGTCCGGGTGCTGGAAGATTGGTAGCTGCAGCAAAATAGAAAGTTTGATAGTTAGGTGCAGGATTATATGCAGGTTAAGGGTAAGAAATTTATAGACATTAGAGGATTCTTTATTGTATAAAATAGAACTTTCATTTGGGAATGAAAGATTGGCTAAAAATTAGACTTGATTGGCTATGTGCAATATCGTAAACAATAGTTATGAATTTGATGTCCTGAAGGTTCAGTAGTGGATATTTAGATTTGAAAATTTCTGAAACCTTTTGAAGTTGTGGAGATGAAGCCTGATATCATTCTAGAACCCTTGACAATAATTACTGGTATAGTCATAGTCACTTACGGCAAGTATGAAGATCACCAGAATGCCCCAAGTTAAACAGCTAAATGGCACCATTTCATTTCTATAGCAAAATATAAACAACATTAAGCTAGTTAATGCCTTGAGTTGTACATTTAAATCCGGCATCAAATATACCATGATGTTATGCTTACTGGCTAAGAGAATTGAAGCATGCGATTTCTTGCTCTTTGTACTTTTCATACATCTGTATTCTTATTTTGGTATTACTTGTGTTGTCTCATTTCTATTCCCATTGACTTTTGATATGTAACTGTTACATAGGAAGAGACAAGAATCATAATGACAATTATTGTTTCTGTTACAGTCAAGATGCACTCTCTGCAATGCCGATATTGAGACCGGTTCTCTGATCCCTAATCTTGGTATCTACCATTTCTTTGTAATTTTACTCTGTTTCAGTTCTGCCATATATACACAAACACAGATTATGTAGCCTTATTTCTGGTCATATTATATCTTACTGTATCTGATGCATTTGGTTCCTTGTTTTATCTTTTAATTAATTTTAATTAATTTTTTGTGACATGGTGTAAGTTTATTTCCTTCTCAGCTCTTAGAGCTGCAGCTGCTGCTGTCAAACATGAGGATGACCGAAGGTTATTTCGTAATGCTGCTCTCCGAAAGCGGCGGAAAGAAATGGGTGAACAAATGGATCCAATGAGAAGAGTGAACAGGGTATAAAACATAAGTAGCCTGTGTTTTTTTTGGCCTTTTCTATTGAAATCTTAGCATATGTTCAATGAGAATATACTTCTACAAGACGTTTTTCTCTTAGGAGTTCAAATCGCAGATGTCAAACTATGTGTTGAATGTGCAACAGGAAGCAAATGTATGGTGGCTATTTTTTAATAAAAAGATTACTTAAACAATGATAATGAGAGAGCAAGGGATCTAAAGTTGATCATGAATAATATGATTTACCCTAGAATCTTCTAGAAATGGACTTTATCCTGTCGATTTACCCTAGGATCTTCTAGAAATGGAATTTATCCTGTCTTGTGGTGATAATGTTACCCAACTTTTGTTGGGTCCATGTAATAAAAGAAAAATCCAGTCTTTTTTTCGCCAATTTTTTTTTGAATTCGTGATTCAAATGTTTTATCACACTTTTCTTTACTAAGGTTCTTTAAATTTGATTTGACAATTAATACTACGGATTGGATGGTGCAATTCCAGTGCAGATATTGCTTGTTTGCATTTCCTATATTCCTATTGATGGCAACAGTTTCCATAATATGCCTAGAAGTTGTCCACAGCATCAATATCAATATATACTACAATGTTTGACTATACATTTAATAAATGATAATATTTGCTATTCTATTTCTTATAATAAAAGGAATATTTGTGGGCAGTTGAATTTTAACAATTTTTTTTTTTTTTTTAAACTTTGCTTAAAGAGTATGTATACAACAAGAAAAGATTGGGATGTATGGGGCATTATTGAGGAATTTACTTTATATATAGTCAAAATGATTGCCATTTGGATTTACTTTTATGCCTAGAAGTTGTCCACAGCATCAATATCAATATATACTACAATGTTTGACTATACATTTAATAAATGATAATATTTGCTATTCTATTTCTTATAATAAAAGGAATATTTGTGGGCAGTTGAATTTTAACAATTTTTTTTTTTTTTAGAACTTTGCTTAAAGAGTATGTATACAACAAGAAAAGATTGGGATGTATGGGGCATGATTGAGGAATTTACTTTATATATAGTCAAAATGATTGCCATTTGGATTTACTTTTATGCCTAGAAGTTGTCCACAGCATCAATATCAATATATACTACAATGTTTGACTATATATTTAATAAATGATAATATTTACTATTCTATTTCTTATAATAAAAGGAATTTAACAATTTTTTTTTTTAAAACTTAGCTTAAAGAGTATGTATACAACAAGAAAAGATTGGGATGTATGGGGCATGATTGAGGAATTTACTTTATATATGGTCAAAATGATTGCCATTTGTATTTACTTTTATTTTATATATTTCAGTATCTTTATGAACTTGTATATAGGACATCGATTATAAACTTGAGAAATTATATATGAACCGTGAGAAGGGGCTTTCTGGCTCAAAATTTAGACTGTAGGAATTCAAAATTTTCTTATCATCTGTAAGAGAATATATCTGGGTGTGTATTTGTTTGTGTGTCTTTTGTTTCCTTTATTTTGTAGTTGATTCATTTGATGTTGATTATTTGTGTGACTCAAGAATGCCAGGAAGGCTGTGTATGAGCATTATATGGGTATAATTAGAAGTACTCATATAATTTCATGGTCTATGAAGAATTGCAATGGTTCTACCATGAACAATTTTCTAATTTCCTTCACCTTGCTCATATTCCAGGATTCAATCCGGCCTTGGTGTGTTTGGATTCAGCTGAAATTTTTATTCAGCATTAGTTTAACGCTTTGAAGCATAGAACTTGATTTAATTTCTCTATACTCCAAATATGTTTTTTCCCTTCCCTTTTCATCACAGTATCATAATTTCATAAATATTATTGCAGATTACTGGCATGGGGTTCCTATTGTAAATCAGTAGCTTCTCTCTTAGTTGACTTTCTATTTGTGGTGGAGTGGTGGTGGTGAACTTTATTTTTGTGTCTCTTCAATTAAACATATCTCCCAGCAGTAGTGTTAAGCTTTGCTGCATACAAGTTATTACAACCATATTACTTCAAGATTTTAAAATATAATTTTAAATTGACTTCCACAAAACCATGAAACAAATTGACTTCCTTCCACGGTGTATGTGTGGATTTTGATGAGATTGACTTTGGCACAAGCAGCAAACGAGTAAACATTAATTAACTAATTAGGATACACTTTTTGACCGAACAAAATGTTCAAGACTGTAAGAATTTAGTTTTCAGGAGACAAATTTATGTATATTAGCACTTAAATGTTTCAGGATAATGGGGATTTTACTGCTGCTGATGGACTTCAGCGGGGAGTACAATATCCATTTTCAGTAAATGAGAAAGTTATTATTAAGGTAAACATGTTCAGTTTTACTTTTCAAATTTTTGACCACTACTGTATGAGATGGTCAAGGGAATTATAGACAACCAATTTCTACAGGGTAACAGGAGAACACCAGAAAAATTTGTTGGGAAAGAAGCCGTCATTACGTCTCAGTGTCTCAATGGCTGGTGAGTTATCAATAATATTTTATTAAATTTGCATTTAGGCTCTTGATACATACATGAATTATGAGCAAGTTACTTTTGATGTAAAAACATTAAAAGTCAGTTTCCTTGCACATAATTAGTCAGCTTCTATTATGCCTTAGCAGATTTTCCTATTTAGATGTGTAAGGGGATGCTAAGAACCTCGTATTTTATTAGAAAGAACAGGAAAAATGTCCCCTGATCTGCAGATCTTTGATGGTTCACTCCTACCTGCCCGAAAATGACTGGATGCTTCCCTCTCTTCCCTCATCTATGTATGTAATAAAACTGTCCAGGATATAGGCTACGTGTATGTGGCTAATCTTCCTGCATTGCTTTTCCCAACTTTTCTATTGATTATTTTTATTGGCTTTTGCCATGCTTTTTTTACCTCGGGCTGGATGGGTTGTTTTCTCGTGCATCGCACTCTGTATAACATGGTTGTCAATCCAGGATAGAGCGCGTAGTAGTGGCCGACCTCCAGAAAAACTTTAGCGGTATAGCACATAGCGGGATGACCGCTATTCCAAAATATTTTATACAAATTAAATAATTAATACTATAAACACATAAATGCTGAAAAAAATAACCAATGGAGCACAAGAAGCCACTGATGCAGATGTTGAAGAGCTGTTTTTTTGTGAAGCCGCTCCTGTTGTTGGTTGAGAGGAAGATGACATCACATAACTACCAACAAGTGAGGAGGATAATAAAACAAGAGTCAGAAAAATGAAACAGAAGATGCTGCCTGCAGCTGGAACTAAAGAAAAAGAGAACAAAAGAGAAAGAAGAGGGAGTGGGTACTGGGTTCCCAACCTGGAAGGGGCTGGCCAGAAAGGGGAGTAGGTTTGCCAGAAACGCAAGGTACTAGACTGAAATCAACAGTGGGTTCCCAACCTGCAAGGGGCTGGCCAGAAAAGGGAGTAGGTTTGCCAGAAACGCAAGGTACTAGACTGAAATCAACAGGCGCCGGCCGGACAGTCACCGGTAGATTTGTCGAAGGTTGGGTTGTCGGAAATCAACAGGCTGTGGAGCTGCTGTAGTCTGAAAGTGACAGTCGAGGATTTTTTGTTCTCTTAAGCCCTGATTGGCTGTGAAATTCCCAAAAGATCCCAGCCCCCCTCTGAACACCCATTTTTAAGGGAATTTTTGGGTTTTCAGGTTCCCTCCCCTTGTGCGGCCTTGTAGCTCGTCACAGACACAATAGCGGCCACACCTTCAATCTGCGACGCTATTGCTCCAGAATTGCGACCACTGGCTGCTCCGCACCGCACAGCTGCTAAAGTGCGCTATTGACAACCTAGCTATATACACTCTGGTACCCTCTTGAAGTCGTGTGCTGTAGCAATATGAAACCAAGTACAACTGGCAGTGCAGTCTCGAGTTAAGCCTTGACTAAACCTTGGAAATCTTAATGCCATATTGCTTTTCAAATCCTCCTAGCCATTATTCTATTGCAACAATTCTTGCTAAGATGCCCACGATGTGGCAATTCCACCTAGAAGGTAAGGGTTACTCCTGCAACATGTTTCTGTATAATGCTCATGGCTCTAGGCTGAGTTGTAGGAGCAACTTTTACTTTATTATGAGTCCAAATGATGGAGTCAACAAGTTTTTGCCAATTACCATGCATGAAACATTAAACTAAAAGCCCATACAAAATGGGCACTCAAGAAAAACAAGACCATATGGAAATAATGAAGATTGGATTACCTAAGATGCTTTGCGCCCATAAGAAATCACAGAGCCAGTCTGCCAACCATTAATGATAATGGAACTCTGCGCAAAGTTTCCTCTTGCGATGGCTGCCCCAAACATGTAATTACATTTTCCAACTGAAATGGAATATTACTACCAAATTTTCATTTACCCAAAATATCACCAAGAAGACATAATCCCAAGCAAATAGTTGGCATGTCCTTTCTATTCTAGGTCATGTTGCATGGGATTGAAATGTTAAGATGGATAAGTGATTATGCAAGACAAAGAGGATCGGGAATATAATTATTAGAGAGAAATTTGGGTAGAGTCTCATCTTAGGGGATTTGGGTATATTTGGAGAAGATCCGTAGAATCATCGATAAAGAAGGTTGACCAAATGAAGAATAGTCTAATAGTTAGAGGTAAAAGGAGACAAGGAAAGACTATAGGTCAAACTCAAGCCATCAAGAGAGATTTAGAGGGAAACAAATAGACAATAATACATTGTAGGAAATAGTAGGGTCGTCGTCTTCATTTTACTAACTCTACCTCTACCCAGTGAATAAAGGTTTGGTTTTTGTTGTTCCTATACCCCCTTATGGTTGGTATCACTATATCTTATGCTGTAGTGAGTGCCAGCTAAAACTACCATGACAAGATATATGGATAATTTACTTGTGTAATTATGTTCCCCTTTGTTTGACTTAAAATTTTTGTAAATTCGTACAAGAGTAACAACTGTCAAAATCAACTTTGTGTTTTCCACTTTTCTGATTGATTTTAACTTGTTTCTACCAGTCAGTTCAAATGGCTGAACTGGAGCGGACTTATTATCCTATATAGAGTTAACAACATTGTATTTTGTATAATGTGAGACAATTAGGATGTTCTATTTATGATTTAGAATATTATTGAGGGCTATAGGTGGGGTTTGGTAGTTAATAATGGTTTTTTATTCAACACATTCTAAATGGTTAATTTACAAACTTTATCTTATCATACTTTCTTTGCGTTCTTTGGAATAATACCATATATAAAAAATCAGATTTGATTAGTCCTGACTGAAAATGTGAAATTCTCATTTAATGTCGAGCTTACTTCTGAACAGGTATTTGCTCAAGATTATTGGAACTGGAGAGAATGTCCGCCTGCAGTACCGTTCTCTTAGGAAGCTCTTAAACTCGCAAACCATGGAGGAACAGTGTTAGTCACAGGCAATTCAAAATAGCAGCTCTTTAAAATATATTTAATTTAGGTTTTCCTTCTTTCATTTTTAGACGAGGAGAAAAAGAAAAAGGTAACTTTTGTAGTCTTGATCCTTCAAAGCAAAGAATTATCTTTAATTTTATATAGAATTAAGTTGACTGATCCGGCTCCTTACAGCATGTGATAGAGATTTATGTAACTTACGAATGTAACCACGAGGTTATTGTGTAGTTAGGTCGGCTTATATTTATTGTAAAGAAAGCAGACAAAGATGGATGAGATAGCATGTAAATTGTAGCTTGTGCAATTACTGGAATGGATAAATTTATTCTTACCATAATGCATTTTTTTAAATGCATTTTTTTAATGGCAAATGTTATTTGTTAGTGTTTGTTTTGTTTGAACCCTAGACCTTTTGCTAACTCCTTAAGGTGTTCCAGCGTTGGGGATTACTTGTTTTTTTGGTAGAACGTGTTGCTTGTGGCCTTATGCTTTATACTTGTAAACTTGAAGCTGTAAAATACTGACTTGAAGGGTAAGTAGATAAGTGAACACATTCGTCTGTACCTCTGATGATGTACATTGCAAATTATGATAAAAGCGATTGATTTGGTTGGCATAGTCAGTGAGCACGTTTGAATATAAAGATAAAATTTTGCATGCATTCACGTAGTTCTCCATCCAAGCTGTTACATGGTCAGCGGGTGATAATTATACTTAAAAAGGATTCAAATTTCTTGCACTGTCAAGTAATTCTATGAAGGAATGGACATGCACATAGGAGAACACAAACATTATTGGAGAGAAGTTTGTTAGAAATTCAATGCGGGTGTTTTTCATATATTTACTCATTTTACATCAATACTGTAAACTTCAAAGAACAATGGAAGGGAAGAGTAAAAACTATAGTTGCCTTTAAGTGATGGCAACAGAAACTTCAGAAAGAATCTGTAGATTTTGTTTAGATCCAAGTGTAATAAATCCCAAACCAACAAAGTTGACAAAAAAGTGGTGGTCCTGCTGGCTATGGACAACACCTTCACTATAGTCTGGAATTTAGTGACGGGCTTGAGATTGAGATGATTTTAATCTCATCAATGCAATCTATTTGTAGATCCACTCGTTTGAACGTGCACCAGACTCATCCATATCTATAAAAATGCTTACGGCCTGCAGCAAATAACAAGAGCTCAGAAATAATGTTCACAGACCATTGTTTTTTCTTGGCAGCTACAACCTACTGAACCTAGATAAGGTTTTTTGTTTCCCCTATTTTGTATGGTATGTTTGGAACCGCGGTAGTGAAGCATCTAACACGCGGTGTACTTGAAACAGGTAGAGATAACTTCCGCGGTGATAATGCATTGGGGCACGAGAAAATGTCACCACACCGTAGATCCAAACATATGCTTAGGCTATTTGTCAGCTTAAAACATCAAGTTTCCATTCCAAATCACCCAAGTACATTGCAAATTGAACTAAGATCTCTAACAGACTCTTCAGTATTTCCCCTTCACAGAGTTTCTTTCTTTATAGCTCTTCTTTTTTCCCCACTCCGAAAGGTTAAAATACATTATTTCCCCACACACTCCTTCCTATGTAATAATAGTGCATCAAATTTGAAATTGAAGTACAGATCAAAGCTTAGAAGTTAATGACAGCACTTGGACTATTCATACATATGACAGAAGAGCATAATTTTACCTTCCCTATCCGAGGTCGTTCTTTCGACTTTGCTAGGCTGCTTCGAATATGTGAGACAGCTCCCCAACATTTTAATGTGTTTGCAACGTCATCAAGCCTCAACATATACTCTTCTTCAGTCAATGGGAAGGATCTCTAATAGGAGAAAAGGAAATCATTGGACATAACATACTGAAATAGGATTACATGGATAATCTCATCACACACATACTATACCACTTACAAGAAATTCTGTAGTCGTATGAAAAGCATCTAATAATCATGTACTTCAAAGTACAACTAAACGCACGATTTAAGTAGTCAGATATTGCTTTATAGTTTAAACTAGCAGATGGGACTCGTGCTCAGCACGAGTGTCAGAAAATCAACAGGAAATAACTTTTCTATGTAAAAGATGAAGATGTTGTCATTTGACGCAATGTGGATAACCAAACTAAGTGCAGTTATTTTTCTTAAGTGTAGTTAGTTTTCTTAAATTGAAGATAACAAAATATGAAGATACTGCCACATAGCGCAACGTGGATAACCAAATTAAGTGTGGTTAGTTTTCTTATAAAGATGATAGATTGACTGACACCATAAGCTGTTTTCATTTTGATTAATGCTACATAGCCAGTTTGACAGAATTCCATTAAAATTTGTCAAGGACTTAAGGGTGGCATCCAACTTATTGTGGCAAAGAGTTGTGTGTGTCTGGTATTTTCCTTTTTTTTTCCTGATGTATAAAATTTACATTTCAGTGGAAAGGAATCTACTTCAATCATTTATCATATAAATAGAAAATACAAGATGTAGCACAAGAGTTCTATTACCTGCTCCATGTACTTCCACATGACATTCATAGCAAGGAGATTTCTTCCCATGAATTCCTAGCATAAATCGTGTAACAGCGAAATAAGGAAAACGCAACATAATCCAAAGGAGAAACACAGATAATAGAGATTCCTATTTTAAGGTCCTATGAGTGTACAAGATGATCAAACTGTGTCTTAAATTAAATGAGTACAATTTAGGATATGATGAGAACATTCATCGATTTGCTATACAGAATTTTCTCAACCCCAAGCATGTTAATAAATAAGTACATATACATGCAATAAGGTGGAAAAAGACGAGTATGCACAAGTGATTTGATCACTATTTGCAGATGTCTATCAACTAGAGCCTGTAAGTTTTGGTATGTCAAACTATATGCCTGATCAACTAATGCAATCTGGATAGAGTTGATATGACGATATATCAGCTGAAGAATGTTTTTTTATATGCTAGAAGAACAACAATGTTATTTGTACACTTGAGTAAGTGGACAGCTGGGACACCTTGGTTAATGAGGTTTAAAATTGTGGTTAATGGCATATTCAGTTTGAACTTCATTAACCTAAGTGTTCCAAATGTCCACTTTCCAGGTATACAAATAACATTATTGATAGAAGAAATATTGGATATCTAGTAACTACCCTCGTTTCTGAAAAAATTTAGTTTGGTAGAAAACTCAGGAAAAGTTAATGTCGCTTGTAATTCCACTTGTAAAAAACTCACCTTCTTTATCAACTGGACATCATAAGATTTCCCATATTTGTTCCTGATAAGAGTAGCAAGGTCAAATCCACTAAACGTGGAATCATCTGTACCGACTATTTTCTCGAGACTCTCTCTGAGCATTTCATTATTCACCTGATCCATTTTTCAAAAAAAAAAAAATAGCCAGATTCAGAGGTATGCAGCAGAGCAATGGAAAATTAATATATTGTTCTGAGGACCAAGAGCTTGGACATAATCCAATTCCAAAAGAACTTCAACATAAATATATATTTACCATAACATGATTATGGAAGCAAATGGATTTTACTTAAATATACAACAACATTGCATAAAGAAGATAGAGTAGAAATACCAGAATTAAGAAGTCAAACAGTTGCCAATTTATATTAGACACACAGCTATTTCCACTTCAATTCAGTCGTAATTATTACACTAAGGCAGTTAGCATCCTGTTAAATGTGGTTAGTATTCAGTTCGAGGTAGTTACCTTAGCTTAACTTAAAGCTGAACTCATCAGTATATAAGGCATTGCCTTGTTATGCAATGTAGATTGTATTCATTTTTGCAATCCATATAAATGAGAATGATATTTCTCTCTGAACTTTCTCTGATCGAGCTCTGCAGAGCTCTACATTGATAATTTAGAAATGGATAGAAAAGAAATAACTCTAAAATGTTGCAATATATTAAAACAAGGATTTCATATCCAACCGGTTCATTAGAGGAAGGGGAAACAAATTAAGAGAATAGATGTAATGGAAAAACAAAGAGTTGCCATACATTGATAGTGTTTTCAGACATACCTCTAATCATATTATACCATATTTCCCCATCTTAAGATTGGTTTATATTGTAGTAAGATGGTGAAATACGATTGAACGTTGTGTAAAACTTTTTTATGTTGTGGAGTTATCTATAATCTATTTAAAAAAGTTAACTACATTAATGACATGTGGCGAAAGCTCATTCACCTGCTCAAAACTGTTTTCCCACCTTTTTTTCCTTCTTGAATGTGTTGTGCACCCGTGATTCACGGGTGTCTTTGACTAGTTAAACTCTATTAATCTGAAAAACAAATGCTTTAAGTGCCTAGATGTTTACTTGTTGAGACACTCCCATAAAATTTGATAGAAATACATGTTGATATGTTTTACAATGCAATGAAGGGAACTGAGAAATCAACATACTCCTCCTATCTGATCATCATTCTGAGATTTGTTCTTGCCAATGTCATCTGAGTCAAAAGGATCCATACTGTTACTCACTGGACTGGCAAAAAGGGGCCTACATTTTCTGCCACCATGGCCACATTTATGGACAACATTAAGGAAGTCCAATCCTCTGGAGAATGGAGCCTTATCGATACTTCCTTTGTCAGGATGATCCTGAATTCTTAGGGGCCAACCACACTGGTGGGTGGACATAATGTTCATTGTGTCCTGCAGTCAATTTCATAAAAAATACAAAAGAAAGTAGAAAAAAATGTTAGCAACAAAAAAAAAACCAGAAATACTTGTTATTAACCAAGAAAAAGAAAGGTAATCTTTTGTAGTGTGTTTGGATAAAAGACAAAATGGGCATTTGAAAAGTAGGGCATGGAAATCAAGAAAGAGGTGCAGAATTTTACAAACAAAACAGACCATTATAGAAACAAAATATCTTAAGACAAATCATTACTTTGATCATTTACAATTATTCAAACTGATTAACATATAAATAGGAACTGAGTTAACTAACCATCCTACTCCATGCACTCAAATTAGGTCATCTTATGCTTTTCCTTGATTCAACTAGAAATTGTTTGTTTTGTTCCTCCTTCCTTTATAAGCTAATACTAAAAATACTAAGGGTCTGATTAATACACTTTTTAAAAATAGATAAAGAACAAATTTTATTCTTGTTAAATTTTACAGAAAACTGTTTTTAAAAAAGTATAATCAAACAAACTCTAAATTTCTGCTAAATTAACTGAGCATAATAGAGTGGCACAAATAAAAACTTTTGCTCCTTATAACCAAAATCACGCGGAAAGAGCCATCTAATTATTAATAAGTAGTTTTCTCATGTAATATTTTTTTTCTAAAAAAAAAAAAAAACATACGTGCGGTAAATCATCAATTAGAATCTAATATGATATGACTCTATTAAACATAAACATGTTTCATGCCCCCCCCCCCCCTTTTTTTGTTTCCAAGTGAAGAAACTAGTGAATGAATAAAAGGAACAGAAACTAGTGAACTGTGTGTGAGAGGTTTAGTATACAGCAAACCTGGTAAATTTTACCTGTGAAAGCCAGAAGCAGAGACCAGTTCGGTTGATTATTATTATTTTATTTTATTTTTTGGTTATTTTTTTGGGGTATCGGTGAAGGCTCCAATATTAGCTAGAAGAGAGCGTAATAATAATAATAAATTATTGATTCCTTCCAGTACAGTGTCTAGTCTATCATCATCATCATCAAATAAGAGGCTTGTTCGTTTAGAAATAGATAACAAAAAACTGGAAGTAAATAGGGACCATTATTTGTGGATATGAAAGCTTGTTATGCCGTTTAGGCAATGAATGACTACCTCATGTTCTCACGTCACGTGTTTGCTGTCCCGTAAGCAAGGCCAACCACAAGCAGCCATGCGCAAAACGCTTGTTAGACGCTAGTAACAAAAAACCACGTCATTTGTGTTTTGTTTAAATTCAATTATATTTCACATTCATCGTATGAGTTATTGCATTCATTAAGTAGAATGAGAAGTCAAGTAAGTAATAAGAAAGGGTTGAATACCCAAGAGCGCTTGGATGAGATGGTAGCTTCTTCCAAATTTAACCAAGTATTCTGCTCGATTTCAAATTTAACGCAAAGAATGTTAAAACTCTTGAGGAGAGCTTTGTCGTCGCTTGTAGTCTCACATTTCGAAGGATTAGTCTCCACAGTTGCGTGCGGAGGATACCCGATTTAGACGAAAAAAATAAGAAAGGGTTGAACTGAAGTGTAAGCTAAATAAAATATATATAGAATGATCATGTATTAATGTTTTTTTTTCAAAATATTTCAATCAATTAATAAATTTGTTATGGGCAAATCTCTCTCCATATAAGTGGTGTTTTTTTTTATTGGTCTTATATACATATAGGGGGCAGCTGTAGCCTCGAAGGTGGGCGGGATGTGCGATCGCATGAGACTCTATTTTTTAGGGGCACCAAATTTTATTTATTTATTTATAAATGCTACTACATATTCGGGTTGATAGATACACCTATAACCAATTTTACTATAATTCAATTGTAATTTGCTGGTTTGGTTTGAACTTTTTAATGTTGCAGTAATCTTTAATTTTTTTCTGCAATATTTTATTTCCTCGAGGTTGTATTAAAATAATTAATTGTTAGCTTTTTGCACCTCTTGTGTACTGAAGACTATCTGCTTTTGATAATCAATATATATATTTGACTTATATAAAAAATAGGGCACCAATTTCTTAGTTCGCACGGGACACCCGAAATGTCAGGACGAGTGAAAAGGAGAATTAGTGCGATTTGCAGGATCGAACCCCGACACACACTATGAGACGAGTTGGGTAACTCAAAAATTAACCTGAGCTTGAGCATAACCAAATATTGGGTTAGAAGATAAAACCCTACTTTCACACCCTTTTGACCATGAGAAAGAGTCAAACTTGACACCAAATAGCTCACATCATAGGTCAGATCAAGTTGTGCACAACTTTGTTTTTCACAAACATTCAATCATATTTTATATTGTAGTATTACTTCTTGAAACTTTTTATATTGTGATAACATGATAATTAGTAAAATATGATTGAATATATACGAGGACATATCTGCTTACTTGATATTGGGGTATTTGTTCCCGCTAGGATTTGGATAAATTCAATATTATTATTATTATTATTATTATTATTATTAGTTGTTCCAACATATACTACGTATTATATATTATATTTTTTTTGATAGGTAAAAATCATCTCATTAAATAGAATCCGACAATAAATCAAAAGCCAGAATTGCAGAAATACAACTAGGAGATTCCTCAACCCAAATCTGATCTAAATTGTGGAGAGCAAACTTAGCCAAATTATGGACAACTTGGTTTGCTTCCTGCCTAACATGTGAAAATTTAAAACTGTAAAAACACAAACAAAGTTGTTGGCGGTCAACGATCAAAGGAAACATATACGAATTTAAATTAGTATGACTCTTTATATATTATATGAGTATTGCTCCCTGCATTCTTATATATAAGTATTGCCACCACAATTTAAAATTGGGGTAATGGTCATTTTAGTCTCTGAAAGCATATAAACTATAATATAGTCCCTGTAAGTGTTTTTCGTCCGTCAATTTAGTCCCTGCCGTTTCCCAATTAGTTGACACCGTCCAAAATCATGACGTGACTGCTGATGTGTGATAAAAATTAGTGACTGAGGTTCCATGTAAGCTCCAACGTGGCCAGGGCAAAATGAATGAAAAAAAAAAAAGAACGCTGGAGAAAGGAGACGAAGAAAAATATAAGACGAAGCAAGCCATCAAGAAACCCCTCGATCTCCCTTACCAATTCTCTCCCATATTGCAACCCCACCCACCATGATATCTTCCGGTGTGACTGCATATTGATCTGAAACAACCTCTCTCTCTCTGTCCCCATTTTTTCTATTTCACCTGAAACCCTAATCCTTTTGTTAATCTTCCACAGATTTGGGCCTCCACTCAGTCCTGTCCCGCACAATTTCAGCACCATCTTCAAGTCGAAGCAAATGCTTGCACTCAATATGTCCGCTGTGAGCTAGATTGCCAACATCAGCATCAGATACGGCAGTCAGGGACTGGAGTACACTGTCCTTACCACACTCCCTCCTATACTCCAAAGTCATAGCAAAAAGCTCCTGACTCTCCAAGATTGCCTGTGAAGCACTCTGCAACAATCAAAGCACAACCCTTTGGTTAAGAGCCCTGATCTGATCAACCCAATGCATGACAAACAAAACTATAAATTGTGCTGTTAAGGAGTGGCTACGTAATGCAGAAATGTGTGGATGCATTGTGCAGAATTATGCAGACAACATTTGTACAACTATGCTGGGATGTGAGGATTCTTTTGAAAGCTTTGGAGTGTGCCTGAAGGGTGTAAGATTAGCAAAACAATGAAAGGGAGAGATGTGAATATTAGCAGGCATGATTGTTATGTTAATTGATGGGCATATAATGGTGTAATGTGCTTAATTAAGATATGTCAATGGTGGTAGTTGATCAGGTGCCATGTACAATTGGAATACCAAGTTGTATTGAATTAGTCTTGTACTAAGTTGTAATAAAAAGAATCTTGTACTACCAAATTGTACTGAAAATTTGAAGATTGAGAACTATTTTTCTTGTCAAATATGTCAGTTTACAAACAAGATAACCAACAAGTGGAACTTGAGGAAGATATATCCTTTGGTCACTGCTAAAAACAAGTTAAACACTAATAAGTTTTTTAAGTAAGGGCTGACAATTACATGCTCCTAGACTCCAGTAAGGTAATAACTTCAGCTTCCTAAAAATTCAAAGAAACTTCAGCTTCCAAAAAATTCAAAGAAAGTGTATTCTCATTTAATATAGTACAATAGTAGTAGCGCAATACTGAGAAATTATTCATATCATGAGTTTGAGGTAGAGCTAGTTCACCTTAAAATTGGTCAAGTGATTTCAAAAGCCAAAATTTGTGTAAAAATGAAAAGTAGAACAATTAAACTTCTTATATGGAAAACCCAAGCCAGTTTGATAGCTTGCAAGATATATTCAACAGAATTCGATAACTTAAAAAACTTAGTAGTGTTTAACTTGCCGGATGGAACATATAGTTTAGCACCACCTTTGTCAGCAAATGACTTGGCATAAAAAATTGACATGATGATTATGCATTTTACAGAGTAATTATGCAGAATTTTGCACTTATGGATTTTACAGAATTACTTATGCATTTTACAGATTATGCATTCTGGTTTTGTGCACTTATGGATTTACTTATGCAGAATTTTACACAACTCATTACATAATGTGCAAGTAATTTCATTCAAAACTGATTTGTGCATTGCTTGTGCATTCTGATTTTGCTGCTGCGACTGCATTGATGCTGCTATACTTTGCTGCATTTTGGTTGTTAACTGCATAAACCAGAAATCCTTGAGGACTGCAGAATGTTGCTGCAGCAAATTGATGACAACTATGTGACTCATGTAAAAAGGCAGCTGCTGCTCATGGAATGGTTAGGATAACAAAAAAGAATGCAACTAATTTTACTTTACATTAGCAACACTGCTGCACACATTTGTGGTCATGTAATGTGGATCGATCATCTTCAATTCCAATAGTATAGAAACTACTCACATTCAATATAAAATTGGCTTAAATATGATTAAAATTGAAACAACATTACAAAGTCAGAACACAACTAAATTAGAAACAGGAAACCAGTAACAATTTCATTAAATGGATTATCACTTTCATTGAATCAGAAACAAGGAATGTTACACAGTGAGCGAAATCAGATACCCGCATATTGGTGACTTTCTTCCATTACATCAAGCAACTACATTGCTGAATCAGAAAAAAAAAAATCCAAAACAAGACAATTACCCACAATCCCCACCGTTCCAGTTACAACAAAACCCAAGTACCCATAATTCCCACCGTTCCAGAAGAGTGCGCATCCGCTTTTGAGCAATCAGCCACCTGCATGTCTTCATCGGCATTCAAGAAAAACCGACAATTTCTGGTGGTTTTCAAAGACCATGTTCCAGTTTGAAGCAAACCCGTGTGCGAATCAAAAATTACCCAAATTTCTGGTTTATGCAGTTAACAACCAATTCGATTTTAGGGTTTGGAGAAATGGATTTGCCACGTTGGGGATTTGGTGATTTAGGGATTTGGGGGATTCAGTTCCTTCATTTTCTTCGATCTCTGATTTGTTTTTTTCTTTTAATTTTGCCCTTGGCCATGTTGGCCTTCCACATGGACCACAGTCACCAAAAATCATCACACATCAGTAATCACGTATGTATTTTGGATAGTGTCAACTAATTGGGTAACGATAGGGACTAAACTGACGGATTAGAAAACACTTACGAGGACTAATTTATAGTTTATACGCTTTTAGCGTCTAATGTGACAGCGAGTCACACTTCCAAGGATTAAAGTGACCATTATCGCATTTAAAATTTCTAGAACTACCACAGAACATATATGTAAAATTGATTTCCATAGTTAATGTACATTTATTAAGCTCTTTTTAAATTTTAATATTTATGCAAATATGATGAAAAAAGGGTACACACCAAGGATTAAAGATGGAAACGCACAAAAAATAGAGCACCAAGAAAGTAACAGTACACACAATAATTTTTGTGGTTCTACAATTCTTGCCTACGTCTACGGAAATGCTTTAAAAAAATATCCATAGTCTCAAATAAGAGTACACGTGTTGTAGAAATTTAAAAATTCACTCCAAGTTGTGTATTGCCCTACAAACCTTACGTATCCCACTCGAATTACAAGGAATGATAAACACTCATTGACATTCTCATTACACTCACACTTGCTCACTTCTATTGGACTTGGAATCTTAAACTCCTTACATGACCCACCCTTATATAATAGAGGGATATGATTTCACTCATGAATATTAGATAGTGGATACTATTGTCTTCACGTTTTCAAAATTGTTGTAAATTGTTACTCCTTCTTTTAAGGATCAATTCAGACGTTCCAAGGGTCAAATTTTGAATTCCACTAACAACAAAAATTTACTATCCATTGAAATTACTCACTTGATTTAATGCTTGAAAATTTGAATTGCTTTTCCAACCAATTCATCCTTTAATTAAAATTTCAAAACTTCTGCATCATAATTTTTTACCTTCTTTTCTTTTTTGTTCACCACGTATCCTTCTCATTGCTTGTTCTCCTAAATAGCAAATATTCTTCTCAATTTCCTTCCCTTGCATGACCAAGTGCTTCCCCTTGTACGCATTGCATCTCCATTTTGAACCAACAAACTTGTATCCATGTGATGTCGTCTTCTCCAAATAGATGATATTGGCAATGGCAAAAGGTAAAAACCGTACATTGTGAGAAGCTTGAACTGCACTGTTGTAAAGCTTCATATTGACATTCTCAATGCCTTCGACCTTCATTTTGTCACCATTTCAAGCATAAAATGACCAATCTATCCATTAGTTTTCAAGGTCTTTAACATCACTTTGACTTAGCGACCTTCTCAATTGTTGCTAAAAACACATCATCGCCTTTAAGAATACTCACCATATTAGTATGAGATCATCCTTTTTATTCTCTTTTAATTTAAGTCCTCCTTCATTTGTACACACCTAACTTGTACATGACATTCTCATCACAATAGTAACACTCCATATTACTCGAATCACATTGAGGGCACAATTGTGATTTTGATTTTTCTATTGGCCCACCTTATCTCTTTGACTCACTCCTTCCTCATTCAGGCTCATCTATAGCTCGTGTACAATCTTTATTACTGATATTCTCATTTCTCATAATTTTCTCATTTTAACGTCTAAACTAAAGGTTTGTAGGACCTTAGCTGTGAGGCCAATAACATCAACATTTGCTCCTTATCAGAGAGTTTATCATACACATTTAGTAGTCGAAACATTAACTAATTGAATGCATTAATGTGATCATGGATATTTCCCCTCATCTCTGTTTTGAGTTAGTACAACTCCATCTTCAAACAAAGTCAAATAGTTACCGATTTCGATGCAGATATGCTATAGAGCTTATCCCATAAGGCCTTCGATGTTGTCTCCTTCAACATGTTATACTTGACCTCGAGAGCTATTGCTAACCAAATAGTACTCATGACCTTTTGTTGAATTCTCTTCCAATTACTTGAACTTATGGTCGTTAGCAAGTCTGTTCAAGGCCTAGTTGTACCAAGAAGTTTTGAATAATACTCCGCTAAACTTTAAACTTTATTTTCCCATCTAAAAAGGAACGTCAAATTTAGGCGTGTTTCCCGTCATAAATCTAATATCACCGTTAGAGAAAAAAAATCACACAAACAATGGAAACATGCAAAAAATTCAACACAAAGAAAGTGATAATGTACAAGATAGTTTATGGTTTAACACCTCTTGTAACACCCCAACTTTCTTAAGCTTAGTAATTAAAGACCCTAATGAAAAGGGGAATTTAATTCCTAAGGATTAAAGAGGCTAATAACCTTTAATCTAGTTATTTAATGCAAAATTGGAACTTAGGGGGTAAAATAGTAATTTTTTCAAGAATTTAGGAAATATGAGACTAATTATTTATGAGTAGTTTAATTTATTAATTTATCTAAGGTTGAATTAAGGATCAAAGGATAAATTAGGAAATAAAATGAGGACTTGTTAGTCAATTTTTACTAAACCTATGCATTTACCCCCCACCATACTCCACACTTTCCCTCATTCCACCTTAGCACCCTCTCATCCCCTTATTTTTGAAACACACACAGGCTGAGAAGAAGGAAAGAAAAGGGAAAGCAGAAAAAGAAAGAAAAAAAAGAAGGAAGAAGAAAGAAGAGAGAAGAGGGGAAGGGGGGATGACGTGCGCGACGGAGGAGAATGAGGGAAAAGGGTTGGGCGTGACAGCCCTGGAGGCGGCGGCGCGCCGGAAGGAAGGGAGAACGAGGCCGGGAGCGAGAGAAAACAGAGAGGGAAAGAGAGACAACGCGAGAGAGAGAGAGGGGGGGGGGGAAGAAGAAGAAGAAGAAGAAGAAGAAGAAGAAGAAGAAGAAAGGGGAAATAAAGGAAAGGAAGACGAAGAAGAGTGGGAAGGAGATGAGGAGCTTGATTCAAGCTTCCATGGAAGATGGGCTACGGTTCAAGCAAAATGTTTGGGGTTCAAGCTCCAAAATTGGGGGTTTCATCACCTAGCTTGAGGAAGCCCTAAGGTAACATAGATTCCCCTCTCAAAACTCCAAATTTAGGGTGTGCTAGGGTTCCATTTTATTGTTTGTCTTGATTGGAATTTAGTAGTTGATATTTGAATTGGTGAGAGTATTGACCGGCTCCATGAGTATTCTTATGGTTTGTCCCAAAAATCCTACATTTACATGTTGTTTAAAAATGTTTGGGAGTGAAATTCTTCGGATTTGCAATTATATGAATGTTATAGAAGATGTGTAACACCCTGTCGAGACAGGGCGTCACTTTATCCTGACCTTAGCAACAACACATTTTCAATCCAATATCAGCGTACGCAACAGGATACACTGGTCGTGATGCAACACTACTTCCCAGACTTTAAGTTCTTAAACTTCTTATTCATCTGTTATTCATCATCATAAAATATAGAAAACACATAAAACGAAGGAGTAAGACACTCATCAATCACCATCAAGTAGGAAAACAGCGTAGCAGATAGACTGTCACCATGCACATCAGCATATCACAACAATTATTAACATAACTTACCACAAATACACACTCAAAATCTTGAGTATACGGTCACAGACCAAACCATACTGATACGTCATATTGACAATCTCAACCACACGGTCACAAACCACATCATACCCTAATATCACAGATTGACACATGTCACCGGTCTTTCAGGCTCAATTACCAGCCCTACAGACCCAGACCACCAGACGTTTCAGGCTCAATTACCAGCCTTACTGTCCCAGAGATTTCATGCTCAATTACCAACCCTACTGACCCATACTATCACTGAATACTGCGGGCCAATAACGCCCTACTTCTTAGACCGATCATCAGTTTCAGGGCACAAAAATGAGACTTAAGTTGGTTGTCCCAGGAACATATCCTGATACGCTATCCTCTCTGATTACCGACTACGGCATCCCATACTACCATATCCGATTGTTGGAGTAAGACACCGTCCCGTGCACAAAGACGACATCCCCCATACCGGGAATGGCCAAGATTGTCCACCTGTCAGACATGGATTCTTGGAGCTCGGTCATATACACCTACTCCATACTACTCTGTACCATCAATCATATCCATCTCATGTACACCAACCTCGGGTACACTGACCCGACTATCGCCACTGACAACAGGGTATCGACGATAATATTTGCTATTACCATCTAGGGATTCGCAATCCTCTAACCAGATGGCGTCACCCTTGACTCATACATCGAACTTACAAATATCATATACAGCCAGTACATAAATATCAGCATGTTAGTCAGATTATCAACCATCCTTAATCAACATAAGGATCAACCCTAGTGTCGCTCAGGCGACCTACTACTGACATGTCATCAATCAACACATCAACAGTCACACAATCATAAAGCAATCATATCAAAACATCTCAACAATTCAGCATCCATCCATAAACTTCAATAGATAATTCCTAAGGTTGATAGACCTCTGACAACTGTCCTCAGTTATCACGGGTCACAACCCCTCTCCTGAGGTGCTGCTGTTATCAACCCCTAGTAAGGTTAAGGTCCCCTACACATGTTAACAACACTACTCTACTACCTATTTTCCCTAGTGATTAAGGTATCTTCTGCCTTACCTGACTTAGAAGATTGATGCCGCTTGCGTCTCATCCCCGCGTCCCTGTCGCGCCTCCCAAGCTCCTTCACGCCTTCCCAAAGGATCCTTTGGAAAAAGTGAGGAGAATGGAGGGTGAAGGGTGGTATTTATAGCCATTTTGGGTCCATCGCGTCGCGATGGTCATCAGGCACAAAGGCCATCGCGTCGCGATGAGGGACACGTGTCAGCAATTCCACGCTCTGATCCACCGACTTAACTACCGACATACATCGCGTCGCGGTGGTTTCCTTTGAAATCTCCGCCGCGTCGTGACGATCCTTAAAGAGTAAAATTTCGTTTTCGTCCTTCTAGAAGTTTCTAGCGTATTCCATGCTTTTCCAGGGGTTTCTACGTCTTTTTCAAGCCTATTTCATCCTTAATTAGGGTTTCTAACTCCCATTTATCACTTAATTAGTGATCTAATTATTTTCTAATACTGTTTTGAAAATCAGGATATCACAGGATGTATGTAGGTTGTTTGGATAAATTGATAAATATATGTGATGTGTTCTTAATTTGAAAATGATTTCAAAGTTATGTGATTAAATTGAATTGATTGTGGACTTTGTTGTGTATTGGAGGAGGGTTGGATTGCTGTCCCCAACCCCCACAAACATCAGTGAGATGTATTTCCCATTGTGAACTTCACAGGGCTCCAATTGGGATTAGGTGTGAATCATGATAATGGATTGATTATGTTGTTTTGAGTGTCAAAATGTATGTTGTGTTGTCAAAAATAGGATTTTCTACATTTTGTCTGCATGAATCGATTCACAGGGTGGTGAATCGATTCATCAAGGCGCTCAGGCCCTCATTTTGGTTCTGCGAATTGAAATGTGAACTGGTGAATCGATTCAAAGCTTGGGTGAATCGAATCCTGCTTAAGTGAATGAATCGATTCATACACTTGTGAATCGATTCACACACTGCTTTTCTGCAAAATTTTAAGTTTCACGAAATCCTTTCTTGGTACGATATAAAAGCTATAGTTTAGGGTTTTTGTAATCAACCTAGTGTTGTACTTTAATGACATAGTTGATATATGATTAATGCTAGATATGGATGAATATTTCAATTGAATTATGAGTAGGATTAGTTTTGAATGATTATGTTTGTGTTTGTTTGGGAGGAGTTTTCCATACGTAACACACTACATATGGCTGAAAACAACAGTAAAAGTTCTAAATTAAAGTCTATGTTACTGAGTTTCCATAACTCACTATGTTTGAGGCGTTATTTTCAGGTACAAGCATATCGAAGAAGCTAGAGCATGAACCTATGCTCGGTCTTGCCACCATGCGAGATCTAGATTTATGACACTGGATCACGAGTCAAGAGTTGTGTTATTTTTATTGTCTAAGTTTAGTATGAGTTTATTTGACGCTTTGTAGTCGAATTTGGAGTCATATTGGTTAGGTGTCCTAGTACTTTTTAAATTTGAATGTAGTTATTGGTAAATGACTTTTATTATCAAATTTGTTTTATAATGTCTTCTGTTTCAAAGATTTTTATGTAGTCAAAGTAGTATATTAAAAAGGATTTATTTCCTATTGTTTATTTTGTAAAGGGAAAATTTTTCACGTTTAACTTTTAATTCCAGTTAATTTAGTAGGTAATGCTCTGATTAGAGTCAGGGCGTTACACCACTTCTCTGCATCTACCCAAACACTAACAAAAATGTTCACTATTTTTTTTTGATATTAAAAATGTTCACTATTTTTACACTATTAAGCTCAACAAAATGACATTTTATCTCTCATTCATTGACACGTTATTTAATTTTAAAAATAAAATATAGTGAACCTAAAGCGAGGTTGGCGCAGTGGAGCGTAATGAGCTTGCGTCAGAGCGTATCGCGAGCAGTCACTAGTCCTCTCGAGGTGAGACAAATATAATTACATTTGTAAATGCTCAAAGAGCCTGGATGTCTTCCCTGTCTTGGACTGAGACGCTATCCCCTCACCCTAAATTTGTTATTATCAAAAAAAAAAAAAAATAGTGAACCTAAGGTCCTAAACGAAAGGCAATGAGTGGAATGTTATTGTTACACATACTAGGTTAATTAAAATTGCGCGGGAAGGAAGAGGTGGTGTGCACTGGAAGTAAGATCGAGAAGAAGAAAGAATGAACAAGAAAGAGAGAGAGGAAGTTGAAAGGTGGATAACGGGAGATGAAAGTGGTGGTGAGATGCTAAAAAGGGTGTGGAGAGTGCGACCTTTCATGCTTCCTCCTCCGCTTCACAGGGTTCCTCTCCGCGTCGGCAACGTCCTCGAGCTCGTAGGTCCCTCTCCTTCCGCCAAAACGCAAATCCTCATTCAGGTCTCCTCCTTTCTATTTTCTCCATCACAATTCCCAATCCACACTTCAACGATGCGTGAGTGTATTAATTAATAATTAATTAATAATAATAATTGTTAAATTTAGGCTGCAATCAGTTGCATTCTTCCCAAAGAGTGGAACGGGGTACACTACGGAGGCTTTGACCATTTGGTACTCTTTATTGACCTCGATTGTCGTTTTGATATCACGCGTTTCTCTCAAATGCTCATTCATCGGATTACGGAACCTCACGGTAACCGCTTTCCCTTGTTTTGAACTTTTGATTATAATTTTTGGTTGATTCACGCTCGTGTTTATGTTTGTTTCTCTCTGTGATGGAACAGGGGAAGCTAATGGAGATTATGATAAAACGTTGTATAATTTGTGCATGGCTCGTTTTTTGTATGTCCGTTGTTCCGACAGTTTTCAATTTCTTCAGACTCTCAAGGTAAAGGGGTTACCTCTACCTCCAAACTTTTAACTCTAGTGGTTTTTTTTTTTTTGGCAAAATTTCTTTATCTAGTACTCCATTTCAGAAACCAAATTTAATGCTATTGGACAAAGGCTAACTACAATTGGTTGATAAAGTGATTGTGTGAAAGAATTGTTATTTTTTTTTTATATTTATATTTGTGGTACAGTTATTGTTATTACTGTACCCGACTTGAACTTCCTTGTATATATTCTGATATAACTTGGACCTCTTTGTACAGTGCTAGGCAGTGAGGTGTACTCAGAGATTAAGGGTTTCTCGCTTTCACTCTTTTAAGTAAAATGGGTCCCATAGTAATAAGTGACTAAGAATATTGAGAAACTTTGATCCCTAATGATTTCTTGATGCCAGTGCATCTCGTGACAAAATAGTTACTAATTACTATAGTTCATTATGGTAATTTCTCGTCAGTGCATTACTTAAAACAAGAAAAAAAAGGGTTGCTGCTCACTGATATTAACCCTCTTCATTTTGTTTTCCTTCTGGGAACTAACAGTTATATTGTCTTCTTAAATCTTAGCTTTTATGATTCATTTTCTAACTTTTGTCATTGAAATGCTTTATTGATATAATAATAATAGTGAATGTAGTCGAGTATCAATGTTTATTTTTGTTAGATTTCTGTGGTTAAAGAGAAACTAAGAGAAAGGGAGAGAAAGTGAAAGGAAAAAACAGTAGAAGGTTTGAGAGAAAATGGATACTGAATCTGTTTACTGTATTCTAAATTCTTAAGAGATCTAAATTTGTCAAAATATAATAGTGTAACTCTAACTCACTCTATCTGATTCGACTAATCTGACGTCTATCGGTTCCAAGATCTAACAAAAACCGAAGCCGAGACACATGCTCTAGAAGGAGCGTAATATAAACCAGCTACCCTAACAATTTTTAACTGCTGTTTATGTATCTTATTCCTTTTGTTCTGCAACAGACATTACATTGGCGCTTAGATAAGGAAAAAGAAGTTCACGGGGTTAGTGCTCACCTGCTCATGATTGACAGGTACATTTCTTCTTGCTTTTTCTTGAAAATGAATATTTTACAGCTTGCTAAGGTGGAAGTGGAAGAGTACCTGGGTAAAGTTAGGAAGAGTACCTGGGTAAAGTTAGCAGCCTTTAGTAGTTGAGAATGATCAAATTTATAATTTGATATTCTTTTGTGAAATGAATATGGTCTTTTTTTGTTTTTTTTGTTGTTTTTCTAATTTGCAGAAGTTTAAGGTGAGGTTTTCTTCAAAAATATAAAAGGGTTCAAGTGTGATCTTGTATTTGCTATTAGTTTGGTAATCATCTTACTATGAGCAATAGTCTTTTTCTACTCCATGAATTCCACCCATATAATGCCATGTTAATAACTATTGGTTTTAAAAAGCTGATATTGTGTATACTTGTGGTGAATGATGCAGTTATTTCACAGCTTCCAGAAAACTATTTACACAGAATACTGTAAATAAACAATAGGCTTAAATGGGAATATGGGATTGGGATTTGTTGATTAATTTTGATTTCAGTTTTCAGTGAAATATTTTACTAGCTGGAATAGGGGTTTATGGTCTGTCTACTATTCACAATTGCATAGTTTACTATTCACAATTGCACAGTTTCTCAGTTGTCCAACATTCACACACTCTTGGCATTTTTACTATTTTGGATGATCATAGGAATAAAGTCCGCTATCAACACTCCCTCTCAAGATGATGGATGTCTGTCATCGCCATCCTACATGGTTTGAGTGAAAAAATATATTAAAAAGACTGTTGGTAAAGATGTTTCTAAGAAAACTGTTGTTTACTTTAAAGTTTCTTTTATAAACTATTTCTTACTCTTCTATTCTTGATGATACTGTATCATTGTCAACTTAAAATATGATACTCATTAAAATATAACTTGGACCTCTTTGTACAGTCCATGGGGTGCTAGCTTGGTGGTAGGAGCTTGGCCTTGTAACCCCAAGGGACATGGTTCAAATCCTCTCGGGGACAGTTGTAACATGGCCATTAGTGCCACTGAAATAATAATATATCCCCTTCCCCTTTAAAAAAAAAAATTATAAAAAAAAAATCTTGTAAAGAAAAGATAAATAATCTTTGATAGCATTTCTGGAATATGAATATGAACATGATATATGTGGGATTGGAGTTGAGAACAAGTGAAGATTTATAAATTGACAAGATTTTCTGAGTGTCTTTCTTGATCTTCTGGCTTCTATATCTTTTGGCCTTTATCATTTTACTTGGTGTTCTTTTATCTGTGTTACCTTTTGTGTATGTAATACAACTTTATTGTTGTCTTCATTATAATTATTGATTATTGATAGGAATTCTCTTTTTTGAGGAACCTATGAATAACAACAACAGCAGTAGTCAAAACTTTTTCCCAGTAGATGGGGTTAGCAACATAAATCAAATGACGCCATAATGACTTGAAGACTGAATAATTATTAGGGAAAAAAAATCGGATCCATATCAGAACCACAATGATTAAAAAGAACCCCATCCCAAAGTATAATATATTATAAGCATTGTTTCTAGCCTATGATCTATCTTTATCCAACTGTCTCTTTGAACACAGCTGCTTTATTGATTATGATGGTATTGGCTCAGTTAATTATGTGAGGAATTGATATGATTTAATAACTAATAAGCTTTGACTGATCAAATTTTATTTGACAGCATTGGAGCTTTTCATTGGATGGATCGTGCATCTATGTTTTTGTCTCTTAAAGAAAACAACAGGTAAGTAACACTTGATATTTTCTAGTGGAAGGCATGTGTCTTTTTCACTCTATGTTTTTGAATGCTCAGAGGCTCGATTTATATTCAGAAAATTCTCAAATGATCTATTTGTCCTTTTTCGGCTTTTTTATGAAAGAATGAAAACTTAGACTGAAAGCAAGGGGAAAAGTGAATATTGCTAGGAGTTTCTCCTAACTTGCAGATGTTATATTTGATGCAGAAAAAAACTTTTCCTTCAAAGTGTGTCAGAAGCTGTAGTTCAGGATATTAAAAAGCTTCTCCAGGTGCATCCTATGCTTGTTATAGCTACAAAGTCAGTGATTTTTGCGAATAAATATTCTACAGCTTCAATTGAGGTCAAAGGGTGAGTTCTATAATGTTTATGGAAATTAAAACTTGTTTCTTTCAATATCAAGATAATAGAGAAGCTTGTAAAGCTCTCTAGTCCTACCTGAGATCTTGTATGAAGAGACAAATGTTTTTTTTTATTTGGTACATGGTTGATTTTGATAAAACCTTCTTCCACTATGTCAAAAGTCTGGAAAACTATTTAGGATTTGAGGAAGAGTTGACCCATTTCAAAGGTGATTAATAGGGGTATTCATTCTAGTTGATCGATTGCTATATATTAGGAGGCTGACCCCAGGGTAATTGATTGACACTCACACTACTATATACTCTTTCCTCTAGGATAAATGCAGGTATGGGTTTAGAGTAATGTAAGCTTCTTCCTTTTTTACAGTGTCTCCTTTCCTCCATATATATCTTTCTGTCTCTAACACAGTAATTGATACGACCCAATTCGAGTAGGGTCACACTCCAGAATTTAGAGAGGGAAGCTAGAGCTAAAAGAAGAGAAAATAGATTAATTTCTTCATTCATTACCAATCATGAGCTCATACAATGTTTATATAGGCTAGTGCATACACACAGCATGACCCCTATTCCATAACACACTCAATACTTCATCCTATCAAATTCACTAACTATTCAAAGTAACAACTATAACAACCAACAGAATGCATAATAGAGCTTTCTAGATTTGACTGAGTCATCATCTTCTAGAACTAGCTAAGTCATCATTCTTTTGGACCTCTAGGGTCATAACATTACCTACCCCATCAAGAGCAACCTTGTCCTCAAGGTTGTAATCAATTGCTGCTTGTTGAACAAATTTTCCCGGGTCCCACTGCTTGAATGGTGATCACCTGATTGCCATAAAAGCATCCAAATATCCACCTGGGTCCCACTGGTGCCTTGATTTGAGTCTCACAGAAAAAATGAACAGATGTTTCTTGTTTGCCGCAATAAAATTTTCCAAAACTAACACCTCATCAATCCGGCTGGCTTTTCCATAGAACCCGACAAGAGATGTCAGAACTAGAATATTAGGCTCAAATCCAAAACACATCATATCATTCAACATGGCTTTTGCCTCTAAAACTTTTCTGGTGCGCAAGTGCATATTAATCAAGGATGAGTATGTCAGGCTGGCTGAATGGCAAGTCCAAAAACTTATCAGATCCTCAATTATTTCAACAGCTTCATCTCTACAATAGGCATGCAAGACAGGTGCATAGGTTGACTGATTTTGATAAACTCCATTGTTTATCAGCTCCACGTATGAAGCCTCGGCCTTCCAGGCCCTCATGGCTCTCCCCATAGCATGCAATAGATTGTTGTTTGTTGCCCTGTTGGGTTTAGCACCAAGAACCTTTATATCATTGTGAATATTCAAGGCATCCATCATAATTTCCTAAATTCCCATGCGTCTTAATCAATGCCAAAAAGGTCACTGTATCAACATGCCATTTCCCTTTTTTTGCATGATCACATAATTGCAAAATCATTTCAACATTATCAACGTGCCACCATTATTTGAAGGAAGATGGAAAGCAAGTTAAATTTTCTACTTCTCTGAAATTGTCACAACGCGTATTAGCCAAAGCATACTCAACAGACATCTAGCTATGGATTTTTGTACCATTCCCATGATACAGATGCAACGGAATTATCACAGTACACACCCCTTGAGTAGGGTCCGATTCACACTGTGAAATAGGTGTTTCTGTCCATTTATAAATTTCAAACAAAAATTCTGTAGCTGCAGCCACTAAAACTGCCGCATGTGATGATTCGGCTCCTAAATGAGTGTCCATTTATAAATTTCAAACAAAAATTCTGTAGCTGCAGCCACTAAAACTGCCGCATGTGATGATTCAGCTCCTAAATGACTAGGTTCGTGATGCACAAAAAAAGCATAGGGAAGAGGAATAAATCCTGGTACATGCTGAGTAAATTTCACACGCGGAGCAGGAGGGAGATGGAAACAGGGAACAATAATGAAACGCGCATTGGAAGGTGCGTGGTAAGGCAACTGTTGCAATACTGGGACGTGTAGGTGTAAGCACAGGAAGAGGAGGTTGGCGCATTGAATATAAGCGCATGGGTGAAAACGTGTGGGCAGATGGAGTATTAATGGGCACCATATGACTCTCTGATGTGGAAAACAGTTGTTGCCCACTATCTTGCAGCTTTAAAGGAGCGGGCCACAGTTTAGGCGACGTGGTCGAAGCAGACGGTGACAAGTGTCGAACAGGTGTGGCTTGAACATGAATCTCATGGATTGTGCTTTCAATGGATGGTGGGGATCACATCTGAGGAGACCATTGGTGATCTATTGGTAGGTGAAAATGGATTGTTGGGAATAAACGCACAGCTGGTGGAGATCGTTTTGAATTATCACAAGTTGGAGATAGCTGGCTCCCAACACTGTGCAGACTTGAGGTGCGCGAAGCCAACAACGACACGTGGCGTGCAATGGTTGGTTTTAAGCAGTTCACACTGACTGTGCTTTTATTGAACGATTGGGATTGTGTCTCGTCAAGGTGTTGCAAATCGAACAGTGGATAAAACTGGACAGTTGGGGACAGCTGGTTCCCACTATCCTACGGAATGGATGGGCTAAGCTGAGTGTGTGGTGAAGTCTGCAAACAAGAAGATGAAACGTGGCCAAATTTGTTGGACGGTCCTGATTGCATCGTGCAAGCTAGATACAGATCTGATGGTGAAGGAGGCCGATTCAATGATGTGTGCGAGAGAGAGGGTGATGAGTGCTCTGTGGTAAGCCGTTGACGATCCGGTGGCACCGGAGGTGGTGGAGGCATGGTGGAATGGTCCCTCACAAAACTTGGATCTGGTGGTTTCGATGGCGGTGACAGAAGTGGGTTGGTGTCAGGTGGTTCAGTGTCTAGGATAGGTGCATCCACGGTGGTGTTGTCTCTTGCTGAATCCGCCGATAACGACACATGGTCATTGTAAAGAAAGTTGAGAAGGAATGTTGTATTAGAATTGATTAATGATAATTACATAAGGTACCTATTTATAGTACAAGGCGTATCTGCGTAATAAATACAAATGATCACTATGTGAGTCATCATCTAGTCAGCATCTATTAGGGCACACTAAACATATTTAACACATGTTAAATATGTTATTCTAACACTCCCCCTCAAGCTGGAGCATATATGTCATATGATCCCAGCTTGTTACAAATGTGGTCAACTCGAGAGCCTCTAAGAGCCTTAGTGAACATATCAGCCAATTGGTCCTCAGACTTGACAAAGTTTGTGGTGATTTCTCCTGAGAGCACTTTTTCTCTTACACAGTGACAGTCTATCTCTATGTGCTTGGTTCGTTCATGGAAGACCTGATTTGATGCAATTTGAAGTGCAGCTTGATTGTCACAAATAAGCTTTGTATCCTGGAGGTCTCCTAATTTCAGTTGTTGAAGTAGATTCTTAAGCCATCCAAGCTTCTTTGCAGCTACTGCCATAGCACGGTATTCAGCTTCCGCACTGGATAAGGTAGCTGTGTTTTGCTTCTTGCTCCTCCATGAGATCATATTTCCTCCAATGAGAACACAATAGCCAGTAGTGCATCTTCTATCTGATGGTGATCCTTCCCAATCAGCATCTGAGTAACAAGTGATTTTGGCATTGCCTTTATCTTCATATAATAGTCCTCTGCCTGGTGCACTTTTGATGTATCAAAGAATACGGATGACCGCATTCCAATGACTATCACAAGGAGCATTAAAAAACTGGCTTACAATACTCACTGCAAAGGTAATATCAGGTCTGGTGACTGTGAGATAATTGAGTAGGCCCACAAGACGTCGGTATCTTCCCGGGTCTTTCAATGACTCCTCCTGACCTGGAAGAAGCTTGACATTGGAATCCATAGGAGTATCAGCAGGGCGACAATCAAGCATACCGGTCTCAGTGAGAATATCCAGAGCATATTTTCGTTGGTTAATGGCAATGCCTGAAGTGGACTGGGCAACTTCAATCGCTAAGAAGTATTTGAGAGGACCCAAATCTTTTGTATTAAACTGTTTGGAAAGATGGGCTTTAAGCCGCTGGATACCTTCTGTGTCATCACCAGTAATGACGATGTCGTCCACATACACTACAAAAAAGATGCGCCGGCCAGTAGGAGAATGCATGGAGAAAACAGAATGGTCAGCTTCACATCTGGTTATGCCAAATTGTATTAAGGCAGAGCTAAACCGTCCAAACCATGCACGAGGGGACTATTTCAATCCATAGAGAGAACGGCGGAGCCGGCAAACAAGACGAGAGTCACCAGGAACAGTAAAACCTGTAGGTTGGTCCATATAAACTTTTTCCTGCAACACACCATGCAAGAAGACATTTTTAATATTCAGCTAGTGAAGAGGCCAATGATGAATGGCAGCCATGGCAAGAAACAGACGGACATAAGTGATTTTGGCCACTGGGGAAAAGGTGTCACCATAATCTAGGCCAAAAATCTGTGTATAACCTTTAGCCACCAAACGGGCTTTGAAATGGTCAATCTGACCATCTGGCCCAATCTTCACTGTATAAACCCATCGACAACCCACTATTGTTTTGTCAGGAGGTAAGGGAACAATTTCCCAAGTGCCATTTGAATGTAATGCTGCCATCTCTTCCAATATCGCCTGACGTCAATTAGGATCAGTCAGGGCTTCACCTGTAGACTTAGGAATAGACACAGAATCCAAAGCAGAAACAAAGGAAACATAGGATGTAGATAAACGATCATAATTTAAAATACAAGCATATTGAGGATTAGGGTTGGGAGAGGACCGAATACCTTTCCTTAAAGCTATAGGAAGTTCAGGTGCAGGCGACGTAGTCGGAGGAGCGGTTGGAGTAGAAGATGAGATTGGAGGATCAATGAAAGGAGGTACCGCTGGAGGCTGTGTCCGCCACTGGTAGGTACGTAAAGGAGGTGGAGTAGAGGCTACAGTGGGTACCGGAACAACAGGTGGGATATCCGGAAGATCGTCAGTGAAATTGACATCAAGTACCGCAGAAGAAGAGAAGAATGGGTGAGTCTCAAAAAAGGTGACGTCAGCTGAGACAATGTATCGTTGTAGTTGAGGACAAAAACAACAATAACCTTTTTGTAGACGTGAGTAACCCAGAAAAATATATTTGAGAGATTTGGCAGAGAGTTTATCTTTACCTGGAGTGAGGTCTTGGACAAAACATGTGCAACCAAAGACACGAAGAGGAACAGGATAGATATCCTGCTGTGGATACAACAGAGAGTATGGAACCTGATCTTGAAGAACAGAGGAAGGCATGCAGTTGATAAGATAGCAAGCCGTAAGAAGTGCATCACCTTAGAAGCGAAGAGGGACACTATGGTGAAGGAGAAGGGTGCGTGTTGTTTCAACTAAATGTCGATTTTTCCTTTCAGCGACACCGTTCTGCTGTGGTGTATGAGCACATGATGTTTGGTGAATAATTCCCTGTGAAGTCAAAAAGGATTGAAACTGGGAAGACAAATATTCATGGGCATTATCAGTTCGTAAAATTTTAATGGAAGTACCAAATTGATTTTGAACTTTAGCACAAAATCCTTGAAAGATATTAAAAACATCAGAACGATTTTTCATTAAAAATAACCAAATGCATCGAGAAAAATCGTCAATGAAAGTGACAAAGTAATAGTATCCCAAAGCTGAACAGACACGACTAGGACCCCAAATATCAGAATGAACCAAAGTAAAAGGTGATGCAACACTTTTATTGACTCACTGACTATAAGTATGACGAGAATGCTTCCCTAACTAACATGACTGACATTCAAAAGATGAAAGTTTAGAAAAACCAGGAACCATAAGACGCATTTTATCGAGACTAGGGTGACCCAAACGCATTTTGAGAAGCAGTAGAGACACAGGCTACCAGTTGTGAAAGATGATATAATCTTCCATACTCATGTCCTATTCCAATCGTCCGTCCTGTATGCCGTTCCTGGACATAAACAGAGTTATTAACAAAGAGAACTGGATAATCAAGGGTGTAAGTGAGTTTGTGAATAGAAATTAAATTAAAAGGACAATCAGGAACATAAAGCATAGAATCTAAGGAAAGATTGGGAAGAGGTTGTACCTGACCAAGGCCTTGAACTTTGATTTTAGAGCCATTTGCCATAGTGACAGAAGGCAAAGAATCATAGTAAGACAAGTGAGAGAAAAAGGATTTGTTACCAGTCATGGTCAGAGGCACCTGAGTCAAGTACCCAAGGTCCAAGAGAGGAGGATTGAGACACAAAGGCTACAGGATTACCAGACTGAGCAACGACATCAAATGATGTAGACTGACAAGCAACAGTCAGTTTTTTAGACAGGATCATCGGGACGTTGGTGAACGTCATAGTGTCGGAATCGGAGTTATCACCCATGAGTTTTTGAAGGTGAAAAATTGCTGGACAGGGGCGCCTGGTGGTGGGCAAGGCAGCGGAAGTGGCGACGGAAAACGGCGAAAAACGAGATCTGAGTGCACGCGCGTGGGGGACACGCGCCAGAGTCTGGCCGCGCGTGGGGGCGCTTGCGGCGGCGGATGAGGACGCGCTTCCGGCGGTCGGGTCGACTCGGGGCGGCGGTTTGACCGGTGGTGGCAAACCGGAGATATGAGTCACGATTGCGGAGAAAAGTGGCTTCTCAGTCACGACATGTATTGTTCACGCAGAAAAATGGATCGGCGACTGAGGTAGGAAAAAAAAAGGAAATAGGAATAAGAACCTAAACTTCTGATACCATGTAAAGAAAGTTGAGAAGGAATGTTGTATTAGAATTGATTAAAGATAATTACACAAGGTACCTATTTATAGTACAAGGCGTATCTACGTAATAAATACAAATGATTACTATGTGAGTCATCATCTAGTCAACATCTATTAGGCCACACTAAACATTTTTAACACATGTTAAATGTGTTATTCTAACAGTCATTGCCATATAGGTTAGCATCAGGTGGCCTCGGTGGCGGTGGGGGTATGGCCGATCCATTACGGTTTGGGTCTCTATTGCTGCTACTTGGGATTTCGTTTCTGGCAGTGCCGACAACGGCTCAGGGTTGTAGAACATGGTAGTTTCGGTACCCAATTGTGCAAGTGGTACCTGTCTTTGGTGTTGCCCCATGTACCCCAAAGAATGTCTCAGCCATGGCAAGTCGTTCATCGAAGTCATCAGTGAGGGAAGCCATCTTGATCAAGTTTGTGAGACGGAGAAACGCCTCTGACGTAGTGAGAACAAAGCTCATCAACTCTGAATCTGGTTCCTGTTCCTCATCTGGAGTTGGCAGGATATCCCGAAATTCAGGCTTGAAACGCCAAAGAAAAGCAGTGGTTAAAGGATCCCAACTTACTAGTGGATGACGCTGAGACCACCAGAGCCACCATTTGAGAGCAGAACCTCGCATTGCCTTCGTCGCTTCGATCATCTTCTTTGCCTTTGATGTTCCCCTTGCATTGAAATATTTTTCAGCGCAAAGTACCCACCAGTATGCATCTTCTTCTCTGTCAAACACCGAAATCGCTATTTCTAACATTTGTTAAGCGGGAATGAGATCAAAATGAAAGCACCAAATGATACGACCCAATTCGAGTAGGGTCACACTCCAGAATTTAGAAAGGGAAGCTAGAGCTAAAAGAAGAGAAAATAGACTAATTTCTTCATTCATTACCAATCATGAGCTCATACAATGTTTATATAGGCTAGTGCATACACACAGCATGACCCTTATTTATTAGAGTGTTATATTGTTCAGCTGTGCTAACAACTTGTATTTGTGAAGCATTAAGCCTTAGAATTAGTGCCAGCTCATCTATAGCTGGTTCGAGTTAATTATTGACAGCTCATCAAGCTGTTATGTTTCAATTACTGCCAGCTCATTGTGAGTGCAGGATTAGCCTAAGTGTGCACATGATAAACACCGCATAAAAGACAAGCTAAGCCTCTAATTTGTGTAAGAAAAACTGATTCAGTTACATCAATACCAAATTTTCATTTTCTCTCTTTTCCCTCTCTTTTTGGTTACCCTAGATTTCTGTTATGGTATCAAAGAGCTAGACGATCCATGGCTGAATCGATTTCAAATCCTCCTCCTCCGCCACCTCCTCCATCGGAGCACTCACCGCTTCATGCCTCTCCACTCAATTCGTTCGATTCGTTGCGTTCTTCATTGCCTGCGTCCTTCAATCTCAAAATCTCGGAGAAGCTCATTGAGAAGAATTTCCTTATTTGGCGGCAGCAAGTCGAGCCATACGTTAATGCGAATGGCTTCCACGAATTTCTCGTTTGTCCTGCGATTCCACCGCAGTATCTTACTGAAGCTGATCGTCTTAGTGCGACGCTCAATCCTGCGTACCAAGCCTGGTTACGTAAGGATCAAATGCTTCAATCCTGGTTGCAATCGACTCTATCGAGCGAGATTCTATCATGAGTTCTTGGAAATGTTCGCGCCTATGAGGTTTGGGACAGATTACACGCCTACTTTCAGAAACAAACGCGTGCGAAAACGAGACAACTTCGCGTCTCCCATTGGTGCCTGGAGACGATTCTTTCTGTTGAATGATCGCACGGTCTCTGAATATCTTCTTCGCATAAAGGCCCTCGTTGTCTCTCTTGCTTCGATCGGTGATCTAGTTCCAATTAATCAGCATATTGATGTAATGCTTGAAGGATTACCTCAAGACTTTGCCTCTGTTGTTTCGGTTATCGAAAGTCAGTTCGAATCGATGGATATTGAAGAAGTCGAAGCACTTCTTCTTGCTCATGAGCTTCGTCTTGAGAAATTCAAGAAGAAAGCGGTTACTGAATCTGTGAGTGTTAATCTCACCCAGGCTTCGAAGCCTTCTACTGATGAACAAGCCTCTGCGCAAGTCAATTTAACTCATGATTCGCATACTGAGCCAAACTCTTCTGGTTCTGCTGGAAATTGGTCAAATCGTGGCCGCGGTGGCCGTGGCTAGGGGTGGGAATAGGCCAGGCTGTCCGACAGGGGCCTACGGCCTAACCTACGTCAGGCCTAGGCTAGACCAGGCTTTTTTTCTAAATAAACAAGACCAAGGCTTTTTGAAAAGCCTATTTAGCTAAAAAGGCCAGGCTTCAGGCCACTCAAAAAGCCTTTTAGGCCTAACAAGCCGACCTATTTAAGTAAATATAAATAATACTATTTTTTATTGCTGTTATTATATTGGATTTTGTACAATGTGTTAAATCATATGCTGATCTTTTCAATAATTTAAGTATATTGGCTTACATAAATTTTTGACATATTTAAATGTCTTATTAGAAAATAAAATTTAAATAGGCTATCATATAAGGTTAGATTTTCTAAAATATCAAGTTAGACATTGAAAAAGATTTATATCATATAAATACATCAAAATCAGACTTTATAAAACTCAGCTCATTTGTCTATTTCCCCCCCTATGTCTCATGTATCTTAGTAGCAATGTTTTTTATAGTTTATTAGAAATAGAACTTGACCTATCAGCCTGTTAGTCTATTTAAGATAGATCAAATGACTTATCCAAAGACGTTAATATGAAATAGGCCTTTAAGTAGGCTAATAGACCATACTAGGCTTTCAAAAAGGTCAGACCAGGCCTAAAAAATAAGCCCATGACAGGTAGCAGGCCAGGCTTGGGCCTTAGATTTTTTGAACAGGCTAGGCTTAGGCCTCGCAAAGCCTAGCTCGGCCTAGCCTATTCCCACCCCTAACCGTGGCCGTGGCCATGGTGGCCGTTTCTCTAATATTCAATGCCGAGTCTGCTTTAAGTTTGGACACCTAGCTTCTACATGCTGGCACAGGTTCAACCGAAGCTTTCAGCCTGCTATTCCTTCACATTTTCAAGGTTTTCAGGCTGAAGGTCTAGGGTTCAATGGACCATCAATGGTTAATTCCTATGGACTCTCTGGTTTCCCGATGCCTTCAATTGTGTTTCCACAGCAGTTTGCGGCCAATACCTGGATCAGGCCTCAAGCACAATCAAAACCTGCTGGTTTTCAACCTACTCAACCGAGTGCTATGGTGACTAATATGATTCCTAGTTCAGCAACCTCCTGGTTTCCTGACTCAAGTGCATCAGTTCATGTGACTGGAGATTAGAAAAACATTCAACAGGTTGTTCCTTTCCCTGGCCCCGATCAGATCTTCATTGGGAATGGACAAGGTTTGGCTATTCATTCCTCTGGTTCTAGTGTGTTTAGGTCACCTGTTAATCCTAAATGACCTTAGTTTTACACAACCTTCTTTTAGTTCCTTCTATTACTAAAAATCTTGTTAGTGTGAGTAAATTTGCCAAGGACAATTCGGTTTTCTTTGAATTTCATGCTAACTACCACCTTGTTAAATCTCAGGAAACCAATGAAGTGTTACTTCAAGGTTTAGTAGGTCCTGATGGATTGTATGAGTTTCCACATATGCTTCCTTCTTACTCCAAGACATCCACATCCACTGCTGCATCATCCATCAATCCAATTGTTAATGCTGTCACTGCAGACTCTGCCTCTGCATCTGTTTCTAATTCTAGCAATGTTTCTAATTCTGTTTTGGGATCTATCCCCTTGTCTTGTAATCAACTATGGCATCTAAGATTAGGCCATCCGAACACTCATTTCCTGAAACTTGTAATGGATCATTGTAATATTCCATATTCTAATAAAGATGCTTCTTCTTTTTGTGCTGCTTGTTGTATGGGAAAGGCTCACAGACTTCACTCCCCTCCTTCCCACGCCACTTACACAGCCCCACTAGAACTTGTTTTTAGTGATTTATGGGGTCCCTCACCTAATACCTCTTCACTTGGTTTCAAATATTACATAACCTTTGTTGATGCTTATTCTAGATTTACTTGGATTTATCTTCTTAAATCAAAATCTGAAGCCTTTGATATCTTTAAAAATTTCAAGGCTATGGTTGAATTACAACTAGGCCATCCTCTTAAATCTCTCCAAACTAATTGGGGGGGTGAGTTTAGACCTTTCACCAAATATCTCACTGCTCAAGGCATCACACATAGACTAATTTGTCCTCATACACATCACCAAAATGGTGTTGTAGAGAGGAAGCATAGACATATCATGGAACTTGGCCTCTCTCTTTAACAATTGAGAATTCGAAATTCAGAATTCAATAAAGCAGTGTTCATGCATTTTCTTTCCTCAAATTAACTTCATGGTATTAGATTTTTAAACTTAACTGTGAGTTAAGAGAAAAACTTTGACTAACAATGGTTGGTCCTGGTGCAAGCGGAGGTGAAGATGATGCATCAGCCTCCAAAATTGTACCCACTGCAAAAACCTCTGACAATTTGAATCTTCAAATTACTACCCATAAACTCTCTGGAAAGAACTATCTTCAATGGTCTAGATCGGTTGAATTGGTGGTTCGTGGCAAAGGAAAATTTGGATACTTAGAGGTATAACCAAGAAACCTGAGGCTGCTGGTGAAAAACTTTCCACTTGGGAAAATCAAAACGCTATGGTGATGACATGGCTAATTCATTCCATGGAGGACAACATACAACAAGGACACATGAAGATACAGTCTTTTCTGAAGTTCGCCGTGAGGAGAGCAGAAAGCGAGTAATGCTTGGAAATTCATCACAGCCGAAGGAAGAGGCTACTGCTCTTGCTGTCCGGGGTGCTGAAAATCACAAAAAGACTCAACCTTGGTGTGATCATTGTCAACGTCCATATCACACTAAGGACACATGCTGGAAAATTCATGGAAAGCCACCAAATTGGGCACCTAAGCGACCAAAAGGAAAAAAAGGGAAGGGATTCGTGGCTACAAGTGATTCTGACTTGCATGACTCTTCCTTTCAAATCTCTTTTTCCAAAAAGCAAATGGACAACCTCTGCAAAATCCTCAGTGGCACCCAAGTCACCTCCTCCTCCATGATGGCAAAAAAAAGGTAGCCCCTTGTCTGCAAACAGCAACTTATCAACACAAGGTACGTCATGGATTATTGACTTAGGTGCGTCGGATCATATGACCGGTTGTCGCCGATTATTTTCCTCCTACTCACCGAGTTTTTGAAAATCATAAAGTTAAGATTGCTGATGGATCTTTTTCAAGAGTGGCTGGGATTGGATCTATATACTTAAGTCCAAACATTACACTTCAATCTGTCCTACATGTCCCTGACTAAACTTGCAGTCTTCTGTCAGGAAGCAAAATCTCTCGTGATTTGAAGTGTCATGTTAAATTTACTCTATCTACTTGTTTGTTTCAGGACCTGTCTACGGGAAGATGATTAGGAGTGCTAAGGAAGACTCCGGGCTATATTTCTTTGAGAATAAATGTTCTGTCAGTTACCATGCCGACAACAGTCTCTCCTCCATGCCGCAAGAACAACAAATAAAGGTTCTGCATTTTAGGCTAGGTCATCCAAATTTCTTGTATTGAACAAGTTGTTTCCCTCTCTGTCTCATTGTAAAGAGGATTTTCAATGTAAGTTTGTCAACTAGCCAAACATAGAAGATCTGTTCTTCCTCCGGTTTCATATAAGCCTTCGCAGCCTTTCTTCTTAATTCATAGTGATATTTGGGGTCCATCTCGTATAACCAGTGCAACAAATAAAAGGTGGTTTGTTACGTTCATAGATGATCATACTCGTGTTTGTTGGGTGTATTTACTTAAAGATAAATCTGAAACAGAGAAAAATTTTCAAACTTTCTACTCCATGATCAAAACGCAATTTAATGCTAATGTTAAAGTTTTGCGAACTGATAATGGAACATAATATTTTAACTCTGTTCTCGGAAATTTTTTAAATCAAAACGGAATTATCCATCAAAGTTCATGTGTTAATACACCAAAACAAAACGGTATCTCAGAACGAAAGAATCGCCACCTTTTAGAAGTTGCTCGTTCTCTAATGTTTCAATCCAATGTTCCAAAACGTTTTTGGGGAGATGCAATTCTTACTTCTTGCTTCTTAATTAATCGTATGCCAAGTAAGACTTTGAATTTCCAAACTCCGTTACAAGTTCTTTCTAAATCTTTCCCAGATTATCGTTTTTTCTCTGGATTGGATTTGAAAATTTTTGGGTGTACTTCTTATGTCCATAATAGTGAGGTAAATCGATCCAAGCTTGATCCTAGAGCATTTAAATGTAACTTCTTAGGTTATTCTTCAACTCAAAAGGGATACCGTTGTTATTCTCCGGAAAAAAAAAAAGAAATATTTTGTGTCTAGGGATGTCGCTTTTTTTGAAAATCAGCCATTCTATCCGGCTGAATCAATATCTGAATCTGCTCCTATTTATTCTCAACAATCAGCCTTGAATTCGAATGATTGGGAGTATTTTTGGGATTTTAAACCAATAGATGGTTTAGAAATAGATTTAAATCCAAGTTCAGCGACTACTCCCTTAAATTCAGCAACTTATCCCTCTCTTGAAAATTCTGATTTGGATAATATTGTTTCTGAAACTAACCCACTTCATTCAAATTCAAATCAGCCTAATAATTCTCCAACCGACTCACCTCCTATCTCCACAAAATCTGCTGAAACTAACCCACTTCATTCAAATTCAAATCAACCTAATAATTCTCCAACCGAGCCATCTCCTATCTCCACAAAATCTGCGCATTTTGAACCCACCCAACAGCTTGAGTTATCTCCAAAAATCCCTCCAAACACTGCACAATCTGACCAGCCCAACAATAATTCAAATTCTGCGAATTCTGATCAACCCATCAGTAATTCAAATTCGAAAAAATTGGATGAACCTGGACCTAAAATCACACAACTTTCATCGGCAGGGGGAGAACCAATAGTGCCGCGTCAAATATACCACAGGAAACGGTACAAAAACATGGGAAAAAATTCTAACTTGGCAGAATAAAATTCTCAGGAAATTAATCCTGAAAGTATGACTTGTCATCCTCAATCTTCAACCCCGAATCCAGGTAATGAAATAAATTTAGTAGATTTGGATGTACCCATTGCCTTGAGAAAAGGAAATAGATCATGTACAACTTATCCTATTTCAAACTTTGTACAGTACAGTCATCTCTCTAGCTCTGTTAAAACACTCGTAGCAAATTTGCCTGAACTGAAAGTACCAAATAAGGTGGAAGAAGCATGGCAACAAGAAGAGTGGAGACTAGCTATTATGGAAGAAATGCAGGCTCTTGAAAAAAATCAAACTTGGGAAATTGTTCAACGTCCCAGTGAAAAAACCCTGGTTGGGTGTAAATGGGTTTTCACCGTTAAATACAAGGCAGATGGATCTGTAGATCGTTACAAGGTTAGGTTGGTTGCAAAGGGATATACGCAAACATACGGCATTGATTACCAAGAAACATTTGCTCTAGTGGCAAAAATCAATACTGTTCGAGTTCTTCTGTCTCTAACAGTGAATTTAGAATGACCCCTAATTCAATTAGATGTAAAAAATGCATTCTTGAATGGTGATCTTCCAGAAGAAGTGTATATGGATTTGCCACCTGGATTTGATGAAGAAAAGAAGAATGGAAAGGTATGTCTATTAAGAAAAGCACTTTATGGTTTAAAGCAGTCACCAAAGGCGTGGTTTGATCGTTTCTCCAAAGTCATTCGAAAAGAAGGATATAAGCAAGCTCATGAAGATCATACTCTGTTTTATAAACATATGAATGGAAAGATTACATTGCTTATTGTTTATGTTGATGATATGATAGTAACTAACAGGGGATGATTTAGAAGAAATTGAGAGGCTTAAGAGGCAAGTGGCTCTGGAATTTGAGATGAAAGACTTGGGAAAGTTAAGATATTTTCTAGGGATGGAGATTGCAAGAAGCCGAACAGGTATCTCAGTTTCCCAAAGGAAATATGTCTTGGACTTACTAAAGGAAACAAGTATGATGGGTTGTAAACCAGTGGAAACTCTCGTGGATGCCAATGAAAGATTAGATCCTACTTCCGATAAGTGTCCAGTTGACAAGGGGAGATATCAACGCTTAGTTGGTAGATTAATTTATTTGTCTTATACAAGGCCTGACATTGCCTATGTAGTGAGTCGTGTAAGCCAATATATGCACTCTCCAAATGAAGATCACATGAATGCAGTCTATCGAATTCTCAAGTACTTAAAGGGAACCCTTGGGAGAGGTTTGTTCTTCAAGAAAAATGAGGATAGGACAATACAAGTTTACACAGATGCAGATTGGGCAGGTTCCATAAGTGACAGAAGGTCTACATCAGGGTATTGTTCCTTTGTGTGGGGTAATTTGGTAACATGGAGAAGTAAGAAGCAACCAGTGGTGGCTAGAAGTATTGCAGAAGCAGAATTAAGGTCAGTTGCCCATGGGATACAAGAAGCTTTGTGGTTGCAATTGCTTTTGGAAGAATTGAAAGTGAATCTCAAAACTATTCTAAAATTGCTGTGTGACAACAAGGCAACAATTAGTATTTGCCACAATCCAGTTCATCATGACCGAACAAAGCATGTAGAAGTGTACAGACTCTTCATTAAAGAGAAGATAGATGATGGAACATTATGTGTAACACATGTATCCAGTTCAGAGCAAACAACTGATATTCTGACAAAAGGTCTTTACAAACTGGCCTTTGAAACAATGGTAGACAAGCTGGGAATGCAAAATTTGTACTCACCAGCTTGAGGGGGATTGTTAAGCAGCCGAATTATTTTTTGAATGTAAATAAGTTTAAATTTGAAAGTTAGTTCCTAGACTTTAGGCTAGTTTCTGTCCTTTTTTATTTTTAGGCCTTTTGTATTTAAATAGTGAGATAGCCCTGTAACAATTGATAATTCGAAATTCAGAATTCAATAAAGCAGTGTTTATGCATTTTCTTTCCTCAAATTAACTTCACTTTGATTTTCAAGACATTTTCTCCTGGTAAAACCAATTACTGTGAGACTCATCCTCACTCTTGCTCTTACTCATAATTGGCCTTTAAAGCAACTTGATATCAACAATGCCTTCTTACATGGCTTACTTGAGGAAGAGGTTTACATGCAACAACCTCAAGGCTTTGAACATGGGGATTCTTCCTTTGTTTGCAAACTTAACAAGGCTTTATATGGGCTTAAGCAAGCTCCTAGGCAATGGTTTGAAAGACTTAAGCTCACTCTTACCACTCTTGGTTTTCATGGCAGCAAATGTGATCCATCTCTCTTTGTCTACAATCATAAGGGCCATATTGTGTATTTTTTGGTCTATGTGGATGATATAATCATCACAGGCAGCTCTGCTTCTCTCATTTCCTCCATAGTTCAGAAGCTGCATGCCACTTTTGCTCTCAAAGATCTGGGTGATTCAGACTATTTTTTGGGTATTGAATTGAAGAAACAACCCAATGGTTCCTTACTACTCACACAGAGCAAGTACATCCGAGACTTACTCACTAAAACTGATATGTTGGAAGCTAATCCTATTCTTCTCCTATGGTGGCCAATTTAAAACTGTCAAAAACAGGCTCTACTGCTGTTTCAGGTCCATCTTTTTATCGGTCTGTGGTTGGTTCTCTGCAGTATGCCACTGTAACAAGGCCAGAAATCAGTTTTGCTGTCAACAAAGTGTGCCAATTCAAGGCAAATCCCCAAGAATCTCACTGGTGTGCTGTGAAAAGAATTCTGAGGTATCTAAAGGGCTCTGTGCACCGTGGTTTGCAGCTGTTTCCAGCTCCTGCACATCAACCATTTACTCTCAAGGCCTTTTGTGATGCTGACTGGGCATCAGATCCTGCTGATGACAGGAGGTCTACATCTGGTGCTGCCATCTACTTTGGCCCTAATCTAGTCTCTTGGTGGTCTAAGAAACAGCATGTTGTGGCTAGATCCAGCACTGAGGCTGAATATCGCAGTCTAGCTGAAGTTGCTTCTGATTTAATATGGATACAAACCTTGTTAACTGAACTTCATCTCCCACACACAGTGTCTGTTGTGTTTTGTGACAATCAGTCTGCTGTGTTGCTTGCTCATAACTCGGTTTTACATGCTAGAACAAAGCATATGGAGATTTATGCTTTGTTAGAGAAAAGGTGGTTGCAAAACAATTGTCAGTTATTCATATTCCTGGCACAGATCAATGGGCTGATTTGCTCACCAAGGCTTTGTCTCCTTCTAAGTTTCTTGCAATAAGGACTAAACTCAATGTGCTTGATCCCTCTTCCAAGGTCCAACCCCATTGAGCTTGAGGGGGGGTATTAGAGTGTTGTATTGTTCAGCTGTGCTAACAACTTGTATTTGTAAAGCATTAAGCCTTAGAATCAGTGCCAGCTCATCTATAGCTGGTTCGAGTTTGTTATTGACAGCTCATCAAGCTGTTATGTTTCAGTTACTGCCAGCTCATTATGAGTGCAGGATTAGCCTAAGTGTGCACATGATAAGCATTGTATAAAAGGCAAGTTAAGCCTCTGATTTGTGTAAGAAAAACTGATTCAGTTATATCAATAACAGATTTTCATTTTCTCTCTTTTCCCTCTCTTTTCGGTTACCCTAGATTTCTGTTACTATTCCATAACATAGTCAATACTACACCCTATCAAATTCACTAATTATTCAAAGTAACAACTACAACAACCAACATAATGCATAATAGAGCTTTCTAGTATTGACTGAGTCATCATCTTTTAGAACTAGCTAAGTCATCATTCTTTTGGACCTCTAGGGTCATAACATTACCTCTGCCCATATTTTTCTCTCTCTAAAGTGTAGACAATGAATTAAGTGATAGCCGTTTGGTCTTTATGATTAATAATAGTGATTTGTCAGGTCCTTTCCATTTGCAAGATCTAATTATTTTTGTTTTTGTCATTTTGCAAATCTTCGATCAGCCACTAAGAAAATGTACGGCATTATTTTCTGTTCTAATCTCAATATTAGTGTACTTCATGACTTTATGTATGATGATACCCTATTACAGAAATTTTGTAAAAAAGAACTTGGAAGAAAGATGTGCAAGAAATGTAACAGGAAACACTCAACATGTTCAGTATCGTGAGTACATGCCTTCAGTCTGGCAGGTAAAGGTTTTGTAACTATTACATCACATACATATATATATATGTGTCAGTGTGTGTCAAGGACTAACTAGTAAAATCGTAAGTTGTTAGGTGAAGGTCCAAAAATGGTATTGTATCTGAAATATCAATAAAAATAATTATACAAAGTGGATGAACGTTAGGCAATAATGAGAGCAGTGGGAGAGAGGTAAAAGAAGTGGAGAAAGTGAGAGTAATAATCTGAATAATTTTTCTAATAATTGTAAAACTGACCTGAGATGCGGGCAGATACCTTCCATTAATTAGCGGAAAACATGCATTGTACATAAAAGATCTTTACGAATATTGTTTTGGGAAAAGCTTATGATGGAAAACTGCCCATAGTTATCTTTATTTACAGTAGATAAAGTTTTGGATATATTCTAATATGACTTGGTGTTCAACAAATATCACGTTTTGTTCAGTTATTATCTTTCAACCAATGCTTTAAACAACCTTATCAATTGTGTCATGTGTAATTTATTTGGAGATGGTAAAGCAGTTATTTACAGAAAGAATCTTTTCTAAATAACTAAGCTTGAATATCCGTCTCTGAAACAAGATATTGAGCATCGCTTAAAAGTGTGTGAGCCTAACAAAGTGAATGTGTTGTAAAATCTAAATTATGAACTGGCTATAGCTCCTATTCTATTTATCTTCGTGTGGGAAAAAGGGGACGAAAGCCCATTTCTAACGCTGTTATTGTTTTGTACGTTTTAATATGCATGGATTGTTTTTTCTACTCAATATCATTTCTAATTTGACGTTTATCCTTTCAACTGTCACAGTCCTTTGTTACACACAGAATACTTGTACGTTCTTCAGGTTTGGACTCCATTGCTACTAATTACAATTGACAATTGCTTTAGCTATCAGCATGAATTCAACATATTCCCCCTTTTCAGATGATCATTCTGTTACAAGCAATTGTCAGAACTCCTCTTTCTATTTGTTGGAATGGTTATTGCCAAGATTGAGTTTTCCGGACAAGATTGTAGTGAAAGATGTAAGAACATTATGTGCAAATCTTGGTTTTTGGACAGTTTTGTTATAAAACTTGGACTTCTTATTGGACTTGATTTTTTCCTTTTTTTGTACTTGTAGGGTGGTGTTTTTGTCGATTCATGAAGCATGTTTGCGGAGGGATGTCGTGTGATCCATTACTGCTTCTTTCAATTGTGGGTAATGAAATTTTTCTCTTCTGAACTTTCTAAATATAATCATCATTATTACTTATAATAGCAGTCCTCTCATTTGCTTTCAATTTTTGTTGTTGTTTGTGTTGCTAATTGGTGTGATACAGATTCAGTAAATGCTCTTAAACAAAAGGAGTATACGACTTCCTTGATTGGATTCAATATTATGACGCAAATAGGATCCATTTTATAGTCGAGATCCATTTTCATCTGAGGTTAATATACTCTTGTAGGCTACAAGAGGTGGTGTTATATTTCACTACGCTGTTCCAGAAAGATTGACCGTATATTTAATCCTATACAGTGGGATAATAGCGCTGGCTGGGGATATTCTATTCTATCCAGCATTATCTCAGGCTAAGGAAAGGAGCATTTGAAGTGTAATTATCAGGCAAGGTCCAGCTACGCAAAGAAACCTACTGGAAGCTTCGGCCTCCACAAGCTTCCACGAGGGGGAGTGACTGGTGAGAGGACTCAGATGTGTCACTCATGAAAAGGATCTAATATTACCAACCTGATTTAGGAAAGCTTCTAGCACTCGTGTTTGATTGCTAAATCCTATTGTCTCCACGTCCTTTTCTTTTCACGATTTTTCTTACGTACTTGATATCTGTAAATTTTCAGTGTCTCCACTATCATTGAGACCCATCCCATATCATCATGAGTAGCTCGTACAGATATATTACTTTCATTGTTATTGTTTTGTGCACTCCTAAAATAAAACTATCTGTCCTTTTTAGGTGATTATTGCATTGTTGCTCATCTGTTATGTGCCTATTGTTTTAAGCTTTGTTTGATATGTCTTTTATTTAGGAAGGAAAGGTTGGAAGGATGAAGTTCGCCCCATTTCAGCGAGCCAACCACTCTTTTATGTCTTTTGGAAGGCTAGGGAGTAACTTCGTGGGTTATACAATATTTTTATATGAATTTTCATTCATTGATTTGCATTTGCATTCTTTTTATTTTTTGAAACCAACAAAGAAAGGGAAGTATATTATCTGTTTTATGAGATGATACAAAACAAGGAGTAATAATTTCTCCATTTCTTCCCCTTCCCCTTCCTATAGTATCCTTTCATTTCCTTTCCCCTCAACCATTCCAATCAAAGCCTAACCAACAAATTTAGGAGGCAGGGAGAACTATCTTTCCCTACAAACTAGAAGGTTATGGGCTATAGCAGAGTACAAAGATAGAAATTCCCAGAGGTCGCCATCTTTTCTATATCATTCCTTCCATCATGATGAAATTCTAAACCAAATATAAAATAAAAAGAAAATTACAGCTTTTTACAATACAAGAAATACCGATGTATAATGGATAGTGATAGACAGGTACACAAGAGGAAGATATTCAACAATATCTTGGCAAGGTACCACCAGCATTGAGTAAGACATTACGGCTAAACAACTTTGAAATCTGGCCATTCATTTCTTCGGGTAATTTCTCCAGTTCTACTACCTTCCATTGCAATCTCTCCAGGCTTAGTTTCATATGTTTTTTCTCTTGGGAGAAGCTGTCTCTGCTGGTTTCATTGTACAAAACAACTTGGGAATGGTTTTTTCTTGGACTCTCAGTTACAAAGTCGCTTGTTGGAATTTTTGATTGTTGAGAAATAAGAGCCTGCATTGCAATCCTTGGAGGTATTCTGGGGTTCTTGGCTAGATCTTTACTAGCTTCAAAGCTGAGTTTACCGTAATTAAGACATCTACACAATCTCGATCTTTCCTCAAATGGGACATTTGGATGAGACTGCAACACATTATTAAATCAGAAATTTTTGTATAATATGACACTAATATGAGTTGTGTTTGTCAGTTTGTGTGTATTATGGAAAACTTGAAGAAGAAAAGGAAGAAAGGTGAATCAATTTGATAATTTTTAGGGTTTTCAACTGAATTTGCACTTTTTTACTGGTAACAAGTTAAGAAGATACCTCGTTACAAAATAATGCAGATTTCCAGAAGGCAAGAAATTCAATAAGAAATAAGAAAAGAAGTAGTTATTTATGTGTTCTCTTTTTCTGATTTCTCATGATTCTTTAGGAAGATGATGCATATGAAAAGCAATGTTTAAAGGGCATGTGACATTCACCTCAAGATAGATGTCAATGGCTCTGTAGAGCCCATCAAAGCAATCCCTTGCAGAGTCTGGCAAGCATTCTGCAACTCCAAGAAATTTAGAGATCTTGAGGTTCTGGTCAGGTGATATCTCTCTCAAATACTTGTCAATTAATGTACCAACCCTTTTCATTTTCTGTAAAGAAACTCCATTAGAGCCATCGGTATCAACAAATAGTCTAACCAATCTTATCACCAAGTTAACATCATAATAAATCCCCATATCATGCCCAGAGACCAAAAGATCATCCAATGTAGCTTGCTCAAGCATCCCACCAATCAATTTCTCCAGTTCAGTTCTGCATCCTCTACTCAACCCAAAACCAGATACAATCCTCAACACCCAAAAAAGCCCTCTATAAGAAAATGTCTTCTTACCAACAAATATGACCCCATAAGCAGCTGTTTCTGCAAGAGTAGCATACTCACTGCTGTTTTTGCAATTAACAACTTTGGTTTGAGTAGCTCTTTGTAGATAATACAACAGAAATCTTGTAAGGATTAAGTTGTTGTTATCAGTTTTGTATGCTCCAACACACTGAAAAAGTTTCTCAATTATCTTTGGTGCTAAAGTTGCCAAATCCTCAAACCACCATGCTTTGCTTGGCAAAGTTGACTTTATTTTTTCTGGGGTAGTTTGGGTTGAAGAAAATAACCTCTTGGCAGAATTGCTTTCTGGTGTAGATGGTAATGATGGCGACGATGATGATGATGATGTAGTAGAAGAAGAGGAGGAAGTGATGAGGTTTGTATCTGAATTTGGGGTAATCTTTGTTAACAATGCACTAATGATCTTCTCCAAGAGACCATAGCAATCTGCATATGTATAAAAGTTTTGGCAACTCATGAGACTTACAAGTATGTCATTCCATTTCCAGTAATAGATTCCCCCAAGAAAAGTTTCTGTTTGTTGCAAGAGATTGTTGCTGAAGACCTCCTCACTCATTCCAAGATAAACAGCACAGCAATGGAGAAGAGGCACATTAACTGCAGTGATTGGGATTTTGCCCTTATTGTAACAGAACCTTGAAACTAGCTCAAACCCATCTGGGCCTCCAGGGAAATCGTTGAATCTAATCACCATTTTCTTTCCATGACATCTTCTCTTTTGATGATTCAAGATTTTCTTCATCCCTCCACAGTATTTTGATATAATCTTCTGCAAAATAAATGAACTACAGTCATTTCACACATCTATGTATATAATTTTTCTTTGAAATATCAAACTATATATATCATTCTAGAAAGAATCAATGAAGAATACTAATGCTTACCTCTTTCAAAAGGAATATCTGCTGACCATTAATGTTGATTTGCAAGTCACAAGGCTTTGCCATAGCTACTTCTGCTTTAAACAGAAACAGGAAAAAAAAATGCTTTTGGATATGTAGCCTTTTGTGAAAAACAGAAAATGCTTTTACATGAAGAGATATCCTATTATCACCCTTTTATGGGCAGGTTATAATTAGTATCATGACTCAGATGGGTATTCTTTTTAATTTTTATATGGCAGAGGGGTGCATTAAATTATGAACAAGTTTCAGCTGAAACTTCCCCAAACTATATTCAGACCCCTTCACACTGATTTGAATGGTTTTTCATCTCTCTTATTTATTCTCTATATAATAATATGTTTATTATTGAACATGTTGTTCTGCCGTGAGTCTACAGTGTTAAATATGTATTTCAAGTTTTGGCTATTTTATGACAGATCCCATGTATGTGTCCTATATACGACAAGTCATGGTATTTATTGTAAACGTGGAGGCACAGGAGCTAATACCCTATATGTATTTGACGAAATTGTCCTATTGTCTAGGTAGCCAACAAGTTGTTGTACCTTAAGAAATAATATAAACTGTGAACTAAATTACAATAATGTTTTGTCTTCATATATAATCTGTTGGTGGAACGAATAGCAAAACCTTTTTGTGAGGTGTTTGATGCAGGAAACAGTAGTGTCTGCAGGAAAAGAAGTGGAAACCCGAAGCTAGGGTTCTCTGGCCCCCTGGATTTAAATGACTGATTTGCATTTAGGAACACGTGAAGGTGGATTCTACACGGATCTGGCAAGACGTGATACATTACTACCGTGATTAAGAAGTTTTTCCAATAATTAGTTTTGAAGTTATTTAGGAGAAAAATATATGCATAAACTTAGGCTCTGTTTAGTAAAAATAAAAATAAAAATAGATGATAGCAGATAAGTTAGTTGATAGCGGATAACGGATGAGCTTATAGTGGATAACTGATAGTGGATAAACTAGCAGATTGAATTTAAAGTGTTTGGTAAAATTAGCTGTTGAACTAGCTGATAAATATAAAATAACATAAAAATATATTTGTAATAAATAAGAGAGAGAATACATGAGTTAATAATTTAATAGAAGATACACAAAAAATTTAATTAAAGTAATAATGGTAAAAATGAGAGAAAAAATGAAACGCTGTAAGCTATAAGCTCAAATGCTACTTCAAATAACGTTTGAAAAAAATGCTATAAGCCAGTGAAAAAAATGTTATAAACTAATGTTATCAAACACCTTCTACAAGCTTATCCGCTATAAGCTCGCAAAATAACCTTACCAAACAGAGCCTTAATATATTTGAACTGGAACATTAGGCTGATCATAAGATTAAGGAGAAAACTCGTGCATTTCCATAGACATTGTTGATGTTGTTTTCCAATCGATCACTGCATGACATATGTACTATTTATTTATTTATATTATCCATCATCTTTCGGTTATTTTTTTTTAAAAGAACGTTCACATATCATGCTATGACTGGAAAACAATACCAACAACATCTATATAACAACAGCTATGTTTTCTCCTAAGATTAATTATGATAGTCTTGTAAAAAAAAAGATTAATTATGATAGTAAAATATAGTATCTGGTGAATTAATTATAACATTTCTTTGTTTATTTATTAATATTTTTTAGGTTTAATTGGATTTTTGATCTCCCAAATATCATGATTATGCAATTTTGGTCTCTTAAGTTTTGCTTGCGCGAATTGGATCTTGAAAGTATCCCAATTATTACAATCAATTCTTCCTTTCATTAAACGTCTAATTTGTAGTATCAGGAGCCTACATGGCAACATTTATATGAGTTGGCGCTGACTTAGGCTAGCTTAGCAAGCTGATGTGCAGGAAAAAAAAAAGTTACTTAGACATGGTATTTGCTTTGATAGCTGTCAAAAGAGCCTCCTTCGTCAAGTCATTGGGATACTTATTTGGCTATATTAGCTTGCCAAACTGGCTTAAGTTAGTGCAAACTCAGACTCATGTAGGCTCTTGACGTTAGAAATTAGACGGTTAATCGACAGAGGGACCTGATTAGGCCTGGGCAAAAAAAAAGTCGCCGACCAGAACCCAAACGAACTGAAAGTAATTTGCAACACACGAATGGGTTTTTCCGGGTTTTCAGGTCCTCGATTTAAAGCTTTAGTTACAGATGGATACATTAAGACGGGTTCGGGTGTTGTAAAAATAACCCGTTGAAAACTGAAACCGCCCGAGTTAAGTGAATGCTGAGCTTCCTTTTTGGTTTTCCATTGCGACATTGTGTCATTTCTTAAACACTAACTTGAGATGAGAGCATGAGGGGGTAAACCTCATTTCATTTCTTTCTAGTCAATTGATCTAACCCTAGCGCCGCCCTTCCTCTTTTCAATCTCCCTGCCTCTCTCAGCCTCTGTCTCTCTCATTCCTCTTCTCAATCTGTCGTTCCCATATCTCCAACCTATCGGCGCAGAGTTCTCTGACAAGTGTGCAAGCTGTTTGGGTTTGATCTCTCAGTGATTCTTTAGATGAGTTCGTGGAGGTTTTTGGAAATAAAAAAATGATTAGCGAAGTTGGGCACGACATAGAGTACTCTGTCTTTCACCTTCCATTCTTTATCACGACTACTCTATGGCTTCCCCTTCTTGGCTGTGTTAAGAATAGTGTTTCAGTGACAGAGAAGATACCTTGACGTCGCTCCTCATCGCACCAAATTTCGTCACAAATTTGCGCCACATATAGTCGTTGTTGGTGAAACAGATCTGTCATAGCTTTTCTCCCCTCTCATTCTTTCTGTCTCAGTTGCGCTTAATGGCTATGCAAGAGTAAGGGGTTTGTTTTGGATTCAATGATATTTCTCTCAATGATATTTCACGGACAAAGAAGAAGACCGTCAACAAGACCTTACTTCCTCATCATTGATATTGACAGAAGAAACTTCTGGCAAAACACAAATAGTACCCAAGATGGATGAGTATCCTGGTAACAGAGGATACCCACCTTGGTATGATGATATCGTTTAGGGTGAGGTATGACGTCGACAAATAAAGACAAACACATGGGCCCACTTGAGTCCTCTATATAAGTGGAATTTCATCTTCTTCTTTCTTCTCTATTTCTCTCTTATTTCCATTCTCTTATATTTTGTCTTTCTCTTCGTTTCGATTTGTTTTATAACATAAGAGATGTTTTCTTTATCAAGAGTGAATACTTCATTTTATTATGTAAATTAAAGACTAGATTATTTAGACGAAACTCTTGAAACTGTAAAACAAAAAATGTGAATTAAATCATAATATCACTTATATCCTTGTCAGAAAAATGTTAATATCAGTTGTATCTATTAATTTGACATGGCGTGTCAATATTTAAATTTTGGATCAAAATTTAAGTTTTTATAAAGTCTTAGGATCAATAAAAAAAACAATTGATTAAATTTTAAAAATAGTGAAGATATTTTAAAAAATATAAAAATTAACGAAGGGAAGAATTTTTTATGTAAGAGGTGTCCTGTAAAGCTAATTTTAGTATGCAGGGTTTATCTAAAAAAAATCAAAGATGATATATGATATTATGTATGTATAGAATATGAAAATGTCCATAATTTTTATCCTGATTTTTTTTTACTAGAAAATTTTTATCCTGATTATGACAATCACAATTGCAATTGTGACATTATCTTACGTAACCAATAGATACTGAAATATAGAAAATTATTTTATAGAAATTATCTTTCCTTTTTAGAAAAAAAAATGGAGATGTCGGTGCCCTTAGCCATATATATCGACAGCAAAAGAAAAAGAATCATTTTATTTATTAACTTTTTATGGCTTCACTTCTAATTTTGAGGGCTGATATTTGTCGGAAGTATGCTCCAACTACAAATTAAGCTAAGAATCAGTCACGGGTCTCTCTATCTACCAATTCAATTTTCTATCTACCAATGTAATGCATCTTTCAATAATCAAATGCTCAGGGCGGGCAACTTACCTATTGAATAAGTCATATGTCAACTCGCCCACAGACACGTGTGATACAGTATCATACTCTGTCTGTCTCAAATTACAAGCGCTTTTTAGTTTTTTTATTCGACTCATTTTATAAGGTTTTTTTTGAAATTTGTATGTAGTATTAATTAATTATTATTTTTTATTATCCTTATTTAATTTATCCTTGTTTTAATAAATAAGTAAATTGAGGTGCAATCTAATTTACATTTCTAATGAATTTAAGAATAGTTTAGGTAAAATAATAAAAATTAAAGACAAATTTATTGTTTTTAACTATATTAATAATATTTATTGGTGGGAGAAATTTTACCAAAAGGCTCATATAATTTGGGAGAGAGGGAGTATAATATTCATTCTCAATAATTTTTTATGGCTCCACATGTAGATATTATTCTCTTTTCTTGTGATAATTTTTCTCAACATCTTTGCGTTTCTGAAGATCAATAAAAGTAAAAATCCATATTTGTCCCAGAAATTTTATAGGTGTGTTAACTCTGTCCCCCATATCTTCATTATTCCAAATTCATCCTTGACGTAGCAATTCCCCTTTACGTTTTTATTGTTAATTTGGTGAATGCATGTAGGAGAAGAGACATATATGAGTTGTTAATTGTTGTGATGCTTATTGTTATCATGGGTTCATTGTAGGAGCAATGAATCCCAATCTTAATTATGCTATTGGTTGATGTTGAATATGCTCTTGATGATTATATATGTATTCTTTGTTGTGTTAATCGAATATGATGTTGGTTGTTGTTATTTACTGTTATTACAATGCTTATGCTTTGTTTTCTGGGTTAGAAGAGGGTTAAAAACGTGTATTTGGAGGTTAGAAAACAATTAGGAATTGATCTGGGTAACCTGAGAATCGTTCTGCCTTGTTTTGTTGTTTCTGTCGTGTTAACCGATTACCACCCGTAATGTAACCGATTGCAGAGTCTTAGAAAAGCTAGGGAGGAAAACTTGTTCATGTTAACTGATTACAGCCTCTGTTGTAATTGATTATAAGCCGTAGAAAAACCAGGAAGTGTGATCTTTACAAGTTAACCAATTAGCCCCTAGGTAGTAACCGATCAAATTAACCCCAAGACTGAATGTGTGGATTTTGAAGGTTTAGTTGATTAGGAAGCCTCAATATTCGTTGATGAGATTTTCTGGACTTTTAGTAAAGCCTAAGTTATGATCTAAACCAGCAAGAGAGATAGTTTAACCCATTAGATGATCAGAGATTAGTCTGAGTTGTACCTTTAACTGATTAAGACATGATAGTTAACTGAATAGAGGACCAGTTAGATGTTAACCGTTTAAGACATGATGTCTAACCGATTAAGGGAACCCAGAAGCACTGGAGAGCTAAGTTATGATCTGATAAAAACTATAAACTATAAACTCAAACGTTATTTGAAGTAACATATGAAAAATTATAAACCGGTGAGCCACGTTTGTTTACCAAACATTTATCTTTTGGTCAAACTTAGGCAAGTTCTACCATGAACCAGTTTGATGGGTAGTACCACGGTGGACCACCAGTTTTAATCGTTGATTTATTTTATCTCCATAGTAATATCATGCACCCTCTGTATTATATTTTTTTTCTCCCTCACCCTCTCTCCGCAGTGAATGTTCCCTTCTTGCACAACCTTCCAGTCCCGGGCAAGATCAGTCTCCCTCTGGTCTTCCTCTGTCATCTAGAAGCATTTTCAGATCTGAGAAATAATACCACAAACCCAAAATCAAAGACACAAGTAATGGAGCGTGGTATCACTGGTATGTTCCATGCAAAAGCATTGAAAAAAAGAAAGAAAGGAAAACAAGATTAAGAAAAAGTATGCTGAAGCGTGATTCAGTGGGATTGAAAAAGAAAAAGAAACACCCCTTCTTCTTTATTTGGCAGTACGTTGCCATTTTCAAGGGGTGTAGGGAACCACTTTTTTTTTCTTTCCTTTCTTTCTCCTTTTCCCATCATTTTCTATTTATCAACTATTTGAACTATTTTTTTCCACTAAACTTCATTTTTCTTCTCACCCTATCTTCTTGCTCGTTTGGTTCCGTTCTTTCCCATATTACTATTTCTCACAGTGAACTTACTTATGAGGGTTTCTTCAGCTCTTTGAATTTTAGATGTTTTTTTCTCTGGTTCTCCCGGGTTTTTGGTTGAGCACATGTCTTCGTTTGTGCGGTTCAAGCATTGCGTTTCCATTTTTCCATGGGACGGTTACAAGGGGTTTGTTGTTCACACATAGTAGATCACAAATAGAGGATTGTGAATCCACCCTTGGTTCTTCAAAACGGCACCCGCAGTGGCCAAAAATTGTGTCTGAAAGCGACCACGATGGTGATTTCAAGACAAGGCAACAGAGATAGATGGGTGAAGAAGGATAAAGGAGATGGAAAAAATACGGTACATTTGGTCCACCATATTAATGTGTAGATAGATTTATCCGGTGGTAATTAATCCTTGTACACCATAGGTATACCTATCTTACTTACCTCAAACTTATAAGCGATGAGGCAACAAACTTATAAGCCTTGAGGCAGCAATATAATTTAAAGCAGCTTATTGGCCTTGAGAAACGCATAATCATAATCATGCAACTGAAAAGCAACCCTGAGCATGCTGCAACAAAAATTGATTCCTGGGCCATCAAAACACACTTTAACCGCAAACAAGGCAGTTTATTTCCCCACCTCCCCCACTTAATTTCCCCACCTCCCCAATCCAATAAAAAGACAAAAAAAACCCTCAACTTAACCCTAATTCCCTCCCCATTTCATCACCTCCCCACTCCAAATTTCCTCACCTCCCTCTCGTCTCCCTCTCCCGATCCTCGCCTCGCCTCCTCCCTCCCCTCATTTCCACCGTTCCTCTCCCAATCTCACTCTCGCCTCACACTCCCCACATTTCCACCGCTCTCCCATCGTCTCTCGCTCATTTTCTGCAAGGTACGAGCATCGCCCTTTTTCCTTTCTTTTTCTGTTTTCTCTGTAAATCAGGACTCTAGAATCAGGATCACCCGCTTCAAGAATCCGGACGTAGGAATTGGAGTTGTGTCATTCTGAACTTAGGACTCTTGAAGCGGGTGATCCTGATTCTAGAGTCCTAAGTTCGAATGACCGCAGAGTTATTTAATTTGATTTTTATTTATATTTTATTTATGAATTTATTTACAGGATTATGGCACGCATTTAGGGTCGTGGATCCGCTAGGTGGTCGTGCACCCGCTAGTGGTGGTCGGATATCGATCCTCGCCGATGACCGGACGAGACCTACTATGTCGGGCCATGGCGTCGGGATGGCTGCGTCGACCTCATGATAGTGGAGCTCAGATTTCACTAATACGTCCGAAGACATGAGCCGGTCGTGGAGGGCAGACGTCAGCCGACGGCGGTAGTGGAAGCCTGGCCGGTGGTGGAGCCAGAGTAGAGCCCGTAGTGGAGCCAGAGTAGAGCCGGTGGTGGAGCCAGTCTGGAAATGAGTCATTCCCTGGCGGCCCATACGACAGATCGATTCTTGTCGATTATGGACAAGAACATGGTCGCACTGCCAGTTGTGGCTTGAGCCCGACGTAAGTAAACACTAGTTTGTTTTTTACATTAATTTCATTTATTTATATGTAATTGACTTATCTTGTCTTTGCTTTGATGTCGATTGCGGGAGAGATTAGGGTGATCGATCCACGGCACCGGTGTATCTGCTTTGCCCCTTGTCCGCAGATTCATGCTATTCGCTGAGTCGAAGCTTGATCCACTCAGCGGCTTTGTTATGGGGCGGTCGACAAGGCGTCGGTGCCTTTGTGGGCCGGTGGCATTGAACACTTCCAGCTTCCACTGCCGTCGGTGAGATGACGATCACTTTGGATGACGTCTCACAGCTGCTCCATATTCCAGTGATGGGGACGTGGTACACCACGGGACAGCCAGATAGGCAGACAGCTGCTGCTATGCTGACAGAGCTGTTAGGCGTCCCTAGAGCTGTAGCAGATGCTGAGATTGATAGGAACAGATGTACTTCTCGACCGGAGTGGTCACAAGACCGAGGTATACAGGCGATGCTGCGAGGATGGAGAGTGGGACATGGCAGCCATGGCTTACCTATTGCACCTTGTCGGCACCACTCTGTTCACCGAGAAGAGTGGGTCCTTGACGTGTATAGGATGGCTGCACATGTTTAGGGACTTGAGCCGTGTGGAGACCTACGCGTGGGGTGCCATGGCCCTCGCACATTTGTCTGGCGGCTTCAGGGATGCGGCGAGGTTTAAGACGAAGCGGATGGCGGGATTTGCGGCGCTATTACAGTGCGAATTTTCTTGTATTCAATAATCTGTTATTTTGTTGTATACCTATTTGAGTTTTTAATTTTCATGCCAGCCTGGATTCATGAGCACTTCCGCACACGACCTTGGATCCAGGAGTTTATGTGCGAGTACGACGAGGCAAGACCGTGCCTCTCGTTGGGATGTGGTCGAGGCGCAGGATCGGTGAGGCCATATCGACAGACCTGGATCGGGCCGATCAGAGGCGATGTTACGTGGGACCCGTATGTCGGCCACAGCAAAGCGGGAGTTCTACGCTATATCTCACTTCGGGGCTTCATCCGTTTCGGGACTCGTCTATCCATACCTGCCGGACGAGTTATTGCGCCTGATTTGGACATGTGCGGCGCATACCCGAAGCGATCGAGTGGGACTTGAGGCGGCGATCGGTCGATTCGAGGAGATGGACGAGAGGTGGCTTCATTTTGATCAGCACCTCATTGTTCTTGGTGATCCGGTGGCGCCTGGATTACCGGACGTGGAGCCTGGATACATGGATTGGTTCCGACGTATCTCACATCCATATATATATCCTGATCATGTACCAGTTCCAGATCCAGGATCACCACCGCCTCCGCCGCCACCACCACCACCACCACCATCCGCACCACCACCGCCACCAGCAGATGTATGTTATATTTATAAGTCTTATTTATTTCTCTTAAACAGCTGTGAATACGAAAATTAAATCTTTTTTTGTTGTTGTCATAGGCTGCTAGTTGGGCTAGGGTGTCTGAGATTGCACAGGCAGTGATGGACGGACGCCTGCACATCCAGCCCGACACCGATGGTTGGGAGCTGATGCGAGAGCTACAGAGATTAGCACGCCCCCATTTCCCGCAGATATATACACGGCGACGGGTCAGGCGTAGGCACGAGTAGCAGCTGCCTCTTAGTGTTTTCATATGTATTTTGATCAGACATATATATGTATTTGTATTTTGGAATATATGCATTTTATTTGTTCATAAATTTTGTGTCTCCTGGTCGTACCATTATGTCGTTCAGAGGCAAATACAATTAAAACACAATTTAAAACACAAATTGAACCATAAATATAGAGATCCAATATATAAATATTCAATGATCTACTGACTACATGTTCATGGATGAAATAAAAATTGATTTCCAATGTTGCATGCGACTAAGATATAACGCCTCCCAATCCCTAGCACAATCGCTTCTAAACCTTTTCCATTGAACATCATTTGAGGTATTGGAGCGTCATGCTTTAAATAGACCTGAGAAAATGTCATTTTGAAACCAATTAAACAAAGTAAAAAATGATGTAAAGGTTACAAAAAAATAAAGAGTTAACACAAGTATTGTACCTGTACAAAGTGTTCCATTCTATGCAAAAATCCAATGCAGAGGACGCGCTGATTTTTCCAATCCTTCGGTGGTCCGTGTCTGAGAGGGAAAATTGTGGTACTTCCCCTTGGGTCTAAACAGATCAGAACCACCTTATATTTGTTAGCAATCACATATCCTGCATCTGACATGGTCATCCATTTCTCTTTTTTGGCAACATGATCAACCCTGTCAACATATAGTGATCGCCGTAGTGCCTCAAGGTTGTCTTCGCCACAAAGTACACCAACATAGTCGTCCCGGTTTCTCTCAACCTCTCTAATCAAATCCTGTCGGATTAAGGGCCATGCATTCTCCCCCATCCCAAGTAAAGCAGCGATGCTACGATACCCACAGTTTCCATCGGGTTCTACATCAATAATGTTGTCAATGTATTGATGAATTTGATAAGGAAACTGGTGTATGAATGGCAGGGCCGGAGCTGACTTCATCACTGGAGGAGCAACTGTAGGTGGTTCTGACTTGATGGGAGGAGGAGGAGCTGTAGGTGGTTCTGACTTGATGGGAGGAGGAGGAGCTGTAGGTGGTTCTGACTTGATAGGAGGAGGAGCCGAATGTCTAGACAAAGTGTGAGCTGAACGTCTAGACGAGGTTGGAGTTGACGCACTATCGTGTTGGGAGGCAAAGAAGTCATCAACACGCTCCCATGAGGATGGATCGCGTCTTATTGAACTATCTACTGCCAACCACTTTCCTTTCTTTGGTGCTCCCCGTGGGTTCACCTTACAAGGGGGTGGACAGATAGAAGTGGTGTCAGGAAATGCCAACTCACGTAGTTTCGCCTTGATGCCATTTTGCCCGCAATATCAAGCTCCTGAAACCTACGTGCCAATGCCGCTAGCTCAACCTCAGTATACTTAGTTACGAACCATGGCTACCGCTTGTGTCACATGGGTTCTCGAAGCTCAATTTCCTCCAGTGAGTATGAATTGCCTCCAACGGGATTGGGATGTAGTGCATCGTATATCTGGCAAGCTCACATGCACAAGGTAGTCCATGCGTGTATCTTAGCACACAACCACACGCAGAACTGTCTATGCCAACGGTGCTACATCGGAGAAGCTCGTCGGCAATGTACTGTAACGCATTCTTAGACACAAGGCCATTTAAGTGCTTGTAGACTGCAATATTAAAGCAATGTTGTTGTCTACTAATGCTATGCTCGAATGAAGCCTTCAACTCAGTGTGCTGTAACCTGATCATGTTATTCATTGCATCCCAATAGTTACACAAATCTCATCTGCTATCAGCTAACAACTTCTTCAACCGCCAATGTGCAGACTCAACCCTGTTCATCAGAAAACAAACACAATTCAGAACTCCACAAAAATAGTGATAAGTGTCAGATGTCACCAACAATTCAGGTGCATACCTGTTGGTTGTTTTGTTTCCAATGTGCATATGCCGGTCTATCCATGCAGAAACAAATTTATCCCTATGTTGATTTAGCCATGTGTTCTTGACATAGTCAATGAAGTTACTGAACGGTGCTGAAACATCCTCGAAATGTTGCAGTCGCTGCTGGTAGTCATCCATCGTTGGTGAATCAACAACTGAATCAAACGCAGTCATCACCAATTCAGTTTTTTCTTGTGGATACACATAAGTCTTGCACTTCGCCCTCACATTCTTACGGATATGGAATTGACACAACATGTTACGCGACATGGGAAAAACGTTAGCCGCTGCATTCATCAAAGAAAGTTCCCGGTCGGTCACTATCACATGTGGTAACGAATCCTGTCTCACAAACATACCCTTCAACTTCTCAAGCACCCATGTGTAGTTATCCGCTTTCTCCGACTCCACAAATGCAAATGCAACAGCGAATGTCATCTCAGTTGAGGTCACACCAACAATCTCAACTAGGGGCATCCTGTACCTATTAGTCTTGTATGTCGAATCAATAAGCAAAACAATGTTGAACAAATTTACAAGCTTGATAGCTTCAGGATGTGCCCAAACTATATCAGTGATAACATCAGAGTTATCGGCTTTTCTATGCCAGTGCACATAACGATCACGGTGCATCAAGTTCATCAAATGTTGTAACTCGATTACGCCTCGCCTTAGACTAGACCGGATATTTTGTCGTGCGTTGTAGATCCGCCTAATTGTGGTGTATTTGTTTGGATTTTTATCTTTGTAGTGAGAGTAAGGCGTTTCTCGGCTTAATCATGTTCAATGTCATGTCGCTCAGATTAGACAACTCTTCAGAAGTTAGACGACCGACATATGAATGACCCTCAAAGTTTTCGACTAACCCGTGGTTGTGTATACCGCACATTACCTTCAAAACCCACCTCCCAAGCACCTTTCACCAGCCTTCCTTTTAATCTGAATGGGCATTGACATTTTCTAGTGCCAGTAGCCTTCACTCCCATAGTCTTGTAAGGCTTATATTTGCCACTTTTCTCGCAACCCAACATCACAAAAGTCTTTTTGCTTGATTGCCCATAGTCTGATCTTAAAATAATAACCACACACCCAACATATTTGCCAACGTCTCGTGCCCATGCCAATAGGTCATCCCGCGTAGAAAACACCTGAAACGACAACATGTATCATTCACCAACTCATCTAACAAATCTTAACAAAATTGATTAATAAAATAAGTATCCGAGCAGTAGTGAATGCACTGGTACAATCCATGGAAACGACCTCTGGAACATCAGGAACAATGGGCACTATGGTGTCGGGAAAGTTGTCTTCGGAATGCTTCTCTTCCATTGAAACTGCACTGAAAAAGACAAGTCAAAACTTTAGCAGACAAAGCGTCCGAATTCTAATTACCGGAATATTTCGGATTCTTAAATCCGGACTATTTTATACCTCCGGACTTTAGAATACGGAGTACTCCGGATTCTAGAATCCGGACTTGGGAAATAGAGTAATCAAAAAATATACGTCCGGATTCTTATATCCCAGAATCTCGATAATAAGAATCCTGACTTTCTGCGATTTGAAAAAAAAAAAAAAAAAAAAAAAAAGTGAACCTCGGATCGGTGGCAATGTGGAGTAGATGAAGAGCGAATGCAAATTCTGACCTCCAAAGCGAGCCAAAACACTCCAAAAAGTGAGAGATTAGGAGAGGGGGAAAGAGGGGAGGTTGGGAGGAGAAGATGAGGAAGGAGGAAGGAGGGGAGGTGCTGAGTGAGGGAGTGAGAAAGGGAGAGAGGAAGTGAAATTAATCTGAAAGGTAAAGTTGGAATATTGAAAAAATGGGAGGTGGGGAATTTAAGTGGGGGAGGTGGAGAAATAAACTGCCGCAAACAAATATTATCCACACACAAAAAAAAAAAGAAGCAAAGATTAAACACAATTTTGCTCACTGCAATTTTTATCTGATTACTACATTGCAGTAATGCTATGCTATGCTGGCTTTGGCTCATCTGCGCAACGCAATAGTGTCCCTATCTAAGAAACACCAAAACTTGAAGCAATGGAAGCAGATTCAATCCATCATCATCACTTGTGGTCTCTATTCAATCCAAGACACCCTTTTCCTCAACAAACTCATCCAATGCATGCCATTGTCTCCGAGTCAAAACTCCTCTCTCTTACTTCTCTTCAACACCATCCACACCCCCAACACTCGCCTCTTCAACAAAGTCATCGCAGCGTTTTCCACCAGCTCCCACCCTCAAACAACCCTTCTTTGTTACGCGAAAATGCGAGAAAAAGGCGTGGAACCAGACAAACACACCTTCCCTTTGCTTCTCAAGATGTTCTCAAAGTGTATAATAATAGTTCAAGACCCTTTTATGATCTACGCTCAAATTTTTAAACTTGGATTTAATTTCGATCGTTTCGTCTGTAATGCTTTGATTTCAGCTTTTGGGTATTCTGGGTTCATTGAAAGTGCATGCCAAGTGTTTGATGAAAGTCCCTTGAAGGATATTGTTGCTTGGACTGCATTGATCAATGGATATGTTAAAAACGATCGTCCTAGTGAGGCACTGAAGTGTTTTGTGGAGATGAGATTGAAGGACACGATGATTGATGGTGTCACCGTTGCTAGCATTCTACGTGCTGCTGCGATGGTGGGTGATGATTATTTTGGAAAGTGGGTTCATGGGTTTTATGTGGTAGCAGAGAGAGTGAGATTGGATGGTTCTGTTTATTGTGCTCTTGTGGATATGTACTTCAGGTGCGGCAATTGTGAAGATGCCTGCAAAGTGTTTGATGAAATGCCTTACAGAGATGTAGTTTCTTGGACCGTGCTTGTGGCTGGTTATGTGCAATGTAACAAGTTCCATGATGCACTTCGTGTCTTCCGGAGCATGCTGTTGGATAATATTGTGCCGAATGAATTTACTCTGACTAGTGTTCTTAGTACTTGTGCTCACTTAGGGGCATTGGACCAAGGAAGGTGGGTTCATAGATACATAGAGTGTAACAAGGTTAATCTGAATGCAGTGTTAGGGACGGCATTGGTAGATATGTATGCAAAATGCGGTTGCATCGATGAAGCATTAAGGGTATTTGAAAACTTGCCTATCAAGAATGTGCACACTTGGACAGCAATGATTAATGGGTTGGCTGTGCATGGGGATGCCTTAGGAGCATTGAATGTCTTTTCAAGCATGTTGAAAAGCAGTATTCAACCTAATGAAGTTACCTTCATTGGTGTTCTTGGTGCATGTTCTCATGGAGGTTATGTAGAGGAAGGAAAAAGGTTATTTGAAATGATGAGTCACACTTATCATTTGAAGCCAAACATGGAACATTATGGATGCATGGTTGATCTCCTTGGTCGAGCAGGATATTTAGAAGATGCAAGACAAATTATTGATAACATGCCAATGAAGCCTAGCAGTGGTGTGTTGGGAGCTTTATTTGGTGCCTGTGTGATACACAAAGATTTTGTAATGGGTGAACATATAGGGAATATTTTGGTTAATTTGCAGCCGAACCACAGTGCTGGATATGCACTGTTGGCAAACTTGTACTCAATGTGTCAAAACTGGGAAGCAGCTGCTCAGGTCAGGAAGCTCATGAAAGGAATAAGGGTGGAAAAGATTCCGGGATATAGTTGGATAGAAGTCGCTGGTTCAGTTCATGAGTTTAAAGCATTTGATCATTCACATAATGAATCATCTGGTGTTTATGTGATGTTGGAGAACTTAACATTGCAACTGAAACAGGTTGGTCAAGCTCAATGGAATGAAGGTTTTGACCTTAGCATCCAACACTGATGTGGGAACCAACAAACTTGGGACCGTTCTTCCTGAACGAGGGACATTATAGGTTAGGCGAGGCGCAATGGCATTGGTGGAATTCAAAGCAGAAAGGGTATTTGGAAAATCAGTTTTGGTGAGGCGCAATGGCTTTGCCTTGGAGATCGAGGATCTTGAACTTCTAGAGGGTTTCGATTGGATATCGTTGTTAAGGTAGCGGAAAACGATGTTCTTTATCTGGTTGTTAACTTCCCACTGTCGATTGCGAGACGCTGTTGATTCCAAGTCCGGGTCCTTCTTCATCAACCACCAACTATATCTTCGTAGGAGAAGCCATTCTGCTTGTTGTGATGGAGTTGCTGTGGCCCAAAGCAGGAGGACATCTGTTTGAGGTCACATTGGAGTTCATGGACAAATTCAACCAAACACTAACCCTATACATTATTAATTTTAGTTCTAAGAATTTGAAGTTGTCTTACAATACGGTGTGTTTATCCCCATTTAAACATAAATATCGTATCACACAGTATTCACGATCCGCATATAGCAATTGAGTGGTATGCTTTCAGCAAAACATGGAGTATTGATTTTTCATTTTTTTTTTATCAGATTCATGTTTCCTTTATATCAAATTAACTGATAACTGATGATAGGTTTTTGTAAGATAACTTGAAATATCAAATTCTCATCTTCAGTAGTATAAATTTTTTCTTCAAATAATAAGCCTATGTTTGGTTGTGCGGCGCGTTCACCAAAATCACGGTTAAAAACCACATTGACGCGGAAGCTTAGTTTTGGAGCTTCGACAAAATCGTGGTGGAAATGGATTGCGACACGAGACTGAAGATTCAAACGCGAAACCAAACTCTTGCTAAATCGTGCGTGAAGAAAGAAGAATTACATGGCTATTATAGGGTTCAGATTTCACTGTTGGCAACGTGGCTGTTGTAGCAATTAGAATCAACATTCTTCTTTCATTCTTTGGTAATATTTCTTTGGCATGCTTTAGCAAATCTTTCACTTTTCTATTGCTGTCGCACAGGTTTTTTATCAGCGGTTTTGACTACATAGGGAAGTATAAAGAGAGCATTACTGACACATTATCTGAGCCTGAATATGTACCTAGGAACTATGATAATAATCATGAGAAGAAAAGTAATATATGATCGAGCACCAAGAGAAGTAATCGGGATCATCACCACTGCCATACACAAGCCAGCAGAATAGTAGAATTCCGGCTTGCAAAGCAAACTATAACAACCACCAAGTATGAAGTATGATACTATGATAGTAGAATTGAATGATACACACACAGATTATATTATGCCTTGAACTTGCTCTAAGAAAAATAGAGTATGATGAAGAAGTATTGCTTTGGATTCCCTAATCATGAAAATGATAAGATAATGAAGTACTGGTGTTTTTCTGTCATTTTCCTGTGGTTAACTCTATGACTTGAGCGTCCCCCAATTCTCTCATTATATTCATGATGATATCTAGATATGAGATTAAAATAACTAAATTTAACCGAAAGGTCCAACTAACAGGAACATTCATAAACTAAAAATTTATTTGAAAATTTTCAGTTAACATTTTCTATATATGTGGGTTCTTAAGCAATGAATCAAACTGAGAGTGGCCAATATTTGGTTTTATGTTCTGCACCTTCATATTTATGGACAATAGATCGCATGGAAGGTTTTACTGGACGTAGTATTTAGCCTTGATGTAGTATTTAATTTACTTCACTAAATAATATTCCTATAAGCTACTTCTTCACTAATTTTTTACTTTTACACGTATTTAGTTGAGATATCTTTTTCTACGATAATGCTTTTGTATACCAATTTTTGCTTAAAATAATTCCTGTAAGCTACATCCAACTTTAAAATCATAAGTCTTCTTCCTAAGCTTGCTTCGACGGGAGAAATATCATAGTTGTAATAAGTTTAATCTAATACCTATCACAATATTTTTAAAATATCTGTACTGCTTCCAAAGTTTGCTTCAATGAGGAGATGACATAGTTATTTTCTCAGCTGGGGCACATTGCTTCAGACTTAAACTATGCTGATACTTTCAAATTGTATTAGTGCAAGTTGTTTTATTTCAGTTGTAATAACAAAATTGTTTCAAATTTATGATATTTCAATTGTAGTAAAAATAGTTAATTGTTGCTCTTTTGAATTTCTTTTTGCTACAATTGCTCTTTTGAATTTTAAACTTTTAAATGCATATATATTGCTCTTACGTATGTAGGTAAAGAATAAATAAAATAATACACTCGACAAATATTTTACTTCGTGCATTGCACGGTACACGTGCGATACACGAAAGTATTGTATTTGTGCTACCTTAATTATGAGGATTGCGTCCTTGTTACCTTTATATTTATTTATCAATATTTTTCTTATAATCTTACTATTTTTAAGATAAAAAGAAATTTTCAAATAAAAAATACAAAATGATTCTCATAAACTTTGTTTTTCCCTAGTTATAGAAATAGAAATACTCCTCTTCTTTTCTTTTTTGGGAATGAAAGGAAAGACCTAAAAAGTAAAAGAAAACATAAAAAAAAAAATGGAAAATTTGACCCGCGTCATAGGGTTGTTGGAACGCTCTGAGTGAACAAAACAAAATATTAACTCTAAAATGGAGGAAAGAGAATGACCATGAGTCAGAGCAGAAAAAGTGGTTTTTTTTGTAATCCGCTTGGGCCTGGGTCTGTTGTAGTTTGGTGGATCCGGCCCACTAATACAAGCTTGATCTTCAAGGGTCTACTGGCAGTTGCTTCCTCCACCCCACCAACATGCTGTCAGTACCCCCACCCCCACTTAAATTTATGAAATCCCAAAAATACCCCTATCTAAAAAAAACTAATTTTTATTCTTTTTCTTCCTCCCACCACGCCTCCACCACCCCACCACCGTCCTCCACCACCAACCACCAGAGCACCGCCTCTCCACCACCACCACCTCCCCAAAATACCTCAATTCCTTCTTCCTTCTTCCCTCTTCCTCCCATCCCCCCTCCACCACCGGAAAACTCGTCGGAGTCACCACCCCTCCACCCCCAACACTGGAACACCTCCCTAGGGGCCACCGCGACCAACCAGCGGCCACCGGAGCTAAACCTGTCCATTTTCGTTTTTTTTTTTTTTTGAAATTTCACAGGCTTTCGGTACTACCGGAAGCTTAACATAAATATGTTTTCGGTAATTCAATTACCGGAATACATACACCTCCAAGTAATGCAAATGTATTCCGGTAATTCAATTGCCTGAATTGGAGGTGTATGTATTCCGGTAATTGAATTACCGGAAACATATTTATGTTAAGCTTCCGGCCTGTAAAATTTCAAAAAAAAAAAAGAATCGCGAAAATGGACAGGTTTAGCTCCGGTGGCCGTTGAGTTGGTCGCGGTGGCCCTTAGGGAGGTGTTCCGGTGTTGGGGATGGAGGGGTAGTGGCTCCGGCGAGTTTTCCAGTGGTGGAGGGGGGATGGGAGGAAGAGGGAAGAAGGAAGAACGATTTTACGGAGTGACGATTTTACGAGAGCCGGTACGAACGACGATCCTCCAGCGATTCTACGGCTGGCCGCGAACCTGTAACAGAGTCAACGCGTTGACTAGCGATTGATTCTAGCTGGCAACACTGGTTGTGAATACAGTGAAGGGTAGAAAAGATGGCTGAGGAGGAACCAAAGCCTCTCAACTATATTCCAGAGGTTATATTGAAGAAAAGGAAAAACACCGAAGCACATGCTTTGAGAAAGAAGGCACAGTTCCAACAAAAAAATTTCCGTTCCAAGAAGACCAATGATTTTATCCAAAAACTGAGGATTTAATTTTTGAATTTCGCAATAAGGTAGTAACTCTTCTTAGCTTTATTTTTCTTTCTAATATTGTAAATTCAGTTCATGAGTTTTTGCAATATTTTACTTATTTAAGACATCACTAAACTAAATGCATTTTGATTAGTGACTTCTATTATTATTTTTATTATCCATTGATGCTTTCTTATGTAGGAGATGGACCTTATTAGAATGAAACGAAGGGTCAAGAGGAAACTACCAGAATTATTGACCCCAAACAACAAGCCCATAATAATCATTCGGATACAGGGGTAGCTGCTTTTGTTGTTTCTCCTCTTAATGTCTTAATTTTTTGTCTCTGAAAACAACTTATAACAGCTTTTTTCCCATTCTTTTTTTTTTTTTTTAGGAAACAAGGCATGCATCCTAAGACCAGAAAGGTTTTATACAGTTTGGGGTTGAGAAGAGTGTTCAGTGCTGTCTTTGTGAAGCCAACTGAGGGAGTAATGGCCAAGTTGCAGAGAGTGGAACCATATGTTACCTACGGGTATGAGATTATTGTTGTTGACTTTATATTAGATGTGTATGAGGTGATTATGATATGATATTTGATGTTAGTGGTAGGGTAGCTTTCTAGAACTTTCATTAATTTTTAGGTTAAAATTAAGATGGGTGGGTTAATGTCAAAGATGATTTATTATAGCGCAGTGTTATCAATTGAGGATGGCGGATCATAGCGTTTTGTGAAAAATCCAATATTTTAAGCTGCCATTTCTGCCATAAAACTCCATGGCGCCGCCATCCTTCACAAATTGGTCATAGCGGTTGGCAAAGAATCCCTCAAACCGCCATGGCGCCGCCATAGCCGCTATTTGATAACACTGTTATAACAGTATGGCTTTCTCTCCATCCTATCCTCAAAATTTGAATTGAACTTCTGTCCATAATAGAATGTCAATATATATATATATATATAGATTAGGAATGTTCATGGCAGAATGGGTTATTTGGAGATCAATGATATTATAGCTGATGCCTTCAAACTTATTTAGGAAAGGAAAATGCGAAACCTCCTATTTGTACTATCACAACATATAACAGAATATTTCTATGCATGTCAAACACATCAGCAACTGTGTAAATTATTAACATTGGGTGGAATAGCACACCACTCTTTATAGAAAAAAATGCTTGTTTTGCTGTTTTCTTGTATCTTTTCTTTACTGTATATATTGCATTCACCTCCAAAAAGAAGAAATCATATATCACTTGCTGAGAATTATTCTTAATTTTGTGAAACTCTGCTTGTTTTGAAGATATCCGAATCTGAAGAGCATAAAGGAGCTAATTTACAAGAAGGGACATGCCAAAATAGATAAGCGAAAAGTTCCTTTGACAGATTATAACATTATTGAGCAGGTAAATATTTCTAGTTTTCCTTTGACCTTCTCCCTTAACTGTTTTTTGTAATCCTTCGACATTTTGCTGTGCAGGAATTAGGGAAGTTCGGTATTGTATGCATAGAAGACATGGTGCATCAAATTTATAATGTTGGTCAACACTTCAAGGAAGTTGTCAGATTTATGTGGCCCTTTGAACTCAACAAGCCAGTAGAAGGATTGAAAGGATCGAAAACCCTACACAAGGATGGTGGAGATGCAGGGAACTCTCATCAACGACCTAATCAATAAAATGAATTAAGGGTGGCGCTAACCACACCCCCTTGTTTCCTAACCACACCCCCTAACACTTTAATGAAAATTATAATACCAAAAATGCCCTTTCTTTATATTTAAATATATTCATCAAAACTCATCACTCTCTCAACCCTCTCTTCTCCATTCTTTCACCCCTCTCTTCTCCACACCCTTCTCCACTCCCTCTATCTCATGAATGTTGGGAAAAGTGACCCAAAGGCTTCCCTACTACTTCTATTAGCCTTGATAAGTGCTCAATTTCGTGTTTTATTCGCTCATTTTTTTTTTCTGCGTTTTGAGTTCGTACGCAAACTCAGTTTGCGTATGTTTACGCAAACTTAGTTTGCGTGAATTTACAGGGATGTACGCGAACTGAGTTTGCGTATGTTTACGCAAACTGAGTTTGCGTGTGTGCAAACGAAAACTCACGCAAAGTTTGCACACACGCAAACTCAGTTTGCGTACATCCCTGAAAATTCGTTTGCACATATACAAACTCAGTTTGCGTAAACATACGCAAACTGAGTTTGCGTACGAACCCAAAACGCAGGGAAAAAAGTAGGGTAAATGGTCTTTTTGCTTCATTAAAACCTTACAGGGGGTGTCAATAGGAAACATGGGGGTGTGGATAGCGCCAGCCATGAATTATTTAGGTCTTATGGACAATGTACTATCAAAAATTTTTGATGCTGTTTGTGATGTACCTATTATGATCCTGAATGCAAGATCATTTCAAACTTGTTACCGATTTGTTAAAAAAAATGCTACCGCTTCTTGTTAAAAATATGTAGTATCTTTACGCCTCCTTTTTTGAGTTAGGACTTAGAGGTGGATCTTGGAGAAAGTGTGTGTTTGGATTGGCGGTGAGTTTGATGGAATCGCGTTAAGAAATCAGTCACACAGAAGTTTCACTTTGTAGCTTCTATAAAATCACGGTGAAATGGGTTTTAGACGCGAGTTTGGCGAGTTGGTCGCCAATCCAAACACACACGAAGTCTGCACGGGGAGAGGAGGGGAAACGAATATGCTCTTGGAGGGCCTGAACCTTTGAAACCATTTGAAACATTTGGGATGTTGAAACTATTTGAAAGCTGAACAATGTAGCAGTGACATGTAATTTTGTTGTTTGTCTTAGTTTTGATGTCATTATTGTCTTTAGGCCTTTTTGTTATTGAACCATTTGGTGCCACTGAAGGTGGGTGGGTGCATTTTGATCCCCAGTGCGGCAGTGCCCCTAATAGAATAATAGAAATTGTTTTATTATCTAAATAAAAAAATGCTTTATTAATGTCATTATTATGTCAACTATATTCCCACCCGTTTCACACTAGGGACTTCCCATAAGACAAGGACAAGGGTGGTATGCGACGGACAGCCAATATTATTGACAGTATAAAGGCTATAGAAATACATGCAACTAATATCGGATGAATAAGGTCTTTGACAGTATAAAGGCAATTGAAATACATAGCTATACTGTATATGAAAAATGCAACCATATCGTATATCATCAACTGATATTTTTTTGACTGATCATCAACTTATATTATACATATAATAATTAGTATTATACATATAATAACTATTTAACTTCAGATTTTTACATCATGTAGTATTTACTGTTACTAGTGTCTGTCTGGAGATTTTTAAAATTATCACAAAAGATTACAATAATTAACAAGCTTTTTTACTGGAATAGTTAGCTAGTATGCTGTGTATTATTATATGAGTATTTGTGTAAGATGTAAAAAAATAATTAAAAGTATAAACTTCAAGTAAAAAAATTTCAAAATTATTTAATAACTATACACATATTTTACTACGTGCAATATTGATAGATTGGAAGAAATTTAAATATCAATTAAAAATTAAGAAAAGTAAAATATTTGAACGATTAACATATTCGTTTTTTTTTTTTACCGGTTGAGTCACAGTGTCAGTCGTATGGATGTGGAAGATTGTGAACTTCTACCATATGAGAGGAGACATCAGTCGCCGAAATTTTGTGCTATTATCAAGTATCAGTCCATTATAGATTATATGATACATGATATATTATCCCACGCTAACCATACCCTACAATAAATCAACGAGGGTTAATATAAATGGTAACCAAAAAGCAAAAAAAAAAAAAAACTACCAACAGTAGCAACTAGCATGGGACATGAAAAAAAAAAAATAGTCACGTCACCCAGCTGCATCTCCAATCAATTTCCAAATCTTGAATCCCAATTCCCATGTGAATATGTGATGGATGTTTATGTATCATTGTATCATATCATTTTATGTGCTCTTTCTGTCTCAAAATATATGTAAAAAAAGTACATATAATAAAGTTTATATTATATATATATTTTATATTTTGGGAAAGAGGGAGTATGTATGTTGGTTCCGTGACATGCGATCTAAACTGTAACCGAGCTTGACCCAGCCCCCCACACCCACACGGACACCGAGCGACCAAGCAAGCGAGCAACAATGGCATCTTCTTTCGTCAAGCTTGATGATTCCCCAATGTTCCAGAAGCAGGTAACTTCTTCCTCTTCTACTTCAATTACATTCCAATCCTTCAATTCCATTTCCCGATCACTCTTTCGCGATTCACTTTGCTGCTGAATCAATCGAGTTTCTCTTCAGATTTGGTTTAGTCACTCACACTGTGACTGCCTCTGCCACGCAACATTATTATATGCTTTTGTGTTTAGTTTGTCATGGTAGTTTGTGTTTCCCTTCCCCTTCCCTTTCCCTCTCAAATAATACAAGTTGTGGAGTTTCGATTAGTTTCGTGAAATACTGGTTCATATCGAGCCGCAAGGATAGATTGCAAGTTGTGGAATTAGGCTGGCTTTAAAACTACTTCTTTGGGAATTTCATTTTCCTTGATCTGGAATCAATCAGTAAGGAAATAAGAAGTTTTGCGAGTGTGCGAGGATTTAGGAACAAATAGCTGCCATTGCCATTTTTGTGGGATAGAGTTGTCTTCCTGGCTGCTTTATAGTGCTCAGCTGATGACCTTTTTCTTTTCTTCTTTCCTTGGGGTGTCTTTGTCATAATATGCAATGGGATTAGATTGGATTTGGATGGCTTTTCTCTGTAAAAAATTGTTCCTACTGTTTGTTTGTTTGATCACTGTTTCCTTTTGTCTCTAGAAAGAAAGAAGATTCCTTTATCTATTTTTTTTCGCTTGTCTCCTCTTCAATTCCTATATTTTTTCCTGTTTTCCCAAAAATAAGCATGAGCAACAATGCATGTGCATTTCCATTATTTATATGAGTTGATGAGTTGAATAACTATACACTGACAGGTTAAATATCCAATCATATTTTACTATCTTCTCAGTGTAAACAAGTTTTAAGAAGTACTATCATGATATGGCAAAATAGTGAAATATGTTGGGCATTTGTATAAAACTTGTTTACATTGTCTTGTGTATAGCTATTGAACTCTATTTATATTGATCATGGTTCTTGGATTTATAGCTTTCTTGGAAAATGAATGGTTCTTTACTAGTTAATATATTAAGAAAGATGATACCTTGCAGTAATTTATTTATTTTCCATGGAACAGTTATTTTCTATTGAAGAAACAGCAGATGAGTTAAAGGATCGGTGCCAGAAACTATACAAAGGGTGTAAGAAGTTTATGTAAGTGCTTGATGGTATTCCTAATCCTATTATTAGATATAATTTTGCATTTACTAAATAAATCCTCGATTTTAAAACTATTATCATTTTTATGAATATTTTTCTTGAGCACAGCAGAAAGAAGTATAGGGCTTCTTTCTTCTCCGCTGCTTATGCTTGTTTCTAGGGATTTCTATTATCGATGATATATGCAAAGAAATTGGACAGCCCTGTTGCATTTGTGAGCAATGTTGGCTTGCCGTTATCTTTTCATTATTATTTTTAGGATAATTTCTTATCCCACTCCTGTTGTACCTTCTCTGCTTTCTTTCTAATTGTATTATTTTATAATTTTTTGGCGTGGTTTATTAAAAACAGGAATTTGTTTAATCAAATGTAAATATGTTTTCTTAGATTTTGAGTCTAGCTCAACCCCACAAAACCGATTTGTAAGGTGAGGACTACCCAATCCTTATAAGCACTACTTAGGCCATATCTCTAGTCGATGTGAGACATTCAACACACCCCTTCACGCCCAGGACTGGACATTTGGAGCGTGGATAAATATGGGTGGAATAACATTGATCTTGGCTCAATAACAGATCCACGATAGGCTTTGATAGCAACTTAGATTTTGGACCTAATTCAACCCCACGAAACCGGCTTATAAGGTGAGGACTTCCCAAGCCTAAGCACTGCTTAGACCATATCTCTAGTCGATATGGGACTCTCAACATGTTTAAATCCAAAAATGATGTCAGTGCCACCAAACTTGGCCATGAAGCGGTGTAATGTTCTTCAAGTTTCATTAAAAAAAAAAAACCAACAGAGCTAGCTTTTCATAATAATTTTTTATTTGGGATTAACTGTAAAAGTGGAAGATTATTGGTGCATGATTGTGTTCATTAAAAAATGTGTCTTTAAACATAGAAGCATCAAGTTTTGGTTGAAAATTTCACCAATCAAATTAACCTATTAAAGTTCAAACTATTTGTTGGAACCACACCAGGGGCAAGTTATTAATTCTTTCTTCTATATCTCCTCAGGACAGCTTTAGGGGAAGCATATAATGGAGAAATTGCCTTTGCTGATTCATTAGAACTATTTGGAGGTGGCCAGGACGACCCTGTTAGTGTATCAATTGGAGGTTGTTGAAATTTATAGTAATATATTGTTTTACTTCCTCTTCTGTACAAGTTAGCAAACCCAAAAGGTGTTTCTTTTATACTTATGGAAGAGCTATATTTTCGTTTAGTGTTAAAATTGTTAGTTACTTAGTTTAGTATTTAAAAACACCAAATTTGTTGATCAACATTCAACATGGTCCTTTTCAGTAATCTACAGCTTAATTTCTTTATGCTTGTAAAAGGTTTTAACTTCACAGATCTTTGCTCTGATTTTTAATGAATGGATTTTTATGTAGTTCTTGACCATGCTTTTCCTTTCACCGGTTACATAATGGTATAGTTACTCTTACCATATAACTTGGGGACAGCTTTGTCACCATTTAAGCTCTGCATAAGCTGCTTTGTTATTTGATCATAAGTGGGATATCTGACATTCAACAAAGATATCCCTTACCATTATTAAGAGTGAAGTGTATTTTGCTTTCTAACTGTTCCTTCTATCCAGGACCCGTGATATCTAAGTTTATTACTACACTACGTGAGTTGGCTACTTTTAAAGAGCTTCTTCGCTCACAGGTGAGTCCTTGAACCAGAATGCTGCAATTTTTTCTTGGAGTTTCAATAGAGTTGTGACTGTGAGACTTGCGTTATTATAGATGTGTTTTATCTTGAAAGCAATGGTTTTTTTTTTTTGGTCACCTTATTCAACTTGTTCAAATTTACTAAAACAGACATCAAGAAAATGATCATTTTTTATTTCTTTCTCATAGTAAGTTTGACAGGATGGTGAGTTGGATTAATGAATTGATGTACCTATTTGCTGATGGTATTCAAATATCTTACAAAAAATGTGTAGATTATATACTTATCATTCATGTAGTAATAAAATGACAATTATGTGACTGGTTCTCTTTTTCTCCGTTGTGCTTTGTTGTGCAAGAATTGTGTTTGTCAAAAGAGGGCCTAACTTGAATTGGGAAAAAAAAAAAATAGAAATTCAATAGCCCATTCCTCTAAACCATAGAAAAATAAAATGGAACTTCAGCAACAGTTTCCTTATTCCGATTCGAAGCAGCATGTAAATGATGACTAAACATATGGAAGTTCCTAGTTAACATTTTTGCTGAAAGAAGAAAAATTATGAAGGCTCCAATTTTTTTTTTTTTTGTAATAAAAATCTAATTATAGTTGACAATTCCTTCCCTGTTTAAGATTTTCTTTTCATGAATTTTTGCTGGATGCATCAGATCCATTAGGTTGTATACTGAAGGAATAGAGAGGAAAATAATTAAATTAAAGAGTGACACTTGTGTACTTATTTATGGCTGGCAATCTCCAAAGCCATCTTCCTCATGCTTTGTTGACAACTTGCCATAGATTTTTTGTTCCATAAATTACGTGACATATTTCTTGTATAGGTAGAGCATGTATTGATTGACCGGCTGACAGAGTTTATAAATGTTGATTTGCAAGATGCAAAGGTATTTACTTTTCTTTGATGTTTCCTTTGTAGAAGTTCTATGTTACAATTTTTTTTAAGTACATGCTTAATGTGTTTAGTTAAATTTCTTAGACTTTCTTTCTTCTGTTTTCCATCAATTCTTGCTTGTATCAGGATTCTCGCCGTCGTTTTGACAAATCCGTGCATTCTTATGATCAGGTATTGAGAAAATATAAATTCTAATATATTCAAACTTTCTAATGATTTTTTGACATTATTCTATTTGCAAATATAATGAGCAATTTTGGTAAATTGAATTGGCATTCATAAGTCAGTGTTTTAATTGTCCTTGTGTTGTTTACTTGTTTGTTTAGACATTCTTCTTACGGTACAATGCTTGTGTTTTGCATCGGGTAACTGATAATTCTTCTCATTTTTTATGTGATATCTATTTTTGGGTATTCGTCCTATTTATTTAACTTCTTTCTTTTTCTTTAAGTCATTATTTACTTTTCAGCTATAATGATTCCTCAAAAGAGAGTTACATGGATGCTTTTAGTCCTTGGATGGTTAACCTTATCTTGTTTGTTTGGACTGGCGCATAAGAATTTTAGCTTTTATGGGTAATTGACTGTGGTTTATGTGGACTTACTTCTTTTTGCAATTAATTCTTCAGCTCTTCATTTTATTTGTCTCTTGACTGAACTGACAGTTGTTTATGGTAAATTATATTTTGATGAAAGCCTAGTTATTCCTGTAGCAGTAGTGTGATAGGTAACACTAACCCCTAGTTGGTTGGTTAGTTAATTAGTTGGTAAGTGAGTAGGGAGATAGTTAGGAGAAATAAGGCATGTTGCCTATTAATAAGCGGGGAGAGAGAGAGAGAGCTGTCTAGTCATTTGAGTAAATCAGGGCCTTTGGGCATTTGGGAGGTGCAAAACCTAGGTTTTGCAATTCATTTTGTAATCAGGGAATTGAACTGTAATTCATTTTTGTTCTATATTTGAACCCTAATACCCAATTGCTTACAGTTGATATTAATAATGGCTTCTAACAGAGTTCATGTATCTCTTTTCTCCAGTCACGAGAGAAGTTTGTGTCCTTGAAGAAGAATACACCGGAAGACGTTGTTGCTGGATTAGAAGAGGTTTGCTGTATCAAATAGTAAATGATCAGTCGCTTCTCCCTTATCTTTCTTGTGCTGTCCCATGATTTATTGTGATGAAAAATTTTCCAGCTCAAGAGTTATGCATGTGCACTTATTTTGCCTGCCAGAGTACCGACACCTAGTCTAAAATGTATTTCATCACTTTCTTGCTTAAATGTAAAATTTATTATTGTTATGGTAATGAATGTCGAAGTGATTTGTGGCTTTTGTCCTGCTGAAGCCTTAGTATTGTATTTAGTGGTAAAAAAATATTGAAAAAGTTTCATCGCTTTTATTCTCTTTATTATCTGTCCTTTAGAATAAAAAAAAAAACCCTCAACCTTGGATAATTCATTATTCTTTCTTTAATAAGTTACTTTAAAAGAGACAACTTTAAAATGGTATTACTGAGATATATCTTGTGAAACCTTGGCGCAATGGTTGAAGTTGCTGCCATGTGACTAATAGTTCACGAGTTTGAGTCATGGAATCAGCTTCTTGCAAATGCAACGGAAGGCTTCCTATAATAGACCTACAATGGGTTTGATCCTTTTCTGGACCTTGCCATGGCAGGAGCTATACAGCAGTAGGTTTCCCTTCTTTATATCTTGTGAAACCAGCATTAACTAATAGGTCTTAGGAGCCTCCCTGTCATCCAGAGGAATTTTATAATTTTCTGAATGGGTCAGTTTTGAGTCTATAGCAGTTAGGTTGATACTGTCACACTCTAAGATCAGCATCCTTTTCTGAATATGAAAGGAGCTACAAAATCCATTGAGTTTTGGAGTGGATGGCATGTATATCAGCGTTTGGCATCCTAATATCTCCATTGGTTCTAAATCTGAAATTATGACCATTATGTAGGCTGAAAGGATAAAATGCAGTTTGTAATATTGAAACTCTGGAACACAAATTTTTAAGGGATGGTATGAGAAGACCCACATGTATGCCTTGTAGTTCCAGTGAGAGTTACCTTGTGTTTTAAAGCCTCTATGTGATGGAGAGTCTGCTGTCATGGGAAATGCCTTGGATTCTATTTTATTATATTGTAAAGTTAAAGGTAGACCGACAAAAACTATAGGACAAATCATTAAGAGAGTGATAGAACTCACAGAACAATTATGCAGAAAAGAGGCAAAGGAAATCAATGGAACAGTGAAGTAATGTGTGTTATTCACAAAATGGAGCTCAAAGCTCTACAGAGAAGGAAATGATCCAGAGTCTGAGACTCCTACCAGAGAGATATTCTCTCCTCTCCAGTGTTGTTAAATGGTGGGTATGGCGGCGCCATGGCGGATGGCGGTGGCGGAAATCTGGCCGGCCGCCATACAATAGTCGTGGCGTAGCGGATTTCAGATGACGGGCCATGGCGGCCGCCACAGAGATGGCGGTGATGGCGTTGGCGGTCGCCAAGGCGGAAATCCGTTCGGAAAAGGAACTAAAAAAGGAAAAACGTGTACTAGGCCGTGCGATCCGACCCGAATCCAGGCCCAAAAAGGCCAAAAACCTAAAACCCAAAAAAAAAGAAATAGAAAACGTGGAGAAGAAGACTCAATGCCGCCTATTCCAAACAGTGCCTCGCGTTGGTTTTTTTTAAAAAAAACAGAGCCTCCTCTTCCTCTTCCTCTTTCCGGCGACTCTTCCTCTTCCGGCGACTCTTCTGTTCCAAGCTTCTCCTCCAGCGCCGGCGCTCACTGTTCAGGCAAGAACCACCGTTTCTCCCCTCCTATTTTGCTTCGTTTTGTTGCTGTTTTGTTGCTCTGTTTTCATGTCTTTCTAGCTCTGTTTTGCTCTGTTTTTTATACTCCTCCTCCTCCTCCTCCTTTTATTTCTGTTTTGCTTCTGAAAGTTTCTCCCACTTCAAACATTATTTTATTTTACTTTATACATGGGTAAGGGACATCTTCTGATCGTGACAGTGTGCTGGCCTCATTCAACTTTTTTTTTTCTCGGTCAATGGGGATGGGGACTGGTGGGACTGTTTTTTCTACATTATTTAGATTAGAAGTGGGGACAGGTGTGGGACAGGTGGGGAAAGAGAGAGGGTTGCTTTTTCTGTTTTACTTTAGTGAGTGGGGACAGGTGGGGCTGTGGGGGCAGTTTTGTTGCTCTTTTGTTTTTTTTGGTCAAATTTTTGTTGCTCTGTTAGTTTGTTTTAAACGTGATAATGGGGTTTTTTTGGGTACAAACATTGGCTTATTTTTTTATTGGTATTAAACAGTGAGCTATTTTATTTAATAATAATTTATGGTTATTAATTTTTTTTTTGTTTGCTTTTGTTTGTTTGTCTATTTATGTAGTTTTTTCTTCAATGGCTGAAGAAGAAGCTATTCCTAGTAATTTAAGGGCCGCTAATAGAACTGACCCAGGATGGAAATATTGCCACCCACTTAAAGAAGGGGACACCAACTCTATTGTCTGCAATTTCTGCACAAAAGTTACAAATGGGGGAATAACAAGAGCCAAAGCTCATTTAATGGCAAAGAAGGGCAATGTTGCTCCTTGCACCAAGTGTCCAAAAGAAGTTAGAGAAGAGCTTTGGGGATATGTGAATGACAAAAAAAAGGAAGACAGCATTGATATTGCTAATATTAGAAAGCTGGATGACCTTGAAAGTCTTGGATACTATGAAAGTGAAGAAGAAGACCTTGCCAATTGCACACAACCTAGCAATGCTACGGGAAGAAAGAATGCCCCTAATAAAGGGCCAATGGATCTGTTTTGTAGAAAACCTGAAGCTGCAATTGGTAGGAGAAAGAAAGAGAATTTGAGACAAACCAGCATAAGGGAGAAATGTGATAAAGAAACAACAGCTAGAGTCCATCAATATATTGCTCGTTTTTGGTACCAAGCTGGATTATCTTTCAACCTTATTAAGTTAAAGAGCTTTGAAGATATGGTTACAGCCATTGGTGCTTATGGACCACATTTGCCGGTTCCTAGTTATCATGATATTAGAGTTCCACTCCTAAGCAAGGAGATGGAATACACAAAAGATTTAATGAAAGATCATAAAGAGCAATGGAGCAAGCATGGTTGTTCAATCATGTCAGATGCATGGACCGACCGAAAACATAGAAGCATAATTAACTTCTTAGTGAACTCTTCTGCTGGGACAATGTTTGTGAAGTCCATAGATGGCTCTGATTTTGTGAAAACGGGTGAAAAGCTTTTTCAGTTGCTTGATTCTCTTGTGGAGGATATTGGAGAAGAAAACGTTGTTCAAGTTATCACAGATAATGGAAGCAATTATGTTTTAGCTGGTAAGATGTTGGAGGACAAAAGGCCGCATCTTTATTGGACTCCTTGTGCAGCCCATTGCATAGATTTGATACTTGAAGAAATTGGAAAGCTTCCCTTGATAAAGAAGACAATTAAGAGGGCAATCAGCCTTGTTGGATTCATCTACAGCCATTCTAGTACCTTGAGTTTGTTGAGATATTTCACAAACAAGAGGGAATTGGTGAGACATGGAGTTACTAGATTTGCTACATCTTATCTGTCATTAGAAAGGCTTCATAAAGAGAAAGCAAATCTTAGAAGGATGTTTACTTCTAATGAGTGGAACTCAAATAAGTTGTCTAGGGACGCTAAGGGGAAGGCAGCGGCAAAAGTTGTCCTCATGCCTTCATTTTGGAACCACGCAGTTTTTACTCTTAAGGTCATGGCTCCTCTTGTTCGAGTGCTTCGTCTTGTGGATGGTGAAAGAAAACCAGCCATGGGATATATTTATGAAGCAATGGAGAAGGCAAAAGAAACAATGATGAAGTCTTTCAACAACAATGAAGACAAATACAAAGATGTGTTTAAAATCATTGATGAAAAATGGAGTTGTCAACTTCATAAGCCATTGCATGGGGCTGGTCACTTATTGAACCCGGAATTCTTTTACGACAACCCAGCAATGGAGTTTGATTTTGAGGTCAATAACGGCTTGTATGAATGCATTAAGAAGTTGGTGCCATCTAGTGAAGTGCAGAAACAAATACTAGCTGAGTTGCCACTTTATAAGAGTGGTAGTGGTCTCTTCGGATGTGATTTCGCGAAATCACAAAGAAAAACTCTTGCTCCAGGTGAGAATCTAAGAATACAACTTCTAGTTATTTAATTTAACTTTTTTAAGGTATTAATGTTGAATTCTAAAGCATACTCTTTTGGTTGTGTAGCTCAATGGTGGCGGATGTATGGCCACCAAGCTCCAAATTTGCAGAAGCTAGCTATCAAAATCTTAAGCTTGACATGTAGTGCATCGGGATGTGAACGCAATTGGAGTGTCTTTGAACAAGTAACAGTCATAACTCTTAGTATCTTTTTAATTTGGTTTGATGGTGGGATATGATTAGAAAGAAACATGGTACTTATTTAATTATTTCATATTACTGATTCATACAAAAAGAGAAATAGGCTTTGGACCATAAGAAGATGCATGACTTGGTTTATGTTAAATACAACCAACGGCTCAAACGAAGACAAGATATTAGAGATGAAATTGACCCAATTTCACTCAATGATATTGATGAGTGTAATGAATGGTTAGTGGGAGAGATGGATGAAGATGATGATGCTTTGGAAATGAGTTGGTCTTTGATGATGATAACACATCCGAATTGGGCAACTGTTTATGAGGCTTGAGGATTGGAGAGCCTAGAGTCTATACTAGGCGAAAAACGAAGAAAAGAAAGCGATCATCAAGGGGTGTTAAAGCTGCCCAAACTTCTAAGAAACGTCAAAAAGCTTCAACCTCAAAAGGGAAAGAACCAATGGTTGAAGATGTTGAAGAAGTGGAATTTGAGGAGAATGATGAGGAATTTGAAGAAGAGGGGTTATTTAATTTTAATGTTAATGTTGAGGAATCTGAAGGAGAAGAGGAAGAGGACATGCTCCACTTGATGATGACAATGAAGATGATTATGTTGGGGTTGATGAAGAGGATTAGAGACATTTACTTTGTGTTTGCATTGCTTTTAGAGATATTTACTTTGTGTTTGCATTGCTTTTTTTATCATTTTGTTTCCATTTTGATGTTTTGATTCTCTTGAACTTGATGAAGATGCGGTTGTTAGTAGTTTATGACATGTGATTAAGAGACTAATGGTATTTTCTGTCAATTTAAGTTTATGGTTCTTGACATATGTTTAGTTTTTTGGCTTTTTATTTGTTTCTACAGTTTTTTTTCGATATTTATATATTTATATGTTATATTTTTACTTGGTCCGCTATCTTCCGCCATTTGCCGCTACGCCATCCGCCATATGAATATGGCGGATTTTTGGCTCGCCGCCATAAACCGCCATCCGCCATTGACAACACTGCTCCTCTCTCCAAAACAAACTTACAATCAGCATGAATGATTCCCTTACCACATTCTCTCTCCCAAATACTCACTCCCTAACTGACTCCACATCATCCTCATGATACCTCACTTACTAACTCCTGGGTCCCACTTTCTTTCTTCTAGAATATACCCTCCAAATAATAGGCCTTTTATTCTGTGTCAGCCCAGTATCAGCTGCATATGGTCCAGCCACGGTTTCAGGTGCTCTATCATTGCTCCCCTCTGCAAGATCAGCCTTGTCCTCAAGGCTGAAGGTAGGGAATTGACTTTTAAGCAGCTCTTCATCCTCCCAAGTAGTGTCCTCGGGTGCCCTGCCCTTCCACTTGACTAACCATTGCTTCACAAGCTGGCCAGCTTCATGAATTTCTCGAGAAGCCAGCAGTGATTCTGGTTCTTCAATTTCCTCATATTCGACTTCCATACCTTCTGGTAATGTAGCTGCAGTAGCATAGTTACCGATTGCCTTTTTTAACTGAGATATGTGGAAAACCGGATGGACCTTTGAGGTGTCAGGCAATTGTAACTTATAGGAAACAGCTCCAACTTTCTCAAGGATTGGAAATGGCCCAAAATACCTTGGAGCCAATTTTTGATTAACTCTGCGAGCTACTGTTTGCTGTCTATGGGGTCTTAACTTCAAAAACACCCATTCTCCTACCTCAAATGAAAGATCCCTCCTCTTTTTGTCTGCATACTTTTTCATCTGCTGTTGTGCTCAAATTAAATTGTGCTTGGGTTGTCTAAGAGCTTCATCCCTGTCCAACAATTCAGCCGCAACGGCTTCCACCTTAGTCTCTCCATAAGTAAACCGAATCAAAGGAGGAGACTTCCTCCCATAGACAACCTCAAAAGGTGTAGATCCTGCAGACACATGATAGCTAGAATTATACCACAACTGTGCCCAAGGTATCCATTACGACCAATTACAGGGCTGCTCCGACGCAAAACAGCGTAAGCAAGCTTCTAAGCATTAGTTAACTACCTCAGTTTGACCATCGGTCTTCAAATGTAAGAAGAACTCATTTTCAACACAGTTCCCTGAAGTCTGAATAGTTCCTTCCAAAAGCTTATAAACAAGGGGTCACAATCACTTACAATAGATTGTGGTACTCCATGTAAGCGAACAATCTCTTTGGTGAACACCTCAGCAACCTTCATGGCCGTGTAAGGGTGTTTTAGGAGTATGAAGTGTGCATACTTTGAGAGCCTATCCACCACCACTAAAATGGCTTCAAAACCCTTGGATTTAGGAAGGCCTGTAATGAAATCCAATGAAATGTCATCCCAAACCCGCTCCGGTATTGGAAGAGGCTACAATAAGCCCGTAGGAGAAGAAGCTGAGTACTTCTGGCGTTGGCATACATCACAATTCTTTACAAACTCCTGGACTGCCCTCTTCATGCCCACCCAATATAGATTGCTGGCCACTCTCCTATAGGTTCTTAAAAAACCCAAGTGGCCTCCTGATGGAGAGGAATGAAACTCCTCTAAAATTTGAGGAATCAAGGTAGACTTAGAAGCTAAAACCAGCCTATCCTTGTAGAACAGGACCCCCTGCTTCACACTAAATTCGGGTCGGTTTCCAGCTCCATTTGCCACCTCTGTTACCACTTGCTGCAGCTGCAGATCTGCCTCAATTTCTTTCTGCACCTGCTGACTTTCTAACCATATAGGGAAGGAGGTAATTCCCTTCAGCTCTCCTTCTGCAAACACCCTTGACAGGGAATCCGCAGCCTTATTTTCAGGGCCTGGTTTATACACAACCTCAAAATGATAACCAAGGAGTTTGGCGATCCAATTCTGCTGATCAGCTGTAGTAATCCTTTGTTGGAGCAAATGCCGGAGGCTCTTTTGATCGGAATACACCACAAAGTTTCGTCCCAATAAGTAGGGTCTCCAATGTTGCACCGCTAACACAAGGGCCATCAACTCCTTTTCATAAGCTGATTTACTCAAATTATTCTTGGATAAAGCCTTGCTAAAATAGGCCATGGGTCTTTTTTTTTTTTTTGCATCAAAACAGCTCCAACGCCTCTCCCCGAAGCGTCACACTATTTCAAATGGTTGAGTGAAATCCGGTAACACCAACACCGGAGAATTCACCATCACCCTTGTTAGAGTCCCACATTGGATAGTGATATGGCCTCAATAGTGGTTATAAGTGGGGGGTAACCCTCACCCTATGAGCTAGCTTTTGGGGTTGAGTTAGGCCCAAACCCAAATTCTAAGATGGTATCAGAGCCTATCGAGATCCGTTGGGCCACCTGTAGATGTCCAGTCCTGCAAACTTCATGCTCCAAATGTCTATTCCTGGGTGTGAGGGGGTGTGTTAGAGTCCCACATTAGATAGTGATATGACCTCAATAGTGGTTATAAGTGGGGGGCAACCCTTACCCTATGAGCTAGCTTTTGGGGTTGAGTTAGGCCCAAACCCAAATTCTAAGAACCCTCTTCACCTCTTCAAAGGATTCCAAAGCCTCAGGCCCCCATTTAAAACCTTCCTTCCTCGTCAACTCGATTAAAGTCTTGGCTATTTTCCCATATCCCGCAATAAACTTTCTATAATAACCCGTTAGACCAAGGAATCCTCTTACTCCCTTGACATTATGAGGAATTGGCCAATCAACAATGCTCTTGACCTTCTCGGGATCTACTGCTACCCCATGGGCTGAAATTACATGACCCAAATATTCCACTTGCTTACTCCCAAAAGTACACTTTTTCTTGTTTGCTACAAAGTCATTGCTTTGAAACACCTCCAGCACTTGTTATAGGTGTTCCATGTGTTCCTTCCACCCTCTACTATATACTAGGATGTCATCAAAAAACACCAATACAAACTTCCGAAGATAGGGCCTAAAGACTTGGTTCATGGTGGATTGAAAGGTTGCCGGGGCATTGGTTAACCCAAACGACATTACCAAGAACTCTTAATGCCCATCATGTGTTCGGAACGCCGTCTTGTGCACATCTTCCTCTTTCACCCTTATTTGGTGATACCCCGACTTTAGATCCAATTTAGAAAAATAAGTGGCTCCATGTAGTTCATCCAAAAGCTCCTCCACAATGGGAATGGGGTATTTGTCGAGCACGGTGACCTTGTTAAGCTCTCTATGGTCCACACACATTCTCCAAGAGGCATCTTTCTTTTTTACCAAAATCACGGGACTAGAGAAGGCACTAGAACTATGCCTTATTATGCCTTGGTTCAGCATGGTTTGCACTTGTTTCTCAATTTCATCCTCATGATGGGTAACGATAGGGCCGCACACTCACAGGGCCAGCATCCTTGTAAAGCTCAATAGAGTGTTCAGTAGCCCTTTTTTGGGGATAGGCCCGTGGCATCCGTGAACACCCCAGGAAATGTTTCCAGAACCTGTTTAAGATCCTCCAATTGACTCCGGTGTAAGCCTTGTTCCCTCCTTGCATCGGCTTCTACCACCTCTTCTCTTAGTAAGCTTTGTAAAGACATTGCTTGGGCCTGCACCTTTGTTTCTGTTTTGCTGCTTACCCTTCGATAATTTTGACCCTGTATCACCACTGTCTCCCCCTTATCCATGAAACTAATAGCCATTTCATCCCAATCAAAGGTCACCTTTCTATATTTCTTGAGCCAATTGACCCCCCAAAATCAAATCGAGGTCTCCCAATTCTAACACATGAGCATCAATTCTAGTTGAATAACCTCCCAACTGAACCTCTAAATCTTTGCATTTCCCAACAGTAGACACACATTGTCCATCTCCCAACTCACAGAACAATTATGCAGAAAAGAGGCAAAGGAAATCAATGGAACAGTGAAGTAATGTGTATTATTCACAAAAAGGAGCTCAAAGCTCTACAGAGAAAGAAATGATCCAGAGTCTGAGACTCCTACCAGAGAGATATTCTCTCCTCTCTCCGAAACAAACTTACAATCAGCATGAATGATTCCCTTACCACATTCTCTCTCCCAAATACTCACTCCCTAGCTGACTTCCCATCAATCTCATGACACCTCACTAACTAACTCTCCTCATTCTCTCCCTTGGGTCTGCCTTTCTTTTTCTAGAATATACCCTCCAAATAATAGGCCTTTTATTCTGTGTCAGCCCAGTATCAGCTGCATATGGTCCAGCCATGGTTTCAGGTGCTCTATCAGAGAGACTTAGAGGCAAATGGTCTATCTGTGAACTTAATACATGATAGGGATTTATGGCATCGTTTGATCCATGTAGCCGACCTCACCTAGTGGAATAAGGCTTGGTTGTTATTATTATTCTTGATCTTGTTTCATGGATAACTCTAAATATTTGTTCACATGGTCTTATATTCAATTGTGTTCTCTTCTTTATTTATTTTATTCTTTCATGACTATTTATGAGTCAAATATTTAATCAATTTTATCGTACTCTGATCAATGACAGGATCTACAAAATTCGAAGTCAGCATTTGAGAAAAGTCGCTTCAATCTAGTATGTCTTCTACAATTGTGGATCTTTTTTGCTGACATTTGACAACCTTTTTTTATAGTATGAACCTAGCTATTGGGTTTTAAGGAGTGCAGGTAAACTCTCTCATGAATATTGAAGTGAAAAAGAAGTATGAGTTCTTGGAGTCCATAAGTGCAATAATGGATGCTCACCTGAGATACTTTAAACTGGTCTGTGAATTGGTTGTTAATTGTTCATGAGTGATCTTTCAATGTTTTTATTATTATTATTATTATTTTGTACTTAACAAGTAATCTTATGCTTTAGGGTTACGACTTACTAAGCCAAATGGAGCCTTATATTCACCAGGTATAAACTGATGTTTTTGTTCATTTCTGACAAAGGATGTTTTGAAGATATGATTATGAACACATTTGATCATGTTAGAGATATAATATAAACTATTCGTATATCTTCACCTAACAACTTAAGCTTTTAGGTTCATGACATGGTACAAGAAACCAAGTGCTCTATTGCTTAATCCTTGCCACCACATTTTTCTAATAAAAGGTTGTATCTCAACACAAGGTAGATGAGCCTGAGCATTGTCCACACTTGAGTCCTGAGGGCTCTTAAGTAAGGGGATATGTTAAAGATATAATATAAAATCATCCACGTGTCTTCATTTTGGTTTTGGGATAGTTGGTCTATGATAGCTACAACGGTTGGAAAAAGATGATAATTGGCAACTTAGCACGCTTTATTCTTGATTGATGGCCGAACTGACTTTAGCAAGTTGAAGCTAGAGTTATTAATTTATTTATTTTAAGCGGCAATAATTAGCAGTTGATTGGATAGATGAGGTGCTCTTTCTAAGTTTGTGAACCCGATGTCAATCTCCATGAATTACTCAACCTGCACTACTGGTGTTAGTGAGCAAGTGAGCATGAAAAATAATCCACTCCTATGTAAATATAAGTTAGAGCCCTCATTTTAGAGACTGAGTTGATCTCTTTAGGTACTCCCTTTCTCCATCAAAGACATGGCTTCTTTATTGAAAACCACCTGTCTTTTTTTCTATTTTAATTTTTCTTTTGCATTTAGTACTCACATTCACTCTTAGCTTCCCTGTTTCTTCTCCTTACTAGGTTGAAATGAAATCTCCTTAGACAATTTGCAAATTTTCTTATTTTGTCAATCCCCTTACAATTCCTTATTTATCTGCTTAATAAATATCAGATTTCATAAAATTATGTGTATATTGGTTTATCGATTCTTGTCAACTATTTTTAAGCAATCCATCACTATATATTAAACTAGAATTTATTCTCTTAAAATTGATTCAATCTGTGTTTACTCTCCCTTAAAAAGTGACGTGTCATTTTTTAACAACTTATTCTTTTAAATTTTAAATTCAAGTTCTTTTGAATAAATTATGCACATCTTCTTTATAATTTCAAGCATTTTTTTAATCTTAGTCTAAGGCTCCTTAACCTTCTGTTCTTTAAAAAAAATCTTAATCTACATTTTTTAAATTTTATCTTAACAAATTATGCTCATCTCCCTTGAATTATACATTTTTTTCTTTTAATTTGTATAAGCTTACCTAAATTTAAAAGTATCCATGTAATGCACTGAATACTTGCTGTTTTTACTTGTATAATACAGTCTGCTCATTTGCAATTCTGTTAACCTTGAAGGAATTGACTTAGCATAGGGATATCACTACTTTGCAATAAAATTTAAATAAGAATAATGGCGATGATGAACCCATGATGGGAACATTTGATTACTTGCTCAAAGAATTGTTTCTCCCATTTTAAGAAGTTCCTTGGTTTACATGCTTAAAAAGAAAAAGGAACTATAAGCTAATATGATTTCCAATCTCATATTTTAATCTTTCCATCTTTTTGTGCATCTCTTTGGTGAAAACTTGTTGTTTGTTGATATATTCGTCAATATTCTTTGCTGAGTATAGTCTATACTCTATTGATACTCTAACTAGTCGGTGCTAAATAACCTAATATGTTAAGTGCCTAGCATATGAGTCCCCTGATTCATGCCAATGCCTGAATTCCGTTTATACATGCATGGCTTAAAGAGCTTTCAACTCCTGATTCTGCTACCACTTATAAAATCATTAACTGCTTTTCCTATATTAACTACTCAACATTGGGAACAATCATATATATTATTACATGATCAACTAAAGAACTTTTAAAGGCTAGTGATTAAATCTATTGTCTTATTTGATATTTACTTTCAATGTTACTTGGGACTTGGGAGTGTTGATTAATCCATGCCAAAATAAAATTTATTTGATTAAAGAAGTTAGTGGATGTACTAAATAGAGGCATCATCATTCTGTGTGCCTAATGTTGTCTGTGTTTTAATTACTTGTATGTAATTTGAATTCCTTGCAGCTTGAGAGGATATCCATTGCTAGTGGTTGTCTACTTGTCTTATACTTTAAATAGGACTGCATTGTTCTGCTGTTGTTTTGTTTACTCTATGTTGTTGATTCTTGTACCTGATTTGGGGCACATTATACACAATGGGTTGTAATTATACTATTAGTTTAGAGAGGGAAAATACTGTATTCTCTCTTGAAGAAATTCGATGGGTACAAGCCTGAATATAAAGGCTGAGAAGAAAAAAAGACCTAGGAACAAACTTGCTGAAATAAAGGAAAGGAAATAGCCTAGGATCTGGTCAAATTTATATTGACCAGATTTATTGCAATAATAATTACTACAAGAAAGGAAATAAAGGAAATAAAATAAATAGGGAGATAATTGTGATATTGGTGGACCAAATTAGGTCCATATCGCAACACCCCCCCTCAAGTTGGTGCATAAATGTCTATCATGCTCAACTTGCTTATAAGTGATTCAAAGTTGCTTCTGAACAGTCCCTTAGTGAGAATATCAGCTACTTGCTGTGAGGTTGGGACAAACGGCATGCAAATAGTTTTGTTCTCTATTTTTTCTTTGATGAAATGCCTATTAGTCTCCACATGTTTGGTACGGTCATGCTGGACAGGATTCTGGGCAATGCTAATTGTTGCCTTGTTATCACAATACAGCTTCATTGGAAGTCTAGTAGCCATTCCAAGCTCTTCAAGGACTCCTTTCAACCAAATCAGCTCATATACACCATGTGCCATTGATCTATACTCAGCTTCAGCACTACTCCTTGCAACAACACTTTGTTTTTTACTCCTCCAAGTTACAAGATTTCCCCATACAAAAGTGCAATTCCCAGAAGTGGACCTCCTATCAATTATGGACCCTGCCCAGTCAGTATCAGTGTATGCCTCAACAGATTGTTGGGTAGTTTTTTTGAATAGTAACCCTTTACCCAGTGCACTCTTCAAGTACCTTAGAATTCTGTAAACTGCTTCAAGGTGTTCTTCATAAGGAGAGTGCGTAAATTGACTTACAAGACTTACAGGGAATGCAATATCTGGCCTTGTATGAGCCAAATAAATGAGTTTTCCAACAAGTCTTTGATAGCGTATAGTATCCAATCTCCTTCCTTGCCATCTCCAAGTTTCTTGTTTGGGTCTATGGGTGTCTCGGCCGGTCTACACCCACTCATACCTGTTTCCTTTAGAAGATCAAGAATATACTTCCTTTGTGAGAGCACAATTCCTTTCTTTGACCGTACTACTTCCATTCCAAGAAAATATCTCAAGGGCCCCAAATCTTTGATTTAAAATTCAACAGAAAGAGTTTGTTTTAGCCTTCCCATTTCCTGCAAATCATCACCTGTAAGGATGATGTCATCCACATAGACAATGAGGACAACATTTTTCCCTTCATTTGATTTTTTCACGAATATTGTACGATTTGTTTGACCTTGGGAATATCCTTGCTTCTTGACAAACTGAGCAAACCTCTCAAACCAGGCCCTGGGAGACTGTTTTAGCCCATAGAGGGCCTTCTTTAATTTGCATACTTTGGGATAGACTCCTTGTTGGAAGCCTGGTGGTGCATCCATGTAAACTTCTTCCTCTAAGTTTCCATTTAGGAAGGCATTTTTTACATCCAGCTGTTGTAAGGGCCAGTCAAGATTTGCAGCCAGAGATAAGAGAACTCTAATAGTGTTGAGTTTTGCAACTGATGCAAAAGTTTTTGAGTAATCAATGCCATGGGTTTGGGTATAGCCCTTAGCAACTAACCGGGCCTTGTATCTTTCAAGAGTACCATCAGAGTTGTACTTGATGGTGAATACCCATTTGCACCCTACTGTTTTCTTCCCCCTTGGTAGCTTCACAATCTCCCATGTCTTATTTTTTTTTTCAAGAGCTCTCATTTCTTCTAAAACAACCCCCTTCCACTCGGGAACTTTCAAAGCATCTTGTATATTATTTGGAATTTCCCTGCATGACAGCTGTGAAGTAAAGACTTGAAAAGAAGGTGAGAGTTTTTCATAAGACACAAAATTAGATAAAGGGTGTTTGGTACATGACCTCACACCTTTTCTAAGAGCAATAGGAAGATCTGAATCATCTAACATAGGTGACTTACTAGCAGTATCAATAATGGTATTTTGTAAAGACTCAGAGAGAGATTCAGGATGAGATTTACCTTGTGGTTCCTCAGATTCATGGCAATGTAGAGATTGATCTTTGGACTCTTTCTCCTTGTTCTTTTTTCGTCTTGTGAAGACATTATCAAAGGGTTTTATGCCCTTGTGAATTTCTATCTCAATTCTGCCTTTTTCTAAAGGTACATTGTTTCCTTCATTTTGAACTATGTTGTCTTCACAGTCCTGCCCATTACAATCTCTATTTCCATCACTGTTACTAGGAGAATCATTGCTGATCTCATCTCCTTCTACTCTACTAATATCCACCAAATTTTCATAAAAAAATTCAGGATCATTTTCAATCAAAATGCAATCTATTGGTGAATTAGTTTGAGTAGTTTGTAACGAGTCTTCATATACTTTCCCCCCCTGAAGATGAGTCTTAAAGAATGGTTGAGATTCAAAATAGGTCACATCTATGGTGACAAAAGTTTTCTGAGAGTTAGGATCCAAACACTTGTACCCCTTTTGTGTGGGAGAGTAGCCAATAAAAACACATTTCTTGGCTCGTGGGCTTTATTTGCTTTGATTAGGCTAATGATTATGAACAAAAGCAGTGCACCCAAAAACCTTTAAGGGAATTGTGGACAGCAGCCTATTTGCAGGAAAATTATTCAAGAATACCTCCATAGGAGTTTTGAAACTTAAGATTTTACTTGGCATATGATTAATCAAATAGGCAGCTGTAAGAATGGCTTCTCCCCAAAGGTATTTAGGCACACCATTTTGAAAAAGTAAGGCCCGAGCAATTTCTAACAAGTGTTTGTTCTTTCTCTCTGCCACCCCGTTTTGTTAGGGTGTGTTTACACATGAACTTTGATGTACAATACCATTTTCTAGCAGAAAATTGTTTAGACTTTTATCAAAAAATTCTTTTCCATTGTCACTTCGAAAAATTTGAACTTGTTTTTGAAATTGTGTTGTCACCATTTTGAAAAAAGCTTTCACAATAGACTTAACTTCAGATTTTTCCTTCATCAAATACACCCATGTAGTCCTAGTATGGTCATCAATAAAGGTGACATACCACCGTTTACCTGAAGGCGTTGGATGCCTACTAGGGCCCCAAACATCACTATGGATGATTGTGAAGGGGCTGGATGATTTGTAAGGTTGAGACAAGTATGAAGAACGGTGATGTTTAGCTAATTGGCAAGTTTCACAATTTAAGGAAGACATAACTTTATTATTATTAAAGAAATCAGGAAAAAAATGTTTCATATAATTGAAACTAGGATGGCCTAACCTATAGTGCCATAACATAACTTCATCTTCTTTAGAACTAAGACTAGAATAGAGACAGAAATTCTGAACTTGTCTTCCCAATTCTTTGTCATCTTCAAACAAGTAGAGTCCATCAATTTCTCTAGCATTGCCAATCATCCTCCCCGAAATCAAATCCTGAAATTTACAACTAGAAGAGTCAAATATGGCACGAAAATTCAAATCAAGAGTAATTTTGCTAACAGAAAGTAAATTACAAGATAAATTTGGCACATGAAGGACATTATGTAAGGTTAAGGAAGAAGACAGAGAGATTGATCCAATGCCAGCAATTGCAGAAAAAGAACCATCTGCAACCTTGATTTTTTTGTTTCCTGCACAAGGACTATAAGAAGAAAAAAGTTTTGAACAATATGTCATGTGATCAGTGGCCCCTGAATCTATGATCCAGAGGGGTCTTAAATTATTTTCAGTATGGCAGAGGGAAGCAATAGGGTGAGTACCTTTTTGGGCTAAAGAGCAAGAGGGATTAGCTGTCAATTTTTGGGAAAACATTTTATGCAGATGCTCCAATTGTTCCTTAGTGAAAAAGGATGTTTCAGTTGAAGATGATTGCTCCTTAGTCTCCTCAATATTGGTTTGAAACGCACTGCCCTCTCTACTGAATTTTTTCTTCAAGTTTGCTGGTTTTCCATGAATTTTCCAGCATGTCTCCTTTGTATGCCATGGCCTCTTGCAGTGATCACACCAAGATTTCTTCCTCCTATCTCCATCAGGATCGAACCCCTTTGTGGCAAGGGCTGATCCTTCTATTTGCTGCGTGGTAGATGATTCAGGGGCATGTAACATAACCCTTCTTTTGGCCTCCTCACGCCGGACCTCAGAAAATACTTCTCGAATGGAGGGTAAGGGCTTTCGAGCAAGAACTCTTCCCCTTACCTCATCAAGACTCCGATCCAAGCCAGCAAGAAACATATAAACTCGGTCATTCTCTTCCCGCTTCTTGGACCGCGCTGCATCCTTGGGGTTCTCCCATTCTTCTCCATAGCATTGATCTAGCTCTTGCCATAAAGTTAGCATTAGGTTGTAATAAGTGGTAACATCTCGGTCTCCTTGTTTGAACTGCCATAGCCGAGTCTTTAGATCATAAATCTGAGAAGAGTTCTCTAAATCAGAGTAACAATGCTTCACAGCCTCCCATACCTCTTGTGCAGTCTTCAAGAAAAGATAGGGCTTACCAATGGCTGGGTCCATGGAATTGATCATCCAAGACATGATCAGCGAGTTTTCAGCCTTCCATTTTGCCATGTTGGATCGTCCTTCGCTGGTTGCTTGACTTCTCCAGTCAAGTAACCCAATCGGCTTCTCCCTTCCATTGCCAGTTTCACCGTTCAAGGTAATTTTTGCCGTTGAGCTTGTGTACCATGAGTTGAAGATTGAGAAGCTTCGAAAGGTTCTCAGTAGGGGAGGTTTTGGACTCGGCTTGAGTCTCAACGTCGATTTTCTCGTTCTGCTCATCCTCTGCGGCGCTGTTGGAGGGCTTGGTCGCTCCTACCATCGTGGTTTTCACCATCGGCACTGTTGGAGGGTCGTTGTCGAGGGGTTTCGTGACGGCGCTGTTGGAGGGTGCCGCGAACAGAGAAGGTGACGGTGGAAATAACAATCGCGATGCAGAGAACGCTCGCGAACCAGAAAACGGTAGGTGCCGCGGCGGAATCGAGTGCCTAGGTCTCTCCTGCTTCTGATACCATATTAGTTTAGAGAGGGAAAATACTTTATTCTCTCTTGAAGAAATTCGATGGGTACAAGCCTGAATATAAAGGCTGAGAAGAAAAAAAGACCTAGGAACAAACTTGCTGAAATAAAGGAAAGGAAATAGCCTAGGATCTGGTCAAATTTATATTGACCAGATTTATTGCAATAATAATTACTACAAGAAAGGAAATAAAGGAAATAAAATAAATAGGGAGATAATTGGGATATTGGTGGACCAAATCAGGTCCATATCGCAACATATACTTTGTAACAGATGAATATATAATATTTGAGTAAGTTTTATTTCATAATGATCAAGTTTGAAATAATCTCTTTAATATTTGGTGCTGGTAGCTTTCAATTTACTCAAATCTAGATTGCCACATGAAAATTCACTATCAATTTATATTTGGTGACTATCCTTAACTTAGGTGCTAACATATGCACAACAATCTAAAGAACTGGCTAATATTGAGCAAGATAAGCTTGCCAAACGGATCCAGGAATACAGAACACAGGCAGAACTGGAAAATATACGAGCTTCAAGCAACTATACAGAGCCCATGCCAGGTACTGATGGGAGCCATGGCTTGGGTTTGAATTCATACAAAAGCTTTGAAGCAGGGATGCAGTCTGCAACCAAAGGCGAGGCAAGTAATTGGCATTTTCTGGTTGATATGTTAAAGTTCTCCTGTTTGGGTTAAAATACGTTTTTTTTTATTTTAAATTTTGATGTTTTATTTTGTGTCATGTATTTTAATTTTTTTACCCTTGTTTTTAGGTTCAAACAGTTAAACAAGGCTATCTGTTAAAACGATCATCAAGAACGCGAGGAGATTGGAAAAGGAGGTTCTTTGTACTTGATAACCAAGGGAATTTATATTATTACAGAGCGAAGGGAGCCAAACCTATGGTAGTTATTTTTTCTTATATTTGTTTTCATCTCTCTCAAGCAATCTGCTAATATTTTTCTTTGAAATCTGTCCACAGGGCTCTCAGTCATATAATTATAGTCGTTCTTCTGAACAAAATAGTGGCATGTTTGGTAGATTTCGTTCAAGGCATAACAGGGCAGCATCCCTAAATGAGGATATTTTGGGTTGTTGTGCAGTTGATCTGTGCACATCCACTATAAAGATGGATGCAGAGGATACAGATCTACGACTTTGCTTCCGTATAATTTCTCCCTCAAAATCATATACACTGCAGGTGATTGATGGACTTATTTCATATATTTGAATGAGTCATATAATAAGCCTCTCATTTGTTTGATATATTTTTTTAGTAACATAAATATAGAAAATGGACATTATGTTTGTCAAAGTTGTCATCTTGCATTTTTAGATTAAGCTTCCTTGCTGGATCTTTTCAGTTTCTGTATCCTGGTATATTTTACTTCTGGATTTATTTTTTGTTAGTTGATTCTTTAAGTTGGTTTTTATCAGGCTGAAAATGAAGCTGATAGGATGGACTGGGTAAACAAAATTACTGGAGCTATCACATCGCTTTTTAATTTTCAGTTTCTTCAACAGGTTATCTATTCAACTTTTTTTATGCATAAATTCATGCAAATATGTCCATATATGATGCCATGTCAATCATGATTCCATTTGTAATTGCTGCAGCCTCGTCATGGTAAATTGCAATTGGAAAATAAAAACTCAGCAATTGGCGCTTCTTTGACAAATCAGTCAGAGGATGGTAATAAATCTTTGATGGATGATGTATATTCCAGAGAAGTGGGTAGTGTCTCTGAGCTTTTAAGGGGAATTCCTGGGAATGATAAGTGTGCTGAGTGCAGCGCTCCTGATCCAGAGTGGGCATCTTTAAACCTTGGTATACTGCTATGTATTGAATGCTCTGGAGTGCATCGCAATCTTGGAGTTCATATCTCAAAGGTGCATTCTTTCATACATAAATGCAAATCATTTATTTTGCGCGTGTTTATAATGTGGACATAAGAATTTTTTTTTAAACTGAGTTGAAATTTGTTTTGTTTATCTTTAACATCTAAGCATCCATGGTTTGAGATTGTAAAAATTTTACTTCTTGATTTTATTGTTCTAGGATAGCAAGTGCATACAAATTTTCCCAACTCTTACATGGGTAATGAGCTTTCACTTAAAGAATCTTTTAAGTTTTGACTTTTGAGAAATAACATGCACTGTTGTTTTTCTTTATAATCGAACTGAATCAATTTTCTTAAATAATGTGATTTTTAGTTTGGTATTTATGATCGATAACCATTTCTTAAAGGTCATTAAATTTTGTCTGCCAACTGCAGGTGAGATCTATAACATTAGATGTTAAGGTTTGGGAACCTACCATTTTGGAGTTATTCAATAACTTAGGTAATGCTTATTGTAATTCTATCTGGGAGGGCTTGCTTCTACTTGATGATGAAAGGTAAACTTTTGGCTCTATTTAAGCAATGTACATTATGTGCTATATTTCACGTTGAGTGATTGAGCTTGTAATCCTTTCTTTTCGGGAACAATTATCTGCAGAGTAGGTGAACCAAATGTGCCTATGAAACCATGCTCCACAGATTCCTTCCAAGATAAAGAAAAGTACATCCAAGCAAAAGTAAGCATTTTGAGTTCAATGTCACCTTTTATGTAGGGAAGTTTTCATGGTTTACTGTAACAGAGGCAGCTTGATAATCTGTATGTTAGATATGTGACAATTAGCCATGAGTGAGATAATGTAGTTAATTTTTTTAATAAGGATTTTAATTCATCATTCAATGATTCTGGCCACTAAGGGAAAAAATTTAAAAAATTATGTTGTTGGTGAATTCGATAAGATTTTTGTGAATACCCACAAATGCTCGTGATTACACTAATAGTTTCTAAAATTATCCGAAGTCTTGTGGATAATGAAGGATTTGACTTCACCTTTCTGGTCATAATTACTAGTTTTCATTACTAATAGAATTGGAAATAGGACATTTGATAACTGCTTATATGGAGAGATTATGTACCCATATCACTGCTTTGCGGGAATAAATGAATTAGATTGGTAATCTCTATAATCTAATGTCTTATTTTTATTGCGCTCTCTCTCATATAGACACACGCGCGCGCGCACACAGTTTCTGCTAATCCTATGTCAGTTGTATCTTGACATTATGTATTGCTGTATTATCTGATTAGGAAGCCTCTGCTTTCTTCACACCTTTTACTGTGAGGTATCTATTGTTGTAACTTGTGTTTTCTTTATCAGTATGTAGAGAAATCACTAATCATCCGGGAAGAAGATATACCCGAAAATCCTTCAGTTTCCACAAAAATCTGGCAAGCAGTTCAGTCTATAAATGTACGAGAAGTGTATCGTCTTATCGTAACATCAAATTCAAATATGATAAACACGAAATATGACGATGTGGTTCCCCATGCTGATGCTGAAGGACATCAGCATGATCCTGAAGCCTGTCTGAGGATTAAAGAGACTAATGAAACGGAGAGTTGTTTCCGTGGTTGGTCGTTATTACATTTGGCATGTCATTCTGCCAGTACACTAATGGTTGAGTTGTTGCTCCAATTTGGTGCTGATGTAAACATGCGTGACTATCATGGAAGGACTCCCTTGCACCACTGCATTTCATCTGGGAAAAATCCATTGGCAAAGTTTTTACTAAGAAGGTATTGCTTTATTTTAAGCCAGTTTTTTACTTTATCTTTAGGCTTTTGGTTTAGTAAGCAATCATAAATTCTTCCTCTCTATCTCCCTTTCATTTTTTATTCTTCTGTCAAAAAAATGTTGGAATGAATTTAGAAGACGCGTGAAACAGAATTTAAGGCATCCTTAATTACATCAAAATATTAAAACCCTTGGAGACAGCCATGAATGTAACACCACAAAGAAGCTAGAAATACAACTTTACCCCACCGAAAACCAAGTGGGAACTGTCCTTGAAGATGTTGGCAACCAAATGCAGTAAATAACAGCATATAAATCACATAAATCAAGCACCCTATCATACTTATGAGTTCATTTATATAAGTTTCAATTGCCATCCTACCACCTTAAGCTTTTGCAAATTAACAAAATAATCAATAGAAAAGTGTTCTGTCCATAGGCGTCTATCCTATATTTTCTGGAAATCTCATAATTCATAATTATCTAAAATAATACCATTCCATGTCCTTGATGAAACCTTACTAATTGGATTGTCCATCGGTTCCCTTTTTTATGTTTGTAATATCACAAGATGCTCAGACAACTTTTCACCGCTACACAGACAGCTAAGATTTTCTAATCTGTGTAGCTTATCAATGATTTATTTTACATCAGTTACACGTTTTTTATGTGTTTGTGTGTGAGAGAGACACTTGTATAACGCTTGTAGGCATGCATCTCTGTCTAACATTTCCAATTAAAGCATAAACTAACATGCCAATTTACCAGGGGTGCAAAACCGTCAGTTAAAGATGCTGGTGGACTTTCTGTACTTGAAAGAGCAATGGAAATGGGAGCAATAACTGACGAAGAGTTATTTATCATGCTTGTTGAAAGCCAGTAAAGATATTATAATGTTGTGGATAAGCTGTTGTTCAACAATAGAAAATTCAATGTCGTATTGTAGCGTGCCTAATTCACCAAAAGGAAGTCCATTAACTTTTTTAATTTATCTGGGTCCATTTTTATTGCAGTTACTTAGAAAATGTTTCCCACTTGTCTCTAATGAAAAAATTTAGAGATATATTCAAGTTATACCCACAAAATAACCTAGTTTGAGTCGTTTCATTGTTTCTTACTCATTTAGAAAATTTTTGATAATATTTTCATTAGGCCTTGGAACTGAGCGTGCTTGTATTTGGATTCCTTCTGGTGACTAGGTTGGTCCTTATCTATTTTGTGGCATGGCAAGGTTGAGAGAGAGGAATGATGAAGAGGAAGGGAGTAACTCGTGAAAAATAAAAGGGTTTTAAATGGGTAAATACAACGTAACAAACGCGACTAAGCTAGTGGTCCTTCCTCCATGTGCACCCACACAGCTAGTCACCACTGCTAGCTCTCCTCGTGCAATTGCCTTCCCCTCCTCTGGCGATGCTCCTCCGTTCTCGCGAGTGTACCTGCCTTTTCCCCCCAGTTTTCAGATCTAGGGTTCAGAATTGATGCTTAAAGTGGGACCAGAGTGATAGGTGGTGGTGGTCGCGGGTTGGGAAGAGGTGAGATGGGTGCTAACGATTGGGTAGTGTGATAACTTGGTACATGCGGTGGATGAAAAGGAGAGTGAGAATGAGATTTGGGTGCACGTGAGATCTGGAGATCTGGAAATTTCCAAACCTGGGTTAAGAGGCTTGAATCTAGATTCTGGATGAATCTTCCTATGCTACAGGATTCTGGATTTGAGTGGATTTAGTGACGATGGTCCCTGCCGTGCTTCTGCATTTGATGTTTTCGTCGGTGATGGAAGGTGAGGGGGACAGTGGTGGGTTGCGGGCTGGGCAAGCTATGATTAGGTTTTGTTGATAGGCAGAGGGGGGGAGGGGGAGGAAGAGTGGGGGTAAATGTGCAAATATGTATACTTGGTTGATAATTTGAAGTGCATGAACAATACAGGTAGCCATTCACTCATCCAAACCGCTCTTTTTTTAAATAATATATATCTAATGGTCAAAATGATTCAAAATGTTGTTGCCCTTTATGGACCACCTATAAATATAATGGTGGTCCATCCTATAAGGAGCCTTTTCATTAACTACCCCAACAGTTTTTTTGTGAAAACATGCGTGATCTTCATACTATAGTACTACGACATATATTTTAAGTTTTAATATAAAATTTAATCAGTAAAAATTTGTTTTAGGCATTTGATTATTTTTTTTCCATGGTAGAAAAAGGAAAGTTAAAAACAAAAGACAAACAAAAATAAAAGGAGAAGAAAACAAAGGCAACTCCTGATCTCTCCGTCGCTATGGTGACGAGCAATTCCTTAGGGGAGTGGACTCCCAAATCTTCAACTCCTTCGCATGAGTAGCACCATACTTAGCTAGCCAATCAATGCTCTGGTTTCTTTCTCGAGACGTGTCTTTCGCTTCACCTTCCAATTCATTTTCAGCTTCCCACGAATGTCCTCTATAATAGAGGAACGTCCATGAAACAAAGAGTAGCAGCTATCGGTGGCTAGCTTGATAGCATCCATGGAGTCCAAGTAGAAGACCAACTCGCGAATCCCTTTCTTCCAGGCAAGGTCAAATCTATGGTAGGTAGATCTCCTTAAGCTAGCTCATCGTAGATGATTGTGACCTCCCCAATCGATCCCAAAAAGCCCATAATCCACAAACCATCTTGATTTATGAGCTTTCCCCCACAACCGGCATGTAAGAAGTAAGAAACTAGAGAGAGTTTACAAACTGAGATCTCTTCATTATTTCAGAATTGTAAAACTGATTTCAATTACACTAAACTGTCATTTATATAGTCAACGATGACAACTCACAACTCTAACAAACTGCCAGCTGGCTAAACAGAATGGTAACAACCTGCCAGCTGGTTAAACTAATTAACAGATTACTAATTACAGCTAACAATACACTTAACCAATCATATACTCTAATAAGTATCATATACCTTTCACATACATTTATTAAATGTAAAAATGCTAAATTTAAAAATATTTAAAATTTACTGATAACAAGTTCATTATACTGACCTTAGCATTTATCATGAAAATAAGTGGAATATAAATATGCTTGTTACTACTTCTCTATCTGCAGCACTCATTTTTCTACAATGATCTTATAACAGATACTATGATATAGAATATTAATGTTAATGGTAGTTTAGTTATACTACTAAGGCACTGTTTGTTTAAGATTTTGGAAGTCCAAAATCCCGGTGGGAAAAATTAACAAAAGATGAGCTTCCATTTTCAGTGGTTTTGGTGCATTGGAAAGTATGTTTTTAGATTTTGCGGTCAATATAATCGTATCCAAATACACTCTAAGACAGGTTACCAATGGGATTATAAAAGAAAGAACTGCCAAGGAAGAAATGGGTGTCTGGTCCTAGATTTGGAGACTAAAGGCATCCGAGAACATTAATTTTCTCATTGGCTCGCGTATCATGATGCTATTCCTACTACTTCTCTCCCGCATCACAAGAAAATGATGCGGGAAAGTGAGAAACACTCAGTGCATAGCTAAAGAAGAATTTATCATTCAGAAGCTAGTTCATCGTACCATATCTTTATCAGATATAATATTATCAACTTTTTGTTTTGATACTGGTATTTTTGCAGGTAAACCTAAGCGGCTGGTGAAGTGGCATCCATCGAGAGAGCATAGCTTTGTGTTGAACGTGGATGGTAGCTCACTGAGACACCGTGGTTATGCCGTGTAAGAAGTAAGAAACTAGAGAGAGTTTACAAACTGAGATCTCTTCATTATTTCAGAATTGTAAAACTGATTTCAATTACACTAAACTGTCATTTATATAGTCAATGATGACAGCTCACAACTCTAACAAACTGCCAGCTGGCTAAACAGAATGGTAACAACCTGCCAGTTGGTTAAACTAATTAACAGATTACTAATTACAGCTAACAATACACTTAACCAATCATATACTCTAATATCCCCCCCACAAGATCAAGGGGGTTGACAAATGGAAACCACTTTGAGCTTGTTCCGAATCTGCTGAAACTGAGACGATGACAGTGGTTTGGTAAATGAGTCAGCCACTTGATCGGCTGCAGGAACATGTTGCACAATCAGCTGCTTTGCTATTGCTCTTTCTCTGACAAAATGAAGATCTAATTCAATATGTTTGGTCCTAGCATGGAGAATGGGATTGTGAGTCAAAGCCACAGCACTAAGATTATCACAGAATAAGGCTGGAACTCTAAAAGGGATGTGTAATTCTTGCAGTAAGGACTGAATCCATAAGAGTTCTGCTGTGGTATTTGCCATGCTTCTATATTCTGCTTCTGTACTCGATCGGGCAACCAGCTGCTGCTTTTTAGAGCTCCAAGAGACAAGGTTTGGACCAAAAAAGATGCAGGATCCTGACACTGACCTCCTGTCATCCTGATCGGTTGCCCAGTCAGCATCACTGTAGGCACTAAGAGAGAATGGAAGGCTCGGATCTGAGGGTTGCAGCAGCAGTCCATGGGTAATTGATCCTTTGAGATATCTCAAGATCCTTTTTACCACTTTCCAATGAGATTCCAATGGTCTTGACATATATTGAGAAACCTTGTTAACTGAGAACGAAATATCTGGCCTTGTGAGTGTAGCATATTGAAGTGCACCAACTATGGAGCGATAAAGTGAAGAATCTACAAGTACATCAGTTCCATACTTGCTTAACCGAGTGTTACTCATCACAGGTGAGGAGATGCCTTTGGAATCACTCATTTTAGCCTTTTCCAGCAAATCTCTGATATATTTTGTTTGATTGAGGAGAAGAGAACCATTGGATAGGTGTTTAACTTCCACACCAAGAAAATAATCAAGTGTGCCCAATTGTTTGAGAGCAAATTGCTGATTTAGCTTGTGAATCAGATCCTGAACAACTGAAGGAGCAGAACCAGTTCTTAATATGTCATCTACATAGATTAGCACATTTATCTTGATGCCATTATGAGTATAAATCATAAGAGAGGGGTCACATCTGCTTTTAACAAACCCAAACTGCAGTAGTGCTGTAGTAAGCCTTTCATACCATGCCCTTGGGGCTTGTTTTAGGCCATAAAGACTCTTGTGAAGCTTGCATACCAATGACTTATCTGCTGCCTCAAAACCAGGGGGCTGAACCATGTATACCTCTTCTTCCAAAAACCCATTTAAAAAGGCATTATTTATGTCAATTTGTTGAATGCTCCACTTGTTTGTTAAAGCCAAAGTCAAAATGATCCGGATAGTGACTGGTTTCACTACAGGAGAGAAGGTCTCGGAGAAATCAAATCCTTGAGTTTGATGGAACCCTTTGGCCACCAACCTTGCTTTGAGTTTATTAACAGTCCCATCCGGGTTCTCTTTGATCCTGAAAATCCATCTACATCCAATTGTTTTCCTGTGAGGAGGTAGAGGAACTAAAGACCAAGTTTTGTTAGTTAACAAAGCTTTAAACTCAGCATTCATGGCTGCAAGCCAGTTGGGATCCGCAATGGCCTGCTTAACATTCTTAGGTTCAGTGCATGACAAAAAAGCTTTTGGTTTCAGATTTCCAGTTTTACCCCTAGTAACCATTGGATGTGTGTTATGGTTACTGACTAGAGCAGGTGCAGAATTTAAGTTTTGATCACCTGCAGTAGTCCTAGGGGCTGTATTTGGAGTAGATGACTCCAAAACAGAATTCTGAGCATTAGCAGTGGTCCTAGGTGCTGTATTAGGAGTAGATGACTCCAAAACAGGTGACAAATGAGGTGTAATGGACGCTGGAAGTGACTGAGAGACAGAGGACACAGAATTAGAGGCTGAATTCTGAGATACATAGTACTCAGAAGCAGAATTTATTTTAGAATTCTGCACAATAGGAATTGATGCAGGAAGATAAGAAACAGGGGTGACAGTATTAGAGGTAGTAGAAAACAGTAAAGGATAAGGAAATTTTAGCTCATTAAAAGTCACATCCTTAGAGATATAAATTCTTCCACAAGGAGCAAGACACTTATGACCTTTGTGTTGTGGAGAAAGACGAAGATATACACACTCAGCTGACCTGTATTGTAATTTGTTTTTATTGTAAGGCCTGAGTAAGGGAAAGCAGTTGCATCCAAAGACTTTAATGCTATGATAATCAGGTATATGACCATGTAAGGCATGAAAGGGTGAGCTAAAGTTTTGCAAGGTTGCAGAAGGCAACCTATTAATCAGAAAAATAGCTTGAGTGAAACTGTGATCCTAATAGGTGATGGGTATAGAAGCATGTGAGAGTATGGTGAGGCCCATTTCAACAATTTGCCGGTGTTTTCTTTCTACAGTTCCATTTTGGTGAGATGTGTGTGGACATGTGAGTCTATGACTAATGCCTAAGTCTTTAAGATAATTTGTGAATGGTCTAAATTCCCCTCCCCAGTCCGATTGCAATGCTTTAATTTGGGACAGAAACTGATTCTGAATTAGTGCTAGAAACTGTTTTAGTGCAGTAATGGCATCAGATTTCTTTTTTAGAAAGTAAATCCAAGTATATTTGGTATAGGTATCTACAAAGGTAATGTAGTAAAGATAACCACAAGAGGAGGGAAAAGGAGCAGGGCCCCAAAGGTCACTATGTATGACTTCAAAAGGTTTAGTATAAATGGTAAGTGAAGGAGGAGCATAAAGCCTATGAGCCTTACCAACACTGCAGGCAGTACAATGATCCAAAGTATTTTTATTATGACATGGAATATTACAAATGTTCAACACAGTTTTCACAGCATGAGGATGTGCATGTCCTAGTCTAAAATGCCATTGAGAAAAGGAATTGACAATTGAAGATGCATGAGTAATTGATTGTACAGATGACAAATCAACATTATTTGATGAAGCAAAGCAAGAAACCGGATTAACAGAGGTAAAATGAACTTGTGACTGCTGAGGTAGAATATGGAATTGCTTGAATTTGTATAGCCCATCTTTGCTAAGAGAGCCTTCAAGTAGCACCTTATTAGATGCCTGACATTTGACAAAACATTGGTGAGGATGGAACTCAAAATAAACATTATTATCATGAGCAAATTTGCTGACAGAAACTAAGTTTTTGGTGATATTAGGAACATATAATAAATTATTAAGGGACAAAGGAGTATGAGCATGAGAAATAGACACAACTTTAGATGAACCTATAGAATGTATAGCCAAACCTTGACCGTTTCCCATCATGACTTGATCTTGACCATGAAATGGAGTGCTCTGAGTGAGGTTCTGAGGGTTGGCAGTGAGGTGGTGTGATGCTCCTGAATCAGGATACCAACCCTGAACATGTGCTGGCACTGTGAGCTCCTGAGTGCTTAGAGCATACTGAGGGAAAGCCAGATTTGCTGAAGGCCTCATTTGTGAAAACATGAGAGGTGAAGCCTGTTGCTGATTGTTGTAAGAGAATCCACGAGGTGCACTTGTGCCATTGAAGGCCTGATTGAACCAATGCCAGCACCGAACCGCATCATGTCCATACTTGCCACAGAGTTGGCAAGTAGGACGATTACCACCACCACGAGCATATGACCGGCCACTACGACCACGAAACCGACCGCCATGACCGCCACGGCCGCTGTAAGAGTTGTTATCATAATTCTGTTTGGGAGCTTCAGTGTTGGCAGATCCAGAATTACCAGAATTCGTTTGTGCAATGTTGGCTGAGACACTAGGAGCGATTAGTTCTTGCCGGAACTTCTCAAACTGTGCCTCCTGCACCATGAGCAGTGACTCAATGTCTTCAACTGATGGAGTGTCAAGTCTCCCGTAAATCATCATGACGAAGGAGTTATACTCCTCAGGCAATCCTTCAAGAATCGCATCGATGTGATCTTGATCACTAATCGTATCTCCAACAGCGACCAGTGAATCGACAATTGCCTTAATGCGAAGAAGATATTCACCAATCGATCGTGAGGCCTTTTTAGTGTTCTTTAATTCGGAACGAAGCTGTCGAACCCTAGCTTTGAGTAAAGAGTAGAAATGTTTGTGGATCTTGTCCCAAACTTGGTAGGCGTGCTTACATCCTAACACACGAGGAAGGACGCCGTCAGAAAGAGACGCAAGGAGCCAGGTAAACAGGATCTGGTCTTGCGTAAGCCATTTGCGATACTCCTCAGAGACTTTGTTCAAGCGTTGATCTTCTTCTGTTGCAAATTGAAGAGGAATCTTTGGATTTAGGATGAATCGATGTAGATCATGTGCAATTATGACTCCATTGACCTGCTGGCTCCACATGAGAAAATTTTTCTCATCAAGTTTGATCGATAACGCATGCTTGAGGCCAGCATGTCCTTTAGCAGAAACGGAACTTTGAGATTCTGGAGTTTCTGTTGATTTCGACACTGCGGCGTGAGACTGTGGTGACGAATCCGCCATTGTAGTCGTCGCAGAGAAGGAAAACGAAGGAAAATTAGGCAGAACGCAGAGCGTGAAGCGAGAATTGGCCCGGAGGGCTCGATGATACCATGTAACAAGTAAGAAACTAGAGAGAGTTTACAAACTGAGATCTCTTCATTATTTCAGAATTGTAAAACTGATTTCAATTACACTAAACTGTCATTTATATAGTCAATGATGACAGCTCACAACTCTAACAAACTGCCAGCTGGCTAAACAGAATGGTAACAACCTGCCAGCTGGTTAAACTAATTAACAGATTACTAATTACAGCTAACAATACACTTAACCAATCATATACTCTAATAATACTTGTTGGTATATGACAAACTCAAGTTCTCATTTTATTGAGTGAAATAACTTTGACACTTACTTTTATTTTGATGTAGTTGCGTGTAGGGATAAAATAGGCTATGTAAAGAAAGATTTTGTTAAATAAGTTTGGGTTATTTTAAAAATTTAATGTCAAAGTCTAACATATTACATGTTATAGGTTTTTTTAGGTCTTGCCTATTTTTTTTTAAAGTTTATTTTGACTTGTTAACCTATTTAAAGATATATTAAGATTTTTTAAATATGTCATTTGGCTTATCTCTACATGTGTTTGGATTCTCTACCGCTGTTCGCTGTGCAACATCTGCGGCAGTGGTAGAAGAAAAGGGGAGAAATATGAAGTATGAAAGGGAGAGTGAAACAGAGAGAGAGGATTTATTTTCGCTTCTAGGTAGTTGTTGCGAATACTGTTTATGTATATTCCAACTTTAAAATTAAAATGTTTATGAAAATCTTCGATAACTTTGATTTTGGATTATTATACTTAAATAAATATTTAGTTTAGTCGGTGACGGTTTTTTTTTTTTTTAATTTTTCCCCTAAGGGTTGATGTAAGACAAGAGAGTAGGTTTTAATTAGTTGAGAGTTTTATATTAGCGAATGTTTTTATCATATACGTTTCGATGATACACATAATAAATTCATTTTTTTTTTACAATAATAAATAAATTCATATTTTAAAAGGAATTATGTCGAACTTTTTATAGAATAATTCTTTATATAATTCCGTCAAAAATAATTTCTTTATTTAATTTAGTTTTAATTAATTATTTGGAGGTGTTGTTAACTTATTATACATCTAATTGGCCAAAAAAATAATTACTCTTTTTAGGGAAAAAAATATGAATTTAAAGGACGTGCACAGTTACTATAAACTAATTTTACACAGACATCCAATAAAAACTCATTATTTTGTTATGTCAGCTACTTTTGTAACCGCATTTTAAAAATAACTACCAAATATTGAATTCTCATTGGATGTACGTATAAAATTGATTTACACCGACAATGCATCTCCTTATACAACGCATCTTCCTATTTCTCAAAAAATAAATAAGTTTAATTTATATATACTGTCAGTGTAAAAATATTTTACACATTCATCTAATAATGTGTTGCAACCTCATTTAATGAGTTTAAAAACACATAACTTATCATACTCATTTTTTTTTGATAAATTAAAATTTAGGGTGAGGGGATGGCGCCTCAGTCCAAGACAGAGAAGACTTCCGGGCTATTTGAGTACTTACGAAGGTAATTACATTTATCTCATTAAATGATAGGTAATTATATTTACCTATCATTAAATGATATGATAACACATTATTAGATATATGTGTAAAATATTTTTACACCAGAGGTGCATATAAATTAAATCCAATAAATATTACTTGAATAGCACTTGAATGTCACAAAACAAATAGTTCTCTGTCTAGAAAGAAAGAATTTTTGTTTTTGTTGAGAAAATAGAAAGAAAGAATTTCAATTTACTCCTTAACCCCAAAAGCGTTCATCAGAGAAACTCATCGAAAACCAAACACCAATTGTGTGATTTCCATTGACATCCCTTTGCCCTGCACCCCTTCTGATTCGAAAATCCCTATCATTAACCCTCAATTTGGGTGCTGAATCGGACCCTTGCAATTCTAGGTATGAAGCTAAATTTCTATATTTTCTTGTCTTTATGTTAATTGCAGTTTCGAAAAATCTGGGATTTACTTTCTCTTTTCCGAAACTTAACAAAAATCCTATTCTGTAAACCCTAATTTTACCCCAATTGAACTTGTTAGACTATTTTGCACGAATTCTATGGTTCAATTTGCTTACTTTTTATTCCAATTGTTCAAACAAAACCAACTTTGTTGTGTGATTAATAACCTGATTTTATCTATGAAGATGATTTCACGTTAAATGTTGTTTCTGCTTTTGAGTGTAACTTAAAAGTGCTTGATTGATATTATTAATAGGAATGCATACTTGTGTTGAGGGAAGTAAACGTCAATTACCACCATGGATGATGCAGAAGAAGGTTGGTGCCAGTCATGTGAGTAACTCTGGCAATGTTGTTGAAACTAATTGCTCTACAGAAAATGGAGACATCATCGCAGCCAATGTGGGGAAGAAAGATCAGAAGAAGGAAACTTCAAGGAGGAAGTCAAACCTCAATGCGAAGTGTGAGGTTAGGGGAAGAGGAAATTTAGGCCAACAGAATGGAAGCAGTGATAATATTACTCAAAAGAAGAAGAAGAAAAAAGACAATATATGTAGGGATAGAACTCCGAGATCATCTATAAAGAAAAACAAAAAATTAGAGGATCTTAGCCATGGTTGTAGCGACGATCCAGTTCAAGCATCTAGTGGCGATGACGATGTGGAGCTGACAGTTGAAGATTTAATGGCCATAGCAGAACAGGTAATTTTCTTTTCTGATAAGACTGAAGGAGAAAAGTAGCTTTTGCTTTGCTTGAGTAATCTGAATAGAAATGTTTGCCACTTCAGCATTTCTTTCTATCATCATATTATCAAATGATCTAGTTAATTTAAAATATTGCTTCCCAAGACAAAGTTGATGGTGTTGGAGATTTTAATTACACCTTACCTCTGCTTGATTGAACATTTGAACTTTTTTCGTGTGGGTGCAGTATGTCAAAGATTACGAGAATAAGGAGCGGCATGAAACAACAAGTAGACAGTGTGAGTCAAAATGGAAATGTCCGGCCACAAGTGGAGCAGGAGGAACTACTCTTGATGCCCCTTGTGAGAACAAAAAATCATCTAGTTCAGAAAGGGAAGCTTTATATAATTCTGCTCTAACAACTGGTGAGTTAATAATTCCTACAAGCACATCTCAAACAGATCATCATCCTGCTCAAGACATGCTGGACGTGTTCTTGGGTCCGTTGCTGAGGAAAACCCTTGAGAAGGAGGAGGAGGAGAAGTGTAAATCTAGTCTAGAGAGTGTAGAGATTACCCATGAGTTCATGAGACAAAGTCAAAATGAACATGTTGTAGAAGAAACGGTTCCCTTGATAAAGAAAAGAAACTCCTTGAAAGACAAGGTGGCAATGTTTCTTGACTAAGATATGTAGATTCATCGACACAAATATACATACATGTCATGGCATGGCAAATGAATTAGAGTTATTGCTGCATGACATATAATAATAGATTCACCTGTAATGTAAATCATTTGATAATTGCATTCTCACCCACCCTAGTTGGCCCTAATTCTTCAATGATAATAATGTTATAGTAGGTTTGTTGAGTTCTTTGTAGATTGAATTCTGAGAATGAAATTGGATGTCAATCAACCCGTTCCCAGGGGAGTAGGGAGGCTTGAGAAAGCTCATCTTTACACAACATTGTGTGTGGGGGTATTTCATTGAAATATCATAAAGAAAAAGGTTATCAAAGGCTGCTATTTTGATTTTTAAAGATTTCATGGTACATTATTTTCCTTCTCTTTGTAGGCATTTCCACTTCATATCTACCACCCGGTCTAGTTTAGTGATATAGTTGTATGTCTTTAGTTCTTGGCTTCACCATATTGAATAGCCTTAGGGTTGGTTTGGATAGAGGGTTTTGGAGGGCTAGGTCTATATGTTGATATATAGAATGTTTCTAAAAATAAATAAAATATTTCAAATATATATCAACATATAAACTTAGCCCTTTAAAGCCTGCATTCAAACTGGCCCTTAGTGTTTTGAGGAACCTTGTGACAAATTCACTTGTTGGATAAATTTATCTGGGCGGACGACTATATGATCATCACTAATTGGTAGAACGTACATCAAAAAGATATTTTTTTTATTTTTTATTTACCATTGAATCTAAAATCTAAAACCATAATAATAGCAAAAAGGAAAGGAGAAAACTTCAATAGGGGGGAAAATAAAAGCCTTTTTAATCCTGGTGCTTCTACCACCTTCATTTTTGCTGTTTATCTCTTACTAAGTTTTACTCTTACATAATAATCCTAGAGACTATTACATTACATATTGTATCTAAATTGAAAGGAGTTAAAAAAAAAAAACTTCTATTTAGAAATAAAGAATATCGCAGTATAGTATTAACTATTAATTCCTCCAGGTGAACAATGTTCAATGCTCTATACGATCGTTGTGTAGTTGTTGTCTTTACTACGTAGAAATCTTGATAGTCCAATTTTGTGTCCTATTTTCTTGACATCATCTTGAATTTGGTGTCGATATTCTCCAAAAGTGAAATTCCTATAGACGGAAGGATCCTTGCAGCTGCTTATCATAGTACTGTAAGAAGGGCACAGGAAGTATGCAATCGAGTATCTTTCCATTTTGTCATTTGCCACTACCTTGTGCTCCACGCTTTTGTACTCATCATTACTCCATGCCTGTGATTTTCCCAAAGGAAAAGACATTGTTAGTGAATGAACCATTGATAATTTGGTAGGATGTACCGACTATTTAATAATTACTAACAATTATTTCTATAGCCAAATGGACTTTAGTAGCAAATTGATGTGATGATACATGCATCTCTGATTATAGGGTTGAGTTGAGTCAATAATGGATGCTGCAATTATCATTCTGACCGTCATTTTACTATTCATTTTGTTACTAAAATGTTAAGAAGAATAATAAAGGGGGCTGTTTTGTGGACCCAGATTCCATGCCGTCAGGGAATGCTGTAGTCTTGCAGTCAAGGACCTGAGGCCAATTGATCGAAAATGAGCTATTTAGATTTCAAGTTGGGTAAATCAATGTCAACCATTGATCAGAATTGGATGGCCGAGATTTTCCAGCCGTCACTATTTGACTGTAGGAAATTCATTTCCCTGTTTTGCATTTGTAGTCAACCAAAGAGCCATATTTTATTTACTTCCAGTTCCAAACAAGGAAGGAATCTTGTTTTGTTGACTCATTTGCTTGTAATAGAATATATTCCTTTGAAAAAAAGGGTTGGCATGCATCATTTTGGTTGTTAGTTTAAGTATAAAAACTCTTGAATCTGGACATTACTATTAGCACTACTATTTATTTCCTTCATTAATTGCTGTAGATGTTAGAAATGATACATTCATGGTGAAATGTCACCTAATTAATGTTGGAGATTAATCATTTTTTTTTTTACCTGAAAAAGGTCTCCAATGTTAACAATAAGAGCATCTGGATTTGGTTTTACAGCAACCCATTTAGAATCTTTCATGAGTTGGAGTCCACCGACTTGATCTTGATAAAGGATTGTGAGGAAATCACTGTCAGTGTGAGGCACTAATCCAAAAATTTCTTCAGATTTTGGGCATGATGGATAGTGATTCAATCTCAGAAAACATGTGCTGGCATCACACAGTTTTTCAACTGCATCTGTTGGGTGGCCCAAGTTTTCTGCTAGAATGCCTGCCAATAGCCTAGACACTTCTAACATTGCTGGTGTGAACTCATTTATTGCTTCCCTGCAGCCAGGGTTTAGAAGAAACAAATTAACTTTGCAGTTGTAAAGGTGAAATCATTCATGCATGCACACAACTTATACTTTGTCATTTGCACAAGGTTGGTTCTAGACAACTACTATTGCTCAGAAGGAGTAGTGCTTGTCAGAGCATAAATTCTAGAAGCCAACCTGTCAATATATGCAATAACTGAACTAGTGGTTGGTCATTCAGTCTTTATATGTAAAAATAATTGCACTTATTTCCTTTAAAGTGAGGGTAAAGTTAGGGGTGACAAAACGGGCTTGGCCCATTGGGCGGGCCCATCAAATGGGCCAGGCCGGGGTTCATCAACCCACAAGCCCATTTAGTCCAACCCATCTAGCCCGCCAATCCTGCGGGCCACGAACGGGTCGGGCTGGGCCAACCCATCGGGCCAGTATATATATAATTTTTTATTTTTTTCCCTATTTTTGAACAATTTTTTCTTTCTTTTTTTACATTTTCGAGCGGGCTTGCTAGCCAACCCACTATTGTGGCCTGTTTTGGGCGGACTCTTGAGGGTTGACCAGATAGGTTGGCTTGTTTTGGTCAGTTTTAGTCTAAATTTTAGATTTTTATTTATTTATTATTTTATTTTTGTTATTTTTATTTTTTGACGGGCCAGCCCAAGCCCGCCCAAGCCGTTATAAATCGGGCCGGGCTCAGCATCTCAACCCATAATCCCTTGACGGGCCGGGTTGGGTTAGCTCTTTTTACGCGGGCTCATGGCTGACCGGGCCGGGTTGGGCCGGGCGGCCCATTTTGCCATCCCTAGGTAAAGTAAGCAATCTCAATAGTTAGATGAAAAAAATTAATTGATGATATTACGGGTGTACATACATAACAAATCATGATATCTTAAGATATTAACAGTCGAATTTGGCTCTATCATCGATCATTGTAGAGCATTTCTAGATATTAGTCCAAACTTTTTGCTTAAGTTTTTTTTTAGCAACAAACAAATATGGCTGCTCATATCTTTGTAAGAGTGGCTAGTGTCCAGACTAGTCACCATACTTTTGATTATTTACCACTTTGTATTGCTTCTTTTATTAACAATGAAATTATGAGTTTGTTCATGTCCAAAAGAAAATTAATGGTTTATTTTCTCGTCAATGATTGAGATTTCTTGGTCTTATCTTAGCTTAGGAGCCAAATCTTAAACAATTATTTCGCTTGGCTCTTATTAGTCATCCTAAAGTTGATATTATCATAAATTCATACTACAATGAATAGAAAAAGAAAATATTCCTTGTAAGTTCCAAAACCTATAGGTGCCTATCTTGTAACTTAGTACTTATCTGAAGTGCATAGGGAGAGGTTAGAGTCTAGTGAAAGTTTTAAGAAGGAATATAGGGGTTAGGGGCAGTAGAGTTTGTCTGTTTTAGGGAAGTCTTAAAAGAAAAATAATATAGAATCGTAAGGTTTTATATCATGGTCAGTGCCATGCCTATAAATCAGGCTATGTTTTTCTAAATGATTAAAATTACACCTTGAAAGAGAGTGGTGACTCACTTCCCCACCACCCCCAAACAAATGGTGACAGATACTATTGTCTTTGTCCTGCATCATTTGTTTGTCTTTGTTCTGTTTTCATGCTGTAGAATTGTTATCAAAATATTTCAATTAATTACTAAACAATGTCAAAACTCAAGTATATTAAAGACTAAGATACCTTAAAGAAGTGAATTCACCCCAGCAAGCTGCTTCTGAGATCATGGTGAGAGGAATGTGGAAAGCTTCTGACCAGGAAAACTGATTTGAACGAGTAGCTGTTGGTGTCCCCCACCTGTATGGATTATTTAGAAGTCCACAAGTGACCTTCTTCTCAAAGGGTACCCTAAACAACTTCACTTGTTCCTTCCTCATATTTCTTAGTAACTCAGGGTTTATACCATGGTTTATTACTTGGAAAAATCCCCATTCTGATGCTGCCTTGCATATTGCTGCAGTGCAAGCCAGTCTTTCTCTTTCATTACAACTTTTAAGACCATTAAGGTCTATCAATGGTAGTTCACATGCATCCACCACAAGATGATTTTGATCATTTAGACTTCCAGCCTTTTGAGGTTCAGCTGAATCTCTCAAAAGTGCTCCATATTGGTGCAAGAGTGGTGGATTTGAGTCAATAACCATTGTTGCACCTAGTGTATGTTGGAGGGTGGGGGTGCTATCTATGAACAAGGGGGGTGCTTGAGAAGTAGAAGGAAAGGGTGTTGGAGATTGAGTTGGAGATTGCATTTATATGGTTGGATTTTGGAGAATGGAAGCACCGAGGCAGTGTGGTCTAGAAAGTCCTGAAACGGACAATCACTTAGGACAATCAGGGCTGTCCAAACCATGACAAATGTCAGATGGATAGTGATTTGGAACACTCTCACCGACCATGTCTTACAATCGATACTAAATCTAGCGTCCCCATATTTGGACACATTTTGTGGACATAAATACACGACATCAAATCCGTACCATACGAATATACGGTCCGTATATGTACGGATTATTTTTATTTTTATTTTTTCAAAAAAAATATTTTTTTTAAAAAGGTTTTAAAAAAAATATTATAGATTTTTTTATCTGGTTAATCACGTTCACATATCTGGTTAATGTTATTCATTATCTGGTTAATGTCAAATTCTGAAACTTTTGGACATCCCATTTTCTTATCTGGTTAATCAAGTTCACATATCTGGTCAATGCTATTCATTAACTGGTTAACGCAAAATCCTGAAACTTTGGACATCTCATTTTCTTATCTGGTTAATCAAATTCAAATATCTAGTTAATACTATTCGTTATCTGGTTAATGATCCCATTTTTTTATTTGGTTAATAACGTTCAAGTATCTAGTTAATGCTATTCATTATCTGACTAATATCAAATCTTGAAAAAAATTATTTTTTTGAAAAAAAAAGTTTTTTTAAATTTTTTTTAAAAAATTGTCCGTACATGTACGAACATACTGTCCGAACACGTACGAATATACGGTGTCCCGTGTTTGTGTCCAATTTGTGTACAAATAACATTTTTCCTAAATCTATTAAAAAACTAACTACCCTTATGTTAATTATCTACGTTGCACCACGTGGTAACATCTTCATCTTCTATTTATAAAAAAACTAATTATACTTAATTTGATTATTCATATTTCACCACATGACAGCATTTTCATCTTTTATATAGGAAAATTGTTTGCTATCGATTTTCTCGCACTCGTGCTAGGCACTGATCTCATCTTTCTATCATATAGCCTATGTTTGGTTTCGAAGAGAACTTGTGAAGAGAGAAATATGTGAGAGAGAGTGTAGAAAGAGAGAAATAGGTGAGAAATAGAGTAGATTTGGTGTATTGATTGGTTTATGAGAAAGAGAAGAGAGAAATATTGATTATTTTTTGAAAGACATCAATATCCTTAACTAAAAATTTAAATAATTTAATATATAAAAAGAAAATAGGAATAAAAATAAAAAGAAAAAAAAATTACACTTCTCCGTATTTCTTCGCATCACAATGAAGATTGCAAAAAGTTTGTGAACCCACGTTTTTTATTCAGTTTTCACTATTTCTTTGCCAAACAATCGGCGGAAGTGCTCTCTCTCTACTCAAGCTCTCTCTCGGCATCCCCCTCTCTCGTAAATCATAGCAACCAATCACAGCGATAGTGTGAAAAGATCACCACAGGGGAAGTTGTCAAATAAAAAGGAAAAAGGTTTCAAACTTGGTTTCCTCTTTTGACTTTGCTCATTACACATTTAAAAAATTGATTCCACGCGGGGGGAGAATCCTTGTAGTAGTGAGCATTAGTCTGAGTCACAATCAAGAATAATGACAACAAACATGATTTTTTTAAAATTTATTTACAATGAACATATTATATTTTATTTATTTACACTTTTGAGTTTGACTATGTAGGAGCATCGAAAGAAAACGAGGCTATGAAACGGGATATTCCCACAAAAGCGCAGAAAGGTAGTAGCAATAGCCTTTAGTAGTTGGATCTGTCTTACAATTTATAAACTCTTCAATGTTCTGCGAAATTTTGTTACTATCTTAATGGCATTATTATTAGTATCTTCTAACTCGTCTTCAATTCATATAGTGAACGTGCATCTGCCGAAACGGCTGATAAATGACAATACTTTTGTTACTTACTCCCCCGGCCTTACCACTAAATAATCTCCATTCAATGGGTATCCTTGGAAACCAAGTCTTATATAAATATAATATTTATTAGGTATAACTAACCAAAAAGCTCAAAATACATCAAATAATAATAATAATAATAATAATAATAATAATGGAAGCTATTTTCTTGTTCGAGACGTTGGTGTATGTTAGTAAAATTGAAGAATTGAGAAGAAGAATTGGTTTTGATTACTGTTTTGCTGTGGATAGAGAAGGTCGGGAAGGAGGTATAGCTATTTTATGGCGTTAGTCTTTTAACTGCATTACCACAAGTTATTCTCTACATCACATTAATGTGGAGGTTGATGATGACGTTGTTGGAAAATGGCGTGTTACTGGTTTCTATGGTTATCCGAGCAGAGCTAGGAGGAGTGAGTCATGGGCTCTTACTCGGAGACTAGCAAACTTATCTCCTATTCCATGGTGTATTCTTGGTGACTTTAATGATTTACTATCTTCTGAATATAAGTTGGGTGTGGTTGATCATCCTCCATATCTGATGAAAGGTTTTCAAGATGTCGTTCAGGATGCTGGTCTTATTGATATCAAATTGGAAGGTTACCCTTATACTTGGGTGTTGGGTGCCAAATTTACAATTTGAATTCTCGACGAATGTGACAGTGAATTGACGTGCCAAAAGTACAATTCCAGAAAAGAGAACAAAAAACAAGCTAAGTCAAGAAGATTTGGAAAAGTTTCGACAATGGACATGGAGTGTCGAAAATAAGCAGGCCTTGCCTAAGCACGCAAGGAATGGTCGAAGAATCTATCAAGCTTTGAAGACTTATCAAAATTTTCATGAAGCGCCAAAAAGGGTCAAACTGCCCTGCCTTGGTGGCGAAGACTTGTTGTCAAGACTGACCCAATGCTCATTAGCGTAGTTAGTTACATAGACTAGGATACATCGAAAATAGTAAATACAATGTAACTGCTAGACATCTCTACTGTACATGTGTCTAGCAGATAGGACGTTAGTTATTTTACATTTCTTCTATAAATAGGATGTCGAACTAGGGATGACAACGGGGCGGGGCGGTACCGAGGAGTGCTCCCTCGCTCCCCTCCCGGCCCTGCCCCCTAGATTTTCCCAGCCCCCGTCCCCGATCCCTGCCATGGGGAGTTTTCCTCCCCCATCTCCGTCCCCACGGATCCCCGCGGATACCCACGGGGACCCCGAAAATTACAAAAAAAAAATGTAAAAAATACTGAAATTGCAGTAAAAGAAAGCAACAACAACAACAGAGGAACTGACAGAAATTGAAGCAACAACAACAACAACAACAATTTCAAAATCTCTCAAAGGACTTTCAGTTACAATGTAAATCATACAAAAATTGAAGCAAAAAAGAAAATCTGACAGAGGCGAGAAGAGTAAATTTGACAAAAATTAATCACGAGTAATGATTCGCCAGCCACTTCTGCCTATGGAACGACGCCTCCTTCCGCCGTCTCATCTTCGATGTCGTCAGTTGCGGTGCCAGCTCTCGCTACCACAGAAGAATAGTTCAAAGCTGAATGCGAGGCCGGAGAAGCTATCGGATCTACTGAACATGGCGGAGTCGGAATCGTTCACGGAGGTGAAGAAGAAGGAGGAAGCACTGGAGGAACTGCAGCGACAGAGGCGTAGCAGCGGCGGGAAGGGAGAAGATACGCGAGAAGTAGCGGATACAGGGAGCAAAACCGTGAGAACACGTAGAGGCGGCGGCGAGAACAGAGGCGAAGGCCGAAGACAGAGAGCAGAGTCAGCAGACGCGACGGCTAGTTGCAGCTCTCTTCTTCTCCTTGCAGGCAGCTGGTGCGGCGGGGTTTTTTTTAGGGTTCTTAAATCTGAGGATTGAGGAGGGATGACTGATGAGACTGTTTGTGAGGGATGAGTGAGGGAGAGATAAAAGCTATTTTGTTTTTTGATTAATAAAAGCTATTTTGTTTTGATGAGTGTATGCAAGCCAGTTGGATGAGAAAAAAAATGAGGGAAAAGACCAAAAGCACCGGCAATTATAATATGATATATAAGTATTTATAGGGTTAATTATATAATATGCTCGGGGTGGGGACCCCGCGGGGCTGGGGGTGTGATCCCCGTCCCCCTCCCTGAATTGACTGCGGGGGGATTTTCTCCCCCGTCCCCATGGGGAAAAATTCTCCGCCCGCGGGGTCCCAAATGGGGCAGTCCTTGCGGGGATCCCCACACACAGGTGAAAATTGTCATCCCTAGGTCGAACGATGTAATAGGGTTTGGATACTTGGTTGATTTCTCAACGTCTCAACACACAGTAGACTCGCAGATTGAGATCAAGTACTCCTTCCACCCTTTTCATTCAATGCAATTTAAGTTTTCAGTCATTTACATTCCCGCATTTTACTTCCCTGCACTTTTACTTCCATGCACATTTACTTTCCTACATTTAAATTTTTGTAACGTTTACATTCCTGCATCTTTAACTTTCTGCATTTTTTCTTTCAAACTTTCTTTACTTTTCATGAATTTATCTTTTGCCCAATTTTATTCGCTTTCAACTTTACTTTCAGTCTTTTACAACAATAAAAAATTCAAAAATAATTACATTCTGTGTTCATCGTTTTCACTATCGTGTTTCATCTCATCACCATTTCTTAAACTCCCATTAAAATTGTTTCCCCTCTCAATTCTCATAACCGTCATCCTGACGAGGGCCCCTGGCATAACCACCAAGTTGAGTCTCACGATAATTCTGGCGAAATCCTTGGCCTCGCGCAGCTAAGCTCGATTTCTTGTCCGAATACCGTTTCCAAGTGTAAAACCCATCGTTTGACGAGATTATTGTGTTAAATTATAGGACTCACATCGTTTGAAAATAATCATTTGTTTCATTTTGGGCTTGTCGGACGATTTCCGCGTCAGACCAAAAAACCCAGTAAACAAATTGGCACGCCCGGTGGGATAAGTTCTGAGTAACTCGTTAAATATGGTTTTATGCGGTTAAGGAGTGAAAAATCCTGTACTACTTACACTCCTACACAGCCCGGAAGACATAATATGGTTAGAAACACCAATAACGCTAATAATGCAAGTGTGGTCAACACTAATGCGTCAATGGCAGATCAAGGTGTGTCAAATGCCAGTGTGAGTGCACCATTGGAAAGCACTGAGGCAAGGAACGCCTCAAGTGCTATGGCAGTTACCATGGCTGAGATAGGGAGCAACATACTGCCACCTATCTTAACAACTGTAGAGCAAGTGCAATACCGCCTCCACGTTCAGAAGAATTAGCACATGTGATAAGTGGGACACCACATGTCAATGCAAGCGCACCTTATGCTTTCAGTATGCCGTCTTTTAGTAGTGCAACGAACTCCAATGGAAGGAATTTCATTCCAAATAGCCAATATCAGTTTGGCATGCCATTTGGTTTCACATTGGGACAGACAAACCAGGCTTCAATGAATTTTGGGTTCCCAAGGCCCGAGGGGCAATTTGCCAGCCAAGGTACAAGAGTAGTAGGAATAAGTTCTACTGTTGCTACTCGTCAAGATAGGTTGAACTTGGGAAATCCTATGTTCTCTAATATGTATAGGAACCTGCCGCTATATGGTGGTGATGGCTTGTCACTAAATACACTTGCTGGTGTTCGTCAACAGATTGATGATAGCAATCATGATATGGTCAATATGCTCACTCAGTAAATGGGCGCAATAATAACTCCACTTATGACGAATACTAATAATACATGTAATGCACTGGCTGAACAAATGGCTAGGTTGAACCAAGTTTTAGGCATTGCAATGCTTGAAAATGATGTTCGATAAGAGCAACATACAGCACCTGCACCACCTAATTTTGGTGGTCAAGCAGTAATCCAAAAGGCAGTGCCTGATGAAGAACAAGGCCCAGTCAATGGAGTTTAAGGGCAAGGCCAACAGAATTTGTATTATGGCCATCTTCAAATATTGAAAAGAAATGATGATCATGAAGGATAAGTTCACCTAGGATTAGCTACACTTAGACAAAACATAGACAAAACATAATGGGAAACTGAGTGGAACAAAATGTCAACCATGTAGTTGAACAAGTTCTTAATAGGTTTGGATTCAATATTGGCTATGCTAATCAGCCATATTTTGTATCAGCATTCCCTGATTGGGTGCAACAAGCAGAGTTACCTAGGGGAGTGAAGATTCCTAGACTTTCTAAATTTTCAGGTGAGAGTGGCGAATTGACCGTCGGGCATATCGCGTGGTACACCATTGAAATGGGAGAATTGGCCACTATGGAGAGCCTTAAGATGAGGTTCTTTCCAAGTTCACTCACCAACCGCTTAGACCCAATTCTGTCCACTCTTGGGTACAATTAGAGAGGAGCTTTCATGATCAGTTCTTCAGAGGAGACATGAAAGTCAACCTGACTGATTTGTTTAATGTCAAGCGGGCATATAACGAGTCAATTGATGACCATTTGGCACGATTCAGACAGATGAAGAGCAGGTGTTTCACGCCTATTCCAGAAGCAGAAACTATCAAGATTGTTGCCAATGGCCTAGATTACTATGTCAGAAAGAAGTTGGTCAATTAACACTTGGTTGATTTGGCACAACTAGGTGAAAAAGTTCGACAGATTGAACAATTAAAGGCTGAGAAGAACCAGAAACATCAGAAGAAGTTCGTGAAGCGTGAAAGAATCAATCTAGTCGAAGCCAAGAATTCTGACAGTGATGACTCAAGCACAGAGGAGCTTGAGATTAACTTGGCAGAATTAAAGTAAGACCCACCTTATGCCTGTCTGACGCTCATGCCTGCTAGAGCAAAGAAAAAAATGGAATATGTCAACAACAAGACATATTCATTTGACATAACCAAAGCTGACAAAATATTTGATATCCTTTTAAAGGATAAACAATTGAAATTGTCAAGTGATCATAGGATCAAAAGGCCTGATGAATTAAATGGCCAAAAATATTGCAAATATCATAATTTGACAGGCCATTGCACTAATGATTGTGTTCATTTTAGGGATTTGATACAAAAAGCTCTGAGTAACGGCTGACTAAAGCTTGCTGACAAACCAAAAGCAGACATGAAGGTAGACACATATCCTTTTGGCTAAGGAGTGGCAAATTTGGAAAGCCAAGTTCCTTTCAATGTTGGCATGGTGAACATCACGACAAGCCAAAAATGTGAAGTAAATGTGGAAGACCCATTCGACATTTACCCAAGGCTTGATGAGACTTTTGCTGAATTTGCAAGAAGAAAAGACCATGGGGGTAACTCAAGCTTTTCCCTTGCTGTGAAGTGTACTTTGATGATGTAGCTGCTAAGAAGGCTGCGAAGCAAATGCAACAGAAGTAAGTCGACAACAAGATTTCGGGTAAGTACAGGGATTCTGTTCGACGATTACTATTCTCCCCATCAGTCTCTGCATTAAGCAGCAGTGCTAGAATGAACAAAAGAGAGGGGATGCCTAAGCCCATTAAAGAGTCAACTGGAACAAGCCAAACGACCATGACTAGAAAGCCTCCTACTAATGTTGCTATTGATAAATGGCTCAAGAACTCTGCAACGGCCAGAAGCTCTGACATGAGAGATAAGGCCAAGAAGAGTACTGCAAGAAACAAACAGCCATTTTGGGATGAAGATTACAAAAGAGGCAAGGTAGCTGACAAGGTCAAAGTGAGCCAATCAAGTTTGTCCAAGACTACTGGGCAATCACAGTTGTCGAAGAGTCAGAAATGAAGACGTCAAAGGCAAAGGCAGATGCAAAGGTTGAATATAGAAGAGGCTCAAGCACAGTCGAGTTAATGCCGTACTTTGCCAGTTGATTGCAAATTAAAGAGTGTTGTTATCAGAAATCTAGATAACTATAAAGCAAAGCCTAAGATTCAGAGTCTGGTTGTCAAAGGAGATGCAAGATACTATGGCATGGTTGAGCAGGCTAAGTCTCCAGCTAGAGGAGTCAGCAACATTCGACCAAGAAAGCCATGGCCTATGGGCCTAGTAGCTGCTGAAAGAATGGCATAAGTGCCAACGAGCAAGATGGAGTGGAAACTGCATCAGAAAAGACTCTTAATATCATCCTTAATGATACTGATACTGAACTTGATCAAATGGACTTTATGGCCAGTTGTCAAGTTAACACAGATTTATCAGTCGACAAAGTCATTGCAGCCCTTGATGATCCAAAAGATCCCATAGGACTTGGTCACGAAGTTCTTGATGATGATGTCGGTCTAGATGATATTGTCATGGCCATGGGGGAAGCAGGGTCTGGAGATGCATTGATGGACAAGGAGTATTTAAAACTTGAACCGGTTACCAAGATGAAGATGAAGTGGCGAAAAAAGAAAGCACCAGGATGTATGTGAGCTTTGTTTCAATTTTTCCAGGAGAATTTGCAGGATGCTATGAGTGTCTTATTCTTGGCAAAAACAAAGAGGATTTGGATGTACCGTTGGATGATTGGGTACACTGGAAAGAAAATCATATTACCATCTTCGACACTTATGCACGCTTTGAGCAACCATCCAAGGAAGAAAAGTCACACCTTCGACCACTTCACATAAAAGTTGTGTTGGAAGGTAGGCCCACTGACAGAGTGTTGGTCGATGGTGGAACATATATCAATATAATGCCTCGTGCTATGTTTAAAAAGCTAAGCAAGAATGAGGCTGATCTTATTCCGACAGACATGGTGGTGTCTGACTTCAGTGGTAGAACCTCCGCCTCTGATGGAATAGCTATCATTAATATCCAAGTAGGGTCAGTTTCAAGATCAACCCTGTTTGTAGTCATTCCAACAAAGTTAAGTTACAATGTCTTGCTTGGTAGAGATTGAATTCATGCAGTTGGAGCCATTTCTTCTACTGTTCATGAAAAGATGATCATTTGGAATGAACAAGGGGACATAAAAGTAATTGATGCTGATGATAGCTCATGCTACATGCAACAGATGCATGTAGATTTCAAGTTGTATGCTCCACAAGTGAAGCCCATCACAATGGTGAATGGGATAGTTGACAGAGAGGCATTAGACAATGCACTCATGGAGCAATTTGGAGTAAGGATCATTGCCAAGGCCGAAACATGGCCAAGCAATGTTTAATCCCAAGCAACAAGGCATGTCGGCCAATAAGGCCGACAGTGAGGAATACACCTTCAAAGGTGTATTGGCAGATTGTGTATTGGATGATGGCCCTTTAGGTTTTGAAAGGGGACCAAATGACGAGATCAGCGTCGAAGTGGAAGACCTTTTGGAAGAAATTGACTTTGGAGATGGATCTGAAAAGAGACCAATCAACATAAGTTCATTTTTCCCAAAGGAATTCAGAAATCAGATAACAGAGCTTGTCAAGGAATACAGAGGTTGCTTTGCTTCGGAGTATCATGAAATGTCTGGTCTGAGCAAAGATGTGCTCCAGAAGTGGTGCTAAAGAGCAAAGAAGAAGTAAAGCATTTGCTCAAGGCGGGATTCATTAGAATAACCAGATATGTTCAACAGTTGTCTAATATAGTCCCTGTTTTGAAGAAAAATGGGAAGATGAGGGTTTGTATAGACTTCAGGAATCTAAATGAAGCAACCCCAAAAGATGAATACCCCATGCCTATGGAAGACATGATTGTCGATGCTGCATCAGGGCATGAATTGCTAAGTTTTATGGATGGTCATGCTGGATATAACCAAATTTTCATAGCTACAGAGGACGTATCTAAAACTGCTTTCAGGTGTCCTGGCTCAATTGAGACATATGAATGGGTAGTCATGCCTTTTGGTTTGAAGAACGCTGGAGCGACATACCAAGGCGCCATGAATGCCATTTTTCATGATGTAATTGGTAAATTCATGGAGGTGTATATTGATGATGTGATCGTCAAGTCAAGAAATAGAGAGGAGCACTTAGATAATTTGAAATAGGCCTTCGACAGAATGAGAAGGCACAGTTTCAAGATGAATCCAGAAAAATGTGGGTTTGACGTGTCAGCTGCTAAGTTCCTAGGGTTCTTGGTGCACAAAAAAGGAATTGAGGTCGATAAGAATAAAGCCAAGGCAGTCCTAGAAGCTTTGCCACCAATCAACAAGAAAGAGCTCCAATCTTTCTTAGAGAAAGTCAATTTTTTGAGAAGGTTCATTTCTAACTTGTCAGGCAGGACTAAAGTGTTTTCACCACTGGTCAAGTTGAAGGTGGAACAATAGTTTGTCTGGGAACCTTGTCATCAGGAAGCCTTAGATCAAGCAATACTTGATAAATCCATCAGTCATGATGCCACCAGTGTCTAGTAGGCCATTAAAGTTGTACATTTCGACATCAGAAGATACTATAGGTAGTTTACTGGCTCAGGAAGATGAAAACAATGTTGAAAGAGCCGTTTATTATCTTAGTAGAGTTCTTAATGATGCTAAAAGAAGATATAGTGCCACAGAGAAATTATGTTTAGCACTGTATTTTTCATGTACAAAGCTAAAGTATTATATGATGTCGTGTAATATAATGGTTATGTCTAAGACAAATGTAATAAAATATATGTTGTCTAAGCCTGTTCTGAATGGAAGAATAGGAAAATGGACACTTGCTTTATCTGAATTTTCATTACAATATGTTCCAATAAAAGCTGTCAAGGGCTAAGCAATAGCAGATTTCTTGGCAGATCACCCATCTGTAGATGTGGTCGATCCTATTGAGTTTGTCGAACTCAAACCCAGGCGCTTGTACTTTGATGGCTCAAGGCATCAGAATGGTGCTGGAGTCAGGATCCTGATAGTATCCCCACAAGAAATTCCAACTAAGTGCATGTTTTAACTTAAGTATGTCTACTCAAACAACGAGGCTGAATACGAAGCCTTAATTGTTGGATTAGAAATACTGTGGGAATTAAAGGCACATAGTGTTCACATATTTGGGGATTCGTTGTTGGTAATTCGACAATTAACCTAAGTATACAAATATGTAAGTCATAGCTTGGTCGAATATTGCGCAGTTGCGACCAAGTTATTAAAGAAGTTCGACAATGTGATTGTCGAACACATCCCAAGGGAGTTAAATCAACAGGAAAATGACTTGGCTCAGATAGCCTCTGGTTATAAAATTTCGCCAGAAGTCTTGAAAGATTTGGCAGAAATTAGAGAACTCTTGTATCCTTTAAAAGAAAGGGATGTCTTGCATATTGACCAATCAACACCAAATGATTGGAGAAAGCCAATAATGCAATACTTAGAGGATCCTAGTCAAAGTATTGATAGGAAACTCAAGTACCAAGCATCAAAATTTGTGCTATTGGCTGGAACATTATACGAAAAAATCAGTTGATGGCAATCTGGAAGCTTGTCTAAGCCAAGAAGAGGCTTATTTGGCTTTGTCTGAAATCCATGAAGGAATTTGTGGAACACATCAGGCAGGTGACAAAATGAAGTGGATCTTAAGACGTCAAAGATATTATTGGCCAACATTGGTAAGGGATTGTATCATGTTTGCCATGTCTTGTAAAGAATGTCAAAGACATGGCCATATACAAAATGTTCCTGCCAGTGAATTACATTCTATTGTCAAACCCTGGCCATTTAGAGGTTGGGCATTAGGCATCATTGGCCAAAATCATCCTACTTCATTAAAGGGCCATAAGTACATCTTGGTAGGTGTTGATTATTTTACCAAGTGGGTTGAGACTGTTGCCTTCAAAGAAGTCACTCAACAAGATGTTATTGACTTTGTCGAGAGGCATATAGTTTGTCGATTTGGCATACCTCAAACACTGACAACTGACTAAGGGTTAGTATTTATTGGACGAAGAGCGTCAGAGGGGAATCAAGATGTTAACATCCACTCCATATTATGCTCAAGCAAATGGCCAAGTCGAGGTCATGAACAAGATCATACTTGGGTTAATGTTGGGAAGTACCCCAGAAGTTGGCATAACACACTTGAGAAAATTTTACAGGCATGCAGAAACTCGCCAAGAGAATCAACAGACACTACACCATATAAATTGGTATATGGACATGATGCATTGTTGCCTATCAAAATTAACCTTGAATCAATTCGTATACTAAGGCAAGATGATCTGCCTAGCGAACAATATTGGGATTCAATGTTCGACGAGCTAAATGAATTGCATGATGATAGGTTGATTGCGTTGGAAAACTTGGTGTGATAAAAAGAAAGAATAGCCAAATTTTACAACAATAAAGTGAAATATAAATCCTTTAATATTGGTGATTTGGTTTGGAAAGTTATTCTGCCCATGGATAAATCTTGTCGAGAACTGGGCAAATGGTCTCCCAAATGGGAAGGACCATTTAAAGTTACACAAGTTTATTCTGGTAATGCTTATGCACTAGTTGATGTGAATTCTGGTTTAAGAATTAAGTCCATTAATGGCAAGTATTTGAAGCCATATAGGTCGATAATATGTGAAGTAAAAATCCATACATAAATAAAATAAAAAGAATTCTTTACTCATAAGCCATTTGGCAAGTTACAAATACATTGTCGAATTGACTATTAACTTTAAAATATAGAAATGATAGTTTCTTGAGTGCTAGGCTATTAATATTTTGGAGTATCGTTTGGTCAGGCCAGATGAAGAAACTCAAAATGTCACCGGATCTTTGCATCTTCATCTGTCAAGTCAAGCTAAACGATGATGGTGGTGGAACTGGACAAAAAGTTTGAGATAAAAATCCAGTCTCACAGATTCAACCACCATCAGAAGGCCAAAATCATGAGATCTTGTTATGCCACGAATGAAAGGCGTGAAGAGGAGTTGCACCCTTGTCATTTAGAATTTTCCGCAACACAGACACGAGCTCGTTACGAGACTTTTTTGGTCTTTCGGATAAAATTACGAGACTTGTGTGGTCTTACGGATAAAATTACGTGCAGTGTTTGGTCCCAAGAAGGGCTTTACCGTTTAGATAGAAACCTTGGAGGAAAGCCCAGAAAATGAAGTCCCCAGGTTCCCAGATGAACAGTGGAATAAAGAAAGAAGATATTTAGGTGGCAAAGGCTATATAAACGTGTTGATCTGACATAGCCCACTTAGACCATCATGAACCCGCGACGTTTAAAAATGCGCTGATGGGACAAAAGTGATGGAGGTAATGGGTGGCAGTTATGCGAAAAATTCAGAAACCACTAAGTTTCAATCTTTCTCCTGGCCATCGAAAACCAAAACTTGGGGGCATTTGTTGGGTGCCAAATTTACAATTTGGATTCGTGACAAATGTGACAGTGAATCGACGCGCCAAAAGCACAATTCCAGAAAAGAGAACAAAAAACAAGCTAAGTTAAGAAGATTTGGAGAAGTTTCGACAATGCACATGGAGTGTTGAAAATAGGCAGGCCTTGCCTAAGCACGCAAGGAACGGTCGAAGAATCTATCAAGCTTTGAAGACTTAGCAAAATTTTCATAAAGTGCCAAAAAGGGTCAAACTGACCTGCCCTGGTGAAAGAAGCACCGTCGAAGCCAGCGAAGACTTGTCGTCAAGACTGGCCCAATGCTCATTAGCGTAGTTAGTTACATAGACTACGATACATCAAAAATAGTAAATACAATGTAACTGCTAGACATCTGTACTGTACACGTGTCTAGCAGATAGGACATCAGTTATTTTACATTTCTTCTATAAATAGGAGGTCAAACGTTGTAATAGGGGTTGGATACTTAACTGATTTCTCAACACACAGCAAACTCGCAGATTGAGATCAAGTACTCCTTCCACCTTTTTCATTCAATGCAATTTAAGTTTTCAGTTATTTACATTCCCGCATTTTACTTCCCTGCACTTTTACTTTCATGCACATTTACTTTCCTGTATTTAATTTTTCGCAACCTTTACATTCCTGCATCTTTAACTTTCTGCATTTTTTCTTTCAAACTTTCTTTACTTTTCATGCAATTTATCTTCTGCCTAATTTTATTTGCTTTCAACTTTACTTTCAGTCTTTCACAACAACAAAAAATCCAAAAATAATTACATTATGTGTTCATCGTTTTCACTATCATGTTTCATCTCATCACCATTTCTTAAACTCCCATTAAAATTGTTTTTCCTCTCAATTCTCATAATTGTCAACCCGACTAGGGCCCCTGACATAACCACCAAGTTGAGCCTCACAGTGATTCTGGCAAAATCCTTGGCCTCACGCGGCAAAGCTTGATTTCTTGTCGGAATACTGTTTCCAAGTGTAAAACTCATCGTTTGACGAGATTACCGTGTTAACTTGTAAGACTCACATCGTTTGAAAATAATCATTTGTTTCGTTTTGGGCTTGTCGGACGATTTTCGCGTCAGACTAAAAAAACCCAGTAAACATTGGGTAAGGGAACAAATCATGCCAATGAGCAGAGATTAGACCGTGCTATGGCTACACAAAGTTGGCTTGATTTATTCCCTCATGTAAGGCTTCTAGATCTGGTGGCTCCTATTTCTAACAACTCTCCTATACTTTTGCAATGGGATGTTCCTGTGAGTCCCAAGTCCTATATACCCCAAGCGCTTCAAGTTTGAAAATATGTGGCTTGATGAAGCAAAAATTGATGAAGCGATTCATTCGGGGTGGAGTAGAGGAGGCAAACGGGACATTGAGGCCAGGTTGTCTTGTTGTGCTGATTCTCTAATGGGATGGAGTAAAAGATTGAAGGCAAGATTCAAGTTTGACATTGATGAATGTCGCAGACAGCTTGAAATTTTCAGAATTAGGTGTGATGAAGCTGGGTTAATTCATTATAATTTTTTGAAGGAAAGGATGATTGTTCTACTTATCCAAGAGGAGCGATTTTGGAGGCAACGTGCAAAGGTTCATTGGCTTCGGGATGGTGACCTGAATACACATTTTTTTCATGCTTCTGCTACTTGTAGAGCTAAGGTGAATCATATTTCAAAACTTGTTGTTAATGACTCGACTATTGTTGATGGTCCTGGTCAAACTCAAATGGCTGCTAGAGATATTTTGAAGAACTATTCCTTAGTCAGGAAGGCGTCTATGAGCCGGTGATGAATGTTGTTGAGAAATGACTTACACAAGAAGATAATGATATGTTGTTCAGCCCTTTTACAAGATTAGAGTTCTATAATGCCCTTGGTCAAATGCACTCTAATAAATCTCCAGGTCCAGATGGTTTTAATCCAGCTTTTTACAAGAAATACTGGGAACAATATGAGGAGGAGATTTTTAGTGTTTGTAGCTCTTGGTTGGAGAGGGATTTCTTTCCAAAAACTATTAATGATACAAACATAGCATTAATCCCTAAGAAAGACAATCTTGAATCTATGAAGGATTGGCTTCCTATCTCTCTTTGTAATGTGGTGTACAAGATTATTTCCAAGGTACTTGCCAATCGATTAAAGAGAATTCTTCATAATCATATCTCTTTTATACAATCAGCATTTGTTCCTGGACGATCTATTCTTGATAATGCTATGGTAGCGTTTGAAATTATTCATTTTATGAAGAGAAAAACGAAAGGAAAGGTGGGAGAGGTGGCTTTAAAAATTGAAATGAGTAAGGCATATGATCATGTTGATTGGGGTTATCTAAGGGAGATGATGCGTAGGTTGGGTTTTGATGAGAAGTGGATTGGGTGGGTAATGCTTTTTGTGGAGTCGGTTAGCTACTCAGTTATTGTTAATCATGTGCCTGTTGGTCCTATTCATCCCGGTAGGGGTCTTCAGCAAAGGGATCCTTTTTCCCCATATTTATTTATTCTTTATTCTGAGGGACTAACAACTTTGATTAACCAAGCTGAAAGTAGAGGCGAAATCTATGGTGCTAAAATTTGCAGGAAAGCTATTTCCCATCTTTTATTTGCAGATGATTGCTTTATTTTTTTCAAGGTTAAGGAGGTTGAAACTAAAGCTATGCAGGATTTGTTGAAGATTTATGAAGCAGCATTAGGCCAGGAAATTTATTTTCAAAAATCTGAGATTTTTTCCAACAAGAATGTGCAAGATGGCGTTAAAGATCTTATTGTTTCGATGATGGGGGTGAAGGAGTGTCTTGGTACTGGAAAATATTTGGGTTTGCCATCTATGATAGGAAGGAGTAAGAAATCCATGTTCGAGTTTATCAAGGATCGTGTATGGAGGAAAATTAATTCTTGGAGTAGTCGTTCTCTTTCTAAAGCGGGCAAAGAGGTAATGATCAAGTTTGTTCTTCAATCTATTCCTAATTATTTTATGAGTATTTTTCTTATCCCGTCTTCTTTGGGAGATGAGATTGAACAATGAACTCATATTGGTGGGGTAATGGTGGAGATAGAAATAAAGGAATTAGATGGCTCTCTTGGGAGAAATTATTTATGTCAAAAATTGATGGAGGTATGGGTTTTAGAAATTTGTATGCTTTTAATTTAGCTCTCCTAGCTAAGCAAGGGTGGTGGTTGTTGTTGAATCATGATTCTATTGTAGCACACCTTTTTGAAGCTCGGTATTTTCCTTCTTGTGATTTCTTGGAATCACCAATTAAAGGTAATGCTAGTTTTGTGTGGAGGAGTATTGTTGAAGCTAGGGTGGTGTTGAAAGAGGGTATGAAATGGTAGATTGGTAGGGGTGATAAAATTCTTGTTTGGAAAGATATTTGGACCCGTGATAGGCGTCTTCTTTCTAGTCCCAATAACATTAATATAGATCACAATCGTCATGTTAGTGATCTATGGTTGCAAGGACGCAAATGTTGGGTCAGAATTAAGATCCTCTCATTATTTCATGGTGGTGAGGCTCAAGTAGTGCTTTCTATGCCTCTTCTTGATGTAGTGAAGGAAGATAATTTGATTTGCTGAACTAATAGTAGGGGTAATTTTAGTGTGCGATCTGCCTACCGTATTTGTATGGATTCTTTGGTGGATAAATCTCATTTAGTAGTGAATGGGAATTGGAAGAAATTATGGGAGATAAAAGTGCCTCCAAAAGTTAAGAATTTTGCTTGGAGAGTTGCCCGTAATTGTATCCCTTTGAAGGAAAATTTGATGCATCGTGGTGTGGATTGTTCTGGTGAGTGCCTTTGGTGTGGAATTTCGGTAGAAAATTTTTGGCATCTATTTGTGTCTTGTCCCAAAGCTGTGGCTTGTTGGAAAATTATTAACATTGCTAGTAGGATTGATTCTATGTCCTTGCATGCATCAAATTTTACAGAATTATTTTTCTTGCTGCTGGATACATTTTCGATCAGGAGGTGCAAAGTTGGGTGATGACATGTGGAGTCTTTGGTCAAGCCGCAACACAAAATTATGAGATGGTGTGGAAGAATCTCCCACTAGTATAGTCCATCGCGGTTGCACTTTGTTGGAGGAATGGAGTAGAGTTCGTGCCCAAAATTTCCAGGTGTGTAGGGGTTCGATTTTATCATCCCAAAACCGGTGGTGTAGGCCTCCTACTGGGAGTATTAAGTGTAATATTGATGCTTCATTTTCAGCTCAAGAAAATAAATTAGGAATTGGCCTTTGTTTACGAGATGAGTTTGGTCTCTTTTTGGGAGCTAGGACTCGTGTTTTTTAACCTTTACTAGAGGTAAAGTTGGGTGAGGTTATGGGCTTATTATATGCTATTAAGTGGATGGAGGAATTACAATTTGACAATATTATTTTTGAGAAGGACTCCAAAGTAGTGGTCGATAGCTTTAATTCTTGTATTGAAGATCGAACGGAGTTAGGAGCTATTATGCAGGGGTATAGAAGGTTGCTATTAGTTTTTTGTAAAAACTCTTCTGTGGAGTTTGCTAAGAGAAATGCTAGTAAGGTCGCTCATGCCTTATCTAAAGCGGCTTTATTTTAGGCTAATCCCCATACATTTATTGAAATACCAACGTGTATTGAGACCTATATTTTTAATGATATGAATTGATTTCTTTGTGTCAAATAATAATAATAATAATAATAATAATAATAATAATAATAATAATAATAATAATATCAAAAATCATTTTTTTTTCATATTATCATAAATTTTAAATTATTTGTGTTCAATAAACGCGTATTCATGCAAAAGTTAATTGTTATTGGACGAGTTTTCCAAATTTGTCAGCTAGAATTGTCGAGACAGGTGATACCCATTATATTATTCACAAATTGAAAAAGGCCAGGATGAATTGATCATTTTATTTAGTCAAATGATTAATTCACACCAATTAGAAGTGAGGGTAATTGAGTCAACAAAAAAAAGACAAAGTAGGGGTAATTAAGATCGATTTATGTTTATTTGTTCAATCACTCTCTCATTCTATTAATGTGTTCCTGTTCCGGACCTGCCCAGATACAACTTGATGGGATGTAACTAAAGATTGGCCCAATTTGCATAGCTTCCATTTGAAAATATCAACCTAACCAATTCTATTACACCGAGAACTCTTACGGCAAGAGTATATAAGTCTATCATCATAACCAATCAAGGTATGCTTCATTGTAATCCCTCTTACCCACCTCATTCATAAACTTACATGAGCGTCAGAGTGTTTTGCAGGTGGTCACCACCGATCTCTTCAACCGGAGCATGAAGCGACTCTCCGCCATGGCTTCAACCTTCTTCCATAATTCCACCACTTTTATGTTTGAGACGAACAATTCCCATTGTACATAGTGAAAATATTAAAAGACATGGCTGAAGAGAAAAATTAATTGAATTTGAATGTGTGTTACCTTAACTATAGCATTAGAATAATCAAAATGAAAACAATAATGATTCATATACCCAAGGACTTGAGGTGAGACACATACAATGATACAAAGAGATTGCCATCCCTTGCAAAGGAAATTTTGTAACACACCCAGGGACTACAGGTGAGTAGCCTCCACATAGGAACATATGTTGAGTGTGATAGATTTTGGACATGTTATATATGATGTCATTAATGCAATAGTATCGATGTAGGGTGGAAACTAGGATGCACCACTTAGACATGTGATTCACTGGTGCACCACCATTTTTACACACTACAATAGGTTATATACATTTTTGTTATTTGCAGTTCACACCTTTCATTATTTTAATCTTTCAGCTCTCAAAGTGTATCATTTCTCAACCAAGATATGACACCTTGGTTCCAATCCCACTAACATTACCACTCCAAAAAGACAATGGTGTTTCATGGTAAAGTCTATAGGGTGCACCATCTATACATAAGGTCCACCAATAGACAATTGCAAAACGTCTATTAACCTAATGAATTTCACTTTAGTCCTTAATTTTTTTTGTGTCATGGCGAGGCGTTGTACTATTGGAAATCACAAGTAGGTATAGTCTTGAAAACAACGCTTCTCTCATAGAGCTCTACCAACTTCTCACCCTCCTCATCATTACCAACCCTTTCTTAAAGCCTTGAGTTGTTTTGTTCCTAAAATAACTTCTTGAAGCCATGACCCATCACCACTACGTGGCATCGCCCACCACGACATCAAGCCTAACAATATTTCTTGATTTTTCTTACAGTCTCAAACTTGACAACTCCATATCTGCAGAGCGGTTCAACATCATTTGGAGCATGAGTAGAGGTGGTGAAAGCACTACATTACATGCAATCAAAGGTTTTGATCAGGAGTACATTAAGAAAGTGGGTGTATGGAGTTACAACATGTTCTTGTACATAATATTGAGTGAGATTTCTCCTTTTATAGAGATATTGTAGCTGAGATCTTTGAAGTTGTTTTTTGTGTTGGAAACTAACTGTATGTCCCATATCGGATGAGATAAGGAAGAAAATAGGGTTTATAAGGTGGATGATTGAGTACAAAAAATGTTATGAGTTTCTGGACCAATATACCCATACAAACTACCTCAACTATTAGACACTCCACCAATTGGATCTGTTGCACAATATTGGGATGTACTAAAAAACGGCTTTCTTAAAAGCACCTCATCATTTAATTTCCCCACCTCCCACTATTTTTATTTTTTCTAAACTACTCTCATCCTCCACCTCCAACCCCACCTCGCCAAACTCCCCCACCCCCACCCCATTTCCCACAACCCCTCCACTACAACCTTTTCCCTCACTCTCCCTTCACCCTTTTTTAATTTTTTTTTATATCAAAAAACGGGTTTTCGAGACGATAAATTTTGTTGCCTTTCGAAAACTAGTTTCTGAACAGTTCGGGAAACTAATTTCCGGAAGATAAAAAAATTTGTTGTCCCCAAAACCCTTTTTTTTTCAATATAAATTTTCTTCATCCGAAAACTAATTTTTGAACATGTAAGTGACACTATTTTAGATGTCTGAGAATTAGTTTTTGGAACGTCCAAAATTTGGTTTACAAAAGTCCTGCAAAACAAGAAAAAAAATAGGTGTCGTGATGGAGTAATGCGAACAAGGAAAGGGGGAGATAGTTGGGGGAAGGGGCACTGGGAAAAAGGAATAATGGGATGTGGGTGAGGGTGAGAGGGAAGTGGGGACGCTAGTGGGGGAAGGGATAGTGGGATGGGGGTGGGGAGAGAGTTTTAGGGGATGAGGGCATTTTGGTCTTTTTTGGGTGGAAAGGGAGGCGAGGAAATTTAAGAGGGGAGGTGACTTTAACAGACCCTAAAAAAATTCAGCATGGTATCAAGCTCAATATGCCCTAACAACCTTAATCCAAGGAAAAAACTAAAAAGACTAAGAAGCTAAAAAATTGAGCTAGTCCTCTGGCTCAACAAAAAGGGGTACTTGTAGCTACATGGCCCTTCTCTGTGAGATCAAACTCAAAATACAAGCCGAGGCTATTAAAATGAGAGAAAAAATCAACTAAAAAAGAGCAAAAACATAGTAGAACAAGGTGCTTTATTAAGAAGCTTTTTATAAGCTCATATGAAGATGATATTAAAGAGGCAATACTGAGAAAAATAAGCAACGGATTACAAAAAAATGATTTTAACATCCAATAATTTAGAAATTATTTTTTAGAGATTTTTAAGAAAAGCAGAAGCTATTTTGCGTTTGTTTACAATCATAAAAATGATTTTTAAATAAAAATGATTTTTAACTTGTTTGGATGCAATTACGTGAAAGTGCTTTTTTTTCCTTCAAATTACCATAAAGGACATGAAAATTCATTTTCATATACAAATTTGTTGAAAAAATTATTTGTTATGTATATTTGAATACAATTAGTTTTACTTTATATATATATATATATACACACATGTTATATTTTTATAACTATTTATATATGTTATATCAGTTTTACTTTTTTTTAGGGATATATTATAGTTTTACTTAAATATCTACTTAAATATATTTTGAAATATATAGGGTACTTAAATATATACATATTATTACACAAGTTACTTATTTTATATATGTTTACAATGTACTTAAATTTGTTTTACGTAGATCACAAAAAAATAGTTTTATGTTATATATGCATTTCCTAAATATATACATATATTACTTAAATATGTTCTATAATATGCTACGTTTCGTTTCGTTATGCTTTTTTATTTAATTTTATTCAATTTGCTAAAGATTCACATTAAAAAATATCTTCAGCAATACCAGGAAAAAAAATTCTTCATATAAGTCCACCTGAGACGATAGGATGAGGATTTGAATGGGTTTTTAATGACCCAATATTCATGTAATGTTAGTTCCGTGTTTTTTAAAAAGAATTTCTCTCTCTTCTACTGCAAGAGAGATATTGAGAAGCTAGTAAGAACAACTTTTCCATTTCAACCATAAAAATGATTTTTTTTAAAATGATTTTGTTAAAAAATTTAAACAAACACTATTAAGAACCTTAAAAATGATTTTTCACTTAAAAAAAGTGATTTTTACACGAAAAAATCTGTAACAAACACATCCTAAGCAGAACAAGAAGACTCCTAATACCCCTTACACACAAAGAAAAGTCCAGTGCTACCAAAAGAAACACCTTAAGTTATGCATATTGTCACAAAAATAAAAAGTAAAAGACTTTAGTCCATCGTATCAGTGATCTAATCAAAAAAGGAAAAGCATTTTGAAAAGCTTCAAAACAAACTACTCGATTCTATCTTTATTATAAGAAATAAAACTCTAAATCATCAACACAAAGGAAAAGTATTGCGTTAGATATGAGCAATTTTATGTAATATTAGTAGTAGGTAGTTTTATTAAGTTTTAATAGGCAGTTTTATGTAATAATTGACAGTTTTATTAGTAGGCAGTGGCAATTTTGGGTAGTTTTAATAGGCAGTTTATTAATAACTGTCATATATTGCCTATAAATAGGAAGTCGTGTGCAGTTAGGGATTTTATCTTGGCATTTGTATGGAATTTGAGGCCTATTAGGCATTGGGAGAGTTTTGGATCTCTCGAATATCTAGAGAATTGAATTGTAATCCTCATTTTAAGGCAATATACCAGTTGGTTTCTATCAATTGGTATCAGAGCAATTCTGATCTTGGAGTCGTGGGAAAGGTTTCCTGAAGATGGGTATGCCAAAATTTGATGGAAGTGGGGATGCTTATTGGTGGTTGATCCAATTCTGCCAATATCTCGAAGGCATAGGATTTCAGGAGAAAAGCTTTTTACTGTTTGTTCCATTGGGGCTTGATGGAGTAGCTTATAGTTGGTTCTTTTCTTGGAGAAAAACCAACCACAATGTGGAGTTCTTCAAGTTTCAGAAGGATCTGCTCATAAAATTCAAACCAGAATTTGGGAAGTATTTTCCAGATTCTGAAGAAGAAGAATCAGAAGATCAAGAACAACACCCAGAAAACGTGCAAGAATCGTTGGAACCAGAAAAGAAGAGGAAGCTGAAGGACAGGAAATCAAGAAACAGAATCAGAAAGAAAAGCGGGTGAAGACAGAGTGGTGCAATTTACAGGTTTGGTCCAAATAGAACATTGAGCAAGCACTGAAGATAATGGACATTGAAACAAAGGAGAGGCGAAGAAAGAAGCAAAGGAACATAATCTGGAATGGAAGTCGCAAGAAAGCAAGAATGGAATCGCAACCCACAAGGAAGAATTGTGATGGCAAAGGAGAAATTGAAGGTGGGCAAGCAATAAAGGGAAAGGAAACAAACCTGACATTAAAGGAGGAACCACCCGATGTGAATTTCAGTAGCAAGGGAGAGGATGGGCCAGTGGCTGAGAAGAGAAAAGGGATTCCTTGCATATGGGCGGAGCGTCCCCCGCCAGACGGTGAGAAAGAGAGGTTTTGGGTCTTCAACACATTTTCTCCGCCGCCGCCACCCAAAACTCCAGAATTGCCAAACAACAGTGAGCGTGCTACGACTGTAGCGACCCAGGAGGAAGATAAGTCTCCCCCACCGCTACCCAAACCACCTGAACTGCCAGACTCACGAGAGTACTCGAAGGAAATTTTGGATCATCAACGAAGATGGGATCATCAAACGAAGATGGGATCGTCAAACGCGAGTTTATCTCGAAATGGAGATGGATCAAACGAAGCGAAAATGATGATTCTGGAAGGTTCGATCAAGATGCAAGCACAGAGAGTTGAGAAGAGATGTGTCGCTTTTGTGTGCATCGCGAGTGAGAAGAAGCAGAAGACGGGGTCAACATCTCGTGTTCAGAAATTGGATCAAATTTTGGGTCAGTATAGTGAGATGGGGTCAGTATCCAAGTCCCTGGTATTTGGCCAAACTGTGGGCTCAATGAATAGAACCTATATTATGATTAGGCCCAAGTCCAACAATGTGCAGTTGACCAAATTATAAGGAGCTGGCTACGAAGGATTCAACAAGAGGAAATTGTGCAATACTTCAAACATGATTGGGTCTTTAGTTTTCAAACAGTGGGACCCGGGAAAACTTATTGTTCACCTTGAGGACAAGGTGAATGTGTAGGGGGAGTATTGTTAGATATGAGCAATTTTATATAATATTAGTAGTAGGTAGTTTTATTAAGTTTTAGTAGGCAGTTTTATTTAATAATGGGCAGTTTTATTAGTAGGCAGTGGCAGTTTTGGGTAGTTTTAATAGGCAATTTATTAATAACTGTCATATATTGCCTATAAATAGGAAGTAGTGTGCAGTTAGGGATTTTATCTTGGCATTTGTACGGAATTTGGGGCCTATTAGGCATTGGGAGAGTTCTGAACCTCTCGAATATTGGGAGAATTGAGTTGGCAAACGTTTTTGGTTGCACTACTCTAGCGTTATAAGCCGGAGTATAAGGACATCTTCCCGAAACCCGATGCTAAGAAAGAAGAGTCGGAAGCGAAATCGAAGTGATTAACAATTCAGCGTTCGTTAGATCTTCAACGGGATGTCCTTGGTACTATTGCTGAACCAGAAATGCACAGGGAAGGGGACGAACGGGGAAGGAAAGATGGTGAGGAGTTAGAGTGCCTTCTGCCAACGAGGAAGGTGGTAGACCCAATAGAGAAAGGAATCAAGAAGGTGTACGAAAACTTGGGCGATGATGGCAACAAGGTTAAGATCTCCACCACCGGCGCCGCTGCGCCAGAGCAAGGCCCGCACCACCGTCCGACTACGACTGGACGCCACTGTCAGTCTCACCAGCAAGTGAAGAGAGGATAAGAATCGGGATACAAACAGAGCGAGAGGCAGCAACACGAGCGTACGAAGGAAGGGGCAAGGAAGGAAAGAGAAGAATCAACTTGGTGCAATCGGGTGACCTAATGGGTCATGTTGCTGTATTAATGGGCCAAGCCATGCCTAAGAAAGAAAAGGAATTAGGCCGAAGTGTTACCAAAATGAACCAGGCCCATATTAGTGTGAGATTATTCAAGTCCAACAGGATTGGGTTTGTATTACTATTCGATGTGGGTTATTCCCAATTGCTGTCCAACATCATTGTCAAGTTGACCAAGTCATACCAGATTGGAAGCAAAAGCCATTGTAATGGTTCAAAATTGGGGTCCTTGTCTTTCCAACAGTGGGATCCAGGTATTGTCACCTTGAGGACAGGGTGAATGTTTAGGGGGGAGTATTGTTAGATATGAGCAATTTTATGTAATATTAGTAGTAGGTAGTTTTATTAAGTTTTAGTAGGCAGTTTTATGTAGTAATGGGCAGTTTTATTAGTAGGCAGTGGCAGTTTTGGGTAGTTTTAATAGACAGTTTATTAATAATTGTCATATATTGCCTATAAATAGGAAGTAGTGTGCAGTTAGGGATTTTATCTTGGCATTTGTATGGAATTTAGGGCCTACTAGGCATTGGGAGAGTTCTGGATCTCTCAAATATCCAGAGAATTGAATTGTAATCCTCATTTGATGGCAATATATCAATTGGTTTCTATCATATTGAAATATGTTGGTTTTAATTAATATTCTTATAAATTTAAATTTTATTCCACAAATACCCCTATATTAATTACTCATAATTCCACTAACATAACTACTGCTAATTCCAAGCCACCACGCTATCTCACAATAAATAAGAGTATAAATAAAATTTAATATTTAATATATTTGAAATGGTTTTTCTAACATGTACAACCTTGCACACGTTAAAAATTATTAAATATCTATATTTTTTCCTTATTAATTATCAATTTTCCTATTTGATGGAAGAGGGAGATTATAAAGAGAAAATAAATAGGAAAATTGATAATTGATAATAAAAAATAGATATTTAATGATTCCTAACCTGTGCAAGGTTACACATATTAGAAAAATAGATCATTGTATTTCTTATAATAAAGACAAGAGGGAGTACTACACAATTTACTTTGTATAAGAAAATTAGCTTTTGTATAGAAGAAGAACGGGCAATGATTAAATGCACTTAATGCTCTTAAATAATCAAATTTAAAAGACATGAAGATGTCTAACTACTCTGAAAAAAGAGGAACTATAAAAGCAATACTTGAAGACCACATTAGTAGTTGAACTAAGGAAAGAAAGATTTGCACTGTGTTGAATTTATTGATCAATTTTTTTCTTTAAATTCCAATTATTCAAGTATTTAATTGTATATATCTTTTACCTTGTGCAATAACCCTATTGTGAGGATTAGAGTTGTGTCATGATCATTCTTGTATCAATTCACTCATAGAGTGTTAGCTGAGTAAACCAACTCTTGGAAATTATTTTTTCTACAAAAACTTGTATAGAGCCTAAAGAGGCTAGGTTGAAAAATAATACCTATTCAAGCTGTAAAACCCAAAAGAGCTTTAGTTAAAAAATACTTGGTTATGATGCCTGTAGTAGTAATTGGTAACAAAGAATATTGTTGGAGTCCCGACAAGTATACTAATATTGTACAAATAATACTATAATAGTATGTGATATCATTCCCACGAGTACTAATTGCTACCACCGATTAATTACAACTAGTAAAATTTTGAAGGAAATAAAATAGTGGAAAGATAAAAAGATGAATGATAAAATTGCAAAAATACAATAATAAAAGTGATTAAGTAGAGAAATCTCTATATTTTCACATTTATGCAATTCACTACTCTTTCCTCTTGCTAAACAACTTTTCCCACTCAGTACTCACTCGAGTTTGCTAACGTAGATTAGACCCAACAGTAACCTTACTAATTTGTATATAAAAATAAAATATAATACAAGCCAGCACCCTAGTAGGGTAGTTTTCCAAAATTATTGATCCCCTCCAAGCAAAAGCTCCCCGGTGATTCCCCCATGTACTATTATCAAGACATTATGTACATTAAATATGTAATCCTCACTTAAAATGAAAAATCCACGGCAAACTAGCAACACAGATCTACAACAGTTCCTATGACATGGAAGTCAAACACCAATACTCTCACACCATTAAAGGTGCATTCAGCTCAAACCATTGATATATCAATCGCTTTCCTATTTTCATTTTTTCCCCCCTTCTTGCAAGGAAGATGGATTTATTATTTATACAACAACAGGAGTTCCATGTTTTACTTCAAATGAAAATAATCAACCAGGGTGCAGTAAGATCAAAGATGGATTAGAAACTCCGGAAATTCCGCAGATGTGTAGTTGTCAGTTACTCCCGACTCCTCAATCGCATGTAGCACACCAAAACATTTGCAGCCAAGACTTCCACATGATCCCAACCTCTCTACACCAAAGCACTTTGATTTGATTTGTGAAGGCAGTGTTGATGACGTCAGCACTTTGCTCGCTTGAATTGGCAATACATAAACCAATCAACTTTTATATCTCATATTCTATAATTTACAAAAAGAGTAAATACTCAAATTGGTCCCCGACAAAAATCATGGAGACCAATTTAGTCCCTGAAAAATAAAAAAGACCAATTTGGCCACTGAGAATCTCAAATGTGGGTCAAGTTAGTCCTTTTTAGGATAATTTTTAAAGAAATTTTAGTCTCTATCAGAAACTAATTTGACCCATATTTGAGATTTTTAATGACTAAATTAGTATTTTTCATTGACTAAATTGGTCACTGTGATTTTTATCAGAGACTAATTTACGTATTTACTCTTACAAATATGACCAGATATATATGACCAGATATTTGTGCTTTTTGGGATGAATTACAAAAAAACCTGGGACAACGTGTATGGACAAAATTGTAATTAATATGCAAATCATTTTTTTGAAAAAAAAAAATAACAAAAACTTAAGAATTACTCCCTCCATCCCACAATGAGTGTCACATTAGAGGATTTCACAAAGATTAAGGAAAAGCAATAAATGAAAGAGAGAGAACGACTATTTTACCAAATTAGCCTTGTTATTTTTCTAGAAAATTGTGGAGGCATAACTTTAAAAGAGATAAGAGGGGTAGAACTGGAAAAAATTAACTAACGAGGCTAATATGACACTCATTTTGGGACAAATTTTTTTTTGCAAATGTGACACTCATTATGGAACGGAGGGAGTACTGGAGAAGAGCTCATCGTGGAGAAAGATGCTCTGACTATGTAGTGGTGACAAGCTGACAGCAACTCCACTTAATAAAAAAAACTCTGATTATTAGCTCATACTATCATTTATCCAACAAACATCAATGCACTTGAATATTCCCTATTGAAAAACTTCACTAATTTCAACTTGTTTGGAAGCAAAAGGAGGAGTGACAGCTAGGATGCCTTCAAAGTCAGTCTGTTAAATTGAAACATATAGTGGTTGGTTTGGTTTCCTTATTACATGGATTGCTTTAATATGTTAATTGGAGGCCTGAGTTTAGAATCTGTTATATTGTTAAGTGGACAATGAAATTCATTTAATCATGAGCTTGCACACACAAAGCATACGGAAATATGATTGTACAGCTTCGGAAAAGGAATATAAGATATCAGTTAAGTTGACCAAGAGCTCAAGAGCTTACCTAAGTTCTCTTAGGCAAAATACTTTTTGCAAGATCCTCGTTAATCGCAACGGGCAGTGGCGGCATTTGGCTCATAATGCCAGGCATCTCTCTCATGCTGCACAAATTTAATTAGCGATCTTCACAAAGTTCATAGACATCAAATCCCAAAAAAAAAAAAAAAAAAAAAAAAAAAAAAGAATTTGCATGATAACAGTAAACTTATTAAAAAGTTCACATACTCATTTAGAATGGTATTAATATTGTGCCTTGTGTGGTAAAAGAGGTCGATGTTATCCTGCAACTGTTTATCAAAGAACACGATCATTATCACAGCTTAAAGACCAAAAACTAATTCGTATATAGATTATATATGAATGAATAATACGATGATGACATGAGATAGCGGAAAGAACTTATATAATAGAAGGGTAAAAAACAGAAAGCATAAAGTTATTTGCCTGCGAATTGATGCTCAATTCAGATTGTCAATAAATGTTTAACAATAATTTTTTTTACCCTGTAAGTTCTAACAGACTGAAGCTTAGCTCACCAGAATGCTGTTGTAAATTAGAATCATACAGCTAGAGGGAAAATGGGGGGGAAAAAAAGTAGAATTCAGAATAAAATGAAGTGAATGGAGAACCTAGTCAACAACTGGTATTGGGAAATAAATGCAATACTTCACACTATAATCAAATAGGTAAATTTGGAAACTCATCAAAGCATAATTTTATTTCCATTCATTAACAAGTTTAACTAGAGCAATTAGACAAAGACAATTTGATCATTATCTTGTATGGAATGTAAGACATTGTCCAGCAACAAGACTGATAACCTTTCAATGTTATGTGTATGTGATACCTTTCTTCTATGTCTAACAATTTCATCTTTTCCTAAAACTGGGTATGAACCCATCATCCACAAAAAAAATCTATGGAGGAGAAATGTCACATATTTTCGGCCACTAAAGCAGTTGTTAAAAATGGTTAGGATGTTCCATATTTGTGACGGGCTTAAAATATCAGCTGCACCTGTATTTATAAAACTGCACCGAAACATATGATGGTTGAGCTATTCACCTTGTAAGTAGATAAATTGGCCGTTATTTGACTAAAAGCTTGAGCATTCTGCTCCATGAGTTGCTTCATAGGCCCACAAATTCCTGAACGTACACAAGCAAGCATTTAACAAATGCGGAACTGGTTCCAGTGACAAAAATGACGCACGGTAAAAGCTTGAGTGGGGGTTGGAAGATCTAAGATCACATTATAATCAAAAGTGGTTAGGTAAACAAAAAAACCAAAAAGATATTCTCTTTCAATAATTGAAAAACAATAAAATCTATTTAAAAGATTGTTTTCACAGTATAGATATTGAAAATGGTTAATATAATAAACAGCAAATATTTCTTTCTCAGCTATGAAATGTGTTTACACATGGATTCGAAGACTACCAGCCAAAAGCTCTAAATTCCAGTTGTAACTGACCAGAAAATTTAAAAATCAGAAATTACGTGTTTTACACATGAAGAGACCTTACAATATAATTAATATATTTAAAAAAGCAACTGATATACTAACCATCATATAGTATCTGTTGACTATGTTCCATAAGGCGTGACATGTGAGAATATGAACCAATGCTTGGGGGCAGCGCTGAATGCAAATTTGTCTTCGGTGCTGACTCCATCGGCTTATCCTGAAGAAGCATGACTTTAGAATACTGGTTCTTCAATCAACATTAGATCCTAAAGACATTAATTGATTCAATATATCAAAACTGGAATCCCATTTATGGGATGCAACATAAGCTTATTTTGTTGTTAACATAACATTTGAGTTATCATCAACATCCTTGACAACATCTACTAATGAGTACCCCAAGTGCATGGGTTAAGAAGGAACAAAAATAGAAACTATTAAATAAAATAGTAGAGATATTTAATATATTGGGATTCCAGAAAGCATTTAATACTTTCATCTTTAAGTAATTAGGGTGACTACATCAAAGGCATTAAACGCTTCAGCAAGACCTTGATTATAACGTAAGAAAGGTAGAAGAAAAAAGCAAAAATTTAATCCCATCCAAATGTTTTAGCAAAAGACAAGTATGTGATGTATAGATAGGCACAATGTTAAACATTCAAATTCTAACTAAGACAATTATTTGTGGTCAGGATGCAAGGAATATGCTGGTGAATCCCCTGGTCGCAATGCAAATGGCTTGCCTTTGACCAGACCGGGGAGGTGGATTAGTTGAAGTACGCACAAGCTAACCCATATACAAGTTGGCTGCAATACGTCAAAAAAAAAGTGTAAAAATTAAAAGGGGGGGGTGTATGTGGATTTTACAGGACTAACTGCATGCAAATGTGTAGCCATTTGGTATAATATGTAAGTACTGGGGATATTGGACATTGATAGAACTAGGGAGAAAGCAAAGGTTGGGAGAAAAGAGAGAATTCACAATATATTTATGAAAATGCTCAAATGGTGTTGTATAACTTCCAGATCATCATTTATACAGGCATTTTGAATACACAATGAAAATTACTTCAACCGAGTAACCAAATTTGCAATAGAATTTTATTTTTCGATTTCTCCTTCAGTTTAAAAGGAATTGTTCATAGATCTTAAAACTTAGAGGTAAAATATATTTGAATTTTTTTTTTTTTTTATAAAAATATATTCGAAATTCAAAACCTACATAAAACATCAAGTAGAGAATCAGTGACAGTCAATCTACTAGATTAACTTGACAACTCTTCAACAAACACTAAATTATAAGATAGTATCTGTACAGAAGCTTCTCAAATTTCAAATACCTTTCTGTTATTGACCTTCTTTCCCAGACTGTGTTCCTCTGGTTTCCTTCGCTTTCTCTGCAAAAATGGATTAAACAGTATTTTAAGCTTCCATATACAGAAGTAAAGCTGCAATCTACATAAGTACCCAAGTCCATTGCTTAATGTATCATGTTCATGCAATGCACAACTTTCTTTTTTGTGGATAAAATTTTTTACCGGACCCTAATAAATTTCCGCTTTCAAATGAAGAAAAAAAACAAAAGAAAAGAAAAGAAAAGAAAAGGAAGGTTAACTTGGTTAATTTTATTAAGAGTCTATTTGATTATGAGATGAAACATAACCTTTAAACAGGGTTATAAATTGTGATCTGCAGTGGCAATTGCAGCCACAATATTGCTGCAGCAGCCACCACAACCATATTCTGGCCCATTTGAAAGTTCCATCAGCTTTATTTTCCTGCATTTTTCAGCAATTGTTGGAACTGCTACTACCATGACAATAACCAAAATCTAAAACCCTGCCTTTAACCACTGATGTCACCATCACTTACTTATACAACACTTTAGCTACACAACCATGCAAAACTTGACACATCGCAAAAATGCCAAAACTAAGGTATAGGAGAAATTGGGGCACAGGAAAACAAAAAGGTCAGTTGTGAATGCGTTAGAAAGTGAAAATTCCACTATGCATATTCAACTTTAAGTAGTTGATTGCAACATATTCAAGTGGCATTAATGCATTTAGAACTTAAAATTTTCTTCTGTACTCATGCATATAGCATAGGTATCATTCATAGGCAGCATTAAACTATGGAGAATGGGAAAATTGTTGAAAGAAGAGGAGCTTACAGTCAACCACCTACACCTCAAAGCAACATCACGAACAGTTTTATCACGCAATGTAGCAGCAATTTTGATGTACTTCATGATGCTTGGCTCATCAGCATACCTAGTCATGAAACACGACAATCAAGAAAGCAAAGGTCATAAAATATAAACTATAGAAATAGAAAGAAGTAAACATTAGCACATATAAATATACCGTAAAACAACAAATTTAGCATCAACTCTAAAACCAGAGTAACTCTAGAAGAGGAAAAAAGCATAAAATCAATCAAATATTAGAAGTCAAGTAAAGAAAATCATACTTAATAGCCCTTTAGGTAGGAATTGAAATGTAAAATGAAAATTACATTTGGAAATTGAGAAGGTCAGTGTAAGGAAAACAATGCATGTAGTGAACAGATACAAAGACAGACAACACGTTTGGTCTTATGTTTCGTGATTAGGCTTGCAGAATATTAGATTTTAGGACTATCTAAACCCTACAAAACTGATGTGTAAGGTGAGGATTGCATCAGCTTTATAAGCTCTATTTAAGCCTTATCTCTGGCCAATGCGGGACTTGGGTTTTTCCCAATACAAAAAGACAACATAATTAATCCACAGATTCAAAGAACTAAAACTATTTTCATAAGAAAGTAAATTGAAAACAAGTTACTATGGACCAATGTGACAATAGATGCCAATTAAAAAAATAAAAAAAATAAAACTAGTCACAACAAGTTACTTACTTGGCAAGGCCCTCCTCCAATATGTACTGTTCATCAACAGACCATTCAACAGCCAACCCTGTGTCATGCTTGAGCCCAGGGACTGAATCAAGAAGAAGAGAAGAACCAGATAGATTACCAGGTTGACTTATGACAGGGTTGTTGTTCATGATGGTTGAATTCCCAGAATACATCATCCCAGAGGAACTACTCAGCCCAAAATAATTACCCATAGGGACCATCTCTGACATGCTATTTATAGGACCATGCTGAAATGATATTGCATGCCGGCTCAAAGCAGAATCCATATCTTCACTGTGATTAAACCCACCGTTTGACTCTGCTGCCATCCCTATCTCTTGTTCCTAGTTATATCTAACAATTTTCCCAAATCACCATAACCCACAACCAATACCAACCACCATTTACAAACAAATAAGTAGTACCAATAGCAAAAAGTCTGCACCAATTCACCAATTCAGGGTATCCATCCAAGATCAAAATCGTTTAGATTCTATTCATAATAAAGAAAATACCCAATATTCAGAGAAGGCTCTACATCAAGCAGCAACCATAGGTGATTAAGGGAATTTGGTCATGCCCCAGATGAAGGAAGCAGAAACCCCACGATCAAAACCCTTAAAAAATCCAAACTTTAGCTGAAAAATGGAGAGCCTAGAAAAGTAGAGAGCAACCCACAAAACAGAAAAACAAAATCAGTGTTCTAGAGAAAAAGAAGAAAACTTCATCTTTTAAAGGAGTCAATTATGGGGGTGCAAAGCAAAGGAAAAAAATGATAAAAGCCCTAATAACAGCAAAATCAGACGTGTCGTAACAGAACAACAGGGAGTGGATTGAGAGAGAGAGAGAGGGGTACCTTTTTTGCAGCAACTTTCCGACTAAGGTCTATTGAGAGGGTGGTGCTTCCTCTCTCTCTCTCTCTCTTTCTGACACTACACTACAATGCTATTACTGCACTACCATTTGGCATTTGCTACTTTCTGGGTTGCGGGGTATGCTGCTTTGCTTTGTGACTCACACACACATTCTCTCTCTCTCTTCCCCCTCTCGAGAGAGACAAGAGATGGGTTACAAGTCCACCAATAGGGAAGCAGAGAAAGGCCAAAAGGAAAATCAAATGGTGTATACTAGTATAGTTTTTTAATTTAAAAAAAAAAGGAGAGATAATAATGGATGGTTGTGGATCTTGGAATTCAGCAACAGTGCGAATCCCAATAAGCATTTGATGCTATTCGCTGTGGACTCCACCTCTTCTTTCTTTCTGCTTAATTTTTCAGTTAATTTTACTTTTATACTAGTAATATGTTTTGTTTTGGCTAAATTATGTTATTTGACAAGTTCTATGGTGAACAAGTGTGGTGGGTAACACCATCATGTACAAGTATTTTCACCATTAGATTAATCTAACCCGATAATAATACTATGCACTCTCTCCACCAAATCCTTTCTCTTTTCCTCTTTTCGTCGCTACAATTCCCTTCTACCTCTTTGTCTCTTCAACCAAAACCGTGTTGCTACAGTTGCGGCAGGCCTTGGTACTGAGCTGGCGCTGGAAATTGGGAGAGGATGTGCAGTGAAATGCGGTGGAGACGCCGACGACGGGGAAATGACGGCTGCGGAGATTGTCGAAGGAGGGAAGGGATGGGAAATCGGGATCGGAGCGACACTCGAAGGTGAAAACACTGTGGAAACTGAAACGACCATCTTCGTCGTCGTTTCACGGTTGAGCTAGTTAGGTATGTTTCTGTTCTCTACTCTCCTTCACCTACTCCCTCTGTACCCACCAAAATGAATCCCCTCTACAACTCGTTGATTTGGGAACTTCCAACCCTAATATTAATAGTAAAATACACTTGGAATACACGTGGCTCGGTTGTCGGTTTGTTCTTCTTCATCTTTGCCACTCGCCGTCGGGAGCGAGGACGATGGCGAAGGCGGCGTCACACACCATTCTCTGATTTTCTTTCATTTGTATTCTTGTTAAAGCCCCAAATCTGATTTTCTTTCAAGTTTGATTGTTGAAAGGGGTAGAGACGGTGAGAAGAAAGAGGGGGCGCCAGTGGAGGAGGGTCGCGACCATTTCGTCGGCACAATCAGGTTCCTCATCGGCAACACCGTCAGGTTCCAAATACGGCGAGAGGGATGAAGGAGAAGTGAAGAGGGAGGAAAAGAGAAAGGATTTGGTGGAGAGGGTGTATGGTATTATTGTGGGGTAAGATTAATCCAATGGTAGAAAAAACTTGTGCATGGTGGTGTTACCCACCACACTTGTTCACCATAGAACTTGCCAATGTTTTTAGTTGTTTCTGTTTATTTTAGGTTTCGGTTTGATTCCTAATGTATTTGTTTTGAATTGATCTCTTATATGTAAAAGTTATAATAATGTGATCCTCTATTTCGAAGTAACTCTTATGCTATAAAAATTATATTAATGTTGTCTTTTTTTTGCAAAATACTTCCTCCATTTTATATATAAGCAAAAATCACTTTTTTAGTTTATTGAATAAATCACGTATCAAATACGTGAGTCATTAAACCAAATACGTGAGTTATTCAATGAACCAAAAAAGTGATTTTTGCTTATATATGAAAACGAAGGGAGTAAGGGGAAAAATATACCACATTGATATAATTTTTGTAACAGGATGAACCATTTCGGAACTAAAAACAAGAGGAACCATATTAATATAGTTTTTACACATAAGAGATCAATTCAAAACTTTTAATACATAAAAGACTAAATCAAAACCTAAAATAAATCCGTGCCATCAAAAATATAATTTACCCTTTTGTTTTTTAATGCAAAGAAAGAATGTTATTTTTTTAATTAATAATTAAAATAAAAAAGCACGAGCAACAAGAAGTACGTCCGATGCCAAGATGACCTGTAGAGGATTGTCAAAGCGGTAATGATCATTATCTATAGGTTCCTTCCCCCACTTCCCATGTTGGCTATATTGCATTTGAAGGAATCGCGTTGAAAGTAAGGCTAAGAACAAACAAGGAATTTCAAAAACAAAAAGAACGAATACTAAGGTCATGGTCAAGGCCGTATTGCAGTTATTTAAATTGTATTCTTTTTGTATTATTTTTGCAAAATCGTGAATAATCCATTCATAATCAAGGTCCTTTAAAAAATAACTTTTGATAGAAATCAAAGCAAAACTATTTACTCCATCTTGTGATATAGTAGATCGTAATTCGCAAATAAAATTTTAACAATATCAATTTAGAAATTTTTTTTCAATAGATGCAATAGGAACCGAGATAGTTAATGTTATTCTATAAGTCGTGCACGTATTAGGAAAATAATTAAATGTCTTCAAAAAACACAATATCACGTAATTTGATTTTGATTGAACGGTTAAAACCTCTCAAATGACTTCTAGTTCTTCAAATAAAATTTCACCATCAAGATCATAAGAATTATCTTGATTTAGATAAGTTTCAAGATATTTGCAACATAATTTCAAGTCATTCTCCCCTCCTCTCCTCAAACATGAAGATACAGACAGAAGATGACAAGCACACGGGCAGGAACGAGATCCACGTCGAATATGGTCGTGAGTGAACTCGAGCAGATGACACAAAAGACGCATACGACGGTGCAAGTGCAATGACGCTGACGATGGAAAGGATATGAGCTTGGAGCTTCTCTCTACTCCTTTTTATTTTGTAGTGATTCTGATTATGGTTTTCTGTTTCTTATGTTGATTTTTAATTTGATGGCATGATTTTAATCTTTCACTTTGACTCTCCCTCTTGGTTCATTAGTTCACATTCTTTCTGATTTGTATATATGATTCTTCATGATTAATCCCTTGATCTCCTCCTTGTTTATCTCCCTCCATTTGCGCTCCATTAGGGTTAGGGTACAGGGTATCGTCTTGAATGGCTACAACATCTCGGTTAAGGTTTTGACGTCCACAGACAGCCGCAACCACCATGTTTGGCTCCTCCAAGTTTCCTTCAATCTTTTCGCGACAGGTTGACTTTTTGTGACCAGACTTTCCACACCCGAGGCAGATTGCATGCAGTCTTTCATACTCCAAAAGGAATGTTGCACTCCCTATGACAATATGAGATGATAGGTTGATCCCCTAGGTCCAACTCCACACAAATTCTAGCAAACTTCCATCTTGAATGTATGAACCTCAATCTATTGACTTTAAGCATCATACCCAACCTTTTGCCAATCCTCCCAAGGAAACAATCATTAATCAATTCTATAGGGAGTTTAGGAATACATATCCACACAACTATCTTTTGGGACATAGTATCATCGATTCTAAAGAAGGGCCTCCATCTCTAGGCCACCATGTAGTGGTCCACCACCATCCAGGACCCTTCATAGAGGGAAAATTTGTAGTTTTCATCAGTTGAAAGGGACGCCGAGTAGAAATCATCCTTCATATCTATGATCTAGTTTTTTCCATGGCGCTCCCAAGTCCTCTTAAGTTTGTTCTACAGGATCGAAAGTTCACCTGTTTGCCTAGAACTTTTACAAGAAGGGAATTCTTCCACGACTAAGATCAAATCTTTTGCTCATCACCAATCAAGGGAATTTCTGGTCCAATTTCATAAGGCTTTCCTCCTCCTCCATGGCATATTCATCATTGTACCACTTGTTCTCAGACAGTTCTAAATCTAAGATGTTTTCAAGCATCTGAGTTGAGTCATTATCCCCAAACACATTCAAGAGCATCTCCTTATATTTTGTGGGAAACTCTTGGACATCCTGCATGGAGCTGACGTCGTCACATACTTCCATGCTTCCATCATCTTTTGTTTTCACTTTTTTGTTGCTTCTATTGAAGATATCCTCCTCTTGGGTTGAAGGAGCTCTTGGCAAGTTTGGATTTTCCGAAATCCTAGGAGAGATCATTGTGGTAAAAAGATGTGTGCTTCGTTGATCGGCATCAACCATACCTAGAACACATAATTAAATAATTTACATCAATCATACAGGTAATTAAATTATTTTATTTTTGGTTACACCAAACTCGTCATTTATGACTATTCTTTTATCATAATATACAATTCAAATAGAAATACAAAAAAAATTAGAGAAATGCTTTTTTAAGGTGAAGGTTCCGGTGGACCTTTTTGAGGGAGTCCACCCATACACCCAAGGATAAAAAAAGGAAATTACCCCTCATTTTCGCCACTCACTCCCCTCCACAGCGCCCCCTGCCATCAACTGCTCCACTGCCCCCACCCCCTCCACCACCCCTTTCACCCACATCTCAGCTACCCGACCACTATTGTATGGGTCTCTGTCACGTGTCGTCGCTACAACCGATGGAGTCTCTTAGCACCTCCATCACTCAAACCCACAACCATGGTGACACCACACATTCACGCAGCCTCCTTTTTGGAAATCAACCTTGCAACCCCTTTATCGAGTCAAAATCACAAGCATAGCCAAAATCGGCCCAAACCTCCATCGATTTTTGGCTCTGCTCGCCATTCCTCCCACACCAAGGCCGTGAATGGATGCCCTCCATCGCTGTCAACCCCTTTATCGAGTCAAAATCACAAGCATAGCCAAAATCGCCCCAAACCTCCATCGATTTTTGGCTCTGCTCGCCATTCCTTCCACACCAAGGTTGCGAATGGATGCCCTCCATCGCTGTCATTCATGTGTGTCGTTGCCACCCCTTGCAACGACCTTCCATCTTCGCCCCTTCTCCCGTTATGACCTATCACTACCTATCCGATCTTTAGACGATCGTTCATCGCCACGAAACACAGTCGGTGGCCAAAGCTTCACCACACTCCACAGTTTTTTCTTGCGATTTCTCTTCCGTGTGCAACCCCCTCAATCCTTTATCTTTCTTTCTTTTGTTTTCTCTCTCGTATACCATGTGATCCATTCTTTTTCTGTTTTTACTGTCTGCTGCTTCCAGCAACTTCTCAATAGCTTATAGCTTATTTTGTTTATTTTAATGGTGAGTTATGGAGGGGTAGAGGGTTAAAAGAAGCTTCGACGAAGTGGTTGTTGCAATGAAACGCAATAGTTGCCTATGGTTATGGCAGAGGGGGAAGGAAGAAGAAAAAAGAAAGAGAGTTGATCGATGAGATAGGGGGATGGGGCTAGAGGGGAAATACAGATGGCAGTGGGGCCAGGGACGTGTTGGAGAGGGGGAGGGAAGTTGGGAGCAAAGGGTGGTAGAGGCTGCTGGGGATGGGAAAGGAGTGGAGGGTGGCAGAGAGTGTTATTTCTCTCTTGTCTCAATTTTCAATATTAAGCTTTTAGCCATCATTGAATCGTGATCCTTGATTTCAAAAATAGAAATGGTTCTAAACTACATGTCCATGGATGCACCATTTTTTAGGGGTGCATGTGGAACTGTGCCTATTTCTAAACATCAACGCTGTTAATTGAACACAGCATTGGACACAATACGCGTCCGTACAGTACGGACACCACTTTTTCTTTTTTTTTTTTACAAAAAAAAAATTTTCAATTTTTTTATCTGGTTAACGAAGTTCATTTATCTAGTTAATGGTTCTCATTATCTGGTGAAGCCAACCCTGAAACTTAACACATTCCATTTATTTATCTGGTTAACGAAGTTCACTTATCTGGTTAATGGTTCACATTATCTGGTGAATGCCAACCCTGAAACTTAACACATTCCATTTATTTATCTGGGTAACGAAGTTCACTTATTTGGTTAATGGTTCACATTATTTGGTGAATGCCAAACTCACATTCCATTTATTTATCTGGTTAGCGAAATTCATTTATCTGGTTAATGCAGTTCATTATCTGGTTAATGACAAATATTTTTGTAACCAGTTATAAAAAATCTAAAAAAAAATTGAAAAAAAAATTGTGTCCGTACTGTACGGACCGTATGTCCGTACAGTACAGACCGTATGCGTATTGTGTCTGTGTCACATTGTGTGTTCAAAAATCATTTCTGTTCTAAACATACTTTCATTCTCATAATTTCACACTAATTTTCTTCTTCTCTGTCGCTTTATTTTTTATCATTTCTTCCATCACATATTTCACTTCTTTTTTTCATTCTCTTTTATGTATTGCTCTCACACTTTATAAGGAATGTAAGAGAATCTCCATTCCAAAATTTAATTTAATACTTCCCTCTTCCAGTCCACCATCTCTCCATAGGAAATGCATTACTTTAAGAAAATAATAATAAAATCCTAATCATTGGTTTGATTTTAAATTCGAGTCCTGCAATGCAGTTGTTACTTGTCAGAACACAAATTGAAGGGTTCGTTGTGTTTTTGAACAGCTGGTATTTTTATTTTTATTTTAACATAGTTTGATATGGCATATATAAAGCAGGTGATTACCATCACGCCATGACACAGTCAATTTAGTGTTGCACAAAGAAGGCAGGGTTGCATTAATGTAGCATTAGTCATCATTAGCCGGAGAAAACAAATAGAAGGAGAACACAGTCCAAGAGCTAAAAGGATTACCCTTCAATTCTTTTGCAACCTGAATCTTTGATGACTCTACAAATGAATCCATTAATTATCTCTAGACAACATGTACTCACAACAAAGCAAGAGATTAAGAATGTAGGTCTTTACAGCATCAGTTTCCTATCACCTTGTCGATCAAGCGCGGAATCAATAACCAATTTAGGAAAAATCAGAATGCATAATCTTTAAATATTGAGCCGTCAAAAAGTTAATTATACCAATCAATCATATGCTCAGGTGTTCTTCCCTTGGAAAGCTTTGAACAGTATCTGACCATCTACCAGGTGAATGATCACTACTGTTATTAGATGAGACATGAGCTTCCCCTCTTGCATCTCTAATCATCTTTAGAACTTCTCTCATTGTAGGCCTATTCTCTGGCACTAGTGAAACACATGCCATTGCAATGTTCAAAAGAGCTTGAAGCTTCTCTTCAGATGCTTCATTGCCTGAGGAGGCAGAGGCAGGATCATCCCCAGACTCGGTCTCTTCTTCGCGCACCGACCGAACCCATCTAGGTATATCCGAACCGTGTGCCTGAACAAGGTCTTGGTAGGGTGTTTTGCCAGTCAAAAGCTCAAGAAGAAGGACACCAAAGCTGTATACATCAGCAGGTTGAGTTTGCGGCCTCTGAAAGCTGCGGCATTCGGGTGCTCTATAGAAAAAAGAAGTGGCGCTTGGTTCATCCATTGTGTCGGGATTAAGGAACACAGTGAGACCATAATCAGTGAGACAGGACTCAAAATCAGAACCAAGTAACACATTAGAAGATTTCAGGTTTCCGTGAGTCAAGCCGGGGTTTTGGTGGATATAGAGTAGGCCGGTTGCTAGATCTTCAGCAATTTTAAGGCAAGATGTCCAGTGAAGAGGCTTTCCCCCACTAGATGTTTTTGATCCTGCAATGCAGTCATTAAGTAAACAAGTCCTTCGTTAGCTATCACTCAGTTTGAAAGCAATGTCAAAATGCAGAAATTTTCAATTTACTTTTTAGTAAACGAAATCATGAAAGTGTTGCATCCATAGCTTGTTATAGCACATATGGTGCCCTTACAATAATACTATATCTTGGTTTAAAGTTTTGATTCTACCAAAATGTTCAAATAACAAATACAAACAATCTCAAGCACATCATGAAAATATGATCACTTGCACAAATAATATTAATAAATAATGAAACAATAGAGCAAAATGCAACAGATATGCAAGTTGTATGACATATTTTAATTACTAGAGGCTAGCTCACCCATGCCTCACTTTATCAAGTTAACTCGATCAAAACACATTATCACCATATATATTTTGTATTAGTAAGACGCTACAATGTATGGTAATCCTGCATGAAGATTTAAAAAAGCTCACAACGATTTTAATACAGAAAGCAAAACACAGTACGTATGAAGAGAAAAACATTAGTTTCAACCAAAAAAAACAAGAAGGGAAAAACATTAGTTTTAAGGCGGCAAAATACACGTGAGGAACCTGGCAATTGGCATGAATGATTACTTTCTATTCTTGGATTATGATTCCACCATTATTTGTAAGAGAAAAAGAAAGCCCAACTTGTTGATCTTTGTTAAATTAATGCTCTGCAAGAAAGCATATTATCTCCTCATCCTTTACATAAATGAACAAGGTGGTTGTTCCCTAGGGATAATGCTTATGCTTTTATGCTCACCTTTTTGCATTATCGAGCGAAGATGGCACTTTTCTTTTATATATCTACACATAGTATAATATAACAGCTTTTAAAATTTAATAACAGTTGTGAAAACACACTGTTTTGTATCCAACACGTATCTTCCTTTTGCCATTACTTTGGAAAGGATTCCCATAAAAGATTAGTATTCTAAAAGGGGGGCCGATGGTTGGTTACCAAATTTTAGAGGGGACAACAACTACATAACCAAGAAATATTCGAACTTATCATACTCAAAAGTTTTATCACTGGACTAAACAATTCAGCTACCATAATTTTTGTCAAAAAAAAAGCTACCATAATTAAAAAAATCCAAAGGTGTCATTGTCTTTTAAAATATAATAAAATTTTGAATTAAAACATTAAAACATTAAAATATAATAAAACATTAAAATATAAGTTGTAATTTGGTCCTTGAACTTTTAGATAATTTGTAATTAGGTCCTTGTATTCAATGAATTGATTACAAATTATTTAAAAGTTCAGAGACTTAATTACAAATTATTTAAAAGTTTAAGGTCCCGATTAAAAGACAGAGACCTAATTACTATTTATTAAAAAGTTCGGAGACCTAATTATAATTTTTTTTTTAGTTCAACAATTTATTTAAAAATTCTTATATAATTTAGTGACCTACGGTGTAATAAAACCTTTAATTTACAACCGACGAAACTACGGATACGTGGCTGTACACTAAGCACAAACCCGTTCAACTCTCTAACTTTTTAAGGGTTGAATGGGACAACACTAACATGGGGTCACAGTCATAAATGAGTTGTCAAATTGAGATCACACATATTGACATATACTTTTTTTTTTTTTGGTAAATTGACATATACACTTTTATATGGTTCGAAATTACATTAAACAGTTTATACCAAAAAAAAAAATTTACATTAAACAGTTCGACATGGAAAGCAACACCTTTTGTCTCTATTTAACTAAATCTGTGTGAGGGGGAAAGATTTAGTGCATAGATATTATTGGATATCTAAGAGGACCCCCATTGCTAAAAGATAATCAACTTTTAGGTCAGTCTCAACCCACCTTTTTTTCAGGATCAAAACTACATACATATAATGATAGTAGTATGATTTAAATCCCCCTTCACACGTAAAATTCATACTTGCAATGCAAACTAAACTATATGCAGACATATGATTGTTTTATATTACCTCTGGCCTTCTTATTTATAATATAAGAAACAAATTCTCATTTTCAACCACATTAACTGTACTTTTTCATATTTGTCTTTATTTACTATAAGACCAATTTACAATGTTTACTAACTTGTCATTAATTATCTCTATCTCATTTATCACAAGGGGTAATTTTGAAAAATAATTTAAAAATATCGTATTATTATTTGAGATTTACCCATTCCAATATACCTTATTAGTCCTTGTGATTTAGTCATATTTTTCTTATATATAAGACCAGAGGTAGTATTAAATAATTATATAAATATCCGAGAAAAATAATTGCATTATTCTTAAAATGATATTACAAATATTTCAGACCAAAAAAAAATGATAATACAAATTTTGTATTTAATTTACTATCCGCACCTTATATTTTGTTTTCTAACCAAAAATTTATCCTTCCTCGAACTATATATGGGCACTAGAGTCAGCAGCACTTATCAATGTTACTAGGCCTAGTTGCATCCTCTAGCTACTACTATGGGCTTATCATAAAAGCAAAAATACAATATGCACTTTTTTATTTGAATAAAATCTTCCAGAGCATATGTGACAACTTTTTATAGTGCACACTAACATCTATATTTTTAATTCGTCAAAAAAAATCTATATTTTTAAATTACTATAGTATCCCTAATTGAAATTGTGGCTCCATTATAGATGCACATTCTACAATTTAGATTATTTTGTGAAAAATTAAGGTTTCTAAAATTTTAAGAGAAACAAATACCTCACTCTTCTTTTCAGACAAACTATTAGTAACAATAGTACACGTCATAAACTCATGGCCATTGCATAATAATAAAGTTATGGGGTTTTGATAACGAGTCACTGAGTCTATTGATTAAGAAATCCATAAAAAAAAATTTATCTTGAAAATACTACATTCATCCCAAAAGATAAGCTCTTTTTAAAAAAAAATGTCCCTTTTTATAAGTCTCATTCCAAATTACTAGATATATTAATTATTTTCTTACAAGAATATCCCTAATTAATTTACATTATTTTTTGTAGTCAATAGTAAATGAGATGACTATTTCTCTCTCCTATGATAATAATTGAAGGGCAGTTTTAGAAAAAGAATACACATTTAATACAAATTAAATGTGTTAACTAATTTTCTTAATTTGTGTGTTTTAGTCAAAATGAGCTTATATTTAGGGATGCAGATAGTAGAAGTTGAACATTTTTTAATGTAATAAATACATTATTTTTCCATATAAACTTATTTTTTTAATTCCTTAACTAATGCCTTAAGAGTACTTATTAGCATTTTTTTAAAATTATTAGTAGTAAGTAGTAAAAGAGGCACACTATTGTACCAAAAAAAAAAAAAAAAAAAGGAGGCATACTAGTACATACCATGAATGAGAGAGAAGAGGCTGCCGTTGGGAAAGTAATCATAAACCAAAAGACGTTCCTCCTTTGCTTGGAAGTAAGCCCTAAGTGGGACCAAGTTAGGGTGTCTGAGCCTCCCAAGTAATTCTATGTGCGCCCTAAACTCCTCCGACCCAGGGTACCTAGCATCTTTCAACCTCTTGACCGTAACAATGAACCCTGACTCCATCACTGCTTTATACGTACTTCCCATTATACCCCTTCCCAACGTCTCCGCCGAAGCCTTCAGCAAATCCTCCAAACTGTAACTCATCTCCCGATCCCCTGCTCCGCAGAACACCAATTTCCCTAGACCCTCACCTTCCCAAGCAAAACCCCCTTGTTTTCCCTCGTAATTACCACTCCTACCTTCTCCTCCTCCTCCTCCCCCAGTTGTTCCCACCGCACCTTCACCTTCTGCCACGTCACCACCACTCTTGCTCTGCGTTCCAGCACCCACCCTCTTCCTACGGTTCTTGCAAATCGCCCACACCAATAATAACAAACATATCAACAACACCACAACCCCACCAACGCTCCCTCCTATTATCTTAATCAGTTTCGTGCGGTTCGATGACCTTTTTGCCCTCGGTACCACAACATAACCAGGACTCATCGACGGCGGCAACTGATTGTTCCTTTTACATGCACGGTGGATCTGCTCTCCGCAGAGACCCGGGTTACCCGAAAACGACGACGCATTGAACCGAATCATCACCGGCGTCATCGGAATCTCGCCGGAGAGTCTGTTATTGGAGACATTCAGGTACCTGAGTCCGGTTTGGTCGAACGCCGGAATGGTTCCCGTGAACAGATTATCTTGCAAGTAGAGAACATAGAGTCGGGGAAGCTTGAGCAGCGACGCCGGAATCTCGCCGGAGATTCTGTTTCCTGATAAAACGATAACCTTAACGCGGTGGAGGAGGGAGACAGAAGCAGGAAACTCGCTGGAGAAGTTGTTATCATTGAGATATATAGATTTGAGATTGTTAAGACCAGAGAGGTTGGGGATTTGACCGGAGAGTGAGTTTCCTTTGAAACTAAGGACTCGGAGTTGATCCAAACGGTTCAAGATCTTCGAATCCAATGTTCCGGTTAAGTTCGTGTATTCGAGTACAAGCTTTCTCACCCTTCCTTTGAAACAATCCCTGACTCCTTCCCACGTGCAAACATCGCTTCCTTCTCTCCATGGAAGCTTGTTGAGAACATCAATGGTTGATTTGAGTGATAAAAGTGCTTGTGAATCGTCTTCTGATCTAACTGGTTGAGGGAACAGGAGAAGACAAAGCAGAGAGATGATGAAAAATAGAGAGGATAATCTTAATCTTAATCTTAATCTCTCCATAATTAGGAGCAAGAAAAAGGGGACCCAACCAATTAACCTATCACGGTTGCAAATAATGCAAAGTAATTAGGTCTTTAATTAATTTCACCTGATTTTGTTTTCCAAAACAAGTGCCATTTTGCCTGGAAGATATCGGAATCCTTTAATGCATGTTGGAGCGGTTGATTGAGTAACCTACTTAAATTAGCCCCAAAAAACCGTTGAGACTTCTAGACAGATCTTTGATTTTCTTCACTGTTTGGTACTGCTACTTTCATCTCTTCAGATCTACCATTATGCTTTACTTATTTGACCCAAAAAACAAACTCGGAGTAGAGTTGAAGAGAAGCGTGGCAACGACATGGTGATGGTAGTGGAAGAGCGCTCTCTATTGGTGAGTTCTGGGAAATGGAATCCATCAAAATGGAGATCGACACTCACTGTGGTTAAAGTGGCTCTCGGCTTATAATTAGTTTCTCGAAACTCTTTTGAGGCTTGCAAAATTGACGGACACTATGGCAGAACGCTCACGTGAAATCATCCCAGTACACACTGACCAGAAATAATAACCATTCTTTTCGTTTCTCTATGATTTCTATATTCACAAACTGCAGTAGCATAGCATTATTAAACAAAAAACAGTGAATAACTCAACAAGCAAACAAAAAATAAGTAGTAGTACATTTTTTTATAATATATATATTTTTTGATCTTATTGTGGTAGAATAAAATAAAAATAAACAAAACCATGCATGTAGGAGTAGTACTCTACTTACTTTCTTGGGCTACTCGTACTCATAGATTTTAGCAGTTTTTAAACTTGGCTGAAGTGGGATCCAATAAACTTTGATAGAATCATAGCAATGCCTAGTGAATTGAATGATGAAGACCGAGACAGGCTTGAAAAGGGTTTGAACGTTTTCTCCAATTTCTCCTTCGGAATTTGGATTGTTACATCAAAATAACAATATTTGTGGCAGTAACACACATGGTGGGAGTGGTGATTCCAGATGCTAAACCTCTATAATCGAAGATACATTGTGTACTCTGAATGGTTTTGTAATAATTCGAGAGAGAGAAAGAGTTGCTCTGCTGCATCTATGTGCATTATGCGCGTGTCTGTCTGTATGATCAGAAAGAGAGAGAAATAGAGAGGGAAAGGACAGAAAAGAACACGCCTCTTTCTTTCTTCCTCTCGCGAAAGCAAAGGTCCCCTTTTTTCCTCTCAGGAAATAGGTGATCGAATTGAAGGCAAAAGGGAAGAGTGATATTAACGGCATTTCACAAAAAAGGTAGGTGAGGGGGCAAAAAAAAAAAAAAACCACACCTGCCACGTGTTGCAATTAAATAAGCATGGATATGTCAGATGGAAAAAAAGTGGAGTGGTGTGTAGTTGAGCTGTCATATAGCATTTCTTTTCCCTTTTTCTTCCCTGATTTATAGTGTATTTAAGTATAATATTGATGATTTTGTTTGGTCTGAAAATTAACATATTAGATTAGGAAATTGAAAAAAAGGAGAAATAAAATAGATATGAACTGCGAAGATTGTGGCTGTGTTTGGTTGACCATAGACCAAGCCAGAAATATGGGTCCTATCGAGTATTGAATATAGTAAGACCCATAAATATGTGGAACGGAATTGCCCAAAAATATGTGTGGTCTTCTTAAATTATACTCTCTACTCCGAATTATAACAAACGACCCTTTTATAGGTTTATTGAATAACTCATATATTTGGTCTATGAGTTATTCAATAAACCAAAAAAATATTATTTCTTATAATTTGGACAGGAGAGAGTACTACTTCTCTCCTTATATATTAGCTTCTTTTAATAATTTCACACATATTAAGAAACTTAGTTAATACATTAAATTCGTTAAAGTTTGTTTACACCTAAAAATGTTCTTTAGAATTAGCCGAAGCCAGCCACAGCCGAGTGGATCAAATAGCCGATTGGGCGTCAGCCGAATTGCACACAGCCGAATTTGCAGCTAATAAAGCCAAAAGTAGGAAACCAAGAGCTAGGCAAGGGCCTTAGGCTTATTGGATTAATATGAAGATATTGGGCCTATTGGGCTAGCGTAAAGTCATTCACTGGGTCAGATTCTTGAATTGCTCCATGAGTCGAAAGTTATGGAGATTGATTTTGAATTAATTTAAATTCAAAATTAATCAAATTCAGAATTATCTCCAAGTTTTTAGGAGCTGAGCAAGGGAACAGAAGGATAAGATCTACGCTGAAACTGACGTTGGCTGAGACGTGGCCATGATGTGAAGTGGCGCCTAGATTTTAGGATCGTGGTTAGTGGAATATGGCACTACTCAGCCGAATAACTGTCAACTAGGATTTTATCAATGTTAGCCAGCTGAACGTGGCAAATAAGGGTAGTTCTTAGTTGTTACTATAAATACCCAAGTTGTAAATAATTTTAAATCACACAATCTATCAAACAACTTATTTTTCGCTCAAGCTTTTATTCATTCGCATTTATGTTTACCTTTATGTCCCAGTTTTTATCTTAGTTCATCGACTTAAACATTTCTGGAGTGAGTTAAGGGACCCATAGCTAAGGAACATAGTTCCTTCCTTGGCGTAATCGCTTGAAGAAAAGGGAATCACTGTTTTGGAAGTTAGCCGATCTGCGGCTAATTGGTATTCCAGACAACAAAATTGGCACGCCCGGTGGGACCAAAGGTGAACGAATCAACACGTTCGAATCCCCAGGTCAGGATTACCATTGGCGTATGCACTTGCGTTCGGGCAAAAGTTTGAGCAATATGACTGCAAAAAGTAATCCCAGGAAGCCGGTTGAAGGAAGCCCATCCCATGGGAGCCATGTTCCACCGGCAGAGCAAATACAAGTGGAGATAGGTGCTGAAACTCAATCCAACGAGCCCAATGAGACCCCGGTGGTGATGACCACTTCGTTTATACGCCAACAACTCGATTTGGGAATCAACGATATAATGTACCAAGTGTCACAACAATTGGCCGATATTGTGAAACCCATGGTACATAACAAAGTGCAGCAAGCCAGGGAGATAGAGGCTAAGAGGGCTCACCCAAGTGAAAGCTCTATCAATTCTACTATCCCAACGCAAGTGGGGTACCCTACCCCCCTACCCAGGCAGGACTCGTCATCCAGCCGAGTGCAGTTCAGGCAGGACCAATCCAGGTTCAGCGGAACGCGATTCAGGCAGGTGCACAGCAAGTTCAGCCTACCTACGTTCAGGCAGGACCCACTCAGGTTCAGCCGAATATAGGACAGGTACCTTTTAATCCAATTAATTCCCAGCATAGTGCTTTTGCCACGTTGAACACTGGAGGTCAACAGCTGGCGAATGACGCGAATAACCAGGCTAATCTTCATTTTGGATAGGTGCAGATGGCTAGGAGGCCACCAGATGCAGTGTGACCAATTGGTATGCCGCAAGCTATGCCATGTGCTCAGCCTTATGGTTCTGCTGTGTAGGCGACTAACCCACAGCACACTGGGGGGCAAACTCTTGGCCCAGGAATGGGTGGTGCAAGACCAACTGGGGGATATGCAGGTCAGCAGTCATGGAACAATGTTCCACCTGCATCGGCTAACCTTCCATTATATCCATCCTACCCTGAAGGATCTGCAGGCATTCAAATGGGGTCAACTCCTCCAAGGGCACCTGGTTTGATGGCGGAGCAGTTATGGGGACAGATCCCACCTCTACCATTTAACACAAGTGTTCCTGGAACTCAATACAGGGAACCTGGTGAGGGGAACATGGAGCAGCCATGGGGGGTTTACCCACATCCGTCGTTTAATCAACCAGGCTACCCCAATCCTCCAGAACAAGTTTCCCAGGCACATCCCCCAACTTGGAGACAACAACCACAAACGACTGCTCCTAACTTGGGAGAAGTGAGGCCAGGGGGTTCACAGCTGCTAGACCCAGCCATCATTGCAGACACCATCAAGAAATACTTTGGTGTGCAGCTGAAGCCTTTGGATCGTCCAATCTATAGGAAACCATATCCTGAGTGGGTAGATAGATTGGTACCTCTGCCTAGAGGGTATAAACTCCAGATTTCGCTACCTTCTCCGGAGAGGATAGCAAATCGACTATGGAGCATGTAGGCAGGTTTACTGCCTAATGTGGTGAAGGAAACCTGAATGAATATCACAAGTTGCAGCTGTTCCCCTTGTCGCTTACCGGGATATCATTTACATGGTATTCCTCTTTACCACCTAATTCCATACAAACATGGTCAGATATGGAGAGGTGCTTTCATGACAGATTCTACTGGCCCCAACCTGAAGTCACTGCGGCTGACCTCATGAACCTGAGACAACAGGTAGATGAATCGGCTGCTGATTTTGTGGAAAGATTCAGGAAAATGGCTTGGAAATGTTCAGTGCAATTCCACGAAGCGAATATGCGACCATGGCCATTAGCAAAGATGCATCCTCAACTCAAGGAAAAACTAGTAGGCCAAGCTTGCACTGACCTAAACCAGTTGGTCTCAAGGGCTATACGCATTGAGCAGTTTATCCAGGAGAAAGAAAAGAGGCGAGCCAGTATAGGGAGAGGTCCTCAGTTGGTGTCCATTGTAGAAGCTGAAGACTCCGATGATGATTCAGCCGATTCCACGGCAGACATCATGGCAGCTGAAATAGTAAAGGGTAAAGGTTATACCTGCCCTGCCCTAAGAGCTGCCAAAGGAAAGGAGCCAAGTTTAGGAGACGGCAAGACAGAATACTCCTTTGATATCTCCAAGGCAGATCAGATCTTTGACTATTTGCTTAAGGATAGGCAGATTCGGCTGCTGGATGGGCACAAGATCCCACCTGTTGAGGAGTTAAAAGATAAGAAATACTGCAAGTGGCACAACTCTTATAATCATGCGACCTTAAATTGCATGGTTTTCAGGAAGGCCATTCAGAAGGGGATAAAAGATGGGAGGTTCAAACTTGCGGACAAAGGAATCGTGGAAATGACAGTGGATACTGATCCATTCCCTGCCCTTGGGATAAACATGGTCTCGTTCTCAGGATTCGATGACGAAGGACCCAGCCACAAGCACAGGATATTTGTACAACAAGTCTGGAGGCCAAAAAAGGGGTCAGTCGATTCAACCCATATTGATCGACTAAAACCTCAGGCTGCCAGGATTTCTGTCTTTGACAGATTGGGAAAACCCCAACCAAAGGTGAGACATAGGCAGGGGGCAAGCCACCTAAACCAGGTAGGCTTACCCAGGAATTAGTAAGACAATACATTACACATGGCCAGGCCCTAACAGGGAAGCCTGACAAGGAGAAGAGTAAGGCACCCATTGCTAAAACTGGGGGGCAAGATCGGCTAACCCTCAGAGAAAGTGGTAGGCTATCTTTGCCCAAGGTGGATGAGGAACCTGTCCCCAAGGATAAAAGAAGGGTAGCCGAGTTCACTGTAGAAGGGGGTATGTCTTCCTTGAAGATAACAGTAAGGGATGATGAGAAGTTGAGGACTCATAGAATGTTAAAACCCCCGGCTAACGTCAAAGAAGGGCACTGGTTCTTGAATAAATATGCCAAAGACAAAAAGGCAGTACCAGCCGTGCTAACAAGAACCCAAAAGAGAAGGATGCAGAGAATGAGGTCTGTTCAGAAGATGAAACAAACTCTGCAGATGATAGCCGATGTAAAGAGCAGTGAAAAGAGCAAGATCCCCTTGGAAACTGTGAATGAAGCACTGGATAAGACTTTCCCAAAGCTGGAGGCTGAGGAAGCCAGGAAAGAGGAAGTGCCCGAAAATATAGAGCCGATTATTGAACAGGAACCTGTTCCTGAAGCAGAGGGTCTTATCGCCTCAGTCGACGTAGGCGAAGAGGCAATCACTATAGAAGGTTCAGTGATCCCAGAGAAGTATTGGAAGCAGGACGATATCATGGAAGATTCTTTGTTGGACCTCCTGTTCAATGAGGAAGCTGATGGCCTAATGGCTGAGATAGAGGCTATTAGCTTATTCCCAGAAGAGTTTTGGGCAAACAACTCACAACCAGGAGGTTTGGAGGGAGACGTGTTTGCTGAGGATACAGAATGGGCCACGTTAGCCGATACACCGACTGATGAGGTTACCAAGGTAGTGTTTGAGAAACCTACAGAAGAAATGGTGAAACATCTGAAGCCCCTTTATATCAAGGCCTATATCAACGGGAAGATCTTTGGAAGAGTCTTTGTGGACGGAGGGGCTGTGCCAAATGTCATGCCTGTGACGACCATGAGGAAACTTGGGAAAAGTCTTGAGGACCTAGTCCCTACCAACATGAAAATGTCCAATTTCCTGGGGGAACCTTCCAGAGCACTTGGAGTCTTGATAGCCGAAGTTACAGTAGGCCCCAAAACCATCAAGGCAGCTTTCTTTATGGTTGATGGCAAACCTTCCTATAGTGTAATCCTGGGGAGGGATTGGATTCATACAAGTCAGTGTGTCCCTTCCACACTTCACCAGAAGCTTATGTTTTGGGTTGGAGACAATGTTGAGACAGTCGAGGCAGACAAGAATCCTTTTTCGGCGGAAGTAAAGATGCTAGAGGCCTTATTCTATTCCCCACACCTAGGTCCTATTGCCATCCCAGAGGATTATGAAGAAGGCGCCTGGAAAGCATGCAACCTTACTAATGAGGGATTCAAGCTAAGATCTCGGTAGAGCCACGTCTAATGCGCAGTGACTAATGAATAGGGCACCTCAGGTACTCGAAGACCTTTTGGGTCGGCTAGAAATCTTTAAGGCTGAGTCCAAAGTGATGGATGCCATGATGGAAGACTATGATACTGAAGAGGAAGAGGAGGGCCTATTCTCCAAGGAGGAAGGTCGGCGATTGAGGCGATAAGGCGTGTGCAGTGAGCCTATGGAATTGGACTCCCACTCTTCACAAAGGCAGCTCTGCTTTTGAGGCAGAGGACCCTTTAATTGAGATCAATTTGGGTACGCCAAGAACAACCCAGAATCGTGAAGGTGAGTGGGTTGCTTGAGGAAGACAAACGGGGTAAGATAGTCGAATTAATCCAGCGGTACAAAGATTGTTTTGCCTGGAATTACTTTGAAATGCCTGGTTTGGCGAGGGAGTTGGTGGAACACAGGTTGCCTATCAAAGCAGGATACAAACCTTTCAAGCAGGCGCCTTGCAGGTTCAATCCCCAGCTGATGCCTCAAATTAAAGCTGAAATTGAAAGACTACTAAAGGCAGGCTTTATAAGAATGGCCAGGTATGTTGAATGGCTATCTAATATAGTCCCTGTCGTCAAAAAGAATGGCCAGATAAGAGTATGTATTGACTACAGAAACTTGAACTTGGCCACTCCAAAGGATGAGTACGCTATGCCTGTGGCTGACATGTTAGTCGATGCGGCAGCCACACATGGTATTCTCACATTTATGGATGGATACTCAGGGTATAACCAGATCTTTCTAGCGAAAGAAGATACTCACAAGACAGCCTTCAGGTGCCCAGGAGCATTGGGGGTCTATGAATGGGTGGTCATGCCTTTCGGGCTCAAGAACGCAGGAGCCACTTATCAAAGGGCCATGAACTCCATTTTTCATGACTTGATCGGCAAGACCATGGAAGTGTACATAGATGACGTGGTTGTCAAGTCTAAGGGTTTTGAAAGCCACCTAGTCGATCTAGAGCAGGCCCTAAAGAGGATGCGAGCCCATGGGCTGAAAATGAATCCTGCCAAATGTGCTTTTGGAGTGGCAGCTGGCAATTTCCTAGGATTTTTGGTCCACCATCAAGGAGTAGAAGTAGACAAGAACAAGGTGAAAGCTATCCTGGAGGCCAGACCTCCTAGGAACAAGAAGGAACTGCAAAGTTTGATTGGCAAGATCAATTTTCTAAGGAGGTTCATAGCTAATTCGGCTGGGAAGATGAAGGCTTTTTCCCCTTTGCTGAAATTAAAGGATACGGAGGATATGGTATGGGGGAGAGAGCAACAACAGGCCTTTGATCAAATTAAGCAAGGGTTGGCTAGAGCTCCTGTGCTAACACCTCCGGTGTCAGGAAGGCCACTCAAATTGTATATAGCTGCAGAAGAGGAGTCAATCAATTTGCTGCTCGTGCGAGATCTTTGATGATGGAACCGAAAGAGCCGTATACTATCTCAGCCGCATCTTGAATGATGCCGAAACCAGATATACCCCTATTGAGAAATTATGTTTATCGTTGTTCTATGCTTGTACAAAACTTGAATATTATTTGTTGCCTAAGGAAGTATTGGTTTTGTGCAAAATTGATATCATTAGGTATTTACTTAATAGGCCTGTTCTACAGGGTCGACTAATGAAATGGGCCATTAAGTTAAATGCTTTTGCGTTGAAATACGTTCCATTAAGAGCAATAAAAGGTCAGGCAATAGCCGATTTCTTGGCTCAACACCCTTGTGTTGAAGTCAATGACCCGTTAGCCGAACACGTTGCATGTATTAACTTGGTGATAAAACAACTAACTGGGGAATATAGATGTAATAACCCTAACTTGAAAGAGTGCTATGAAACGGCTAGCAGGCTATTGCGCTTGTTTGCTGATGCAGTAGTACATCACATTCCTAGGGAAGAGAATGAAGAGGCTAATGATTTGGCTCAACAAGCCTCAGGGTACAAAGACATGATAGTGAAGTAAAACAGGAAGAATACCCAACTTGGGAGTGTGCAACTATAGGAACAATCGACTCCTGGAAGCAGGAGTTAATCGACTATCTTAAAGATCCTTCAAGCAGTACTGATTTCAAGCTCAAGTAGAAGGCACTTAAATATGTATTGGTAGACAATGAAGTCTACAGGAGAACCATCAACGGGGTATTACTTAAGTGTATTGACAAAGAGGAGTCCATGAAGGTCATGGGAGAAGTACATGAAGGAATCTGTGGGTCTCACAGGGCTGGACCCACAATGAAATGGCTAATATACAGACATGGATATTATTGGCCTACCATTACAGCTGATTGTTATCAATATGCCAAGGGATGTGAGGCGTGTCAGCTGCATGGTCCAATTCAAAGGGTTCCAGCCGAAAACCTCCACCCAGTGATAAAGCCTTGGCCATTCAGGGGATGGGCCATGGATTTAATAGGCAAAATCTATCCACCTTCGTCCAAGAGGCATGCGTTTATCATAGTTGCGACTGACTACTTTACCAAATGGGTAGAGGCCCAGCCAATGGTGAATGTGACTCAGGATGAGGTGATTAGGTTCATACAATGCCAAATCATCTATAGGTTTGGGATACCTGAAACCATCACCACAGATCAAGGTACTATGTTCACTGGGGAGAGAGTGGTGGCCTTCACGCAACAATTTGGGATTAAGTTAATTCACTCATCCCCTTATTATGCTCAAGCCAATGGGCAGGCAGAGGCAACCAACAAAGTTCTTATTGATATAATCAGGAAGAACATTGAGGACAAGCCAAGGAAGTGGCATGAGACACTGAATGAAGCATTGTGGGCCGTGAGGAATTCCAAGTGCAGTGCAACTGGTTTTACCCCGTATCGGCTGATATATGGTCAAGATGCAGTGTTACCCTTAGAGATAAATGTGACTTCATTAAGGGTAGAAAAGCAAAACCTGTTAAGTCTAGATGAATATCAACAGGCCATGTTAATGGAGTTAGATTCGGTTAACGAAGATCGACTCATGGCTTTAGATCAAATTGAGCATAGCAAGCAAAAAATGGCTAGGGCTTATAACAAACATGTGAAGCCAAAAAGGTTTGTTGAAGAAGATCTCGTTTGGAAAACCATACTACCTATTGGGATCAAGGATCCCAAATTTGGGAAATGGTCACCAAATTGGGAAGGACCATTTGTTGTTAGCAAAGCTTATCATGGTGGTGCTTATCGGCTAGTTAACATGCAAGGCGAAGAACTAAATAGAAGCATCAATGGAAAACATCTTAAGAGATACTATTCCACTATGTGGGAAGGCATATTGGAGAATTAAAAGTAGGAGCATTAACATAAAAGGGTAATTGTTTTTGGTGACCACAGGCTGGCCACCTAGCCAAAAATTACAAGAGTTTAGCACAAGATATAAAAGCTAGGAAGCTGCAGCCTCAGGATCATCACTTGATTTTTCTCCAATTGGGGCAGGACCTGGATCGGCTAACGATGCAGGAGCATCAGTCGTAGCCGAAGCTGCAGCTACATCTAGGGTGGGCTCAGGTGCTGGTGCGTCAACTAATGCCTCCACTGGTGGGACAATAGCATCTTCAGAATCACCTTGATGGGTGGCTGGGGGGTCGGCTGCCACAACAGCTTCCTGTTTCCTAACCTCATCCAGCTGATGCTTAAAGGAGCTCCAGGCTTGAGTGGCCTCAGCTAACCCAGCGCTGCTAGTTTCAAGATCTTTTTCTAGACACGTCCTCTGAGCACCTAATACTGCCAAGTCACGGTCTAGAAAGGAAGATTGCTTGAAGAGATCATAACGTTGCTGAGAGTTGGACCGGAGTTTCTCAGTTAAAGCAGTCGATTGAGGGGCCAACTCCACTATCTCCTTCTTAACCCTCTCTAATTCAGCCGACAAAATGGATAACCTTTCATCCGTGTCATTAAGCTGGGTTAGAGTTTCCTGGCGATCCTTCTCCAAGGTCATGAAGGAGGTTTGGAAATGAGTTTTCTGCGCCTGGAGGTCCCTCAATCGTTGGAGGTCATGAGACGTCATGCCATGAACTTCCCGAGAGCGCCCGTACTGTTGAGATAAACTGCTCAGTTGGAGGGCCAAAGTGTTATACACCTCTTGACTAGCTGCAGGGATATCAGCCGAATTGGCTAGTTTGAACAAAGAAGTTCTCAAAGTAGCGATCTGTTCCCTGTTGGTCGGTATTTCCCCCATCAATGCAGCATTGACTCTCTCTAAGTGGTTGGAGATGGGAGAGGAAGCCATTGAATAGGGGTCAGCAGAGGTAAAATACTTTGTCAACTCCTCTTCGGAGATAGCCACTGCAGGAGCTGTGGGAGGCGAAGGCACCCGGGGAGCCTCATAGACGACCTCTTCAGGTTGTGGGTGGGGATCCTGTGACAGATGATGGTTAGCCGATTGAGTAAGCAAACAATATATGTTGAAAGGAATAAGAAATCGGCTGTACCATTGGAGGAAATTGAGAGCTAGCGCCCTCAGCAAAGTCTTGGATGTACGGAAAGGGAATTTCCACACGTGGTTTCTGAAAACAAGGTGGTGTGGTGAGGTTCAGGCTAACAAAGAATATTAAGAAAAGGGGGATAAGGATAATATATTTACCTTCACCTTCGGCTGTTTCCCTTTACTAGCCGAATGTTTTTTTTCTTTGGGCTTGGCCTGAACCTGGGCAGGTTCTTCTATTACAATGCCAGGGGCCCTTGTTCTTTTCTTGGAGGGAGGACTAACAGGGTCGTCTTCAACGACAATGAATTGCGGAGTAGTGGTGGTGGCTACCATAAGACAAGAAAAGTAAGAGGCTACGTTGAATTAAAAGCAAGAACCGCAAAGAGCCGAATGTAAAGGTACTTACTTGGTTGGTATACAGGGGTTCTCATCCGGGTGGAAGTCCGTTTTTGGATTTGAGCCTGTACCTGAGGCTTGGTTTTAACGGGAGTGTGTTTTGGTTGGGTCGATGGCCTCATTGCTTCGGCTACATCAGTGAGTATTAATCGGGTTGCATATCTGTCCAGCCGACCGGGGAACAATCTGTCCTTCACTGATGGCCACCAATTGGCGAAAGCGGAAGTTTCACCAGACACTGGAGTAAAAGGGATGAAACGGAAAGCCTGAGTTCTTTTGAAGTTGGTAGAGACCACCTCCATTACGTCATTGGCACCAAAGGGAAGCCGACCCAGGCTCCCTACCATAGAGTCATACGGCAGAGGTATATGCTGTAACAACCCAAACTATCTCGCTACGTAGTTGGGGAAGTAGAATTCAGCCGAGGACTTGTTATTTCATGAGGTGGGTTTAAGGCCACAGAGCAAGTCACGAGAAGTCAAGACTGAACTCCAGTTGAGCTCCAATAGGTTTTGTTGTTCGACTGGGAGAGGCTCATTGGTAGAGAAAATACAGAAAGGCCCAATACCTTTCTCCAAGACAGGACGCCAGTCAATGGCTATTCGGGTTAGGCCAAAGAGCTTGGTGGCCACGGTGAAAGCATAAGAGGGCTCACAGGGAGTGAGTACCAAGTGGGTACCCAAAACACTTGCACCCTAAGGAAGAACACTAGGGTTGAAACGTGAGTCGATGAACTCTGGAAAGTAGAGCACTATCCAGAGCTGCAAGAACCAGAGTGGTCCCTGAACGTTCTTAATGTCTTCGCCTCTTTGCAGCCGATCCATAATGGCAAACAGGCAGCGGTAGAGATAGGAAAGGAAAGGGGTTCCCCAGGAAAAGTTGCCATCAGAGTTGACAAGGGCTACATAAAGCTGTAACTCTTGAACCACGACAATAGAACTGGAGCAGAGAAAGTACTTGCTGAACCAGTACAGAAGAAATGCGTTGTGTTCAGCATCTGACACAGATCCTCTGGACTTGGCATTATTGGCAAGGAAATTGGAATACCCGGAAGTGTTCTTTGAGAAGTGGAATCCCAGTTCTGGAATTTTGAAGGAATAGTGAGAGAGGACATCATCGCCTGTGATCGGAAGCCCCAAAATAGCCGCCACATCCAGGAGAGTAGGGGAAATCATGCCCCATGGGAAGGTAAAAGTGTTGGTAGCAATACTCCAATAGCCGAAGAAGCCATAAAGCAACTCCGGGTTAAGGGGAATATCCTGAGTCGACAACATAATCATGTCATAGAGACCCCACTGCCTCCATTTATCAGATTTGGCGCCTTCAACCGATCCACCCAATCAAGGTAGGGTTGAGACGAACGAGGCCACGAACGAAGGTCGGTAGGTTTAGACTTCGTGGTGAACCAATCACAGGAGATTGGTAATGCGTAGAGAGAAAGAGCCATGTACTCCTTCAGAAAGACCGCTCCTTCACTCATATCTGAAGTGGAAGGAGCCAAAGAAAGAGAGTCTTGGATCTCGAACAGGAGAGATTGAAGGCCAGAATCAGGAGCCTCAGGGGGGCTGAGGGAGCGGTCAAGGTTCACAGAGGAGGAAGAAGACTGTTCGCTATCGTGTGCATAGGATTGGTTTTGAGAATCAGAAGCAGAAGACATGGTGGGCCTGGTTTGTAGGTGAAAGACGAAGGTTGAAGGACGGTGAAAGCTACAGGATTTAGGGCTGGTAGTAAACGTGAGAGGTAATTCGGCTAGTGAGTATTTAAAGATATGGAAGAATCACTGATAGTGGGATTTAAAGGCGCTTAAACCGGATGGATGGGGCGAACCGTTGCACTGTTTAAAAGTTTGTTGCAAATGGATTACCTTGCATTTATGATGAAAATGAGTGATTTGACTTGAATCATTACGCCGCCTCAGCCTAAATTTAAAGTTACCGGCTAAAGACAGCGTAGGGGGGCATGTGTTTACACCTAAAAATGTTCTTTAGAATTAGCCGAAGCCAGCCACAGCCGAGTGGATCAAATAGCCGATTGGGCGTCAGCCGAATTGCACACAGCCGAATTTGCAGCTAATAAAGCCAAAAGCAGGAAACCAAGAGCTAGGCAAGGGCCTTAGGCTTATTGGATTAATATGAAGATATTGGGCCTATTGGGCTAGCGTGAAGTCATTCACTGGGTCAGATTCTTGAATTGCTCCATGAGTCGAAAGTTATGGAGATTGATTTTGAATTAATTTAAATTCAAAATTAATCAAATTCAGAATTATCTCCAAGTTTTTAGGAGCTGAGCAAGGGAACAGAAGGATAAGATCCATGCTGAAACATACGTTGGCTGAGACGTGGCCATGATGTGAAGTGGCGCCTAGATTTTAGGATCGTGGTTAGTGGAATATGGCACTACTCAACCGAATAACTGTCAACTAGGATTTTATCAATGTTAGCCAGCTGAACGTGGCAAATAGGGGTAGTTCTTAGTTGTTACTATAAATACCCAAGTTGTAAATAATTTTAAATCACACAATCTATCAAACAACTTATTTTTCGCTCAAGCTTTTATTCATTCGCATTTATGTTTACCTTTATGTCCCAGTTTTTATCTTAGTTCATCGACTTAAACCTTTCTGGAGTGAGTTAAGGGACCCATAGCTAAGGAACAGAGTTCCTTCCTTGGCGTAATCGCTTGAAGAAAAGGGAATCACTGTTTTGGAAGTTAGCCGATCTGCGGCTAATTGGTATTCCAGACAACAAAGTTTTACCAAAATTATCTTTCAATTATTAGAACTCATCTCCCTGAGATTCTTAAGAGAGAGAAATGATCATCATTTTTAATTAGGGGTAGTCTTGTCAAAAAATAATTAAAGTATCTAGTAATTTGAAAAAAAGCTTATAAAAAGGGATAAATTTTTTCCCCAAAGAGAGCTTATATATAGGGACAGAGATAGTAATAAGGTCAGGTAAACAGAGGGATACATCATTTTCAAAAAGAATGATATATCAATTATAATATCCGCACAAAAAAATATATATCAATTATAGTATTCGGAGAATGTAAGCGAACAGGAGAAATATTTGTGTTATAAATATGTAGATTTGGTGGATGATTATATTAATTTGGTTTCTAATTATATCTTTATCACATCCCTTGATTTAATCCATAACTAGCAGTTCATTATCTCTATAAATAGAGCTATTATGTTTGTTCTTGTACACACTTGGTCAGATTATTAATATAAAGATTATAGCTGGTTAATGAAGAACTAGTCTCTGAATCCTACTTCCCGAAGAATTAGTCATTGAATTCATATTTCTATTGTCTTCATGTCTTTATTTTCTATTCCTTTTATAATACGTTATCAGCACGAGACTCTACCGTATGAGTGATGGCTTAACGAGGTTCTATTGAAATTGCAAGAAATCATGTGTTCTTAGAAGAAAATGTGAGATACTCTTTCTCAGCACAGTCAAGACTCTAATGGTGTAGCAAATTTTTTTTTGTGATATTCTTTTCAATGTAAGAAATTATGTATTCATATTTATTTGTTATCACTAATGTATAATTCTTTAGCAAGGAAATAAATATTGGTCTTGAAGTACCAATACTAATGAATTAGCCAAAATCATTGTATTTTATTGGTATTGAAGTACAAACGCTAATTCTCCGATCTTCGTATAGCACGAGATTTGTTCATGAAGAACTGTATAATTTGTCCTAGAGAAGATGGTGAAGAAATTCTTGGTCCTGAAGCACCATATCTTAGCGCCATTGAATCACTTTTGTACCTTGCAAATAGCACTAGACTTGATATAATATTTGTAGTAAACTTGTTAGCAAGGTTTAGTTTGGCACACCCCAAAGACATTGGAATGAAGTCTTGAAGTACCAATACTAATGAATTAGCCAAAATCATTGCATTTTATTGGTATTGAAGTACAAACGCTAATTCTCCGATCTTCGTATAGCACGAGATTTGTTCATGAAGAACTGTATAATTTGTCCTAGAGAAGATGGTGAAGAAATTCTTGGTCCTGAAGCACCATATCTTAGCGCCATTGAATCACTTTTGTACCTTGCAAATAGCACTAGACCTGATATAACATTTGCAGTAAACTTGTTAGCAAGGTTTAGTTTGGCACACCCCAAAGACATTGGAATGAAGTCAAACAAGTTCTTCATTACCTCTGTGATATATCTGATATGGGTTTGTTTTACGCAAATGGAGTAAAGTCGGAGTTGGTACGATATGCTGACGTTGGATATCTTTCTGATCCTCGTAAGGCTCGATCCCAATCAGGTGATGTTTACATATGCATAGAAACTGTTATATCTGGCGTTTCATGAAGCAAACAATCACAACTACTTCATCAAATCATTCAAAAATATTGGCTCTTCATTAAGCAAGTTGTAAGTGCATATTGCTGAGAACCATGACTCAGTATATTAGAGGGGCATGCAGATTGGTGAAAGAATAGACAAGCCAACAACATTTCAAGAAGATAATGCATCATGTATTGCACAAATGAAAAGATTCGATTAAAATACAAATCAGCAGATGAATTAACAACAATATATGACAAAAAGTTTTCAGGTGATTATGATCAAGATTCGCTTAAAATATTTGTTTCACGATACTTTAATTTTAAGAGAAATATAGGATTTTGTTTCACTACAACAAATTCTAAAAAAGATGGCGCTCCTTTAAGCAGCGCTTAAAATAAAAAACGCTACTTTATGTCATACGTAAACAATAAACAGCGCTTACTAATTAAGCGCTACTGTTTAGTTCATATAATAAACAGCGCTTAGTCCTTTAAGCGCTGTTTTATCTTTAAATAATAAACAACGCTTAGTCCTTTACGTATACCATTTGAATGCTTATGTTCAATTCTAACTTCATATAATTTTTATTTCGCAGTACTATCCTGATTGTCAATTCGACACATACACTGATCATACCGAACTCAAAGAAGAGTGGTGTCGATATTTTACTACAAATTTTATCATTTATAAGCAGATAGAAGAAGATTAATATTAATGTTTACGTGAGTTTTTGTTAAATTTGGTTTTTTTTTAGTTTAGCATACTTGAATTGGAAAGGTTCACATGAAATTAGGAATAAAATTCCATTTTATGTTGGCTAATATTTTATATATTTTTTGTTGGTATTTGGTATGATATGTTATGTTTCTGGTATTTTTATATTTTGGAATGTCTATATTTTAAGGAAAACTCTGCCAAAATTGTTAGAATTTTGACTTTGTATGCATGTTTAGTTGCAGTGACAGAAGAAAAAGATATTACTATTTAGGTAGGATTTGTAGCATGACATGTGCAATATTTTAGTGATCTATTCTGTATAATTGTAAATTTGACTATGAAATATATTGTACTTTATTTATGTTAATGTAAGGATATGTAGGAATCTATGAAAAAATTATATTATAATGTTAAATTTTGATGTTGAGGAATGTTGATGACAATTTTGATTGCATTTTGTGTTATCACTATTATGCAACAGATATAATGTAAATGTGAGAGAACTAAATTTAATAAAAAAAAAAGGAGAATAAACAGCGCTTCAATAATGAAGCGCTGCTTATTGTATAAAAAGACAGCGCTTCTAAAAGGAAGCGCTAATTATACAAAATAAGCAGCTTGATATGGAAGCTGTTGTATTGTCTATCTATCTGATAACGCTTCATTATTGAAGTCATTTATTGTGTCGACAATAAGCAATACAATTGCTTATTGTCCATTTTCAGCAGCGCTTCATAAACGCTGTTTTTTTGAAATACAATCAGCAGCGGCTTAATTTTCAGCGCTTTTAAGCACTGTTTTAGGCTAAAAATAAGCGCTGTTTATTGCCAAAACTTGTTGTAGTGTTTCCCAATTTACACAAATAATCAATAGACTCTCTTTCATAGAATTAGCATATAAGGAAATATATATCACCAGATACATATACAAAAATAAAAATTCTTCACATACGATATATGACTACAATTTGAATTGGCTAAGTGAAAATATTTATCACCATAAATATAATAATATTAATGCAAATTAATCATATTTGAGCATTAAAAGAAAAGAATAATTACTTTGAGCATAACAAGTACGAAAATATATTTTATATTTTATGCTAACTATTTTTTTAGGAATATTTAATACTAATTAGGCTGATCTATTTACGTAAATATGAATAATATATTTTATTATTATAGATTTTATTATATTGTCTTAAAGTCAAATACTGATGCGCCCTTTAAGTCTTCTAAATATAAGTTTATACCTTTAAGTCTTGTCATTGCCATCCGAAGAGTGGAATAGCTTGAAGAAATACTTAAAGATTTCCACCTCGTTAGGAATTTCATTGAAATAGTAGCACATGGATGGGCCATGAGTGGCAAACGGAAGTTTCTCAAGGGGATTTTGGGCTAATCTTTTCGACAAGATTGCATTCAACCACAATTGAAAAAGCCAAAAAGGGCTGCCTTGGGGACTTTTTATCCCAGCAACAATGGAATCATACAAAGAGCCCAAGCTCTTATACAAATTGGCAAGTAAAAAAAAGCCAAGGGCCACTAAGCGATTTTGGTGTATAATATGTATGATATTGGCTAAAACCAGTAAGACTTAGAAATTTGAATCTTTTTGGAGCAAAAGACAAAGGCAGACAACCAGAGCAATAGAAAAGCAACATGTTCCATGTAACACTCGTAATTTTTACGATGCGTTATTTGGTATTATTTAGTGTATCTTATCGTATTTATGCTATAATAAGCAATTTTTTGTTCTCTAAGTAAGTGAATTAATTAAATCAAGATCAAAGTATATTTGAGAGTTAATATTTTATATTAATTCACGGTTCGAATATCGTCAAAAAATTCTAACGAAGTTTTGTCGCGTTTCGAATCGCCGAGCAGTTTAGCCGCAGATAAAATTCTAAACGAACTCTGATTTCGATGAAAATCAACATGTAACTTGTTGAAACTATTTCTGAGTGTTTGACATGATTTTTATTATTCATAATTAAATATTATCACACGATGAATTAATTTCTCGTTAAATTAATTTTCGCGAATTTATCGGTAACGCGGTTTTTCGACGCTGTGTTTTAACAACCCTTAGACTCTAGAATTAGAGGGTAATCATGAGAGGTGTGAGATTAGATGGGTAGGACTTATTGATGTGATTATCACCTTTACTTTATTGCTAGGTGTCACTTAATGTGTAAAGGATTTGAAAATTACCTTTTACTAACTTATCCTATTTTTAATTTTGCTTAAATTATTTTTAAGTAAAATAAAAGAAGGGGAGCCCTATATGCAGCCCCAATTTCGTGACCCCCCTTCTCTTTACCTTCATATCATCTTCTTCCTCATTTTCTAGAAAGAGAAGCTCTCCACCTCCATAGCTTCCAAGCTTCTCCATACTTGAACTCCTTCACCTTTCTTCATCATCTTTCTTGCTACCAACTTCTTCTTCCATTCATTCTCATCTATTTCATCACCAAGCAAGGTTGAGGGAAGCATTTTCTCCCCCCAAAACAGCCCTTGGCAGCATCAAGGGGAGGAGAGGTGGTGATTCCTTTCTTTTTCTTCTCCATTTTTTATGCTTTGTTTTGTATTGTTTTGTGTTGGATTATGATCAATGAGGGAAGTGAACATTGAAACCCCCTAATCTTGTAACCCTAGGGCGCAATCCTAACGGGAAAAAGAGGGAAGGATGTAATCCTTAGTGAATCCATGAAATTAATGGGTTGATTGAGTTTAATTTGTGTTGTTGTTGTTGATTGGAGTGGTAGTTTAAGAATGAACATGTTGTTGGGTTGTTTTTGAGATGAACACCTATTCTTGGCAAAGAGGATTTATGGGATTTAATTGTTGAAGCATGTAATAAATTAGTTGAATGAGTCTCTTTGACGTAGTTGTTGTTGTCTTAGTTAAAGTTTTGGAACTAAAACTTTGTTTGGGTAAATTTTGATGAAAAACCTATTCTTGGATTGAATTTGATCTTTATGTGAGACTCTTGAATGTTGAATAACATGCTTAAGTTGGATGATGATTTGTTTGAGTGTTTTAAATGTGGTTTGATGAAGTAAAAGAATTGATAAAATTGTTGTTATTGATTTTGGGGGATGAGTTGCAAAATTTTGGAAAAAAGGAGGTTGGGGCCGTGAGTCCTAGGAGAGGATTTGGAAAAGAAAAATTATTTTGTTAATTGTTATTGTGTTGAATTTGATTTGGTGAAGAAATTGGGATTTAAGTGTTAGTTTAGAAGTTGTTGAAAATCTTTTGGTTATAAGTATTGAGAAAATAGTTTTGATGTTTGATTTAAATTTCTTTATGTGTGCTAGTGGTTATATGATGTTGGTTAAGTTTGAAAATCATTTTTGGGAAGTTGATTGGGTTACTCTTGAGTTATTGACATTGTTAGTATTATGTTTGAAAGGTGCTCTGAGTTATGCCTTGTGTATGCCTTGATGCTTTGATGTCTTGGAGTATAGGTGAATGATTTGGAAATGGGTTGTTAGATTGTAAACAAAGAAGTTTTGCAAATTTTTTTGCATGAAAAAGGGGGGTGTGACCGAGAGGCCATAGGAAGTGTTGGAAGGAAATTATTTAGTATGAACTTGTTTAAATGCTTGCATGAAATGTGTTTTAGGCTTTTGGAAATGTATAAAAAAAATGGTGAATTGAAGTATGCTTATTTTAAGGTTTTCAAGGAATTAAAGATATGTGTTATGTTAACCTTTCAAGAAATGATTTTAAATTTTTAAAAACCTATTTCTTTCAAGTTGTTAGTAATTAAATGCTTGAGTGAATACTTGGTTAGAAAAGGGTTAGGTTTTGAGAGCCTAAGTTTCTAGTTAGTTCTTAGAATTGTGCTAAGTTTTGTGATGATAGGAGTTACGAATTCGGAGAACCTGTGACGTGGGCTCGAGGCGTGCGGTACCACGCTAGCAACTAACTGTGGTAAGGGCTACTTCTAAACATTTCTAGGACTATATTTTATATGCTTATGTGTAAGGGCAACTTAGATATTGATAGGAATTTAATTTTCAGCCTTATGCAAAGAAGTCTGAGAACCTCAGGGTTCGAAGTGAGGGTCTCGTACCCCTTCGACTTTTATTTCTTAAAATTGTAATTATGATTATCTAGTGGGCTTTGAACGTGAACACAAGAAGGGGGGTTGAATTGTGTTTACAAACTTTTCGTAAACTTTAAGTTAGAAACACTATAGAACGCAAGTTTTTCAAAATTGTTTGTTTATCGGATGCTGGGTATAACCGGACGCTGGAAAAAGCAGTTTGATAAAACTTGTTTTTAACGCAGCAAGATAAAAATGAATAGAAAGCAGTAAAGCAGGAGACACAGAAATTATACTAGTTCACTACCAAACTGATAGCTACGTCTAGTCCCTTCGTTCCTGAAGGATTTTCACTATAATCAATCTGATTACAATTTCCTCAAGAGTATTCTACTGTCACAACTTGACAATACTCTCAACTTTTCAAAACGACTCAGTACAGTCGAGCCTTTGAGGATCTGACCTTAACTAGGCCAAAACAACTTTTACAAAAGAGTTGAAGTACAATTAAAATTAACTCTCACAGAGAGGATAAAAGATTAAGCTCAACTATAGAAAAACTTTCTTAAAGAAAGGGTCGGACGCTGAGTTGATTACGTAGTCCAAATGACTTAGCACGAGACTTGATTGCTCACAGAAGCAGTGCTTGTTCTCAGTAAATATTTCAGCAGAATTTCAGCAAGCTTTTTCACAGTATGTTCATTCCTTCTTCAATGGATACCATGAGGTATATATAGGAGTTCCAAGGATATAACCGTTAAGGTAAAAATGGCTCCTTACCATTGAGTAAGGTAAATTCAAAATGCTATCTCTTTCTTGCTTTGCAGAGAATATCCCAGTAGTACATGTTACCGTTTTTGTACTACCTTGCTTGTACGATTTTTGTCTTGTAGTTAAAGGTTTCACCTTTGATACCTCGTACAACAATTTAAGCGCTCAAGATCAATTTTGAAATCCGTTCCAGAAACTTCTGAGAGGTAGAGCAACAACGTGACTAACACGTGATTAGAAGTGAGGTTCAGAAGCTCGCTCAGAATCGGAAGTTCAGACGCTCGTTCAGAATCGGAAGTTCAGACGCTCGTTCAAAATCGGAAGTTCGGACGCTTGTAGCAATTGGATAAGCATAGTGTATAAAGAGGAAATTCCAGACGCTCACAAGGATGAGCCGGATGCTGACACATAGAATGAATCCTTCTCTTGAGAATTACTTTCTTCTTGCTTGAGTGGCTTAGAATATATGTATTATTAGTATCTGCACACTTCAAGAAATGTTAGAACATAAATTGTTCTCTTGTGAATACTTTGTTATCATCAAAATTAATGAGGGTCTAAACATCTCAATCGTTTAGGTTCCAACAATCTCCCCCTTTTTGATGATGACAAACATCTAAGGTAGATGAACAATTTAGTTTCAAAAAGACATTAAGGGTCTCCCCCTGAATTTAACAGTTTAGATATATATATGAACAATTCAGGTTTTAAGGCAATTTTTGGTAAGCAAATTCATCTAAGTGATTACGAAAAATCAGTAAATGTATCAGAGCATGTATTTAATAAAGTGAGATCGGATGCTGATTATATACCAAATAGATTGATTTAATCAAATATATTTCATTGTACCGAAAATTTATTAAACATTATCATAACACTAGATCAATGAATATTAGCGCAAAAAAGGCTATGTATGAAATGATATGCATGATACTTTAGTTCCAGTGTATCCATCGGATGGTGGATAATCGAATTCTCACGTGTTCAATATACCTTTCTTTCGTGTTCATCATACCTTTCTTTTACTCCCCCTTTTGTCATCAGACAAAAAGAGTGTAAAAACACATCATAGTCAAAATAAGACTTAGAAAAATTTGAACAAAAGACAGATAATTAGATCAAACATATTTATATATATAATTGTATCAACCAAATAGATTTTATATCACACACAAGTAAAAAAAAATCAAGGGTTTGGAAGAGGTGGAGGTGGGATATTGAGACGTTCGTAGAGTAGCTTCAGTGCAGTCTCTAGCTGAGTAACCTTCAAGTTTGTAGCCTTCATTTCTTCAAATTCTGCTTTGGGAATGGTGACCATTTCCATTGCAGAAGAAGAAGCAGAAGGTCCAGCTTCTAGTACAGATACAGACTTCATCTTCTGATGCTCTGCTAGCACCCAGTTGGATAACTTCAGTCTCAAATCCTTCTTCCTTTGAGCTCTCAAGAAGATTGCATCATTTGGTATGACTCATTTGATGAAGTTTCCGAGTCTTCTGAGCTCTGATTCTGTCTGAATCTGCCACTGATGCTTCACATCTTCTGGATAAAGCAAATGCAAGAAGATGGTTTCCCTATGAAGAACAACATCAGCTGTGTAAGAGTCAAACCTATTCCCAGCGTCTTCTCCCCATAAATTTCTGATAAAGACACTCAAAGCTTCACAGGTGAAGGAGAGTGCTTCATTTTCTGCCAGGTAGATTCTTCTCAGATTTTCCCTGTCATATTCTTCTAGCACTAGGGGGTCGAGGCGTGGTAATACGGCTTTGACTTTCCACGATTCAGACCATTGACTCCACGTAAACCCAATATCGAAGAGTTTGGTCACAGCAGCCCATTGGTTATAGATCTTCATGCAGTCCAAGGGTCTGATTACTGAGCATCTGAACATATCATCGAAGTATACTGTTCCGAAGTTGATGTCAGTAACTTTGCTGATTTTCCCAACAGTAGGAATGGTGGCCTTTTCAGCATTGCAGCAGCTTGAGGAGCCAGTTATCCATTCATCTTTCTTCAGAGAAGTCAGGTAAAACCTTCTGGCGTGATCCTCAGAGATCTTGGCAATCGAAAGCTGAGAGAAATCCTTAATATTGTACTTGGTAGGTGCCTTCTCATATTCCTTTAGCCCGATCTTGCTGAAAGGCTGCTTCCCCGGAGCGGGTTCCTTCCTTTTCCTAGGAATAGACCAAGGTAGCAACCTTTGTCTATCTGGTACTATCATGACAGAGACAGATGATGGGTCTCGATATTGCCTTATAACTTCAAGCCTTTTCTGCTCAAGGCAATGTGCCATGAAGGCAGCTTCATCATCTGTGATCCACCTTCCACATTCTTCCAATGTGAGTGGTTCAGACTGAGGAAGGGATAGAGGAAGATCAACAGAGAAGGGAATTGCTCTGCTTCCTGAAGCTGGTCTCAACCTTCCTTTGAAAGACATTTGGACGTGATCATCTCCATCCTTGAAGGTTGCATTTATAGGATCGACAATCTCCAATCTGGCAGCTCCAGAAGTGAAGGTTTTTAAATGCCAGGTTGAAGGACGGTTGTAGATGCTGTTATATATCTCATACTTTACAAACCGAGGTTTGTATGAGATATTTTTCTTTTCACCAGCGTCTGTTGGTTTTATGGTAAGAGTAAGTAAGGTGGGAGTGGCTTTGGTGATTTTGTAGGCTTTTGGTGAGTGGGGTTTGAAGGGATTTATGGGGGGTGTTTTGAAAAGTAGGTTAAAAGGATGAGAATGAAGCTTGGAAATGTATGTAGTGAGTGAAGTGTTTGGGGAAATTTGTGGTAGGTTGAGATTAAGTGTAGTGGATGATGGTTGGATAGGTTGTTTAGGGGCAATGGAGGTTTTCTGTTTAAGGGTTTGATGTTGTGGTGGTTGAGCAAAGGATAGTGGTGGAGCAGTAATGGTATCAGATGCAACAACAAATACAGATTCATCAGGAGAATTCAGTACCTTTGGTTCAGGTTCAGATTGCCTGACCGATCTTTTGAGCTTCATGCGGGGCGAGATCTTTGGAGCGGATCTTGAATGTCCTTCTTACGTTGTCAGGATCTTGAGATCGGCTACCGGCTTGCTCCTCTTTCTCAGAACCTGACTGATGGGAACTCGGTCCTCATCTTCTGGTTCTTCAACGGTAGGTGCAGGAGCCACCTTCTGTTTTGTTCTTCTGGTCTCTCTCGAAGGAGACTCAGCAGATCTTTTCTCACCAGGCCTTGAGCTTCTGGTGGTTTTCTTTTCCGCTTCCTCTTCCTGTTGTTCAACTTTTACCTTCTTCATCATGGACCTAGTAAGCAATTTCATTCTTACCAGGCTGTTGACTCCAAAAGTGTCAGGAATCACAATATTATCAGCACCAAAATACTTTGCCTTCTCCTGATCTGGTAAAGCAGTCAGCTTGTTTATGACCAGATTCTTGTCCATCATTTTGGTGAGCAAGACACCATACGGAATGAACTTGTAGGTATTCTTCTTGTCAGCAACACCTTTTCTTGAGTTGACTAGAGCATTGGCGAGTTGTTGTGGATTAACCTTGGCGAGTTCACCTTGTTTCCAGCCATGAAATGTCTCATGATGAACTTACGCTCGTAGTTGACAATGTCACTAGAGCCACCTTCAACAGACGCTCTTGGTGATTATCTTATGAAGAACTCAAAATGGCTTTTCAGATTCTTGGCGAAGAGGTGTTTCACCGATTCTTTCACCGCCTTGGTAGTTCTCAAACAGATCATTGTTGACCTTCTCAATCCCATGAAAGCGCCACCATTCTGAATAAAAGACGATGCCTTCACACGGACACCCAGTGACTTCAGAAATATTTTTGATGGAAAAAATAAACTTAAAACCTTTCACTGTTCCTTCAAAGATGCCACCTTTATGTAACCGAACGTTACCCCAAAGTTCTTTAATCGCAGTCACCAGAACCTCAACCGGATTCCAGAAGAAATATTGTTCCCAGCCCATTGCCTTGAACCCATTGAAGAAGTCGAAGCCATAGAGCTTGAAGTTTTCCAAATCAACTCAATTTTCTAACAGGACTTTTCCTTCAGTCATGGTGTTATAGATAGCTGTATATTCAGATGTTGTTACTCCAGCCATGAGTGCAGTTGAGAGAAGGAGGTGATGAAGGTTTTAGGGTTTAAGCACACACACGGAGAGGGAGAGGGAAAGAGAGAACGAGTACAGTTTTGCAGAAAACACAGAGTGAGCGAAAAATGTGGAGTAGTGGGAAAGTTAAAGGAGAATGGTACAGTTATTTTTCAAAAATATCGCTTCGTATTCTCTTATAAAAATAAATCAAAAAGAAAAGAAAATAAAGATTCGCTTTTTCATTAAATGCGGACGCCAAAATAAAAGTAAAAGATTTTATCGAAGAACGTAAATAATCATGACTCAGTAGGTATGATGAGACGCTTGAGTCCTTAACACGTGTGACACGTGTGGGTGTGCTCGGACGCACGCAACCGACTTACCGGATGATGAGTTGTGATGCGTATGACAGATAGGATGCTGATGCACATACAGGCTTATGTCATATCGATCTTTGAGATTTAGTTTATCATCGACGCCGAGATTAATCATTCTTTTATAAGATGAAAGTTTAAATTTCTTCTTATAAAATTGAATCTATCTTCAAAGAAGGGTTTTGTAAATATGTCACCACCGATGATCGGTGTCTACAAATTTTATTTCTAAAATACCCTTACGAACATAGTCTCTTATAACATGATGCTTAATCTCAATGTGCTTTGCTCTAGAATGCAATATAGGATTTTTAGTAAGACATATGGCGGATGTATTATCACGAGAAGATAGGAATGTTACTCTCTTTTATCAAGTAGTCTTCAAGTTGATACTTCATCCACGAAGTTGAGAATCGCAACTTGTCACGAGATGTATTCAAATTTTCCGTTGAGAGTGCTATTGTGCTTTGCCTTTTGCTTGACCAAGACACAAGATTAGCTCCAAGGAATTGGCGGCCTCCACTTGTGCTTTTTCTTTTAATTCGATCTCCAAAGAAAATCAGCATCACGAAACCTACTAATTGGTAATCTTTTGATTTCTTATAAAGCAAACCAAGATTAGTAGTTCCTTGTAAATATCTAAATATTCTTTTAACAAAGACTTAGGTGTGATTATCTAGGATCCGATTGAAACCTAGCACACAGTGCACGAACATAATATCAGTCTTGAAGCCGTAAGATAAAGTAGAGATCCAATCATACCTCTGTATAGCTTCGATCTACCTTCTTACCAATTTCATCTTTACTCGAGAAGCGGTAGGATGCATAGGCGTGCTCATCGGCTTGCAATCCAAAGATCTTGAATTTCTTCAATAATTCTTTGATGTATTTGCTTTGATGAATATAAATACCATCAACTGCATTGCTTGATTTGTATTCCAAGGAAGAACTTCAATTCTCCCATCATGCTCATCTCAAATTCAAGCTGCAAAAGCTTAGAAAATTCTTTGCAAAGATTTTCATTAGTGGCTCCAAAAATAATGTCATCAACATATATTTGAACAAGTATGAAATGCTTGTTTGAGGTTTTTCTGAAAAGAGTAGTGTCAACTAAACCTCTTGTAAATCCATTTTCCATTAAAAAGGAACTTAGTCTATCATACCATGCTCTGGGAGCTTGCTTGAGACCATATAGTGCCTTTTTAAGTTTAAAAACATGTTCAGGAAATTCAATATCTTCAAAACCAGGAGGTTGTTTAACATAAACTTCTTCAGTTATAAAACCATTTAGAAAAGCACTTTTCACATCCATTTGATATAAAGTTATCTCATGATGTGCTGCAAATGATAGTAAAATACGAATAGCTTCTAATCTTGCAACAGGTGCAAAAGTTTCAGTGAAATCAATACCTTCTTCTTGTGAGTAGCCTTGAGCAACTAACCTTGCCTTATTTCTCACAACTTTACCGTCTTCATCAAGCTTGTTTCTGAATACCCATTTAGTACCAATAGCTTGCTTATCTTCTGGTAGAGTGACTAGCTTCCAGACATCATTCCTTTGGAACTGATTTAACTCATCTTGCATAGCTAGAATCCACCCTTCATCTTCCAAAGCTTGATCAATCGTCTTAGGTTCCATCTCAGAGAGAAGTGCAAAATCAGCATGCTCCTTGAAGGAGGATCTGGTTCGTACTTTGTCACTAGGTTCTCCTATGATTTGATCTTTTGGATGATTGGTTTTGTACTTCCAGCCTTTTTCTTGCTTGACTTCCGCTGAGTCGAATTCTTCGTCTTGTCACCACCGGATGATGAAGATGTATTTTCACCGTCTGGCTTTTCACCGAGGTTTAAATCAAAATAACTCATCTAGCTCGACATTGCGATGTCGGGCTTCTTATCATCAAACTTGACATGAATGGACTCTTCAACTGTCAAAGTTTCTTTGTTGTATACTCTAAAAGCTTTAGATCTTTCAGAATATCCCAAAAAGATTCCTTTGTCAGCCTTGGAATCAAACTTACCAAGCTGATCTTTAGTATTCAGGATATAACAAATACAACCAAAAGGATGAAAGTAAGAAATGTTTGGTTTTCTTCCTTTCCACAATTCATAAGGAGTCTTATTCAACATATAAAACATTATCAATAGAAGGAAGAGAGCCTTTACCTATGCGACCAATTCCAACTATTTTACCTTTCTGGTTTCCTCCGAAACCAACGAATCCAGCTTCTCTAGGTCTTAGTTCTTGGAACATATGCTTTTCTCCCGTCATGTGACGCGAGCATCCACTGTCTAAGTACCAAGACTGGTGTGTTGACTTTGTTGCTAAGCATGTCTGCAACATAGACTATTTTATCTTTAGGTACCCATATCTTTCTGGGTCCTTTCTTGTTAGTTCTTGAAGGAGGCTTATCCTTCTTAGTTTTAAAAACATTACATGCACTTTTCAAATGACCAGATTTATTACAATAAGTATAATGTAAGCATTTACTATGGCTATGGGATTTATCGATCTTTGAATTATTTTCCAAAAGGGTTTCATCTGGTATATAGCCAAGACCATGAGTTGTCGCTTTCTCGACACCCTGCATCATTGAAGCTTGCTTGCTTGAGTTACACTCTCTGCAAGAAACTTTTGAAATGCTTGTTCATAGTCATTTGATTTGCGATTAGGATCGCTGTAACTACGTAACTCTTAGCTTGAGAGCTCTCACCTGGTTGCTTGTTAGCTTCCAGACGCCGTTATCAACCGTGACGCGATTTTCGCCACTTCTAGTTCTCTTCATCGAGTATGAGTTTTCATTACGTAAGGAATGAAAATCTTGTGATAGTTTTAAAAATTTCTTTTTCAAGTTCTTATACTCAAGAGAGAGTGGCAAAGTCCTTAAGAAGATCATCAAAAGCAAGTTGAAGTTCGTGAGTAGGAATCATATACTATTACCTCTTCAACATCTTCTTACGACTAATGTCGATTATGCGCCATGAGGCAATGTGAGCTTCTTCTTTATCTTCCTCGAGGAGGATAAGTCAAGATCTTCCCATGTTGCCATGAGACCTTTCTTCTTTTTCTTGAAGGAGCTTCTTGTGGGCTTTTCTTTAAGATTAGGACACTCGGATTTGAAATGTCCAGGCTTCTTACATTCGTAGCAAATGACTTGGGCTTTGTCCTTGTCTTTTCTCCTTCTTGTCCTTTGAATCTTTCTTCTGAAACTTCCTTCTAAAGTTTCTTTTCTTCCACATTCTCTGGATCTTCTTAGATATGAATGCAAGCTCATCATCTGATCCATCAGAGTCTCCTTCTGAAGCTTCATCATCTGATTCTTCTTCTTCAGCCTGAAAAGCTTTAGAAGTACTAGGTTTATGTTGATTAACTTTTAAAGCAATAGACTTACTCTTTTTGGTAGGTTCTTCTTCATTTAGCTCAAGTTCATGAGCTTTTAGGGAACTCATAAGATCTTCAAGCCGAAGAACATTCAGATCTTTTGCTTCTTGAATAGCAGTGATTTTGGGTCTCCACTGCCTTGTCAAGCTTCTCAAAATCTTTCTCACATGATCAGGTGTGGTATAACTTTTTCCAAGGGCTTGCAACCCATGAACAAGTGTTTGGAATCTTCCAAACATGGTTTCAATGTTTTCTCCATTTTCCATTTTGAATAGTTCATATTGGCGAACCATCATGCTAGCCTTCGTTTCTCTTACTTGGACAGAACCCTCATAAGACAACACAAGAGAATCCCAGATTTCTTTGGCAGTATCAAACTTGCCACATTTATCATATTCTCTTTCACATAGCACGGATGAGAATAAATCCGCCCTACGGTTGGTTTGATATCTCTTTTCTCGATCATCGGACCGCTTTTCCCTTGATATTGCAACGCCAAGGGCATTAGCGGGAAGAATGTATCCGCTTTCAACTATATCCCACAAATCAAGACTTTGTGCCTCAAGGAATGCTTTCATCTTATCCTTCCAGTAATCAAATTTTTCTCCATTGAATAGAGGAGGTCGGTTCATATGACCACCTTGATGAGACATGTTCACAATATAGAATCTTTTCTCTTGACACTTTGTTAAGTGCTCAACCAAGAGGCCGAGCTCTGGTACCAACTGCACGTGAACACAAGAAGGGGGGGTTGAATTGTGTTTACAAACTTTTCGTAAACTTTAAGTTAGAAATACTATAGAACGCAAGTTTTTCAAAATTGTTTGTTTATCGGATGCTGGGTATAACCGGACTGAAAAAGCGATTTGATAAAACTTGTTTTTAACGCAAAGAAGATAAAAATGAATAGAAAGCAGTAAAGCAGGAGACACAGAAATTATACTAGTTCACTACCAAACTGATAGCTACGTCTAGTCCCTTCGTTCCTGAAGGATTTTCACTATAATCAATCTGATTACAATTTCCTCAAGAGTATTCTACTGTCACAACTTGACAATACTCTCAACTTTTCAAAACGACTCAGTACAGTCGAGCCTTTGAGGATACAGCCTTAACTAGGCCAAAACAACTTTTACAAAAGAGTTGAAGTACAGTTAAAATTAACTCTCACAGAGAGGATAAAAGATTAAGCTCAACTATAGAAAAACTTTCTTAAAGAAAGGGTCGGACGCTGAGTTCAGTTCTGTAGTCCAGAGACTTAGCACGAGACTTGATTGCTCACAGAAGCAGTGCTTGTTCTCAGTAAATATTTCAGCAGAATTTCAGCAAGCTTTTTCACAGTATGTTCATTCCTTCTTCAATGGATACCATGAGGTATATATAGGAGTTCCAAGGATATAACCGTTAAGGTAAAAATGGCTCCTTACCATTGAGTAAGGTAAATTCAAAATGCTGTCTCTTTCTTGCTTTGCAGAGAATATCCCAGTAGTACATGTTACCGTTTTTGTACTACCTTGCTTGTACGATTTTTGTCTTGTAGTTAAAGGTTTCACCTTTGATACCTCGTACAACAATTTTAGCGCTCAAGATCAATTTTGAAATCCGTTCCAGAAACTTCTGAGAGGTAGAGCAGCAACGTGACTAACACGTGATTAGAAGTGAGGTTCAGACGCTCGCTCAGAATCGGAAGTTCGGACGCTCGTTCAGAATCGGAAGTTCAGACGCTCGTTCAAAATCGGAAGTTCGGACGCTTGTAGCAATTGGATAAGCATAGTGTATAAAGAGGAAATTCCAGACGCTCACAAGGATGAGCCGGATGCTGACACATAGAATGAATCCTTCTCTTGAGAATTACTTTCTTCTTGCTTGAGTGGCTTAGAATATACGTATTATTAGTATCTGCACACTTCAAGAAATGTTAGAACATAAATTGTTCTCTTGTGAATACTTTGTTATCATCAAAATTAATGAGGGTCTAAACATCTCAATTGTTTAGGTTCCAACAGGCTTGTCTGCAAGTGGTTGGCAGTTGTCTCCAACCCCCCACACTTGTTTGATTTCCTCTCTGTTAACTCCATTGAGTTGTAGAGGGATGAACTGAATTGTCAATTTGCGTTGTTTACTGAGTTGTGATTAGTTGAAATGAATTGCTTATACTGCTAAACTGTTTCGCACTATATTGAGCTTGGCATGAATATTATTTGATATGCGTTAAATAATTATTCAATTTGCTTCGTGAATTATCGTATGCAGCAACCTATTCACTGGAGTGCAAGAGTTTAGTCAAGTCGTTGAGTTATCGTGATATTTTTGAGCTTCGATCCGATTAACCTAGGGTGCTAGGATCCCCTAAACGGCTCCGGCTGGTTCTTTGGCAGCTTAGCTAGACGTCGTAGCGTCAAGGAACCTGAGCTGAATGTCCTAAGGTGAGCGGAGAGCCCAAGGCTACGGCTGGTATTCAGTGGATGGATCGGCGTTACTTTCCAGAAATTGTTAAGTGTCGTGAGAATATGAATCTTGAGTTGAGTCTTGTGAGAGTCTTGAGTTGCGTCTTGAGTACTGTGTATATAGTTGTTTTTGCCTATTGTTATGATTGTTATTACCTGATTTATTGAGAAGTTGACCTTTTCCCGTGGTGCCTTCAACCAATGATGGTGACCCAGGCGATGACGAAGAGCGTGCTGATACCGGCGATGAGGACATCGTCGGAGATCATCTTTGATTTTCCAGACTTTGAGATGCCTGCGGCGATGGAGTTCGACCCCATCTCCCGTCGTGTTGTTTATACTGGGGATGTTGTATAGAGCTTCCGAGAGGGTGGTATGGTAGTGAGACAGGAGAATTCACGACACACAGTGAGCTTCCCAATTCGGATGACGCAGGTGGTGGACGCTTGGTAAGTTATTCAGGGAGTGAGAACTATGCCAGCATCATCTTCCTCACCAGAGGGACCCCTCGAGATCCCGAGGCGTACTGCTTCCCGACTTGTTTCCCGAGGACAAGGACCGAGGGTTCGATGGACTGCTCGTAAGAGCGTGATCAGACGTGGGACTGCAGGAGCTTCTACTTTCAGGGCGGCTGTTACTCTGAGTCCTTTGGCAGAGCCTGAGCCTGAGCCAGTAGCAGAGCCGACCTCCCCCATGCTTGATAGGAACCCTACTCCGCTGGTGGGCCCTCCTCATGTGTGTAGCGTGTGCAGAGAGGTGGGATGTAGCGGTACAGGTGCTGCGGAGGATGGGCTAGTAGGAGAGGGTGTACCTGAGGAGGTACTAGCGGCTATACCCTTCATTGACTTGACTGGCGAGGACCCGATGGATGACGAGGAGGAGGAGGATCCGTTTGAGGATCCGGATAGTTATCTGTAGTTGCCGTGATTGTCTGACTGTTGTTATATTATTTTGGATGACTATAGTATATGCTACTAGTGTGCAGTTTGTTTTCGTGACCAGTCGGGCTTGGAGTATTGTTTTTTGTTTGTTTGTATATTGCAGGGTAGACTGGTGGCATACTTTTGGAGCAGCCCCCTGCGTGGGTGTCTGTCGGGAGTACCCCCGGGGTATGATTGCTCTCATGAGGGTCTTCATACCGTAGGTGTATTCTTTTGTACATTTTCATGCATTGCTTTATTTTGTACGTACTGTTTATGCAGACTTGGTTATGTAGATATGTATGTATTTCCAGTGCTTGAGTCTTGTGTCTAGTTTTCACCATGTTTCGAAAACGCAGTGGCAACTCTATGTGTACTTTGCGGATGTGACTGTTTTAAAAAAAAAGACCATATTTTTAAAAGGACAGAAGAGTACTATTTTAAAAATGCATTGCATACAGGTTTAGTTCTAGTTTAGTAGCGGTTCGGAACAGGTCGTTACATTCCATGTCAGAAACATCACCAGTTTGACCATTATGAAAATTAATAAACTTGTAGAATGAGGTGGGAGCTCCTTGATAGGCATCAGTGATGCTATCAAAATTCATCAATGGATGAATGAGCTCACCATCTGGTCGAAGTTCTGTGATGGCGATAATGTCGAACAAAGTGGGAGTCATCATGCCGTAAGGAAAATGGAAAGTGTTGGTGGCTTTGTTCCAGAAGAAAATTGACGCGCCAATCATGGCAGTGTCTAACTTAACAGGATGCTTTGAGAGCTGAATCAAGTCATAGATGCCTAAGTCATGTCAGGTTTGAGACTTGGCATCTTCAACCCTTTTGATCCAGACCTTGTACCTGTCAACTTCCAAAGGATTAGGGGGAGTTCTAAAAAGCCTTGAGCTTTTGAAGAAAGGGTGAACAGGCAAGGAGGAAGATGAAACCGGAATGTCAGTGATACCTATCGTATTCAAAAAAGAGTCCTTGAACTCATTAAGGGCAGTTTCAAAGGAGAAACAGGGACCCATATAACCTTGAAGGGGACTTACCTGGAATGACTCTTCTTCAAAAGGAAAAATTACCTTTGATTTTTGCCACAAATCTGAATTTTCTAGAATAGGATTCTGCATGATTTTGTGGTTGTTGGGTTGCTTGATGAAGCCATGGAGGAAATGGTCCTGACAGCTAAGTTGCAGAGTTTAGGAAGATGAAGGGTTATGGTGAAGGCGAATGGTTGAAGAAGAAAGAAGCGAAATTTTTTCGTGGCTAGGCTATTTATAGGAAACTGACTTGACATAGCCCACCTAGGCCATCATGAGCCTACTCTGATGAGAAACGTGGTGATTGGACGGAGTTGATGGTCATAATGGTTGGCGATTATGCGAGAAATAAGGAAACTGCTAAAGTTTTGTTTTTTCTCCTAGCCGTCGAAAACCAAAACCTGGGGAGCATTTGTTGGGATGCCAAAATAAATTTTGGTTTTAGATAGGTCCTGTTTGATAGAAAGTCAAAGGATGTCAAGGTGTTGTCTGACGCAGAGAAGCTGACAGGTTTAATGTTGACTAAAGGGATGCTTTGGCCGAAATATCAAGCCAAGTAATGGAGATGGTGAAAAGAAACTAATTCTTTGAGGATATGAGGAAAGATGAGCAGAGTTAAGCGTCATCAGAAGAATTTGAAGGTTTGGTCGAAGACATGAAATAAGTACAAAAATGGCTAAGTGTTGAAGCCCATAAGCCATAGCTACAGTCAAAATTAGCATATTTCGACTAGAAACACAATCGTGGTTTTCTGTCGAAATACATGCTAATTCATTGAAACAGCCAGGGTGACTAATGTTGTAGCTTAGACAAGTGCACCTGATAATAACTCGTAATAGAGTGGAGTATATTTAAGACTCCGAATTTCGAATCCACAGGAAATGCGCAATTACTAACGTAGTAAAGATCCTATGTTATTTAAACGAACGATAGTTGCGGTTTTAAGAATGTAACAATCAAACTAAAGCAAATTAAAGATTAAACAATGCGCAAGAACGAGATAAGAACAATTATGGGAAGCCTAGGGGAACCGGATTCACCAATACTTAGTCCCTGAATTTACTAGTTAATAACTATGAGCTATATTTCCTGGTTGAAAGCTGATCTCCCACTCTAATATTATTAACACCTAATGATCATGCAATATTAACAGTCTTCTCCCAAACCAATATCCCAAATGATCATGCAAGATAAATAGAAGGAAGAGCATTAAGCAACAATGGAGTTGTTAATTTAATAACCGATTAGAAACAATCAATTATCCTTGATCCGACATAATACGTGAGTTTAATTATTCTTAGAGTTCTGTTAACTAATTATGGTACGATCGCCTCCAATTCAATTAACTTGTTAAAGGGTGATCAAGCCTTATAGGATTAAGCATGCTAAGAACAATACACTCAACAGGATAATAGGAAACTCATAGAATTAACTAAATAAATATAAAAACATAATACAGGATCCCCACTACAAGAAATCACATGTATACCGACGACCTATTACCAACGGTCAGTGGCCGTCGCCAAAAACACGGCTTTTCCGATGGCTTTGCCTGTCAGTAAGTTCTATCCGGCGTATGCTCAACGGTACCGACGGCCTGGGTTGTTGGTAATGTTGAGCGTACGCCGGATTGGACTTACCGATGGGAAAAGCCATCGAAAAAGTCGTGTTTTTGGTGACGTCGGTAATAGGCCATCGGTATACCCGTGATTAATTTTCGGTTTCCCGCTGTTTTTCACATTCCGATGACATTAACCCATCGGTATTTGAAAATGGCCGTCGGTAAACCCGAGAAAGTTTCCGACGGGTTTAGCCCGTCAGTAAGGTTAATGTGGCCATCGATAAAGTCTGGATATAACCAGACGAAAACCCCTTCTTCCGTTTCCCAGTTTTACTTCTCTTCTCTTCTTCTCTCTCTTTTCCGTTCTCCCTCTCCCAGTGCCGCCGCCACCACCACCTCTCTTCCGTCCTCCCTCTCCCAATGCCGCGCCGCCACCACGTTTGCCTCTGCCGGGGCCGCGCATCCACTGCCCCTCTGTTACTGGTCTTCCACCACTCTCTCTCTCACTGAAGTTGGCTCCCATAGTGCATCCACTGCCCCTCCCCGCGCCACCATCACTCCGCCGCGCTGAAGCTGACGTCGGAGAGGAGAAACTGCGACACCACCACCTATTCGCTGAAGTTGACACCGTCGCCGTTGCTCGAGTTTGTCACCGCCACGCCTGAAGAACCACATCGTCGTTCCTCACAAACCACACCCTCTGTTGACCACGACCTTAAGGCTATTGATTTTGGGCTTTCCATATTCTTCAAGCGTCAGTTTTGTTTGGTTGAGGTATGGACCTGAATATGAATTAATGTTGAATAGTTTGGATGCGACATTATTGGCTTTACGTGAGTTCTGTTTGTAATTTGAAATAGCACAAGTAGGAATTTCTTAATTGTAGCTCGTTTAGGGTTTGTGGTTAAAATTTCTGCTTGATCGATAATGAGCACTGCAATTGGTTGCTAGTGGTTACGATGCCTGTGATTCCTGAGTAGTGTAGCATTATGCGTTTCGCTGTTAACAAGATTGGTCATTCCCACTTCTTCTTCTCCTTATCCAATTTTTCTGTTTTTGTTTATTTTTTCAAGGGTTTGCTGAATTGGTCTTCTGCTTGCTGCAGTTGAAAAAGGAAGTAGTCTTACCTTTGATTGTTCTCCTTCTGGTCCCTGTGTCCCCTGCCTCTACTCCGAGAAGGTTCCCTTTTCCTTTTTCCCCCTCAAATTGGTGTTTGATATTATACTGGATTTCGTTTTTCTTTTTTTCCTTTCTGAATGATAATTGGAATTGTTCATAAATACTTTACACTAAGAATTTATTCAGTGTTTGCACAATTTTTGTAGAAAAATAATTGAACGGTGTAATTGTAGTTATTTTTCATTTTGTAGCCAACTAATATGAATATGCAGATTTGACTCCAATTTATGTACTAATAATGAGTTATTTGTTGTTTTAAGACTACTTGGACATAAGGAATTTAAGGGGATTATGTATCTTTGTACATAATTGTTTATGAACACTTGCTTTCAAGAGGATTCATATTAGTTAGATGAGTTGTTTAGATGGTTTTGATATTCTGGTGTGGTTTTGATATTCTTGTTTATAGCTTATTAGTTTCTGCTAACAGAAGAAGCTTTGTTTCATAGGCCTCAAAGACCGCCACCTCCACCACTACGCCGCGCCACCACAGCCGCCACCACCGCTCGTGCCTCTACCACTACTTGTGAGATCGAGGTATGCACTCTAATGAAATGTTGGTTAACTCATTGGGTGGAAAAGGGTTGGCTATTGACCCCTACACCAACATATTTCTTTGTTTTGCTTCATAGTTCTCTCCACAGAGTGAATTTTGAAGTGATGTGTGTTTTTTGCTGCCAAAAAGTTATTATGTTAAAGTGATGCATAGTTCTCTCCACAGAGGGAATTTTGTTTGATGTATGTCTTACGTTAGAAAGTAGAGAAACAGATCTATTCATATAGCTAACCATTAAAAAATATTTGGATATTATTAACTAAACATGTAGTTGATTGTTCCTATGGAAAGCTAGAAATAATACATGAGGAAAGCTAGAAATTTTGTTCTCCCATACACAGGGCATGATGCCATCTTTTATATAGAAGTGAATATCATTTTCAGCATACTTTTTTATTTCAAATACTTTTTTATTTCAGCAAGTCGACAGTGTTGTACAACCGATATAATTAATAAATCATCAAGTGGCTTGTAGAATTTGTTATATACCACATCAGAACTATCTCTTTTCTAATTGCGTTTACAATATTAGCTAAACTTGAAGGTTGTATATTTTTTTCTTCTAGAATCAATTGAAAACATACGAAACTATTATAACGACAAAATGGTTATGATTATAACCTGGTATGATTAAACTTATAAGGACTTCAAAATAAATGTTTAATTATGTAAAATTTACAAACCGGTCTAAAAAAATTTCTAGAAATTTTTTTTAAAACAAATTGCTATTAACGAAAACAAAATTGATGCACATTGAACAACTTGAGGTCTTTTTCCCGAGCTTTATTGTTGGGCGTGCCATCTGCTAGCTCAACATCATCTATTGTGCATCAGTCATTTCATGCTAATTATTTACTTTCATCACTTTGACTTTTCTTGCCTACCTAAACCTGCAAAACAAGCAAGTTTGTGTTTAAATAAAATGCATTGAACATAATTATACATAATGGATGATGACAATTGCATTGCCATGTTATTTATCAATTATTGTATTGTTACATAGATGACCAAGCTCTAGTTTTGCATCCATCCATCCAACAAAGATATGGTCTGAATTTGATAAGGAAAAAAAAACCTTTTATAGTAGAAATACTTACGCCTTTTGCAGGAACCAAGAAAACATTTTTGTTAGCAAACAAAGCAAGTTCATTTACCTCAAAGCTTTAATACCCAGTTCTATCGATAAAGAGCAACTGACGACGAACACGTATCTTTGTAACAGGTAATCAATTAGTGACATGCTAGTTAAAATAAGGCTTCTAATAAAAGGTACAAATACTAACAAACAAAAGCATGTTTTCTCTAAACCTCTATTAGTAAACACTTATAATTCTATTTTTAATGTCTCTAGCTGTAGCACATTACATTCATTAAAAGACAGACACTATGCCACATCAAAGTTATTGTATTAAATGAAAGATTGATCTGACTTCAATTTAGCATGTTTTAACACAAGATCACTGATAGTTGTATCCGTCCTGTGAGTCACCAGCAATCGAAGTGAAACCCATTTCTCGACTACGTGACGATCCAATCACATATGACGATGTAGATGGAGATCAGGAATTAAATGAAGAAGTGGTAGAACCATCAAGATCTGAAGACGATGCCGAAACAGAGTGGGCAGAATGAACATAATGAAATTGTTTAACTTTTTACAATTAGAGAAATTAATGTCTAACAATATATTTTAATTTGTCAGTTACTAGTATGTATACCCGTGCAATGCACGAGGTATATTTTTAATTTTTATATAAAAGTATGTAATTTAAAAATAATACGGCAAAGGTTAGCGATGTGTAATTATAAAGAGAATATAATTAGCAGCATAGTATAGACTGTAATTATAAAAAGACATTGAAAAAGTTATTGGTAGCATAAATATTCAGTAAAATCAACTTAAGGAGGAGTTTGAGGCGAGGATGTCTCAGATGATGTCTCAGACATCATCATGTTCCCCCTCTCAGAGCCCTGAGGATCCATCTGCACCGCTCAAGGTATGGGCATATGCTGTTGGCTGCAAGAAGAAGGGTCGCCTATACGGTGCTGGCGACCTTGCCAGCAACTACAAGAAAGGAGGCCACCTCCACATCGGAGAGTCGTCAAGTAGTGGTGTTGCCACTGGTCGCTCTGCCGCGAATGAGCAGGAGATAGCCGAGCTGAAGCGGATCGTGGCCGAGCAGCAGGAGGAGTCCTGTCGGACGAGTGCCATTTTGGCTCAGGTGCTGGCACGACAGGAGCAGATGTATCAGTTGCTAACTCGCCAGTAGCCTCCTTCATCGCCTCCGCCTCCTAGTACTGATGATCATGTCGATGATGCAGATAGTGTAAAGCATCTCGATCATGATTGGTACTACCAAGACTATTAGTTCTGCTTGTACTTATATTTTTTCATATTTTCGGATATCTTTTTAGTTACTGATCTTTGTTCGTCGGATTTTTTTATTTTATTTATTATGTTTCTTTTTTTAAGTTATTTTTTAGTTTACGTTATCGCATTTTTAAATATGAGAATAAATTAATAATTAAAAGTAATCAATTAAATTAAATTAAATTAAATTAAATTACTAGCAATAGTTAATTAATTTAATAAATAAACATGTTTTAATATGAGAATAAATTATTTTTAATAATTAAATAAAGGCTAAATTACAAAATTGGTCCTCTAAGTTTATTTTAGGTTTCAATTTGGTCCTCTACGTTTTATTTGTTTCGTTTTGGTCCTCTAAGTTTTATTTTAGTTTTCAATTTGGTCCTTTCCGTCACTAAAAGTCAATTGTCCGTAGCTAGAAGTCCATTTTCCAAAATGTTATTTGACTTTTAGCTACGGACAATTGGCTTTTAGTGACGAAAAAGACCAATCTGTTGTAACTTTTAAAACGTAAGGGACCAAAACGAAACAAATAAAACATAGAGGACCAAATTGAAACCTAAAATAAACATAGATGACCAATTTTGTAATTTAGCCTTAAATAAATAAATAATTAAATTAATTTAATAGTTAATAATTTAATTAATTAATTTAATAAATTTAATAATTTAATAAATAAAATTAATTAATTAAATTAATTAATTAAATTAAATATAAAAAAATAAATTCGGCTTTATTGACGGGCTGAACTGTAGGAAAAAAAATTTCAGCTTTACCGACGAGTATGCTTGTTGGAAATATACCGAAGGGTTTAACCAGTCGGGATGTACTGACGTTTTCCGACGGACTTTTACCGACGGCACAACGGTAAAAAAAAGCCAGTCGGTAGGGATTTGCGACTCGGTAATCCGTCAGAAAAACGCATTACCGACGGTTTTTTGGGATGCCGTCGGTAATCCCGAGTTTTCTTGTAGTGCCCCTATCACCCCTAATGATGAATTTAGCTACTCATGGTAAGTGCAAGTAACATAAAATCACATGAAAAACAATAAAAACCCATAATAGATAGAATCAAATCTAAACTAGGACACCCTTTCGGTATGATGACGGTCCTTAAGCACGTTCTTCGTATTCCTCATGAGCTCTGGTGGCAAAATAGGTCTGGGCAAGAGGCTCTAAGGTTCCAGGATCAAAAGTCATGAATAGAGGGCTAAGTATGCCTATTTATAGGCTTGGCAGCGTATTAGGTCAAACTGGCTTCAAATTTTTGGGCTAGGTACGGTCGTATTGTATTTATACACAGTTGTACTGCACTTTAGTTGCGACGTTGGCCCGCACTTGTGCATTCTGCACCACCTGATAACAATTGGGTACGTTCGAACTGCCTTTGGTACGACCGTACTGGACTTTTTCTTCGACGTCAGTTTGTACTGACCATGGGTACGCCCCTACTTCTGTGCTTGAATAGGTACGGCCGTACTGACTAGATGTCAAGCCGTACTGCAAGTCCAGAATTGCAAAAAATCTCCAAATCTTGCCAATTTTTTGTCCATTTTCGCATCTTTTGCTCCAAGTGTTGTCTTTGTGATATTTCTGCAAAATGGGACACAAATGAGTACTTTTATACTTTAAATAACACAAATTAACAAGTTTTAGTACTAAAAATACCCCATAAAAATAGATAAATTTGAGTGTCAACAACTAAGTCTTGGGGACTTGGTGAATCTTTTGACGAAGTGCTAAGTTGATATCAAAGTGGCCAAACTTGGTGCTGTTAGAATGCAAGAAGATTGTTAAAGCCAACGAAGACTTGTTAAGATTGACTCAATGTCTAAGTATTAGTTAGCGCAGAGTTAGAACTGTCTAAGTTAGATTGCATCGAATAAGCTTAGGACAAATGTAACTGCAAGACATAGGTTTAACTGCTTAATACGTGTCAAGCAGATAGGTAGTCAGCTACTTTACAAATTTTCTATAAATACGTAGTCGAATGTTGTATTTGGGGTTGGATACTTGATCGATTTCCCTACGTCTCACGCATCGCAGACTCGCAGATTGACATCAAGTATATCTTCCACCCTTTCAATTCAATGCAAATTTACTCTCTAGTCATTTACATTCTTCGTCTATTTTACTCTTCTGCAACTTTACATTCATGTTCTTTAAATTGCTACACTTTTATATTTCAGTTCGTCTACTTTTCTGCATTTTATTTCCTGCCCCTTTTACATTTCTGCATTTTTTACATTCCTGCACTTGTTTTTAAACTTCATTTACATTCCCGCACCCTTTCAATTCATGTCTAATTTTACTCGCTTTTCATTTTACTTTCAGTCTTTCAAATACTCAAAAACCATAAAAAAATTACTTTGATGTTCTTCTCGTTTTTACTGTCAATTTCAAACTCCATTACATTTCCATTTCTCATACGTTCATTCAAACCATTTTTCTTCACATTCTGTGTAACTGTCAACTTGATGAGAATCCTTGGCAGAATTGCTAAGTTGAGTCTCAATATTAGAAAAATAGAGATTTTGGGAAAATTCTTGGTCTTATTTGACTAAGTTGATTTCTTGACGAACCACTGATTTTAACATAAAACCCGTTATTAGACGAGATTATCGCGTAGCTTGTAGAATTTATAATCGTTTTGACAAATCATTTGTTTTATTATGGATTTGGTAGACATATGCCCGTCAAACAAAAAATCCCAGTAAACTACGACATAGAAAGTTGTATAAATTGTGTTTTGTTCTTGGATTCATCTGTTGGAATCACTTGTATGTGATTAGTAAAAGAGTGATTCTTCTTGACATAGTGGCTAATTTCCATTGCATAACCGCCATGAAAAAGGGAGGCCTCATAGAACCCATTTTGGTCTGTCGTCCCCGATAATTTTTGTAGCCCCCACTCGTGAAGCAATTTGTCCACAACATCCCCTGCAGGCAAGTTCTTGAAATTGTTATCTATCAAGCAAATCTTATAGCAACCTTGTGGTGACCATGCTGTCCACATTACAATGCCTTGAACCTTTGGGTGGGAGTGTGCTTCTCTAAGAACCTGCTCAAAGTACTCTGCCTGCACAAATCATAAACGAAAAACTAACATGATGGAAGGTGAGTGCGATTTTCCTAAGAAACAAGGGGAGTGAGTGTTTGTTTTGAAACTAGAAGGAATGTGCATGTGCCAGTTAAGCATATTTTAGGGAAGTGAGTGCAATTTTCTTATTGACTTTACCTGATTAGGTTGGCTTGCAACATCTACTTCAGTAATCCATATTGGAAAACCAGTGGAAGCAAGGGTATCAATGGAAGTTCTCATGTAAGGCAAGTTAGGAGGGCTAAAATTCGGGAAATGGGACTCTAGTCCAATTCCAATAGGCAGTTGACTATTCCCAGGATAACTTTGGATCTCTCTAAGCTTCTGGATGTACTTTGATGGGGTTGATAAACCGTCTCTACTATCCTCAATGGTATTATAATCATTCATGAACAAAGTGGTTTGTCCATCAATGTTGTGAACCTCATTGAACATCCTAGGTGAAAAATTTTGTCCAAGTTTACTTTCAAAGAATGAGAAGTGCAGATTTTCATTAACAACATCCCATGCAATAAGTTGGCCCTTGTATCTTGACACAACGGAATTCACCCTCTTTTCTACTGCTGAGTTAAGCTGGTCTAGTGAGAGCGAAGGAACCCAACTAGGTTGGTAACTAGGATCATCCCAAAATACATTGTGGCCTCGAACAGCGATATTGTGTTGCTTGGCAAACTGTAGCATTGCATCGGCCACCAAGTAGTTCTCCTTGCCTTGCACATATTCATTGCTGTACCACTTCATTTCATTTGCAAATGTGGTTACTGTGAACCTTGAGGTAAACCAACTTTGATATGCACTGTTGTTCAGAATGTAACTGTTTATGGCACTTCCAAATGGGAAACCTGAATTCTTCTGTGTAATAGATATACTTGCATTTGGCAAAGGACGTCCTTCTTCATCAACTACCTGGACTAATACCTTACTTTTGCGGACCTACAAAATAAGTCATAGTTAAAGTTGCTCCACAAAGTCAATATATGCAGCATAAAACTATGACAAATGTATACCTTTTGAATGCTTTGATGTTGATGAGACCTCCATTGCTTTTCAGTGAATGGTTGTAAGGAAATGCTATCGATCCAAATTTCCACTGAAGTATTGTTGCTCTACGGAATTCAACATGCATTTTGAAGAGTTGAAGAAAATTTGGGAAATTAGTAATGAATAACTTTCATTACATAAAAATATTCCCTACTCACCATTTATAAATAATACAGAAATACAATTATGAAGAACCCTCAGAAGTACCTCAAAATAGAGCTCAGCTGCTCCTGATGTATCTGCTATAAAACCACCCTTAAGCATAGACCAACAATTAGGCTCAGCAAAAATGGCACCAGCAAATTTAAATCCTTTAGTTGTTTTGACAACTGCTGTTACTGGAATACTTCCCTCACTAACTTGTATCCATGCTGCATGACCGTAATAGTGTAAATGGATTTTTAATCTTTCATTTACTAACACTAGATGTGAGGAACAATGCATAATTTATAATTTTTTAGTACAAAGTTACCTGATAAAGTATAAAACATCCCCTTTTGAAGGTAAATCTTCTGGGAGACACTGTCATGTGGTTGATTTCTGCTATGGGCTACCACATACTTGTTGCCTAATGATTCTCTATGCTCTATTATTGCATCCCCAAATGTTGTCCACCCTTGTAGTCCATCATTCAGTTCCGGGTTTTGAATGATTCCTCCTTTGTACTGAGGCTTCTGCGGGTATGACAAACACTGAGGTTGAAAACAAGTAACGCCCACGATTAGAGTGAAATTTACAGTTATATATATGTGACAACCTCAAAAATACAAATGTTAGAGAGAGAGCTCACTTCAATGCTGGCACTATAATCATAGGATAATGCTTCAGCTTCAAAACCTGTAGTGGCATATTTTTATATCAGCAGTTTTATATATTTTGGCATGCTTTCATTCAATAGTAACATCCTTAGCAACTAAAAAAACTACATGAGATTATGTCAAAAAAAAAAAACAAAAAAAAAACTACATGAGAGGACAAAGTAAGACGCTGTAAGTCGCACAAACCGATAATTACCGATAGCCACTCAAATATCATCTTGAAAACATTTCCTTATAAGTTATAAACATGCATGTTTTTCCATTTTTCTAATTGTTTAACTTCAAGATCATATTTTTCCTTACCTTGCATCTGAAGCGATATAAATCAATATTGACCCGCTATATCATTTCAAAATCATATCTTTTTTTTTTTTTGGTTACCATGTCATTGGTGCTTAGCTTTCCACGGGCCACGTGACTAGTCTACGCCAGAAACCTGGTGGCAGTGTTTTATTTTTCCCGCTTTGCTTGGTCCGTGGTCTCCCTCCCAACAGAGTTTTTGCCACATCCAAGACTCGAACTCGAGACCTTGGGATGGGATTCGAGCCCAGTTACCACTCGGACCAACCCTTGTTGGTATTTCAAAATCATATCTAATATATATATATATATAAAAGAAACTTAATTAACTATACTAAAAATATGTGGCAAAAACTCATTCATCTGTTTCCCGCAAAAAATTATTTTCTTACTAAAAACTTAATTATACTATAAGTTCCGTTTTTGCCACTTTCACTTGTGCTTATCACGGGTTTTCTAACTAGTTTAAATAAAAATAATCTTAGTCATTAATAGAAGATTGAATAACTAGGATAAATTTCTTTATTTTTTTGGCTCTTCCCTCCGCGTTAAAAAAACGAATTCTTTTCTCATTTTAGAGAAATGGTCCGCTTTTTTAATCATGGATGCATTAAATATCTCAACTAAAATTTATTTCACTTAAGTATGATTGAATTAATTGAGCCAATAAATAAAGACGTTAAATTTAGATTTAACATCTTTATTTATTGTCTCAATCGGAATAACGTGTGTAATAAAGACGTTACTCAAATTTCAAGGAACTCAAAGGAATTAAGGAGTACAATAATAATAGAGTTCTGATAAAAAACAATAATAATAGAGTTTTTATATGATAATCCTAGTGATTCGTCGATACAAACCTGCGAGAAGGAGGACACATATCAGAAGGACAGGATTCATATTTTTGTATATATCAAACCTGTTTCGGGTGATACACTTGCGTTGAGAATCTGGTCAAGAGAGAAGAAAAGGAAAAAAAAAAATGGGAAGGAGATCTTCAGATGTTCCCAAGATTTAGTGGCACTATAACAAGACGCTAAAGATATATATATATCGTAAGTTGAAGCAAACCATCGTTTTCATAAACATAATATGTGTCCGATAAGTCACAAAATTGCTTCATTTAATTGACAGTATCACCTATATTCAATAATTTTCTATAGTTTATTTCTTTCCAATACGATAAAACATATATTTCCATTCCAATACAATAAAACGCACCACAAATTTTAGCGTAGATCTGTGTTTTTTATTTTAAAAAATTAACATTTGGAAAATACTGTTGATCGGCATCTTGAAAGCAAATCTTTTACCATTCAGTTTTAATGAATTACTTTAATTGAATTGATTTTAGTACCATTTTTTTTGGTACATTGATTTTAGTACCATTTGATTTAATTAGAAACGGATCTTTATTGTTTCCTTTGATATTCCACTTACCCAAAAAAAAAAATTAATGAATTTCTTTAATTGAATTATTTTAGTAGCATTAAATTAATTTTTCTAACTTTTTGAAACATTTCTTTTTCACTATAAGAAAAAAGGGTGTTACCAATTGTCAAAAGCAGTTGGATATCATAAAAAATTGCCGATAACACCACATTTCTGGCGGCTTTTCGATGGTAGAAACCCGACGGAAAAAAGGGCCTCAAAAATCATTACCAGCGAGTTTTGAGTGGCTATCGGTAATTATCGATGGAGTAAGGTCGTCGGTAATTAACGACGGTGCTAATCATTGGTAGGTATTGAGGGAAGTAGGCATGTCGGTAGTTACCGATAGATGTAAACCGATGGACTGTCCGTTGGTAATTTGTTAATTTTTTTAATTATTAATTATATTTTTATTAAATAAATATATTTTTAATTAATTTTTAAAACTATTGTTTTAATATTTTTATTAAATATTAATAAACATCATAATCAAAAGAACGATAAAAGAAATTAAAATTATAACTAAAAACAAACTAAAGTCTACATAACGTAAAAAAAAAATTGAAGTCTCATAATGTAAAATCCAAATAAAGTCTAGTAAAATATAAAAAATTTAAATCAATCGTCCAATGTAGTAACTCTCGTAAGATAGATTGTGCACAAGGTCGTCCAAATCATTTATATTGTCCTTATCATTGCGTTGTCTTGGCTATAGTTGAGGTCAAGGCTGAGGTTGTTGCATCTGCAACATTGCCACCACCTCCTCCTATCGCGCCAGCACTTGCTACAATGTCTCATTCGTCTAACGATGCTCCTCCTCGATAGCGGCCAATCTCCGCTTCAACTTAGAAATCTCCTCTCACTCTTGAGAGCAGCGACTGGTACCGATGGACAACAATCCAATATAATCTCCCTTTCTTTTAGTTGATGGAAAGATCTCCAGCACTATATAGGTGACCCTTTTTCTTGATGTCAATAACTTCAACACAAACCGTTAGCAGTAGCGCTGCATCCTCGGGGCCAGTCGGGTTTGATGGGAAACAGGATGATGCCTGAGACCTAATTTGAGACATCATCACCTCAAACTCCTCCTATTATACATAATCAAACAAATAAGTTCAAATTTAATACTCCCTCTGAATCAGAAGCTTCCACTTGAGCACATGCATGCACCTTCACCAACCATGCAAGTGGAGAGCCACTATTTTTGACTATTTACATTTCCATTGATTTTTCTTTACAACTTGTTTTGATTACCCATTGTATTCCAGTAGATTACAGCCTGTATCTAGCTAAGATTTGGCTCATAGAAATGCTATAAATAGGAGCAAGAACCTCATGTATTGGCATCTTGAAGTTTATGAGAAATTGAGTATTTTGAGTTAGAGAGTTTTTATCTCTTGTTCCTGAGCCATTTTGGCATCAGAGCAAGTTCTTAGATCCCGGAGTTGAGTTTGAGTGACAAAATCAACGGAAAGTTGAGTGTTTTTGGTGAGCAAGAGAGTTGTCCACAGAAACTCCACTTTGCGGCCATTTTTTCGCAAAACTAACGCCGCCATCGCGTCCGAAAGGGCCAAAAACCTTGGGAACCAAAGTTTCGCGGCCAACGGAGCCTCCACGCGCCGTCACGAGCGTCGCCGGAAAGTTCTCCGGAAACTGTTCCGCCGCTGCCGGTGTTGCAGAACCACCGTGCCGGAATTTCAGAACCACCGTGCCGGAGTTGCAGACCGTCTCCGGAAAATCTGAGGTTGAAGACGACCACGTCAGCGTGCCACATCACAGACACGTGTCACCTTCAGCCACTCTCTTCGCGCCACGTGTCAAGGGAGCCACATCACCAGTCAAAGTCTACCTTTGACTCAACAGCCACCTCACCAGCCACGTCATTCTACCAGCCAACCAGAAATCGCCACGCGTCACGTTGACCAGTCAACTGCCTCGCTGTCCAAAGTTACTAAAATTACAGATAAGCCCCTATACTTTTCTGTATTTACAGTTTTACCCCTGAACTTTTGTATAATTGCTATTTGACCCCTGAACTTTTAAAAATTGTATTTTGACCCCTAAACTTTTGTATAATTGCAATTTGACCCCTAAAACTTTCAAAAATTGTATTTTGACCCCTAACCTTTTGTAAATTGCAATTTGACCCCTACAAAATTGTAAAATTACCCTCTTTATATTTTTCCCCACACAAAGTACCAGATTGTTCTTTGTTATTGGAAAAGAAATTGTGGAATTATAAAAGGTGCATTTCAAGAAAGGTCTGGCTAAGGAAAGACAAGGTTATTAAAGACGCTAATGACACCTCTTTCCCGGGAACTTCCTTGGTGTTCTAATTATAAAACTACAATCTCTAATCCCAGAACCCTAAGATTTCAAATTTTCTCCTACATCCAAAATGCCTCCTAGAAGACAACCTGCATGACGCTTACTATGGAAGACATGCGGAGACAAATAGAGGAATTACAAAACACCGTGACAGTCCAACAAGCTCAGTTGAATGAACGTGAACGGCATTCAGCGATGAATCCGAGTACTTGTTGATTCCTCATCACCCAGAACCAGGCGATCCCAGAGACAACCAAATGACGTGATGACATCAAAGTAGACATTCCAGATTTTGAAGGAAGACTTCAACGGAAGAATTTATTGATTGGCTTCAATTTGTTGAAAGGGTGTTCGAATACAAGGAGATTCTGAAGAAAAGAAGGTAAAAATTATTGCTTTGTGAAGCTAAAGAAACATGCTTCCACTTGGTGGGAAAATCTTAAAAAAGGCGAACGAGAAGGGAAGAGTAGGATCAGAACATGGGAGAAAATGCGGCGAGAACTATCCAGAAAGTTCTTACCTCCTCAATATTATCAACAAACTTTCATTCAACTACAAAATCTTCGTCAAAAGAATTTGTCGGTTGAAGAGTACGCCAGAAGAATTTGAGAAGTTGATGATGCAATGTGATGTTCAAGAGAGAGAGGAGCGGAACAATTGCTCGCTTCCTTGGAGGACTAAACCACGATATTGCCAACCCTGTTGAACTTCAACAATATTGGACATTAGAAGATGTAATTAGCCTTGCTACAAAAGTGGAGAAGCGATTACCCGGAAAGTCTAGCTACGTAAACTTCTCCTCCGCTTAATAATCCTCCTTACCCAAGAAACACCCACAGATCAACCCACTCATCGAGTAAGCCTCCATCCAAACCCATCACAACCGAAAAACAAAACCAAGGCCATCAAATGTTTCAAGTGCCAAGGTTTTGGTCATATAGCCTCAATTGCCCAACACGGAGAACCATTACCATCATCAAAGGAGAAGCTTATGAAGTATCGAGAACAAGAAGAGGTTCCGAAGGACCTGAAGGAGAAGAGGAGTTCGAGCCAAGATATGATGAAGAACTCACTATTGCGACCATGGTGAATCTTTAGTGATCGACGAAGCTTGCATACAATATCGGTAAAGAAGAACCTTGGTTAAGGCACAATATTTTCCACACTCGTTGCACTTCTGTTGGAAAAGTTTGTGATGTTATTATAGACAGTGGAAGTTGTGAAAATGTAGTTTCCAACTACATGGTGGAGAAATTGGAACTTCCTACCCAGGCACATCCACACCCTTACAAGTTGCATTGGCTCAGCAAAGGAAGTGAAGTGAAGGTTGACAAGCGATGCCTTGTGACCTTTTCCATTGGCCAGAAGTACAAGGATCAGGTTTGGTGTGATGTTGTACCTATGGATGCTTGTCATCTTCTCCTTGGAAGACCCTGGCAGTATGATCGTCATGCATTATATGATGGTTATTCCAACACCTACTCCTTTGTCAAAGATGGAGTAAAGGTCAAGCTAACTCCCTTACCACCGAGTGAGCTTGATAAAGGCAAAAAAGAAGTCAAGCCATTGGTGTCCTTAATCACAAAGGAACAACTTAAAGAAGGCTGCAGAGGAAATTCGGACCATGAGTTTTATTCTCTGCTCGAGTCAAATGAGGAGACAATTATTCCAAAGAGAAATTAAGAAGCTACTTGCAGAAATTTCCAGATGTTGTTCCGTAAGAAATTCCATCCGGACTACCACCAATGCGAGATATCCAAAGACGCTATTGACTTTATTCTGGAGCGGTCATTAGAGCAGACCGACCTACGAGAATGAGTCCTCGGGAGCATCTGAGATCCAAAGGCCAAGTTGAAGGATTATTGAAGAAAGGATTGATACAGAAAGCATTAGTCCGTGTGCGGTTCCCGCCATCCTAGTGCCCAAGAAAGATGGAAGTGGAGAATGTGTGTTGATAGTCGAGTATGTCAACAAGATTACCATCAAGTATCGGTTTCCATACCCAAACTTGATGATTTATTAGATCGATTACATGGTGCCACTATCTTTTCAAAGATTGATCTTCGTAGTGGATACCATCAGTTAGGCTAAGGCAGGAGATGAATGGAAGGCGCCTTCAAAACCAGAGATGGCCTTTATGAATGGACCGTTATGCCTTTTGGGTTGTCCAATGCCCCAAGTACATTTATGCGTCTGATGAACCAAGTCCTTCGACCTTTTATTGGTAAATTTGTTGTCGTCTATTTTGATGATATTCTAATCTTGACAAGGACAAAGAAGAACATTTAGAGCACCTTCAACAAGTCCGCAGACTCTCCGTGAGCGAAACTCTATGCCAACTTAAAGAAATGTTCTTTCTTAACCAATGAAGTTACTTTTCTTGGTTATATTATCACATCAGAAGGCATACGAGTCGACCAGAAAAGATAGAAGCAATCAACGGTTGGCCCATTCCAAAATCAATCCATGATGTGAGAAGTTTCCATGGATTAGCCTCCTTTACAGAAGATTCATCAAGAACTTTAGCTCGATTCTTTGCCCCACTCACTGCATCGCATTAAAGGAGACAAGTTTCAATGGGTGAGGCCGCCTGAAAAGTTTTGAAGAACTAAAAAGGTGTTTGGTGAAGCACGGTATTAGGCCTTCCCAATTTTGATCAAGTATTTGAAGTTAGTTGTGATGCTTCCAACACTGGAATTGGTGCTGTTCTAAGTCAAGAAGGTCATCCCATAGCCTTCTTCAGTGAAAAGCTCAACGATGCTAAACTCCGATATTCTACATATGACAAGGAGTTCTATGCAATTGTTCGTGCTTTGCAACATTGGAGCCATCATTTGCTGAATAAGGAATTCATTCTTTATTCTGATCATGAAGCATTAAAGCATTTGAACTCTCAATGAAGATTAATCGCAGGCATGCTGCTTGGAGTGAGTTTTTACAACCTTACCCTTTTCTGATCAAGCATAAGGCTGGAGTTCAAAATGTCGTTGCAGATACCCTCAGTAGACGTTATACTTTGCTTTCCTCATTACAGACAAAAGTCATCGGCTTTGAGACTATCAAGGAGTTATATCCAGATGACCCAGATTTTCAGAAGTTCTGGAATGCCACTGAATTACAATCCTCACAAGACTACTACCGGCATGAAGGATTTTTGTTCAAAGGAAAGACTTTGTGCATTCCTCAATGCTCATTACGACAAGCTATCATTTGGGAAGCACATGATGGAGGGTTAGCAGGCCATTTTGGCCGAGATAAAACCGCGTGGCCTTAGTAAAGGAGAATTTTTATTGGCCAAGACTGGAAAGAGATATAAATCGGCATATTCAAAGATGCAGAGAATCTGTCACTTGGCTAAGTCTAAAAGCCAAAACACCGGATTGTATATGCCACTTCCGGTTCGTAATCACCCTGGGAAGATGTTAGCATGGATTTTGTCTTAGGACTACCACGAGCTCGGCGTCGGAAGGATTCCATAATGGTAGTGGTAGATGATTTTCAAAGATGGCCCATTTCATTCCTTGCCAGGAAGACCAACGATCTTTGTTCAAGTTCTTTGATCTGTATTTCAAAGAAATTGTTCATCTACATGGAATTCCAAAAACCATCACTTCCGACAGAGATGTGAAATTCTTAAGCCACTTTTGGAGAACCTTGTGGAAGAAGATGGGGACTAAGCTTCAATTGATAGTGCTACCATCCCCAGGTGATGGGCAAACAGAATCTATCAACAGACTTTTGGGAAATCTACTTCGAAGCTTTGTCGGTAAAAATCTGAAGCAGTGGGATCTTATTCTTGCACAAGTTGAATTTGCTTACAACAATTCGACTAATCAAGCCACTGGAAAATGCCCTTTTGAAGTAGTATACGGCACCCGTCCGCTAAGTCCGCTTGACTTGACTCCCTCGGCTGATAAGCAACAATATAGTTCAGATGCAGAAAGTAGAGCCAAGGAGATCAAGAAGCTGCATGAACACGTTCGAGAGCGGATTCGAAAGCAGAATTCAAGAAAATCAACGACAATGCTTACAAGGTAGAACTGCCAGGAACATATGGTGTCTCTACAACTTTCAACGTCGCTGACATTTCACCATATTTAGATGATGAAGCAGAATTAAACTCGAGGGCGAGTTCTCTCCAACCCCGGGAGTATGAATCAGAAGCTTCCACTTGAGCACATGCATGCACCTTCACCAACCACGCAAGTGGAGAGCCACTATTTTTGACTATTTACATTTCCATTGATTTTTCTTTACAACTTGTTTTGATTACCCATTGTATTCCAGTAGATTACAGCCTGTATCTAGCTAAGATTTGGCTCATAGAAATGCTATAAATAGGAGCAAGAACCTCATGTATTGGCATCTTGAAGTTTATGAGAAATTGAGTATTTTGAGTTAGAGAGTTTTTCTCTCTTGTTCCTGAGCCACCCTCCGTTCTTTTTTACTCGTTGTTTTAGGTTAATTTACGATAACCAAGAAAATTAATAAATTTTTTTTGATGAAATTATTAGTCTTTTCCTATGATACCCTTGACCATTCATTACTTCATAGAATATATTTCTCTCTCTGCAATAAACAGTTAAGAGTATAATTGACAAACAAATAATTAATGTAACATTAAAATTTGAGAATGACAAGTAATTAGAAACAAAATTTCTCTAAAAAATCGATATGTAAAAAGAAATGGAGGGAGTATATCAAAACAATATAAACATTATAAAAATAATCATTATATGATAATTATTTAGTCTACCTCGATCTCTACAAAATCGTCAGTTCTCTTCCTAACATGGGTGTGGCAATGGAGCTCGTGCAAATGCACTTCTCACTCGTATCTCTGAATAGATGTAACAGAAAAATGAAATGGTAAATAAACAATAATAATGCTAATTAAGATGAACATAACGAATTAGTGTATGAATGTACTAATCAAGTTGCGTACTGCGCTTGGGTGATGGAAACTCCTGTGTATAAGCTCTCAGCCTTCTCTGATGCCCTATTTTTCTTTGCCTATGCGAAGACCTTCTAGAAGTTGGTAGATTTCCAATGAGCTCACAGACTCTCCTAAATATTATCTCCTATCCAGTAGGGTTGTTGGCCCTGAGCATATTGGAGAGGCGATGGGAGGCCCTCATGTGAAAGCTCCTCTCTCGATCGCCTCCTCATCTGAGGCCCCCAACGCAACTCTCTCTTGTATTTCAAGAACATGAATAATAATGGTTATAATAAAGTTTATGAAATAATAAAGCTAAAACAACATATGCAAAAATTGAAAATTGTAACTTACTCTAAAACGTTGAAGAAATTGGTTCAGTCAACTTTAGTGAGTTGCCCCCATGTGGTCTAATCCTGCTGATACTTCACCTCAATAACAGTTGTGATGTTCTCTGTAGTTGCTTTTGAGAGAAGGAACATTGACAATAAAAACATGTCAATCAATAAAACACATATACATGTATATTGTAATAAAAACTCAAATAATTATTTTATTAATACTTACCATTTACCTACCAATTATAACTAGGCCATCATGAAACATCTCAACCTCCTCCTCCTACTCAACCTCTTGCTCACCCTCTGACGGATCAAGTGAATAACACAGACTATACTGCTCCCCAATTGATGAATATCGGATATCGTCTGAGCCACAAAGGGTGAACTAGAAGTGTCACGCTCTGCATGTGCCTGGAACCCTGGGTTGGGAATCATATGAATCTTTGGAAAAGTTTGTGTTGGTGCAACCGATTGAGCCTGAGTAGGTGCAGTTGATGTCGTCTGTGTAGGTACAACCAGAGGGTTAGACATGCACATACCTGCAATTTGCATTAATGCAAACATTCTCTGTAGTCTTAGAATAATTGTGAAATGAAAGATTGCCTTTACTAGAATTGGTTTATGCTTACTTGTCCTAGTGTTGCGCACAATATACCTTGGCGCTTTACAAAATTTGCATTTAACTAGCGAAACATCATTTGTACCAAATTCATTGTTGTAATATAACATGCACTCATTCATACAGAAGTTGATCCTCGTAACTTCTAACCCTAGCTTGAATACTAACATCTTATCCTCATAATAACTTTTGGCAAACCATCTTTTATGGGTGTCTTGTCCAACATCATTTTCGTAACGAAATCTAATTACCCATTAGAAACATTATTATTTGACTTGCAAGCTAAAAGCCTCAGACACCTCGATTATTTAGAGTTTAGGGACCCTTCAAACCATGTTATTTGTTTCTAAAAAAATTATAAAATCTTTATGCTATCTCATTTGGAAGTTCATTAGTGTTATCATACAGATGCTTCTCGAATGGCACATTCACCCTGAGGGCTTCACAAATTATATCACGAATCAAGTCAAATTTCTCAACATATCATGTATTTGTGCAACTGCTTGGAGCACTTGTGCAATTCTCGTCAACCCCTAAATCAACAAGAGACAATTTTTCACCACGAGACAAAATTGTGACTTCTTACGTCCGGAGATGGAGATTACTGGGAAACATGTCTTTTAGGAGGCGGATCAGTAGTTGATGTGTTAGCAAAGCACGACCTTTCACTGAATACCGAGCTTAGGATTTTTTTAATTTTGTCCTTCGTTTATTGCAACTATATAGATTTTAAGTTATCTTTTATTGTTTATCAGCGTTTTGGCTTATTTTGTTGTTCTTTGGGCTATTAGCCCTCTTGGGCGAGAAGATCGGACAAAGATGGATTGAAACAATGAGAGAGGAGGTAACAGTGAGGGCAATAGACGATAATATCCTATGCAACTTTTTTGTCAAACTGTGAAGATTTGTCTCCTTCTTTACGAGACATAACGGGGTCGCACGATAGAAGCTGCCAGGTAACAAACGATACTCAAGATTTCAATTTTGGAAAATGGATTTTGAATATGACAAGTCAAATCATAACAAATGACCTATATAAGGTAAATAAACCATATTCAAATTTTCAAGTTTGGAAAATTAAGGTGCATTTGGTCCAGTTTTTTCTTGCTTTAAAGATACTTTTAAGTCAAAATTAGATAAAAGAGCTTTAAAAATTAAGCTAAAGTTGTTTGGTAGTTTTCATTTTTTAACTTATAAGTTACTTTTAAGTTAAAAGTTGTTTGGTAAGTTTTGTTTAGTATTTTTATTGTACCAATAAAAACTCACATAGAATCAAATTAAAGAAAATGGCAAAATAATTTTATAGAAACTCTTATTTTATTTTAAAGTCACCATTGAGGGTACATAATAGCATATTTCTATTTAACTTTTTATTGTATAAAAAAAATTCACATACAATCATATGAACTATAAAATATGTTTGTAAAGCTCTAGTTTTATTTAAATTTGTCATAAAGAATGTGTAGCAATTAAATTTTTTTATTGTACAAATAAAAATTCACATCATAAGTTAATTTAGAACTGAAAGTAGTATCATATTTTAATTATTTTCAGCAAAAAAAAATTCTAGTTTTTCCAACACATTTTAATTATTTAATAAATTTCATTTTAATAAGTAAGGAGAAACATTAATTGTGAGGAGAGAGGAAAGCAAACATTAATTACAAACAGAGAGAAATAAATTTAAAAAATTAAATTAAAAAAAATATAAATTACATTAATACCGAACACATTAATGTAAGCTTTTTAAAAGAAAGAGTTGAATTTTTAGTCAAAATAAAAAAGGTGTATGATGCTAACTTACTCATTCTGCTTCTAAAAAATAGGTGGGTGTAAATTAGCATAGGAATTTCACCCGTTTGGGTATTAATTATTATGTTTATATATAATATAATATAATATAATATATATATATGCTATGTATTCTTCTTTTTTTCCCCATACAAATACATGCTATATATTCTTGTTCTCGCTAGAGGACTTTGAAATAGATGATTGCTTTTCGTTGGATTTGATGGTCTGTCAATTGAGAAACAGAAATGGTTTTTTGACAACTGAAAGTTATCGCGACACCGTATATATATATACGATTCCTGCTTTTTTTAATATTTTTCTCTCTCCCGACACACAAAACGAAGAGCGGCTTGTGTCTGTTGGGGTATGATATCGACTACGTTGTCGAAAATTTTGTTTTCGAAATAACACAACTCATAAATGAAATAGGGATACTTCATATCAAAAAAAATGAGGAGGGGGGATACGAGAGAGGCTTTGGGAACTCACGCCACTTAGGGCATGTTTGATTTAGTTTTACTTTTCAGTTTTTAAAAACCATTTTACAATTCAGTTTTAAAAAAACTGTTTTTAAGAAAAAAATAAAAAAAAGTTGTTTAGTTATCCTATTTTTAAAAACTGTTTTAGAGATGAGAAAATAATAAAAATTGTTTGATAGACTTGTTTTCAAAATATGTTTTGCAAACTGAAAAACAAAAAACCTGATACACATTTTTAAATAATTTTTTTATTCACATTTTTTATTCATCATGAGTCTTTTTTTTTTTTACTAGACTTCATCATGAAACTTAAAACTCCATTTATTAATAATTAATTAAGGTACCACCATCCCATCTTCAACACTTTCTTGTAATTATTTTAACAAAAGACTTAAAGCAGGAGTAATAAATGTAGGAGCATGATATCACCATAAAAAATGGTTGGTGCGTTGCAAAAAATTCAAATTGGTCATAAAAGTAAATTAATCAAGTAACATTTACAATAACAACTCAATTAATTAAGTAAAATCTAATATCATAAAAAGTTAAATTGGTCTTCAGCCGCAATCTAATTGTTACTCTGTGCCCACATCATATTTGCTCAATAGTCATTCTTAGAGATGAATGTCTGTAGTTAAATAACTCTTCACGATCCGAGGTTTTTTGGCTCGGCCTCTATATTCTTGCACGTGATATCTTTCACCCCTATAAGGGGGAAGAAAACCTCTAGTACATAGATAGCCAGAATCAACGAGATAGAACGAACCTTTATCACTAAAGTATATGTTAGCTCTACTTGTTCATTTCATCAATAGAATATAACGTCATTATGATATTCTTACTCACCTCTAGATGGCCAAGGAAACACACCATTTGGCATATTTCCTTTTGTGACTTCATCAACCATAATATCTAAGAAAACTTTAGTTACCGTGTCAGGCCAAAGCTTTGAGCCACTATTGTCAACACTAGTTGCCATCTATCAGAAATACAAATAAGATCATTCAATATGAATTGTATATAATAATCTAAACTGAAACAAGTGCAAACAGTAACATCTATCAAATTGGCATGCTCCATATATATGAGATAAAATTACTATATCAGGTTCTGTTCCTTAATCGGAAATACAAAAAATTTAGGAGTCTCCAACAGACTGATACGTTTCAACGTTTTATCACCAAGATTCAAATCTCTAGTATGATTGTCTATATAAAAGCAACCTTACACAGGACATACTTACTCCTGAAAACTTGAACTCAAAACCCAAAAACACACCATACCCTTTATTCGTACCATGCAGGTTTCCTTTCACAGGTCTAAGCCAATTACTCCATCTCATGCCTTTCATTCTTCTTCACCATAGCATATTATCGTGAATTCTCAATGGCTTACATTTTTATTATAATTCTGTCAAGCTGCCAGTCCATTTGTGATTCCACTCCCATGTTTTAAAACCCACCTCAATTTAAGTGAGCCTCACTCCTCTTCACATCTTCACCTCTTCTCTGTCACATCCCTTTTAGCTTTTTTCCTATTTTAGTATTATCACTTCTGTCAAAATGAAACAAACACATCCCCCACTCCTCTTCACATTTTGTGATTTTGTTCAATAGTGATGGAATAAAATATAAGACTTTCTAAGATTAAAAGATGCCACCTAAATAAGATTATTCAATAGTGATTTTGTTCAAATTTTGTGCTACGGAAACAAAGAAATCAAGTTGTATGAGTCAAAATATATGAAGTATTAATCATAAGCAGATTAAGCTTTCTACATGTACATCAGGCACAAGCAGATTAAAAGATTAACAAGCTAAGCTGGCAGTTGCAAGTATACCTCATTTTTGTCATGCACAGCTGGGTTTGCTCTTCCGGTCCTTGTGGAATTGAAAGTAGACCGACCATTTTCATGAGTCCTTTCCATCTTACTTGTCTGAGGGAGAGAAGTGGATTTGTATCACAGATTCATAATTATTAGAAAATAAAAATCACGAGGCTCAAAAAGACACATGCACAATTGCATACATTTGTATCATGCTTTCAGCTAAAGAACTGAGATTTGAATTGAACATAAATATAATTTTGGAAGTGGCTAGCAAGCTATTTGTGTCATGCTTAGGATGTGTCATGCAGGCATGAACTCAAGCTTCAAATAGGCAAGGGAACGTAATTCCCTGCACCATAAATAATTTCATTCATAATGATAACTAGAAATCCAAGGTACTAACCTTCGGAAAATTAAGATCCAAAAAGCATATCGTTGCAAAAGCGTATTTGTTTTGCCTAGGACTTCTACTCATAATCCCAGCAATAACTCCACTAGTTTAATAGTATTGATATAACGGCTGCTACTGCAAACAACAATAGCTTTGGCTTCATCAATGGGACTCAAAAAGCAAATATGAATGAGGCATCCTTGGGGCATGAAAATTTTTGTTTGGTTCAAGGACAGGTTGGTTTTGATTCTGTTTCTAATGACATTACACAGGATTGAGTTGTTCAACTGCAGAATAAGTTGGTTGGAGAAAAAGGGCACTAATGAGACCCAGCCACCCCACCAACAAGACTCTTCAAATCACAAAGACAAATAAGAATCCAAAAAAAAAAAAAAAAATCCCCAAAATTTAACTTGAGAAAGAATGAAAAAACCAAAAGTAAAAAAAAGAACTTTACAGGAACTTTCAAATCCCATTATTCATAGATTTTTGACTTTTGTGATACTCACCAAATCAATGTGATAACCGATACTCAAAAAAGGAATAAGCACACTATAATTGATACTCAAAAAACAAGAACACAGATTACTTTCGGCTACCCTTCTCAGTGAAAAAAATAAACAGAACACTGCGATTAGGAAAATAGAAACGAGAATGAAACAAAAACCGAAACGAGAAATTAATCCAAAAAAAAAAACAGAAACGATAATGAAGCATAGATGGCTACACTGAAATGAAACCGAAAGATATAAAATCAAACAGAAATGCATAGGAAATAGGAAAATAGAACAGAAACGAATCGAAGCAGAGATCATTACCTGAATCGAGATGACAAGTAACGGCGGCGATTATGATTCTTCGGACTGAGAATTGGAGCTCCAGTGCTTTATGGTTCCAGTGCCATTCCCTTGCGTCGTTCAACACTTCTGAGCGAGAGAAGAAAAAGCGTTCCGCGTTGTTTTCTCTTGCTTTCGTAGTTGCATATAATTACATCTGGGCCATTAATGAAAACCGACATTTCTCCACTTCTTTTCGTTTTCAAAACTAAAACGTAAAATTGAGATGCAAATAATCTGTGAGCTGTTTTTATTTTTTAGTCCCCAAAACTAAAAAAAACTTAATACAGTTTTTAAAATTAATTTTATAAAAATAGTTATCAAACAAGTTTTTTAATTTTTTAATTTTTGAAAACTGAAAATAGTTTTTAAAAACAGTCTTACGATTCGAATTCGAAGAAAAGGATACTCACTGTGTGAAGAGTGAAGACAAAGATGTAAAAATAAAAGTAAAAAAAAAAACATGGAACCTGGGATTCCATGGGGGTATACGAACAGAACCTCCGCATAAGTATTTTAAAAGCTCCTGCCCGGAGTTTATTTGTAAGTTGCTTTTTATGAGCTCTTCTTCATATAAAATAAGCTGCCTTTTTTAAGAGATTTTTATTTTTCTAAAAAAAAAAAATGTTTGACCCAACTTCTTTTAAAGAGATAAAAAGCTAAAATAAGCTGAGCCAAACATACACTTGGTCAAACTCACGACTTAAAAACTCAGATATGGCATAAACTATTCCAATAAGGCGTAACCAAGTTATAGACAAGAGTAAGATAACAAATAAGTAACAATTGAAGATCAATATGCAATATCCTTTAGTTTTCATTATAAAACACGTGGCTAACATACAAAAAGCAATACTACATAGAAAATTGTATAAATTGTGTTGTTTTATTGGACTCATCTGTTGGAATCACTTGTATTTGATGAGTGAAAGAGTGATTCTTCTTGACTGGGTGACTAATTTCAATTTCGTAGTCGCCATGAAAAAGAAAGGCCTCAAGGAACCCATTTTTGTCTGTCGTCCCCGATAATTTTTTTAGTCCCCACTCATAAAGCAGTTTGTCAACAACATCCCCTGCAGGCAAGTTCTTGAAATTGTTGTCTACCAAGCAAATTCTATAGCAACCTTGTGGTGACCATGCTGTCCACATTAAAATGCCCTGAATATTTGGGTGGGAGTGTGCTTCTCTAAGAACCTGCTCGAAGTACTCTGCCTGCACAAATCATAAATGGAAAACTTTATAATGAATTAATGCATAGAAGTACAACAACAAAAAAAATACATTTGTGCTGAGATAATTAAGCATAAGCAATTGGTCCAACATGTATAATCAATCAAACAACACATGTTCTTTCAGCAACATTATTCTTGTTTGACAAGTGAGAATTTTTTGTGTTAGGGAAAATTACACTCGCCTTTGTTTAAATATGTTTAAATGACACATAAACCCTCTCTTATGTAAAATAAAATATTGACCTCCCCTCAATTACACACACAGGGGAGATGTGTGTGTGATTTTAACAGACATGAAGATAGGTGAGTGTAGTTTTCCCAACAAATAAGGATAATGAGTGTTTATTTTGAAAATAGAAGTGTGTAAGGTGATGTGAGTGTGATTTCCCTATTGACTTTACCTGCCTAGGTTGGCTTGCAACATCTACTTCAGTAATCCATATTGGAAAACCAGTGGAAGCAAGGGTATCAATGGAAGCTCTCATGTAAGGCAAGTTAGGAGGGCTAAAATTAGGGAAATGGGACTCTAGTCCAATTCCAATAGGCAGTTGACTATTCCCAGGATAACTTTGGATCTCTCTAAGCTTCTGGATGTACTTTGATGGGGTTGATAAGCCGTCTCTACTATCCTCAATGGTATTATAATCATTCATGAACAAAGTGGTTTGTCCATCAATGTTGTGAACCTCATTGAACATCCTAGGTGAAAAATTTTGTCCAAGTTTACTTTCAAAGAATGAGAAGTGCAGATTTTCATTAACAACATCCCATGCAATAAGTTGGCCCTTGTATCTTGACACAACGGAATTCACCCTCTTTTCTACTGCCGAGTTAAGCTGGTCTGGTGAGAGTGAAGGAACCCAACTAGGTTGGTAACTAGGATCATCCCAAAATACATTGTGGCCTCGAACAGCGATATTGTGTTTCTTAGCAAACCGTAGCATGGCATCGGCCACCAAGTAGTTCTCATTTCCTTGCGCATGCTCGGTGCTGTACCACTTCATTTCATTTGCAAATGTGGTTACTGTGAACCTTGAGGTGAACCAATGTTTATATGCACTATTATTCAGAATGTCACTGTTTATGGCACTTCCAAATGGAAAACCCCGCCTATTCAGTGTAATAGATATATTTGCGTTTGGCAAAGGGTGTCCTCCTTCATCAACTGCTTGGACTAACACCTTCTTCTTGCGGGCCTGCCAAGTCAAAATTAAACTTGTTGCATAAGGTCAATATATGCATTGGAAAACTATAACAAACATTTACCTTCTCAATGCTTTGACGTTGATGAGACCTCCATTGCTTTTCTGTGAACGGTTGTAATGAAATGCTGTCAATCCAAATTTCCACACGAGTATTATTGCTCTACACATAATTCAACATTTTGAAATGTTAAGAAAATATGGAAAATTAGTAATGAATAACTTTTATTGAATAAAAACATCCTTTGTTTACCATTTGATGAACGGTATAAAATTAATACAATTATGAAGAGCCCTCAAAATTACCTTAAAATAAAGTTCAGCTGCTCCTGATGTATCCGCTATAAAGCCACCCTTAAGCATTGACCAACATTTAGGCTCAGCAAAAATGGCACCAGCAAATTTAACTCCTTTAGTTGTTTTGACAACTGCTGTTACTGGAACATTTCCTCCTTCACTCACTTGTATCCAAGCTGCATGATTTCAACCCATAACCATATATGAACAAGAGTGCAATTGGGTTATGGATCTTTCATTTACGTTTCTAAAAATACAATAATAACACTTAATGTGAGGAACAATACAAAATTTATGATATTTGAGTACAATGCTTACCGGACAAAGTATAAAACATCCTTTTTTGTAGGTAAATTTTCTGGGAGACACTATCATGTGGTTGATTTCTGCTATGGGCTACCACATATCTGTTGCCTAACGATTCTCTATGTTCTATTATCGCATCCCCGAATGTTGTCCACCCTTGTACTCCATCATTCAGTTCCGGGTTTCGAATGATTCCTCCGTTGTACTGAGGCTTCTGCGGGTATGCCAAACACTGAGGTTGAAAACAAGTAACACCCACGATTAGAGTGAAATTTTCAGTTATATATATGTGACAACCTCAAAAATACAAATGTTAGAGAGAGAGCTCACTTCAATGCAGGCACTGTAATCATAAGATAATGCTTCAGCTTCAAAACCTGTTGTGGCGTACTTTTATATTAGTAGCAGTTTTATATATTCTCACATGCATTTATTCAACAGTAGCGTTGTTAGCAACTAAAAAAATAAAACTATACAAGAGAGCCATATACGACGTTGTAAGGCTCACAGAAATTTTTTAAATTTTTTTATTTTTCCCACTCAATGTTCATAAATCGAATTTTTTTTTTTTCCAAAAAACAATCCCTGTGTATTTACTCTATTGCAAAATGTTATCCTGAACCCGCTTTTAATTGTTTGACTTCAATATTATATTTTTTTTTCTTAGATTTCATCAGAAGTGATATAAGTTAATATCGACCGCTATATCAGTGTCAAAATTTTAAAAAGGAAGAGAGAACCTCTCTTCTCAGATAAGAGAAAAGACTTGTTTTTTCTTCCGAACCCACCTAGTTAGCCTTTTAAGCTGACTGAATTCATCGAAGTATGATCGCACGGTTTAGGGTCGCTATGAGACTATTTTTTATTTGATCAATTGAGAGTGTTTTACTCATTAGTCTCTTAATATAGTGACTCTACAAAGATTTAAACTCAGGTTCCATATTCTCCTCCTTTGCGGGAGCGTAAAGGTTTTTCATTTTACAAGTAAAAATTATGAACGTACTAAGTATGGCAACTGCAATTTTTTATTATAAATAACTACAATTTATTTCAATTAAGTAGGACATGAATTGACAAAACAAATAAAGACGTTAAAAATGACAACTTACAAATTTTATTAGACGTTGCTCTAATTTCAAGGAACCCAAAGGAAGGAATAAGAATAATATAATTTTTTATCCAACAAAATATTTAAGAAGGAAAACAAAATACAGAAGAGGTGGTGGCAGCAATAGATGCCCTGCTTATGTTTAAAATAACTTAATACAAAAAAAAAAAAAACTATAACTTGGCAAACTCGTTTTGCTAGCCCATTAAGTACTATGCATTTTAATTTAAATTCAATGAATGCAGTTGTTGTACTCATTAGGGAAAAAAAGGAACGAATATATACAATTTTTTTTTTTTTTGACAGCTAAAAAGTACATTGAATCATATTCGAATCATTCAAATGAAGTTGTTGTTGCTATAAAAAACGTACTTTGTTAGTGTAAATTAACTATGAATTGAGAAATTACAATCCTAATGAGTGATGATTCGTGGTTACGTACCTGCGAGAAGGAAGATGCATATCAGAAGGACAAGATTCATCTTTTTGTGTCAAACCTCTTTCCGGGTGATATGCTTGAGAATCTGGTCCAGAGAGAAGAAAAGAAAAACAAACAAAAAAAAAAAAATATGAAAAAGAGATTTGCAGATGTTGCCAAGATTGAATTGCACTATAACAAGACGCTAGAGAGGAGTGATATCATTAGTTTAAGGAAACCATCTATTTTATAAACACAATATCTGTCCGATAATTAAGTCACAAATTTGCTCCATTTAATTGACATTATATCACCCTATATTCAATGCATAACTGCTATAGTTAATTTCCATTCGAATACGATGAAACGTGCCCTAAATTTTGGCATACATAAAAGCCTTTCTATTTAACAATTAAAATTTGGAAAAGACTTGTGATTTTTTTTTTATTTATGAAAACTTGTGATTTCCTTTTTTTATATACGAAAACTTGTGATTTCTTTCTTTTTTGACGGAAAAACTTTTGATTTCTTTAAAACAAATATTGTTCCATTAATTCAGCTCTAATGAATTACTACTTTATTGAATTGATTTTTTTTTTGACAACATTGTTGAATTGATTTAAGTACTATTAAATTTATAAATTAACAGATTTTTACTTCTTTGCTTTGGTCTTCTACGTACTTGTAACAAAAAAAAGTTGTAATGAATTACCTTAATCGATTTGATTTTAGTACCATTAAATTAATATACTGATTTTTTTTTTTAAAGATGGAGCATTTCTTGTTGTGGTGATTTTTATAGAAGCATGTTGTCATTCATGCTGTGGGATATTTGTTTCAGAAAAGTCAAATGAATTTCAAAAAGTTTTCCCTACATAAGCAATGCGGACATCAATGATAATAGGGTAATTTATTTTCTCTTCTTAGAGAACTTTAAATTACCTTGTCAAAAAAAAAAAATTTGAATTACACTTCCCTCACTCTTATTTTAAAATTTATACTCCTCTTTTTATGTGTAAATTTCTGTCTTATGTATATTTTAAGTGGAATGAATTATTACGGGAAGAACATTATTTCGATATGGAACCCGGAAAAGTTTTGATTTGTGATTTTTCCTTTTGAATTCGATTCGGTTATAAAAAGGACAAAAAAAAAACCTTTTTTCGCCCCATTAATTTGTTATTCTTAGACTTTTTTGTTTTGTTGCTTGGTTTGCTTGATTCTTTTGAATGATACAAAGGAGGATGTTAAGATTATGAGTACACACTACACACAGATGTTTAGATTATATATAATTCTTTGACGTGTGGCGTTGTCTCACGGGACAAAACTCGGCTTTATATATAGAAAGAATAGTAGATTAAAACTAGGAAAATACTTATGATCTGCTTCTTGAAAGCAATTCTTTTACCATTAATTCAATTCTAACGAATTACTTTAACTCAATTGATTTTGGTACCACTAATTTAATTTTTTTTTTGAAACATTGTTTTAAATATGATTTTCATCCTTGTTTTAAATATCTTTTTCATCTCCACAAATATACCAGTTTTTGCTTTTAATTCCTATAAATTTGTTTATTTGTTTTTAGTGCCCGAAAGATAGACCATATTTCTTTTAGTCCCTCAAACATGAACTATATGAACAAATAATGCAACGACAAAAACAAAACAGTAAGGATTGAAAACAAAATTTTTCTATGTTTATAATATAATCATACGCTAAGATCCATGTGTTTTTAAAAATACTAAATTAAAAAAATTGATTTGAATTATTATTTTTTAACAAATATATTATAAATATAAAAAAGTGTAAGCAAATTTATTATTTGAAAAAAAAAATTATTAGACACAGAACATATCCCTCTCAAATAATAGCTCTGTTTGGTAAAAATTAGAGGATAACAAATAAGCTAGCGGATGATAGATGAGCTTATAATGGATAGTGGATAAACTGGCGGATAGCGGATAAACTAGCGAATAGCGAATGAGCCTATAGCAGATAAGCTAGCAGATTGAATTTAAAGTATTTGGTAAAATTAGCGGTTGAACTAACTGATATATGTAAAATGACATAAAAGGAATCAATGTCTCAATTATTATTAGTATTTAATATAGGATATAGAAGAAATTCATTTAAAACAATAAGGGTAAAAACAAGAAAAAAGTAATACGCTATAAGCTATAAGCTACTAGTTACCAAACAATTCTATTTTGTTAATAAGTTATATGCTAATCAAATACGATAATCAAATCCGCTATAAGCTAACAAATTGGACTTACCAAATAGAACCCAAGAGTTGCCTCTGTGATAGAATTTGTGTGGAAATAATTTAATGAGGGAATACATTGGTCACAAAATCCACTAGGAAATGCATCTTAGAAACTTATTGATAGATTTTGTGACGGAACATGTAGAGAGGGAAACATTTTGTTGCCAAATCCCTCACTGAAAGTATTCTATTTACACTACTAGAAAACATGATTTTCTCATGGAAAAGTTTTCATCTTAAATTTTATGCAACTAGTGTCTTAGGTCCGTGCCGTGCACGGGTATAGATGGTATTTCTAAAAATATACAAATATAAAAAATAAAAAATGTTAGTATATATGATAAAATTTTGACTATATTTATGTGATAAAATTTTTTAGGCAAAATTGTGTTTGAGGTCCTTTAAGTTATTTTAAAGTTTCACATTAGTCATTTAATTTTTTTTGTGTCAATTAGGTCCCATAAGTTAGGTTTGGATGAAAAAATAAGACTTTTTTTTCCCATACCTCAATCTCTTCTCCTATGTATCACTCCTAAGCCTATGTGACAGCTGATGTGTCAATAATTATAATAAAAAAATCTTTTATTTATTTAACTTATTTAATTAAAAAAAATCCCCTCTCTCTCTCTCAGCGAACTCCTTCCTCCCTTCTTCCCCACTCTCCTCCTTCCTGATGCTCTCTCTCAGCGAACTCTGCCTCCCCAACCTTCAACAGTACGAACCGTAGCTGCTCTGCTTTGCGCCGCAACCATCGTTGTTCGCGTATTTCTGTTCATCTTCTTCTTCTTCTCCGCAAAGGATCGCTCAGAGCAAAGGATCGCACCGCAAAAGAACCCTAACTGCTCTTTCCTTTCTTCTTCTCTTCCCCATCTAAATTCCTTCCACTCCTCCCCTTTCTCTCTTCTCTGTTCTCTTCAAACCCTTTTCCAGATCTGAAATTAGGGTTCCAAAGATTTTTTTTGTTTTTAATAAAAAATAATTAAAATAAATATTTAGCGGTGGTTCTGTGTTGGTTCTGTTTTTTGTTTTTTTGTACAAGATCTGAAATTATGCTCGCCTCTGACCTGCTCGCGGTGGTTCTGCTCGCCCCTGATGGTTCTGCTCGTGATGGTACGGGATAGTGAGTTGAGGAGTATGAGAGGGGGCTGCGGGGAGGTAGATTGGAGAGAAATGAGGGTGGTGGGGAGTGGAGAAGGAAGTAGGAGAATGGTGGAATGGGTAGAAGGAAGGAAGGAGCGATCCAGATCTGGAGGAAGGAAGGAAAGTGGGGGAGAAGGAAGGAGGAGGCGGATCCTAGAGGTTGAAGATGACATATTTATTTATTTTTATTTTAATTAAATAAAATATTTTTTTATTATAATTATTGACACATCAGCTGTTACATAGGTTCAGGAATGACACATAGGAAAGGAGATGAGGGAATGGTAAAAAAGCCTTATTTTGTCATCCAAACCTAACTTATGAAACCTAATTGACACACAAAAAAACTTAGGACTAATGTGAAACTTTAAAATAACTTAAAGGACCTCAAACTCAATTTTGCCAAATTTTTAATACATATGATGAAGTATTGACACCATTTATATGTTAATAATTTATTAATATATTGACTCTATATATATATATATATATATATATATATATATATATATATATATATATTTACGCTAATTTAGATTTGTCAATATGGTAACGATACAATGGTAAATTTTATATTGTCGTGCACGGATATATAAATTTTAACTTTTGAATATAATTATGAAATAATTAAAATATTATGAGGATTATATTGCAACAATTTTATAAAAATCATTTTGTTTCAAGGATCGCAAATCTGTTAAGCATTTGATACGTTATCACGTCTATTAAATAGAGAAGGAGGAAAAACAAATTTAAATTAGGATTGATGGGAAACATTTATCTGGTGCATTGCAGGGGTTATATGTCTGACCCGTGCTACACACAATTTATATTGAAAAATATATAGATGTTATATTAAAAAAAATTATTAATGTAATTTTTAGTAACATATGCATCCATAGAAAGATATGTATTAGTAAAAGTTTAACTGTCCTTATAATATATTTGTACCATAAACTCTAGTAGCAATTAAGAATAAGAATTAAACATAGAACATAGTTATGTATATAAGTAATATTCAGTAATTTGTATTACAATCTAAAGTTATATACATATAGTATGACAGCTTGGTCTACACACGATATATATTAAAAATATAAATTTTATTTAAAATGGATATTAATGTGTAATTAATATAAAAATAATCATCTATAATATTTTTTTTTACAGTAAATAATCTACTTCATTTCATTGGAAATCAAGCAATACAATGTGGGATATGATGAAAAACATGGGGGCTAGGCATAGTGGAGGCTACCCGTGCTAAGTTATTGGCGACTTCGTTGGCTCGCCTCCGAGAAAACTTCACACTAAAGTTTAAATATAAAGATAAAATCATAGAGCACTCCTGAATAATGGAGCCAACCTCAAACATATCTACTCTAGGAGTGGTAATATTTTTTTTTTGACACAAAGGAGTGGGTAATGTTATCCACTACCATCTTACGATCAAGTTCAAAAGTAACCTTACTAAAACCAAGGTCTTGAATCCAATGAAGTGCTTGGAGAAGACCCACAGTAATTTAGTTATTAAAATTATTTCATGTAAAATTTGTATTAAGAAGATATTATAAAGCCAAAAATAAAATTCAGATTATAAAAATAAAAATCAAATGTAATTTTCATAAGGACTAAACTTGAACAGTCATGATTTTAAAAGAAAAAAATGTATCTTAACCTTAAAATTATTATAACAATAGATTAAAAAAATATCAACATTATAATGAAGTATAATTTTTTAATTTCTCATAGTAATTGAGATGTTGACATGGTTTCATATAAATTATTTATTCCCATGAGTCAATTGTAATTTTTCCCATATGCTTTCATGAAATATGAAATACATATTACAAAAAGGTTCATCCCTAGAGACTGTGCTATGCTACCTATTCCCATATCACATATAACAAAAAAGGTCTAAAAACATTAGCTGCATAAGTCACAGGAGTCTATAAATAAATACAAACTACCTTTCCTGTTCCACTATCACAAGTTGCTAATTTTTTATTTCAAAAAATAAATTACGCTTGCAGGCATACTTTCCAAGGAAACTGTGGAGTTTAAAGTGTCTTAAAATCAGTTTGGAGGATCATGGAATTGCTTGAAAGTGTTTCTTGAACACTGGGAATCGATTCCCTAGCTATGTGAATCGATTCAAGCATGTTTGGTTCTCTGTGAATCGAAGCACGCCTCTGTAAATCGCATGGAAAGCTTGCAGGAATCGATTCATTTCATTAATTCGTGCAGGGGAGACTTTTTTAACTAGGTGAATCGATTCACCTATGTCTGTGAATCGATTCACAGTCGGGTTTTATAAACCTGACGCTGCAGAAACGTGTGGTACGATGTGCAGTCTTTTCTAGGGTTGTGTGCAGCCGTTCTTGAGCGTCTTTGTGAGGTTTTAGGGGCTGAGAAACACTGTTAAACACCTTGGGATCTTAGGAGAGAATAGAGGGAGAATTGAAGGCTTTCTCTATTGTTGTTCTTGAGAGTTTATCATAGAGGAAAAGAGAGAGGGATTGGGAACTCTTGGGTTTGTTCTTCGTGGACATTGTAAAGGGGTTCAAAGCAATTGTAATCTCTTGTAAAGACTCTTTAATAGTGAAACGGAGGGTTGCTCTCTCCCGCAGACGTAGGTCATCTTTTTGGGGCCGAACTGCGTAACCAAATAGCGGTGTGATTCTTCCTATTCTCTACTCGTGTTTGATTAACTTTATTGCACTGTTGTGATTGCTATTAAATTTAGTATTGGTTGCCTTTGATATTTGTTCATTATTCTTGTTAGTAACTTAACAAGTGGCGCCGTCTGTGAGAACGAACAAATAATTCAATTGTGCACCATGGGTACTAAATGGGACATCGAGAAATTTTCCGGTAATAATGACTTCGGTCTATGGAAGGTGAAGATGGAAGCAATCCTTATTCAACAGAAGTGCTTTGAAGCCTTGAAGGGTGAGGCAAGAATGTCGGCCACCCTGTCTCAAACGGAGAAGAAGGAGATGATAGATAAGACAAGAAGTGCCATTATCTTGTGCCTTGGCGATAAGGCATTGAGGGAAGTTGCAAGAGAGAAGACCGCGGCGGAGATGTGGGCAAAGTTAGAATCGTTGTACATGACCAAGTCATTGGCCCACATGTTATGTCTGAAACAACATCTCTACTCATTCAAGATGGTAGAGACCAAACCTATTGTGGAGCAACTAGTAGAATTCAACAAAATTATTGATGACCTGCAGAACATTGATGTGAAGCTCGATGACGAGGATAAGGCTCTGCTCTTATTGAATTCGCTGCCTAGATCCTTTGAACACTTTAAGGATGCACTCCTCTATGGCAAGGAGTCCACTATTACTTTGGAGGAGGTCCAACAATCAATTAGGACCAAGGAGTTAACCAAGCTCCAAAACTTGAAAGTGGATGACAGTGGTGAAGGCTTAAGTGTGTCAAGGGGAAGAAGTGAGAGTAGAGGAAACAACCACAAAGGGAAGAATTCTAGGTCGAAATCCAAGTCAAAGGGGAACAATAAGAAGTATAAGTGCTTCAATTGTCACAAGACCGGTCACTTTAAGAAGGACTGTCCTGAGAAAGGGGGCAGGGATGATTCTGTGGAAGTTGCAATTGCTATGGAGGATGGTTATGAGAGTGCGGGGGCTCTAGTGGTGTCGAGTTTGGAATCTGAAAAGAACTGGGTCATGGACTCGGGATGTTCTTATCACATGTGTCCTAGGAAGGAATACTTTGAGACTTTGAAGCTTAAAGAAGGTGGAGTCGTCACACGGGTGACAACCGAGCTTGTAAGGTGCAAGGTATGGGTTCGATTCGTCTCAAGATGTTTGACAACCGTGAATTTCTTTTACAAGATGTGAGGTATGTTCCTGAACTCAAACGAAATCTTTTATCTATAAGCATGTTTGATGGATTAGGCTATAGTACTAGAATTGAGCATGGCATGATTAAGATTTCGAATGGTGCATTAGTAATGGCTAAAGGATCTAAAATGTGTGGCTTATACATATTAGATGGTTGTACTGTTATAGGGCATGCATCATTAGCTAGTCAAGCTCCGCATGATAAAAATAAACTGTGGCATTTAAGGTTAGGGCATGTTAGTGAAAGAGGTTTAGTTGAACTAGCTAAACAAGGTTTGCTAGGAAATGATAAATTGGATAAGCTAGAATTTTGTGATAATTGCATACTAGGCAAACAACATAAGGTTAAGTTTGGAAGTGGCATGCATTATTCTAGCAAGCCCTTTGAGTATATTCACTCGGACCTTTGGGGTCCCTCAAGAGTGACAACTCATGGAGGGGGTTCCTATTTTCTCACCATGATTGATGATTTCTCTAGGAGAGTATGGGTTCATATTTTGAAAAATAAAAGTGACACATTTGAAAAATTCAAAGAATGACATACTCTCATAGGAAATCAAATAGGAACTAAACTGAAAGTTTTAAGGACTGACAATGGCCTGGAGTTTGTTTCAGAGCAGTTTAATGAGTTTTGCAGGAAACAGGGAATTAAGAGACATAGGACCGTGGCAGGGACACCGCAACAAAATGGTCTGGCAGAACGCATGAACAGGACTATTTTGGAGCGGGTCAGATGTATGCTTTTGGGAGCTGGGCTACCTAAAAGTTTCTGGGGTGAAGCTGTGAGTACAGCAGCTTACTTGATCAACAGATGTCCATCAACGGCTTTAAACTTCAAGACACCTATGGAAGTTTGGAGTGGAAAACCGGCAGAATATTCTACGTTGAAGGTTTTCGGTGCTTTGGCGTTTGCTCATGTCAGACAAGACAAACTTGAAGCCAGGGCTGTGAAATGTGTCTTCATTGGCTATCCGGAAGGTGTGAAGGGGTACAAGCTGTGGAAGATGGAGCCTGGGGGATCAAGATTCATAATAAGCAGGGATGTGACTTTTGATGAGACTCGTATGGGGATGAAGTGCAAGGACCTGGAGAATAGTAACTCAGAAACAGAGGTAGAGAAGACTCAGTTTGAGGTGGAGCCTTCCACTAGTGAGACCGGGAATGATGAAGAGGAGAACAGTTCTCCACCATCAGGTTCTAGAGGAAGACAACCAACAGTGGATCCTGGCTATCAGTTGGCAAGAGATAGGGAAAGGAGGGAAACTGTGGCACCTAAGAGATATGGCTATGCAGATTTAATTTGTTATGCTCTAAATGCTGCTGAAGATGTGCAAGACTCAAAACCAAAGATATTCAGGGAAGCAGTTGAGAGCAAAGAGGGTCAGAAGTGGTTAAAGGCAGTGAATGAGGAAATGAATTCATTGGAGAAGAACCAGACCTGGAAACTTGTGAAACTACCTAAGAAGCAAAGGGTGGTTAGATGCAAGTGGATCTTCAAGAAGAAGGAAGGCATTCCGGGAATTGAAGAACCAAGATATAAAGCAAGACTTGTGGCCAAGGGTTTTACACAGGTTGAGGGAATTGATTACAACGAGATTTTCTCACCCGTGGTGAAACATTGTTCCATAAGGGTTCTTATGGCAATCGTGAATCAATACGATCTTGAGTTGGAACAAATGGACGTGAAGACCGCATTCTTACATGGAGACCTAGAAGAGACAATCTACATGCAACAACCAGAAGGTTTTGTAGAGGATAAGTCTAAGGTATGTCTTTTGAAGAAATCCTTGTATGGGTTGAAACAAAGCCCTAGGCAATGGTATCTTCGTTTTGACAATTTTCTTCTGAAGACGGGATTTGTGAGAAGTGGGTACGACAGTTGTGTGTACATTTTGAAGAGGGATGAGAAAGTGGTTCTCTACCTACTTCTCTATGTTGATGATATCCTGATGACAAGCTCTAGCAAAAAGGAGATTAACATGCTCAAGGAGAAGCTAAATTCAGAATTTGAGATGAAGGATCTTGGGGCCGCTAAGAGGATACTTGGGATGGATATCATGAGGGACCGGAAGAAAGGTGAATTATTCTTATCTCAGCATGGGTACTTGAAGAAAGTGGTGGAGCGGTTTAGGATGCATGAAGCTAAGTCGGTTAGCACTCCTTTGGGTCACCACACAAAGCTCTCGGTGACACAAGCTCCTGAGTCCGAAGAGGAGAGGAGGAAGATGGATACTACTCCATATGCTAGTAGGGTAGGAAGCATCATGTACGACATGGTTTGTAGTAGACCAGACTTAGCATATGCAGTTAGCATAGTGAGTCGGTTTATGGCAAATCCGGGCCAAGCTCATTGGGAAGCACTGAAGTGGGTTCTGAGGTATTTGAATGGGTCACTCAAAGGTGGTTTGAGGTACACAAGAGCAACTCAAGGAGAAGACGCTTTGGAGGGTTATGTAGATGCAGACTATGCAGGAAATGTGGATACAAGGAAATCCTTATCTGGATTTGTATTTACATTGTTTGGAACGGCAATAAGTTGGAAGGATAATCAACAGTCCGTTGTGGCACTATCTACTACTCAGGCGAAGTATATCGCCCTAGTTGAAGGGGTGAAGGAGGCCATATGGTTGAAAGGTATGATTGGGGAGCTAGGAATTACACAAGGATGTGTGAAGGTACACTTGATAGTCAAAGTGCTATCCACTTGGCAAATCACCAAGTGTATCATGAAAGGACAAAGCACATTGACATCCGCTTACATTTCATTAGAGACGTCGTAGAATCTAAGGAAATTGTGGTTGAGAAGGTTGCATCAGAGGACAACCCGGCGGATGTATTCACCAAGTCATTACCTAGATCAAAGTTCAAGCATTGCTTGGACTTGATGAATTTCTCTGAGACGTAATTCCAATAATGGAGAGAGCAGCTAGTGGTTGATGGATAAAGTTGAGCATCACCACTGATTTGAAGTCAAGGTGGAGAATTGTGGAGTTTAGAGTGCCTTAAAATCAGTTTGGAGGATCATGGAATTGCTTGAAAGTGTTTCTTGAACACTGGGAATCGATTCCCTAGCTATGTGAATCGATTCAAGCATGTTTGGTTCTCTGTGAATCGAAGCATGCCTCTGTGAATCGTATGGGAAGCTTGCAGGAATCGATTCATTTCATTAATTCGTGCAGGGGAGACTTTTTTAACTAGGTGAATCGATTCACCTATGTCTGTGAATCGATTCACAGTCGGGTTTTATAAACCTGACGCTGCAGAAACGTGTGGTACGATGTGCAGTCTTTTCTAGGGTTGTGTGCAGCCGTTCTTGAGCGTCTTTGTGAGGTTTTAGGGGATGGGAAACACTGTTAAACACCTTGGGATCTTAGGAGAGAATAGAGGGAGGATTGAAGGCTTTCTCTATTGTTGTTCTTGAGAGTTTATCATAGAGGAAAAGAGAGAGGGATTGGAAACTCTTGGGTTTGTTCTTCGTGGACATTGTAAAGGGGTTCAAAGCAATTGTAATCTCTTGTAAAGACTCTTTGATAGTGAAACGGAGGGCTGCTCTCTCCCGCAGACGTAGGTCATCTTTTTGGGGCCGAACTGCGTAACCAAATAGCGGTGTGATTCTTCCTATTCTCTACTCGTGTTTGATTAACTTTATTGCACTGTTGTGATTGCTATTAAATTTAGTATTGGTTGCCTTTGATATTTGTTCATTATTCTTGTTAGTAACTCAACAGAAACCCCGACATTGGATTTGGCTTTTGGTTTCTTTATTTCTTGCTTAAAAAAGAGAAGACAAACGCATCAGAATCCTCAGGGAAATTACAAAAGATAAAACTATTTAGCGGGAACATAATTTTGATAAAAATTTCCTGCTAAGATCAGTTCCTCCGACTATGTTACTTAAATTCTTGATAATTTTTAACAATAAAACACTATCAATTTTTAACAATAAAACACTATCTGTGTGGAAGAGAAATAATCTAGAAAGCTAGAAAGCAATCGGTCATGGTTAACAAATCTAGCATTAAAATGTAAAATGGAAGAAAAATAGATGCAAAAAGAAGCAGTCGCTGTGAAGGAAATATCCACTTCAACTTTTCAAAATATGTCTGAATCAGTCTATCTGCTAATGAAAAGAACAAAATAGTGTTGTATTGGATCCAATGTTAACATTAATTGAGAAAAAAAAATCACATGGGATATTCATGGAGGTTGAAGACCCTTATGGAAAGGTCCTCCACAGCTTCCACTTCTTCTTACTCTTATTATCAAGTCCTTCTCCTGAATAAACAAAAAAAAATATAAATAAAAAGTATGTTACTTGATCAGTTCTTGATCCTGGCGTCTGTCTAAGAGAAAGAAGTGCTTTAAATCATCTTCCCAAATCACCCATTGAGCAAAATAAACCATTTCTGCAGAGCAAAAAGAGCATATTTCAAAAACATTAAACGCTTGACTTTTAATGTCTAGACATGCAGAGGAAGAGACCAATCACCCAATGATCTAATATGGGTTTTAAGTTGTGAACAAAATGTTTGAAAAAAACCCATGAACTGATCATAAATGATAATTGGTAATACATTTTATCTTGTTATTATTAACCTTCATCCAAAATGCAACAAAGACAACAGTGATCATATAAGACATGATGAGTAACATCCAAAATAAGGTCAATTCAAGTACAAAAAACCAAAGATCAAATGTCGTGGATACAAATTTACTCATATTAATCACTTAAAAGATGTCAGCCTAGAATATCCCAATGGAAGTTGTTGAAGGGGTAGGTTCACCATTGAAAAAGAGTAATTACTTCTACAAAATCGATCTATAGAAAGAAAAAAGATACTGTCAAAAATCAACCCGTTAGATGAAACATCTATGAACAACTTCAGACTCAAGCCTGTTTCGAAGAAGAGAGCCAATAGTGAACATGCTTTTCTCTGTGTCATGCAAAAGAAAATTAGTAAGAATAAATAACATCGAAGTTGAACCTCAACCACCATGATAGAAGAAGTATTCATCCAGTAAAATGAAAGGGAAGAAATAACAGCTTCAGTGTATCTTCAAACACAAGTAATAAAAAATAGAATAATATTAGGAATGAAAGAGGGTTTTAAATCCAAACTCAGTTCTGTAAGAACTGAACCCAATCAATCTTCTTTTTTGTGTTCCATAATAGGGTAAAAGTAATCAGAATGCAATCGACACAAAGTTGCAAGATGTGTGTGTTGTGTATAACTTTTAACAGCATGATTTAGATTTTATATACTATTTCACCAAATTAAAACTAAATTTATATTACTCTAATGGAAGACAGAACAATGAAACTACAAAAAAGAAATCCAACGTAATATTGCAACATTGATATTAATATGTAACACCCCAAATCCCTCAATTTTAGTTTAGAATTATGTGCATAAGCTTAGTATGGTTTAATGGTGAATTTCAAGGATATTGTGTCCTTGATGATTTTAATTGATTAGATGAGTTGTAATTAGCTTTAAAATGATGTTAAGGATGGATTATGAATTAGATTAAGAAGGAATAGGAAGAAGGTCTCAAGATTGGGTGTTAGAAGTGGATTTTTCACATTTTAGTGCAGTGTGAGTCGATTCACACTAGCCTGAATCGATTCACAACTGTATTCCAAACCACTAAAATGTTGCTGTGAATCGAATTGAGAAGCAGTAAATCGATTCACGAAAGGCGTAGATGCAGTTTTAAGTGGATGAATCGATTCACAGTCTGCTGTGAATCGATTCACACACTTTGAAAATGCTTAAAACGCTGATTTTTCAGCAGCACACGAAAAGGGAAAGGAAAGGGAAGAGAGGGGCGATTTAGAGGAAGAGAAATAAGGGAAAACATTAGGGTTTCTTCATCCCCATGATATTGTGAGGGATTCTTGCTAGATTTCACCAAATTCTAGCTTGAATCAAAGTTGTAGGAGTGAGATTTTGGGTGTTCTTGAAGTTTGGCTTGGACCCAGCTGGAGGAAGAAGAAGAACGTGAAGAAGGTAGGAAGGGGAGCTGAACCTCAACCTTTGGAGCTCAAATCCTTGGTTTTATTGTGAGTTCTTCCTTTTCTTAGGTGATGGGCACCCATAAGTCCCACATTAGGATTTTTCTCAAAGAAGTCTTTGATCCCTAAGGGTTCAAAGTTAGGGTTTGTTAACCCCTTTGATTTAAAGTTTAATTTCATGGTTATTGTTGTGTCTATTTAGTGGGTTTGACTGCAAGAGGTTGGCTGACTGCAATTAACCCCCCACAAGTTGTATGTTTGAACCGTTGGAAGTTCCATAGAGCTCCAATGGGAATGTGTCTTTGTTTGAAATGATTTCTTAACTTAAGATTATGTAAAGTTTCATATGAATATGTGATTTGCCTTATTTATATGATTATGTGAAGTTATATGTAATGCAAGTTAAATATCCTAAGCTATGATTTTATCTCAAAGAAAAGCATGCATTTAGGCCATGTTAGTGGTAATTTAAAGTTCACTTAAAAGACACCAAGATTCCTCAAAAGAGGAGAGTACGGTATAGTTAGTCTCATGGGACGCCACTTGGAGGTTAACGATGTCTAACCACCATACCGTTAGCTATGTTGATTGGGGTCTAAGGTTAAGGCCTATGACAAACTCAGTAACATAGATTCCCTGGTTAGTCCCCAAGTTAACCGAAAAAGGGAATAGATAAGATATACTAAGCACGAAGTAATGAAGAACGAAATGTTCTTAGAAAAGTTGCACTGCATTAATGTGTTTAACCACTTCCTTGAAAATTGTCTTAAGTTTAAAAGAGATGGTGATGAGTCGCGGGAAGGATTCACTGAGATTTTTATCTCACCCTTTTCCCCTTTATTATTGTCACAGATTCGCAGGTTTCAAAGGAAGGTTGAAGAATCTAGGAATGTGAAGATCTTTGAATTATTTTATATTTTGGATTATGTAATTTTGTTTTGAATTTGATGCAAAAGGACTAGTGCTTTGTATTAAATCTTTAGATGGTTATGTAATTTTGAAACACGGAATATTTCCCCTTTGTGGGATTAGGTACCTTGTGTTAATCTAGACTTAATGTAATATTTAAGTGTAAATTCTGCTTAGTAAACTTTGTATCAAATGTTAATTATCTTACTTTCAATTTTAGTTGAGTGTATGGTGTTACATTATGGTATCAGAGCATTTCAATCCTTTGGACTGTGAGTAGTTAGATTAGTGTGTTAAAGTCTTAGTGATTGGCTAGCTAGACCTTCTAAGTACTTTGTTATATGATATTGAGCCTGATCAACTCAATGTTCTGTGCACTGTATGCAGAATTATGGCAAGTGGATCACAAAGTGGACGGGGATCGAGACAATCAAGGCAACCACCACCGGAAGCCGAGCCTTGGAATGTCATGGTGGAGGCATTAAGAGTGCAAACTGAAGCCTCTAATGCTCAAGCCCAAGCAACAAACGCCCTGCTCCAACAAATTCTCCAAGGAGGAGTAGCTCTAGTTAACAATGCGACACAACCGGATAATCCCAACCGTGCGTTCTCCGAGTTCAGGAAGAATGGTCCTCCTCCTTTCAAGGGTGGCTTAGACCCATCTGAAGCAAAATACTGGTTACAAGAGATGGAAAAGATATTCGAAGTGGTTGCTTGCACTGAAGAACAGAAACTGACGTTTGCTTCACACTATTTGAAGGGAGAGGCAGAGATATGGTGGAGGGGAGCCAAGGCTCACATGATTTCTCTTGAGACACACCTAGACTGGGAAAATTTTCAGAAGGTGTTTTTGGGGAAATACTTCCCAAAGAGTATGAGAAGGATGAAGGAGCAGGAATTTGCTCATCTTACCCAAGGAAGCATGTCGGTAGCGGAATACGTAACCAAGTTTGAAGACTTGGCCAAGTATTCTACCTACCTTCAAAGCAAAGAAGACGATGAATGGAAGGCTCATCAGTTTGAGCAAGGCCTCAAACCGGAACTGAGGAATGTTGTGTGTGGATTTGAAGAAACTGATTATGCTAAGCTGGTGGGGAAATGTATCATCACTGAGGAGGCCCAGGCGGTCTTGGAGACGGACCGTTGAGATCGGATACAAAAGAGGAAGGATGACAAGAGTGCACAACACATGAGACCTAAAGGAAACTTGAACAAAGGAAAGCAAGTCCAATCTCAGGATCTTAAGACCTTTCACACTTGTTCCAACTGTGGTAAGATACACAAAGGAGAGTGTCTGAAAGGGAAGAATGTATGCTATGCTTGCCATCAGCCGGGACATATGACGAAGGATTGTCCCCAGTACACCAAAGGGAAAGGATCTAAACCCAATGATCCTAACCAAGGGAGAGTCTTTACTCTTGATGCCCAGAAAGCGAAGGGTACGGAGAATCTGATGAAAGGTACTTGTTTCCTTCAAGATGAACGCCTAGTTATTTTGTTCGAGTCGGGGGAAACCCATTCCTTCATTTCTTGTAAATGTATTCAAAGGTTAGGGTTGTACCTCACTTCCTTAAAATTTCTCTTGCATGTGTATACGCCTGCAGAGGGTAGTATCTCTACTTCCTTGATGTGCGAGAATTGTCCCCTCGTAATTGGTGAACTTTTCAAATAATTTTCAATAATCAATGCACAATCAATTCACCTACTCTTTTGAATTCATGATTTCAATCATTACAACTCAAGTAACCAAAATGAATTTATTTACTCAGAGAACAAATCGATTCCCATTACACCTTTCCAAATAATGTGTTTCACTCCACTCAAGTGTCTAAGGGGTACTGTTTACACTCAGTTCACACCAAATGCAATCATCTACCATAGGCTTGACAAAATTCTAGGAAAGCAAATACACACAAATTTCATACACATTATGAGATCTTTTCAAAGGGTGAAATGAGGCTTAGGTAAGGGAGGATATTTTTTTGGATCTAAGCTAACTTAATTGGAGTCAAGAGATGCTTCTATTATTTCTTATCCATACCATGTATCAATTCACAACTTCCCCCAATTACCACACTTTGTATACCGATAAGCCAAATGAGAACTTTTTCTTTGTTTTTCTCATTGATTTCTCTTTTCTTTTTTTGTTTTTTTTTTTGTTTTTGAAATCACAATTTGGATCTTTCTATTGTTATTCTCCTCTGGCCTGTTCATTTTTTTTCCTAAAATGAACTACATATATTGTGTAGCCACCCCAAACTTAAGATTGTTGCTTGCCCTCAAGCAACCCAAAACTTAATTTACAACCAAATAACTAATTTTATAGAACATAATCTCTCAACTCCAATTTAAAAGGACAATTGGTTTTTCCGGTTATTGGCTTGTATTGTGCTTAAAATTCAATAAAAAGGCTTAAGGCTCAAAAGGGCTAGCAAAGGATAAATTCACAAGGGTATGCAATCAAAGGCTCTGGCTATTCAGACAAAAATAAAGATCTCAGTCATCTGTGTATGTGTTCACATGCAATGCAAAAGCAATCAAGAACTGAGTCAAGTTATGAAGAATTCATACAAATGGTGGAGCACTCAAGAATAAAGAAAATACTGTTTTGGCTCAAATACTCACAGATTTTGCTTTTGTAATGAGAAAAGATTCATGACCACTGAAGTTCTCAAAAGTTATGGTTACAAGAAGCTGCTTAAAAAGGTTCATGTCAACAAAAGTTTCAGCTCCTTGATCATACACATCATGCACACAATAAGAGTACAGTTCACAGACAAATTCTCAAATGAAAAGGAATACCATCGAGGAACAAAGAGCTCAGTCAGACAAAGGGTGCATGGTATCAACTTCACACACAAAAGAAAACAAATTCAACATAAAATAAACAGCAAAAGAAATGAAATAAAGATAGAAACTTTGTGGTGAGCCACCAGACGCCACTGCCAATGGGTTGCCTCCCATGAAGCGCTTCTTTAACGTCATTAGCTTGACGCTTCAACACCCAAGTTAGGGTGGATAATATGACAAGAAGAAGATCTCATCCTTCCGCTTCCTTCTTTTGGAGAGAATTCCCATGTAATTGGCATAGGGAAGTAAGTGTTCCCAAGCCCCAACAATTAGACATTTGGGATATTGTTTCCTCCACTCTTTATCTTGAAGCACATCAAATTCATCTTGCGGAGGACTATTCTCTTCAATGACCAAGGGTTGACCTATCACATGAATCTTTCTATGCCTCACCCTTGGGTCCTCTTCTATGTCACTATATATTTTTGTTTTTCAATTCTTCTTCCAATGCCACAGTGAAGTTATGTTCAATCTCTATCTCCACTTTCTTCTGCTCAAATTGGGATAATTGCTCTGATAACCTCTCATATTGAACCTCATATCTATCAAATGAATCTTGGTTGGCTCTCATGAATTCAACCAGAACATTTTTGAGGTAAGTGTCTTTGTCATGGGATTCTTCGAATTGAGTTTCAGGATGTGACTCTTCTTCTCCCAAGATACTTTCCATGCAATAATCCTCTTCTTCTTCCACCATGACTAAGAAATCCCCACAACAGCCATTTCTATGCTTTCCTCCACAAAAATCACATCTAACAGGCTGCATGCTACATGATAAATCTTCATCCATAATACTTTTCATGCAATAATCCTCTTCTTCTTCCACCATAACTAAGAGATCCTCATCTTCTGGTGATATGACCAAGAAATCCTCACAAGTGCCATTTCTATGTTTTCCTCCACAAAAATCACATCTAAGAGGCTGTATGCTACAGAAGCTCAGAGAATTGTGTGCAACACAACAACTTTATAAGAAGAGAAAAGAAATTTTAAATTTTTGGTTTTTTTTATATAAACAGAAAATAAATGTTCAAAATAATACTAGTTTTCCTTGTTACAAATCAATTCAACAATTCCCGGCAACGGCACCAAAAACTTGGTAGAGATTTTAGCAAGTGCACCGAATAGTATAAGTAATAAAGTGATAAGAAGAGTATTGTCTCCACGAGGATTGTGATTAATTATTTAACTTAACAAACTTGATATCCATTTTGAACGAGAACAAATTCTGGGTTTCTGAAATTGAGAATAATTGTAACGATAACAAAAACAAACTATTTGAATTCGAATAATTAAAAGCGACTAGGGGTTGAATCCTTTTGTTTCCACCTTTATGCAATTGAATTCAAAACCAATGCAAGCGATACTCATGAATAATTAAAGTTTAAATCCTCTAAATTAGATTAACGAAAATTTCTTTCCTCTTAATCCATTTGATTTAACTAATAAGCCATAATCCCTTAGGTTCAAATTAATTAAATCAAGCATAAAGAATAGAGATTCATGCAAAATCATACCAATAGAATTATATTCCTATAATCGTATAGATATGTCCAACAATCTCAATGCTAGTTAAAAACCCTAATTTTCCAATCGTGAGCATAACCCGAATTCAGTTTAATAGTGATCAATTATCAAAAGGCATTAAGAACAGAGACGAAAGATCAATTAACATGAATAAACTTGTATTGAAATAATAGAATCCAACTACATAAAGGTTTTCACAAAATTCATCTAACCCTAGCCTAAAAGAGTTTAGCTACTCATAGAGAACGAGGAACCAAACCAGAAAATCATGAAGAGGAGAGGAAGAGATTGAATCCTATCCTTCACCGTGCCTCTAAAATATCAAATTTCGAACCCTAGATAGGTGTTTAAGGTGTCTATTTATAGTCTAGGGTGAAAAAGAGTGAAAAACAAGCCCAAAACATGTAAAAACGTGAATTTTCGTGTTCAGGTCGCTTTCGCAGCACGGCCATGGCATGCGACATGGCCAGGCCGTGCTTCCCTTTGACTCTCGCTGCTCCCGCATCGAAGCACAGCCGTGCTTCAGCACATGGTCAGGCCATGCTTCATGCAGTTTTGCATTTTTCACCTCTATAAAGTCCAAATTAGCTCAAGGTGTCTTCATGAAAGTTGAAGTTATGGATCTTAGCTTTCCAATGGCACCATTTAATCTCATTTGGCACCTAAAACTCTAGATATGATTAAAACATCGAACAAGTGTCAGGCTGGGGCAACATCACCTTATCAACTTGTAGTACAAATTACCCCAACTTAGAGATTGGTTTAGGTCTCGATTTCTTCATCAAAGTTGTAGATAATTCTTCTATCTTTTCAACAAGACCAAGATCATCTCATTCAGATTAGTGTGGCTCAAGATATAGCTTTTGGGATCTTTCTTTGTTAGGAACAGCGCTTCCAGGCGCACTTCCAAGTCAATCGTCTGGCTATGCTCTCATTCCTGTGCACTTAGAGATAAAAAAATCATAGAAAATACTAATGCACAAACGTTAGAATGGGATCAAGTGAATACACTAAATCACGCAATTTAAGCTCAAATTCACTTCAAAAGTTCTTCACGCATCATGCAAAACTCAACTTTGGCTTTATAAATATTCATGTGATGAAGATTTATCAGTAATCCAAGGGAGGATGTTTTTAGTAAACCTTGTGTGTCTACCTCTTGAGGGGATGAACATAATTCTCTGTATGGATTGGCTTTTCGCCAACCAAGTTGTTTTAAATTGTTTTTGTAAAACAATTGAGTTTCCAAAAGAGCAGCCCACTATTGCAGAGTCAAGTTATAATGTACTAAATAGTGTTCTTCTGTTGAGTCACTGTCTAGTAGAGGGTTATGCAGGATATATGATGTTACTTTCCTCAACCTCAGAGGTTAGGTTAGATTTAGATGCTATCCCTGTAGTTAATGAATTCTTAGATGTATTTCCTAACGAGGTAACAACCTTACCTCTAGAAAGAGAAGTGGAATTCTCAATAGAATTGGTTCCTGGCACCAGACCGATCTCTATAGCTCCCTATAGGATGTCACCTCTAGAGTTAAGAGAGCTTAAGACCCAGTTAGAGGATTTAATTGCCAAACTATTCATTAGACCTAGTGTGTCACCTTGGGGTGCACTTGTTCTTTTAGTGAAGAAAGGGGATGGTAGTATGAGGTTATGTATTGATTACCGAAAAATCAATAAAGTCACAATAAATAATAAGTATCCATTACCTAGGATAGATGACTTGTTGGATCAACTTAGGGGAGTCTCGGTTTTCTCTAAGATTGATATAAGATTTGGTTATCACCAGATTAGGGTTAAGACCAGAGATGTTCCAAAGACAGCATTTAGGACTAGGTACGAACATTAGGAGTATTTGGTTATGCCTTTCGGTTTGACCAATGCTCCAGCCATATTTATGGACTATATGAACCGAATTTTTAGGCCTTTTCTCGATAAGTTTGTAGTGGTCTTTATATATGATATCCTATTCCCTCACCCTCCACCAACAACCACCACCGTCACCCTCCCCCATTCCCTCACCCTTATTCGGATTCGGCCTCCCTCTCTATCTCTCCTTCATCCACCACACACTCCACCTTCGAACCACCACCCACCACCGCCACGTACGCCCACCACAACCACCACCCTAGGCCACCAACACCTTGAGCCACCACCAACACTGTCTTCCTCTTTTTCATCCTTCTCATTTTTAAATTTCTTGGTTTTTTATTTTTAGTGAATTTTGTTAATTTTTTTTATTTGAATCATATTTTTTTTTTTTTTTTTTTGCAGATATGGAGATATGAAGATCAAATTGTTTCTTGTGTTTTTTACTATTTTTTCTTGTGTTTTTTTTCTTGTTACTTATTTTTTGGTTTTTACTGAATTAAAATTTTTTCTTGTGTGTTTTTACAGGCATGGAGATAAGGAGATGCACGTGAATCTGTTAATTGTGTTACTGATTACCTTGTGTTGTATTTTCTGTTTGTAATCTTTGTGATTTCCTTTTTTTTGTATTTTTATTTTTAATTTTCAATTCTGTAAGTTTATGTAATTTGAATTCTATTTCTGTATTAATTTCAATTCTATTAAATTTCAATTCTGTATTAATTAATTATGTAATTTTAATTTTAATTTTATGTAATTTGAATTCTATGTGTAATGCTAATTCTGTAAATTATTTTATGTAATTTTTAATTCTGCTTATAATTTTATTTCCAATTTCATTTTTTATTTTGTTATAAATTATTGTGAAATAATAAAATATTTAACATTACTTTTCTGGTATTTTCATCAACAAATAAAAAAAAACCAAAGAAAACTGAAGCAGCGGAGGCTGCTTCAATTTTTTTTAAAAAAAAAACTAGTTGAAATTTCCTAGGGCTCTGAGTCCTCAGAAATTTCAAAAAATTCCTACGGCTTCCACAAATTAGCACTTGAAAACTGTTTCCGAGCAGCGAATAACCTACCACCGAGTGACCCTCGGTGGGCTCTCGGAAATGTTGCGTTTTCCACTGCTTTTTGGCCATTTCCTAGGGTTTTTGGCCCTAGGAAATGCCAAGTTTTCTTGTAGTGTCTAAAGGAGCTAGCCACCTAAAATGGGCAAGAGACAAAACAATGTATTGTAGAAAATGTCGTATCTATGAGAAAAGGGAATGCATAGAAGGTTATGGAGCAGAGATCGTACAATAGTACATGATTTTTCGAAAAGTAGCCACAAATCATACAACAAGCTATCGCTACTCTAAAGAAAAGACAAGCAAGATGAAAAACACATTTAATACGATTCAGTGAAGAAAGGACATTGTTTCACAACGAGAAAATGACCAAGTTTAAACAGACATATTTCATCATTGGCTATACATACCTGGAGAATGAATAACAAATAGACAACAAACGCATAGTACTAAAACTCTGCAGAATTCAATTCACATTTCTTCATTCTTTCATTCTTTAAGAGCTCACATTTATTATACTCTCCTATGAGAGTTATTTAAACTCCCCTGAGCATTAAATTTATATTCTCTCTTGTTAAGAGTTTGTGAATATGTATTCAAACCTCTAATTCTTTTGTAACCTTGTTAGACCGCAAGTGAATTAGGTCTGTTGTATTAAGGGATACAAAGTGGTTGTATTTCCTTAAGGTTGCTACTAGTTTAGCCAGCTGGGTACAAGATTCTTGAAAGGCTTGTAATCAGTTTGATTATAGTGAAAAATTCTTCAGACAAAGAGACTAGACGTAGCTTCAAGTTGGGAAGTGAACTAGTATAAATATCCTTGAATGATTCCTTTTCCGTTCTCCATTAACTTATTATTTGTTACAGTGATTTGCTAACCAGGGGTTGAAGTTGTTCTAAAAGTTATAAATCAAATAACATTCTTTTGATAACCTCTAGATGTTATGTTCCACTTTCATCCGCTTGTAGTTAATGTGTCTGCATTAACGTAAACGCTCCACAAGACTTAGAAGCTTATTTGTGTCTGTCTTAATAGCATATTCAAAAAATGTTTGTTAAAAAATTTTGAAAACACAATTCAACCTCCCTTCTTGTGTTTTTCTTTTGTATTTTATAGCCTTCGAAAGGAATGAAAATTCAAGTAATAAAAGGTCAAGCACAAAACTTTACGAAAAAATCAAAATGATTACTTGTTCTTGGACCTTCATAAGTTGTTTTACAGCATATCTGCATCAGCTCTGGTGACAAGCTTATGACATCAACTTATGCAGAGCTTTTGCCTTCATGAACACTCCCGTGTATTTAGACCCGAGCTCAAGTCTGGTGCATCCCCTTTTCCGCAACATTTTTTTTTTGCTTGTCATTTTTCTATTATATTTTGAGCTTGTCTTTTTTTTTCCTTCTCTCTGTATGTAATATTTCCTTCAAGTTTTTGGATGCTGTAAATTACTCGTTGTAAGTAATATTTTATTTTTTCTCAGATTGAAATTATTTTTTCATTACCGAATAAAAAACTACCATGTTAAAGTAATAATTACAGATAAAGAAGCAATATTTCCTTGTAGACTCCATTGTATATTGGTGTTATGATTTTAATTTTATGATATATATGATTTAAATTTTAACACTTTAATTTATTTTTAATCATGGTTTCTTTATTATATTTTAGCAAATTTAAAACAACTAAATATTGAATGTTAAATTTTTTTTAATCATGGCTTCATGGTATATTTTATAAGATAAATGATGATAGGTGAATTTTTAATTTTTAATAATAATTTTGTGATGTTAATTGTTATTTTTATAAATTTTTAATTATGATTCAATTTTTTTTTTTTAAACTATAATACTTTATAAGTGTTTATGTAATGATGCATTATAATACTTCGATTTTGTATAAGTACTTATCAATATATGTATCCAAACACAAATAGCTTATCGAATTTATACGCTTATAGCATAAGCTTTAATACGATAAGCATTTATACCATAAGTGTTTGAATAAATTGTTTATTCAAACATGGCCTAAGCTAGAAACGTCACCAGTGTCGTTCATATTGTTGTTGAAGGAAATGTTGGTACATTGGCTTCGAATCATCTGGCCTAATCCTAGAATTCGAAGCAAAGGCAGATAATTGACACCAATTGGCTTAAGAACAATTATGGAAACTACGTCAAGGAGGGTGGGAGTTATTGATGGGGTCACAACAAATGTATCAGATCGTTGCAAGTAATAAAATCGATTAAGTACCAAATATCATCATCAAAGATTGCGTGTCAAATATCAACTCACTAATTTGATTATTATCAGTATGGGAAACGATGTTTGGTTTAGTAAACAACGAAATTAAAGAAAGCAAAAAACAATATTTTTGGGTTTTCTTGTATTGACAAAATATCAAACACTTGGTGTGCGTCAACAATTCCAAATATCAAATGCTTGGTGTGCACAAATAAAATGGATAACAATGGTTAAGATTCGAATCCCATTTGTTTTCTTCTTCTCATACAATCAAACCTAATGCCAATATAAGTCCAATTCATGCAATTGAAGTTCAAATTCACTAAATTAGACTAATCTCAATTCCTTGAGCAAAATCCTTTCTAGATTAAACCAAAAACCTCAGGCCTTCCTAATTCAACTAAGCATTAAGTGCAAGAATTTAAAGGAACACATAAGCATAGAGTCCTATCCCTAGGCAGGGGCAGAACCAGGGGGTGACCTGGTGGTGCCATTGTCACCCTCAAAATTCTCAACCTCATCTACATTGATTTATAAATTTGTTCTGTGCCACCATGATACATTGATTTACATATGGTGTGTGTGAGAAAATATAAGAAGCAAGAGAGAGAAAGATAAAGCCATTGATTCTGTACTAGAAATGACCACAACAACTCCTACGGTGATGAGAGTAACCCCTCGATGATTAATTTCTTTTTTTATTGCTGGAAAATTCATTTCTGGCCAAAACGGTCAAGTGCCCATTATTTATATTTTTATAGTAGATAAGATTATGTTATCTAGAAAATGCTCCACTTTTGTATTTTGTTTTTTTTCTAAACATTGTATTTTATTTTTTTCAAAACAAGTATAAAATTTACTTAATAATATAAAAATAATAAACAATATATTTTAATTTTAATATACATAAAGTTTAATCCATTAATAAATTAGAAATTGATTTTATGATTTGAAACCCCGCACATCAACTTTTTGGCTTCGCCCCTGTCCCTAGGATCATCATAAATATGCAATCAACTTCATATATATCTAGCGAAACAACCAATTTTCCAATTGTGAAATCACTTGAAATCAATTGAAAGATGGCCAACCAATGAAAAGCTTTAAGCATGAAAGTAATTGCTCAATCAACAAAAATACAACTAGTATTAAGCATTAGAATTCATATTACACAAGAAGCTAACAAAGGTTCATCATCCCTAACCAAAGGGAAAACTAGAAAGGAGATATAGAACTAGGATGATGGAGATGTGGTGGATGATCCAATGAAGCTCCAAGATCTCTTCCAAGGCTTGAATCTTCAAGGGAGATGAAGATGAGATTAAGTTAGGGTTATCTCTTGGGCTCCCCTATGATTTTTAGGTCAAAACATATGGAAAAGAACCACCCCCAAATAAGTAAAACTGGGTTTTAACAAGTGGTAGGCCGAGACGGGCGCCTGGCGCAAGGTCTAAGGCACCTGGCACCCTAAATTTGTCAAAAATAGAGTTTATAGCAGGCGTTGGGCACCCTCATGCACCAGCATTACCGTGTTGTGATGTGTTTTTCACTCTCGTCAAGTCCAAATTAACTCAAGGTGTCTTCATAAAAGTTGAAGCTATGGATCTTAGCTTTTAAATGACACCGATTTCATCTCATTTTGATGCCTATAACGCCAGATATGGTCTAAACACCATGTAAAGGTTAAGTTGAGACAATATCACCTTGTCAACTTGTAGCAGAAATTCCACCAACTTAAGTTGGGACAATATCACCTTGTCACCTCGACTTCTTCATAAATGCTGTAGATAATTCTTCTATATTTTCGACAAGACCAAAATCATCTCATTTGGATTAGTGTAGATCAATATATAGCTTTTGAAATCTTCTATGTCAATGTTGGAAACCACATTCTTTTCATATTTTGCACCATTCTTGCCTCTCCCAACACTTTCAATCAAAACATTACAAATAATGTTAGGAATACATGGTTATTTCCACTTCAAAAAGAATAGAAAAATTAGATAATCTAAAGGGAACATGGAAGAAATTGGTGGATTGATGCCAAATAAAGAGGGAACTTACGAGTAAGGGAAAATCATAACAATTGAGTGTTGGAATCAAGTGGATTCAGAAATAATGACCCTTAATTGTTTTGATGATAACAAATAATTTATAAGAACAATTTATCCTCTGATGTGTTCTTTAGTGTGTAGAAACCAGTAAGAAACCATTACTATTCATCAGATGTATCTGTCTTAGAAAGCTTCGCTATGTGCGCAATTCATCCTCTGGTCTATTGAGTTAAGTCCGGCATGAATAGTCTGATAAGAGTTGATAATGTTAGCGGCTTATGGCCAAGCTCTGTTGACAAAGCTCTGTTAGTCAATGCTCTGGTGAGATGGTCTGGTTGACCATACTCTGGTAAGACTAAGCTCTATTGGGACTACACTCTGTTAGAACCATGATCTGGTGTAAGAATGCTCTGGTAGATGAACACTTTGGTGAAACTACGCTCTGAAAGAAGTACCCTCTGGTACAAGCTTGGTGAAACTACGCTCTGATGTGTTCTTTAGTGTGAAGAAACCAGTAAGAAATCACTACTATTCATCAGATGTATCTGTCTCAAAAAGCCTTGGCTCTGTACGCAATTCATCCTCTGGTCCATTGAGTTAAGTCTGACATGAATAGTCTGGTAAGAGTTGATGACGTCAGTGTCTTATGGCTAAGCTCTGTTGACAAAGCTCTGTTAGTCAATGCTCTGGTGAGATGGTCTGGTAGACCATACTTTGGTAAGACTAAGCTCTGTTGGGACTATACTCTGTTAGAACCATGATCTGGTGTAAGAATGCTCTGGTAGATGAACGCCTTAGTGAAACTACACTCTGAAAGAAGTACACTCTGGTACAAGCTTGCTCTGGTAAACAGAGTATCATTGTGTCAAAGATCATTTGGTAGCTAGAATTGTGCCTCTGGAATCAAACCAAACTGAACAAAGCATTAAAGTCTTTTTCAAGCATTAAAGGATCCTCATTGATGGCCCTTTAATGTACGAGGAATCGAAGGCCAAATAGAATGTCAACGAAAACAATCATTCAATTTGTCTTGCTATAAAGGATCTCATTTTCAAAAAGGATCACAAAAGGACAAATATTTTTATTGACAGCTATGTCAGTGTACGAAATGGAAAGTTGAAAAGGACATAATGCACTAAAAGCCACAAAAAGCGGATCTGAATTTTTATTCGCTGGTGAATGACTTGCTTAGGTCATAATGGTACTATTTGAAAATCTTGCTATATATAAATCTTCAAAACAGTGAAGAAGGTTAGACAAGTGAGCAACCAAAAAATTATTCCAAGCATTCTGAGACAAATAGAACTGCACTCAACATTTTATTATTTCTTTAAGAAAGTTATTTTTATGCTTAAGCTTTCATTGTTTATTCTCTCATGTTGAGAGCTTTGCTTATACTGTTTCAAAATCACTTTTGAACACACTTGTATTTAGCCCAGTAGTGGCTGTATTTTCCTCAGAGACTTAACCGTACTAAGTCGTTCTGAGAAGTTGGGAGTATAACCAGTTTGACAGTAGTATTGGCTCAGGAACAAGAGAGAAAAACTCTCTAACTCAAAATACTCAATTTCTCATAAACTTCAAGATATCCAATACATGGAGGAGAGTGGCCTTTTATACTAATCCTAGAGGCCTTAGGTAGATGGATAAAGTTTTAATACAAAAGAAAATACATGTGAATGCTAGTTGTATAAAAATGCAAGTTGTCAACAATAGTGGCTTTGAGTTGAAAATGATGAGTCTTCACATGGAGGGGTTGGTGGTGGTGCATGCCTGGCTTCTAGATGCGTGCCAATGTATCTCAGATCATACTCCTGGGTTGGATAGAACTCGCCCCCGAGTTTAGATCCGCTTCATTATCTAAATATGGTGAAAGATCAGCGACATTGAAAGTTGCAGAAACACCATATGATCCTGGTAGTTCTATCTTATAAGCATTGTCATTGATTTTCTGCATGACTCGGAATGGTCCATCAGCTCTTGGGGACAACTTAGCATTTGGTTGATTTGGAAACCGTTCCTTCCGTAGGTGAATCCAAACCAAATCTCCAATTTTAAAAATTTGTCGCTTTCGATGTTTGTCACGCTGAGATTTGTACCTTGAATTACGCTTTGCGAATCCGCTCTCGAACTTGTTCATGCGGTTTCTTGATCTCCTTTGCTCGGTTATACGCATCTGAACTAAAGCTGTTGCTTATGCATTGAAGGAGTTAAATCAAGTGGACTCAGCGGACGAGTGCCATAGACTACTTCAAAGGACATTTTCCGGTGGCTTGATTAGTTGAATTGTTGTAAGCAAATTCAACTTGTGCAAGAATAAGATCCCACTGCTTTTGATTTTTACCAACAAAACTTCAAGTAGATTTCCCAAAAGCTTTGTTGACGGCCTCTGTTTGTCCATCTGTCTGGGATGATGGCACTCTTGAATCAAGTTTAGTTCCCATTTTTTCCACAAGGTTCTCCAAAAGTGGCTTAAGAACTTTACATCTTGGTCGGAAGTGATGGTTTTGGAATTCCATGAAGACGAACAATTTCTTTGAAATACAGATCAGAACTTGAACAAAGATCATTGGTCTTTTGGCAAGGAATGAAATGGGTCATCTTTGAAAATCATCTACCACACAACCATGATGGAATCTTTCTCGACGTTGAGTTCGTGAGAGTCCTAGAATGAAATCCATGCTAACATCTTCCCATGGTGCTTCGAACTGGAAGTGGCATATATAATCCATGTTTTGGCCTTTAGACTTGGCCAAATGATGATTCTACATCTTTGTATATGTCGGTTGACATCTCTTTCCAGTCTTGGCCAATAGAAATTCTCTTTTACTAAAGCCACGCTTTTATCTCGTCCCAAAATGACTCGCTAATCCTCCATCATGTGTTTCCCAAATAATAGCTTCGTAGCGAGCATTGAGGAATACACAAGGTCTTTCCTTTGAATAAAAATCCCTCATGCCTATAGTAGTCTTGTGAAGAATGAAACTCGGTGGCATTCCAAATTTTCTGGAGGTCAGGATCATCCGGATACAACTCTTTAATTGTTTCAAAGCCAACTACTTTTGTTTGTAGGGTGAAAAGTAGAGTATGACGCCTACTGAGGGCATCTGCTACAATATTTTGAACTCCAGCCTTATGCTTGATCAGAAAGGGAAAAGGTTGTAAATACTCACTCCAAGCAGCATGTCTGCGACTAATCTTCTGTTGAGAGTTCAAATGCTTTAAGGCTTCATGATCAGAATAAAGAATGAATTCCTTATTCAAAAAGTAGTGGCTCCAATGTTGCAAAGCACGAACAATTGCATAGAACTCTTTATCATATGTAGAATATCGGAGTTTAGCATTGTTGAGCTTCTCTTGAAGAAGGCTATGGGATGACCTTCTTGATTTAGAAACGACCAATTCGGTGTTGAAGCGTCACGGCTAACTTCGAACACTTGATCAAAATTGGGAAGCGGCTAACACCGGTGCTTCACCAAATGTTTCTTGATTCATCAAAACTTTTACGTGCGACCTCTGTCCATTGAAACTTGTCTCCTTTTATGCAATCTGTGAGTGGAGCGGCAATTGGTGAAGTTCTTGATGAATCTTACGTAAAGGAGGATAATCCATGGAAACTTCTCACCTCACGGATTGATTGTGGGACAGGCCAGCTATTGATCGCTTCTATCTTTTATGGATCAACTCGTATGCCTTCGGATGTGATGATATAACCAAGAAAAGTAACTTCGTTGGTTAAGAAAGAACATGTGTTCAAGTTGGCATAGAGTTTACGTTCATGAAGAGTCTGTAGCACTTAGAAGGTGCTCCAAGTGTTCTTCTTTGTCCTTGCTAAAAATCGAATGTCATCAAAATAGACGGCGACAAATTTACCAATAAAGCGGTCGAAGGACTTGATTCATCAGCGCATGAATGTACTTGGGGCATTGGACAACCCAAAAGGCATAACGATCCATTCATAAAGGCCATCTCTGGTTTTGAAGGCGATCTTCCATTCATCTCCTGCCTTAGCACGATCCGATGGTATCCACTACGAAGATCAATCTTTGAAAAGATAGTGGCACCATGTAATCGATCCAATAAATCATCAAGTCCGGGTATGGAAACCGGTACTTGATGGTAATCTTGTTGATGACTCGACTATCAACACACATTCTCCGACTTCCATCTTTCTTGGGCACTAGGATTGCAGAACAAAGACAAGGGCTAATACTTTCTGTATCAATCCTTTCTTTAACAATCCTTCAACTTGGCTACTGGATTTCAAAGATGCTCCTGGGACTCATTCGTAAGTCGGTCTATCGGGAATGACTGCCCGAATGAAGTCAATGGCGTCTTTGGATGTCTCGCATCGCGGTAGTCCACCGGTGGAACTTCTTACTGGTATAACATCTAGAAACTCTTCAAGTAGTGTTTAATTTCCACTTGAATGATAGTCTCGTTATTTGACTCGAACAGTGAGAATAAAGCTCATGGTTTGAACTTCCTTTGCAGCCTTCTTTGAGTTGTTCCTTTGTGACTAAGGACACCAATGGTTTGGCTTCTTTCTTGCCTTTATCAAGCTCATTCGGCGGTAAAGGAGTTAGCTTGATCTTTACTCCATCTTTGACAAAGGAGTAGGTGTTGGTATAACCGCCATCATATAGTGCATGACGATCATATTGCCAGGGTCTTCCAAGGAGGAGATGACAGGCATCCATAGGTACAACATCACACCGGACTTGATCCTGGTATTTACGGCCAATGGAAAAGGTCACAAGGCATCGCTTGTCAACTTTCACTTCACTTCCTTTCTTTGAGCCAATGCAACTTGTAAGGGTGTGGATGTATCTGGGTTGGTAGATCCAATTTTTCCACCATATAGTTGGAAACAACATTTTCACAACTTCCTTTGTCTATAATAACGCCACAAACTTTTTCTGTAAGTGCAACGAGTGTGGAAAATATTGTGCCTCAACCAAGGTTCTTCCTTTCGAGCATCAGTATGCAAGCTTCAGATGATTACTAAGGATTCACCATGGTCAAAGAATGTGAGTTCTTCATCGTATATTGGATCTAACTCTTCTTCTCCTTCAGGTTCTACTCGAGCCTCCTCTTCTTCAGAAATTTCATAAGCTTCTCCTTTGATGATGGTAATGGTTCTCCTTGTCGGGCAGTTAGAGGCTATATGACCAAAGCCTTGGCATTTGAAACATTTGACGGCCTTGGTTTTGTTTTCAGTGGTGGTAGGTTTGGCAGGAGGTTTACTAGATGAACTAGGTTGGTCGGTGGGTGGTTTACGAGTGTAAGGTGGATTATTGGAGGAGAAGTTTACGTAGGTGGATCTCTGGGCAATCGCTTCTCTATTCGCGTAGCAAGGCGAATAACATCTTCTAACGACCAATATTGCTGAAGTTCAACACGATCGGCAATATCAGTGTTTAATCCTCCAAGGTAACGGGCGATTGTTTGCTCCTCTTTCTCTTGTACATCACACTGCATCATCAGCTTCTCAAATTCTCTAGTGTATTCTTCTGCTGACAAATTCCTCTGACAAAGGTTCTGCAGTTGGATGAATTTGTCTTGATAATATTGAGGAGGTAAGAACATTCTGGTTAGCTCTCGCCGCATTTTTTCCCATGTCTTGATCTTGCTTTTCCCATCACGTTCTCGTCTCTTTTTAAGGTTTTCCCACCAAGTGGAAGCATATCTCTTTAATTTCACAGCAATAATCTTCACCTTCTTTTCTTCTGGAATCTCCTTGTATTCAAACACTCTTTCAACTGTTTGAAGCCAATCAACGAAGTCATCTGGGTGAAGTTTTCCTTCAAAGTCGGGAATATCAACTTTGATGTCATCATGTCTGACTGGTGGTCTCTGGGGACGTCGGGTTGATGAGGAATCACTAGAATATTCTTCCTCTTCTGAAGGCTGGTGGCGTTCCTCTAATAGGACCTGATGTGCCTGTAAAGCGTCTTGTAATTCCTGAATTTGTCTTCGCATTTCTGCCATTTCAAGGTCTCGTAGAGGTTGTCTTCGGGGAGGCATTTTGGACGTAGAATAAAATTGGTGAAATCTGGGTTACAGTTGGAGATTGTAGTTTTATAACTAGAACACCAAGGAAGTTCCCAGGAAAGAGAGGTGTCGCTAAGCGTACTTAATAACCTTGTCTTTCCTTAGCCAGACCTTTCTTGAAATGCACTTTTTATAATTCCACAATTTCTTTTCCAATAACAAAGAACAATTTGGTACTTTGTGTGGGAAAAATATAGAGGGGCAATTTTATAAATTTGAAAAGTTTAAGGGTCAAATTGCAATTCACAAAAGTTTAGGGGTCAAATTACAATTCATCAAAAATTTAGGGGCCAAATTGCAATTTTTCAAAAGTTTAGGGGCTAAATTGTAATTTTCAAAAGATTAGGTGCAAAAATGTAAATACTGCAAAGTATAGGGGCTTATCTATAATTTCAGTAACTTCAGACAGCGTGGATGTTGGCTGGTCAAAGTGACGTGGCGATTCTTTGGTTGGTGACGAATGGCGTGGGCTGGCGAGGTGGCTCTTGAGTCAAAGGTAGACTTTGGTGGTGATGTGGCTCCCTTGACACGTGGCGTGAAGAGAGTGGTGAAGGTGACACGTGCGTGATGTGGCACGACGGCGTGGTCGTCTTCAACCTCGATTTTCCGACAATGGTGCAACTCCGTGGCGGTGGTTACGAAACACCGTGGCGGAACAATTTCCGGCGAACTTTCCGGCGACGCTCGTGGAGGCGCGTGGAGGCTCCGTTGGCCTCGAAACTTGGGTTTCTAAGGTTTTTGGCCCTTCCGGACGCGATGGCGGCGTTAGTTTTGCGAAAAAATGGCCGTAAAGTGGAGTTTCTGGGCAGACAACTCTCTTGCTCACCTAAAACACTTAACTTTCCGTTGATTTTCTCACTCAAACTCAACTCCGGGATCTAAGAACTTGCTCTGATGCCAAAATGGCTCAGGAACAAGAGAGAAAAACTCTCTAACTCAAAATACTCAATTTCTCATAAACTTCAAGATATCCAATACATGGAGGAGAGTGGCCTTTTATACTAATCCTAGAGGCCTTAGGTAGATGGATAAAGTTGTAATACAAAAGAAAATACATGTGAATGCTAGTTGTATAAAAATGCAAGTTGTCAACAATAGTGGCTTTGAGTTGAAAATGATGAGTCTTCACATGGAGGGGTTGGTGGTGGTGCATGCCTGGCTTCTAGATGCAGGTCAATGTATCTGTATCAAGTATACTCTTGAGTTTGTAATCAGTTGATTATAGTGAAAAAATCCTTCAGTGTGGTGAAGAGACTAGACATAGCTACTAGGTGGAAGAAAACTAGTATAAATCGTTGTGTCTCATTTCTTCTCTTATCTTTACTACTTCTTAAAGTTATTTTTGCTTAACAGTTGTTTTGAAAAAAGGTTTCAAAATCACAAGTATCTTGAAAAGATTTCTAAAACCCAATTCAAACCCCCTTATTGTGTTTTTGTCATGTTCACGGAGGGTATACTCATTTGGGAAAACTAATTAATAGATGCCTAAAGCTCGCCATTTTTGTTGCTTCTATTCTCAAACCATTTCTAGCCAAATCAAGTATTTCTCTTTCTTAATCATGCAGATACCTCAAAGTGTGTGTTTTCCATTACCCAAGAAGCCAGTTTGAAGAATGTCTCCGGTTATTGAGATGTCTTCTACAGCATAACTAGTTATTGAGATGTCTTCTACAGCATAACTGGGAAAGATATCCTTGGTTTTGAATGCTGGTGGAGGGAAATTGTAAAACCTAGGTAGGCCATGTGATTGCCCTTGGCAGAAGGGGGAACGCATGTTTGCTTCTTGCATGCCTCAAGCAGGGTATCTTCGCTTTCTAATCCCGGAACAAATTTCTACCCATCTTTCTCCTTGAGGTTTACATTCTCATGAGCAAAAGGACGACGAAGTGCCGAATGACTCTATGATTAGGGAGTTGATTCATGTTGAAGAAGTGAAATGCATGAATACTCGAGAAGTTGTTGAAAACATACACTTTTGGTTAAAGAAAAATGCATAAATAGAGGGAAGGTAAGTGAATAAGTACCTGAAGCTCTTGTAAGAGTAAAATGAAATGTGTTGAGCAAAGTACTCAGAGTGTGATCAAGTAGAAACAAAAGCTCTGATTAGGTAAGAAAGTCTCAATAGGGAAGCTCAACAATGGTGAGAAGCAGAGGAAGCAGAAATTTGAGGACGAAGATTGCTATGGGGTGAAAATGGTAAAGATAAAAATGAATTAGGAAAATAACCTTATATATGCGTAACCTAGAGACTCATTGAAGGACATTTTATCGAACATGCCAAGATCAATTACTTGGGAAACACACTGATGCTTGAGGCCGTAAGTGGCCTTGATGGACATTTAAGGAAACATGGAGTGCCACGTCAAAAGTTAGTAGTTCGTTACCAAGTCCATTAGACTAAACCATTTACATTCCAAAAACTAAAAACCCTAGAGTAGTTAAAATAAAGATCGTAAGTGGCCTTGATGGACATTGAGGGGTATTTGTAGGTAGCAAAACTGAAATTCAAACTATGATCAGTTTGAATAAGTGTGCCATTGAAAAAATTGGCTATATATAGATAGCTAGGCCAGAGAAGGTGTCCAAGGACAGTGTTGCTCGAAAAAGAATATAGGAAGATTTTGTGTGAACCACTCCAAAGAGGTACATTATTGAAAAAGTGTAGATTGTACCAAGTCAAGAGTGGCGCCTAGGTGACCTATGGGTCGAGGAGGACTATAAAAAGCAAGCTTTGTCAATCAGTCAGAATATGTGTGGCTCGAAGCTTTCACCCAAGACATGTAATTGAAGGATGATGTTGAACACAAGCGAGTTTGAATGGAAACATGTTAAACCTTGTTCAAAGTAGTTGGTGTGAGTTCTAGTAATACCAGTTCAAAGATAAGTTATGTGACACGCTTTAGAAGTAGTTCCCATCAGCGATTATTCAAGGGGAAGCTGCCAAATAGTTCGGCTTTAACGTGATACAAATGGCAAGCATTTGTATAGGCATATATGCTTTTTATGTCGTATGTGACATTAATGTAGGATTAGGCAGTTGTGTTTTTAACTCCATAAATAAGAGTTTCATTGATGTAACCGAGGTCAGCTATATAATTTCTCAAGTCCTATTATGCCTACAAGTTCTCGGAGTGACAAACGACTATCCAAGGATTTCTGAGCAATAAAACGAAGGCCATTTTCTTTTCTCAAGTAATTCAGTTTACTTGCATTTCTGCACTTCTCATCTTGTTCCTCTCCTTCCTTGAATCTTCAACTTTCTTATCCCAAATTCTGAAAACTTCTTCCTTTTTCATCCCTTTCTGAAACTTCTCTATCAATTTTTACTTCTCATCGCTTTTTAAATATCATCTTTTCAAAACTTCGATCTCAACTATTGGTTATCTCATATTTTATGGAAATTCCCTTTCTCTCTCTAACTTTTTTCTCAATTTATTTCATAACTTAAACTTTCTATTTCTCATCTTACTTCTATTCTCGCCTCTAATTTCTTTTTTGACTTCAAATATATTTTGTGCTATCTTAAATTACGAAGTTCATTATACTTGTGATTTTGATGTTCTTGGTTGTCATTTTCACTTGTTTTGAATGTGTTTCTCAGTATTTTGATGTATGTTAGGGATGACAAAGCTGGTTGGGCCCAACGGGCCGGCCCGCCAACCCGCTTAAATGGGCCTGGTTGGACTACGACATATCAGCACACCAATCCATCTAGCCCAACCCGCATAGTCTATCAACCCGTCAGGCCACAAGCGGGTTGGGCTGGGCCAACCCGTCGGGTTGACATATATTTTTTATTTATTTATTTTCTTATTTTCTATTCCCTTCGTCTTATTTTAGTTGTCCTTTTTGAAATATTTCATTGTTTCAAATTACTTATCTATCTAGAAAATCAAAAAGTGTTAATTATTTCTTTTCCAACAATACCTCTTTTATTTCAATCAACTATATTAATGATTTTTTTTCTACTTAACCACTTTACTACTCCAATTAATAAGGGATATTTTAGTCAACAGTGTCATTTTATCATAAAAATTTGTAAACTCAATCATTTTCTTAAGAAGTGTGCATACACTAATAGGGCAAGTAAAATGAGACAGATGGAGTAACAATTTTTTTTTTACATATTTCGTTCAGGTCAGCCCACCATTTTGGTCGGTTTTATGCTGGTTGGCTCTCCATTTTGGCCTCATTTTAGCCCGAATTTCAGCCTTTATATTTATTTTTTGTTTTTTGATTTTTAACGGGCTGGCCTGCCAACCCGTCAGCCCGTGACGAGTCGGGTTGGGTCAGTCTGTTTTTGAGCGGCCTTATAACAGGTTAGGCCAGGTTGGCCCATTTTGCCATCCCTAATGTGTGTGCTTGACTTGAATTATAATCTTTCTTTTAATTTGTGTTGTTTTTAGTTTAAAGTTTCTTACATATGTGTTGGGCATAATCCTGAGCCAAGTGAACCAATGTTTCGGAGGCGTTTGACCCTAAACCAATTACTAGTGGAGAGTTTGTTCACTTTTGTGCAATACTTCATTGGAGTAATGGGTGAAGTATATAGACTGTTGTGGGATTTGTTTAATTTCCTTGCTATAGGCCAGAAGTTGATCCCTTAAACAAGATCCTTTAGGAGTTTGGAATGTTTCTTGTTCTCAAAGTGTAGTGTTCGAATCGATATTCATTCGATGTGTTAGTAACTTGAATTAATTTGTTGTTGTTCAAAGTGTTTCGATTACCTTAATTTCTTTTTCATTTTCAGTTTGGAGAAACTTTGTGTTTCAATACCCTGAACTTTCATTCAAACGTTCTCCACTTCTACTTGAAGTCAACACACGCACTTAAAAGGTGTCCAAATAAAAAGGATTCTATCTTGTCCCAGATTGAACTTGAAGATATATTTGTTTATAAAAAATCACAAGAAACATATATGTTTGTGACTTATTTAAAGATCTGATCACAAAATAGCTTTTAAATATTTGTTTCCTGTGGATATAACTTTTGAAAGTGACACGTCAAACATAACAAGTGGCCTATATTAGGTAAACAATCCATACTCGAGTTTTAAGTTTGGAAAATTAGTCAAGTTAGTGGCATAAGAGCATCAGCAACGAACTAAAATGCGTTCACTATGTGGACCCCATATGGCCATGTGGGATTTGTCTGCGATTTTTGTGCGTTGTCCACTCTCTCTTTCCGTGTTTTAATTTAGTTGTCCGTTCTCTTTATAGATGATTTGACCAAAATTTAAAGAATGGTGCATTATTTTCAGATGCCACCTAGTCCAATTTTTGACGCGTGGAAAATAAGGCTCGCAGGAAAATGTTAAGCCACCAGCACTGCTGATGCTCTAAGAAGCCTAAGTTGGCATAACCTATATCCATACGGTGTCTTAAATTATAGGTAAGAGTAAGATAGCAAACAAGTAATGATGAAAAGATCAATATGCATTGGCCTTTAGTTTTCATTATGAAACACAGAGCTAACATACAAACACAATGAACTAAATAGAAAATTGAATAATTTGTGTTGTTTTCTCGGGCTCATCTGTTGGAGTCACTTTTATATGATGAGTGAAAGTGTTATTCTTTTTGACTGGGTGACTAATTTTCATTTCATAGTCGCCATGAAAAAGGGAGGTCTCAAGGTACCCATTTTGGTCTGTCGTCCCTAGTAACATTGTTCGCCCCCATTCATTAATCAGTTTGTCCACCACATATCCTGCAGGCAAGTTCCTGAAATTGTTATCTACTAAGCAAATCTTATAGCAACCTTGTGGTGACCATGCTGTCCACATTACAATGCCGTGAACCCCTGGGTGGGAGTGTGCTTCTCTAAGAACCAGCTCAAAGTACTCTGCCTATAAAATCATAAATAACAAATGCATAAATGTTTAAAATACTAACATCACAATTTGTCTATCGTGTTGTTCTTTCAAATGAGAATCGTTGGAGTTATTGACTTTACCTGCTTAGGTTGGCTTGCAACATCTAATTCAGTAATCCATATTGGAAAACCAGTGGAAGCAAGGGTATCAATGGAAGCTCTCATGTAAGGCAAGTTAGGACTAAAATTAGGGAAATGGGACTCTAGTCCAATTCCAATTGGAAGTTTTTTATAACCCAGGACCTCTCTGAGCTTCTGGATGTATCTTGGTGGGGTTGATAAACCATCTCTACTGTCCTCAATGGTGTTATATTCATTCAGGAACAAAGTGGCTTGTCCATCAATGTTGTGGACCTCATTAAAAATCCTGGCAGAAAAATTTTGTCCAAGTTTACTTTCAAAGAATGAGAAGTGCATATTCTCATTAACAACATCCCAACCAATAAGTTGGCCCCTGTATCTTGACACAATGGAATTCACCCTCTTTTCAACTGCGTAGTTAAGTTGGCCTGGTGAAAGTGAAGAAACCCAACCAGGTTGGTACCTAGGATCGTCCCAAAATATATTGTGGCCTCGAACAGCGATATTGTGTATCTTGGCAAACCGTAGCATGGCATCGGCTAAGAAGTAGTTCTCCTTGCCTTGTGCATTTTCAGTGCTATACCACTTCATCTCATTTGCAAATGTGGTTACTGTGAATCTTGAGGTGAACCAATTTTGATATAGACGATTATTCAAGATGTAACTGTTCATGGCACTTCCAAATGGAAAACTCGGCCTCTTCAGTGCAATAGATATACTTGCATTTGGTACAAAGTGTCCTTCTTTATCAACTGCCTTGACTAATACCTTCCTCTTACGGGCCTGCCAAGTGAGAATCCTTTTTATTTTATTTTATTTTGCACACATGATACATCACATTACAAACGTTAAAAACAAATTAGCTTTAGTGCGTATTTAGATGAGGAAATTCAAAGTTATAGGAAATTTAAAATTTTACGAAATAAAATTACTTCAATTGAATTCCCTTCATTATTGTTTGGATTGAGTAAATAAATTTCTTTAAAGGTAATGTATAAACATAAAACAAAACTTGATATTAATCTGACCAGTCAGTGGACTCGTCAGTCCTGTCGACGATCGGGCCCAACGGCTCATCGATCATTTTGTTGGGTGGATCACTCCTCAAGTGGGTCCACGCTAACTTAAAAGAAAAAAAGAAAAAAAAAAGAGAAATAAAATTTGTTAATGGGCCAAATCCCATGGTTTAAGAAAAAGGGATTTTAATCCCTGGAAAAAAGAATGCAGCTATGCTGCGTAAGAAAAAAAAACAGAAAAAGAAGAAAAGAAGAAGCACAGCGCCGCAATGAAAAAGAGAAGAAGAAGTGGGTTCAAGCGGTGAAAGTGTGTTCAGCAAACGTGCTCTATTTTTGCTAAAATTTTAGTATGTTGTTCTTGCTATTGAACTCGTTATTTTGATATATTTTATTCGTGGTTTTACCTTTTCTATTGTCTTGGTTGTATACCCGGTGTTGGGTTTTATTGTGTCTATTTCTATTATTGTTGGTGATGATATTGATGTCCTGTTGATCCCTAGAGTTGCTAGGAAGACTTATTGGTGTACCCATTATTTTACATAGTGGAAGGTTTTACTGGCTTGGTCCCGTGGTTTTTATTCTCTCACGAGGGGAGTTTTCCACGTTAAAAATTGTGGTGTCTCTGATATTTATTTTCGCAATTATATTGTTCTGGGAATATATTTTTTGTTGTGCCTATTTATTTACACAGGTGGAGAAAAATATTTGTTTGATTATCTCTGGTTTTTTCCCAACACATTTTTCTAAGTACTCCCTCCGTTCCTGTTTATAAGCCCTTTTTAGAGACACATAAAAGGGGCTTATATATAAAAATGTGGGAGTACTTTTTATTTATCTTTAAAAAATATCCAAAAAAAATCTTTTTCCAAAATAAATTTAGAAAAATAATTTTTCCAAAAAAATTTTAAAAATAATAGTTGTTTCCCAATATTTAAAAAAAAATCCCAAGCAATTTTTTTTTCGTAAACCTTTTTTCCAATTTCTTTTGAGAAAATTTTTTTTAGGAAAACATGCTTTTGACTAATGATTGTACAGGGCAGGGAAGAAATTTCAAATTCTTAGCTTTGATGTGATATTTTAAATTCTCTAAATTTAGTTTTCATACAATTCCTTCATTTTGAAAATTCTCCACATTTATCATCCAAACAAGGTAATTCACATCGAGACATTTGAATTACCCTGTAAAATTATATTATCTTATTAAAATATCTCATCCAAACACACCCTTAGGAGTCATTCCATTATTATAGTAAAAAAAATTGGGAAGTTAATTTATATCAAAATTTTCCCAATTAAACACACTATATATGGACTCTTGTTAAGTTTATGATGCCACCCAGCATTGCATCATTAAATAATTGACAATTGCCCGAAGGTTAATATATGCAATGGAAAACTGTAACTAATGTATACCTTCTCAATGCTTTGATGTTGATGAGACCTCCATTGCTTTTCTGTGAATGGTTGTAAGGAAATGCTGTCGATCCAAATTTCTACAGAAGTATTATTGCTCTACACAGAATTCAACATTTTGAGGAATTAAGAAAAATTGGAAAATTTAACTTTCATTAAATAAAAATATCATGTGCTTTATTTTGTCCAGATCCCCGGTATATCCGAAAATCGGTATTAGACTCGACTAATCCAAGTCTAGCCGGGTGGACCAAAATGAATGGGAAACTCTCATAATTAACAGTAGATCAATACAATTATTAAAAGCCCTCCAAATTAAGTACCTCAAAATAGAGTTCAGCTGATCCGGATGTATCCGCTATAAAACCACCCTTAAGCATAGACCAACATTTAGGCTCAGCATAAATGGCACCAGCAAATTTAATTCCTTTAGTTGTTTTGACAGCTGCTGTTATTGGAACATTTCCTCCTTCACTCACTTGTATCCAAGCTGCATGATTTCAACCCATAACCATATATGAACAACAGTGGTTATTTATCTTTCATTTGCATATTTTATACTATAATATAACACCTGATGTGAGGAACAATGCAAAATTTATGATATTTGAGTACAAATTTTACCGGACAAAGTATAAAGCATCCCCTTTTGAAGGTGAATCTTCTGAGAGACACTATCATGTGGCTGATTTCTGCTATGGGCTACCACATATTTGTTGCCTAATGATTCTTTATGTTCTATAATTGCGTCCCCAAATGTTGTCCACCCTTGTAGTCCGTCGTTCAGTTCTGGATTTTGAATGATTCCTCCATTGTATTGAGGCTTTTGCGGGTATGCCAAACACTGAGGTTGAAAACAAGTAACACCGATGGTTAGAGTGAATTTTTTAGTAATATATGTGATATCCTCGAAAATACAAATGTTAGAGAGAGAGAGAGAGAGAGGGCTCACTTCAATGCTGGCACTGTAATCATAAGATAATGCTTCGGCTTCAAAACCTGTTGTGGCATGCTTTTATATTAGTAGTTTTATATATTCTGACATGCATTCTTTCAATAGTAGCGTCGTTAGTAACTTAAAAAAAGAAGATGACATTTTATTTTATTTTATTTTATTTTATCATTCAAAGAATGAAGATGTTGTGCTCATTAAAAAAAGGAACGAATATATACAAAATATAAATACATCATCTAAAACGTACTTTGTAGGTGTAAATTGATGAATTATAATCCTAGTGAGGGGTAATTCGTGGTTACATACCTACGAGAAGGATGACACATCCTATAAGGACAAGATTCATATTTTTGTGTTAAACCTCTTCAGGGCGTTACACTTGGGAATCTGGTCCAGGGAGAAGAAAATAAAAACAAAACGCTATAACACGACGCTAGAGAGGAGTGATATCATAAGTCACTTTATGTTATTTAGTATATTAATAGTCAATTATAAAATTATTTATAATATTAATAACAATATATTAAGTAATAATTACTTGATTTGAGAATTGTATTTGCATTTTATGGTACTTTATGTTATTAATTATGTTAATAATAAAATATAAAATATTAATATTAACGAAAATACTAAATATGAAAATTACTTATAATAATTTTAATTATTATTAATAAATTGATAGAAAAAAGTTTGACCATAATTAAATGACATACCATTGACTCAATGTAATTTACTTCAAATTTCAAACCTAGAAAGTTGAATGTATAATTTTAATTAGGATAAAATTAGGTAAGGTTCCTTAGGTGTGGTTGGTGTTGTTCCTCTCACAAAACAGGATAAAAATTGTTTTGATAGTAGTAGTTATAAGAGGTTAGAGATAGTAGGAGTGGATAGAGAGAGAAAAATTTATCTATTTTATGAGAGGAACAACACTTACCATACCTAAGGAACCTTACCTAAGTTTTGTCCTTTTAATTAAAGTTGTTTTATTTTGAAATTTTATTTTAAAAATTAAAATTTGAAAATCTGTTATATTATATAAATTTTTTAAATTTTATTTTTCATAATATAATTAATATAAATTAGAGATTACAAATCAAAATATAATTTAACAGAAATTTATAATTTAACGTCAAAACTTTATGCAATATAGTTTATAACATTTATTTCAAATCAAGAAAATTTCATTTAAAATGTTAATTAAAAATAATTTATTTCATATTTTAAATTTTTAATAATTAGTTTTGAAAACTGTTATATGATATATTATATTTAAAAATTAATTTCAAAATCTATTATTATTATTATTATTATTATTATTATTATTATATTACTTGTTTTGTGCATATTATATTTCCTCTACTATCTATTATATTATTTAAAAGAAAGTTTTGTTATGTTATGCTAAGTGGTAACATCATACTCATTTTGGTTTACATATTAAAATAAAATATATTTAAATTAATTTACTATTTTTAAATAAATATTTTTCTCAGATAGTTATATGAATTTCAACACTCTAATCATTTGACCTTTTATTAATTTCTTTTAGTTATTAATATTTTAATTTTAAAAATATAATTAATTCAAATTATAGATTATTATAAAAATATAATTTTCATATAACAGAAACTTAAAAATTTATTTGGATTGTTTATTTTTTAAATTTAGTGAAATTCGAATTTTTATTGAGTATAAGTTATTTCAAATTTATAAAAAATATCCCTAAAAAACTAATAAAATTAATTTTGAATCTAATTTAATTAATGTATTAATTATTTATATTTGAAGTCTTTAAAAATTAAGTTTACTAATCTTTTTTGGTACTCATAAGTTTAATAATTTAGTTCTAGATAAATTTATTCAAAAGCTAAATTTTTAAATATTTAATTTTGAATTTTAATCGATTATTATCTATCTTTTGTTATTATATCTATTGCCTATCAATCTATTATATAAAAAAAGGCTTTGTTATGCCAAGTTTCAAATTTCAATACCTTATTTATTTGATTATTTCTAATTTAATTTAAATTTTCAAAAGTCAAATTTTAAAATATAATTAATTTAAGTTATAAATTATTATTCATGTTCTTTTTTTTGAGTGATATTCATGTTCTCATTACGTGTATATTTTTAAAATCTATTATCTATCTATATACAATTAATAAATTTAAAATTTATATCTTAATATTTAAAATTTAATTTTTCAAATTAAAATATTATTATCTATTAATATATCTATTATCTATTATATGTCTATAAAATAACATTTTGTTTTGTAAGGTGTCCATAATCTATTCATTTGATCATTTCTTATTTAATTTCAATTTTTAAAATATAATTAATTTTCCCACCAAAAAAATATAAAATTTAAATTCTAGATTATTTTTAGTGTTCTTATTTTGGGTAAATTTTTTAAATTATATAGGCGATATTATGCAGGCTTATTTTTTTCTTAGTATTCTTTATGTGTGACAAGTGGCTTATTCTATTAATTACATTTGCTCCAAACATATTAAATATGTTTGACAATTATATATAGTATGTAACGCCATGATTCCTACCAGAGGATTTTTTAGTGCATTAATAAAAGATTTTAAGAAAAACCATGTAGTGAAAACAAAAAGAAAATAAAAATCTAGCGTATAAATTTAACTTTTGTGTAAAATTACTAGTTTATAAATCTTTGAAGCATAAATTCTTCTTTTTACAAATGAACATCACTTAAGACAAATATATAAGACCTAGACTTAATGGAACTTTGATTGTGCTCCGGCATCGACTTCATAAGCAACCCCAACATTGGCAAAGGACGAGCATCCTAGGTATGCTCTACAATGTCCAATAATCTCATAATAGCTGGAAATATCACCCCAAACATAGTGAGTTTAAGAAACTTAGTAACATAGAATATAAATAAAACATTTTTTGCGATGGTTCCAGCCTTACCTGGTATGCGAGGTATGGAAAACTCCTCTTAAACAAACAATGTCATTACTTAGATATTCATGATAAAACACAAGCCTTCACCTCAACTAGATCTAGCTTCACAATCGTAATCAAGAATAATCATTATAAGGCAAAGCAATCATAGGCATAACATTCATCCTTTAGCTAACTATTAGTTACTTATTTAACTACATTTCAAAGTAAACAACATAATTCTTGTCATTAAGCCTCATCATTAGCTTACATAGGAAAACCCGTATACACTATTCTTTCCTTCTATGAAAGATGTATGTGAGATTCCATCAGTTACTGTTTTCTTACATCTTAAGTAAGCCTTAACTTGCCTACTTTACTACTTTGAGGCACGAGGCTTCATATTCGTCCGAAGACCTTACAATGCATACAACATTTGCCTTCATACTCTATCTACTTTATTACAATATATTAGTGCTAACATACTTAATTTCTTAAGACATAAGAGTCTTATAGTCATTGAAGTTTTTCTTAGGCACCATGACGACTGCTTACCTTGCTTATACGTACACTATGGTTCTTCGCATTCTAGACTAAGAGTAATACCTCCTCCTTACTCTTGGTATCACACTAGACCTTGATAGTATTCTAGACCTATCTTAAGGCTCCCAAGTCTTAGACTTGGATCCTACAAAAGCTGTTGAAATCAAGTGGATTCAGAAACAATGACCCTTAATTGTTTTGATGATAACAAATAGTAAATAGAACAACTTATCCTCTGATGTGTTTGTTAGTGTGCAGTAAATCACTATTTATCAGAAGAAATTGTCTCGGAAGACTTAGTGAAATTGTGAATTTCACACTTAGATCCATAAATCTAAGTCTGGCATGGATCATTTGAAATCTCGCTAACGTCCTCATGTGAAAGCCCTGCTTTGAAATGGTCAACTCTATTGGGGGTCAACGCTATGGTAAGACCATACTTTGACTGGGTCAACTCTGTTGGTAGTCAACGCTCTGGTAAGACCATACTTTAACTTGGTCAACTCTGTTGTCGGTCAACGCTCTGGTAAGACCATACTTTGACTTGGTCAACTCTGTTGGTAATCAACATTAGCAAGACTATGCTCTGGCTTAGTCAACTCTGTTTCTGGTCAACGCTCTGGTATTCAGTCAATGCATAAACAGACTTTTGTTAAACTACTCTATGGAAGCCTTCATCCAATTCTTCATGACTCTCTCACGTGAAAGGCCAACACATTTTGTGCTGAAGAACTCACCTCTGTTTCAAGCTCACTCTGGTGAACAGTGTGGCTCTAATAAGAAATCATATTGAAGTTCATTTAAGGCTACCTCATGTATTTAAGAGACTTCATTGATGAAGCATTCTAATGTACGAGGTATCAAAGGCCAAAGAGAATATCAACGAATATAATCATCAGGAAACTTGCTCTCAAAGGGTCTTATATTCAAAAAACTCATAAGAGACAAACATTCTGATTTTGTCTGCTGTGTCAGTATACTTTGAGCAGAGTGGAAAATGATGTGACTTGCTAAAGCCACAAAAAGGGGATCTGAAGTCTTTTGACCAAGTTGAAAAGAGCTTTTAGGTCACAGTGGCACTATTCATAACCCTAGCTATATATATCTTACTTCACCCACTGAAGTAGGTTAACGCAATGATACGAAGTGAGCAACCAAGAATCATTCCAAGTATCTGAGATCACATTGAACAAAGCACTTAATTGTTTTTACCTTTTCAGTTTGAAAGTTATTCTTTGTGCTTGAGTTTTTCATCGTATATCCTCTCTGTGAGAGTTATTTTGATATTGTATTTAGTCCAGTAGTGATTGTATTCCTTAGAGGCTTGACTGCACTAAGTCGTTCTAAGAAGTTGTGAGTATAGCCAGGTTGGCAGTATTATACTCTCAAGTGTAATCATGTTGATTATAGTGGAGAAATCCTTCAAGTGTGTGAAGGGACTAGACGTAGCTATCAGGTGATAGTGAACTAGTATAAATCACTGTGTCACTCTCTTCTCTCTTCTCTTTACTTACGTACTGTCTTATTTTATTAACGAGTCTTCTCTTTACTTACGTACTGTCTTATTTTATTAACGAGTTGTTTTGAAAAAAAATTTATAAACACAGAAGCTTTGCGAAAAGATTTCTAAAACTCAATTCAAACCCCCCTTTCTTGTGTTTTTGCCACGTTCAAAAGCTACCTTGACCTTGCTGCCACATGAGAATCATCTTACAAGGCATGACAAAGCTTTCCTATGAGTTCTTCGTACCCAAACATGTGTTCTACTTCAATCATATGAGTAAGGGAAGGTATCGATAGGTTAGGAAAGGTCCTACGAGTGTTTCGACGCGAGAAAACACATTTCTGCTCTTGGGGACGCGTTCCAGCGCCCCCAGACGCGCACCGCATGCATTGCAAAAAAATTTATTCTGTTTCTAAGCGCACCACGTGCCTGCTCACGCGGCTACCCTACGGATTTTTCTGCAGAATCATTTTTCTGTCATACTTTTGGGCACCTATTTCCTTCACTTTGGGGACCTTTTCTATGGGACTTTGGGGCTCAAAAACAACCTTATCATCATAGGGCCCTAACAATTCTCTCATGTTTATTAACCTCACTCCATGTACAAGGATGCCAAACTGCCTCCAAAAGTCACCTAAAACTCTCCCCATAAATTAGACACTTCCTTGAGCCAATGCTTTCACTTTTAACTCCTACCTTATGTATCTACCGTCAACTTTCAACCACACTAACTTATATCCATCCCAGCCCAAAGTACAAGGAATATGATAGGCATTCTCATGTACCACATACTCATTCATGTAAACTCAAGACTCAACATCAATAACTAGCACATAGGAGGACTAGTTTCTATGATCTAATTCAAAAATCACCAAGACATTCACACCATCTGCTTCAAGGGAGAGGGGTTATTCCCAACTTGGGACTTATGTTTGCCCATGATTCTAAAGCTTCAAGGATTAGGGGAACTCACCTTAATCAAGGCATATTCCTTTGGCACCAAACATATACTCTTACATTTCTATTAAACATTACATATGACATATGACAAGTCTCAAACTCTTGCATACAATCATTCATGTTATAAAACTCTAACATGCAACCTATTACAAAACCATACATTAGATTAACACAAACCCTTGAGAACATTCAATAATTTAAAATATACATTCATAAACCATTCATACCAACACTTGACGTACCACCAAATGACAAGCTACATACATCATACACACTAGCTCATACTTAAAGATGTTCCACCACTAGCCACCAATATATATACACTACATTTGGTCGTCGGTAATCCCAAAAAACCGTCGGTAATGCGTTTTCTTCGACGGATTACCGACGGCCACCAACCCTCAGTAAAACGGGCGTCGCAAATCCCTACCGACGTGCTTTTTTTACCGTCGGTATTATCGACGAGTTGTACCGTCGGCAAAAGTCCGTTGGAAAACATCGGTACATTCCGACGGGTTAAGCCCTTCGGTATATTTCCGACAGGCATGCCCGTCGGTAAAGCCGAAAATTTTTTCCCGACGGTTCAGCCCGTCGGTAAAGCCAAATTTACTTTTTTATATTTAATTTAATTAATTAATTTTATTTATTAAATTATTAAATTTATTAAATTAATTATTTAAATTATTAACTATTAAATTAATTTAATTATTTATTTGTTTATTTATTAAAAATAATTTATTCTCATATTAAAAAATATTTATTTATTAAATTAGTTAACTATTACTAGTAATTTAATTTAATTTAATTTAATTGATTACTTTTAATTATTAATTTATTCTCATATTTAAAAATGCGATAACGTAAACTAAAAAACAAATTAAAAAAAAAGAAATGTAATAAATAAAATAAAAAAATCCGACGAACACAGATAAGTAACTAAAAAGATATCCAAAAATATGAAAAAATATAAGTACAAACAGAACTAATAGTCCTGGTAGTCCTGATCATGATCAAGATGCTCTACACCATCTGCATCATCGACATGATTATCAGTACTAGGAGGCAGAGGCAGTGAAGGAGGTTGTTGGCGAGCTAACAACTGGTACATCTGCTCCTGTCACGCCAACACCTGAGCCAAAATGACACTCGTCCGGCGGGACTCCTCCTGCTGCTTGGCCACGACCCGCTGCTGCTCGGCCACAACCCGCTTCAGCTCGGCTCTCTCCTGCTCATCCGCGGCAGAGTGACCAATGGCAGCACCACTACTTGACTACTCTCTGATGTGGAGGCGGCCCTCTTTCTTGTAGTTGCTGGCAAGGTCGCCAGCACCGTATAGACAATCCTTATTCTTGCCGCCAACAACATATGCCCATATCCTGAGCGGTGCAGATAGATCATCAGGGCTCTGAGAGGGGGAACATGATGATGTTTGAGACATCATCTGAGACATCCTCGCCTCAAACTCCTCCTGTCAAACATAAACAAATAAGTCAATTTTTTTTGGTAATAAAACAATATAAACATTATTAAAAAACTATTCATTATATTTTAATAATTACCTGGGTCTGCCTCGACCGCTTATCGACGAAATCACTGGTACTCCTCTTAATATGAGTTGCACGATGGAGCTCGTGCAACTGTACCTCTCTACCCAACCGCTTCGACTGTAATTATTTAATAAAAAAACCTTAACTAAATAATAAATAGTAACTAACAACAACAACAACTACTACAACAACAATAATAATATAAAATGAACAAGTCGAGCTTCGTGCTGCGCCTGACTGATCGAACCTCCGGTGTGCAAGCTCCCACCCTTCTCAGAGGCTCTATTCTTCTTCACTTTCTCGCTTAATGTCTTGAACTCAGGGGAGTTCTAGTGCGCTTGCAGCTGCTGCCAGACCTGATCCCCTATCCAGTGGGGCTGTCCATTGAGGTGGGCATCTCTAAGCATATCAGAGAGGCGGTGGGAGGCCTTCATATGGAAGTTCTTCTCGATCCGCTCCTCATCCTCTTTCTTCCAAGAAACCCTCTCCTGTATGAATATAATACATTATTGTTTGAATTTTATGAAATAAAAAAATAATAAGCAACAAAATAAAAATTACAACTTACTCTAAAAGATTTGAACATATAATCCCCCGCCTCCTCCTTCAACTTCCCCCAGGTGGGCCAAAACGTGTGGTAATTATCCTCAATTACCGATGTGATAGCCGTCGCAGCTGGCTTTGAGGGAATGAACCTGAACAATAACAAGATGTCAAACAAGATAATATATATATATATATATATTAATAACTCGAAAAAAAATGTAAATACTTACCCTTTACCATTCAGCTTGATAGCAACTCGGCCATCATGCAGCATCTGAATATCATCAACGACCTCCTGGTCAACCTCCTGCTGCTCATCCTCGTCCTGCTCAACCCCGGTCTGATCAGGTGTGTGGCCCGTACTATACTCATGATCGGACAGATGAGTATCGGGCACCGTCTCAGGCACAAAATGGGAGGAAGAAGCGCCAAGTGTCTGCTGGAACCCCGGGGTGGGGACCATGTAAATGGGAGGCAAATCGGGTGTCGGTGCAGAAGGTGCTGGATGCTGTGTATGTGCCGAACGCACTGGAGGCTGTGTAGGGGCCGAACGCGCTGGAGCCTGTGTAGGCGTAGATGTATGCAGACGTTGTGTGGATGACAACATCGCATAGCCAGCACCTAATAATATCCGGCCTCCGACGATGAGGGGGGTCGATGGCGATGCCCTTCCCCTTCGTTTACCACCAGTTGGTGGTCTGGAGGGGTCGGATCCTGGACCTTCTAATGCCATATATGTCTATAGAGCAATTCAACAATAACAGTCATGAAATATTATATTTAAACATAACAATATTAAAAATTAATTCCATAAAATTAAACAAGTTACATCCCTTTATATATCAGAAACAAACTGACCTAACAAATATTCATGCAATATGTATTCAGTAAATCATTTTATAGTTTGAAACTAATAATTAGATTTAAATACACTTTATTTGTATGTGATTAATTTATGCAACAATTATTTACACTAACTATAGACTTCGATCAGTCCACCATTACTTAAATTGAGTTAAATCTGGTAAAATATATGAATAGTAACCCAATTTTATGTTTTGATTTTATTTCAGGTTCCAGTACATGGCTTATGACTGGATAAGTTAATGGCTGCAGAACTTTCGATGACATCAGAAAAGGATTATCATGCATATCTAACAATTTACACACTGAAAATAAATAAAAAAACTGTTTCAAGTGATGTTTTAAGTTGATTTTACTTAATATTTATGCTATCAATAACTTTTTCGATGTCTCTTTATAATTATAGTCTATACTATGCTGCTAGTTATAGTCTCTTTATAATAACACACCGCTAACCTTCGCCGTATCATTTTTAAATTACATACTTTTATATAAAAATTAAAAATATACACCGTGCATTGCACGGGTATACATACTAGTAAGACAAATTAAAATATATTGTTAGACATTAATTTCTCTAATTGTAAAAAGATAAACAATTTCATTCTGCCCATTTTGCCCACTCTGCTTCGGCATCGTCTTCAGATCTTGATGGTTCTGCCACTTCTTCATTTAATTCCTGATCTCCATCTACATCTTCATATGTGATTGGATCGTCACGTAGTCGAGAAATGGGTTCCACTTCATTTACTACGTTGACATGAGACATCTCATCCACTTGATAAACCACTTCTTCCTATGGATCATTTGCTTCAACACGACCCCTTGGTTTTGTCTTTATTGCAACACACCAACCTTGTTTGTCCCTTCGAGTTGATGGATAAGGGACATAATACACTTGTCTTACATGTTGTGCCATGATAAACGGATCAAATATTTGGTATCTTCTGCTCATGCATATGTCAACAGTATTATATTTTCGATTCACTCTTGTGCCTCTACTTGACGGATCAAACCAATTACAATAAAATAGCACTATTCTTTTAGTATAGTCTAAAGTATTGTACACCAGTTCATATATATGTTGAATCGCGCCGTAGAAGTCGTTTTCACCTCCATCGGTGGCAGCTTTTACATAAACTCCGTTGTTAACTATTTTTCCCCTCTGTTTTTTACTGGGTTTGAAATTTGTATCCGTTTACGAAAAACGTGTGTCATTATTTTACACGTGATTTAGGACCATGAGATAAATTTATCAAGTGTTCAATTTTAGGCGATTTTGCCTCACTGTACACCTGTGTATACACCATAAGCAAACAAATTATGGTTCCTTTTTTCAAAAAATCTTTTGTATTTTCAAACAATAAATAGTTCAAATAGGACTAAAAATACATACCTTATTCATAAACCATGTTGGGAAATATTCATGAATATAGGCAGAAGAGTCTTGTTCGCTTGTGGGTTTAGTTAATAAGAATGCCCTGATCAAGTCATTATCAAACAAATGATCATGAGTAGCTGTGGATAAAAGAAATTGAAAGTGGTCAAAATGATACATATGTAAGATATGGTGATACTTCAGTATAGTTAATCAACACGTGAACGTGGGCTGACTTCACTATTCTCCCGTTAACCAGGAAGTCAGCTCCTTTCCAGCATAACGATCGGGAAGGCAAAATACTGATAAGGCTAGCAGGTGTCTTTCACTTTCAATTTCTATTTCATTCCTATTATTTGTTGGTGTCAGCATGAAGTTCGTAAAATAATGGGAACAGAAATGGATTGTCTCACGGTGTAAGTAAGTTGCACAAATAGATCCTTCAACCGTGGCCTTATTTTTTACCGACTGTTTTGAGTCACCCATAAGTCTACAAAATAACAAGGTTGATGATAAAAATTGATACATTTAACCCTTCAAGTGAATATTTATTTTAAAGAATATTTTATTATATTACCTTTCGAATGAATACATCCATCTGTATTGAACCGGTCCACCAAGCTTAGCTTCATGTGCAAGATGCACTGGGAGATGCTCCATAGAGTCAAAGAAACCAGGGGGAAATACTCTCTCCAACTTAAAAGAATGACTGGAATGTTCTGCTCCATCTTTATAAGATCATCCTCTCTCAAGGTTGCAGAACACAAATCTTTAAAAAATTGTCTGAGTTCAGTAAGTGGATTTAAAACATTGGCTAAATTACAAAATTGGCCCTCTACGTTTATTTTAGGTTTCAATTTAGTACTCTACGTTTTATTTGTTTCGTTTTGGTCCCCTATGTTGCAAACGTTACAACAAGTTGGTCATTTCCGTCACTAAAAGCCAATTGTCCGTCAGTATAGGTCTTCTTGTACGTTTCAAAATGGACTTTTACCTACGGACAATTGGCTTTTAGTGACGGAAAGGACCAATATGTTGTAACGTTTGAAACGTAGGGGACCAAAATGAAACAAATAAAACATAGAGAACCAAATTAAAACCTAAAATAAACGTAGAGGACCAATTTTATAATTTAGCCTAAAACATTTGACGGCAAGGAACTAAATACAATAGGAAGTAAACACTCCATGAATACATGACAATCATGGCTTTTAATCTCAATCATGGTTCCTTTGTTCACATCGGCACATCTTGCCAAATTAGAAGAATAATTGTCTGGCATTCGAAGTACTTTTATCCACCGACAGACTGACCTTGCTTCCTCAGCAGTTAAAGAGTAACAGGCTTTGGGTTTCAGGATTTTCCCATCCGACCGAGTCGTCAAATGCAAGTCCTTTCGCTTACAGTAAAGCGGTAAGTCTATTCTGGCCTTATCGTTGTCTTTTGTTTTTCCTCTAACGTTCATCACTATGTCGTTATCCATATCCTTCAAATCGATCCAATTCACCATAATCTGTGATTTTTGGCAGATCCATAACTCTGCTCCAAATCTGTTCAGATGTCAACCTTGGGGGCGGGCCATCTAATTCAACTTCCCCCTTCTTGAAGGCGTTCTTATTCCGTCTAAATGGATGATCACCTGGTAAAAACTGCGATGTGAGTCAAACCAAGAACTCTTCCCCCCCCCCCCGAAATTCAAGGTAAAGACCTTTGTATGCTCCATGCAATGGGGATATGCCATTTTACCACGAGTATCCCAACTAGACAACATGCCATATGCAGGGAAGTCATTAATGGTCCACATAAGAGCTGCCCTCATTGTAAAGTTCTTCTTTCGTGCAACATCATAAGTCAAAACACTATTCCACAACCTTTTGAGATCGTCAATGAAAGGTTGTAAGTAGATGTCAATACCATCTGTTGGATTATGTGGACCCGGTATAATACAAGTCAAGAACATATAAGGCTTAGACATGCACATTTCGGGAGGAAGATTGTATGGGGTAACAATAACTGGCCAACAAGAATAGGGATTCGCCGTTGATTGAACATACGGGGTAAAACTATCAGAGCATAAGCCAAGTCGTACATTACGTGGATCTACTGCAAATTCGGGATGCACACGATCAAAGTGCTTCCAAGCTTCACCATCACATGGGTGGCGCAACATACCTGAAGTGCTTCTATTCTCATAGTGCCACGTCATTTTGTCTGCAGTCTGTGTTGATGCAAACATTCTTTGCAGCCTTGGAATACTTGGCAAATAAAACATTGCCTTCTATGGAATTGGTTTTTGTCTACCCTTCCCATTATCAGTGTGTGAAATATAAATGGGCTCACCACAAAATTTGCATTCAACCAACGCACCATCATTTTTACCGAATTCATTGTCGTAATATAACATACACCCTCTCACACAACAATCAATCTTTTTAGATTCCAACCCCAACTTGGACACTAAGCTTTTAGCCTCGTAATAACTTTTTGGCAAACCATCTCTGATAGGTGACGAGTCTAACATCATCTTCGTTACGAGATCCAAGCATACATCCGTAGCATCACAGTTGGACTTAAGAGCTAAAAGCCTCACACACATTGATAACTCAGAGCCTGCAGACCCTTCAAACAACGGCTTATTTGTTTCTAACAAGATATTATAAAATTTTTGTGCTGTCTCATTTGGAAGTTCATCTATGTCATCATACTGTTGCTCCTCGAATGACACGTTGACCTCCAAGGCATTACAAACCATATCTTGCATCAATTCAATTTGCTCACCATATCCCGCATCTACGCAACTGCTTAAAGCACCTGTGCAATTATCACCAACCCCTAAATCAACCCGAGGCAACTCTTCACCATGTCTAGTCCAAATCCAGTAATTAAGCCTAAATCCAACTCTCTGCAGGTGATATATGACGTCACCTGGGCTCTTGATCCTTCTGCAATCGCAATTAAGACACGGACATCTAATCCCTCCATTATTTTTGAAATCTTCATGTGCCATTGCGGCTTGAACAAAGTGATCAACCCCATCGCAAAAAGATTGTTTCAAATCCCCTTTCCCCGGATACAACCTATCGTACTCCAACTACGACTCGAAGGGAAAAATTCCATCTTCTGCATGTTAATAAAAAAATGACAATTTCAGTAGCACGACGTTCTTACAACCGCTCTCTTTCTTTAAATGGTATGGCCCTATCCCATTCAAGGAAAAACTTTTTTAGAACTCGTATAAAAGTCATTCATTAATTCTCATATCTTATACTTGACAAAAATTCGATAGCATTTCCCATTGGTCTCTGAGTATACTAAATGATCGCAGTTATGAATACCACGATCAAGCATGCACCCAGAGAACAAAAGGAAATGAATCGAACCGAAATTTCATCAAATATAAAGATACGAGAATTAAGCAACAACTATTATACAAGTAAAGAAAAAGTTTTTTCCCAAACTGTCCGACTTGGACAATTCAAGGTTCAATATACAATGAGCACGTGGTACCCTAAAAGAGTACATGCACTCAATAATATATTGAACCTCAAACGGGAAGCTAAGGCTTTTCTCCGATACTAATAACAATAATCAAACATCCATTTCAACAATAATTAACATAACAATTAGACAAGCAGAAGTGGCAAGGGTAGAATTAGAAATTTGACTTGGTCATTTAAAAAGAAACAGGCTAGAAGTTGACATCCTCTTAAAGGATAGAATTAGACAAGTCGTCGGTAACCCCCAAAAGCCGTCGGTAATGCAATTTTTTCGATGGATTACCGACGACCATAAGCCCGTCGATAAAACGGGCTTGACAAATGCTTAACGACGGGCTTTTTTTAACCGTCGGTATTACCGATGGCTAAACTGTCGGTTATGATCCGTCGGTACATTCCGACGGGTTAAACCCTTCGGTAGATTTCCAATGGCCTTGCTTGTCGGTAAAGCTGCAGATGCTTTTCCGACGGCTCTGCCCATCGGTAAAGCCGAATTTATTTTTTAAAATAATTAATTAATTTTTATATTTAATTTAATTAATTGATTTATTTATTTAATTTTCAAATTAATTAATTAATTAAATTATTAACTATTAAATTAATTTAATTATTTATTTATTTAATTATTTAATTATTAAAAATAACTTATTCCCATTTTAAAAAATGTTTATTTATTAATTTAATTAACTATTACTAGTAATTTAATTTAATTAAATTGATTACTTTTAATTATTAATTTATTCCGATATTTAAAAATGCGATAACGTAATGCCAAAATGGGCAAAAAATAGGCCAAAAAATAGGCAAAAAATTAGGACACCAAAAAACAGTTATCAATAAGTGTTCTCTTTATATATTTGTTATAGATTAGCATATTCATTCCTCTTGAACCTAGGTTAAAGTGAGAAAACCAGTGTGATCTAAGTCTAACAATGATAGCACTAGCAGTCAAGGCATAACTTATACCACCCTAAGAAGGAGGAGAATCTGTAAGATCTATAAATGGAAAAAAAAACCACAATCTAAATTGCTATGCTAGGCTGGCTTAAAAAACATAAATTTATATTGTATTTGTATGTATTAAATTACAAGGAGACAGTTGTAAATCATCAACGCTGGCAAGAAACATAAAATGAAGTAATATGTGAAACTCCAAACTATTACCCAGAGCCAACCTGATCTAATAATGACAGCAATCCAGGGAGGAAATATAGTACCGATCAGTATGCTCTAATTATCAATCAAGACACTACAATACTTTCAAAACTAGCATAGCAGGTGACGTCAAAATGCTTACTTCTTAATCAATGCTATCTCTCTCCTGTTCGGTTGTGCGATGCAGATCTGTATAGTCCTTTCTATGCTTTAACAATAATTGCTCCAACTCTCCAATACTCTCAAGCTACTAACAACAAACAAGGAGACGAAATATCAAATCAAATATATATTAATTAAAAGTAGTGCCAGTCAAAATAAAAACAAACAAGCAGAACAATTAAAAGTTCAAGCCAGTCAGAATAACATTGATCCAGCAACAACAAATGTGCCATTTTCAAGGTTCATGACATTGAGGCAATTTACCTAGGAAGTGGTGCGGTGGTGGGGCCAATGGCCTTGATGGTGAAGTGTCGCGGTGGGAAGGCGTGATGCGGTTGTGAGCGATGGTGCGGTGGTGGGAGAGCGTGTACGGTGGGGCGGGCGGTGGCGCGGTGGTGTGGTGGGGCGTCGCCAGAGAAGAAGAAAGGGAAGAAAGGTCGTCGGAAAAGAAGAAAAGGAATAGAGAATAGAAGAGAAGTGGTGGTGGCGGCGGCACTGGGAGAGGGCGGATGGAAGAGAGAGAGGAGAGAAGAGAAGAGAAGAGAAGAGAAGTAAATCTGGGAAGGGGAAGACAACCTCTGGTTGTATCCAAAGATTACCGACAACCAAATTAAAATTACCGACGACCTACACCCGTCGGCCAACTGTCTCGGGATTACCGACGGGCATATTCAAATATCAACGGGCAAGGCTGTCGGTATTTGAAAATTCGACGGGAATCACACTCGTATACCGACGGATTTGACCGACGGCCTCTGCCCGTCGGTAAAATCCGTCGGTATACGTGTGTTTTCTTGTAGTGATAAAACTAAACTAAGATAAATCACACATTCATAAACACTATTCCAAATTTATACAGACAATATTGGTATTTATAGAGATTCTAACACCATACTTTTCTCATAGAACATACTTCAAACACCTTGCATGCATTCTAAAACATATTGAATCAACACAACTATGTAGATTTCCATCCAAAACAGGTAAATCAACACAAGCACCTAAGCACACCCTAAGAATTTTTTTTTTGGGGTTCATCTATATTACCTTAGACAAAAGGGGAAAACCCCATAGCTTGAAGTTTGAGCTCATTCTTCCATGGTGGAAATCCTAGCCATTAACAAGATCCCCCATCTTCTCCTTCCATGCAAGCTCCAAGGCTTTTGAGCTTTGGCTTTCTTCTCCACTCTATAACCTTCTTCCTTCTTCTTTTCACTTTGAGGATGGTCCCCTTCTTGGTTGTGCATGCAAGGATCCCTTTCCCCTTTCTCGCCCTTCTTCGAATACTTTGTTTTTAACTCATAAGCTCCCTTTTTTTAAGCTCACCCAATTACCTAGCTTAGGGAAACTGGGATGTTACATAGTCAATTTATATTATTTTGCAATCAACTGAAGTTTAAATATTTTCATCTCAACATGTCCTATTTTCTTGCTCATTTTAAAACGTGATACAAACGAAAAAGTACATAATAATTAGATGTATTTAAAAAGTGTTCAAAATCAATTAGAGAAACCATGTTGCAGCAAAAAATACATAACGATCAATTATTAAAAATTTTATCATTTTAAAATGTCAACTATTAGCGTAATATATTTAGTTATTTTTAAATAAAAATATTGGTATGTACTTTTTAATACTTTTAGTAAATCAAAATATTTTTATGTAACAAATAATAAATGAAATATTTTCATGAATATGTTAGGCGTAAGATTTAGCTGTAGGTACATACATCACATGCTAATGAATATTTTAAGATAAATTAATGACATATATTTCACACAAAGATGAATATTTTTCATTTTTTGACAAAAAGATGAATATTTTCCATGAAAACATATCCATATCTATATAAAAACTATTAACATTTAAAATATAAAGACCAAATATTTACCATGAAAGAACATTCATATCTAAATTACTAATGACGAAAATTTATTAAAAATTAAATATTATTATGTATTTGTTTGAAAACTTTATTTATTTATTTTAATTTGTATCATAATCAACATATCTTTTTCCACTTTCTTTTATTTTATTTTATTTTTGGCTATTTCTTGCACAAAACTTGAGTTGACAACTCCGAACACGGATCAAATACACTAGTTACACACATACATACATATATGTGTGTGTGTAAAATTCTCTTGAGGAAACATTAATGACAGATGTTAATAATTTAAAATAACTTTACTAGTGTGTTTACCCGTAGCACACACAAGGTATATATAGGTGGGTTATCGACATAGGTATATTGCATAAAAATTATTAATAATTTAAAATATTTCAAAATTTCAATGAAAAATAATAGGAATAAATTTTTGGTATAGAAACAAATAAATTTTAATTTAAATCTAGGAATAATTCACATAAATTTGGGATTTATTCAATCACATTGAGAATAAAATTGCGAAAATAATACAGAAAGAAAAAAATTATGATAATAAAGCATACAAAAGAAGAATCTATGTGATCCCCATTTTAAAATGTAATATATTTTTATAATTCTCACCAAATTTTTAAATAACTTTTCAAGCATAAGAAGAATCCTAAAGTTTCCAATTAAACGTGTAATAGATTATTATAATCTAATTAAATTTTTAAAAAGTATATACACATTAGAAGATCCGTAATGATCCCATATGTATGTAAGTACGTATGTATAAAACATGTTCTTATAATAACGCTAAGTTTTTCAATAAGATTTTATACAAAAGAAAAACCTTGTTGTCCCATTCAAAAATATAATAAATTCTTATAATATCACTAAATTTTAAAAGGTTTTTATACAAAATAACTATCATAATCCTATTCAAATGTATAATAATAAACATTTCAATATATATATATATATATATATATATATATAGTTCGCGCTATGCACGTATATACTAAAAAATATAATTTTTTGTTGTTGTAAAATGTCCAATCTTTATAATATTGAAATTAAAATATTAATAGATTTTTATTTATATATTAATATGATTTAATGGAAAATATTTATATCTGGTTGATATATTTTGACTCTTAGTAAGAAAATTTTGTTTAAATCTATCTTGAAGTTTTATATTAATGTATAATTTCTATGAAAACACAGTTAACAAAAAAATTCTATGAAAACATTCATTGATGGTAGTTAAGACGTTAATGTTCTTGGTACAAAATATTCAATTTACTTGTGACATATTTTTCACGCTATAATTTTGTTATTCCAATTATTGGAAAATTCAAACTATTATGATTTAAAAAATTAAAAAATAATAATTAATTTAAAATATAGTAGTAACTTACATAAAAGGTCCTCTTTGGAATTTATATTACACTAAAATTTAGTGATAATATATCCATAATATTATGGCTCGTGTTACGAACGATATATACTAAAAATAAATAAAAAGTTTTATCTAAAAAAAGCTTATATCCAGTTTAATATATATATATATATATATATATATATATATATAAAATAGCCAATAGAAATATTCACTAATATATATGATGGCTTGTGCTCTGCACGGTGTATACCAAAAAATTAAAATCTTTATCATATAAAATTTATGTTGATTTGTAATTTCTATTAGAATGTTCAATTAAAAGACTTTGTTTGACTAACCAAACCACCTTCTTCAAAATGAACTCTGCAAATAGCTGGAGCTTCAAATGAGTTCTGAATCTTAGTTATCAAAAAATTGCCATACTGGATTATCTCGCTTTACTTGAGGTATATTAAAGAACAAACGTGTTTCAGTGGAGAAACTTTTGGTGTCTGAACAATTTTATTTGTAATATTCATTTAAACTTCAAAACAAATTTTGCCTCTGTTTACATTGTGGATGACTTTACATTATAGCTCTTTATACGTCTAGGAAGAAAATAGATTCTAAAGCAAATAGTCCAATGTAGTATGATTCATTTAATTTAATTTAATTTGTTTACGGTGTTGTTCCTTCCAATTGCTTTTTATTGTTTCTTTTTGAAGTATTTTTTCCCTGTAAATTTACGATACACATCCTAAGTTGGACTTGGAGTCATGGTTTTGAATCAAAACATGCTTTTACGGATTGAGTTCATTTGAAAAAAAAAAAAAAAGGATACTTTCAATTTTCTGATTATAGAGATTACAGCAAATATAATATTTCGTATATGAGTTGATGAAAATAACCCCCTCCCCCTCTTGTATTTCTCTCTTGACCTCCTTATCAAGACACAGTCAAGCTGAAAACACAACAGATCCATGTTTAGCTTGTACCTACAAAATGTCAGCAACAGCTTATGTCATTCCAAATGTAGGGATTGAAAGCTATCAATGACTTTCGAGACAACATACGGTTATAGGAAGAGCTTCAGTAGTAAATCCTCAACCTTCAAAACAGATTTAGGAAAACAGAATTATACATGCAAAATGTCCAGTTAGTATATCTACAAAATAAGAAAGTAATGCCTAAGAAAGTTTACATATGTAGCCAATATCCTAGCTAAAGAGTCGAACTGTAGGACCTCAGTCTATATAAGTGAGTGTGGCGACATACAAGCATTCGAATAAATCATAACTCACTTATACAAGGATTAAGACTCACTGGCTATAAACTGTGTACCGTATAAATGTTTGAGAGAATGGCGGGTCCCTCCCCATGAGTACCCTTCATGCTGCTAGTATGTCCATAAGGATCTAACACCTACTTCTACTTTGTTCCGACCAACGTGGAACATGCAAAACAAGAAGACAAGGGGAGCTAAGAGACGTATTACATCACTATAAGAATGGGAAAGCAGAATTAGATAATATACAGGAATGGCAAACACCCAATGCACACGTACAAATACAATAGCCCTAAAGGTATCATTTCTAATATTCATAACCTATACTGTTGATACTTTACATCCATTATCCTACTCTTACTCTCATAGACTTATACAAATCTAGTGGCCACATAATCATCTCGCATCTGGCCTCACTAAGCCAATCTCTTACCACAACAAGATGTTCATCCTCTCCCATAGCTAGGATGATAATTCAGTCGTCCATCTGACCTATCCCGCTCATCGTGTTCACTAAGAGTGCATCTCCATCCTCTTTCACAGCTAGGATGAGTATCATGAGCGACACTCGGGATCGTCACTATGGACTATGGAATAACAGTACTTTGTCGAGATGACAAGGCTACCCGACTACCACGACATAATAGCGGCCAACTATTGGCCACCTATGGAACTATGTCGGACCTCACCAATCCCCAAGGTCTCCCAATAACTCTGGTACTGGTTATCCCGTACTCGTTCTCTAGTAAATCAGATTTCGTGTGCTCCAAAAGCCACAAGGACCCTCACATTTAGTAAAGATCCTTGCCTAGACCCTCAACCATAACCCCTGACAAATAATTTTCCCCCATAAAGGAGTACCAGCTAATCCATACCTCTTTCGGTTGAGTGCTAGGTTACCATCAATAGTTATCTCACCTTATTATTCAATCATTCTATATTCATTATAAATCCAACTCCTATAAGGGTTTAACCTATACTCTATCTCATCTATTCGACATCCCTTCAATCATGATAATACATTCTACTATTAGTAGCATGTTAACTACACAGGCATCATAGATAGACAATTGTCTACAAACAACCTAGTGTCGCCTAAGGCTACTTACTACTATTATGTTACCAATTAAAGAATCAGATAGGCACATACTCAATAAGTCATCTAACCTAGGGTTTATAAACAAGCAGACAAAGCATACAAGTAAAGCCTATGTTGTTTGATAGGCCTACAACCACTATTCTTAGCAGTCGCATCCCACAGTCCTCCTCCAAGAGAATTGTTGTTATTAACCCCTAGTAAGGCTTAGGTTACCCTATGCACATTCAAGCATATTATTCTATTCTACTAGCCCAGTGAGTAAGGTTTCTTGCTCCCACCTGGATTCCTGCGTAAGCTCCTTGTAACACCCTGACTCCAATTATGGCATTACTTACTAAATTACTAGAAAACTGAAGTTAACGAAATAAAAATTTTCGCCTCACATATTACAATACTAAATGAACCCTTTTAAAAAAAAATACTTTGTCTAAACAATTTTCCTTGATCACATCAAGCATTATCAGGCAAGGCTAATAATAAAAGACATTAATCATACAACAACCAAATCGAAGACCATACGGAAGAACTCATAACAATTTATGACTCCAAATTGGTCTACCAAACTTTAACTTTAACTTATGCTAAACTCAATCAGTATAAAACCAAACTTGACTTTTACATAAAGCTTAAAGAAATAAAAGACGACTCACCTCAAAGGCAAAACCGAGCACAACTTCATGCTTTAACTGCTTCATTACACTTGTACCTAAAAACAACGCCTCAAAACATAGTGAGTTATAAAAACTCAATAACAAATACTTAACATAAAAATCATTTACTGTTGTTTCCAGCCATACGTGGTGTGCTACGTATGGAAACTCCTCTTCTCATAACATTCTATTTAGATAGACATACTTGAGGCATTAAAGCCAAAACATTTTTCTTACACCACATAGACACGTTCATAAGAACATGTGCATAAAAACATATATACTTTGACTCTTCATAACCCGCGACATCCAATACAATAAATGTACTTAAATGCAATGCAACTTAACTAAGAACATAAAGTTCTTCCTTTCTTTGTGCTTAGCACATCTTAACTATTCCCTTGATGGTTAACTTGGAGACTAACCGGGAATCTATGTTGTCGGATTTGGTCGTATGCCTTAGATCATAGACCCCACTCAACATAGCTAACGGTATGGTGGTTAGACGTCTTGAACCTTCAAGTGGCATCCCACGAGACTAACCATACCAAACTCTTCTCTTATGAAGAATCTTGGTGTATTTTAAGACGCTTAAACTTAACTTATGCATTATCAATGCATGCACATAATGAAATGACTATGCAATTCAATCATTTAACTATCAAACTTTCTCCAAAGATATCCATAAGAAAATCAAGGGGATTAACTTAACATATATTTATGCAACTCACATTCACATCATGCATCTTTAAGAGATTATAAGATCAAGACCCTATAATTCATAAGCAATCATCAATAATCATAAACTTGAGCATTTCTAATCTTATATATTTCTCATGCTTTCTTTTCAACACCCTAATCATGAATCAAACATCCAAAGTGGAGTCCCGTGGAACTCACATTTGGGGCAAACATCATATTATTCTAAAACATACTTTACTTATTCCAAAACATTGGCTAAAAGGTCAAAAAATTTAAGTTAACATGCATTTGAAACCTTAAGCTTTCAACACATGCACACTCACTTATACATATAATCAAAACAATTACAAATTCAAAGGAAACTTATCATCACATCTGAGGTATAGTCCCTCATGAACCCAAAACTTAATCCCATTGGAGCTCTATGGAGCAACAATGGTTCAAACATCAAACATACAATTTGTGGGGGGTTGGGGCAGCCATCCAACCTCTTTTTAACCAAACCCACTTAACTATCACTATTTGTACTCAAAAGACATTCAAGCTTAGGAATTGGAAATAAACCCTAGCACACCCTAAGAGAGGTTTTGAATTGGGAAAATCTATGTTACCTTGTTTCCAAGTGCTTTGGGGTGAAAACCCCCAAATCCTAAGGCTTGGCTTGCTCTCATCCTCCATGGAAGCTTGAATCAAGCTTCAACTTCATCTCATCTTTTTCCATCTTCCACCCTTAGGTCTTGATGCTCCTCATGGTCGAGTTCCTTTTCTTCTTCTTTCTTCCTCACGTTCTTCTTCCTCTAGGGTTTTCCCAAAATCCTCCATTGAAGCTCAATCTCAACTTTCTAATTCTCATTCAAGCTAGGAATTGAGTAGTCTAGCATGAATCTCTTAAATCCCTCTTACTCTCATGAAACCCTAGCTCTCTATCTCTCTCTCTTTCTCTCATCTTGCTCTTTCCCTCTCATCTTATCCCCTCCATTGAAGCTCAATCTCAACTTTCTAACTCTCATTCAAGCTAGGAATTGAGTAGTCTAACATGAATCTCTTAAATCCCTCTTACTCTCATGAAACCGTAGCTCTCTATCTCTCTCTCTCCCTCTTTCTCTCATCTTGCTCTTTCCCTCTCATCTTATCCCCTCTTCTGCTTTCTGCGCGTTTTTCTGCATTTTTAAGCATTTTGAAGGGTGTGAATCGATTCAAATTTAAGTTGTGAATCGATTCATGCAGTAAAAACACAACATCGCAGTAGGATGAATCGAAGTGTGAATCGATTCACAGCTCTTCCAATTCGATTCACAGAGGCTTGTTTTTAGGTGAATCGATTCACAGAGTGTGTGAATCGATTCCCAACTGCATAAAAATCAAAGAAACTTAATTTTAACATCCAATCTTGAGACTTTCTCCCTAAACTAACTTCAATTAACTTCTAATCATTACTCCCAATCATCTTAGGATTAAATCCAACTTATTTCTCAACTCAAAACTAACGACTTACTCATTAAAGCCTTATGTAATCATATTTACTTAATTTGATTCCAAATTAAGCTTAAACCCAATCACAGAACTTCTTACCACTTATACTCAACTAAGCTTAGGGAATTTGGCGTGTTACACTCCTAATCACGAATTCATGGACAGCCTTGAACCTCGTACCTAGCAACAAGGCAACTACAACTCTGTCCTAGTAGATATGACTACTAACGAAACCCCGAGACATATATGCAACAGGATAGAAAGGAATAAGGAAGGCTTCGATCTTCCAGGGATACGGGCAGCACTGAAGCTACACAAAGGACCGAGCTAGAACTTGAACTTGGAGAGTCTAATATCAACTTGCTAGGCAAGGTAGAAGGCCAGAACCTCACTACAAGACTAGATTCAAGGTATTCGGAACCAAAATAACCAAAATACCCTTATTTAAAGTTTTAGAGTGAGAAAGGGAGGAGAGTTGGGATCATGAAAAACGAAGAGTGAAGGATCTATTTATACTTGTTGGTCTAGGCTTCATCGCATCACAAGGTCATCCTATTTGCATCGCAAGAGAATCATTCTTGATGCGTGCAAGACGTATGTCGTTGCGGACTTTCCAGATTTGGCCACGCCTTTGCACATTGTCGCTTTTCAAGTCCCATTTTCCGCGTTGCGACAGAACTTGAATCTCTTATCTCCTCGTGCCACGTGGATCAGTCTCTCGCATTGCGAGATGTCTCCGTTGCGTCGTGAGGCAACTTATGCCCAAAGTTGTAATTTTGCTTCCTTATCACTCCTAGACTTTTCCAAATCCTATTCTGAGGTTCCATAAACCTATATAAGGTTTATAACACTCAATTTCTTGAGGTTACATGTTAGGATCTCAGTTAGGTTTCCAGAGCAAGAAATTTGGGATGTCACACTTATTGCTCTCAATATAGATGGGAGTAATTTTTGCCCGGTTCATATTGTCAATGGAACAAGAGAGGTCGGTACCAAGCTCCATTTTACCTTCAAACGTTAGGGAGTTATGTCCCTTCACAAAGATCATATAGTCACCGCAAAGAAGGTGGTCCAATGCTGGTGCGAGTTACCTATGTCATCTGAAGTCATGTTCTAATGAAGTCAATCATAAAGCGCCAAGTTGAGGAACTTGCCCCAATGTTTTTCCTTAATGAGACGATCCCAATAGTCACAAATAGAGTCACAATTCCGAAGCATATGCATAATTGTCTCATCTTGGTTGTCGCATCTGAGACATGTTGTATCGTGAGTCATCTTTCTATTGCGCCACTCCTCATTGGTTAAGAGCTTACCATGATAAAGCTTCTAAAAATAGACTATTATATGCTGAGTATCGTGCCAATTTCAAGCCAAGCTGAAAATGGATCAGAAACGCTATGAAAAAAATTAGGCTAAATTATGTTTTTGGTCCTTATATTTATTTTAGGTTTTGGTTTAGTCCCTTATGTATTAAAAGTTTCGATATGGTCCCTTATGTGTAAAATGTGGTCTCTCTTGTTTTTTTGTTCGAATTAGTCCCTTATGTTACAAATATTATACCAATATGGTCTTTTTTATGCAAAAAAAGGGGGACCACATTAGTATATTATTCGTAACATAATGGACTAATTTGGAACTTTTAATACATAAGGAACCAAACTGAAACCTAGAATAAAGATAAGGGACTAATTCATAATTTTTAATAGTTAGGGGACCAAACTGAAACCTAAAATAAAGATAAAGGACCAAAAGTATAATTTAGCCAAAAAATTACATATCGAACTGCATGCAAAATTTATTTTAACATTATGTATTTGAAATAAAATCCACGTACAATTAACATTGCTCTTGAAGTTATATTTAAAATATGTCTTGAAGGATCACAATTTTATTATTTTTCATTGAATGATATAAAATTAGCTATTTATACATGTCTTTTTTAGCAATATATTAATCTTTATATTTAATGAATAAAATTTTTGGTAAAAATAATTTATTTTTTGTTAAATTCATGGCTTTGGCTTTTGGGCCTGTACTTCAAGTTTTTGTTTCGGCCTAATTGCATGTATAAGAGCCACTAGTCCACGGGGTTTGCTAAGGGCACCCAGCAATTTGCTGCAGCCACGCTACATTTAGGAGTTTTGACTAAAATATCCCTGTTAAAAATATCAAAAGTGAAAAAAAAAATTCCCCTTCATTCTTTCCCTCACAATTTTCTAATTTCAGAGGCTTGATTTTTTTCTTTGTCCATTCGCAAATTTGAAGGAGAATTTCGCAAATATCAGTCACACTCGCAATTTAGGTATTTGCGAGTCCTATTGCCACTCGCAAATATGGTATTTGCGAGTGAAGAAAAAATGTCTTTACTCGCAAATACCGTATTTGCAAGTGGGAGGAGGAACTCGCAAATATGGTATTTGCGAGGGTGTTTTATTTATTATTTTTTTTTAAATTTGTGATTTTAATTTTTTGTTTTGTTTCCAGTTATGCCACGCATGAGGGGAGCAGGCTGGACGGCTGGTAGGGAGGCTGAGATGGAGGCTAATGCTCAGGCGGTTGAGCAAGCGAGAAAGGCTCAGCGACAACGTCGAGAGCATCGGGAGGCCATGAATACGTCACACCGTCGGAGACTTGTTGATGGTAGATAGCCTGGCCCGAGCAGACAGAGACGACGTAGACAGCAACCTCAGTACGAGGAACATCAGGAGGAAGGACATCAGGACGAGGGATATCAACACGAGGGATATCAACATGAGGTTCCTCACGAGGAACCAGTTGAGATGCATATAGATGCACATGCAAAGGAGGGACCATTTCCTGGAGGACCTTTTGATACATCGCTGCTAACTTCATTCAAGGACCACATCGCTTACCACTTGTGGAGCGGAGAGGTAATTATTGTTCACTGTTTTAAAACATTTAAGGGTTTTCTTTTTAATTGTGTAATTCATGACAATACTTTTATTTTTATGTGTGTTGGACCGGGAGGAACCTCTTAGGGTTTTTGTTCACGGCAAAAAATGGCAGAAGTGGTTTGGCGAACGTCAACCACTACCACATGCATTACATGAGCATGTTGATCAAGCTGGTCTCTCGACTCTGATGTATTGCAGCTACAAGATGATTGAAAACTCGCCGCTGACTGCATTTTCTGAGAGGTGGCACCGAGAGACTAACTCGTTCCACCTTCCAGTCGAAAAAATGACCATCACACTGGATGATGTGTCATGCATTTTGGGCATACCGGTCAGAGGTGCCTTGTTCATATCCCCTGAGATGGACACATATATTGCTATATCTGTTCAACAGTCATTGTTGGGGGTACCTTATGCGGAGGCCCAGGCGGAGGTTACGGGCCTTGGGTGGACTGCTGTCAGTTTATCTTGGCTGCAGGACCTTTATGATAGATGGAGGGATGAGGGTCAGATGGACAAGGCAGTGAGGGCGTTCATACTGATGCTACTCGGGATGACTATTCTATCAGACAAGACTAGCACCCATATTGACTGTAGATATATCGAGCTGTTGCGTCACTTGGGTCAGGTTGGACAGTGGTCATGGGGAGCTTTAGCCGTATGCCAGTTGTACGGTTATCTTGGCAACGCCAGCAGGTTCGAGTGTCGTGGGTTAGCGCACTACATGATACTCTCTCAGGTACCACTGTGTTATTAAATAAGAAAATTAAATTTACAATTATTTTAACTCTGACACGATTTCGTAACTGATCCGTTATTTGTGACAGGCATGGATCTACGAGTATTTTCCTACTTCTGTAGTAGATCGGAGGCTTGTTGAGGGTTACGACGGTGAGCGTGTATGCGCTAACCGCTGGAGACCTAAGAGGGGTCATGGGAGGGTGCTTCCATACAGGCAAGCACTGGATGCGCTGGTCACTGATGTCATCTGTTGGACACCGTGGGCCACCCATAGGCAGCATTGCCCTCTCGCTGACATGACATTCTTTTCGGGGTACCTTTGGTGTGGGAACACCATAGTGTCGTACCTACCGGAGAGGGTATTGCGACAGTTCGGGTACAGGCAGAAGATTCCTCGAGAGCCACCACGACGTCCCTCGGCTGAGGATATTAGTCTTAACTAGATGTCATCTCACTTGTACTCTATTAGATATAGGTTTCAGTTGAGGCAGGCCGCTCATATAGCTGAGCGTGTCGAGGGATACATGGATTGGTACTACAGGGTCTCGCATCCACTGTTGATACCTCCACAGGCTCCACATGATCCACATGATGATGTTGTCCCTCGGGTAAGGAATAATAAGTTCTTGTACTGTATATATTTTGTCCATTCGTAATATTATCTAATTTTTTGCTATAATGTATTTATGTCATTTGTAGGTAGATTATGTTGATGTGATACATAGGTTGGATAGAGTTGCCTCCATGCTGCATCAGGTCGTTGATTACACACAGGAGGGAGATGAGATGTGTGACTACCTCCGGGAGGTGCTTCGGATAGCAGAGGGTCGCTGAGTAGTTGTGTTTTTATGTATTTTTTTTATGCGAACACTTGTTTTTTTATGTAAATATTATTATTATTATTATTATTATTATTATTATTATTATTATTATTATTATTATTATTATTATTATTAGTGAGTTTAGAATTACAAAATAATAAAAATAAACTTAAACGTGACTATTTATTAAACACAGCTACTCATTCAACAACAACAAAACAACATTACATGATCACCGAATGCAACTACAACACTGAACTGCAACATTAAAAAAACCAAACCCAACAATCTATTAAACGCAACTACTCGTTCAATAACAACACAACACAAACATTACATGACCTAGTCACCGGTGCTTATCCTTGGCTATGGTTGACGACATGCTGCAAGGATCTCGTCAACTGTTCTTGGTGCACGGCATGCTGCAATAATCTCGTCGATCGATCTTCCAAGCACAACATACAACTCTATTGGGCCATGGCTATAATGATCACCGAATGTTTCCCACATACTTTGTATGTTGCCGTTGTTTAGAAGATATTGGCGGAGTATTCACAGGGGGTACTGCAGAATATGTTCGAGCCCCCTCGAATGGAAAAATCAAATTTAATGAGGATTTAGTTCACCTTAAACGTACACGTCATGGATATCCTGCTTTTCTATGTAATATGGACTTGTATGTAACTATTGAAAGTGATGATATTATACATAATGTGATTATTCCACCAAAAAGTTTTTTATTAGTTCAAAATGATCAATATGTAAAATCAGAACAAGTGATTGCTGAGATCCGCGCGGGAACATATACTTTAAATTTGAAAGAAAAGGTTCGAAAACATGTTTATTCTGACTCAGAAGGGGAAATGCATTGGAGTACGCATCAGAATTTATGTATAGTAATGTACATATCTTACCCAAAAAAAGTCATTTATGGATATTATCAAGAAAGTCGTGCAAGTCTGATGTAATCCATTTTTTACTTCGAAAGGATCAAGATCAAATTCACATCCATTCTCTTTCTACCGGAAAAAAAAAATATTTCTAACCCTTTAGTAAGTAATGATCAAGTAAAACATAAATTATTTAGTTTCAATACTTTTGGTACAAAAGAAATGGGCATTACTGATTATTCCATATTTAATAAAATCATATGTACAGATCATTGTCATTTGATGTATCCTGCTATTTTTCATGATACTTTTTCTTTATTGGCAAAAAGGCGAAGAAATAGATTTCTTATTCCATTTCCATTCCAACCGATTCAAGAACGAAAGAACGGACTAATGTCCCCTTCCGGTGTCTCCTTTGAAATACCTATCAATGGTATTTTTCAAAGAAATAATATTTTTGCTTATTTCGATGATCCTCAATACAGAAAACAGAGTTCGGGAATTACTAAATATAGAACTATAGGAATTAATTAGATTTTTCAAAAAGAAGATTTAATTGAGTATCGAGGAATCAAAGAATTAAAGCCAAAATCTCAAATCAAAGTAGATCGATTTTTTTTTATTCTCGAAGAAGTGCATATTTTACCCAAATCTTCTTCCATAATGGTACGGAATAATAGTCTCGTTAGAATAGGAACACCAATCACTTTAAATATAAGAAGTCGAATAGGTGGATTGGTCCGATTAGAAAAGAAAAAAAATGGTATTAAAAATCTTTTCTGGAAATATCCATTTTCCCGGAGAGATGGATAAGATATCCCGACACAGTGCCATCTTGATACCACCCGGAATGGTAAAAAAAAATGGAAGGAATCGAAAAAATGAACAATTGGACCTATGTCCAATGGATCGCAACTACCAAGAAAAAGTATTTTGTTTTGGTTCGACCCGTAATTCTATATGAAATACCGAACAGTATCCATTTTGTAAAACTTTTTCCCCAAGATCTGTTCCAGGAAAGGGATAATCTGGAACTTAAAGTTCTCAATTATATTATTTATGGAAATGGAAAATCCATTCGGGGAATTTCCAACACAAGGATTCAATTAGTTCGGACTTGTTTAGTCTTGAATTGGGATCAAGACAAAAAAAGTTCTTCTATTGAGGAGGCCCTCGCTTCCTTTGTTGAAGTAAGTACAAATGGTTTGATTGAGTATTTCCTAAGAATTGACTTAGTGAAATCTCATACTTCATATATCAGAAAAAGGAATGACTCATCTGGTTTAGGATGTATCTCAGATAATGAATCGGATCGGATCAATATCAATCCATTTTTATCTTTCCATTCCAAGGAAAAAATTCAACAATCACGTAGCCAAAATCAAGGAACTATTTGTATGTTGTTTAATAGAAATAAGGAATGCCGATCTTTGATAATTTTGTCATCATCTAATTGTTTTCAAACGATACTATTCAACAACGTAAAATATCACAATGGGATAGGGATAAGAAAATAAATTAATAAATTTAAAAAATATTCTATGATTCCAATTAAGAATTCGTTAGGCCCTTTAGGAATAGCCCTTCAAATTGCAAATTTTGATTCACTTTACCGTTCAATAACTCATAATCAGATCTCAATAACTAAGAATTTGCAACTTGACAAATTCAAGGAAACTTTTCAAGTAATTAAATATTATTTAATGGACAAAAATGAGAAATTTTTTAAACCCGATCTATACAATAACATCGTTTTAAATCCATACTGAACAAGCCCACTACCTACCGAAACAGGACATTGATAGTAGATCTCTGACACTGTACGTGATCCAGCTCCGAGCTTTCGTCGTATCTTTTGTTTTAGTTCTTCAATGGTGATGGATATCTTGATCCTAAATATTTTTGGAACATAGCATTCAAAAACCACGCCATCAACACTTGTTGTGATTCTGTCACCGTGATAGACAACAGCAAGGCTCAAATCCATCGAGAACTGGGTTGACTAAGTGAGTGACATGGCTCCCGAGCGGGCTAAGGGATGATGAAATTGATTTAGGGTTTATGTGAAATTGGGTGTGTGAAAACGGTTCTATTTATAGAACGCTTTATGTGATTTGAACCGTTAAAAGTGTGTCTGTCGCATCTCGCCCGTTGATATTTTTTAACATAAAGAAAAAAGTACATGCGCAAATAGCTTATTTGCACGTCTGATAACCACTCGCAAATATGCTATTTGTGAGTATTTTTTTTACTCGTAAATATGCTATTTGCGAGTGAGACGAATGAAAAAAAAAATTATTTTGATATTTTTGCCTGAGGGTATTTTAGTCAAAATCCCTAAATATAGGGTGGCCCCAGCAAATTGCTGGGTGCCCTTAGCAAAACCCCAGTCCACTCGTTCATCATCCAGAGAACTTGTGGGTCGGGCCCATAACCGATTTTTTTGCTTGGTTCAGATAACCTATGCATTCATGTCCAAAAAAAAAAAAGATAATCTATGCATTTGATGACCAAAAAAAAAAGATATATGTAGCTTGCGTTGGGAACTTGCTCAGTTTGTTATATCTTCTTACTGTTCAAAGCTTCACAGCGTTTAGCGTTAGGGGCCCAAAAAAAAAAAAACAACCTTGATAGTGATAAATAAAATAAATAACAAACAAATAAAATAGATGGACGCTGCTGTTTACTTGTTTAAGCTAGTACGAAGCTTGTGTACGAGAATACCATGTTCCTCACTTGCGAAATGCGCAGCGAAACTTCCTTCACGTGTTGAGACGGCTAATAATTTACGTATTTTTTTCTGTATGTTTCCTAGTAAACAAACACCTTTTTTTTAGAAAACAAACACGTTATTCATGAACCAAAAAGCTAGACGCAAGTTTGTTTCAGGAAAAAAAAAAAAGCTAGACCCAAATGGTTAATGCACTCTATTTAAAAAGACGAGTTTATCTCACACAATTCAATCTCCGGTGGTGATGAAACGATCCGGGTCCATACTTATCTTCCGGCTGAACACAGATTAGTCCAGGAGCCCTATTTCCTCCGGAGATACTGTGGGTGAAAACAAAAATCATTTCTTTTTCATTTACCTACATTATAGTTTCTTTTGGTACACGTGATTATATTTCAAGCATCTTCGAGTTCGACCAACAAGGGTTGGTCCGAGTGGTAACTGGACTCGGTTTCAAGTTCAAGTCTTGGGTGTGACAAAAATTCTGTTGGGAGAGGAGAACCACAAGGACCAGCAAAGCCGAGTAAAAAACACGTGGCCAGCCAGGTTCTCACGCGTAGATTAGTCACCGGCGAAGCCGGTGGATACTGCACACCAATAACATGGTAAAAAAAAAAATATGTCAAACATCTTCAATTAAAAATTATAGAAGTGGATAATAATGTTTTAAAAATCATTTAAAATTAAAACTACTTAATGCATTAAAATAGCTTTAAAAATCATATTTAAAATCAGAATTAGGTATGAGAGTAGGCTAAACCAAAAAAACCTTTGTTTTAAGGTTAAATAATACTTTTAGTCCTTTAACTTTATTTTAGTTTTTGTTTTGGTCCCTTAACTATTATATTTTTTATTTTGGTCCCTTAAGTTACAAAAATATGACACTTTAGTCCCCTAACTATTTTTTTCTCATTTACGTCCCTTAACTTTATTTTAGTTTTCGTTTTGGTCCCTTAAGTTACGAAAGTTATGCCAAATTCGTCCCTTCCGTCTGTAATCTTTTTAAACAATAAAGTCAAAATCATGCTCTTATCAGAGTTATTATTAATGAAGTAACATGATAAAAAATAGTGGAGTAAAAAAAAGAGTTTCAATGATCTATACACACAAAATAAAGGGATTACAGACAGAAGAGACGAAAGTGTCGTATTTTTGTAACTTAAGGGACCAAAATGAAAAATATAATAGCTAAGGGACTAAAACGAAAACTAAAATAAAGTTAAGAGACCAAAAGTGCTATTTAGCCTTGTTTTAAATAGATCTGAATTTTTTAACAACTCAACACCTAAGTCTAACCTTTGTCGAAAGAAAAAAAAAAAACCTAAGTCTAGCCTATTACAAGTTATAGGCTATTTTTTAGGCATAATCCCATATTTTTTAGGTCATCTAATTTATCTCTAAATAGGCTAATGAGTTAATAAGTTTTTTTGTGACTCAAACGAGCTAATAAGTTAACAGAGAAAAAGTCTATATACAATAATTAAGCTATAAATTATAAAAATTAAAGCCACTGCTACCCATTGATATAAAACATGAGAGGGGAAAGAGGCTTAACTGAACTTTATAATTTATGATTCTGACTTGTTTATTCGACGTGCGCTTTTTTTTTTTAAATGTCTGACCTTTTTAAAATTCCGGCTTTACACGAAAGTTTATCGAAAAGTCTATTTGAAATAAGACTTTTAAATGGTCATAAGTTTGTCACTTATTAAACATAAGATTAAAGACCTAAATTTGTCCCTAATAAAAAATGTGCGACCCAATTTGGTTCTCAGAAAAAGAAATACCTGAAACAGTCCCTGAAAATTTCAAATGAGGAACAAGTTAGTCCCTCTGCTATTAAACTGGTTATGTGTATTGTTAACTGTTGATGTGTACCGTTAACTAATGTCATCGTGTAAATTGATTAACACATGTAATTTTTTTAGGCCAATTTAGTCCATCTTTTCATTCATTTGAGACAGAAATAAAATATACCCAAATTAGTCTCTATATCTTTCGCCCTAATTTAGTCCCCCAATCTTCTTTTCATTGAAGTCTCCTTCTTCAAGGTGGTGGTCCGGATTAGTGGATCTGTCAAACTCACTGATCTCCGCTATTGCCGAGATTTTATCATCCAGAACCTCCTTCATGGTTGGTTCAGACAACTTCTTTGCTTTCATGGTGTTTCTTTTTTTTTTCTTCCTTCGACGGTTACTTTCAGTAGAATCATCTGAACTTTCATCCTCAGGATCCCGCCATGCCATCGCATGGGAGGGCTGGGGACTTGTGTCGTCAAAGGGGATCCTGACTCCATATTGTATTGTTGGTACCAGAGCAGTTCTCTTTCCAAGTTTCCTAAGTTTACTTCTTCTTGAGCTAAGCAGCTTTTGTAACACCTTAATTTTCATAATCATGTCATGCATGAATCATATATGTGTAGTGGAGTTCTCTAGATGTTAATAGACTATATAGGTATTCGTTACACGAAGACTTGTTTAGGTGCGGCCCAATTCCTGCGTCTAATGTTATTATGTCATCATCTTCTTCTATTTCAATCCCTTTAAGAACCAAATCAGATTGAGGCGCCTTCATGAAAGTTGTGGCCTTACCTCTTAGATTTTCATTTCGTACTGGTTTGACCTCAATCAGACGCCTTTGGCTCTAGATACGTCTTTTGGAAGCAACGCAGCACAAGTGCAAATCGTGGAATAGCAAAGGAAACTTCAATTGCACTTTTCACAGTGATAGATTGTTATTATTATTTCAAATCGTGAAACGTGATTTTGTAGATCATTCTCTCATCTTTCCGACTCCATCAATAATGTCTCAATTTGACACCCGTAGCCCAAGTTATGACCAAAACAGTGAAGCAGTATCGATGTCCTGCATGTTAACCGATTAACAACTTTGGTTTAACTGATTAATCTGTGTTTAATTGATTATATAATTTGGGTTAACCGATTCAACTGCGTAAAAATGCAGAATTACATATGTGGGCTTCCGTTTTTTATCCATTTCATCCCGATCCTTTTAAACACAATTAGAGTCCTCCTTAAACTCGAACTAAACACCTATAAACACTTCTAAATAGCCTGGAATCCTAATCTCTTCATTTTTTAAGGCTTCCTCTCCATCTCTCTCAAGATTTAACAGGAGCATCATTCAACTTTGCCTATTTTCTTGATGCAGTTGTATAAACTCCTTCCTATAATCTTTTCTTTCTTGTTCCTATATTTAGGGACTGTAATCAAGGTAAATCTATATACCCATTTTATCTCCCTAATTCTCCTTGAGTTCCTTAATTTAATATTGATTCTGTTCGTCTCCTTTCACTATCTTTTGCTATGAGAACATTGTTGCTGCTATCACAAGGACTACTCCTTGCTGCTCTTTACTCTTTAACTCAATTCTTGAGACTTTAACAAGGTAATTTCGTGTGCCCTAGGTTCCTTTCATGATCTTTTGGATTTCCATGATTTGAGGATTTATTAATGATTGTCTTTGGTCCTGTTTGTTACTCTAACTTCAAAAACACTTGAACCTGTTGATTTGTTGTAATTCAAACTTCTGTTAGTAACTAATTGTAACTAATTACTGTTACATTAGTTTAAGTGTTAGTTTGTTGTTGTTAAACAGTTAGTTTTTTCGTTTTTCTCTAGTTGTATACAGCTCATGTGAGCTAGTGTATAAAAGGTGTATTCATTGTGTAAAACAAGAGATGTAGAGAAGTATTCATTCAATACATTTACTTCTTCTTCTCAGTATTCGATATTTCCATTTTCTCCTACTTTCTGCATTCTGTTTGCTTGTGTGTGTTACTGCTCCATTCCAAAACTGTGCAAACATCATAACCAGTGAGCAATTGAGTGTTTGCTTCAACAAATTGGTGCCCCTTCTTTCCCTTGCCTGACCAGCACTCATTAGCATAGTGCCCAAACTTCTCACAATTGAAACATTGAACTTTCTTCTTATCTTGACCCTTTCTTTTTTCATTGTTGCTGATAAACCCTCCTCCCTCTTTCTTAGAGGATTCAGATTTGTCACCAGTTTTATTGAAAGAATTGCCTCCCTTCTTGATCTTTCCTTTGCCTTTCTGCCATTTTATTTTTTTTCTGAATCTCCTTTCTTGAACACTTGGGCCTGCAGAGCCTGATCAACTGCTTTCTCTGCATCCCTTTCAATTACTCGAAGCTCATGTGCCTCCAAAGAGCCTTGTAGTTCTTCAACCTTCAATGTGCTCACATCCTTGGACTCCTGTATGGCCACCACAATATAGTCAAACTGAGGTGTCAAGGTCCGCATCACTTTCTCCACAACCATACGATCTGAAATAGTCTCTCCACAGCCTTTCATAAGATTAGTGACTATCACCAACCTTGCGAAATAGTCTGCAACCTTCTCATCTTGTTCCATGTGCATCAACTCATATTTTCTTCTCAAAGATTGAAGCTTCACTGCTTCCACTTTTGCATCACCAGTATAGTAATTCACCAATGTGTCCCAAGCCGCCTTTGACGAGGTTGCTGTTGATATCTTCTCAAACGTATTCGCATCAATACATTGAGCGATGTAGAAAGTTGCCTTATTATCCTTCTTCTTCGCATCCTTGTATGCTGTTCTCTGAGCATCAGTAGGATTCTCTCCTAGCTCTTCAACACCTCCTTGCACGATCTCAAGCAAATCTTGAGCCCCAAAGAGTGCCTTCATCTGGAAGCACCATCTTTCCCAGTTCTTGCCATCAAGAACCGATAGATTGCCCGCAAGGTTGTTGCCATTACCAGCCATGGATGAGAAAGAAAGAAATTCACACAGTGCCTAGGATCGTCTTGCTCTAGATGTTCAAACCATATGACAGGAAAGAAGGAGTGCCTGATTGATTTTGATGCAACAAAGACTGCCAAAGTGAGGCTGGCTGATTGTAGTAATCTGGAGGCAAAGGGTATGGGGAACATAGCTGTGAGAAGGAAAGATGGTAATAAAGCATTGATAAAGAATGTGTTTTATGTACCAGGCTTGAAATGCAATCTTCTTAGTATGGGACAACTTGTTGAAAAAGGATTTTCAGTGGCAATGGAGAAGGGGTTATTGATGTTGTTTGACTCGAGCAAGAGGTTGATCTTGAAGTCCAGTCTTGAAAAGAATAGAACCTTTAAGACAAGCATTAAAGCAGCAGATGTTGACTGTCTCTCTGTCACTATACCTGACCAAGAAAGCTGGCTTTGGCACATGAGGCATGGTCATTTAAACTTTAGGAGTTTGTGCAAACTAAGGTCTAAAGAATTGGTGCTAGGAGTCCCTAATGTGATAGTGCCTGAGAAGTCATGTGATATATGCTTGATAGGAAAGCAACCTAAGCTACCTTTTAATTCAAGTCTACCTATGAAGTCTACTGATTTGCTAAATGTTGTATATTCTGACATATGTGGACCATTTGAGGTTGCTTCCCTAGGTGGGAACAAGTATTTCATTACTTTTGTAGATGAATTTTCAAGAATGATGTGGCTGTTTCTGATTAAGGCATAGAGTGATGCCTTAAATGTCTTTAAAAAATTCAGAATTCTGGTTGAGAAACAAAGTGGGAAAAGGCTAAAAGTGCTAAGGACCGATGGAGGAGGGGAGTATACCTCAAAGGAATTTGAGGAATTTTGTGTGAACCATGGCATTATACATGGGGTTACACCTCCCTACACTCCACAACACAATGGAGTTGCAGAAAGGAGGAATAGATCGGTTCTAGACATGACTAGAAGTATGCTGAAGCAGAAGGACTTGTCACACAGATTCTGGGGAGAGGCTGCCTCAACTGCAGCCTATTTGCTAAATAAATGTCCCACCAAAAGGCTGAAAAATGAAGTACCCGAGCAAGTTTGGTTAGGAAGAAAGCCTGCAGTGAATCACCTTAGAGTATTTGGGTCTTTGTGCTACAAACACATCCCTGATGCAAAGAGGAAAAAGCTGCAGGATAAAAGTGAGAAAATGATTCTGGTTGGCTATCACAACACTAGTGGTTACAGGCTGTTTAATCCTGTAATGGAGAAAATTGAAATTAGTAGAGATGTAGTGATCATGGAAGATGAAAAATGGGACTGGAAAGAAGGAGAGAAATCTGGTTCTGGGGTCCAAGTCAGAATTGACAGTGATGATGATGAAAACTGTGATGCAGTCAGTGTTGACAACACAGAAGAAGAAATTGATGAAATTGCAAGACCACAAAGGCATAGGCAGGTGCCAAGAAGGCTGCAAGACTGTGAAATGGTTGCTGATAGTGAAGTGAATGAAGCTGGTGAGTTAATTCATTTTGCAATGTTTGTTGATTCTGAACCTATGATCACAGGGCTGCCATGAAAGAAAAGGTGTGGAAAGATGCAATGCTAGAGGAGTTGAACGCCATAGAGAAAAACAGAACTTGGGAGTTGACCAAGTTGCCTCCCAACAAAAAAGCTATTAATATTAAATGGGTGTTCAAGCTGAAGGTGAGTCCAGAAGGCAAAATTGTGAAGCACAAAGCCAGACTAGTGGCCAAAGGATTCTTGCAAAAGCATGGTCTTGATTATTCTGAAGTTTTCTCACCAGTAGCAAGACATGAGACTATTAGGTTGGTTATTGCATTAGCATGTAGTAGAGCTTGGCCTCTATTTCATCTAGATGTAAAATCAGCTTTTCTCAATGGTCCTCTAGAAGAAACAGTTTTTGTCACTCAGCCTCCAGGTTTTGAAGTGAAAGGGAAAGAAGATAGGGTATATAGGCCGCACAAAGCCTTATATGGCCTAAAACAAGCTTTAAGGGCTTGGAATAAAAGAATTGACAAATTCTTTATGCAACAAGGCTTCAAGAAATGTGCTGTTGAGTATGGAGTCTATGTTAAAAACAAGAAGGGGCTGAGTATGCTGATAGTGTGCTTGTATGTAGATGACCTCTTGGTCACTGGTAGCTGTAACAAGGAAATTGAAGAATTCAAGGTAAAAATGAAGTGTGAATTTGAAATGATAGATCTTGGGAGGCTTGCTTATTTTCTTGGGATGGAGTTCTTAAACACTTCAAAGGGTGTGGTGCTTCATCAAGCTAAGTATGCAACTGAGATTTTGAAGAAGTTCAAGATGTTGGGTATGCAACTCTCTTTGCTACACCAGCAGAAACTGGTGCAAAGCTGGAAGGAATTGGTGATGAGGAAGAAGTGGATGCTACTGAATTCAGAAAGTTGGTAGGGTCATTGAGGTATTTGTGCCACAGCAAACCAGACATAGCATATGCCACGGGTTTGGTCAGCAAATTCATGAATAAGCCATTGAAGACTCGTCTCTTAGCTGCCAAGAGAATTATGAGATACATCAAAGGTACTCTCCACTATGGCATTCTGTTTCCCAAGTGCAGTAAGCCTGAGAAGGCAGAATTGATTGGTTTCTCTGACAATGATTGGTGTGGAGATAAAATTGATAGAAGGATTACAAGTGCCTATGTGTTCAAGTTTCAAGGAGCTCCAGTCTCATGGTGCTCTAAGAAGCAATCAGTAATTGCACTCTCAAGCTGTGAAGCTGAGTATGTTGCTGGTTCAATAGCAGCATGTCAAGCAAATTGGCTCGAGTCCTTGATGAATGAGCTGCTGATTGAGTTGCAGAAGCCTATTAAGTTGTTTATTGATAATAAATCAGCTATAAACTTAGCCAAGAATCCCATTTCTCATGGGAAGAGTAAAAACATTGAGACTAGGTTCCATTTTTTGAGAGATCAAGTCAACAAAGGAAAGCTAATTGTTGAATATTGTCCTACTAGTGATCAAGTTGGTGATTCATTAACCAAGGCATTGAAGTGTGATCAGTTTGTGAAGCTTAGGAGAGAACTTGGTATGGTTTCATTTGAGAGTTTGAATTAAGAGGGGATGTTGATTTGTTGTAATTCAAACTTCTGTTAGTAACTAATTGTAACTAATTACTGTTACATTAGTTTAAGTGTTAGTTTGTTGTTGTTAAACAGTTAGTTTTTTTCGTTTTTCTCTAGTTGTATACAGCTCATGTGAGCTAGTGTATAAAAGGTGTATTCATTGTGTAAAACAAGAGATGTAGAGAAGTATTCATTCAATACATTTACTTCTTCTTCTCAGTATTCGATATTTCCATTTTCTCCTACTTTCTGCATTCTGTTTGCTTGTGTGTGTTACTGCTCCATTCCAAAACTGTGCAAACATCATAACCAGTGAGCAATTGAGTGTTTGCTTCAACAGAACCCACTCACAGTCACGGACATCCCTTTTTCTTATTTTTTGGATCGCGAATCAGCTTCTCTTTGTGGTTGTGAAATCTATTCTTGTGAATGGGGGAAGGGATATTCTTTATACTCCCTTCGTCCTATTATAAGTGTTACTTTCGTAAACAAAAAATTAGTCCCAAAATAAGTGTCATGTTTGGTTTTCAATGTAATATTAATTACTTTTTTTTCCAGTTTTACCATCAAATTAATAATGAGTATAACTCCTAAGTTATTATACTCTACCATACATTTATAACAATTGTTAATACCCAATAGTTAGTAAGGATAATTTTATAAAATTGTTACACACTTTCATTTATTCATAGCTTTTTCTCAATATGTGTGAAACTTTTTAATGTGACACTTATAATGAGACGGAGGGAGTATATATAGTTAAGTTTTTTTTTTTTAGACAAAGTTATAGTTAAGTTATAGATTGATAAATTTAAAATTTATTTATTTATTATATCTTTAAAAAGGAAAAAATAAAAATAAAAATAAATAAAATTGATTGAATTCAAACTAATTTAAATTAAATTAGGAGTAAAGGGACATTTTGGTCCTTGAGAATTTTTACCCTACCTATTTTGGTCCCTAGGGAAAATAAAGTCTTTCAATAGTCCCTGACATTTACAAATATTGGACATGTTAGTCCCTCAATTCATTTCCATCCAAAAACATCAGTAACAGTGCTGACGTGGCCAGTTAAATGCTCACATGTCCTGCCACGCTGTCCCTAATAAAAAACGTGACATAGTTTAGGTTTTTGGATGGAAATAGATGGAGGGACTAACGTGTCTAACGTTTGTAAATGTCAGAGACTATTGAAGAACTTTATTTTCGTCAGGGACCAAAATGGGTCGGGTAAAAATCTTTGGGACCAAAATGTCCCTTAACTCTTAAATTAGATAAAAATTTGGTTAAATTATGCTTTTGGTCCCTTATCTTTATTTTAGGTTTTAGTTTTATCGTTTATCTATTAAAAGTTTCGAATTAGTCTCTTATCCTTATTCTTGGTTTCAGTTTAGTTTTTTATGCATTAAAAGTTTCAAACTGGTCCATTATGTTACAAATATTATACCAATGTAGTCCCTTTTTCAAAAAAGAGACAACATTGCTATAATATTTGTAACATAATGGATCAATTCGAACAAAAAAAACAAGAGGGACCATATTTTACACATAAGAGATCATGTCAAAACTTTTAATACATAAGTGACTAAACTGAAACCTAAAATAAATATAACGAACCAAAAGCATAATTTAGTTATTAAATTTTAATTTAGAATTTGAATATAAGAGACATAAAACAAGAAATAACCGAATGAGTTTATCTCCCCAAAATCCATCCGTCTTTGTTCAACTGTTCATTCCACCACATGGATCAACATGGAGTGCGGATTTCTCGCGAAGCAGAGGATCAACCCCGCGGGTTAACGGCGGAAATTTCTGAAAAGAAGGACTATTTTTTGCTACTAATAAATTTAATATTTAATATTCAGCATAAAGTGTTTTTGCTTTGTATCTGTAACTAGCTAGCTAGCGAGCGAGTCATCCAACAGATTCATTCAGAGTCAAGGAAGCGCGTTGCAGACACACGGAGCAAACACACTGTGCTGCGTCATTCTCCTTCATCACTCCTCGATTGAGGAAATTCGATCCTTTCTTTTCATTTTGGCGGGAAAACGAAGCAATCGCTACGACGTCGTCATCGATAGGTGCAAGCAACAATTGGATTGGAGTTAGAAGAGAGATAGACAGAGATGGGGGTTTCGGAGAATTGGAAAGGGTTGATATTGGCGGTGTGTTCTAGTGCATTCATTGGTGCGAGTTTCATCTTGAAGAAAAAGGGTCTTAAGCGTGCTGCTGCACGCGGTACTCGTGCAGGTCAATTTTCATCAAATCATTCTTTCTTTCAAATAAAAATTCACGTTTTCTGTTATTCATAATAATTTCTTATTGCCATTTGTCTTCGTGAACAAGCAATGACGTTAATCTGTCTGCCGATTCAATTCTAGAAATCGTTGAGGGCTTTTTGTTCCTAATGCATTTAACAATGATAATGAGTTTTGGGTAGTAGTTTGGATCAGATCCATAATGTACTTAAGCTGTTTGTATTGGCGTTTGCAAACTTGATTTTGGATAAACATGATTTTGTTAAATTGATTTTAGTTAAAAATGAGTGTGAAGTTTATAGTATAATCCAGCATGAAATTTTCTACTCAATTAAAAGTTATATATTTTTCACTTCTATTCTAGCATACCTTGACAACCAAACATGTTATTTTTTCACTTTTAGTTTAAATGTGGGTTGGAAGTTCCTAAAAGCAGATCTAAACATACCCTTGCTACTACTTTCCATGTGATGTATTAGTGTATTACTACCTTCATTGGACCTGAGGGTTGTTTGATTTGTCCTTCTTGCTTATGTTTCGTGAGCTTGTGATTTGAGTTTTCTGTTTTGAAATTCGCAGGGGTTGGTGGTTATACTTATCTAATAGAGCCACTTTGGTGGGCTGGCATGGTAACTAGTAAGTTTAGCAACTCTCTTTGGTAGCAGGTTTGAATTTTTGGAATGAAACTCACATGGAGCTTGAACTATTTACTTACAGTGATTACTGGGGAGGCTGCAAACTTTGTGGCTTATATTTATGCTCCGGCAGTTCTGGTTACTCCTCTTGGTGCGCTTAGTATTATTGTCAGGTACCCTTGATTTTAATAAAAAAAAAAAATATACAAATTTCTGGTGAATATTCTGATTTTGTTGCAAAACTGACATATCCTGTATATATTGCTAGTTCCGTTTTGGCTCACTTCTTGTTGAAGGAACGGCTTCAGAAGATGGGGGTGTTGGGATGTGTATCCTGTATTGTGGGATCAATTGTTATTGTCATCCATGCACCGCAAGAGCACACTCCAAATTCTGTTCAAGAAATATGGGAGTTGGCCACTCAACCGGGTTGGACTTTATCTCCCGTTTTATTTTACTCTTCAATTAAATTCCTATCCAGTCTTTAATTGATGTTCTCTATCGTTTTCTTTTCAACAGCATTTATAACTTATGCCATCGCAACAGTTTCAGTAGTTTTGGCCTTGATTTTACACTTTGAAACTCGATATGGACAGACGAATATGCTGGTCTACTTGGGAATTTGTTCATTAATGGGCTCACTCACGGTAATTATGTTTGTACCAATCATGTGGATGGAAGTCTCATATTGGTATTTAGTGCATGTACTAACTGTATCCTAATCTGCTCATCAATAACTTTTTATATTATTCAGGTTGTGAGCATAAAGGCTATTGGAATTGCAATAAAGCTTACACTTGATGGAATAACTCAGATAGCTTATCCTCAGACTTGGTTTTTTGTTACAGTGGCCATAATATGTGTCATTACACAGCTGAATTACCTTAACAAGGTGAGCGCAGAGTTGTGAAATTCAGCCAAGTGCAGCTTATTACTGAAACTATTAACTATTGTTTATTTAACGTACTGGAGGCAAATTTTACAAGTTTGGCCTTGCATTTAATGCCTGATTTATGGTTTCTTGTTCTAGTGCAGTTCCATGAAGCAAAACCACTTCTATATTTTTCAGTTGTTTTTTAAGAGGAAAACTGATCAAAACACAGTCATAAGTCTGCTCTTCTATTCAAGTTTTAATAACGAGAGCAGAAGAGCATATATCTTTAAATTAGATTAGTCAGGAATCAATATAAAAAATTGTTTGTTAGTCTATAAAGTGATAGATTGCAAGTGAGAACCTTCCCCTCCGATCCTTTATGCATAGCTATATAAAGCTAGTCATAATTTCCAACCAGGAGCTGGTCAATAATAATAGGTTAGGAAAAAGGCCCGGTTTTATTTGTTGATTACATTTCAGCTACGGTGTGAAGTAATTGATACTGCAAAATGATGCTTTACACTTGATAGGATTAGGAATCCAGGAAAGCATGAAGATAGTTAACGATGGATGCATTCTGAATTTTTACATCTATGTTCTGGAAAAAAATTGAAGTTTTGAACTGGATACAAATCTTGAAAACATGACATGACCCATTGCAATTAATTCATAGAAGCATAAAATTAAATCTTATGAACAATTCTGTCCTCTGTTATTCTTGGGAGTTTTTCCGTCTGTATACTTGATCTAAAGTTCTATTATTTTGATACTGTGTTGCAAACAGATGAAACATGGTTGCAGTAATGTTTTCTCAACTGATCTGTATCTTTGAGTTCCTGCTAACATCAATTTTCTTATCATCCATCTCTATATTATATTTATAACTCCCTTATTCTTTTAACAAATCTGAGCATATTTCACTATTCCATGTTTCAGGCCTTGGATACATTCAATGCAGCAATTGTTTCTCCAGTGTATTATGTGATGTTCACAACTCTTACTATTATTGCCAGTGCAATAATGTTTAAGGTATGATAATAGATTCTTATTTCTTGAATTCTTTCGGTGAAGTATCAAACTTTTCATTTTGTTGGGCATGGGAATATTGAAAGCATGACTATTTTCTTTCATTGATTTCCCTTGCAGGATTGGTCTGGTCAGGATGTCAGCAGCATAGCTTCTGAGATATGTGGATTCATCACCGTTCTTTCGGGAACAATCATATTGCACGGGACTAGAGAACAGGAAGAATCTACTAGGCAACGTACAGAATTACATGTTACTTTCAATCAGTTTCCACTTTATTTGCAATGCATTAATAGACTGTTTCACGACCATGAAGTGATGGTTCTCTATTTGATGCAGGGTCCTTAACATGGTATATCGGTGAGGATTCGGTGAAGTGCATTGAGGATGAACACTTGATCGTTATCCATGGTTCAGATTATCTTGAACATTGACTTTTCCTTTTGAGGTTGATGGAAGAGAGCAAGTTCTACCAGCAATGATACAATGAAACGAGCCTACCCATGGTCATGATGTGGTGCATTTGCGGTGCGGATTGCATGTCTTAGATGCTGGAGCTTAAATTCAAGTATTCCATGATGATGATACTATTTTATGTTTTCTGACCGTTTCTCTGCAGGCTGTTGTGAATGCAGCTATCACTCGAGCAATCTCAAAACATGTGTGACGCGCTAATTGTGATTGGAGGGCTGAACCATTCTCAATCTGAAATGGGATTGATATCTCATTGCAACAATTGAGGTTTTGAAGTGATCTCGTCGTATGTTCCATTGTCCATTGTAGTGTGTAATTTTTCTTTTTAATAATTTCGTAGAATATGAGCAATTGTTTATATGGTTCAGTCTCTATTTTCTCATTTAATTATTAGATTTGTTTTTTCTTTCATTGGAAGTAATGAATTATATTGATTCGTTGCATCTGGTTTAAAATGTTGAAGATGTTCTGATCTTCTGCAGATTGGTATCCATTTTTATAATTATTATTTTTTGTTAAGTCTCGAGCATTAGCGAATAAAGAATGACCTAATGGAAATTATGGTTGACGATGCTTTGTGCACAGGTGTGTGCTGCGCACTAAATGACCTAGTGGTGGCGAGTGTAGCGTGCTTTTGCATGGCATCTATCTTTTGAAAACTTCATTGTTCTATTTCACTGACAGTGGTATATATAATTCTTTAAACTGTTGCTTTGAATCGAAGCTAACTAAGTGATAAACCGATAATGTTGAACAGTACATACCTTTTCTAAAGTTCGTTTTCTGTTTTCTTGAAAGTTTTTAAACAGAGGAATATCCATTAAAAATAACGGGTCAACCAATATAGATGAGAAATGTTATCTTATCTGCATCCATTCCTTTTGTTCTCCAAATTTATCTGACGCGATGATTGGATATTTATCGAATGTAGTAGGGTGACATTGATGGAACAGAACAGAATAGATTAAGATCAAACTGAATTTCTGTCAACAAAAAAAAAAAAAGATCAAAGTAAAATGAAATAAAATTATTTTCTATTATTAAATTTTTTTTATGAGGAAATGAGTTTTTTTCAATATTCTCGAATGAGAGGAAAACGGCTCACCAAAAAAAAAATGAGAGGAAAAAAAATATGATTTTAATTTTATGAATCATTTTTATTATATTTTATTTTAAACAATATTAACAATAAAATTAGTATTATTGTTCTTCTTGAAACCCCAATAGACCTTCTGCTCGAAGACTCATATCCAATTGGTCTCAGAAAATTGAAGTTCTTTCTCCTAGAGGCTCATATCCCGTTTGCACATGATCTTTTATATTGGGCTCATATCCAATTGGTCACATGATATTTAGTTTTCTACTTATGTGAGATTCATATCTAGTTGGTCACATGATCTATAGTTTTCAACACGATTTGGAGACCAATGCCCAATTGGTCATGAAATGTGTAAATTTCTTATGCTTGGAGACTCACATCTAGTTGGCCACAGGAAGCCTAGAGACCGATGTCTAGTTGATCACGAAATGTGTAAATTTCATATGATTGGAGACCCATGTCCAGTTGGCAACAGGAAGCCTAGAGACCCATGTCTAGAAGTGGAATTAGGTTTTTGTCCGTAACATCTTGGGCCGTCACCACTATTGGGCCGTACCACAGAATGCCCGACCCAATGCCTACGGGGTTCACGGGCCCATTGTCCCACTCGGCCCATTGACATATAGGCCTCAGCGGTGTTCGGTGAAACTCACAGGACTTCACTACCCCCCTTTGGCCTTGGCCAAATTAATGGTGTTTTTGTCTCCCTAAGGATTCGAGCCTTATACCCTAGGGGTTAAATATAATGGTTTTGACCAAATTATTTTAATTTTTTTTTATGTTTGGTTCAATTTTTAGGAGGGGAGGGGAGCAAAATCTCTCATAACTAAATTTCTGCTCTCATACAATGTTGGGTTTTTTGGAGGGGAGGAAAGCTTAAATCATTTAAAATAAAATGACTTATATAATCTTATATAATATGTAATATAAATTATTATAAATATATATAAGTAATATAAATGATGGATTTGTTTTTCAAGACACACAACACAAAATTGTAATCTAATGCAATTTTGCATAACTTAATCATTTGAGAATGTTCTAATAGTTTTACTTTCCGTTACAACTGCCGATAGTCCCATAATTTTTTAGCAATAATTTGTTATTAGAAATTTTTTTAACAATAATAACATATAATTTTAAAAAATTTTGCACCTCTGACCTAGGGTCTAGTTCCGCCACTAGCTACAACATTGGATTCCCCTCCTCTTCCACCGAAAGAGCCACCACTACCACTGCGAGTTCGCCCCATAGTATATATTTTTTCTTTTTTACTATCTATTTATTATTATATCAATTACCTTCTTATTATGCCGGTAGTATATTTTATGAAAATCGTACTCTCTTTGGACTCAATTATGAGAAAAAAAGTACCTAAATTTGTTAGACTTAAGTATAAGCAAATTTCAACTAACTCAATCCTACTTAATGTCATTTTTTCAAACATACCCTTATTTAATTCTACTTTTATTTTCCAACAGCATTACACACTCCTAAGAAAACAAGTTAGTAAATTAAGGGTATATTAGTAAATCTAGTTTATTTTTAATATGAAATCAAGAGTATTAAATGAACATAGCTAACTTTTTTAATATGTGTGAGATTAGGTTATTTTGGTTATAAATAAATTCGGAGAGTATTTTAATGTTAGAGCACGAATATCAAAACAAAATTTTAAGAATTTAAATAATATTATAATTATAATATTATAATCATATTATAACACTCCCTATTTTTTACTGATTGTTGACCTCACAAGTTGATCCGAGTTCAACGACACCTTTGTAGATTAGCTCTTAATCTAGTTACGTTAAGGTGTTTATGAAGATGAGGATCCCAGCTGTCTTTCTGAGTAAATTTGAATAACAGACAGAACCCAGGTAGCATTCCATCTTCGTTTCAACAAGTCAAAAAATGGGAAGAACACCCAAGGTTTCTGTTTGTCTGGTCTTATTTGCAGTTGTCGGTTTGATTAATGCAATCGATGAGTGGTCAGAGTTTGCTATCAGCGAAGCCACCATAGAGGACATACAGGAGGCCTTCACCCGAAACGAGCTCACTTCCAGGCAGCTCGTTGACTATTACTTGCACCGAATCGAGACCCTCAATCCCATACTTCGCGCTGTACTGGAAGTCAATCCGGACGCGCGTGATCAAGCGGATCAGGCGGATTGTGAGAGAAGAGAAGATCACCACCGTTCATCGCTGCACGGGATCCCTATTTTGCTCAAGGACAGCATCGCCACCTTGGACAAACTCAACACAACGGCAGGGTCCTATGCATTGTTGGGGTCAAAGGTTCCACGTGACGCGCACGTGGTTTCCAGGCTCAGGGACGCCGGTGCGATCATTCTGGGTAAAGCTAGTCTCAGAGAGTGGTATGGGATGCGGTCTATGACTACTCCCGAATCTTGGTGCGCCAGAGGTGGACTTGCCCTGGTTAGTAACTCGTTACCGTCACTTATCCTATTTTTACTTTTTGTTGTTATTATTCAAAAATGTAAACAAATATTAAAAAATGACAAGTAAATAACATTGTTAAAGACGTTATGTTATGCTAACTTTGATTTTTACATCTACTAGATCTGCAACTGATGGTTGATTTCGTTTAAATATTATATCATTAATTACTAATTAGTTAAGTAATTATGCAGAACCCTTATGTGGAGTCACGAAGTCCATGCGGGTCTAGCTCTGGATCTGCCATTTCAGTGGCAACTAATATGGTTGCAGTTTCTTTGGGGACTGAAACCGATGGTTCTATCATCTGTCCAGCTGATCACAACTCAGTAGTGGGGATCAAGCCCACCGTTGGACTCACTAGCCGGGGAGGCGTCATACCAATTTCACCTCGTCAAGATACAATTGGGTAACAAGTTGCTCTGTCTTTACAATTTGTAACACCGTTGCATAATTTATATATACATTAATTTATCTGCACTAATTTTAAATATCAATTTGTATTTTTGCACAGTCCAATATGCAGAACGGTTTCAGATGCAGTTCACGTGCTTGATGTAATTGTTGGGTATGACCCAAGAGACTCTGAAGCTACACGGTCAGCTGCTAAATTTATACCTCCAGGTGGTTATAAGCAATTCCTCAAACAACAAGGGCTCAAAGGAAAGAAACTTGGTGTTGTGAGGAACCCATTTTTGAATTCTTATAATGGATCCAGTGCAATTACCATCTTTGAGGATCATCTCAATGTGTTGAGGTAAAAATACAATTCACCACACACACACACACCCCAATTGCTTTAGAATATTATTGATTATTCTGGCCTTTATATTTGTAGACAATAAAAATGGAAGAAATATCAAAATTTTGTATTAACATTGAGATTGTGGTGTTTTTGCAAATTCAAGACAAAGAGGTGCAACAGTGGTAGATAATTTGGAAATAAAAAATTTAAGCATCGTTCTCGACTCTTTCCAAAGTGGTGAAACAATAACCTTACTTGCTGAGTTCAAGTTGTCCATCAACGATTATCTGCAGGACCTCATTTATTCTCCTGTGAGGTCACTAGCTGAGATTATTCAATTCAACATCAATAACCCTGATTTAGTAAGTATATATTTACTAAGTTTTGTTCATAACCCTGATATTTTCTTCTTTGACAATTTAAATAACCCTGATTTAGTAAGTATATATTTATTTACTAAGTTTTATTCAAATGAATTTTGTATGTCTCCTATATAATTCTAAATATTTCATCTTTTAATTTAATTTTCATATTTGGCTTAAATATGTTTTTAGTCACTACAAATATAGAGTGTTTTGATTTTAGTCCTTGTAAAGTTTTTTTATTTGTTTTTTGTCCCTACAAAATATTTTATTTTGATTTTGGTCCTTTTGACAAAAATTTATGAAGTGTTTTCTATGGATTTTACTATGAATTTTAGTCGAAATAATGGTTTTTAGTTATTTTGATGAAAATTCACAATAAATTTGGCAAGAAAATGAAGTGTTTATTCGGATTTTACTATGAATTTTGGTTAGAAGGACCAAAATCAAAATTAAATATTTTAAAGGGACAAAAAACAAACAAAAAATTTTACAGGGACTAAAATCAAAACACTATATATTTACAAGGATTAAAAACATATTTAAACCTTCAAATTTTATCTAAACTTCTATGCATAAGATACTAATATGACATTTTAGCTATGTATCATTTGCAAAGCATATATATATGCTCAGTTTGATTTGGCATTTGAATTGGTTTTTGCCCTTCTTGTAACACAGGAAAAGACTACTGAGTATGGGCAAGATTTCTTTATTGAATCAGAAAAGACTAGGGGCTTTGGACAAATGGAAATTGAGGCAGTGAAGATGATGGAGCAATTATCAAAAAATGGATTTGAGAAACTAATGAAGGAGGATCAATTGGATGCACTGGTGACCATAGGCTCCGATGCTTCCACGATGCTGGCAATTGGAGGCTATCCTGCAATCACTGTCCCAGCTGGGTATGATAGCCAGGGAATGCCATTTGGGATTTATTTTGGGGGGTTAAAGGGAACTGAGCCAAAACTAATTGAGATTGCTTATGACTTTGAGCAAGCTACCAGCGCAAGGAAGCCACCCACTCACTTCTCGTTTAACTGAAGAAATTTATGAAGTAATTTATGCACTAATAGATTTGTGATGATTGTAAATTATGATTAGTAAAAAGTATGCACGAAACCTAGTTTTTTTTTTTTGATGAGGTACAATACCTAGTTGTTCACATTGCATTCACAAATCCTCCATTTATTATTGATTAAAGATTGCAATTTCAATTTAAGATTGCAAATAGAATCAATTGTCAGGGGGTTGGTTCCATAAAGCATAAAGCATCTTTGGTGTCTAAATGTCTTAAACTACTACTTACACGCTACTATAGGCTTAAAGGATAAGAGTAGCTTATCCATGATTTTTTTTTTTGACAACCAAACATCTCATTCGTTGATTGAAAACAGACTCATTACATATAATTGAAAGAAGGGCCTGGGTACATCTCCCACCCAACATCTAGACCCTAAATCTCTAGCAATTCCCACTAAACCATGTGCAGCTGCATTGCTTTCTCTCCTTATGCTTCTAACACAAGCACAATTCATCTCTGCCATCATTTCCTTACAATCCATAATCACATTTTCAATATTTGCTAAATTCAGTTTACCTTGCAAGCAATGTACCACAACCTCAGCATCAGATTCAAAGACAACATTCTCCAAATTTTGGTTTTTTGCCCATTCAATGCACCATCTTAGACACATGGCTTCAGCTAGAGTTGGATTTACCTGCATATTCACAATTTTTGTTGCAGCAAAAATCACCTCTCCTCTGTTATCCAGAGCCAGAAAACCCCAACCAGTGGATCCATTATCAAAGCAACCAGCATCAGTATTAATCTTTGTCACGCCAACTCTGGGATCCTCCCAAACCTCAGTTCTGTTTTGGCTCACAAGTGGTTGTTTTGGTTTGTTGACAGAGTTGAATTCAGCCAAAAAATCTGCACTTTCAGCAGCTATGGCAATTGGATTGAAAGGGTGTTTATTAAAGACAAGTTGGTTCCTTCCCTTCTAGATCCTCCACAAAATAATGCTAAAATTTTGACTGGCAAATTTGTCTGTCATGGTAAGCCAGTGCAGCAGCCAAGCATTAAGAGCCATTTGGTTTGACACATGGATGCCCAAAGAAGAAACAAACCATAGCAGTTTAGTTAATTGACAGTGCATAAACAAATGTTCAACATTTTCCTTACCATCACAGCAAAGAGGGCACTGTGTGTCAATTTTAAGGCCTTTGGTTTCCAATCTGCTTCTAGTTGGAAGGATATTTTTGCCTAATCTCCACAAAAAATTCTTCACACAATTTGGGATAGACATCTTCCATATTGCTTTCCATAGACCATGATCACTAGCAGCTGAGGCCTCAGGGACATTCCTGTTCTTTTCTTTATGTAGAAGGTGATAAGCTGATCTAACCGAATAATTTCCATCCCTTTCCCAATGCCAAATTAATTTGTCTTCAGGGAATCTCCAAGAAATAGGAATGTTTAGAATTTGTTGTGCTTCAAAGTTGTTAAAGCTGTTGAAGATCAACTCCCTATTCCATTTCCTACAGCATCAATTAATTCACTGACTGTAGCTTCATGACTAAGATTAACCATACGACTGCAGACCTTGAAGTTAACTTGATTCGGCAGCCAGTTATCAGTCCAGATGTTTACTTTCTCACCATTACCAATTGTCCATCTGGCTCCTTTATCAATGACAACTCTAGCACTGATGATACTTCTATGCAATTATCTCACCTTTCACATGGCGTGTATGAGACTAATCCTTTCTCCAGTTGCTAAAGCAACTGAACGACCACGTTAATGAAAGAAATTAGCCAACATGCTGAAGTGGACCCACTCCTTGTTGACTTTAAAAACAAGGAAAAAGTTATGGAAAAATGCTGATCATCGCGAACAGTTATGTCACGAGCGGTTCACAAATATTTCCGGTTGGTGAGAATTCCATAATTTCTGCAAAAATACAATAAATATCCAAATTAGTCCCGACAAAAATCATGGAGGCTAATTTAGTCGCTCACAATATTAATTTAGTCATTAAAAAATCTAAAATATGAGTCAAATTAGTCTCTCATAGGGACTAAAATATCCCTAAAAATAATCTTAAAAATAACTAATTTGACCCACATTTCAGATTTTTAAGGACTAAATTCGTATTATTTATTTTTTAGGGACTAAATTGGTATCCATAATTTTTGTGAGAGGCCAATTTAGATATTTATTAAAAAAAAAAAATATTGACCAAACCAGTTTTCCGTTAGACCAACACGTACGTTTTCGCGAACTTCTTGATCACAAACATGCGCGACATATAGCATTGCTGAAAAGTTATTGTTGGTGTAACGTTGTTGGTAAGCAGCCTTTTGAATTTTTGTTGGGGGAAAGTGCAATATCTCCATGATCGTATCGTACCTAACATTTAGAAAAAAAAGTAAAGCACAGCAGACTAACTCCTCTATAGAAAGAAATAAATTAAAGAATAAATGTTCAGTGACCTATTTATATAAACAAGCACTGCACGTTAAAAGGCAAATGAAAGGCACAACCTTGAAAAGGTTAAGTACCTAATCAGAAGGAAAGAGATCTCATCGGAGAAAGATCGATCAAAGATGTCAAAGCAAAATGTGCTGTTGATGATGTTTATTACAATCAGTGTAACGGGTGCTATGCTGCCACTGACTCAAAGCTACAAACTGAAAGCAGGAAATTGGGGTGTGAGTTTTGAAGGGGAGAATAAGGAGACAGTGACGAACCTTCAGTTTTATTTCCACGACACCTTGAGTGGGCGAAACCCAAGTGCTGTTCAGGTGGCTCAACCCGTGGACAAAAGCAAGTCATTCGTAACCCAGTTCGGGTCCATCATGATGGCGGATGATCCGTTAACCGAGACATTTGACCCGAAGTCCAAGTTGGTGGGCCGGGCCCAAGGTATGTATGGATCGGCCTGTCAGCAGGAGATTGGGCTGATCATGTCCCTGAGCTACTCCTTTGTAGACGGCCCATATAATGGGAGCTCATTCGCCGTTCTTGGGAAGAACGCCGCCATGAACTCCGTCCGTGAGATGCCCGTTGTGGGTGGCACCGGTCTCTTCCGAATGGCACGTGGCTACGCCATCGCCAAGACCCATTGGCTCGACATCACCACCGGCGATGCTATTGTTGGCTACAACGTCACCCTTGTTCATTAAATTTACAGTACTCAACTGCTTTTATGTTTAATATAAATTATTAAGCAATATTATAGATTTGTTTCCTATAATTTTTAGATATATGTAGTTATCGTATTATTCGTGTAGCACACTCTTGTCAGGTTTTCTTTTCGGAGGAGCACCATCTGACTCTGAACATGTCTTATGTGGTTCATAAATGTATGTTTTCTTTTCCATTTGTTTTTTTTTTCAAACGAAAACCCAAACGTTTGCTTTTTTGATTTTTTGATTTGTCGTGTTTGGGCTTTTATTTCCCCCTCTCCCATCATTAATTTTAACACCTCCCCAATCACATGCATTTACCAAAATACCCCCATTCCTAACCTCCCTCCCTCCCTCACACTCAATTCTCACCTCCCTCATCTCTCTCTCTCTCTTCCCCCCTCTCTCTCTCTCTCTCTTATTCAATCTCTCCTGTGTCTCTGTCCCTCGTCCTTCCTTTCTTCCTTCCGGCGCACCACCGCGTCGGTGCACCTCCAGGGCTGTCGCGCCGCCCTTCTCCTTCCTTCTCCTCCACTCCGTCGAGCTCCCCCTTCTCTCCTTTCTTTTCTCTTTTCCCTTTTCTCTTCTTCCTTTCTCTCTTCTTCCTTTCACTCTTCTTCTGTTTCTGCTTCTTTTCTTTTTATTTCGAGGAGAAGCACCCCCTCGCTGTCGCTTTTTTCCTGCAAATTTATACTTTCTGGCATTATGTTGCCGTAAGTCACCGGAAACAAGAATTTGGTTCACTATTTTCGAACACCCAAATTTTCAGGGACCGGAATCCTATTTCTGGAGGAGTCCGGAATCGAGTTTCCGGATGGCATCTTGCCAGAACTACCAAGGAAGCGGATGCGAGACAGTGAGGGAGGCGAGAAAACTACCGGAATCAAGATTCCGGACAATACTAGTTTCTAGTTTCCGGAATGGTGGGACGTAGAGACGGACATAAAGAGGGTGCGACGGTGAGAGAGTGAGGTGAGAGGGAGTGAGGCGAGAGAAATTGAGGGGAGGGAGGAAGGCGAGATTGAGAAGGTGAGGGAGGGAGGCGAGATTGAGAGAGTGACACACAGAGAGGTGAAGGAGTTGAAGGAAGAAGAAGGACTGAGAGAGAATGAGGCGAAGGAAGAAGAAGAAATAGATAAGGATTTTATTGGTATTTTTTAGTGATGGGAGGTAGGAAAATTAAAACGGGGAGGGGGGAAAATCATGGGTCGTCATGTTTTTAGGTCAAAAGTGATTCATTCAAAGGTGGGTAGAGCCCAAAGCCCAACTGGCTTACATACAGTGGCCCAATATTGAGGTTGACCAATATTTAGAATAAACGCATAGTCTATAATCTATAGTCAAAGAGAGATATGTGGACATGCTTAGGCATGGCAACGAGCCGGGTCGGGACATAAAATAAAATGGTAATTAATTATGGTAATTAATAAAATAAAATCATAATTATCATACAATGATAATATAAAATAAAAAACATCAAAATAAAATGTTCTATTGAAAATAGATTAAATTAAAAATAAATAAAATATATGAAATAAACTGAATGAGTATACATGCATAAAATAAAATAAAATAAAAATTAACAATTTATATTTAGTCGGGCGGATTAAGGCGGTTTGGTATCGACATCACACCGTCACCTCGTCAAATCAGCGGGTTTTAAAGTCAAAATCGAATTAGGTCGGGTGAATCTGCATGAATTCGGATTATGTTGCCATGCCTAGAACATGCTTATGATTAACGAGTGATGCAAGCGATACAAAGAAGAGAACACCTATAAATACATGGAGGTAAGAAATTACCAATACATCATGCAATGTGTTAAAGAGATAGAACATAATGTAATAACATGTTAAATCATCAACACAATTATCCGATGGTTCTATCATCTGTCCAGCTGATCACAACTCAGTAGTGCGGATCAAGCCCACCGTTGGACTCACTAGCAGGGCTGGTGTCATACCAATTTCACCTCGTCAAGATACAATTGGGTAACAAGTTGCTCTGTCTTTACAATTTGTAGAATAAATATTTGTTGTCCCAAAAAATAGTGTCTCCCTGTCTCCCACCAATCAAAGGTTGGAGATATGCATATGTGTTAATAAATTATAATTTTATTTTATTACGTGGAAAATTTTCTACATTAATTTTAAATATCAATTTGTATTTTTGCAGAGTCCAATATGCAGGATGGTTTCAGATGCAGTTCACGTGCTTGATGTAATTGTTGGGTATGACCCAAGAGACTCTGAAGCTACCCAGTCGGCTGCTAAATTTATACCTCCAGGTGGTTATAATCAATTCCTCAAACAACAAGGGCTCAAAGGAAAGAAACTTGGTGTTGTGAGGAACCCATTTTTGAATTCTTATAATGGAACCAATGCAATTACCATCTTTGAGGATCATCTCAATGTGTTGAGGTAAACATACAATTCACTACACACGCACACATCGATTGCTTTAGAATAATACCCAAATTAGTCACCGACAAAAATTACGGAGACCAATTTAGTCACTGAGAAATAAAAAATACAATTTGGTCTTTAAAAATTTAAAATGTAGGTCAAATTAATCATTTTTAGGAGCATTTTAGTCCCTATTAAGGACTAATTTGACCCATATTTGAGATTTTTAAAGATTAAATTGATATTTTTTATTTTTCAGGGACTAAATTAGTCTCCGTGAATTTTGTTATGAACCAATTTGGGTATTTACTCTTTTCTAACCTCTATATTTATAGACAATAAAATGAAAGAAATATCAAATTTTGTATTAACATTGAGATTGTGGTGTTTTTGCAAATTCAAGACAAAGAGGTGCAACAGTGGTAGATAATTTGGAAATAAAAAATTTAAGCATCGTTCTCGACTCTTTCCAAAGTGGTGAAACAATAACCTTACTTGCTGAGTTCAAGTTGTCCATCAACGATTATCTGTAGGACCTCATTTATTCTCCCGTGAGGTCACTAGCTGAGATTATTCAATTCAACATCAATAACCCTGATTTAGTAAGTATATATACTACGTTTAATTCAAATGAATTCTAGCACACTTTAAATAACCCTGATTTAGTAGGCATATTATATTTACTAAGTTTTATTCAAATGAATTCTGTATGTTTCCTATATAATTCTAAATTTTTCATCTTTTTATTTAATTTTCAAATTTTATCTAAACTTCTATGCATAATAAGATACTTATATGACATTTAAGCTTTGTATCATTTGCAAAGCATATATATATATATGCTCAGTTTGATTTGGCATTTGAATTGTTTTTGCCCTTCTTTGTCACACAGGAAAAGACTAATGAGTATGGGCAAGATTTCTTTATTGCATCATAAAAGACCAGCGGCTTTGGACAAATGGAAATTGAGGCAGTAAAGCTGATGGATCAATTATCAAAAAATGGATTTGAGAAACTAATGAAGGAGAATCAATTGGATGCGTCGGTGACCATAGGCTCCGATGCTTCCATGATGCTGGCAATTGGAGGCTATCCTGCAATCACTATCCCAGCTTGGTATGACAGCCAGGGAATGCCATTTGGGATCTATTTTGGGGGGTTAAAGGGAACTGAGCCAAAACTAATTGAGATTGCTTATGACTTTGAGCAAGCCGCTAGGGCAAGGAAGCCACCCCCTCACTTCTCATTTACCTGAAGAAATTTATGGAGTAATTTGTGTACTAATAGATTTATGATGATTGTAAATTATGATTAGTAAAAAGTATGCACGAAACCTAGTTGTTCACATTGCATTCACAAATTCTCTATTTATTGATTAAAGATTGCAATTTCAATTTAAGATTGCGAATAGAATCAATTCTCAGGGAGTTAGTTCTATAAGGCTTCTTTGGTGTCTGAATGTCTTAAACTACTACCTACACACTACTATAGGCTTAAAGGATAATAGTAGCTTATCAACGATGACTAGGTCTTTTTCGGGCCTTTTATTCAGTATTTTTTTGTCAGTTAGTAGAAATGGTAAACAACAAACACATACACACACGCAAACGGCAACACTTGGGTTCGAACCCCGGTACCGGCGTCCCGATGTCGCTAAAATTGTCAAAGCAACCAGTAGTGGGGGTGGATATATAAGTTGGAGATTGTCCCTACATTATTTTTGAATATTAGGAGTGGGAGTGGATATATAAAAGTATTAGTAATTAGTTATAGAGGAAAAATAAAACCAAACTCGTATTTATTCCTCTTAAATAATGCTAGTTTGTAAGAAAAGTACCCCATTCGTTCCTTTTTACTTGTCTTTTTTTTAGAAAATTTTTGTTATTATTTATTCGTCGGTCCATGGGATGCTAGCTTAGTGGTAGGAGTTTTGCCTTGTAACCCCAAGGGACATGGTTCAAATCCCCTCGGGGACAGTTATAACATGACCATTAGTGCCACTAAAATAATAATATATCCCTTTTCCCCATCCATTTTTAGAAAGGAAAAAAAAATTATCTGCCGTTCTCAAAGTTCAATGTTACGTTAATTACTTTTTTGTCAATTATACTCTTAACTATTTATTGTAGAGAGAAATAAGTGCAATGGGGTAATAAACAGTCAAATGTATCTCGGGAAAAAGACCAATAATTTTATTATGAACGACAAAATTTATTGGTTTTCTTGATTTGTGTAAAACAACCTTAAACGACATCTAAAAAGGAACAGAGATAGTATGTCGTTCAATGACACCGAATTAATGCACTTTGTTTTTCTTTCAATTAGTCAGAGATACACCCGTGCAAATACGAGTGACAAACACAAGTGGCACAATACAATTCTTTAATGAAGAATAAAAAGGGGTAGAAAAATAGTTTGTAGTGAGTGGACAAAATTACGTCACGTGGTAATTACTATAGTTAACTTTTTTATAATTAGTCAATAGATATATAAAATAGAATAAATGTGTCATTTCTCCCTAACCCTTTCATCACCCTCTCCTTGCTAGGCTTATTCCAAAACCTGTGAGAGGTAAGTCTTATCCTAAAATTAAAGAAATAAAAGATCTGTTTTTACTATTGAGTGTTAACAAGGAAAAGAAAAGAATAGAGGACACCCTTAATGGTGTGATTTTTTTGAGAAAAGTTGTGAAGAGAGGAATACTGAAGAGAGAAAAAGGAGTTTTCTCTTGATCGGTTTGTAGAGAAATAGGAGAGAGAGAAAGAAAAATCATGGATCCCACACTTTTTTGCAATCTTTTCTCAACACGGAAAAAATGGAAAAGAAATGGAGCAAGGACCATCTGTTTATATTTTATTCCATTTATAACCCTCGCTTCTCACGTATAACGTTTTGATATTTGCTGGACGGCGTTGGCTTGCCATTGTCATGTCTTTGTCTTTTATTTAACTTTCAAATTAATTATATTAATATTAATAATTAATTCAATTAAAATAAGACTATAATAAGTAAATAAAACAAAATTAGTTAAATTAAGTCAACTAATTTAACTAAATTAACATTTTGATTAAGTAAATTAAATGAAATTATTTAATTAAGTACATTAATCAAGTATTTTATTTTAAGTAATTAAACCAATTCAGTTAATTAAATATTTTAAAATAATAACCAAATTAATTAATTTAGTTAATATAGAAAATTAGTAACTAAATAATCATCATAATTAATCTAAATAATTTAATTTAATTATTTATTTTATGTAATGTACATGTTTTTATAAAAAAATATTTAAAAATTTAATAAATTAATTATCATAATTATTAATTTCACACTCTCTCTTATTTATTTTTATCTTCTCAATTTCTTATCGGAACCAAACATAACATAAGTGAATTCTTTTTCGGCACCGACCAACATTTGTAATTAAGCTCCTGTTTCTTAAATATTAAGATGATGAAGTGTCTGTATTAGAATCTGTCAATATCTTTTATATTTGGTAATACAATCACTTTGGTTACAAAATCGTAACTGAATCCTATGATTTTGTTGTCATGATTCCTAAATAAATGTACATCAAATATAAAAAATATTTACATGATTTCCTATAATTGTGTTACTAAATATAAAAGATATTGACAGATTCTAATAGTCTGCCTTTCTATGGGTCTCAGGAAGTTCTTGCTTGTAGTTCCATCGCCGGCATATTCAAAACCACCATTTTGTTGTTTTATCTGTTTTTCCCCAAATAATAATTTTCTCACACCGATTTTTTTATTCTCCTCGTTTTGACACCTATTCTCACATTATCTCACAATTCACATGGTGTGAGAGAGACTTCATCCTTTCTCCGGTTGCTAAAGCAGCTGAACGACCGCATGTCCAACGTTAATGTAAGAAAAAATTGGCTAACATGCTGAAGTGGACCCACTCCACGACTTTAAAAAAACTAGGAAAAAATTATTATTGGTGTAACGTTGTTGTTAAACAGCCTTTTGATTTTTTTGTTGGGGCCGGGAAAGTGCAATATCTCCATGATCGACTGATCGTATCGTACCTAACATTTAGAAAAAAGCAGAGCTGACTAACTCCTCACGAGAAAGAAACCTATTTATATAAGCAAGTACAACGCGGCAAAAGGCAAAGCCACAACCTTTGAAAAGGTTAATTACCTAATCAGAAGGAAATAGATCTCATCGGAGAAAGATCGATCAAAGATGTCAAAGCAAAATGTGCTGGTGATGATGCTTATTACAATCAGTGTAATGGGTGCTATGCTACCACTGACACAAAGCTACAAACTGAAAGCAGGGAATTGGGGTACAAGTTTTGAAGGGGAGAATAAGGAGACAGTGACGAACCTTCAGTTTTATTTCCACGACACCTTGAGTGGGCGAAACCCAAGTGCTATTCAGGTGGCTCAACCCACGGACAAAAGCAAGTCATTCGTAACCCAGTTCGGGTCCATCATGATGGCGGATGATCCGTTAACCGAGACATTTGACCCGAAGTCCAAGTTGGTGGGCCGGGCCCAAGGTATGTATGGATCGGCCTGTCAGCAGGAGATTGGGCTGATCATGTCCCTGAGCTACTCCTTTGTAGACGGCCCATATAATGGGAGCTCATTCGCCGTTCTTGGGAAGAACGCCGCCATGAATTCCGTCCGTGAGATGCCCGTTGTGGGTGGTACCGGCCTCTTCCGAATGGCACGTGGTTACGCCATCGCCAAGACCCATTGGCTCGACATCACCACCGGCGATGCTATTGTTGGCTACAACGTCACCCTTGTTCATTAAATTTACAGTACTCAACTACTTTTCTGTTTAATATAAGTGATTATGTGGTTCGGTTTGATCCATAAACCAGCAGGGTACTCTCGCGTGTTCACAAGTCATATTCATTTTCACATATATGTGAAAATACATATTTGTAAATAGTTTGTTATATATTTAAAAGTTTATTTAAACTAAATTTATGTTCTGTTAAATTCAAATAAGTTTGAGCATAAAATTGATGTGTTTAATGACCATAAAATTATACCCACAATATGTAACGTTTCCCATAGGGACTAAAAAGAAAAATAATCATTTATTAAAGACATTTATAAATTTGATATGTATTCAAAGAGGATAAAATTACATCGACAACCTGTAATGTTTCACTATAAAGACTAAAAAGCAAAATATTTATTTATAAATAATAAAGACGTTTATAAATTTGATATGTATTCAAATATGATAAAATTACACAAACGACATGTAATGTTTCCCCATAGGGACTAAAAAGCAAAATAATCATTTTTAAATTATAAAAACATTTATAAATTTGATGTGTTCATAGACGATTAAATTACACTGACAACATGTAATGTTTCCTCGTAGGGACTATAAAGCAAAACTATCATTTATAAATAATAAAGACATTTATAAAATTGATATGTGTTCGAAGACGATAAAATTACATCAATAATATGTAATGTTTCCCCGTAGGGACTAATAAGCAAAATCACCATTTATAAATAATAAAGACATTTATAAATTTGATATGTGTTCAATGAAGATAAAATTATACCCACAACATGTAATATTTCCCTGTATGGATTAAAAAACAAAATAATCATTTATAAATGATAAAGACATTTATAGTTTTGATATGTGTTCAAAGAGGATAAAATTACACCGACAATATGAATTTTTCCCCGTAAGGACTAAAGACATTTTAGCTCGTATAAAAAATAAATGAAAAATAAAAAAGTAAATTAAAATAATAAAAATAAAATACAAATTAAAAATAAAAAAGACTAAACAGTACGAAAAAATATAAAACAAATAAGAGTAAAAAATAAAAATTAAGAAAAATTAAGAAAAATAAAAATACAATATAAGCAAAAAAAAAGTAAGAAAAAATTACAATATAAGCAAAACAAAAAGTAAAAAAATTAAAATATTAAAAAATTAAAAAACTAAAAATTAAACAAATTAAATAATTAAAAAGGAAAGTAGGGACAATAAAAAATTAAAAAAGAAAAGTCAAAAAAATATAAAAAATAAAAAATAATAAAAAATGAAATAACAAATAAAAATAAAAATAAAAATAAAATATTAGAGTTGATGAGAGAGTGACACGTGTCCTAAAAAAACCTAGTTTTATTAATAGTAATAGATAGATAGATAGATAGATAGATATAATAGAATAGATAGATAGAAGATAGAATAGAATAGATGTATGTTTTCTTTTCCATTTGTTCCCCCCCCCCTCAAATGGTGGGTAGAGGCCAAAGCCCAACTAGCTTACAAACGGTGGTCCAATGTTGAGATTTGTCAATATTCCGAATCAATACATAGTCCATAGTTTATAGTTAAAGAGAGAATGCATATGCATGCTTCTAACTAACGAGTGTTCCAAGCGATACAAAGAAGAATACACATACAAATACATGGAGGTAAGAAATTACTAATACATCATGCAATGGGTTAAAGAGATAGATCAATAATGTAATAACATGTTAAACAATCTACATAGTTATCCGCGGATCATATACTCAAAGATCCATACCTATACTATTCATGGAATTGTTCCTGAATGCATGTCAGCTGGTCCTAAGAGTTCAATTACAACCTTTCAATCGGAAAAGACCACCTCCTCAACTAAGCAATGTAAATAAGTAACAATACCTTCCTAATTAGGCAAGGTCACCTCAACTAAGCAAGATAAATTAAGTATCATCGTCTTCTTAACTGAGTGAAGTAAATGCCATAATGGACATGCCATGGATGCAACCATACTTAGCTCAATCTTACCTCACTGCATATGGTGACACATACCAGTTAACATTGAACATGTTTACTGGTCAACATTGAACATCTAGGATATCTCTCAATCAATCCAATATTTATTATTAGGTTAGATACTACCCATATCCTACCAGTTAACATTCAACATGTATTTCATCAATATCATGATTACCTCAAATACAAATATTTAATCATACTAGCATGTTATCAACATGCTCATATATCATATAATAATGCAATCAAACAAACACACCAATCAACTCATAGTGTGTAGGACAATCAACCAAATAAAACATGTTATCAAACAATCACGCGTAACAATGATAAGTTAATAAACCTACAATGCCTAAACCCTAATTGGTACTACCAACCTATAGTCCCTAATGCAGGTTAGGTATGAAGGTTACTCAATCAAGGTTGTGAAGGGTTATGGGTTCCCTACACCGTGCTAAAATATTAAAATTCTACTCTTGCCTCCCCAACGATTAGCGTTCTTCCTCCCTACCTTAATATAATTAGTTTGCAGAAATTCCAACAATTGAGATCATTCCCAAAAAGTTACGAACAACCATTGGTTCGTGTATCCTGCTTCTCTCTCAACTCGAGTTCTTGTCTCGAATACCACAATGGCCTAAAAAATATGTCAGTTAACCTAAATCGAATCCTAAGCGGTATTAGAATCTAGATGCAATGTGTAACATCCCGTTTTTCAGAAAATAATATGCAGGCGATGAATGGGCATTAAAAACCTTAATTTGGAAGGAAACAGGCTTAGAAGGGTTATAGAAACACTCAAAAGGACCAAAATACCCCTAGTAAGGGCCTAGAAACCCCTAGAAACGTCTAGAAACGAAGGAAACCGGATGTCCTTCCTTAGTTATGGTCGTGATGCGACCAAGATTACACTGAAAGCCATCGCGACGCGATGGTAGAAGATTCTGGAACCATGTAGAACTTTGACCGAACCTTGTAGAACCTTGACCATCTCGCGACGCGATGGACTTTACATTGATGGTCATCACAACGCGATGGAATCAAAGCCTATAAATAGCCCTCGCCCCTCCCATTTCCATTCGCCCCTAACTCCATTCTCTCTTTAGCTTTCTCTCTCTAGAAATCTCTAAGAAGTGAGTATGATCTGCACTTGCCTCTAATGAGGATCTGGTGCATCAAAAAACCCTTAGTGGGCAATCCTTGAGATTGAGAAGAGAGTAAGACTGGGAGGGCCATTAAGGAGCAAGTATGCTCTGCACTTTCCTCAAGTGGGGATCTTGTGCATCAGAAAGCCCTTGGTAGGTAATCTTCGGAGGGGAAAGGAAAATAGCTGAGAGCGGCCTAGCAGGCATGGTAGGAGTGTCCCGAGGTAGGAGAACGAGTAACAGGAACAGGAAGAGAGCAGAGAGTGACAGCAACTGCAGCGGTCTTCTATCCAGGTGGAAAATCTGAACGCTATCCCTAGGGATTGTAGGATTATAATAAGTGTATAACTAGGCGTAGGGTGACCCAAGCCCTGCTAGCGGTTGATAACAACAGCACCTTAGGAGAAGAGCTGTAACCTGTGATAGCTGAGGATAGTTGTCAGAGGTCTATCAACCATATGAATGATCTATTAATATATATGGATGGTTATTGATTGCTATGATTGCCTATGATTATGTGTGTGATTAATGTTATGCTGATTGATAACATGTCAGTAGCATGTCGCCTAAGCGACGTTAGGGTTGATCCCTATGTTGATCGAGGATGGTTGATAAATAATCTATGTGTTGATCAAGGATGGTTATTGGTTGATGCTGTGTTAAATATACTGGTAGCTCTAATTATGCAGATGTTATTAAGTATTGCCGCATATGGAAGTATAAGGATTGGCTGAGAATGATAAGCTGATAAAGTGCTGAGATAAGGTGTTGATAAATAATAAAGATAATAGAGGATAATAAAACATCACGAGGGGAGGTTTCATATGCATGGTTGTGTGCTGAAATCCACCGCTGTGCACATAGATTGTGTACTAGGTCAGGTGCCAGAGTGCGGGCACGATACAGTTAGTATAGGACACGTCGGTCCTTGGGGATAGTCTGGGTCCGACAAGAGCCCAGGTGACAGATGACTCGCGACCATCCTGTCGGGAGGTCGGGTAGCCTGGTCATCTTGACGGAGTACTGTTGTATCACTGTCCATAGTGCCGATCCCGAGTGCCGCCAAGACACCTATTCCTAACGTTGTAATTGGGGAGCAGGGATGTACTCTTAGGGGTACGATGAGCGGGATATGGGGATGGACAACTGACTCACCTACCTACACGCCGGTAAGAGGTTGCTGTTATCTAGGCTGAAGTGGCTAAGGTGGGGCTGCTGATGCCATTTTCTTTGAAAGTTATGTGGCCACATAGGCATGTAGAACCCTAGGTGCTAGAGTGCGAGAGTGATTGATCTGCTTGTATGTGCTTGCCTTTTATACATGAATTCTAATTCTGCTTTTCCATTTAATGGTGCGTATAGTGTTCTGAATCCCCCGTTCTATCTCTTGTTTTGTATGTGTCCATTCATGGATCTTAGCAGGTACCTAAGGATTTCGGAAGGTGAAATCATCGTGTTGTTCTACAGCCAGTGAATCAGAGTCAGTAAACGAGAAGTCCAAGTCACTCTCCCTATACACATTGTATAACTAGGGCCCTATAGATGGGTACCTTTAGGTACTTTTGTACACTTTCGCGTGCAATAATAAGAATTTATTCTCTAAAATATGTTTCAAATCTAACATTTGGAAAATGGGACAGGGTCGTCTCACAATGGAGAACACGAGTTCCCAACATCAAAGTCAACTCCTTAGGGCCTTAAATAACTATTGCCCCATACCTCTTTCGCTCGTACGACGCATCTATTTTGATTTTGAATTAAATCCATGAGCCGGAATCACTCCAAAAGACCTAAAATGCATCGGGAAAAAAAGATAAAAAATAATGAACAATGAAAAACACAATGAAACGTCATGAAAGTCAAAGTTAGAGTTCAACGATATTCAATATTACCTCGAGCGTAATTTATGAAAGGAAGGTCGAACAAGAAGAAGTTGTTACGAGTCGATCGGTGTAGTAGTTCGAAACGAATGTCTAAAGGTTTGGTTATGCTACTAAAAGTCTCTGGTCATATTTTCATTAAAGGAATTAAGAGAAATTCGTGAAAAGTAAAAATGAACTAAAATTTTAACTATTTATGTTTTGGCATCAACGCTTAAGCGTTGGGTATTTCCATGCTTGAGCATTTCAATGTTTGAGAGTGTTCCCTTGTCACGCTTGAGCATTAATGCCTTAACATAGATGGCAATTTCCTTGCATGCCACCAAAGACATGTGACTAACAATGTAATCAAACGGGGAGGTCAGAATGCATATAATCTTCTTAGTGATAATTTGATCAATGACCTTCTCACTATACCCCTTCATGAGATTTGTGGGACAAAAACAGCCTGGTAAAATAGGTAGACACTTTCTTAGCATTCTCCATTTGCAATAACTCATTTTGCCTTTGCAATGATTGGACTTACACCTTTTTAACCTTATCTTTGCCATTTCTTCAAACTTGGTTGTGGATGATGCAACAATCTTTTTAAAATTATCACATCCACACACAAATGTATCAAAAATATTGTCTTGCAATCTTTCTTCTTTGCTTATTTATAAGCAACTCTTTGGGCATCGGTAGTGCTTTAGGTCAACTCTAGATAGCCTATCTTCACGATTTCAAGAACATCTCGGAAGCCAAACATAACTTTTATTTGTACACACTATTGTTCCCCGTTCTTGCCATCAAGAACTAGTAAATTGAAAGGGAATTCACCATTGCCATCCATGGGTGCAGAGATTCTCGATTGTTGGACCTCTCAATACCTTATTAATCTCCTCTGGTCTAGAATCATAGAAGCTTAGATGCCACTTTGTTGGGGACAAAGTGGAAATCACACGCACATACTCACTTACACCTAGAGAGAAAGAGAAAGTATAGGGAATGCTTATGACTGAATGAGAATTTTATTGATAGCCTCTTTATTTATAATGCTTCACACAATACTCATTAGTTACTAACTAATTAATTGCTTTAACAAACAAAACTAACTAATCATATTTGAATTAACCACAACAAATATGACAATATTAATTGCAGTAATAAAATTTGATGTTTAAAAAGAGTTATTAAACCAAATAACTATCCCAAGAGTTATTTTTGTTATTGTGCTTTAACATAATATAATATAATACTATATCCGGTCTTAATTATAAGAAGAAATTACAAAAAACACAAAGTATAAAGAGACATATTTAATGTTATAAAATTGACCTATCTTTTCAAAGATACCCCTAATAGCAGTAACTAGGTGCATAAGAAATATATACGTCTATTAAATATATAAATCTATTAAAATAGGGGTATAAAAGGTATTTTAACGATTAATATATCTAAAAATAAGTTTTTTTTTGTAATTAGGAGAAAAAAATCTTAAAAAAATTTGTTAATAATTAGGACAGGAGGTAGTAGTTAATTAGGCCAATTTTTTTTTTTTTTTCGATTTGATGATGCAAAGGGTAGCTAAGGGAAGAGACCCATGGTTTAAGCACTATCATTAATTAATTTTTGACGCTACGGCCTCCGAATTTTTTCAGGCATGGCGCAGCCGCTGGTGTTGACCCATATTGGTTTCGCCATGATCCACCGTCCACGGTGGCCGGAGCTTTTTTAACGAATCCACCATTCCAATTCCACTTCATCATCACATACATAGATGATGAAGTTCGAGTCGCAGTTACATACTTCACATTCACATGGTTTTTCTCTGCAATGCCAATGCCATCGTCGTTCCCTACCCACAACTTCAAGCGCTTCAAACCTACTGATCTGTGCATCGTCAAGCCCATCCTCTCTCCCCACACCCACCTCTCCGAAGCCATTTCTTCTCTGGACCTATTGCACCCCAAAGGCATTCGCTTACCCTCTCGCGTTCTCGCCACTCTCTTGCGCCGTTGCTCCGACACCAAGTCTTACCGCAAGGGTAAGCTTGTTCACCTCCATTTGAAGCTCACAGGTTTCAAACGCCCCACCACGTTTGTCGCCAACCATTTGATCCACATGTACTTCAGTTGCGGAGATTATGTTCACGCACGCAAGGTGTTCGACAAAATGGAGGTTAGAAATTTGTATTCTTGGAACAATATGCTTTCTGGGTATGTTAAATTGGGGATGATGAAGCAAGCTAGGAGCATGTTTTATCGAATGCCTGACAAGGATTATGTATCGTGGAATGCTATGGTGGTTGGGTATGCACACAGTGGGAGATTTGGTGAGGCTTTGAGGTTATATGGACAGTTGAGGAGATTGTCTATTGGGTACAATGAGTTTAGCTTTGCCAGTGTTTTGATTGTTTGTGTAAAGTTGAAAGAATTTGAACTTTGTAGGCAGGTTCATGGGCAGGTTTTAGTTGTTGGGTTTTCATCCAATGTGGTTATTTCCAGCTCGATTGTCGATGCTTATGCAAAGTGTGGTCAAATGGATGATGCAAGGAGACTGTTTGATGACATGGCTGTGAGGGATATTCCTGCTTGGACGACATTAGTTTCAGGATATGCCTCATGGGGGGACATGGAATCGGCTGCTGAAGTGTTTAGCCAGATGCCTCAGAAGAATTCCTATTCGTGGACATCTTTGATCAGTGGTTATGCTAGAAATGGTCTCGGTCATGAAGCTCTTGGAGTGTTTAGAGAGATGATAAGGCATCGAGTTAGACCTGATCAATTTACATTCAGTAGTTGCCTCTTTGCTTGTGCCACTATTGCTTCATTGAAGCATGGTAAACAAATACATACATTTTTGGTGCGAAATAACATCAGACTGAATGCTGTTGTTGTTAGTGCCATTATTGACATGTATTCAAAATGTGGAAGCATGGAGACTGCCAGGCGAGTCTTTAATTTAGTTGGAAATAAGCAAGATGTAGTGTTGTGGAACACGATGATATCAGCGCTGGCTCACTATGGCTATGGTAGAGAAGCGGTCATGATGCTAAATGATATGCTGAAATCAGGAATGAAGCCAAATAGGGCCACTTTTGTTGCCATTCTAAATGCTTGTAGTCATTCAGGTCTTGTACGGGAAGGGCTTCAGTTTATCAAGTCCATGGCTAATGAGCATGGTATTGTGCCAGACCTAGAACACTACACATGCTTAATTGATCTTTTGGGTCAAGTTGGATGTTTTGATGAATCGGTGAAGGATCTGCAGGTGATGGATTGTAAGCCAGGTGACAATGTTTGGTACTCTTTGCTCGGTGTATGTAGACTAAATGGAAATATAGAACTAGGAAGAGAAGTAGCTGAATTCCTTATTAAATGGCAGCCTCAATCATCTGCTGCCTATGTATTACTTTCTAGTATATATGCTGCACTTTTGAAATGGGGATTGGTTGAGGAAGTAAGGCATATAATGGATGAGAGACGTGTGAGGAAAGATCGGGAGATTAGTTGGATTGAAATTGAAAATGAGGTTCATGCTTTCACTTTATCAGATAGATCACACCCTCGGAAGGAAACAATATACTCAGCTTTGGGGCACTTAAATAACCAGATAGAGGACAATGCCCCATTACCTAACTGAAAGATAGAGAAATCTATTTCCAGTCAGTTGGTCATTTTTTGTAGAGAGCAGGAATATAGTTTCCATTTACTTAGTTGTTATTATTATTATTTTCTCCTTTAGTCTCTTTTTAGTGATTCCAGATTCTGCATCCTTGTATCATGTTAATTGTGAAATTGATTCATTAAAGGAAAAGCATGTTCTGCAATAATATCAAAGGAAAAACGTCATGTTCTTTGTACATTCTTTTATTTTCTGCTATAAATTGATCCTTGTAGGGGTTAGCGGTCAACAAGTGAAGACTACTTGCAAGGATTCGGAGATTCATGTCAAGGATTCATCATCGCATCGAAACCAGAGGTTAAAACTTACTGAGCTCTGGTTCTGGTATGAAATTGTAGGCTCTAGTTTACAAGTTACTAGCACATCTGGAAGAGATTCTCTATACTATTACCATCCATATATCCAATTGAATAGGTCCTAATTCATTTGTTTCTTGGTATCTTCTCAGAATCACAGATGAATCCAATTTTCAAGGAGAAATAATAATGGATTCAAGAGATAAAATTGGTCATGCGTTATTATGATACTTCCGTGTTTCATTTATATAAATTCATAACAATTTTTCTGCAGACATATTTCATAAATGATATATTCCAACAAGTTAACAGAAATATTTTGGTACTTTTGTGTTTTATGTTGAATTGACACGTGATCATTTAAAATACAGAAATCATAACAAGTTTACAACCAACAAGAAAGCCAAGTGAATAAAAAAAACATAAAAAATACCAAGTCAGATGAATCATGAGATGAGCTTGGACAGCCATACAAGTGGGCCAACCAATGACATACCTCGATTATAACTCTTTGCCAATAATTTCAGCGAAGTTTCCCAGACGCAAAAGACAACAAAATAACGAAGAAGTCCTTTCTAATCCAAAACCAAAATCCTTCAACATAACTAAAAACCAATTGAGTGAAGCAACACAATAACGATTTCGTATTCCCAAACCTTTGTCCAATTCACCAAGTCTATTCCAATTAATTAAAAAACAAACAAAAATATCCATTTCAAACGATACCATGCTTTATTATATTAATAATTCCCATCAACAAAGTCATTACCTACAACAGCTAAAACCAGCTCCAACAATCAAAGCCAGAATCAAATTAAGAAGAGGAAGAACTAGTCATTCTTCTTCTTCTTCCTCTTCTTATCCTTGTTTTCATCTTTGATGCTGAAAAAGATGGGTTCTCAGGTCTCCAAACAGATTGAAAAACGAAAGGCAATTAATACAGAAGAGAAAACTCTTTATGATCTCAAAATCTCTGGAGAAGACTACCCTGGCTCTGATTACCACCCTCCAGACAGAAAAAACTGGATGTCAGGTCTCAAACCTGAGAAACTGAAAATCAAAATGATTGTTTGGCCAGGAACACATGATTCAGCAACCAACAAGATTGGTATCCCATGCATCACTCGCCCTTTTGCTCAATGCCAATCTCTATCCATCTACAACCAGCTTGTAAAAGGCACAAGAGTGCTCGACATTCGTGTGCAGGAAGATCGAAGAGTATGCCACGGAATTCTCCTAACATATAGCATTGATGTTGTCATGAAAGACATCAAAAAGTTCTTGTCGGAAACCGATTCCGAAATCATCATCCTCGAGGTTAGAACCGAGTTCGGACACGATGATCCACCCGAATTCGACAAGTATCTCGAAGAAAACCTCGGTGAGTACCTTATTCCTCAGGATGATGGGGTTTTTGATAAGACTATTTCAGAGGTGTTACCAAAGAGAGTTATATGTGTTTGGAAACCAAGAAAATGGGAACAACCAAAGGGAGGGAGTGGGCTTTGGAGTGGAGAGTATCTCAAGGATAATTGGATAAACACGGATTTGCCATCAACTAAGTTTGAGAGTAATATGAAGCATTTGAGTGAACAACAACCTGTTGTGTCTAGAAAATATTTTTATAGGGTGGAGAATACGGTTACGCCTGTGCCTGATAACCCGGTTCTGTGTGTGAAACCTGTTACCGAACGTATTCATGGATATGCGAGGCTCTTTATTAGTCAGTGCTTCTCTAAAGGGTGTGCTGATAGACTTCAGATTTTTTCTATCGATTTTATAGATGAGGATTTTGTTGATGCATGCGTTGGAGTTACTCATGCAAGGGTTGAGGGTAAAGCATGAAAGAAAAATTTTCTATGTCTTCTCTCTGTTTGCTGCGTCTGCATCATGGTTGGAATTTCTGACGTGGAAATAAGCAACGGTTTGCGTGTTGTGGTGTTCATATTTATGCAAGTCCAATTCCTTTTAATGTATTTTTGCGTGCATTTATTTCATTTTCATGGTTTTTAGTTCTTAGCTTGTTTGGAACCGTGGAAGAATTAGTTAGGACGACAGCAGAGGAAATTACGGTTACAAGACAGAGGACAGTGATTAACCAGACAAGAAAGGAACTACTTGTTTCCACTTGCTTTTGTCCTTCCCACAAAATTCTTGCAGAATGTATAGAACGTGCACTCAAATCCTTCAGAAACCTCGGTATCTTTAGTTAGTTTTGGTTGACGAATCTTAAATCAATATATTTGGTTTTGATAAAAATAAAATATAACTGGTTTTGATAAAAAAAAAAAAAAAATTACAGCTTTAACGGAAGAAAACTTTTATCACTATCACCACCTTCTATGTTCTACCTTTTTCTTTTTCATTATCTTTAATGAGTAATCATGTGACATTATCTTTAAACATGTGACAACGTTATTATTGTTTCCTGAACGTGTGAAACCTGTTATTATAGTCCTAAATGTATTAAAATTACAAAAAAAAATAATCTTAAATGTGTTTTTTGTTAGTCAGATTAGTCATAAAATGTGTTTTTTGAGGTTTGGATCCTCTCCTAAACCCTATGTCCCTATCCCTCTACAAAACTAGATTAATCTAAAGGCGCGGCTGATTAAAAATTTTGAAAACAAAAAGTAGTTTTTTAAAACTATTTTTCCTTTTAAAATAAAAAGTTGTTTCTTAATTTTTTAAAAACTACTTTTTGTTTTTTAAATTTTTAATCAGCCGCGCCGTTAGATTAATCTAACGGTTGATAATTAGTTTTGCAGAGGGATGGAGACATGGGGTTTAGGAGAGGATCCGAATCCGTTTTTCGTTAGTCGGTTTAGTTATCGAATATGTCTTCCGTTAGTCATTTTGGTCTCTAAAATTATTTACAGAAGACACACTCGGTGATGTTTTGTAATTTCGATATATCCAGAGCATCACACATTTAGAAACCAAAATGACTGTTTACTCAATGACGTGACCGTTGTGTTCATATGTCTTCCGGTTACTTGGAGCCTAGCCTATTTATAATTTACTAGCGTCAATTTTTATTGCGCTATGATGAATACCTATCAAAAAAATGCATAAAAGGTACAATACTTTAAGAAAGAAATGCATAATTTATTTTTCTGTGCATCTATTTTTCTTATAAACTGTATAAGGGTAAAATAAGAAATAAAATAAAACACCAAAAAATGGTTATCCAAAGCAATTCTCATTATATAACGATATTATATATTATATAATAGTATAGATAATATATTAAAACAGAGACATGGATCAGTTTTGCCAAAACAAAGCCCAAAGGAATACACAGAGTGATGACTAAGGTCCCAACACTGAACTTTTGACCAAAAAAGAAGCTCTCAATACTAGACTAGACAGCAGAAAAGCGAGGTCCTAGTATGCGGAAAATGAGCCACCTGCTAGGGTTTGGCACTAGCAAGCGACTGGTTGTTGTTTCCTCCTCCTATGGAGGTCGTCGTCCCCAGTCAGTGGGGTTTAGAGTCCTTATAGGGCTTCTTTTTCTTCCCAAGAGAAATCGGAGCAAGGAAGCTGCCAAGCCCCCACCACCAACCGAAACAAACCCTCCTCCTCCACCACCAGAGCCACCCGATTTCAACCCCTTCCAACCCCATCTACCTCTAACCACAACAAACCCTCCTCCTTCACCACCAGAGCCACCCGATTTCAACCTCTTCCAACCCCATCATCCCACCACCTGGATAAGATATGTCCTTTGCCAGCACCATCTCGAGTCATGCTACCACCATCTCGCGCCTATAGCTTCCACACCCATAGATCCCTCTCCAACCACCATAGACACTTGGTTATTTCCTTGGAATCCCAAAAGCCCGAGTTTTCTCTACCGTGCCCTAGCCAAAATGTGCGATGCAGAGCTATTTTTAGCAGATATGGCCCTATTGATCTATGGGTTTTTTAATACCTCTGCAGTGAAGCTTTCTGCCCCACGATATGTGCTATCTGGTGGTGTTCCTGAGGCAAACCCAGTGATAAAGTTCAAATTCGAGCACCATGGTACCAGATCTAGTGGTTGCATGCAGAGCATGGCCACAAACGAGTCCAAGCTGTTTAGCGGCTTCGATTAGGTGGAGGAGAAGACTTCAGGGACATTTCAGTCATTTGGCTTTGAGAATACCATGGAAACCCTAATGGGCCTGGCCCATTATGCTTTAAGTGTTAACAGGGTCTGTAGTGGTGGGATTGGACTTGGTTTTATTTGATGTGTTGCTTGTTCGGCTTTTAGTTTTTTAGAATAATATGGTAGGTAGAATTTTGTTTGTGCTGTCTTTAGACTAGATGTCTATTGTATCAGGAGCTACTATTGTTCTTAATTGTTGATCTTAGGAGTTTGCATTAATCCTGTAGTGTGCTCTATTAGTGGACTGTATACTTGCACTTAGTGTAATGTTTTTGAGGCCTTTACCCAATTTGGATGAAATGTTACATTGTTGGCAAAAAAAATGGACTAGACAATGGTACCAAATAACTATACTCTAACACCCATTGACATTGTACGTCGTTCTTTTATGTAATGCTTCCACCGATTTTTGTGGGACCATGGATGAGAACACTCTTGCAAACAGAGCAGCCCAGTACAAAGTAAAACATTCAACAGCGCTCACAAGGAATTAGATGTTGATCGATATTACTCCCTCCATCTCTTAATATAATACCCTTTTGTAAAATTTTCTTGTCCCTTAATATAAGACCATTTTCAAAGACCAAGGTGCATTATTTTTTTTTTACAAAATTACTCCATATACCAAGGTACATTAATTCTCTCTCTTAATGGTCTTGGAAGCTGAGAAGGGTAATTTGGGAAAAATAGCACATATTTTGTACAAATTTAATGCTAATAACTAACAAAACTCACTTTCTTAAGGGGCGTGAAATAGTCAAAGTGGTCCTATATTAAGGGGGAGAGAGAGAGTAATACACAAGGGACAAAGTTCAATGTGAAAATGATGAACACTTAATTACGGTCTATTCAAACTCGTCGCAACACATTCTAAATAGTCATTCAATTATTTGATAGCAACTATTACAGACATCATGTGTATCATCTACCTAAGAAAAATGAGTTCTCTTATTCAACAGGATGATGAATTACCACTGCGAAGCAAGAAAAAAGTCAAGATTAGACAAGATGGGCTAGTAGAAGTATGGACTAAAAATGATGGAGAGGGTCTTGAAATGGAAGCGGTCGTGGAGGAGGTCCAACCCCCTTCCACGTTCAAGGAAGCGCTCTTGAACACGTTTGGCGAAGAGGGTGAAGATGACGTATGTTGGGGTGACGAGATGGACGAGGACCTACCGGAAAACAAATGGTACAAGAATAATGAAGATGATAACCCGAAGGATTCAAAACCATATGTCCCTGGTCCAGGGATTCCTCTATCTGATGAGGAACTAAAGGAATGGTCAAAACCGTGGAAACACCCTCATTGTTAAGGTGCTGGGTAAAAGGGTGAACTTCAAAGTCTTGGAGAACAAACTCCAACGAACCTGGGTTAGAGATGGGACGATGGAGATTACCGATCTGGCTGATGATTTCTATTTGGTTAGGCTGTCCTCCCAAAATAACTATAGGCATGCTTTATTTGAAGGTCCTTGGAAGGTGGCTGATCACTATCTTATTGTGCAACATTGGAGACCTTTATTTTCATTGACGACTTCCTTGACTCGAAAAGTGGCGGTGTGGATTCGCATTCTGAGGCTCTCACCGGAGTTATGTAATGGTGTCTTCCTCAAAATGATTGGGTCCTCTCTGGGAACAATGCTAAAGGTGGACAACTTGACATCGATTCATGATCATGGCAAATACGCCCGTATTTGTGTGGAAATTGATTTGGACAAACCCCTCTCTTCACACATAGTGATCAGAGGTGAAAAACTGTTTCTTGAATACGAAGGTCTACATTCTATTTGTTTCAGTGCGGAAAATACGGCCGTAAGAAAGATCAATGTCGCGAATTATTGGAGGTGGATACAACCAAGACAGAGGTAAGTGGTGGCCTTCAGCTGCCGAAGCAGGTGGCTGCAGAATTAACATCCGGAGGGAAGGTTTGGGCTGACGTCATCCCTACGGTCGTTACAAAGGATCAATCTTTGGTAATTAATTCGGAGATCTCACATATTCATGAGGCTGTGCAGGATTTAGGGCTTGGGCCACAGAATATCCAGAAAGCTATCGTAGGAAATTTCCAATCAAGAATAACGGTCCAGCTAGTAAATCAATTCCGAATTCGGTGACCCCTGAGTCAAAACGTAATGATAGGCACATAATTGCTGCTGGTTCAAGATATGACATTCTAGAAACGGAAAGTTTCGATGGTGTGTCAGGTGACATTATTGCAGATCAAAGCGCATTGAATTCAAAAAAGGCGTTGACGGTGACACAGGTCAGGGTTAGAAATCCAAAGGCAGGAAAAAATCCACAAAATGGATCCCGCAACAAAAATCTGCTTCCTGGGCCAAGAAATAAAGGACATGCCTCTATTGCCATTGGGCCCAAGAAAAATATTGGACCTATTCATGATAGTGGCCCATCTAACAGTGGCACCGGTAAGGAAAATTGTCTGGAACACATTGGCCTATCAGCTGAAGCAATCACGATCGATAAGCGCAGGCAAGAAGAAGAGATGATACTGAATGTAATGCGCCATATGGACAAAGAAAAAAAATTCTTCCTTCTTTCACAAATCACCATGGTTGATCCTCTACGAATATCAGCTTTGGCCCCAGTGGATGCTAATCACTTAGCTTTTGTGGAAGCCCAAAAGCGTAATGGGGGTGAGAAATGGTCCCTTGATCAAGTAATAGCGGAGCCTATGGTTGTCTCTGGGGTGATAGCTCCCCAACAAACATCCTTTCTGTCTAAATGAATATTATCTGTTGGAATTGTAGAGGTACTGCTTCTCCAGGTTTTGCAGGACTTGTTAAAGATTTGCGATGATGATTCAGTGTCTCTTTTATTATTCTTATGGAAACTCATACTAGTGGTAGTGTAGCCCGAAATATTATATGGAAAATTGGTCTAGAAAGTCACTATGTTAGTGAAGCTATTAGTCAATCTGGAGGTATTTGGTGCCTATGGGATTCTACTGTGCGGTCGGTAACTATTCTATCGTCCTCCTCTCAATTTATTCATATGAAGGTTAATTGGAGAAACACAGACTCTTGGTTGTTAACAACGGTCTATGGATGTCCTCATTATACTCAAAGACAGGTTCTCTGGGATGCAATTCAGGAGCTTCATTGCAATGTCGTTGGGCCATGGGCCATCATTGGAGATTTCAATGCTACCCTCCACCTTAATGAATGTGTTGGTCCTCCTCTATCCTCCCCTCTTCGCCTGGAGCAGGGCCTTCAACAGGTTATAGATTATTGTGAGTTAATGGATGCGGGATTCAAAGGTGATGCTTTTACTTGGGAGAAGGTGATACTAAGAAAAGATTGGATAGGATGCTATTTAATCTTGACCAGAGGCTAAAATTTTCTGATTCTGATGTTCTCCACCTCCCAAAACTTAAATATGATCACAAGCCTCTCTTGATTCAATTTGAAAAGTCGGATAAGAGAAATAGGTATTGTCGTCCTTTTCGCTTTGAAGCAGCGTGGATCTCTCACCATTCCTTCGACCAAATTGTTAAAGAAAATTGGAGACAGGACGAGTCGAATTGGTCTCTCCAGCTCCATGAAACAGGGGGTTCTCCGAGAATGGAATAAAATAACTTTTGGTAATATCTTTGAGAGAAAAAAGAACCTGCTCCGTCAACTCCGTTCACTTGAGCAAAAGCTTTCTAAAGGTTAGAATCATCACTTGCTAGATACTCAAAGACGTGTCTGGAATCAGTATGAAGAAACCTTTGCCCAAGAGGAGATTTTGTGGTACCAGAAATCTAGAGCTAAGTGGCTGGAATTTGGAGATAGAAATACCAGATTCTTTCATGGAGTCACTGCTATTCGGCGTCGGAAGAACCATATCCGAGCCTTGCAAAATAATTTGGGAGACTGGATTACTGATCCCGTTGAGTTGGAGGCTCTAGCTACCAACTACTATAGGGATTTATTTAGTACTAATGAACCATTTTCTCCGTTTTGTTTATAGGGGACTTTTCCAAAACTGGAGGACAACATTCTAAATATGCTAGCCTTCGAGGTCACAGAGGAGGAGATTTTCAGAACTATCAAGAGTATTGGTGCCTTTAAAGCCCCAGGCCCAGATGGTTTTCAGGCTATTTTCTTCCACAATCAATGGTTGACGTTAAAGGAAATTTTCTATAAGCTCATTCATCAGATTTTCTCTGAACCTTAGAGAATAAGAGAGCTCAACGACACATTTCTAACCCTTATCCCCAAGCAGGATGAAGTGGTCAACATGAAACAATTTTGTCCCATAGGATTATGTAATGTTTCCTATAAAACAGTCACCAAATTGGTGGCCAGTCGTATTAGAGGAGTTCTGGGGAAACTTGTTGGACCGGCTTAATGCTCTTTTGTCCCTCATCGCCAAAGTCATGATTGACTTGGAGAAAGCTTACGATAGGTTGAAGTGGGAATTCGTTCGGGAAACTCTTACAGATATTGGATTACCTGATAGGATGGTCCAACTTATTTGGCACTGTATCTCTACTCCTACCATGCAAGTCCTTTGGAATGGTGAAGCGCTTAATAAATTTCATCCTTCCAAAGGAATCCGTCAGGGTGACCCTATTTCTCCTTATCTCTTTGTTTTATGTTTGGAACATCTTTTTCACCTTATTGATGCTGCAGTGGGAGAAAATTTGTGGAAACCCATTCAGATATCCAGACGATGCCCCACTATTTCTCACCTTGCTTTTGCTGATGATCTTATCCTATTTGTGGAAGCGAGTGTTGAGCAAGCCGAAGTTTTCAGAAAATCATCCAAGCCTTCTGTACTAGCTCGGGCCAGAAAGTTAGTTAAGAAAAAAAACAAGGATTTTCTTTTCAAAAAATGTCGACAGGGGGTTGCAAACTGAGATTTGTCAAGTGTTGGGCTATCAGAGAACAAATGACCTTGGGAATTACCTAGGAGTTCCCATATTCCATAAGCTGGTTACTAAGAGTACTTTCGGTTTTGTTATTGAGAGAGTGAAGCAAAGATTGAGCTCTTGGAAGGCTAGGACTTTAACTTTTGCCGGTCGGGTTACCTTAGCCAAATCAGTCATTCAATCGATGCCCACTTATGTGATGCAGTCTAGTGTCCTTCCAAAAAGGCATTTGTGATGACGTGGATAAGTTGTGCCGAGCTTTTATTTGGGGTGATGACCAAAACCATAAAAGGCACCCATTATCTCAAATGGGACAAGGTTTCACGCCAAACAAAGTAGGTGGTTTGGGCATTTGCTCTTCCCGTGTTATTAACTCTTCTTTTATGTTCAAAGCAGCTTGGAATCTTTGCTCCTCTCCAGACTCTTTGTGGGATGCTGTCATTAGAGGAAAATATAACTGTGGTAGGAATGGTTTCCCGAAAATTGATATTAGGAAAAAAAGGGTCTAATTTTTGGAATGGCTTATGTCAAAATTGGGATCCTTTTAGAAGTTCTCTCCGATGGAAGCTTGGAAATGGGGAAACAATTCGTTTTTGGAATGATAACTAGATCCCTGGTTGCAATTCCCTCTGCCAATGTCTTTCCCACTTGGACTCGAACTTATCGGGGCTGAAAGTTAATGACTATGTAAACCCCAATTCCTCTTGGAACTGGGCCACATTAGACCAACTCCTACCTCCCTATTGGCTTCTCAACTTAGACAAATTCAACCTCCTCGTATCCATAACTAGCCTGATAGTTTTGTGTGGGGTCCTAGTGCGGATGGCTCTTTCTCTATTAGGTCAGCGTATAGTGAACTCTCTCAATCGGAGCAACCAATGACCCGTAGCATCTTTTCTTTTGTTTGGAAATGGCGAGGACCAGAGCGGATAAAATTCTTTATGTGGAAAGTAGCACATCAATCCCTAATGACCAATGCTGAGAGGGTTTGTAGACACATGATAACCTCCAATCTATGTCCATTATGTAATTCAGATTGTCAATCCCTATTTCATGCGTTTAGAGATTGTGTTCGAAGTCACATGATGTGGTGTTGTTTCAAGATCCCAAACCAGCATGTTTTCTTTTCAGATAATACCTGGGCTCACTGGTTATCCGTCAGCTTGCAAGAGAAGAGAGTGGATTCTAACCAGCGACCGCGGAACTTGATTTTTGGTACTGTCCTAGATGCGATTTGGAGGGCAAGGAATGAACATATTTTCTCGCAAAAGAAGTGCTCTGCTCACAACCTTTTCTGGCGCTCTTTGAATCAAGTTGTTGCGATTTTGCTTCTTAACAGTAGGCGGAGCAAGCTCAATCCTTTGGCTCAGAACCTGAACCATGATCCTATTCCAAAGTGGTGCCCACCCCTACCGGGGTTTGTGACTCTCAATTGTGATGCCTCAGTCTTTAATTTTGGGGTTTCGATAGGGTGTGGAGGCGTTGTGCGAGGTGAAAGGGGTTTGTTTATGTTGGCTTTCTCTCACAGGTTAGACCCGTGCCAAACTCTTGAGGTGGAGTTGTGGGCTATCTACCATGGGCAAAGCATTGCTTGGGGAAAGGATTTAGAAAGATCATCATGGAATCTGACTCCTCTAGTGCCATCTCCCTGCTCACGGACGGTGTGTACCAGTTCCATGCATTCTCACACCTGATATCTGGAATTCTCAATATGGTTGTTGGAGAAGCTAATGTTCGTTGGAGATATATTCCTAGGCTTGTAAATAGAGTGGCCGACATCCTAGCCAAGGAGAGACAGTTCCCTACTTCTGATTGTATTATCTATGAGACAATCCCTGGTTCCATCTCCTCTGTTTTGAGGGAGGAGTGTCCTCTTGTGTTTGGCCCAAGCAGGTCCTAGTTTTTGTTGTTTTATGGGGCTTTAGCCCCTTTTGTTCACACAAAAAAGAAGCTATTACAGACATCATTTACTTAATTATTTGCACAGTGATCATCATCTCACACAACTTAGCAAAGAAATTTACTTAATCTCAAATAAATTCAGAAACACAGGTGAATATTGCAACAATGTGTACACGAGATGAGGGAGCACAATTTCTTTTTACTTTCGTTACTATTTATCATAAAAGTTCAAAGAAAGTCACCGAAATTAACCTGTCATGGATGCAATGGTAAGCATACATTATTCTAGAAGGAGGGCACAGGTTTGAAATATGTCCCATCAAGTCTGTGTGAGAAATTTCCTGAAAAATCCGAAAATTAAGACAAAAAAAATTTAGGAAAAGAAGAAAACTTTAGAAAAGCAAATGTAAAACTAAAAAAGTATTGATAAGGAAAATTAATGGAAGGTACAATTGAACTTTATTGTTCATGCTTAGTCACACAGGAAACAACACAAGTCTAAAGTCTCGATCAATCCAAGTCTTTTCGAATTAATGAGGCGCAATTTTCTTCTACTTTCCTTACTATTTTCAGATTCCACACTATCTGCCTGCCAGCTCCAATCCAACCGCGTTAGAAACTCTCATAGGATATTATATAACACCGTTTTCCTTAGTGCAACAAAAATATATAACAATAACCACTTCCTACCATCACCAACACCAAAAAGCAGTTTCCCTTAATCAGTTCAATTTCTAAACACAACTCCTTATGGCGGATATTGTGGTTGCGTTCCTTTCGGAACACTTGTCCTAATTGTTGGAACGTGAAGCCAAGTTGCTCTTTGGCGTGGAGGACAGAGTCAAATCCCTCCACAACGAGCTGGAACTGATAAACGTGTACCTCAAAACCTTCTCTGAGGGGAAAAAGAGGAACAAGAAAGAGATCGAACAAAAGGTTGTCAACCAGATCAAAGATGTCGTGCACGTGGCCGAGGACATCATCGACACATTCGTCGCCAGCGTCGCCATGCACAAGAGGAGAAGTGTGCTGGGAAGAATGCTCCATGGCATTGACCACGCAAAGTTGCTCCACGACGTGGCCGAGAAAATCGACAAGATCAAAACCACCATCAACGAGATACATCAAAACAAGATTAAATACGATTCCTACCAAGAAAGTAGTGATCGAGAAGAGGAGGAGAAAGCACAGTCACTGTACAAGCTAAAAAGAAATGTGGAGGAGGAGGATGTAGTGGGATTTGTCCATGAATCCGAGGTAGTCATCAACCGCCTCATAGAAGGAGGTTCGCGATGCAAAGTCGTTTCAATCATTGGAATGGGTGGATTGGGAAAAACTACCCTTGCACGAAAGGTTTATAACAGCGACGAGGTGAAGAAACACTTCAATTACCGCATGTGGGTTTACGTGTCAAACGAGTGTAGGCCCAATGAGCTTTTGCTTGGCCTTCTTAAGCACTTGATGCCAAACCCTGAATATGGTTGTAGAAGCAGCAGCAACAAGAAGGGTGAGAAACACAAGGAAGCTGCAGATAAGCCTCAAGACTTTTCTACCTTCAATGAGGATGAGTTAAAGAAAGTCGTGCAAGAATGCTTGAAGTGGAAAAGGAATCTAGTGGTATTTGATGATTTATGGAAAAGGCAAGATTGGGATGAGGTAAAAGATGTTTTTCCAAATGGAAACAGAGGCAGCAGAATATTGATAGCTAGTCGCTTGAAAGAGGTGGCCTTGTACATCAGTTCAGATCCTCCTTACTACCTTCAATTTCTCACTGAAGAACAAAGTTGGGAGCTATTCTCCCGAAAAGTGTTTAGGGGAGAAGAGCACCCTTGTGATCTTGAGCCTCTAGGTGAACAAATGGTTAAAATTTGTGGCGATTTGCCGCTCTCAATTGTGGTACTGGAAGGGCTTCTAGCAAACAAGGAAAAGTTGCACAGAGAATGGTCCAAGATGGTGGGACATGTCAATTGGTATCTTACACGAGACGAGACCCAAGTCAAGGATATAGTACTTAAACTCAGCTATGACAATTTGCCCACAAGGTTAAAGCCATACTTTCTGTATTTAGGGATATTCCCTGAAGACTCTGAAATCTGCATAAGGCAACTGTTAGAGCTATGGGTTGCTGAAGGATTTATACAAGAAACTGGGAGTAGAGATCCAGATGATATTGCTGAAGACTACTTGTACGAGCTCATTGATCGTAGTTTGATCCAAGTAGCACGACTGAAGGATAGCGGAGGCGTGAAAACTTGTCGCATCCATGATCTTCTCAGGGATCTTTGCATATCAGAGAGTAAAGAGGACAAGATTTTCCAAGTTTTCATGGATAATAATATTCTAAGCCATCCATTGTACCATGTTCACTATGTTTCTTCAAGCAGCAATGACCATTCATGTGTTCGATCTCTATTCAGCTTTGACCTATACTGCTTTGATTCTAACAACGAGTGGAAATGGCTTTCCAGAGACTTCAAATTGGTTCGTGTGTTAGATTTTTAGGGAAAGTTTTGTACAAAGATTCCTTCCAACTTGGGGAACTTCACCATTTGAGGTACTTGAGAATAGACTCAGAGTATATTACAAGTATTCCAACTTCTATATGCAACCTTCGGAATCTACAAATGTTAGACTTGGGACCTTTCACCATGGATATCTTGATTTATTTCCCATATGAAATATTGAAGCTCAAGTGTCTAAGGCACGTGTACACTCACAAACATATCATGTTGCGTGGCCACCGTTCAGAATCAGATGGTGAAGTTATGTGGAATCTCCAAACCATCTCATACATTGTACTCCATAAACGAACAACAACTCTTATAGAGAAAGGAAAGTTCCCCAAGCTAAGAAAATTGGGGTTGCATATCTCCTCAGACTACAAGGGTGATGTGCCCTAATTGTTGCTAAGCCTGCAACAATTTAGGCATTTGAATAAGTTAAAAATCTACTTCCAAATAAAAGATTGGCCCAACTCGCGATTGAAGATTGGTTGTGAGTCTAAGGAAGTTTTAGAAAGTCTGCGGCACTTGAGTCATCTAAGTGTATTAAAAATTGGCAATGCCACGGACCTTGCAACATGTGCGATTTTGTTTCCTCCCAACATTACCAAGTTAACATTGCCAATTATTACTTGCTTGAATGATGACAGGATGAATGCTATTGGAAATCTAAGCAAACTCCAAATATTGATCTTAAGTGGAGATTGTTGGTACCTAGCTTCCTTTGTTGACCTTAATTGTACTGCAGGCGGGTTCCCACAACTGCAGGTGTTCGGGATGAGATAATTGCAAGTTCGGAACTGGAAATTAGCTAATGGTGCAATGCCACGCCTTCAGAGCCTGGTTATCAACAACTGTGATCAGTTGGATGGTCTTCCAAGTGAATTGTGGTCTTTGACTTCCTTGAGTAAAGTTCACATTAGAAGACCCTCAAATGTAGTGGCTGCTATGCTAATAAATTTGGAAGCGAAGAATGGATGTGAACTCATTGTAGAATAATTAGAACCCATATGCTTGTTTGACTTAAAATAACAAGTTGTGAGCACAAATTTTCATAACTTATAAATACACACAAACTTTCTTTATGCTCTTCACATCTCTCTTTCTTTTCAAATCACAATACTCATTTTATCACTCATTTTTATCTCTTATCTTATCTCTTTTCAAGATGTAAAGATTGAGTGTCAATAAGAGTATGATTTTCTTGCAAAGTTTTTGATGCATTTTGTGTTTTAAAAATGCTCGTTAATTCTTTGAGTTTTGAATAGTTTTTACTTTTTGTATACAACAAGTTCAGTGGACCAAACGGTACAAACCCCCTTGAATAATTTTAATTTTATATTTATGCCCTTCCCCTTGCTCTTTCCCATGGCTAACCCCCCAAACAACACCTTTGTTTCTTACTGGAAACCACAAAACACAACCTTCCTCCAACAATGACCATCGCACAATGTAACACCCTCCGAAAAATAAAGGTGTCATGTGGAAATAAAAATATTTAAACTGAAAGCAGCGGAAGACTTTAAAAATGTGCAACACACAAAATTTTATTTCATCATAGTAATACGGAAGAAAATACAAGTTTAGTTATTGCAAAATGAAATCCACTGGCCGTGGTACTAAGAATAAAATCTAACAGGACTAAACTATAACCTAAGAACTCCTGACTGAGAACTCACTCCCTACATCCTGTTTACACCTGTCCATAAATAAATACAGGACAACAATAAAACAATGCAAGGGTGAAAATCTCACTTAACGAGTTTTATCGTGATACTCGCATAAGTAAAATAAAAATAATAAATATTATACACAGACATAATAATTATAATATCATATAAACAAACAAGTCAAACCGACAATCATCTCCAGATATGTTTACGTTAATCCTAACTACAGATAATCCTTCTTGCAACTGTACCGTCCCATACCAGGACAGTCTCATGATTTCTAAATGCAGGTTGTCTATTCTATTCTGATCAGCTTACCACTTCGTAACAATGGCTACACTCTACCCTTAGTCGGCTTACCACTTTGTCACGACAGGCTATACATGATCTTTAGTCAGTTTACCACTTCATAACGATAGGCTATGCGTGACATTCAGTCAACTTACCACTTCGTCATGACAAGCTATATTTAACCACTTAATCAGCTTACCGCTTCATAACGACAAGCTATGCTTGACCTTTAGTCATCTTACCACTTTATTATGACTGACTATGCTTGACCACATTCCGTTATGCAACATACCATGAAATTCCATTCTAGCCAGGGGCTATGTTCTAATGTAAGAGCATGATAACTCAAACCCGCCTCACCAAAAATAGTGAGAAGTATACCCTTTCAGGCATAACCCGATTGTCATCACGATTTAGGTATCAGCACTTGTCGACCAGTCAAGCCCGTCATAATTCAACACCAACACATAATAAATACATTAGGTCATAGTCTAACTATGTCGTCAAGCCAACTAACAATCGGTATAATAAGTTCACATACAAAATCATATATCAAGTAAATCACAAATAACCAAACTTACACCAAATCTAATCCCAAAATAATTATGTATCAAAGTTTAATCCCCATTTCCAAAACAACAAGTGATGAAACTCTCAAGGAGTTTTCATCACAACATTATTCCATAACAAACAAACACACAAACACACAACAACTTATGCTTTCTCAAAACTCCAAGAGAAATTTCTCTTACCTTAGATCTTTAAGATTCCACTTCCTTACCCAAATTCCTTCTAGCTCCAAGATCAACACGAGCTTATACGTCACATTGAGGATCAATAATATGGTCTTGGAATTGAAATTGGATGAGAATTGAACCTAAATCCTTCACTTTCTCACTCTAGGAAGTTTATGGAAACTTGAAAGGAAAATGGAAAATATGAAAGAGGAGAGAGCATGGCGTGGAGGAGGAGGAAAGGAAAGGAGAAATTGAGATAAAAACAATAATTTGACTATTTATAAATGTTTATGGATTCCAAAATTTATTTAATTAAGGTTATGTAATTCAAAAATTATGAATTATGGTTATGTAACTCAAAAATTACCAAAACTAATTTTGTAATCCAAAATTATATCCAACATAGTTTTGTAATTGAAAAACAAATCCAATTTAGTTTATGGATTTCAAAATTATAAAACATGCCTTTGTAACTCAAATTTTTATTAAATATAGTTATGTAATTCAAATATAATTATGTAACTCAAAATATTATGCAATATGCCTTTGTAACTCAAATAATAATCAAATATAATTTATTTATAATTTTCATAATTATCCAAAATAATAATTAGGAATTATCCTAATTATACCGCTTAAAAACTCCTCGCGCGATTAAAATCATTACGCGATTAAACCATCGTCTGTAAAATTAACAAAGCAGTAATAAAATTAATATCTTCTCACAGATCGTCATCTATTGACGGACAATAAAAATTTCAAAATATGAATGTGTTCGAGTCCAAACAGACTTTTTCATTGGTAAAAAACGTTAACAAGGTAGTCAAAACGAAGTCCGGTTTTTGTCAGAATTAAAAACTGAAAATATCACTAGTTAAATAAAATATTTTGAATTCAACCATGGAGTCCACTTCCAAAAATTACGCACTTTTATAAATTTACAAAAAATATCTCTGTAGCGTATATTACAAACAACACACAATTGCAAGCAGAAAAACAACAAAAATTAGGGCTGTTATAACTACTAACTAAACAAAATATTTGAAAAGCAACGGTAAAATTCATTTTTCAAAATAAGCATTTTTCAAAATGACCAAATATCCCTGTATATAAAAATATACATAAAATACATTTTTGAAAAACTGAAAAATCAGAGATGTTACGCACAACACCGCCCTTTTGTATCATTCCTCCACAAACAAACTCAAGCACCCCTACACTCACCATCGTCCTATAAGATCTAGTCACTTTTGATCACCCAAGGCACAACTATCGCAAGAAGCCTCTTGATGCCAAAGTGAGAACTCTGATCTGAATGGAAAGCACACAATCTCGTCTCAGTAGGCAGTTTGCACCTCCCAGAGCACACAAACTCTGATCTGAACGAAAAGCCACTTTTGCTCTCAGATCTAGAACGGGCTGAATCCAAACTTTTTCTTTCTCGGTGAGGAGCGCACAACATTTCCGCGTAGCAGATCTTCATATAGGCTAGCGATGGTGATGGTCTCACTCATTTGCGTGGCAACCTTACAAATCGGCGAGGTGAGCGATGAAACAACAAATCGATCTTATTGTTTTCAATTTTGGCGTAAAGCTTTTGAAGAATGGGATGGTCTATTATGTGGGAGCGAGTGAGAGACTTGATAATGGAACCGCCCTACGAAAAAGGTGAGTCAGTTGGAGAGGAAATCGGAGGTGGACGCTTCTAGTTGGAAACCGTCGCGACGCATTTTAGGCATTGGGTTGAATGTTTTTTCGAGGTCTCCGTTACAACCACAAGAACCGACTACAACGTTGTAGGTGAGAAGGGGGTGAGAACTTGTCGCTGAGAGAGCAAGAAGGCCTTGTAGAGGGATGGCTTGATAAGCCTCGGCGAGTTGGAACTCGGTGGAGGTGGGACTGGGAGAAGAAGACGAGTCAGTCCGATAGGAAATGGGACTGTAGTTCATGAAATCTGCTCTGAGGTGTGAAATGCAATTTGTTTTTGCACGACAGACGCGACCCCATCTTGAGATTGACAATTTGAGGAGCTTTTTTTTTAACAAAAAAAATGGCATTCAAAAGCATCGCGAATCCCAACTAGATGAGCAACTTAGCTGCCACCAATCATATGCATCACACCATAAAATTTTAGAGGAGAGTTTCTTCCAAACTTGTTGAAATAAATTCCTTTGTATTAAAATGACTAAAATATATCTTTGATCCTTTATCTTTCATTCAAAATTTATTTTGATCTTTTATCTTTTAAAAGATTTATTTTGGTCCTTTATTTTTCAAACGTTATAAAAAATATTCCTTTTCGTCAGTTTTGTTAGTGACGTCGTTAATGTTTGCGTGTGTGGCTTTGTCTTTAAAAGTCCCAAAGATACTAGTGGTTATGTTTGAAACCCTGTTCTGAAAACCGGACCGGACCGGTCGATTTGACTGGTTGAACCGCAGACCGGCCAGATGTCTGGTCCTTTCACGCAAGAAAATCGGCTAGCTCTAGAACCGGTGGGAACCGGCCAAGAATCGGTCAAACCGGCCTGAAACCGATGAAAACTGGTGGTGTGAAATCGGGTTGACCTGGTTTGTTTACCTTTTCATTTTTTTTATTCAAATTTTATGTTTTAAATTGAAGAAAAAAATATTTTTTAGCCAAGTTAAAGTTTAATAACAAGTTATAAAAATACATATACATAGATAGATTTTTATTATTTTTCCTTTTTTATTAATTTTTTATCCAATGAAATATATATAATGATTAGTTTATTTTAATTTAAAAATTGATTATATCTTAAGTTTATCACTTAATATAATATATAATATTATAAATATACTCCCTCCGTTACTTTTTATAAGCCCTTTTAGACAAAAAACGCATATTAAGAAACGTAGTTAGCATAATTAAATTGTCAATATGTGTATATTTTTCCAAATTTATCCTTCAATCATACTTTTAATTAATTAATGCATGTCTTGGATTTTTAAACACTATGCAATTAATTGGGGGTACTTTTAGAAAAATTACTTTTAGAAAAAAATAATTAATGTATCTTGTAATTTGAAAAGGGGCTTATAATTAGTTAACAAATTTTTTTATAAAAGAGGTTTATAAAAAGTAACGGAGTGAGTATATAATTATTACCGGTTCGACCACGGTTTAACCACAGTTGAACCATTGAACCTTGAACAAGTGCTTTCACCGGTTCAATAACTGGTCCGATTTTCAGAACATTGGTTTAAACATAACCACTAGGTTGCTTCATCTGATTGGCTCCTTGGTGACAAAAACTATATATATATATATATATATATATATATATATATATATATATATATATATATATATATATATATATATATATATATATATATATGAGGAGGGATCAAATTACACCCGAAGAGTTATACTGACAATTACACTCATTCAATAACATCCTACCGTTAATTTTGACACATCTTGATGACATAGCAATGATTACAGATTAATGTTAAAATTTACAGATATAATCTATATGATAGTAACTTTCAATCCAACAGTTGATTTTTAAAAATATTTATCCGGTAGGATGTTATTGAATAGGTGTAACTGTTAGTGCAACTCTTCGAGTGTAATTTGATCCCCTCTCTCTATATATAACATGTTTTTTACGGACCACTTACCACTTCATATATATATATATATATATATATATATATATATATATATATATATATATATATGTATGTATACACACACACGCATTAAAATCACTTCATGATGACAATAATTACTAATAATAACATTAGAAAAATAGTTAAAACTAACAATCTTTAAATTATATAACATTCACAAGATTTAATGATGATAATTAATTATTATTTGATTTAAAATTTTTAAAATAATTTAATGATGTCTTATATTATCAATTTTTTAATTTTAAAATATTAAATATTTTCAAGATAACAGGAATTATTAATAATAACTTTAGAAAAATACTTAAGAATAATAGTATTTAAATAAGATAAAATTAAAATGCTTTAATGCATTTTTAGATTTAAAATTTTAAAATTATTTAATGATATCTTATATTATTCAGTATATTATTCATTAAATATTAAAATACTTATGTACAATTAAAATATTGAGTATCAAATTTTTAAATGTAATCATAACATTGAAGTGGAAAGTGACAATGTATGTTATTATTAAATTTTAAGTACCTGGTAATGGTAATATTTGTTGAAGCAAGATATGCAAAAGTGTTTTCACGTAAACAAACTCAAATGATGGATGCTTAAGTTTATTTGAACATTTGTCTATTTAATCATGTTACTTGTGTATGAACAGAAGCGAGTATGTTTAAATTCTCTCAAGTAAGAGATGACATGAAGATAAGTTTCAAGAACAAGTGATCACCAAAAGATGAGAAGCTTAAATGAACATACATCAGTTCAAGCATCTTTGCATTAAGAATGAAGCACAAAAGATATGCAAGCAGTAAAGGAAAAGATTAGCATGACAACAAAATTAACAAGCCAGGTGAACCTACTCAGGATAAGTAGGTTTGATGATCTGAACTTTCTCTCATCATGCACGCATCATCTTCAGACAGACTACAACATTAAATGAAAAATTTATTGCTGACCAACTCAACATTGTACTGAAACACAGTTTCAGCACCTGAAACAAATGCTGAGGTGATGCACTAATGAAGTTAGAGAAAATACTGCACAAGTACCAGTATGAGAAGGTTTTGTCTGCTGTGTGACAGGACAGTGCTCTACAGTAAAGTACAAAAGGGGTTGTATTTTCCTGCAAAAGTCAAATCTGCCTTTGCTGATGCAAAGAACCTTTCCAACGGTCCAAAATTGTTTCCCTGGCCTATAATAAGCCGTGTATACTTAAGAAAACATTGTGAGAGTGCATTGAACTATTGTATTGAAAATTAAAGTCTCAAATCATCATCCTCTCAACCACACTCAAGTCTACTGCACATCATTCTCTGGGATTTATTATTGAGTTTGTTCTGCTTGATAATTCTGTAATACATTGATTTACTTTTCTGTAATCAAGCCTTAGAAATCCCACAACCAAATACTTTGTATCCTTGTACCTTGTTTCATTCTATCAAACTACCTAAATGGGTGAGTGTTGGTGAGAAGCTACTAGGTAGATCCTCCTTAAACTGAGTGTAAGTTTCTGGAGTGTTAGAATCTTGTAGATCTGGGTTAGAAACTACAAGATGTGAAAGAAAACTACCAAATATATTTTTAGTCAAGTTGGACTAAAAAGGGTGTTGTAACTATTTGGGAAGAAATGATGGAAAATCTCACTAGGAGTGAGGAGTGGATATAGCCTATTTTGGGTGAATCACTATAAATCCTCTGTGTTATTATTTCGGCTTTTTTTTTCTTCTATTTACTACACTAGAAAAATTGTGAAAACCTTCTCTTCATAATTCTAAGAAGGTTCGTATTCTCTGAATCTTCACAAATTTGAAGAACACTGATTTACTTTTTCAAGTGATTAAAACTAGCTTTACTATTACTAGTCAGTTTCTCAAAGAAAGTATTATTGAAAAAGTAGTCAGACTTGTTTTCAAACAATTTTCACATAAACTAATCCCATTTAGTTTCAACTTTCAACCTACTCGTATTTTAAAGAAGGTTAACCAGAACTACTTGTGACTAATCTTCTCAACTTTAAACTTTCTTTCTGAAAACAACTTTGTGTAACATTTAAAGGATAATTTTAAAAGCGCCACAATTCAACCTCCTCCTTGTGACACTAGTTCACTTCAATATTAAATTTTAATATTATTTTCAAACAGTAATTTCAAAATAATTGAGCAACGATTACAAAGAAATTAAATGTACTACACCAAAAAAAAGACAAAGAAATTAAAACTCTCATATGAAATGGAAAGTGATTTTGGAGACGAAAACAAAGAAATTAAAACATAATATATTTTTGTATTTTCTATTTGTTTCAAGATACATATAATATTTTTCCATAAATAAGTCAAACAAATGTGTGACCTAGTGGTTATGTTATTTTTGTGGGCTTGTGATTTGAACAATCTCAAGTAATGTATTTTTGGAATTTTTAAAGACAATATTTATACACATCAGCTCCATGTGGCTTAAACACATAGTGTCATATGGATGACGTGCCAAATTAGTTGTCTAGATCATCACTTAACTGCCACATATGTTAAAATTTAGTTCCCGTTTTTTAATTTCAGCACATCAAATTATCATACTTATAAAGACATGTAGTCAGAGTTTCTATATTAATTGTGACTTAATTAATTATTTAATTAAATAAAAAATTATTTTTCTCGATTTCTTTTTCAATACTTGTTATGGACCGACATTAGCCGTAGTGGCCCAAAAGAGACAAGGTCCATGATGACCCAACACAATAAAAGCATGATCAACCTCTTCTTTATAATGGAGACTGATGTGAATCATTGGATATTCATCTAACAACTTCTCGTGTTATGTGACATCCTGATTTTCAATGAGATATTTCTGGTCAGCCTTGATCGCGACGCGATGAGACTAGTACAAATCTGGTCGCGACGCGACGTAAGTCAGTGAGTTAAGTCGGTGGATCAGAGCGTTGGATTACTGACACGTATATGCCTGAGGACCATCACGACGCGGTGGACCCAAAATGGCTATAAATACCACCCTTCACCCTCCATTTTCCTCACCTTCTTCCAAGGCACTCTTGGGAGCGGGTGTGGGAGATTTTGGAGGCACGACGGGACGTGGCGACGGGGCACGAGCGGCAGCGGTCTTCTAAGCCAGGTAAGGGGAAGATACCTTAATCACTAGGAAAAATAGGTAGTAAAGTAGTACTGTTAGCATGTGTAGGGGACCTTAACACTACTAGGGGTTGATAATAGCAGCACCTCAGTAGAAGGGCTGTGACCTGTGATAGCTGAGGATAGTTGTCAGAGGTCTGTCAACCATAGGAATGATCTATTGAAATCTATGGATGGATGCTGATTGATATGATGCTGATTGATATAATTGCTTTATAATTGTGTGACTATTGATGTGCTGATTGATAACATGTCAGTAGTAGGTCGCCTGAGCGACACTAGGGTTGATCCTTATGATGATTAAGGATGGTTGATAATCTGATTAGCATGTTAATATTCCTGTACTGGTTGTATATGATACATGTGAATCTGATGCATGGTCTTAAAGTCAAGGGTGACGCCCTCTAGTTAAAGGATTGCGAATCCCTAGATGGTAATAGAAAGTATTACCATCGATACCCTATTGTCAGTGGTGATAGCCGGGTCAGTGTACCTGAGATGGATATGATCGATGGTACGGAGTAGTATGGAGTAGGTGTATATGACCGAGCTCCAAGACTCCACGTCTGACGGATGGACAATATTGGCCTTTCCTGTATAAGGAATATCGTCCTAGTGCATGGGATGGTACCTTACTCCGGCAATCGGATATGGTAGTATGGGATGCCATAACCGGTAATCGGAGATGGTAGTGTAACAGGCTATGTTCCCGGGACAACCAACTTAAGTTTCGTTTCTGTGCATTGAGACTGGTGATCGGTCTGGGGAATGGGCGATAATGGCCCGCAACGTTCAGCGATAGTCTAGGCCAGTAGGGCTGAAAATGAGCCTGAAATCTCTGGGTCTGTAGGGCCGGTAATGGGCCTAAAAGATCGGTGACGTATGTTAGTATGTGGTATCAGAGTATAATGTAGTTTGTGACCGTGTGGTAAGGATTTTCAGTTTGATATATCAGTATGGTTTGGTTTGTGACCGTGTATTCAAAAGTTTGAGTGTGTATTGGTGGTAACAATCATGTTGTGACGTGATGTTATTATGGGTGCATGATAGCAGTTACTCTGCTATGCTGTTTTCCTGTTTGTTGGTGATTGATGAGTGTCTTACCCCCTTTGTTTTCTAGTGTGTTTCTATTATATGATGGATAACAGATGGACAAGAAAATCAAGTACTTAGAGCCTGAGAAGCAGTGTTGCATTACGGCCAGTGCGTCCTGTTGCACACTCTGATATTGAATTGAAAATGTATTGTTGATGAGTCAGGATAAAGTGAGTCCTGTCTCGGCGGGGTGTTACGTGTTACATGGAAGCAGTTACCCCCTAAACAACCCTTCCAGCTAAAGGCCTTCGCCGAGGTCGTTATAAATATTGATCAAGGGAAATAACTCAGGTATGCACAATTCAAACCTCTTAAACATTCTCGTTCCCTCACTAACTTGAGGGTTAAAGTGTTTTACAGAAACACACCACCACTATTCACCATAGCACACGTCATGCCTTTCTCATTGGATTTGTCATAGAAGAGCTCTAAGATCTCAATTGGGAGATTCAAATCTCAAAGATTCCCATCTAAAGGTTCTAACCATAACATTAGTGCAGGAAATATATGAGGTCATGAGCTGATCCAACTCCTTTATCGTCTGACGAAGATGGTGTAGGAATAAAATACTCTTCAGTTAACTTTAGTCACTACAAAATTATTTTCCTAAGTTTAGTCCCTCACTTATTCGCCATTTTCAAAGTTAGTCCCTATTGTTAATTTTTTTTTTTTTTTTTGTGATTCAACTAATGGAACTCTATGTCAACCTTACCATATGGACATTTTAATTGATGTAATGTTCATGTGGCAAGTCGAATATCTTTTAGTTGACATGGTGTTAGTTAATCTAACCTATCTTGTCCTTATATCTTGTAGTAGTAGTAGTAGTCAATTCGACTTGCCACGTGGACGCCATATCAATTAAAATGTCAATATGGCAGGTTGACATGGAGTTTCGTTATTTGAATCACCGAAAATTAAATAGCAGAGACTAATTTTGAAAATGGCAAATAGGACAGAAACTAAACTTAGGAGAAAATTTTAGTAGGAGTAAAGTTGAATGAGAAATATTTTATAGAGAATATATATATATGTATATATATATATATATATATACATATATAATTGGCGCATGTTTTGTTAAACCGCCCATCTCTCTTTGCATTGAAAAAAAAATCTAAGGAGTTTATTAAAGGAGAAAACTTAGGTAATGTTCCTTAGGTGTGGTTGGTGGTGTTCTTCACATAAAATAGAAATTTTTTTCTCTCTCTATCCAATCCTACTATCTCTAACCTCTCATAACTACCACTATCAAAACAGTTTTTATCCTGATTTGTGAGAGGAATAACACGAACTACACCTAAGGAACCTTGCCTAAGTTTTATCCTTTATTAAATTGCATATTCAATTATTATAGAAAAATGATTGAAACTGGAAACCTCAATATCTCAAAAGATGCAGCTAGGTTATCCATAGTTCAACACCGTGCATTAGGGAGTGGCCTTTGTGGCATTAAAAGAAGGATAGGACCACATGATGAAAATAAAAACGGTAAGCTTATCCATTTAATATATATATATATAACCCTAAAATAAAACACTTACTATTACCTTCTTTCCCTGTGCATCAAACTGAATGTTTTAGCATTTATCATAACTTTAGTACAGAGAAAAGAAAAAGAAGACTTGTAGTTGGGAGGCAAGTATGACTCATTAACATTAAATTGCATATTCAATTATTATAGAAAAATGATTGAAACTGGAAACCTCAATATCTCAAAAGATGCAGCTAGGTTATCCATAGTTCAACACCGTGCATCAGGGAGTGGCCTTTGTGGCATTAAAAGAAGGATAGGACCACATGATGAAAATAAAAACGGTAAGCTTATCCATTTAACTAGTGAGCTGAGTCAGCACTCCTCTCACAACGTCAACTAATACAACCTCATCCACATCACACCCATTCACATGTACATTTACTTCTTGGATATCCTCTGCTGCACTTCTTTCTTCTGTTCTATTATATAAAGACCCCCCAACACCTCTTCCTCCTCAAGTTGGCCTTATCCATAATCCACCCAATATTTCTAAACGTTCTCTGTTTCCTTAACCCAACCCTCATTCTTAGTCAGTGATACCAAAAAAAACCCTTCAAAAGGAGAAGTGCCTATTTTTCAACAAAAATTGGAGCCACTCAAACCACAACTAAAAACAGAGGACCCTGTTCCATTGCTAAAAAGATGGCTTCCCTCTATGAGGTGCTAGGAATTCCAACGAGCGCAAGCTGCATCGAAATAAAAGCTGCTTATAGAAAGCTAGCAAGAACGTGCCATCCTGATGTTGTGTCCATGAATCAGAAGGAAAGCTCAGCTAACCAGTTCATGATGATCCGCTTAGCTTATTCAACATTGTCTGACCCAGATAAGCGTGCTCAGTATGATAGAGAAATCTATGGATACAACAAAAGATCGGCAAATATAGTTTCCATGTCGGGAAGAAATCAGACTTTTTCATATGCTGGAAGGAAATGGGAAACGGATCAATGTTGGTAGCTTGCCATGTACAATATCGAGCCTTTTTTTTTTCCGCCATTTTCTTGAGGTATTAAGGAAAGTTAGAGTAAGGACTATAATATTTGTAGGGTTGCGATATGCGAGTAAATATCCTCTCTATTTTTTAAAAGAAACGGAAGACTCAATTAGGAGAGAGATAGACAAATAAAATTTTAATGATTTAATTTTTTTAAATGATAATTAAAATTTGATACACCAAATCTCTTCTTTGTGTTTGTCTCTCTCCTAAATGGAACTCTCTATTTCTTTTGAGAAATGAAGAAGATCTCAACAGGACTGGCTCCGTAACTTTCTGTTGTATATATTTAGCTTGATATTTTCGTGTACATTAAATTTTATTGATTTAATTGCTAAATTTTAGAAAAACTAAATTTATTTGATAAAATATTATTATGAAAGTTTATAAACTTAACAAATTTAATAAAAATATTCAATCCTTTTTATCTTCGTCAAAAAAATATTCAATCCATCGGATTGATAATATTTAATATTTATAAAAAAGTATTAAAAATTAAGTGTGATAAAATTTACTTCAAAGCGTAAAAAGGAAGCTCTTTTTTTTTTTTGTCTTTCATCGAAAAATTTATAACCAGAGAGCAGTATTTTAAAACTCGGACTGGTCATCGATTCGGTTATGCTATCGGATCAATTGGTTAATGGTTGGACCGGTTGGTCATTAGTTGAACCGCATGAATATCTGTATATGAATTTTTAAAATTTATACTTTATATATGAATATAATATGTCATAAAGAAAAAACCCTTTAGCCTAATGGAAATCCATCTTAAAAAAACTGGTTCAATTCTTGCCTTTTATGTTTTACCTTTTTATTTTCTCTTTGCATTTGTAATTTTTATTGCTTATATACATATAATATGTCATACTAAACACAAGCCGACAGATAGCTTGGTGGTAAGGCACCCTTAATTAGAACCAAGGCACCTAGCTTTGATCCCAGTATTAACACTTTTGCATTTTCCCCGCAAATAATACATGATCGGGCCGGTTCGCTGCAAACTGCCGATTCATCCACATCGAAATATAGGCTCAGAGCGGGTACACCACTGGTTCCCAGTCAAATCCGCATTCAATTAGAGCTCATAACCGCTCTTCCCACCAAAACAATCAGCTCAGCCAACCTATAAAAGGACTTGATCTTTTCAAGCTGAGGTACGGGCTATTCTAAACTTGCTTTTACCTATATCCGATACTAATTTAGGCATCAAAGTGATTATAGATACCACCACCACTGTGCGCTCCATCGTGCATTCCGCCACGCTCCTATGTCAACGTCATCACTCCTATCTCTCCGACCAACTTTGGGTCAACTTTGGATCAATAACTATAAAATCAAAAATTGAGCCAAAGATAGACTATGGTTGGGACTTGGATTGTCGAGCATGGCAATCTCCCGCAGTCGGGCAAATCACCACTGTTCATGCAAGATTGACGACTCGTATCATAAATTTGGAAAATCAGTTTCAACCATTAGATTATTATCAATGGTCAAGATCTCTCTATAGTCACTTCTTGACTACTGGGAATCTATTTCCATTTGTTTGTGAGAAAAAAGTGAGAAGAGTGTGAGAAGAGAGACATATAGTAGATTTGATGTAAATGCTAGCAACACACTCTATTTTATTGGTTGGAAATAGTATGAATCCCACCAAACTTATGTGGGACCCACATAATTTAGTGAGACTCATTCAAAAAATAGTGACTCGCTTGAATTTCAACTAATAATAGGAGACTGTGTGTTGGAAAGAGAGCATACTACTAGCACTTATCAATGTTTAGTATAAGAGAAATAGAAATAGAAACGACCTATAAAAAAGAAATATTGTTATTTTTAAAGGATAAAAATGCCCTTATTTTTTGACTTTTTTTGTGGATAATAAACTTGTTTTTCGTCTTTATTTTCCAATTTAATATTGTTTTTAATGCTTCACCCTAACTCAATCTTTTTTCATAAAAGAGATAGGCATTCAAAAATTTGTATTTTCTCACAACAAAATTTATCTATGAAAAATCCAATAAAATTCAAGTGAGTCACTATCCAACAACCAAAGAAAACAAAAAAATTGAAAAAAGTTGTCGAACAGGTATCCCGCAACAGAAATTGGCCACCCAATATACTAAAGTTGTCTCTCTTCAGTGGTGGCGCAAGCCGTCGACGGCGCATCCTTGACTACTGGGATATATCTGATGCTTTCCCAATGCAGTTGTTCCTTGCGTTCACTATGCTTCTGCAAGTTCTTGAAATGGTTCATCATCTTTGACCACTCTCTACAACTTTGGGGAGGTGGAACAGATGAACCAGCAAGGGCAGAGAGGAAAAATGAAAAACAGCACCCTTTCTCCGCTCTTTCTTCACATACGAGCAAAGAAGTAGAAAAACAGTGGGTTCCACGTTTTAGTCTATCTATTAAACTTTTCTCTCTTATTTCACTCATCAAACATATCAGCACAAATAAATTTTGTCAAGAGTTACGGTTTATTTCTACTATAATCAACCATTATTGAATTCCCTGCGCTATTTTTTTAACTCATTTCTTAATATAATTTTATTTTATAAGAATTAACAAATAATGAGGAGGATGATTTGAAGACGTGTAGCTCCAAAAAGGTGAAAGGTGGAGACCAACTCTTCTCCAACACCTCATCACTGCCTATATCTTATGAGGACGTGTTGGGGAGTCAGAGGAGGGAGGGTGAGATTCACTCTTCGAAGTCTTATAAGGACTCAGTCTTGGAGCTTCGGGTGAAGATGATCACATCTCTGAGGAAGATGATCTTCAGACTCGAGTGAGGAAGGAGAGGATGACATGGAGGAGAAAGAGGTTGCTGAAGAGGGGATGAAGGTAATAGAAAAGATGTGGGGTAATCATGAATGTTCGGAGTTCATTCTTTCTAAAAAAGAGGAGGAGAGAATTCGGAAACCTTGGAAGAATGGCCTTATTGTGAAGTTGCTTGGGCGGAAGATTGGTTATAAGGCATTGGAAACCCGCTTAAAATAGATGTGGGTAAGGAATGGAGTCATTAATATCATTGATCTGGGATGTGATTTCTTCCTAGTCACCTTCTCCAATAGAGATGATCTTGAACACGCATTAACTGAGGGGCCATGGTTGATCTATGATCACTACCTTACTGTGAGGGAATGGACCCCAAACTTTCACCCAGATAGTGCAGCCATTGATAAGGTGGCGGTGTGGGTTCGGTTCTCAGGGCTGCCGGTAGAGTACTATGACCATGAGTTCCTGCATTTTGTTAGCAACAGAATTGGGAGAACAATGAAAGTTGATAAGAACACACTTTTGTATGAGCGAGGGAAATATGCTAGAATGTGCGTGGAGGTCGATCTTAACAAGCCTCTTCTGGCAGTGTTTGAAAGAGATGGAGGCCATTATAAGGTGGAGTATGAGGGGTTACATCTACTATGTTTAACGTGTGGGCATTTTGGTCACCATAAGGAAGGTTGCTCGGCTAGGGTTCCTCCCAAGGAGACCAAGGGTGGCCAAGCAGATGACAAGGGAGGTAGCAGTGGTGATGTTGGACTGTGGACGGTTGTTCAGAAGCCAAGGAGAACGAGGAAAGGGAAGGAGAAAGATACAACGGTGGCGGCTATTGCTGGTGGTAGCGAGCTGCCGAAGAAATTCAATGTGGATCCTAATGTTTCGGGATCGAGATTCGGGGCGCTCCAGGAGGAAAATATCGCACAACAATCAGGTGATTCGAATGGCAATGTTCTCGTGGTGCAAATTCTTCGGAACGAGGAAAACGCACTGAGGGGGGAGAGAGAGAGAGAGAGAAAGAGAAAACTGCCAAAAAAGGAAAGGAAATTGTTGGACCTTCTAAATCAGGCATCCGCCGACCTAATGGGACAGCTAATCATAAGGAGAGCAGGCCTGTTGTTATTAAGGAAACACGTATGACCAAGAAAGGGAAGGACGTGAATGCTGTGCAAAACCCAAATGATCGATTGAAGGAGATATTGGACCCAAATAGGATGGAGGAATATATCAAGGAGGCCATTAAGAGAATGGACGAGAGAGGTAACAAAAAATTGACTGAGTCTTCGGGTACTAAAGAGTTTCGGCCTGACCCAGTGCGGGTTAGGCGAGTGACTCACAAAGAAATGAAACAGAGTAATGGCAATGATGGAGTGGGCTCTGATGGGCCAACTCCTCACCATGCTACTCGACCCCCTGATACTCATAAACACACCCCCTCCATCTCTTATGTAGATTCCCATGTTGGGCTTGATTAACAAGAGAAGGAGGACTTCATGGATGCCAATGATCATGGCATCTTAGGGAATGAGGACTCAGACATGGAAGTGGTTGATGAGACTCCAGATGTTGGAGCCAGAGAGGTTGATGGGGCTACCATGCTTGTTGATTGAGTTTTTTAATGAATTAAGACGCCAAAATCATGTCCTGGAACGTGCGTGGTGCTGCTAATATGGATCTTTTCCGTAACTGCAAACAGTATCTAGATACGCATCATCCTGATGTGTTAGTTATTATGGAGACTAGAGTGGACCCGATGAAGTTGAAGCAGACTTTTCAACTTTTGGGGTTTAGTGGTTTTAGTTGCACTGAAGTTAGAGGTTATGCTGGTGGTATTGTGATTGCTTGGAATGAGGTGACCACCCAGGCGACAGTTCTTATGACTCATTTCTAATTTATTCACTTGAAGGTGATCTTTAATGGGGGGCAGAGAGTGGTTTTTCACTCCTGTTTACGCTAGCCCTCATGAAGATCAGCGGAGGGGCTTGTGGAATGAACTTAAAGCTATAGCTGATGGTATGAAAGGTGATTGGTTTCTAGCTGGAGACTTCAATGACATTGCTAGCTCTGTTGAAAAGAAAGATGGTGCTCCTATTGACCAATATAAGATTAATAAGTTTGTTGAAAGAATTAATTCGTGTTACCTGTTGGACCTAGGGGCAGTTGGAACTAAGTTTACATGGAGGGGTCCATTTTATCATGATGGAAATCGCGTCTTTTTGAGACTTGATAGGGCCATGTGTAATGATAATTGGAGGCTACATTTTCCTGAAGCTTTTGTTAAAATGCTTCCGAAAGTGGAGTACTCTGATCACCACCCAATCTTGATTTTCCCTTTTGGAGGTAACAATCTTGTGGCTCCAAAAATTTTAAGGTTTGAGAGTGCTTGGCTGACAGATGAGTCATATAAGGATGTTGTCCAAGCTAGCTGGGATTATGATAACAACTTACCTCTCAATTTGGTTAAGTCGGAAAACATGCTCAAGGACTGGAAATCTAATACTTTTGACTAAGTTCGGCACATGAAGAGGCAGTTATTGGCTCTTATAAATGGCATTCAGAAGGCCTTTCATGAAGGGAGAGGTAGCAGATATTTGGTGAGGTTGGAAAATAAGCTACAGAAGGAGCTTTCTCACATCCTGTATCAAGAAGAGTTGTTATGGTTCCAGCGATCTAGAGTCAAATGGCTAACAGATGGGGATAGGAATACTAGATATTATCATCTGAAGACCATTAATCGCAGGAGACAAAATAAAATTCTGATGCTGAGGGACAGAAATGCTGAGTGGGTAGAGGATGAAGTCTAGCTGAAACTGATGGTTAATTCCTTTTATAAAGGGTTGTTTCATGATGATGGTGCCACTTGTGATTGGTTCCAAACTAGCATCTCTTATCATGAGCAGGTGCTGCAGCATTTGAGCGAGCCAGTGGCAGACTTTGAGGTGAAGCAAGCTGTGTTTAGTATGGGGCCGTGGAAAGCTCCTGGGCCTGATGGTTTTCCGACAGGCTTCTACCAGCAATCATTGGAGGTGGTTGCACATAGTACCTGTGAATTTGTTAGGAAGGTGTAGAGGAATCCAGTTGAGATTGGTATGGTTAGTTTTACAGATATTTGCTTGATTCCTAAAGGTAACAAACCTGATTGGTTGAACAATTTCGTCTAATCTCGCTTTGCAATACCATTTACAAAATTGTGATTAAAGTGGTGGTGAATAGATTGAAGGAGATTATCCCTACCATTATGTCCCCTTTTCAAACTGGTTTTATGTCTGGAAGAAGCATTCATGAGAACATTGTGGTAGCCCATGAAATGGTTCACAACATGAACAAAATGGTTGGGAAAACTGGTTATTTTGCCATCAAAGTAGACCTCTCAAAGGCTTATGATAAGCTCAATTGGTTCTTTATTTGGAAGACTCTCCAAGAGGTTGGCCTGCCAAATGTTCTAGTTGATGTCATCATGCACTCTTTGACTAGTGTGCCATCTAATGTTAAATGGAATGGGGCAAGGGCAGATTTTTTTAGCCTCCAGCGTGGTATCCGTCGAGGGGATCCTATTTCTATGTTTCTTTTTGTTATTTTCATGGATAAGCTTTCTCACCTTATTTCTCAAGCGGTGGATAATGGTGAGTGGAGGACTTTGAGGGCTGGGAGGAATGGCCCCTTGGTCTCTCACCTTAATGTTTGCGGATGATCTGCTTTTATTTGGCCAAGCTACTGCAGAGCAAATGCAGTGTATTATGCGGGTCCTTAATCTCTTCTGCTCTCTCTCTGGGAAACAAGTTAGTAATGCCAAAACTAGCATTCTTTTTTCAAAGAATGTTGATAGAAATACTAGACTTCTTCTATCCAATATTTCTGGTTTTGTGGAGACTAATTCTCTGGGTAAGTACCTTGGGGTCCCCTTACTTGGGAGGGCTCCTAAAAGAGGAGATTTCCAATATATTATTGATCAAGTTAAGGCCAAGTTAGCACTGTGGAAGGCTAAACAATTGTCCTTTACAGGGAGGGTCACATTGGCCAAGTCAGTGATTGAGGCCTTGCCTCAACGAAATTCAAAAGCTCTAGATGCCTTTATTTGGGGAGATGATCATAATGTTAGAAGAGTGCATGCAGTGAACTGGGAGGTGGTGACTAAGCCTAAGCATTTGGGTGGACTTGGTCTTCGTAGGCTTAATAAAATGAACTCAGCTTGTCTTACGAAGCTTGGTTGGGAAATTCGATGTGGAACTGGCTCCTTCTGGTGTGAGGTTATGCGTGGAAAGTATGCTAGAGACAACATTGATTTGCATGGTGTTGTTGCCAAGGCTTCAGATTCGAGCCTTTGGAAAAGTTTGGTGAGATTATGGCCTGATTTCACCAAGTTTGAATTCTAGTCGGTTGGTGATGGTTCCCAACTGAATGCTTGGTCTTCTAGTTGGATTGAACCGGGCCTAAAGATTTCTGATTTAAACATATTGGTCCCTCCTAGTCTAGCTCACTTATCGGTTGTGGACTTTGTTTCTAATTTGGGTAGTTGGAATATAGAGAAATTGAGTGATTGGTTGCCTAATGAGATTGTGTCCAAGATCTTGGTTGTGTGCCCCCTGATGCATATGCTGGTGCCAATGTTTGCTTGTGGCCTGGTAGTAACCAAGGTAGATTTTCGGTCTCTGTGACTTACCACCTACTTTGTGGCTTTCATACTGCTAGTGAGGAGAAAAACTAGAGGAAAATTTGGAGGCTAAATGTGCCTGAGAGAGTGAGACATGATCGATTGCTGACAAATTTTAGAAAGGCCAAGATGCACATTAGTGATCCTTTTTGTAGACATTGTGGTAATGTGGTAAAAACAACTATCCATGTACTTAGAGATTGTCGCAATGCCATGGCTGTGTGGCTTAATGTGGTAAGAATTGATGTTAGAGATCAATTTTTTGAGAGTACCTTGGATAATTGGATTTTCAGCAACATGCAGAATGAGTTCGGGTGGAATGTAGAGAGGAATCAGTCTGCTATTTGGGTTGTGGCGTGCCATTATTTGTGGCAACGGAGGAATAAGGAGATGCATGATAGTAGTTTTGTGAGGTCGTATCAACCTTGGAAGTGTGTTCTAAAGGCTGTTGAGCAGTACTCCAATGCTCGAGTTCTTGGCAATGTGGTTGACAGGAGGCATCAAATTTTGCATCATGTGAGGTGGCGTCCCCCTGAGGTTGGATGGAAGAAGCTTAATACTGATGGTGCTTTCAAGCATAGTTTGTCTAGAGCTGGTTGTGGTGGCTTGGTTCAGGGTGATGATGGAAATTGGATTTGTGGCTTTTCCAAGTATTTAGGATCGTGTACTGCTTATATAGCAGAGTTGTGGGGTGTGTTAGATGGTTTGAAACTTGCGAGACAGCTTGGGTTTACTAAAGTGGAGGTTAGTGTTGATTCGCAAATTGTGGTTCAGCATGTGCTTGGGACGGCTAGTGTGAGCCCAATGGGTAGGCGGCTGGTTTAGGAGATTAGAAGGCTTATTCAGATGGATTGGGAGATCAAGGTTTGTCATGCTTATTGTGAGGAAAACCAGTTTGCGGATATCCTAGCTAATTTGGAGTGTGAGCAAGACCTAGAGTTTATTCGTTATGATAGCCCTCATGCTCGAGTTAGATATGCGCTTTTTGCTGATGTAATTGGAGTTTCTACTCCTCGGTTTATTGCTTTGTAGTTTGTTTTGGGCTTCGGCCCTCTTTTTCCCAAAAAAAAAAAGAATTAACAAATATTGAAAAAACATTAAAAATTATATTAAAAATATGTTATCGATATTTTTTAATTATTATTTACCCGCATATCCTTGCATAGAATTGGTGGCCCTAGTTATTTGAAAGATAATAATCTGCTTGTTTCTTTCTTTTTCTTTTCTTTTTCTTTTTTATCATGACACCAAATAGATGTTTTCCTAATAGCATCTCCAACGGGAGTAATTTAAGTGGTCCTCACTAAGCCACATCATATATAAGCAATCCATGCACATTTTGCTCCAAGGATGTAGTTTTTAAGCAACTCACACTTTTACACTTTTTATTTACAATTAATTTTATTTTAATTTAAAATATTAATTAATAAGCAACTCATTCTTGATATTTAAGCAAACCTTGTTTTTTTTATTCATAAGCAACCTGTCCTTATTGGACCTGGATTGAGTGCAGTCAGTCAAACCAATGAGAGTCATTTGATCTGTTTTTATTTCACTCCTAGCCCTTAATTTATTTTGTCTTAAAAAATAAAGAAAAAATGTAAGAGGAGAGAGATAGACATACCCGAATGTACTCAATCCAAATCCATCCTTGTTTCTTCTATTCATGTTGAATTGTCTGCAGTGATGCTTGCTATTGAGTTGGCCTTGGCATTCTTTGTGGCTTGAACGCGACTCTACTTTAGTAGTCAGTGCCTTTACTTCTTTTAATTTAGTCCCTTGGGATCTTAGGACTAGGTGAAGAAACTTTCCTAGTTTCTCATATTTATCAGGAATATAACTGTTGTGCTGATAAGCTAACTAATTTTGGTATTTCTAGTAAATGTTTCACTTGGTGGACTTGATTTCGGATTTTATTATGGAGGACTTTTTCGTAACAGATTGGGTCTCCCTAATTATAGATTTAGATAACTCTTTATCTTCTGTGTGGGTTTTAGTTTATGTCCCCCATGTTATTTTTGTTTCTTGATTTTATCTTTTTTTAAATAAAATTTTGGTGTGCTGCAGATGATTAGTAGGGGCTTTGGTGTGTAGATAGTTGGGATCATTTCACCTATAGTAATATTTTTGCATACCATTTTTGCTTAAAAAAATCAACACTAATAGTAAAAAAATTAAGCAATTGTTCCTTATTTTCCGCATAGGTTTAAGCCCCCCTTAAGCAACCACCATTGAAAATGCTCTAAAAGAATTATTTTTCTTTGTGCATGACTTAGTATGTGCTTCTCCAATTGAATGTATGCACAAACATGCAGCGACACTATGTTTCTAAACATAGAAATGATTATTCTATTATATTTTTTTAAAGAAAAACATTTCACAAAAATATTAAATTAACTTTATTTTGAGTATAAATTTTAAAATTTTGAAGACTTATACAGCCTCTTTAACTCAAAGAAAGAGAGAGAAGAGAAAAAATTAATGAAAGGGGAGGGAGGTGAGGAGAACTGGTTTGATTTATTTAAAGAGGAGGAAAGGGGAGAGTTTTCCATCGAGCCTAACCGTTCAGTGTTGGTCAATTACGTTAGATCCATTTTCTATCAGATGGTTCTAATTAATCTTGCAAATTGGAAAGATCCTTCTATGGTCGTATACAAGGACAACATTTAGAAGGATACACTGGTAATTATATTTGCTAATTTTATGCATTTTGTTATAATGTTTCTTATGTTATCCAACCTAACTTTCTTTTTTGATTATATTAGTTTTTGCAGACAGGCTTTTATATTGTTGTGGATTTTATATTGTTGCAGACAGACTTTTTTGATTATATTTGTTTTTGCAGACAGACTTTTATATTGTTGTGGATTTGTACTTATGTAGGCCGTCAAGCTGCATAGGATCTGCAGACATGGCATGACGAAGAAGTATCTATATGATGTTGAGGAAAATATATATCAATTATCGTGCTTCTTCATATTATTCACACATGATGAAAGAGGATGATTGGAGGGACTTTGTACAACCACGTTTAGGTGACTCTTTTCTGATAATATTAACGTTAACAATTAAGCGTGTATTATTATTATTATTATTATTATTATTATTATTTTTACTGAAAGTGTGTATTATTCTTATATATACATAAAATTATCTATATGATTACTAACTATTTATACAATAATCAAACCAAGCTATCAGCACAAAGCATCTAAACCTCAGTTCAGTTTCCATATAGAAAATCGCGCATGGGATACGCACGTATCGAGAAAAAATTGTAAGTATACACACATACATATATAGTCTTACAACATAGAAATGATTTTTAATTTGTATGACTGTTGTCTTATCTATATCGAGAGGAGTAAGAATTAGATTTAGATGTGACGAGCAATTACTGCCATCTTGTATGAAGTGCTGCCCGCATGAACAAGGACGTTGGGATTGATAACAAAAATATTTGAAAAGTTTGGGATCAATGTGTAAGTAAAATAAACTCAACCTATCATTTGATATATGCTTATGGTAACCTTAACCTTAATAAAGAATATTCTTCTGGCATATTTCCTGAGAACTTATCAAAGACTCTATCTAAAGGGGAGGCAGAAGAGGACTATCGCCAGGATGTTCTTTCACGGGCATTAAATATCCTGAAGTACCCCGGCTGTGTTAGGGGGATGGGATTTGGGGTCTCTCATAAAGATTGTTTCCCACCTCAAAAGTGGGTCAAACATGTGGATTTTGAACTGATGAAGGACTAGATGAAAGCAATGAGTGCAAGGATTAATGGCGTGGAAAAGCATAGGAAGATGTGGGAGAAATCAATTTATACGATACTTGTGCTTTTATCAACTTCTATGTTATGGGAAAACATTTCTCTATAATCTGCCCTTTCTCTCTGCTATCTTGTAGCATTTCTTATGTGGTTGTTTTTATATGTCGTCTCCATACCTTTCAAACAATGGATGGATACTTTTCAAGATAGTGGTGACTGGTTAGTATATTACTTTGCGTGACTAGTTGCACAAGGTGATGTTGTTGGTAGAAAGGTTGCAAGAGTTAACAATGTGTGTGTATGTCTGTGAGAGAAAGTATATATATTTTCAAGAGTGGAATTAATGAGTTGACTTTTTTGTATGTAGCATTGGCCGCAGAGGATTCTGAAATAGACAGTGAAGAGTTAGATGTTAGTGGTTCTGATGGAGATGGCCTATCTTGGATCTCGTGGAATTCTACAATATGAGAGGAAATGAGTTCTTCTGTGACGTTGATGATGATTACATAATGGACATTTCTCTTTCTCGTTTTATGTTGTAAGAAAAATATACACATATTAATAGTATAGTGGATTTGGAATAAGTCATAATGTATAGAAATTTTTTGGAATGAAACATAATGTTTGAGATTGTGTTTGTGTTACTGAAATTTGTATATAGGGAAATCGGAAAAGCAAAATAATAATTTAAAAAAATGTTTATTTGGATAACGTTTTATTTGGATAACGTTCTCTTGAACAAGCGTTATAAGGTTCACTCAGATAATGTTTGCTTGAACACACGTTATCAAAATGTTAACACACGCACATGAATGTGTTCTATGAATGATACATTTAGAAAATGTGTGCTTACAGAATCGTTATTAGAGTGACAGATTCAGATAATACATGTCTGACCACACGTTATTTAAATCTGCCAATCAGAGAACGCGCACATAATTTGTGTGCAACTCAATTAATACTTGTGAATCATTATTTGCAGTTATACATGCATTAGATGATGCCTACCCACATAACGTTTTTATGTGTTATAGAATCAAAGTCAATCACTATTAAAGTGTTTTTCTGGTGTAGAGAAATTTCAAATAACGTGTGCCGAAGGAGACGCTATCTGAATGAAAACTTCAGATAGCGCGTACCCACGCAAGCATTATCTGAGGTGAGACTTAGATAACCTGTTGGCACGTGTTACCTGAGGGATTCCATCACTTAGATAACGTGTGCTTGGACATGTATTATCTGTGACGCGACATGCATTAATATTTGGACGCATCACAGATAATGGTTACTCATGCATCCAATAGATAATGGTTACTCACATAATGGTGTTAGGCGTTATTTGTGTTAAAAAATCGTTATCCGAATAAATTTTTCGGCTTAGTGATATTGCGTGACCCATGATGTCATATACAACTTTCTTTTCAAATTGAAAAATTACTCTGTCAGTGCTTTATCTTAATTTTTAGTTTCAATTCAGTCCTTTATCTTTTTTTGTTAAATTAGTCATTATGTTGTAAAACATTTACACCATTGGTACATGAGTTTTTTCCAACACTGTTAGTAACATGCTGATTTGACTGTTAAATGCATCCGGGGATGATTATGTGGGTAATCTTCTTCCTCTTACAATGAAACCTAGGGTTTATCTTCTTCCTCATAATCCCCAATCTTTATCTGCATTTTCATATGTTGACAAGCCAAAGTCTATACTTCTGTTGACAAATGATCAATCGTATAACCAAACACACACTGAAATTTGTTTCTTCTATCTTTTGGATTCTTGTAGTTTGTGCTAACGAATTTGAAACTTACCCCAAGAATTTGACGTATTTGGACTCAATTTAACTTTCAGCTATATAAAAACTACAAGATTATCACCTTATATTTCATTTTGTTTATCATCTCATCGAATTCCACTTTAGCATGTTATCTTTCGTGTCTCACCAGATTTAACTTTCTAAAATAAAAATCGATGAGACACATTTGGATTAAACAATATTTATCATCATTATTAATGGAAACGTTTGAAATTCTTGAATCTTTTTCCACCTATCTGTTTAAGCACCCAGGCATTATACAAATGCCTAACTATGATTTAACTCCACTTTTCCACTAATAGAACTATTAATTATTAATTAACTTTATTGATTGCAATGGGTACAAGCTCTAATATAAATCTGATAATGGCATGCTGACGCACGTGCTGAAAATATATTAACTTAAAAGAGAAAAAAAGTTTTCCCAATTATAACAACAGATTTTCCATATGCCTAAACATGATACACCACTATCCTCAGAAGGCGCGTGTGCGTTGCTTTCTTCGTTGCACCACAGAATTAGATGACGCAAGGCGCGCACGAAAGACAAAATATTATTGTGGAGGCGTAGGCTAAGAAAGACTAGCATGGTATGGTAATAATGTACTTGAATCGTCCTCATACAGTTTGGACCAACCAATTCCACCTACTATATATAACCAAAAGAATTCACGTCATTTTCTGACACAACATTTGGAGAAAAACCAGTTACACCATTCCCCCAAAATTCCCTCCACTAACGATCGCCGCCGGTGCCACCACCACACCTCCTCCTGGCTGCGACGACCCCTAACTCGCATGTAAAATGCAGTCACAACCCCACCACCGCCTAGAGCCAGAACCAGAACCTCCTTGGCAACAAACATAACAAAAACAATGCTTCCTTAAATTCCAGTTCCAACTTTAAATAACAAACACAAAAAAAACATCCACACCCATTTTTGTGTTTTTATAGTTTACATAAAAAAGACAAAGCGCAAAACTTAAAAAACCATACCATTTTACCTCTCTTTGTTTCTTCGTGAACCTGTTCTGCCAAGTGAAATAACAACAACATAACGAAATGTCGAGCATCGTGAAGGAGATCCTGGCGAGGCCGATACAGATGGCGGACCTGGTATCCAAGTTTGCTGATGAGGCTCAGAATTTCAAGCAGGAATGTTTGGAACTTAAGGCCAAAACAGAGAAGCTAGCAGCGCTCCTCCGACAAGCTGCAAGGAATAGTAATGATCTTTACGAGCGTCCCACCAGACGCATCATCGACGACACCGAACAAGTCCTCGACAAAGCCCTCACACTCGTCACCAAATGTCGTGTCAATGGCCTTGTCAAACGCCTCTTTACCATCATCCCCGCCACCGCCTTTCGTAAAACCTCCATGCAGCTCGAGAATTCCCTCGGTGACGTCCAATGGCTCCTAAGGGTCTCCGCTTCCGCCGATGAACGCGACGACGAGTATCTCGGTCTTCCACCCATCGCCGCAAACGAACCCATTCTCTGCCTCATTTGGGAACAAGTCGCCATTTTGCTTTCTGGGTGTTCCATAGAGGAACGTTCAGATGCTGCCGCTTCATTGGTTTCTTTGGCACGTGACAACGACCGTTATGGAAAACTCATTCTCGAAGAAGGTGGGGTCCCCCCGCTTCTTAAATTGCTTAAGGAAGGCCGATTGGATGGTCAGGAAAACGCTGCAAGGGCAATTGGGTTGCTTGGAAGAGATCCCGAAAGCGTAGAACACATTGTGAATTGTGGAGTTTGTTCCGTGTTTGCGAAAATCCTCAAAGAAGGTCACATGAAGGTTCAAATAGTTGTGGCATGGGCTATTTCAGAACTCGCCGCACATCACCCCAAATGTCAAGATCACTTCGCTCAGAACAATGCCATACGCTTGCTTGTTAGCCATCTCGCGTTTGAAACAATTCAAGAGCATAGCAAGTACGCTATTGTCAGCAAACAAAACATGTCGTCCATTCATTCGCTTGTAATGGCCAGCAACAACAATGCCCCCAACAACAATCCTAATAATAATAATAATAATAATAACAAAGTTGTTCAGGAAGATGATTATAGGCCAATTGCTCACCCAAGTGGGAACCAAACTTCTAGCCAGATGCACAATGTGGTTACAAACACATTGGCGTTAAGGGGTAAGGATCCTAACCAAGACAACAACAGTCTCAATAACCACAATGCAAAGCACAACAACAATTCAAATTCAAATTCCTCACATGTATCCATAGCGGGGACAAGTATCAAGGGAAGGGAATTCGAAGATCCAACAACAAAGGCACAAATGAAGGCTATGGCTGCTAGAGCTCTTTGGCAACTGTGTAAGGGAAACGTAACTATATGTCACACAATCACTGAATCAAGAGCTCTTCTGTGCTTCGCGGTTTTGTTGGAAAAGGGGACCGAAGATGTACAGTCCTATTCGGCACTAGCTTTGATGGAAATCACGGCTGTAGCGGAACAACACTCTGAACTGAGACGTTCTGCATTCAAACCAACTTCCCCTGCTGCCAAGGCTGTGGTGGAGCAGTTTCTTAAGATCGTCGAAAAGGGTGACTCTGATGATTTGCTCATACCTTGTGTTAGAGCCGTTGGTAACTTGGCCAGGACTTTTAGAGCAACTGAAACAAGATTCATTGCACCGTTAGTGCGGTTATTGGACGAAAGAGAACCACACGTTTCTATGGAAGCAACAATTGCACTGATTAAATTTGCTTGTACCGATAACTATCTTCATGAGACCCATTGCAATGCTATTATAGAAGCAGGTGGTGCGAAGCATTTAGTTCAACTGGCTTACTTTGGGGAGCAAATGGTGCAAATCCCATCTTTAACGCTTCTGTGTTACATAGCGCTACATGTCCCCAAAAATGAGACCCTTGGGAAAGAAGAGGTGCTGATAGTACTTGAGTGGTCCACGAAGCAAGCACAATTAATAGGAGAACCGTCCATTGAAGCACTGTTACCAGAAGCCAAAAGTAGGTTGGAACTCTATCAATCAAGAGGTACCAGGGGATTCCACTGATTTAAGATATTTGCAGAACAATGAGATACATAATACCCGAATTTTTTCTTCTCTATTTTACGTGCGGGGTGGGAGGGTTGTTTTGTTTTTAACAGTCTTGCATGAGTGTAGTGTATGTAGGTTACTAAATTGGCAAATGTTTTCTTGTAACATTCCAACGTTTACTACAAGGGAATTTGCTTTGTCTTTTCGTATTGGGATGTCTGCAAATAGTGTATCAACTCGTGTCATGCACGAAATTACACTCATTTTTAGGATTTCATTAGAAAATATGAAATTTAATTTTTTTCCCTATTTTTTAAATTTAAGTGAGGAATTATAAGACCACAAAGTGTGTTGATTTCAAAAGAAATTTGTTTTAAAAAATTACAAAAATGATTTCAATTTTATAAAAAGAAATATAACAAAATTTAAATAGGAATTCAATAAATTGCTAGAGAAAATATTCAAACAATATAATAAGGAAAAGTTGTGATAATGATAAGACCGACCCTATGAATATTATAGAATATATTGAAAAGATACTAAAAGAAAAGTACTTTATTATTATAAGTGATAGAGATGGATAATAATATTTTTTTCATATAGTTTTTATCTTAATGAGATATAAATGTTCATCAATATAACTATTAACCAATAGTTGAAATTTACTTTATTAAATTGGAAAAGTCAAACTTTGTAGGAATTTAAAATAAGAAATAAAATTAAAATATAACTTATATAAAAATCTTATTAGTATGATACGATAATGACTTGTGCTACGCACAGTTATATTAAAAAAAAAAAAACTTGTACATTGAAAATTATATTGATGTGTGATTTCTATTAAAATATTCATCCATTTTAATTTGGATATTAATTATTTTTCATTTAAAATGGTCAATCTCCTTATGATATTTGTATCCTATAATTCAAATATTCATGTATATATTAATGTGTTTCATGTAAAATGTTCATATATTTTTACTATCAACTTATCTTGTTTTATTAATGTTGACTTCTATGATTTACAAAGTTATGTTCCTCTCGTAAAATTTTCAGTACTATGTGATTGAGGTATTTACCAATAATCTTAATATATATTCATCTAGATTTTATATCTTTTTTTCTGATATAAATTATATATGTGTGTGTGTGTAAAAGATATATTTTCCTCTTGTAATACTAAAAAGCTTTCTAATATAATTTTTATCCCCATGAGATATAAATTTTCACAAAAATAAATGTTCATTTATATTTAAAGTTTACTCCATTAATACGAAAATACAAAGTCTAATAGGAAGTAGGAAGTATAATTAAAATTAAACTTGTATAAAAGTTCTATTCAGTAATTTATATTACACAACATATCTATCTTATGTTGGCTTATACTACACGCTCGATATATATTAGAAAAAACATAGGCAAAGAAAGTTGAAGAATTTTATAAGGAACTCATCTTAAATGCACATAAGTTTTTATGAAGACTTTTTTCAATAATTATATAAAAGATCAAATTTATTTGGATAAAATTTTGTAGAAAATTAATTATTTAATATTTAATAAACAAAGCGTAGAAATGGATTTTTAATATAGTAAGAAAGAATTATATTAAAATAAATTTGTATATAAAATATAAAATTCTTATTAAAAATTTATAATTAGAACTTGCATAAAAATTATTAAGATTTTAAATTTTGAATTTGTGTCACTGATGAAACTCTCAAGTACTCCATTTGTCTCTCACCAATGTTCAAGTCTGTGTACATTGTGAACCAGAATGGAACCCATTTGAGGTCAATTCATGTTGGGAAGGGGATTCTCTGTTTTAGAGGACAGAGGGCCTCCTAAGAAGGATAAAAGAAAGGAAGTGGAATTATAATTTCATTGATGATTGTGAATGACTACAGTGATTCAATATATAGGCCTAGGCCATACAATGCCAGCAAAACAATAACCTTCTAACAGAATTATTCTTCAAGGATCTATCATAGATTTGAAATAACCAACTAGCTGAGTCATGCATTCTAGAAGCTAGCTGAGTCACTACAACTAGTATCTAATATAGTCAGAATACTTCTCAGTGCGATGGTTGCTCTTTTGGGCCTTGCTTCAGGCTGGCGCTCTTCTTCACTTGGGCCTGGTGGGCGGCATCATCCTTGGGCTTGGTCACAACAATACCTCCCTCATCAAGAACAACCTTGTCCTCAAGGTTGTAAGTCGCGCGCAACTCGTCCCATCGTTCCCAGGACGTATCATCAGGGGTTAGTCCCTGCCACTGGACTAAGGCAAAGCGAGTCAATTTGCCATCTATCATCTGAGACTTGAAATCTAACACAGCCAAGGGAGAGACCACAGGGTGATTATCCACTGAAGTAGGTGGAAGCTGGTCAATAAGGGAGGGAGGTGGTCCTTCATGCTGCTTAAGTAGGGAGCAATGAAAAACATTGTGGATCTTAGCATGAGCTGGGAGAGCTAATTTGTATGCGACAGGTCCAACCTTTGCAGTGACAAGGTAAGGACCATAGTACCTCTTAGAAAGCTTGTGGTACTTAACACCAGACAAGGATGTTTGACGATATGGCTGGAGTTTAACATAGACCCAGGAACCCACTTCAAACTGAACTTCGCGACGGTGTTTATCAGCAGCCTCCTTCATTCTAATATGAGCCTTGGTCAAATTTTTGCGCAATAGAGATAGAATCTCATCTCTGGAGGTGAGAAGAGAGTCACAAGCCTCTATTGCCGATGCTCCGGGAATATAAGAGGGAATAGATGGTGGCGGTTTACCAAAAAGCACTTGATAAGGGGAGAGGCCTGAAGCTGAGTGCACTGAAGTGTTGTAGTGATATTCTGCCCAAGGTAGGAAACGAACCCAAAGAGAAGGTTTGGCATGCACGAAAGCTCGCAAGTACTGCTCAACTGTGCGGTTCATCACTTCAGTTTGGCCATCAGTTTGCGGGTGGTACGAAGAACTCATGCGCAACAGAGTACCACTGAACTTAAATAAATCTGACCAGAAGCGGCTGATAAAAATTGGGTCACGATCGGACACAATGCTCTTAGGTAAACCGTGGTGTTTGCAAACCATGGTTACAAATAATTCTGCAACCTTGTAGGCAGTGAAGCCTGCTGGTAAGGCACCTAAGTGAATTCCCTTCGAAAAGCGATCGACAACGACGAAGATAACCGTGTTCCCATGAGAGGGGGGCAAGCCCGTAATGAAATCCATAGAAACGTCCTCCCACATGCGCCACGAACCGTCCTTTTTCTTCAAGAGGAGGACTGGAGAGGAGAAGGGGCTGTTGCTCGGTTGAATCCATCCATTCTTTAAGAGTTTAGTAACCTGAGCCTCAATCTCAATTTTCTGGGCATGTGGGTAACGATATGGCCGGACATTTACTGGAGCTGAATTGGGAAGTAAAGGAATTGCATGATCTGTGAAACGGGGTGGAGGCAGTTGGTCAGGTTCGGCGAACAAGGAGGAGTACTCGGTGAGGAGCTGAGCAATGCGAAGGTTAAGGTGAGTGAGGGTGAAAGAGGATTGTGATACTGGAGTTGGGCTTACAGCGCTCAATGAAAAGAGTTGGACTGTAGGGTCGGTCTTGGCCAGTTTCTTCAATTGGTGATAAGAGATGTTGGATGGAGGGGGTGTGGTGTCGCCCTTGAGTTCAATACTGTGGGGTCCTAGTGAGAACTTCATGGTTAAGGATTGATAATCCATGAGAACCGGGCCCAGTGTTTTGAGCCATGGGGTGCCCAAGACTATTTCTGCTCCACTCAAGTTCAAAACATAAAGATCCAAATTAAACACATGTCCCTGAATTAATAACGGTGTTTGAGAGCAAACCTGAGTACTAATGAGTTCCTCCCCACTCCCTACAAGGACTCTGATGGTAGGAGATGGGCTAAGGGAGAGGCCCAAAGCGAGAGCCACCTTGGATTGAATGAAATTGAGAGTGCTGCCTCCATCTACCAATATCTGGACCGGACGGGAGTTAATATGGCCTGTGACCCGAATGGTTTGGGCCGCTTCAATTCCGGACATAGCATGGAAACTTAATTGGGCTGATTGGGCTTCGGCAGAAGGAGCAGAGTCACCCACAGGGACCTTTGGATCACACCAAGTTAATTCTCCATGAGCAGACTGGGCCTCATCATCGTCCTCAACCACCATCAACATGAAACGGGCCTTGCAATTGTGGTTTCGCGAGAAACGTTGGTCACAATTGAAGCACAGACCCTTCTCACGACGGTCGGCCATCTCCTCGGCAGAGAGGTGGCGGAAGCGAGTGCGCGGCGGCGTCGGCAACAGGGGAGCAGAGGGTTTGGAAGGAGGCACGTCTGACGATTGTTTCTGAGGAGGCGTGAAGGTGCGGGTAGCCGGGGAAGTGTGCCATGGCGGTTTGGGTCGTGAAAGCCGCAAAATATCTTGTAACTTCTCCTCCTGGAGACGCGCGAGGTTGGCCGCCTGAGAAAGAGAGGAAGGTTGTTGGGCGAGTACCTCACGGCGGATCTCCGCTTTCAACCCCGAAACGAAGCAACTCAACAGATCCCCCGAAGATAAACCCACAATGCGATTAGCCAAAGCCTCAAAATCAGCAAGATAAGATGCAACAGAGGAGGATTGAAGGAGCTTGAACAACTTACCGCGCGGATCGTCGTAAGCTGTCGGAGCAAAACGAGACTCAAGGGCCTGGAGGAATTGTGACCATGAGACAATTTGGCCTTTGCGGTACATCCACTGGTACCAAGCCAAAGCAGTGCCGTCTAAGTAAAAAAAAAGCGACGGTAATTCGCTCTTCTTCCGGCGTGTCGTGGTAGGTGAAGAACTGCGAGATCTTGAAGATCCAGGCAATGGGGTCCGTTCCATCGAAGCGCGGAACATCGAGCTTCAAGAAATGACGCTGCGGGGAGTCAGCACAGTGAGATGAACGAGAGCTGCCGTCCGGTGAACGACACTCTAAGGAATCCACGCGAGTAGACACGGCCGCCATTTGGGTGGTAAAGATAGATTGGAATTGAGCGAGCTGCTGCGCAATCTCTTCCAATTTGTCGTTCTGGGTTGATGAGGGTTTGTTACCACCGGCCATTTGGATGTTACGGGAGGTAGGAGACTCTCAATGAAAGCACCAAATGTTGGGAAGGGGATTCTCTGTTTTAGAGGACAGAGGGCCTCCTAAGAAGGATAAAAGAAAGGAAGTGGAATTATAATTTCATTGATGATTGTGAATGATTACAGTGATTCAATATATAGGCCTAGGCCATACAATGCCAGCAAAACAATAACCTTCTAACAGAATTATTCCTCAAGGATCTATCATAGATTTGAAATAACCAACTAGCTGAGTCATGCATTCTAGAAGCTAGCTGAGTCACTACAACTAGTATCTAATATAGTCAGAATACTTCTCAGGTGCAGTAGTTGCTCTTTTGGGCCTTGCTTCCTGAATTGGGCGCTCTTCTTCACTTGGGCCTGGTGGGCCAGCATCATCCTTGGGCTTGGTCACAACAATTCATTAACCTACATGATGGTTGAACAATTTGTTTATAAATTTTTAGGATATTGTGAATCTTTACTCTCTTAGGAAATAGATTTTTTTTATGTACATCATTCAACGCGCCGATAGCATTGACTCAAAGTTGTGAACACACACATATATTATGAAATTTTTGTTTGAATTGATCATTCAAAAACTTAAAAATCTCTATGAATTTTGAAAATCTATGTCATTTCAAAATGCCTATATGAAAAGAGCTTTTTCTCACTAAAACACATCAGATCGAAAAACCCAAATAAAAATATAAATCGGACCATAAAAATAAAAAACAATAATATATGTTTTTGGTGCAAACCTTTCATTTTTAGGAATATACTTTCACAAAAATATTTTATATGTGTAAGATGTATTTATGTTTGTAATTTTTGAAAAGCATATTGCATATAAAATATTCATAGTTTGTCTTGTTCTTTATAAGTAAGAAGGATCGTGAAATCCAAACAATTTGATATTCTGTTTCACCTCCGAAAGTCAGACACACAACATAACATATATTTCGATTATATAGGTGAATTATGTTCTGATTTTATTAAATTTTTCATTTTTTTTCTATTAATCAATATTACATATTTTCCCACTAATTAACATATATTTTGTCACTATATTTTAATTAACCGAGCTTTTTAATAATATTTTTAACAACAAAAAGAAAAAGAATTATTAATAAAAAATATGATAACATTCGATGGGTAGGATTAGCAATAAGATTACTGGTTCTTGTGAAAAATTGAACATAAAAGAATTTGATAAGACAACTTATCCGTTTACGATAACTTGTAATAGATAGTAGTTCATTACGACAATCAACACCTATTAATAACCAAGACTCATTATTCAAGAAGAAAATGCTTCGTTTAGAGCAAGACGAAGACCTTTTTGAGTGAGCTTCAGCTCCTCCGAATGCAATGCTTTTATTGTTTTCAACGTCATTGTCATCTTCACCGTGTCATTACTCAAGAAAAAGCGCGATGAGAGAGAGGCTCCCCCTTCTCTCTAGAAACTTTTTTCCTCCGCCCCACCTTAGGGTTAGTGGCGACCGTTCATCCCTATGGGCCGCCGCACCTGATTAGGTTTTTCTCCTCCTCCAGTAGCTGCTTGGAGGCGCCACCCTCCCTCCGTGGAGATCCTTTTCACCATCGTGTGGGGTCGACCCGGAGACCTCATTTGCCTTCCACTCATCTCGGCGTCGCCGTGAGAGCCTCCACCCATCTACGGCCAAAACCCAACCATCTGATGCCTCCCCTCCGTGTGTCTCCACCACCAACCACCTCTGTCCCTTGGCCTTCCACCTTCGAAACACACCTCTCCTGGCGCAACACTATTCACCCACCCCGTCTCCAACCCGATGCCACCCTCACACCCAGCTTCACCGCAGCTTCCACTCTCCCACCCCGAAGTCAGATCTGCAAGACACCCACACCAGCAAAGCGTCCGCTGCTGCTTCCGCTCACAACCACCAGATCCCCTTCTCTGAGGACGCGCCCTTCTCCAGAACCTCCACCATATGTCAGTGTCACGAATCTAAAGGTAGTATTGGCTCGTGTCTTCCCTGTGAGCTCCTATCCAAGATCCCATGCAGTGGCCCCTCCCTCTGCTGTTTTGGGACTTCTCCGGCCGCCACCAAAGCCACCATGGATTTACTGTTGTTCGTACTGCTATTCGACAAGATTATATGTTTGTGCGACTGATGTGGTTTTTGTGGTCCCTCTTTTGTTGTTTTGTGCTTTCCTTGTTGCGTATTCTGCTCTTATTGTTTCTAATTCCTGTTGTTAATGTTCAGGGTGGGCTTAGTGCACCCAAGCTGCTTGTTATTTTGCTACAATTGATTTCTAGTTTTTGGGAAGTCTCTGAGTATGTGAATCCTTTTGCGGCTGAACCCAAGCTTTGTAGCTACTCCGCATATACACGGATTTCCCTTCCTTGGTTCAGTTTAATCATTATTGAGGCCACTTTTAGTCGAAATGAGCCTGCACAAGTCAAACAAATGATCTGTAACTGGATAGAAAGAAAGACCGTGGAATCCTTTGTCATGAACCGTGTGGGAAAGAAGTGGATGGACCGGTTGCTAGCCTACAAGACTTGGTTTGATGTTGCTTTGTTTCTTATGTTCTCTGTAATTTTTCTCAAATTGGATTTGATTGGTGTTAGTACTATAGTAAGCTTAGTCATGTGGATAGGGAATGCCCCTACACTTTCTAGTTCTTCTGGTTGTAAACCTTGCTGTTTTATCAATTGAATGAAGTTCTTTGCCGTCCAAAAAAAAAAGTCATTGTCATCTTCTACTGCTACATCAACCTTCTTCGATTTCTTGAAGCGAGCTATATCGTAATGATCGGGTTTCACATTGGGACAAGTATCCTTCAGTGCTAGAGGGGAGGGGACCCAACTGAACTAGGTTGTTCTACAATTTGGGAGGCTGAAGTGAATCAACCTATATCTCAGTTATCTTGATTCATTAAAGAAGAATATGTCATTCCAATTTTCCAGCTTTCACTTTTCATTTTGCTCTACATCCCAAACATCAACCGGTGTGCTCCAAATATGTAAAAATGTAACATCATAAAGATAGTGCACATCCTATAAAAAATTAAAAACAAGAATTTCTAAAAAAACATAAAATACAAAATTTTTAGCCAATAGCAAAATCATGTGAAACTGTAATAGATTTAAAAATGAGGTACTTGATAGGAAAACTTGAAGGACAGGAAATCACGTAAAATTCATTTGGAAGCAAAACTAAGAAAGGATTGTGTGAAAAATAGAAAGAGAAGCTCACATCGGTAATTTCAGATTGAAAGAAAGAAAAATTCCTAATAGTATAGAACATTTTGCTTTCATTGCACAAAAAAAAATTGCAGAAATTCCCTAAAATTGCAAAAGAAGCTAAAATTGAGACTCGCTTGAACAATCAATGGCTCTAGAAAGAAATTTGCACTCACGAAAAATGTGAATCGAAGATTGAAGTTAACGAGGAAAGTGTCAACACCAGAGATGCAAGAGGGAAGTTGAAAGTGGAGAAAAAGGTTTGCACAATAAACAATAATGAGAGTGATGAAAACGAGCACACAACAATGGCACCATTTTGAAGCTCTCTGCACCATTATTGATCACACAGAAGAGAACTTCATAAAAGAATGATAAATAAAGAGATAGATAGTAGGGGATTCTAAAAAATGAAAGAAAATAATTGATAACTCTTAGAAATAAGAATTATCTAAGCTCTTTTGGCATTGAATCATGCAAGTCCAATAGTAATTTGAGTCTTTTATGTTTAGAAAGTGTAAATATTTTGTGCTTAATGTTCAAAACAATTTTGTGGCACCTTGAGTGCCTTTGTGAAGTTTTAATGCCTTTTAGTTTAGTTGTGCAAAATTATTTTGGAATGAGCAGAAGCTGAATTTGGGTGCCATAGCACCAAGGGAGCTTGTAGATTTTGAAAGAAACAAAGCTCGAGCTGAGTTACTGTGAGATAAAGCAGTGTGCGTGCACTCCAAGTACTATCGGGTCACACTCCAACATGTGGCCCCATGTTGTCTGCGCTACAGGACAAACTGTCCCTAATTGGATGGGCTAAGGACAATGCATTTCCTTGTACCTTGATTTTTGGGCCCATTTGGAGTGTGTATTTAAGGGAATAAACCCTAAAAGGAAGACAGGCTGGTACACTAATCCCTAGGTCATTTCTGTCTCAATTTCTGAAGCTGCCGCAAAGTACTTCTCCATTTCCATTTTCCATTTTCACCCTCGTCCATCATCTATTTTCCACTGAGTGAAGCAAGCTGTTACTGGAGCTAATTGGACTATCTCAAGCACTGCAAAGGAGTACAGCAGAAAGATATTGCTGTAGTGAAGGTCTTCTCTTCTTGACAGAGAATCTGGAAGCCTTCCTACGTGCTCTAATTACCTCTATTTGTAACCATTTTTTACTGCTAAGTTTAAGTGTCATGGATATGTCTTTTAGCACCTGTTTCTTTGGTTTTGTAATTTTGCTCAGCATGAGCTAATTACTATATGCTAGGATGATTTGAAATTGTTACAAACCCTCGTTGGTGAAGTTATGTGAATGACGATTTGCACTTTTATCACATGTGAATTACTGTTATATGCTGAATTTGAGATTGATCACCTTAGGTTCAGCACTTGTATATTTGATACTGAAAGGGTTAAATATGTTGAATCCATGAGGTAATATGGGCAGTATTGGTAATGGACACATTAACCACTCTTGATTAAAGTAGATATAGGCAATCAAACCCATAGAATTGATCTGAGTCACACTTAGAAGACAAAGAGGAACATAATGAGGGCTTAGACATAAGGAACCATTTACTTAACTTTGGTGAAAGTGACTGAAAAGCACACACATTAGCACTCTGCATTCAGGTGCCATAGCACTCATTCACAGCACCTAGCCAACTTGGTGGAGTTACAATGGATATGATTCCTAGCTGTTTTACTCAATTAATCTCATACAACCTGTGACTGTTTTATTCTCTAATCACTTGTTTACAATCAATGTTATTATTCACTGCATGATTCCACAAATAATGATAATTTTTAGTTCTTATTTTTATTTACTCACTAGCTTTCTTACATAGCCTAAAACTTGTGAACACTACTAGAAAAATCAATTTTAGAGAGGGATTTTAGAGAGGGATACTTATCCGTCGCTAATAGCGACGGATTTGGTGACGGCTATCAAAGTTTTAGGAAAACTTAATTTGGGTCACGTTTGTGATGGATTTAGCGACGGAAAAATTCCGTCGCTAATTTTTTCGTCACTAAATACGTCACAAATTGACTAAAATACGTTTGGTGAAATCCTTCTCTTAAATTTTCGTCACTAAATCCGTCACAATTAGTGACGGATTTAGAAATCCTTCTCTGATCTTTTAACTTATCACCCTTCCCCTCGGTCTATCCCAAAACTTGGCAACTCTGCAACGCTCTGTCTGCAACTTAGAAATCCCTCTGTCTCTGCAACTTTCATCTCTGCAACGCTCATCTCTCTCACTCGCAACTCCAAACGAAGGAACATGGCATTTCCAAACGAAGGAGCTTGAAAAAGAGGAACATGGAAGATCCTTCGTGAATGGCAGTCTCTCTGCACGCTGATCTCTGTCTCACTCCCAACTCTTGTCTCCTCTCAGTCTCTTAGATCTGCCTGAGCCTCATCCTCTCTGCCTGAGCCTCGTCTCCACCGGACCGCTCCTCTCCTCTCTCTGCTCCGACCGGTGACCGCAAATCAGGAATTGGTGAGCCTAGATCCCCTTTCCCCTTTTATCGAAACCCTTATAGCTTTGCTATTTGTTGTGCTGCATCGATGCTTTGCTTCTTTCTTTGTTGTTTTTCTTTGCTTTCTTTGCATCTTTGCTTCGTGAGACTGTGGTCTCTGATTCGATTATACTTCGCTTCGCTTTCTTCTTTGCTAATTTTTAAAATTGATTTGCTTCGTTGGTGCAGCAATTTTTCAGTATCCCCTTCTGGTTTTCTTTGTCTTATTTATAAATATTCTGATTACCCTATTGTTCTTGAAGTTATCTTTCTTTCAACACTTCTATTTTATATATCAAATGCATTGATTGTTTTTTCAATCTGTTTGTAAATTGAGGACTGCTTTTATTCTAAACTTACCTATAAAATTTATGTACATAAATACCTAATTTAATAATTGAATTGGAAGATAAGGTTGTGATGAATTTAAAACTGAAATCATGTGATTAGAAATGTAAGAGTCGGCTTTGATTTGGCTGGGGAAATATGCACAAAGAAAGTAGTGCATGTTTTATTGAGTTAATCTAATTAGTTTTCCAGAAGTCAGTTGAGATGATTTAAATCAAATTGGGATTGTTTACAGTTGATGAACAAATTTATGTGGCTAATACAGAGTTGGAGTGTTATAGGGCATTGACTAACATTAACCCTATTCTTAAGCCGATACTAATAGTACACTATACTTGAAGCTCCTATTCATCTGTACTAACTTCCGTAATTTAAGCTTTCTGACTTCCGATTGTTTTGTATTGGTTAGTTTGGTATTCAATGTCTTTCATTGGTCATCATGCAATGCTGTCTAGTTTATTGCCTCTGTCTAGTTCATCAAATGTCTTTGGTGCAATGCTCTTAAGTGGGGTTTTCTGCACTGTTATTTTAATCCGATTGCTATTTGATATACCAAATCAAGTTGCTACTGTTGTTTTTTCCTCGATTAGCTTAATAATTAAGTTCTTTTCATAAGTCTCTGCCTTTGATTTTGAATATAAAAGGATCATTGCTCAAATATTTGCTTTTTCGAAAAACAAAACAATTAATATTCATTTTTAGTTTTAGAAATATTCGTAGTAACCAACCTGACGCGTCCCTTGCGTATGCACGCCCATGGGATTAGTTTATTTTTAAAGATTTTGTAGTAGGTATTTTATTTTAAAAAATAAATTCTTTAATTAGAAAAAGAATGTAAAAAAAATGGTAATTTTGAACCCAAAAAAAATAAATAATAAATTGGTAATTTAGAGAAGGAATTTGTCCCTCACAAATTAGGAAAGGTTTATTTTAACAAATCCCTCACTAATAGCTAGGGAAAATACTCCTCACAAATCCCTCACAATTAGCGACGAAAAACATCCCTCATAAAGGGGAAAATCCCTCGCAAATAGTGACGGAAAAATTCCCTCACAAATAGTGAGGGAAACAATCCCTCACAAATAGCTAGGAAAAATACGGATTTTTTTCTAATCTGTTCCTATTTTTAGCGACGGAAAATATATATTCCTCACAAATAGTGACGGAAAAAATCCCTCACAAATAGCGAGGGAAAAAATCCCTCACAAATAGCAACGGAAACATATTTTTTGCTCTAATCTGTTCCTATTTTTTGCGACGGATACAATAAATTTGTGACGGACAAATTCCGTCGCAGTTTGCGACGGATTTAACTTTCCCTCTCTAATTTTTTTGCGACGCCAAAATCAGATACGAATCTGTCTCCGTCACAAAATTCCGTCACTAACAGTTTTGTGACGGATTTTTAATAATTTAGTGAGGGATTTATTCCTTCGCTAAAACTGATTTTTCTAGTAGTGGAAAACAATTAATCAATCCTCGTAAAAACGATCTTGATTTACTTTTTACTACTTGTTGCGATTGTCTATACTTGCACAACTGTACCTTATTTTACACAACAATAATCAAACAAACACAAAATAAACAATAGTAGAATATTGTAGCTAATGCATAGTTACAAAGCGTAGGATTAGCTACTAATTTTACCTGTAGTTCAAATTCTGTTTTTCCTAGTCTTATTTTGCTTGTTGCATTTGATAAGAGGGGAGCTTGTTCCCCTCCTCTAGTGCCTTATTGGTTGTGTTTTCCACTCCTTTCTATCAAAAAAAATTAAAAATTAAAAATTCTTGTAGTGGATAAATTGAATTAATCAGAATATAAAAGCATAAATCGGGATAAAGATACAGATATCGGTTGTGACAGATGGACATAGAAAAAAACTAAATGAAATAAGGGAAAAAAGATGAAAAAAATCTATTCTATTCTAAACTGTTAAAATTTAAGATAAAGAAAAAAATCCTTAATTTGTGGAATTGTAATCCTTGAACAAATCAAACTAACCCTAACCTAGCATATTAACCTAGCATGTGAATAAAGTGAGTTCCTACTCGTCTTATCTGATCATTCTTTTTATTCCCAACTTAGAGAATATAATTTACTTCCCAGACTCACCCACATATATCGTATGTATCATAGGTTTGTGGCCGCTATTGCTCACAATTGTTGCGTTGATTTTTCTTTTGCCAAAGGTGCCACATGAATAGCCTGATTTCATTTATTCGGTTTTTCAATTGACATTGTTATTATTGTTTTTATGTATAAAGTTTTGCGCATCAAGAGTAATGTTATGAGTCCCACATTGGGGAGTCTCACCTATTAAGTGGAGTTTATAAGCTTAAAGATTCTCTCACCTAATAGATGAGTGAAGCCGCCAAAGGGGAGAGTCCATCCCAAAAGACTAGTCTATTAGGTGGGAGAACCCTTAAGCTTATAAACCTGGTAGGTGACACTACAAGAATTTTCGTCATTACGGCCGTCGGCCTCGGGGTCCTCGATAGACGGCTTGGCTGTCAGAAAGTCGTCACGTGACCGTCGGTAAAATCCACGAAAACAACCATTTTTGCTATTGTACTTTACCGACGGCTAAGCCCACTGTAAACTACAAATTAAAATAAAAAAAACATAGATCAGTTTGATGCCATGCCTTCATGAATACATTAATTGTCAATATGACTTGAATTCCTCATTGGAGGGCAACCTCAGAATGATGTTTTAAATTACATCAATCAGTTTTGAAATATCATATCCAGACCAATAACCTTTGTGTACAATGGGTAGGATATTATCATTTATGAATAACAAAATTTCTAAATTGTTGGTTCAAGAAATCTTGTGCAGAGCAATTATGAAAAGTATATATATGTGATACGATCTACTTTGCAAACAATGGCTAGAATTGCGTCTGTTTGTTATATGGTAATTTTAAGGACTCTCAACAGATCCTTCAAAGTAGACATGACCATTCTTTAAGGTCACATAGTTACTATGTTAAAGTGACTTTACAACCTGACATAAAGATATTACTGAGCCCTTAAATCTTATTACTAATGGATCAAATTCCTCAAAGTTGTCATGCTGCATTTTGGGTCACTGCCCATTCCGAAAGTGCATTTCAAACTTATGTGTTGTCTGCTTTATGTGAGTTTACTCTGATTTCTATGACATATCATAATTAAATTTTTCTAATTTGATGCAATGTTAAATCGACAAAGGGATAGAGGGACATCTTACATATTTAGTGAGATATTACAGTGGTCAATGTACCAAATGTCCCCTTCAAACTTATGTGTTGTCTGCTAATTCAAATGATGAGATGTAGAAATAGGCAAGACTAATCCATTTCAATGGCATTTATCAAGAAACCAAATGATTTAACACACTATATTAACACGTATTTCAAATCAATTGTTTCCACAGAATTCATTTTAGTGTAAATCAACACACCAAACACATGTACTTCCAAACCATATTTTCAAAGAACTTAAAGAAAACATAGATCATCCAAATGATATATAGAAAATGAGAACCTATCTGAAGGTCTTATGGTTATCCTTCACATAAAGGAAGAACTCCCAATGATACATTGAGATTCAACTCATTCTCAGCGATAACAATTTCTTCCAATTGGAGCTCAGTGGAACTCATAATTAAGCAAACATCACACATGGATTTAGGGGGGTTGGGGGCAGCCATCCAACCCTATTTCAGTCAAACCTCATACAAGATCAGAATAATTAATATACAAATTATTAATCTAACCAATTTAAATAATCAATCCTAGCACACCCTAAGGGAGGTTTTAGAGGAAGTCTATGTTACCTCTAATCCCAAAATTAGGGATTTAAGCTCCATTGTTCTTCTTCTTCTTCAATCATGATGTTCCTTCCTTGTTCTTCACTAGTTCAACACATGCAAGATGGTCTCCTCTTTGATTTTCGAGTTCCTTGCCCTAACCTCCATGGAAGTGGCTCCTCAAGCTCCAATCTTCATCCTTGAAGCTTTAATTAATGGAGGTGAAACCTCCATCTTCTTCTTTCCTCTTCCTCCAAATCAAGCATCCATCTCTGTCTCGGCCTCTCTCTCGATCTCTCTCTCTCTCTCTCTGTTCAGCCCCTTTCTCTCTCTCTCTCTCTCTCGCTCTAGCCACCACGAAGGGTGGCGCAACCGCCTCACTGCGGCCTCATGGAGAGGCTGAGCTCAGCCCCTTTCCTCTTCTCCCTCTGTTGCCTCCCCTCTTTTTCTCTCCTTCTCTTTTCTTTCCTTTTCTTCTTTCTTTCTTTCTTTTTCTGAAACAGGTCACGATGGGGAGGGGGTGAAGAGGAGATGAGAGAGTTCTAGGGTGTGTGAGGGTTAAATGAGGTGTATGGTGGATCAACGTTCATATTTTTACGTTAGCCGTCGGTAATTCTGAGAGGGATGTCGTCTGTAATGCAGGCGGCTTAGCGTCGATAACGTGGCCAAAAAATCACCAGACATATTTTTACGTTACTGACGGCTAAGTCGTCGAATTCTGACGACATAAGCCTCTGTAATTACAGCTGGCCGTCGATGCTGTAAAAATAATTTCGTGGCGATTTTTTTCGTTAGCGGCGACAGCGTCGGTAATTAAAATATTACCAAGCGAATTAAAGTAGTCGGTAAAATTCCGTCGGTAATACGCACTTTTTTTGTAGTGTGAGGCTCCCCAATGTATTGTTCCCTTTGAAGAATTAACAAATGAATGAAAGAATTTAATATTTTTAGCTTAGCTTTTCTTATTCTCTCTTCTTCTTCATAGCTTAGAACCCTAATTTTTCCATAGTTGTACCACTATCCTAGCAATTTGGTGCTTTCATTAGCTTACTCAACCCCCTCTCATGGCTTATCCTCCATTTTATTCCTCTTTCACTCCTCCATTTTATTCCATCGTTCCACCTCCATCGCCTAATCCATATGGTTATGGATATTCAAGTTACTACAACCATGAACAGCAACCTCCTCTTCCTTATTCACAATCTCAACCTCCTCCTCCTTATTCACCCTTCCCTCCTTATTGTCAACCTCCTCCATATCAACCTATAGATGTTATTCAGAGATCTTTTGATGAAATACTACAAACTTCTCAGAGATCTTTGAATGAATTCACTCAAATTTGTCAGAAATCTAAAAATGTCTTAATAGCTTCACAAGAGTTAATCAAAGCTTCTCAAAATTCTATCAAAGAATCATTTGAAGCATTTTGCAAGGTGTTTCAAGATCATTTTCAAGAAGATGAGGAAGATCCAGAAGAACCAGTAGAAGAAGTTGAGACGTTCATTGTGGATTTACAGGAGGAGCAATATTTGAACTCTGCTCTCACAACTCAGGCCGAGTCTCCCCTCCCCATGGTAAAAACCCCTTCTAACTGTCTCTTACAATTATCACAAAATACCATATTTGAAACCCCATTCCCCACCTTTAAACCCAGAATTTCTAGTACTTCCAACATCATTAACCTTACTGCCTAAAGACTCAAAAAGTGAGGAACGATTTGGTACTGATACGTTTTTTCTTCCATTAGCTGCCTGTAATACTGCGATCCCCACCCTTAGTGATAGTGGAATTTTTGGTCATGGGAAATTCTAAGTTAACTGGGAACCTGTAAGGCCTCTACCACCACCTGAACCACCAGATCGGACTGGGCAAACAGCGGTAGAACTAAAGACCCATCTCAAACATCACAAAACAAATTCTACACCATCAGATTCCGCTGGTGATAGATCAAAATATAGACCCATCTGGACCCATTTCGCACAACAGATCTACACCATGGGACACTCCATCAAGCTTGCAGCGAGTTGAGAGCCAGCTGTCCCCAGCTTGTGTGAATTCTAAACCTGCAAGTGATGCACCAGCTGTGCGCAACTCTCCGCCGTTAGATCTCCCAGGGCTACCTGTGAGGCAATCTCAGCCATTCACTAATAGCACAATCTATGTGCTACTCTCTCACTAGCCATCAGCTTCACAATTGTTGCCAACTGATTCGCGCACTACACCCACAACGCGGCCCGCTCTGTCACACCATCAAGCAAGTGTGCACCATTTGTTTCCAACTTGCAAAAATTCTGAGTTCAGCAACGTTTCCCAAGCTTTAGATAACCAATGGTCACACAAAGGCGCATTTGAGCCGTTAATTGCGCACCAGTCAGAGGACACGCCATTTACTCCACGAAAAATATTCATTGGTCCCTTCTCTGCACCCTCTCACGCGCCTATTCAAGTATTGAGCCAGCTGTTTCTTCCACTTATTTAATGTTGAAACGGATTTCCACGCGCTCAAATTTTTTTCCTCCTCTTCACCCAAATTTTATCTGCAACATGCATGCGCCAACATTGATTGCATCGGCTCTCTCTCTCTCTCACTCATCACAATCCAAGCCACTGCCAACAAGCCCAATTTTTGTGCTTTTAGTTAATTCGGCAGCTTTTCCTCTTTATGCTTTTTAAGGGCCTTACAATTCACTGGAAAAGACACTTGGTTTCCCGCAAGAAGCATACAATTACAAAAGGCATGTAGTTGGAATGATTTCTCTTAGAATGCAACCTACATGTTTAGAATTTCAAATTGATGTGCTTGATAATTTTGGACTTAGTGAAAACTATTATGCTTCATCAATGCACTCAATTATAGAGAAGTCTGATGGAACATTTTCATTCTTTGGCACTGAAGCTGTGTCATTCAAACAGTGGGACCTAGGCAAATTTTGTTCAAGGACAAATTTTTACAACCTTGAGGACAAGGTTGGTCTTGATGGGGTAGGCAATGATAGTGGGCCTTTAGTTGATCCAGTCCATGATTTAGATTTAGAAGCCCAACTGAAAATAATTGTTATTTTTATTTTAATTTCTAATGTTTTGAATTTTATTATGTTCCCTTAAGATTATGACACATGGAGGGCTAGCATCCATTTAGAATAGTTTATTAAGTGTATTGTTCCCTTTGAAGAATTAACAAATGAATGAAAGAATTTAATATTTTTAGCTTAGCTTTTCTTATTCTCTCTTCTTTTTCATAGCTTAGAACCCTAATTTCTCCATAGTTGTACTAGCAGCCTAACAAGTAGTGAAGTTTTGTGTATCAAGAAGACTAGCAATACATAATGATGTGATGTACGACTTTTACGAGGATGAGAGGAGAGAATCTCAATTTGTGACTGAAAATGCATAAGCTGGGAGGGAACATAATTGACAAGATGCACGGGTCGTGATGACGCCTTTTGGCACCTAGGTGGTTAATGAAAGCCTTGCCCCACCACCTCGTTAAAAACTTCAATGGGGATGAAGCTACTGATTATCCTATTTGTATGGAAGAATTCAAGAATTGGGAGTTGATTCATCCTTTTGGATTGCATGCCCATGAATTTCATTTGTCCTATCTCAACTCCAGGTTACTCAATGGAAAAACTACTTGTCCTATTTGTTGTGAAGATTTGTTAACTACTGTGTGTACTACTAAAAGTATTGTGAAAAATCATGGTCAAATACATTTGATGTAGTCCCGATCATAGTGACGTTGTGGTCATATAAACATTAAAAAAACATGATGTAGCAACCATAATTGCTAACGTATTTGAAACCATGCTGAAGATTTACTATTTTTGAGCAAATAAAAAATGTTTATCATTTAACAATAATAAGAAACATATAAGACCAATTCCTGTGAGCCAACAATAGGTATGTGTTTCATTCAGGGTAAGTCATTTAAGATTATAGTTTCAATTATAATTAAGAAACTAAAGTTGGGGCTAAGCTCTCGTGGTTATTTCACAAGTAAAGCCCGTTTTCTTTGTCTATTATGATATAAAGTAATTGATTTTTGGCTTAAATATGATTTTAGTCCTCCAAATTATGTCAATTTCTGGTTTTAGTCCCTCCAAAAAAATTTCGTCAGCTTTTGGTGCCTCATGTTTGTAAATGTATCAAATTAGTCCCTCCACGTAACTCCGTCAGTCAGAAACTCCACGTGGCAAACAGAAGTCATGTCAGCACATGCCACGTGGACCATGGCAGCTGATTCACCGTTTTAGTACTATGATTTTAGTCCTCCAAAATATAACAATGTTCAGAATTGGTCCCCCAAAAAAAATTTGTCAGTTTTTAGTCTCTCGTATTTGAAAATGCATTAGCACAAGTCCCTATTGTTAATAGAGTTGATGAGTTATCATGTCGGAGCTCCAGGTCACCACCTTCCACGTAGGTCACTAATCATATGTGTCATGTCATGTGTGCGAGATACTCCGTGTCACCCTCTCATATCAGCCACCCTCTCCCTCGGGTTAAATAAAACTCTAAACCTCAGCTTATCAAAACAAACCCTAATCCCCAATTTTAAAAAGGCAAGTGAAATCATTGATTGCAACTTGAAAATTGCCCATTTTTCACTATAGGCCACCTAAGGTTTTCTTTCCCTGTCTTGAGCCCCTTCACCTACAAATTGTCCTTAAACATCATTTTAGTAGTGACCCCCACTAATACTAACCCAACATATAACACTCTTATCCCATTTATATTATCCCATAATTGCAAATAATAATAATAAAAATAACATTTACATCAGAGCACAGTGGAAGAAAATAACTTTTTATTATACATCAAAGTTTGGGTACATACAAGGGTTCTCTCCTAGGAACCACCAAAAGAATAATATACATGCATACAAAAACCTAAAAGGGTATACAAAAGTACCACTATTAGTCAAAAGATACCATCGTCCTACCAAGGGACCTCCTACTTCTGACAATGTCTAGGAATCCAGTTGAAGGGAAGGTCAACTCTAACTTGCGTCGCACCTCCCTAACTCCAACACTGTCACTAACCATACTAAAAGAACCAGAAGATGAAGCAGCAATGTGTTGTTGCCTAGGTCTAGGATCATGCCACATGCGGTAGAACGGTAACCGCTGCGCAATTCTAAAATTACCAACAAAAGAGCCCCTCGGTGAACCCAAAAGACGAAAGAAGATGCTGACGAGACCCGCGTAAATGACGACATGGCAGTTGTAATCAATCTCCCAACACTCCCCTTCCATGTCATGATAATACACCTCGAAATCACCCTATACCGGGATGCTCGGCCCCTCTATCATGGTCGGGTGAAAATAATGGGACATCTTCAGGCTCTTGAGAATCTTCAGTATCTAAATATGCATAAATATAGAAAAGGAAACAAACAACACAAAGTATGGGAGATAAAAACACACTATACACCAAGAAAAAGGGAAAGTAGAAGAATATAATATGTGAAAGAATAGGTCACACATCTCCCGATCAACTATTTGGATTATCACCTAACTACCCATGCTCACGCATCTCAAGTATATATATATATATGTGTGTGTGTGTGTGTGTGTGTGTGTGTGTGTGTGTGTGCCCACACAACTTACTTTAATCGAAGCGGCCCCACTTTAGCCTTATATTTTTCCTCCCATCGACATGTGGGTAGATTTAGTCAGCTGAGCATCCCCCTATCCCGCTCATCGTACCCCTAAGAGTGTATCCTTGTTCCCCAATTCCGACGTTAGGAACATGTGTCGGAGCGGTACTCAGGATCAGCACTATGGACAGTGATACAACAGTACTCCGTCAGGATAACCAGGCTACCTAACGACCCGACACAATGGCGGCCAAACCATTAGTCACCTGTGGAATAGAGCCGGACCCAAATTAACCCCAAGGACCGACGTGTCCTGTACTGACTGTATCGTGCCCGCACTCTAGCACCTGACCTCGTACACATCCTACGTGCACGACGGTGGATTTCAATCATATGATTATTTACTGCTCTGCTCCCAACAACTTATCTTAAACTCAGCCTATCAATTTGTTACATCTCATCATCCCAATCCAAGGTTTAAAGTTTATTTACTAATTAACCCATGTTGTCAATATAAACATGTAATAAAACATGTAATACTACAACAACAAGAACTTAACAATATATCTACAAATATCAATCAACTGCTATCAACATATAAGCAACACCTAGCGTCACTCAGGTGACCACCTACCAGCATATTATCAAACAATACATACAATCATCAAACAATTATAAGTTGTCTACCCTAAGGTTTTTACACAACACTATACCTATGGTAGATGGACTAACGACTACTATCCTTAGCAGTCGTAGTCACAACACCCTTCCTAGGGTGTTGGGGCATCAACCCCTAGTAGGGCTTGGGCCACCCTACTTCCCTACTCTATACCTATCCTATTCCTGTTATCCCTAGCGTATAGGGTCCAGATCTCCCCATACCTAGCTTAGAAGTCAGCCGCTGTCCACGTCCCGTCGTGCCTCCAGAACTCCTCCACGCACTCCCAAAGGATGCCTTGGAAGAAGGTGAGGAGAATGGAGGGGGTGGGTCCTATTTATAGGCGAAATAGAGAGCTCCACCTTTCACCACCGCCATGGATCACGTCGCGATGAACACTATCCAGAACGTTCTATGTTTCTCTTGCACCGACTTAACCACCAGCGTGTGTCGCATCGCGATGCTTCCTTCCATCGCGTCGCAATGGACGTGTTCTAAAGATTTCTTGTTTTCTTTGAATTCTAGGGTTTTCTATAGTATTCTTGGCCTCTAGGTATTTTAGATTTTTTCAAATACTCCTTTATTCATTTGATTTTCTCAGGATGCCACACAACACACCACTTATGTGGGAAGGGGTGAGATTTTACTATTAATTAACTATTTTAAATCGAATAATTTAAAAAAAAAAAAAGATACCTTAATCGTAACCCCTATTTCCATCACCTCTCATCCTCATATGTAACAACTATATTCCGACACCATGAACACATATCAATCGTAGACCCCATGAATAAACATGAAAGAGAAGGAAAATGGGAGTGATTTAAACCCTCCTCGTCATTCGGTTATCTTCATCACCGCCATGAATGGAGGCTATTTGTAGTGTCGTCCCATCTAGCACCGAGTTGTCTCATCCAGTGAAATCTCACCCTCTTTTATTTGTTTTTTAACACCTCCCCATTCTCTGCTGCTGTTTCCTCTAGTTCCATGATTGGGTTGCGGTAGAGACATAAAGAGGTGTGTTTGGTTGATACTCGTGGTGGTCACACTGGGATGTTTAAGGGTAATTTGCATGTGATGTGGGTGAAAGGATGGGGAAATAAAACCTTTGGATGTCTGCGATGAAATAGGGGCAGTTTCCAGGTTGCATATCAATGTCATCACTAACTTGTTTATAAATTGCGGATTATGGTTTTTTTGGTAAGTTGGGGATTAAGGTTTTATTTAACCCAAGGGAAAGGGTGACACGAAATATCTCGCACACATGACATGACACATATGATTAGTGACTTACGTGGAAGATGATGACCTGGAGCTCCGACATGACAACTCATCAACTCCATTAACAATAGGGATTAGCGTTGATACATTTTCAAACATGAGGGACTAAAAATTGGCAAAATTTTCTGGGGGACCAAATCCAAACATTGTTATATTTTGGGGGACTAAAATTATAGTACTAAAACGGTGAGTCAACTGCCACAGTCCACGTGGCATGTGCTTGCCACGTAGAGTTTTTGACTATCGGAGTTACGGGGAGGGACTAATTTGATACATTTCCAAATATAAGGAAACAAAAACTAACGAAATTTTTTTAGGGGGACTAAAATAAAAAATTGACCTAATTTGGAGGACTAAAATCATATTTAATCCTTGATTTTTTTAACTCGTTTTTCAACCTTTCAAGAAAATATAATTTTTTTTTTGATAAGCAAAAATTTATTAAAGACGGGAGTACAAGAGGTACTCCGAACCCATATTTACAAATTGTCTGGGGTGGAAGTGCCTCGTTAAAACCTCTCAATGCCAAAACCCAGTGAAAAAAATACCAAGAGAGGAAAAATAGTACACCTTCCAACCCCACAAAACAGACTAACTCATCACGTATGCTTGCCGACACAATTCAGCATTACAAAAAAAGAACAAACGTGACACAGCATCCCCACACATCATCGTACAGACCACAGGCCAATCAACCACCTATTACAAATTTGCACAGCAAAACTAACCAAACACAATGATGTTCCCAGGAGGACTAAGTGAAGACCAGACCAAGCAAGCAGCACACACCACCAATATATGCGGTCCAAGTTGTGAGATTTATAGCCTCAGCAAGAGAACCAAGCAAGCATCACACACCACCAATTTATGCGAACCAAGTTGTGAGATTTAGATGCCAGTTATATCCTTAGCAAGAGCTGCACCCATGTTGTTGCATCATGAATTGAGCTTCCGTCACTTTGGTTTGGAATCAGCATACCATATCAAACGTCAGATCATTTTTCAGCCCCCAAGACCACAACTGCACAACTGTCAATGCTTTCAAAACACTCACAGGACCATGGAGCTAGCTGACAGTAAAAAACAGCAAGCATGCCAGCTGTAGGTGCTTAAATTCGAGCTCTGCAATTGGTCGTGGCGAAGATTTAGGATCCTCCAAACTGCGGGCAGATTATTTAAGTAGTTCGAAACACCCAATGGGGCTCATACACCAATCAGCAAACTTAACAGGTGAATTCCTCCCTGCCTTTGCAATGAACCACCCCCAAGAGATGTGTTTAATCTGTGCTACAATTGTCGTGTGCTCAGCAAAGCCTCCATCAAATAGAATACTATTACGGCACCTCCAAAGACACCACACAGCGGCACACCAAATAATATATCTCACCTTATATTTTGCCTTCCCAAAATATTGAATGTTGTGGTGTAGAAAATTATCAACCCCATCAAACAACCACTCACCTTGCAAATCACCCCAAGCCAGAATAGCTTGCCAAACACCAATGGAAAAGGAACAAGAGAAGAAGAGATGACTGATTGATTCAGAGACATTAAAGCAGAGAACACATCATTCGTTGTGGTTGTCAAATATAATACCTCGGCGAAGAAGAGCATCTCTAGTTGGGAGCCTGTTAAGTAATAAACGCCAAACAAAAACAACCACCTTCGAAGGAATAGAAGTTTCCCAAATAGATTTGAAGATATTATGTCAAGTAATATTTACATCAAGAGCATTATTGAACAACAAAAGATGAGAGTAAGCAGATTGAGCAGTGTATACCTTAGAGGGATGAAGCCTCCAGAGCCAGGAATCGTGTTCATCTATAGCAGGAGATGCCCCAGCAAGCAAGGCCGAGAGTTCACAAAATTGTTCTTCCTCCCTGACATTCAAAATGCGTGACCAGGACCAGTTCCAATGCCAGAGACCATTCATCCACCTACCGTGATCCACAACAAAACCATTCGGGATAGTAGCTAGCTGGAATAAAGTTGGGAAAGAGTCTTTCAAAGTTCCTGGGCCAAGCCACCTATCCTGCCAAAAATGCACTATATTCCCATTCCCCAACTTTGCAGAGATTGAATCATTGAACCAAGTAGGAGATGAAGACAAAAGATCACGCCACCAAATGGAGGAGCTGCGAGAGTTAACTTGACCATCCAAAATGCACCGTTTCAAACAGCCGTATTTGAGAGTAAGTAATTACTGCCACGTGGAACCATTATCTTGAAGGCAGCGCCATTTCCACTTGGAGAGCAAACTAATATTAAAGGCCTCAAGATTCTTGACACCCAGACCCCCGAACTCTTTAGGTTTACACACCGTATCCCAACTTACCCAACACGTCTTATGTTTCTCATGACAGCCTCCCCACAAAAAGGATCGTTGTATGCTGACAATCGAGTTTATGACCTTTTTTGGAGCTTTATAAAAGGAAAAGAAGTATACCGAAAGATTAGACAGCACAAAATTTATCAGGGTGAGCCGCCCCCCGATGGATTGATGTGTATGTTTCCAAGCTGCCAGCCGCTTCTTCATAAGATCCAACATCGGTTTCCAAGTGATAGAGTGCCTTGGGTTAGCACCAATAGGAATCCCCAGAAATTTAATGGGGAAGGAGCCAATGCTGCATGGAAGGAAATTTGCAGCCGCCCTCAAGAATCTATCTTCCACATTAATACCGAACAGATTGCTCTTGAAAAAATTCACCTTAAGTCCAGATGCCAGTTCAAACCCTCTAAGAATAGCTTTTAGGCTCCACAAATTCTCCCACGTGGGTTCACACAAGAGAATAGTGTCGTCAGCGTATTGCAGGATTGGAAAAGATACACCTGGGAAAGCATTATAAACCTGCAGCAGGCCCAAATCTACCATCTTATTGACCAGACCTGTCAACCCTTCAGCCGCAATAAGAAATAGGAAGGGGGCTAGTGGATCACCCTATCGCAGACCTTTGCTTACCGTGAAATCCTCTGTTGGGCTCCCATTCAGGAGAACCAACATCGTACTTGAGCATACACAAGCCCGAATCCATCGCCTCCATGTAAAACAAAAGCCCAATCTGATAAGCATATAATCCAAGTAGGGACTGAATCATACGCCTTTTCGAAGTCCACTTTGAGCAGGAGACATTTATCCTTGCGCCTTTTTGCCAAGTCTATCATCTCGCTTGCAATGAGAACCCCATCAAGAATCTGTCTGTTATGCAAGAACGTCGTTTGACATGGGGAGATGATCCTATGCAGCACCTTCCTTATCCTGGAAGCCAGCAATTTTGATATAATCTTATATAAACACCCAGTTAAGGATATAGGATGGTAATCCTTCAAAGACTGTGGATTCTCAACTTTGGGGATGAAAGCGAGAAATGAAGCAGTCACAACTTTAGGCAAGCATGCGTTCAATTGGAACTCCAGAATAAAACCCATGAGTTCATCTTTTAAAAGATCCCAGTTTGCTTTTATGAATGCAAAATTGAAGCCGTCGGGCCCCGGGCTCTTGTTACCGTCGCAACTCCATACAATCTCTTTTAGTTCATCAAACGAAAAAGGAGCGGTCAGTGAATTATTCTCCTCTTCAGAGAGGACACTAAAAGATATACCGTCTAGTTTGGGTCTACGAAAGTCCTCATGTGTGCCAAATGAGTTCTTAAAAAAGCTTGTGACTTCGTTCTTGACATCAAAAACCGAATCCACCCATCTATCACCCACCTGCAAGGCCGCCAATTGGTTCTGTCTCCTCCTGCCTTTCAAACAAGCATGGAAGTATCTCGTATTAGAGTCACCATCTTGTACCCATTTTAATCTTGATTTCTGTAAAATCAGACTCTCCTTAATATGTATCTGTCGCCAAAACTCAGTGGTGAGGAGTTTTCTCTGCTCAGCAGTTACTTCCCCACCATCTATTGCCAATTCATCAAGCTTGTTCAACTCTTGCACTGTATTTTCGATATTTAAATCAACCAAGTCGAATACCTCCCTGTTCCAAATTCGAAGTTTCTCCTTCAACAGTTTAAATTTCTCCTTGAGGACGTATCCTTTCCAACCAGTCACCTGAAAACTGCTCCAACAGTCAGCAACGAAGCCCAAGAAATCCTTGTGTTCAAGCCAACAATTGTTGAATCTAAGCGGTTTGGGTCCCCTGTTTTGTTCCCCACACATTAGCCAGACGGGACAGTGGTCAGAAATATCTCTGCTTCCAATCCACTGTGCGGAAACCTGCCATTCCTGAATAATTGACTCTGAGAGAAGAAATCGGTTTATTCTGCTCATTGAGAAACCATCAGCACTGAACCAGGAAAACCGTTTTCCTAGGACCGAAAGATCCACCACACCTATATTCACCGTGAATTGCCTAAATTCCAGAATTTCAGCATGATTAACTTGGGTATTGTGACCCCTCCTTTCGCTACTATCTAGTACCGCGTTGAAATCACCTTCTATACACCATGCTCCAGCCATAAAGCCACTTTTTGACATACACAATTCATTCCACAGATTCCTCTTCCCCTCCATGCTGCATGCAGAGTAAACGTTAACAATGTAGTATGGCTTATCTGAGTTGTCAAAAGTAATACACAGACCAAGAAAACCACTTCCCCTGAAGTTGAACAAAACTCTGAAAATACCACTCCTCCATAAAATCAACAAACCACCAGAATATCCATCAGAATCTTTTGAAATCCACTCGACATTATGACCCCCCCACAGGTTGATAATGAAATTAAGGTCAACAGAACCACGTTTAGTTTCTTGTAGCAAACAAATGTCGAAGTTACCTTTACTGAGCAAGTTTCGGATCCTCCTACGTTTTGTCGGATCCATAAGCCCCCCCCGTATTCAAGGTGAGAACCTTCATTAAGAACGGGTGTTGGCCTCCCTCTGTGATAGATTCACCTGATCTCTTTCATTCATTTCTTGGATTTTAGAAACATAGAGTTCGTCCTTCTCCTCCCCATTGAGACCCGCAACCTTCAGTTGAGACCAAGTTCTCTCAGCACAGGTGACCTCATACTTCCTCCAGAATGTGGTATTACAGTGGCGGAGGTCAGAGCTTGTGGTTGATTCGCAGCACAAGATAGTGCCCCCAGAGAAGGCGTAGTTTCCCGAAGATGAGGAACCATGATTACGGCCACCCCGCTGGCGACCGCGACCCCTAGTCGTGATGATAGGGTTTCGGATTACCCCGATGAGTTACAGGTCGGCTCGCTAGAATCATCAAGCACATTCGCAGGTGGGTTTACACAAGGGGTTTTGAACCGAGGCCCACTTTCGACAAGCCCATCACCAAAGTTTGTGTCCATAGGATGTGCCTGACCCGTGATGGTTTTGTTGCCACTCGGGTTAAGTGAGGACCCGAACTCGGATGTGGGTGGAGACGGATGCAAATTTCAAGAAAATATAATAATAAGTTTTACACTTTTCCAAGGTACTTGTGCTAATTTGTCTGAATAATGATAATTTATTGTAAATGTTGCTCTATTTTAATTCAATTCAAGTTGATAATATGTCATAGGAGGAACAATGTCTTTAATTCATAATCTGTTTTCAGTATAATTCCTGCATGCTCATATATAGCCCTATTGTCCTGATTATCAATTTAACTAGGAGTTCACGTTCATATTTTGGATATTAAACTGTCACTTCATAAATATTGACATATATAATAGCTTCTTGCCACATACTTGGTAATTGTTTGACTCATGTATCGAAGTACTAAAATTGGGATATCAAATGTTTTATTTCAGAGTTTTCTGGATCATACTCCATATATATATAGTAGGAGGCTAAATTTGAAAATATTGACACGATTTTTTATAGTTACAAACAATTGTTGAATTTGGAAAACTAGAAGCACTCAAATGAAAATATGTAAACTATGTTCTCCATTTTTTACTTAAAGAGGTTAGTTTACTATTTACTATGAAAGAAGATCCCTCCAAAGTGCCAAAAAGATTATCCGATGAACAAACAAGTAGAGTAGGGGGATCATCATGAAATCTGATTACAATAATTTTCAGATTCTCAGTAACGGTCTCACGAAAAATATCCATTTTAGGAGGATTATATCGCAGATTTACAAAGAGATTGAAGAGCTCTTTGGAGTTAACGCTTCATTTTTTTGTAGCTTTTTTGTTTGTTATCTTTATATTTGAATTTAATTTAAAAGGGGGGAAAAAAAGAAAAAGGAAATTTCAGGGGTGACACCATAATTACCGGGCAATTAATAACCAAGGCAAAGTTAATTAATAGCTGTTGAAGGACTGAAGTGAACCTGTTTCTTTGAGGTACTTATGAAGATCACCATAAAAATGGCATGAAATAGCAATTTAGTGAAGTTTAACCTTAAAATTGCGCAAGTTCAGTGCATCAGAACTAAGTTTGTCTAGTGCTAGGTCGGCTTACCACGTGTTATGTGACGAAAACAATAAGCACCAACCTGAAACCTCAAATGATTGTAACCAAAAACTGTGGAAAGAAATTTGGAGAACTCCCATCCCCAACTGTGTTAGGAACTTCTTGTGGAGAGTGGCAAGGAATATCCTTCCCACTAGAGGCAACCTTGGTAAAAAAAGAATGAAGATTGATATGCTTTGCCCCATATGCAGTGAGAAAACTGAAAGTCAGGAGCATCTTTTCATGCAGTGTCCAGCCTTTAGATCCCTCTGGTTTGCTTCCAACTTGGGCATCCATGTGCCAAACCACCTAAACCTTAATTCTTGGTTGTTACAATGGCTATCGTGTACTGAAACTCTAGCAAAGCAACTGTTCTGCATAACTCTCTGGAAGGGATGGAAAGCCAGGAACCTTGTGGTGTTTAAAAACGCAAAATTCAATCCCCTTGAGGTTGCTGTATCTGCTGCTGAGTTTGTTGAAGAATTTAACACTGCAAATGGTCTCAAACCCAAAGCTGGAAACAACAACATCACCCCTATCAGATGGGAAGCTCCCCAACCGGGTGCAATAAAGCTAAATGTAGATGCGGGTTGCTTCAATTCTGGTGAAACCTGCTGGGGAATGATAGCCAGAAACCATTATGGGACTTTTAGCTTTGCAGCCACCAAATCTGAACTGATCAAAGTATTAGTATCCCCTGCGATGGCTGAAGTGCTTGGAATCAGATGGTGTCTTCTTTGGGTCTGTGAACAACAATTGGAAAACATTATTATTGAATCAGATGCAGAAGCTGTGGTCAAGTGCATCCTTGGGGTGTCAAATCTTGCTGAGATTGATCATTTTGTGTTGGATTGTTTAGATACTTTATCCCGCTGTCACAATGTATCAGTTACTAGTGTAAGAAGAGGAAAGAATGTAGTTGCTCATGAGCTTGTTCATGTTGCAAGAGAGCTAGGAACTAGAAACTGGTTTGGAAATGTCCCACACCAGATTTTCAAATATGTTTGTAATGACTCTCTGTCTGTTTTGAAGGAATTATGTTCACTGTCAAAAAAAAAAAAGAGTGCCGATTCCCATTCTATCCAAGCTTTTCTAATTGCATGCTCATCTACTATATTATATTATATAAAATAGAGTTTTGTCACGTGGGACCATGTCACGTGTCAAAAACACAGACATTCTTTTCTCGCCTAAATCTATTTATTTTTATTTTATTTTTTATTATTTTAATCAGCTATTATTAAAGCATAATTTTGAGTTATTGATTATTCATTTCAATTGATATGATAGGAAATGAATAATTTCCATAATGGTGTCGATATTATTTCAAATCTTTTAATTTTGAATTTGAATTAATACTTTTAACAATACTTTTTATTATATTATTAATGAATTTTAACTCTCTCCCCCCTCTCTTCATCCTTTTATTGTCCAAACTTTCTTCTCTCAAATGTATGTCTTCTCTCTTTTCGGTTGTAATTTCAATTCAATATGATGTTATTCGACTATGGAGGTATATTTGATAACCGCTTAGATTACTTTATTATTTTCTCTGTAGTTCAATTCATTTTTTCTTTCTAGAAATTTCTCTTTTAAGTCTTTTGCACTTTTTAAAAACATATAAGCCGCAAAAAAAGCAAACTTCATATGTCATATATATTAAAAAAAAATTACTTTTATAAGATAAATATAAGTTTGCCTTGAGAAAAAAATGAAAAAACGAAACTTAAAATTGGATAGACTGTTTTAGTCGAGTATTATTGAGCAAATATTGCAACTAATGGCATCTTTTTTTTACCAAGAATAATGACATCTTTATAATTTGATTCTGATCAACTACAAAGTTAAAGTATAGACTCATTCAAATTAATCTTATGTTTTACTGTATTATTTAATAATTTGGCATATAGATTATGAAGAAAAATTGAGTAAATATAATTCTTCCACTATTTTTATTTAATATTAGCACATAGTATAAAATAAACATATACTAAAATATTTATAAATTTAGTTGTGCGAGAATTCAAATTCACAAAATAATCACTTAAGTGTTATATAAAAAAAAAACAATAATCATTTAAGTGATATCTTTTGAAAACCACATTGTGTTTACATATAATATTAAAAAAAAGTAACATATTTAATATTAAAAAGTAATTTTCTACATAAACTAATCTAATGATAATTTTTTAAATATTTTTATGTAAAGAAAAAGTTAAATTGTATTTATTTACAATTATAAATGACTTAATAATATTATTTCTCATTTATTTACTACACTAAATAAAATTATATTAATGAAGTCTTATATATTTTAAAATTTTATATAATCGTATTATTTAACTTTTTTTATTCTTAATTCCTAATTCAGTTTTTTTGACGAATTAATTCCTACAATAGTTAATTAATATATTTTTTTCAATTTTCAATGGATTTTCTTTTCTTTATTTTTTATAATTCCATTTATTTTGTCCGATCTATATATTTTACTGCAACTCTAAGAATAATTAATATTAATTATGATCATCCCAACATCATTACTTTCATCATTAGTAGACATATTATAAATCCATATATGTTTACAAAGTATGTTGCGAAATATAAAATTTTGTTACATAAAATATTTTTTCAAAACATATTAAGATTTGATGGCAAATACTTACAATGCATAGAAATGAGAAATTTACAAAAATTTTATTGATATGTGAGTCATAAAAGTAATTATAAATAAAAATAGGATACACTAAGGATAAAAATATATTATAAGAGGATGAATATCTTAAACAAAAACATATTAACCACTATGTAAAGATTTATTGATATTAAAACTAAAGAGTAAAAAATATATTATTAAGAAATTGAATATTTTATATGAATGAATAATAGTATATAAATTACTATTGATGACTATTTTATTAGAAATACATTAATATTAGTATATACTTTTCTGAGATATAGTGTACATGTTTTTGTTTTTATTACTTTCTACTTTTGTTATACTCAACTCTTTTTATGTTTATATTGTACTTCTTAAGAGTAATTTATATGATTTTAATAGGACATATTTATAACTATTAGTGGTGTTTTACAAAATTTTTTTATTTTAAAACTGGGTAGCATGTGTGTGTGTCTATATATATATATTTACTATTTCGTAATAATTTTTCGAAAAACTCATATGTTCTAATAACTTTTCTAATTTTTTTTTATCAAACTTATATTTACCCATTAAATACGTTCAAAACCAATATTGATAACTCGTGCAAGGCACTGGTCAATACACTGATAAAACTATATAGAGGAGCTATTCTTCACTATTCAGCAAGTGGCACGTATCCTCCACTCCACATAAGATGCAAAGATGCTTGCTATAAGAAAACAAACCCTGTTGAAAAGTATACAAAGAACAAAATATGTTAAAATGGAATCAGAAATGTTCCAAAAGAACAAAAGGAGTAGAACATGCATGCTACAAGGAGATGAAACTGGACTTGACCATGAAATTGGATCGATGTTATCCTAGAATAAATTCTTCCCTTTATTTATTTTATTTTATTTTTTCTTCAATTTTTATTGGTTAGGAACAAATTTATTAAGGATTTAAATATAGATACACACACAGCACAGCACATGTACTTTGTTGAGTATAAATTTGTTAACTTTTAATTACAATTTTTTTGACGGGTTTTAAATACAATTTTTAAATTTTACTTCTTAACTAGTGTATTAACCCATGTGATGCACGGGTGGGATTTAAGAGTATCGAGTCACGTAAAAAAATAGCAGCTAAAAATATTTTCAAAACAAAGTAGGAATAAAAGCATAGTCAGGTTTCTTTTTTTGGTTTAACAGCATAGACGGGATTCTAATATAATAACAAATAGTAATATAATTTTAAGGTGAATTCATATTAAAAATTAATATTACAAACTAAATGGCCAAATTCGTGTCAGCAAACAAACTTTTATCGTTTAACGTTAGACAAAACATGAAAAGTATTCAAAGAAAATGGAAGAAAAAAAAAAGATATAAGCTTAGCTATGAGAAAGAGTATAAAAATGACTGAATTCATGTTGCTTATTTTTATTCCTACACCAAAATTGAATAAAAAAGAACGAAAAATGAAAGAAAAAAATAGTAGCAATTGACCTTTTTTAAAAAGAGAAAATAAAGATGAAAAAATAACAATAATGACACAGGTATTCATTTTTGTTTCATGAATATGCGAGTATTTATAAATTAAGTGATAATTTTAGTATGATTCTTTAGTTAATTTCATTTTGATTTAATTTAACTTCAAATTTAAAATCGGATTTCAAATTTATTACGAATTAAATGATTGATAGTGAATGTCAAATTAAAAGCTGACAAATTTATATGTTAAAGTAATAATAAATGCTTATTGATTACACTAACTCAGAATTTGAAAATCATTTAAGAGAAGATATTTATAATTTTGATTATATTTATTAATTGATATTTTGTAATAATATTGATATTAAAATTAAAATAATAAATAGAAAAAATGTTTCAGGCGAGAAAATAATGTTTGTGGTTTTTACGCGTGACATAATCCCACATGGCAAAACTTCATTTTATATAATAACTAGTTTATTAACCTGTGCGATATACGGGTGAGATTTGAGGGTTATCGAGTCACTAAAAAAAAATAGTCAAAAATATTTTCAAAAGAAAGTAGGAAAAAAAACATAATTGAGTTTCTAATATAATAACTAATAATAACAAATAGTAATATGATTTTAAGGTAAATTAATAGTAGGAATTAATGATAAAAGTTAAATAGCCGGATTTGTGTCAGTAAACAAAATTTTATTGTTAAATGTTAGACAAAATATGAAAAGCATTCAAAAGAGAATGAAAAAAATTAGAAGCTTATGACCGAATTTGTTTTGTTATATTTAATCCTACATCAAAATTGAACAAAAAACAACAAAAATGAAAGAAAAAACAATTGACTATTCTAAAACAAGAAAATAAAAAAATAAAAAATAACAATAGTGACATAGATATTCATTTTTGTTTCATGAATATGTTAAAAAAAAATTGCTGAATGAATATGTTAGTATTTATAGATTAAGTGATATTTTTAGTATGATATTTTAGTTAATTTCAATTTTAGTTTGTTTAATTTGAAATTTGAATTCAAATTTATCATGAATTATATTATGAATTATATAATTGATAGTGAATGTAAAATTAAAAGTTGAAAAATTTATATGATAAAAAAAATATTAAATGCTGATTCGTTACATCAATTCAAAATTGACAAGTCATTTAAGAGAAAATAATTATATTTTTGATAACATTTATTAATTGAGATTTTATAATAATATTGATATTAAAATCTTTATCTTTATAATATTAAAAGTAATAGTGTTTGGAAGCATTAATTAGATGGCAATTTGGTCTAATCACTTAAATAAGATATAATAACAGTATTTTAGCATTTAATAATTGTGAAGATTTATTTAAATTTGAAAGAGATTTTAGCAAATAATAATTAAAAAGATTTATTTTAAAATGAAAGAGATAACAAACCTAAATACTACGTATATGGAAGAGAAAGAGGCAACAGAGGTAACCTAAAACAGATTTTTCTCTTGCAGCGTCTTCCTTCTTCTCCTTTGTGTCATTGCTTATTCTCTCCTCAGCGTTTTCTGCGGTGATTTTATTTACGGTAACAAACGTAATCTGCTCATGCGTATCTCTTTCGTCTCTCTTTCTTCTCCCTTTTTTATTTTGATTTTGCAGACTCCCTTCCAAAATTGACGTTGTCTTTCAATGCTTATCTCAACGCTTAATGACAGAGTGAGATTGAAGGAGTACCTATGAGGGGGATGGAGTATGCTTATCTGACTTTTATGCTTTTTTCCTTCCTCCTTTCAATCCTTTATTCCAAGTTTCTAACTTTAGTTTAACTTCATTTCATTTCCCTTATTAAAACGATGAATGTTAATTTGTTATCAACCTGTCTTTGTCAAACGATTTATGAAATGACAAAAATTGAAGGAAAAAAAAGTTTGTTGCTTTTAATTTTTTTAATAATTATTCAATATATATGTAATATCTTTTTTAATAACATTCTGATTTTCTAAATTATTCACTCGATAATTAAAGATTTTTTATATCATTGACACTTTATGAAATGGATCTATATGTATTTTCACTACAAGAAAACACGGGATTACCGACGGCCTAGAGCCGTCGGTAATACATAAAAGCCGTCGGTAATCCAGTTTTACCGACGGATCACCGACGGCCAAAAACTCGTCGGAAATATGGTCGTCGCAAAAGATTACCGACAGATTGTTCTTTACCGTCGGTAATACCGACGGCTACACCCGTCAGAAAATGATGGTGGATTCCGACGGGCAAAGCCTTTGGTAAATTTCTGACGGTGTCGACCGTCGGTCAATCTGAAAAGTTTCCGACGGCTTAGGCCGTCGGTAATCAGAATGTTTTTTTTCAGAAAAATAAATTAATTAATAAAATATTTACTTTAATTAATTTTATTAATAAAATTATTAATTAATAACCAAATTAATTTTATTCTTTAATTAATTAATTAATTTAATTATTTATTTGTTTAATTATAAAAATAATTTATTCTCATATTAAAAAATATTTATTTATTAATTTAATTAAATATTACTTGTAATTTAATTTAATTTAATTATTAATTGATTTCCATATATAAAAATGTGATAACGTAAACTAAAAAGTAAATTAAAAAAAGAAAACATAATAAATAAAAATTTGACGAATAAAAATCAGTAACTAAAATAATATCCAAAGCGAAAAAATGATATCCAAAAATATGAAAAAATATAAGTACAAAGCAGAACTAATAGTCCTGGTACTTCGATCATGATCGAGATGCTCTACCTCATCCGCATCATCGACATGACCATCAAGACGAGGAGGCGAAGGCGAGGCGAGGCGGAGGCGAGTCGATGGAGTAGGGCTGGCGAAGCTAGCATCTGTACATTCGCTCCTGGCGCCGCAAAGACTGAGTCAAAACCTCTGCCGCTTTGGGCCACGGTGCGCTTCAACTCGGCTATCTCCTGGTCATCTGCGGCAGAGCGACCAGTGGCAGCACTACTACTCGACGACGCTCCAACGTGTAGGCGGCGGGCCCCCTTTTTGTAGTTGCTGGCAAGGTCGCCAGCACCATATAGGCGGCCCTTCTTCTTTCCGCCAACCACTTCCGCCCAAACCCTCAGCGGTGTAGATAGATCGTCAGGGCTCTGAGATGGAGAACATGATGAGCTCTAAGATCTAAGCTGAGACATCCTTGCCTCAAACTCCTCCTATTAAACAAACAAATAAGTCAAGTCTTTTTTTTTTAACAAAACAATATAAACATTATTAAAAAAAAATATTTATTATATTTTATAATTACCTGAGTCCGCCTCGAACGGTCATCAACGAAATCACTAGTACTCCTCTTCACATGAGTTGCAAGATGGAGCTCGTGCAACTGAACTTCTCTCCCCAACCTCTTCGACTGTGATTGTATTAATAAAAAAACTTAAATAAAGAATAATAATAATAATAATAATAATAATAATAATAATAATAACAATTTTATAACACGTACAAGTTCAAGTCTAGCTGCGTCTTTGCGCTTTGGCGACAGAACCTCCAGTGTGCAAGCCGCCACCCTTCTCGAGAGGCCCTATTCTTCTTGGCCTTGTGGCTAGTCGCTTTGGAACTCGGGGGTGTTCGGGCGCTACTCTTTGCGAAACTCATCCCCTATCCAAGCTGGTGGCGATCCCCGACGGGCATCTCGAAGCATGTCGAAAGGCGGTGGGAGGCCTTCATATGAAAATTCTTCTCCATCACTCATCATCTTTTTCCTCCCAAGCAACCTCGCTCAGTATCAATATAAGACATTATTAAACATAATTGAAATTTATGAAAATAAAATAATATGCAATAAAATAAAAATTGCGACTTACTGCGAAAGAATTAAACATATGGTCCCGCTCAAAATCCTTGGCGTCCCAGGTGGGCCAAAACTCCTGGTAATTCTCCTCAATTGTTGCTGTGATAGCTAACGCAGCTGGCTTTGAGGGAAGAAACCTGAACAATAAAAACATGTTAAATAAAAAAAATATATATATACATGTAAATTATTAATAACTCGAAAAAATTGCAAATACTTACCCTTTACGGATGGCACGATAACAACTCGGCCATCATACAGCATCTCAAGAGTCTCAGGCTCCTGCCCCTCCCCCTGCTCAAGAACCTCCTCCTGCTGAACCTCCTGCTCCTCCCCGTCCTGCCCAACATCAGTGTGATCAGCTGTATGGCCCGTACTATAATCATGGTCGGACTGATGAGCATCGGCCACCAGATTAGGCACAACATGGGAACTCGAAGCGCCATATGGCTGGAACCAGGTGGGGATCATGTCAATGTGAGGCAAAGGTACCGAGCGATGCCAGTCTGTGTAGGCTGGTGTCGAATGTGCCTGAGTGCGTGTAGGTGGTGCGAGAAATTTGTCTAGGTGCAGGAAGTGTATCAGGCTGTCTTGGCGTAGATGTACTAGGACGACGTGTAGATGACAACGTCGAAAACCCAGTAGGGTCACGCCTAATGATGGTCGGCCTCTGACGACGAGGGGGGTCGAGGGCGATGCCCTTCCCCTTCCATTTACCACCACTGGGTGGTCTGGGGGGGTCGGCTCCTGAACCTCCTGATGCCATAAAAGTCTATAGAGCAATTGAATAATAACAGTCATGAAAATAAACAAGTTATGAAAATAACTGACAAATTAAAATATATTGTTACACATTAATTTCTCAAATTGTAAAAAGTTAAACAATTTCAATCTGCCCATTCTGCCCACTCAATTTCGGCATCGTCTTCAGATGTTGATGGTTCTGCCACTTCTTCATTTAATTCCTCATCCCCATCTACATCTTCATATGTGATTGGATTGTCACGTAGTCGAGTAATGGGTTCCACTTCATTTACTACATTGACATGAGACATCTCATCCACTTGATAAGCCACTTCTTCTTGTGTATCATCTGCTTCAATGCGACCCCGTGGTTTTATCTTTATTGCGACACACCAACCTTGTTTGTCCCTTCGAGTTGATGGATAAGGGACATAATACACTTGTCTTACATGTTGTGCCATGATAAACGGATCAAACATTTGGTATCTTCTGCTTATGTGTATGTCAACAGTATTATATTTTCGATCCACTCTTGTGCCTCTATTTGACGGATCAAACCAATTACAATAAAATAGCACTATTTTTTTAGTATAGTCTAAAGTATTGTACGTCAGTTCATATATATGTTGAATCACACCGTAAAAGTCATCTTCACCTCCATCTGTAGCACCTTTTACATAAACCCCGCTGTTAATTGTTTTTTTCCCCTCTGTTTTCGACTGGGTTTGGAATTTGTATACATTTACAAAGAATGTGTGCCATTCTTTTACACGTGATTTAGGACCATGAAATAAATTCTTCAAGTGTTGGATTTTAGGGGATTCTGCCTCGCTCTACACCTGTGTACATACCATGTGCAAATAAATTATGGTTCCTATTTTCAAACAATATTTTTGTATTTTCAAACAATAAATAATAATAATATATATATGACGACTCAAAAAACATAACTGGATCCTAAACCACGTTGGGAAATATTCATGAATATAGGCAGAAGAGTCTTGTACGCTTGTGGGCTTAGTTAACAAGAATGCCCTGATCAAGTCATTATCAAACAAATGATCAAGAGCAATTGTGGATTAAAGAAACTGAAAGTGGTCAAAATGATACATACGTTAGATACGGTGATACTTCTGCACAGTTGATCAACACGTGAACGTGGGCTGACTTCCACACTTCGCCCGTTATCCAGTTATCCACCTCCTTTCCACCATGACTAGGAAGGCAAAATACTGATAAGGCAAGCGGGTGTCTTTCACCTTCAATTTCTACTTCATTCCTACTATTTGTTGGTGTCAACATGAAGTTCGTAAAATAATGGGAACAGAAATGGATTGTCTCACGGTGTAAGTAAGTTGCACAAATAGATCCTTCAACCCTGGCCTTATTTTTCACCGACCGTTTTGAGTCACCCATAAATCTACAAAATAACAACGTTGATGATAAAAATTGATACATTTAACCCTTCAAATAAATATTTATTTTAGAGAATACTTTATTATAGTACCTTTCGAATGGATACGTCCATCTATATTGAACCGGTCCACCAAGTCTAGCTTCATGCGCAAGATGCACTGCTAGATGCTCCATAGAATCAAAGAAAGCAGGGGGAAATATTCTCTCCAACTTACAAAGAATGACTGGTATGTTCTGTTCCATCCTTATGAGATCATCCTCTGTCAATGTCGCAGAACACAAATCTTTAAAGAATTGGCTGAGTTCAGTCAGTGGATTTAAAACATTTGACGGCAAGGAACTAAATGCAATAGGAAGTAAACACTCCATGAGTACATGACAATCATGGCTTTTCATCCCAATTATGGTTCTTTTGTTCACATCGGCACATCTTGCCAAATTAGAAGAATAACCATCTGGCATCCGAAGTTCTTTTATCCACCGACAGACTGACTTGGCTTCCTCAGCAGTTAAAGAGTAACAGGCTTTGGGTTTCAGGGTCTTCCCATCCGACCGATTCGTCAAATGCAAGTCCTTTCGCCTACAGTAAAGTGGTAAGTCTAGTCTGGCCTTCTCATTGTCTTTTGTTTTTCCTCTGACGTTCATCAGTGTGAGAAAAACATTGTCAAAAAAGTTCTTCTCAATGTGCATAACATCAAGGTTGTGTCTCAATAAATTATCTCTCCAATATGGCAGATCCCAAAAAATACTTCTTTTTGTCCAATTATGCCATTGTCCATATCCTTCAAATCGATCCAATTTGCCAAAATCTGTGATTTTGGGCAATTCCATAACCCTTTCCCAGATCTGTTCTGGTGTCAACATTGGGGGCGGGCCATCTAATTCAACTTCCCCCTTCTTGAAAGCGTTCTTATTCCGTCTAAATGCATGATCATCGGGTAAAAACCTGCGATGTGAGTCAAACCAAGAACTCTTCCCCCCAAATTTCAAGGTAAAGGCCTTTGTCTGCTCCATGCAATACGGACATGCCATTTTACCATGAGTACCCCAACCAGACAACATTCCAAATGCAGGGAAGTCAATAATGGTCCACATCACGCCTCATTGTAAAATTCCTCTTCCGTGCAATTTCGCACGTCACACCACCATTCCACAACCTTTTGAGATCGTCAATAAGAGGCTCTAAATAGATGTCAATACCATCTGTCGGATTATCTGGACCCGGTATAACACAAGTCAAGAACATATAAGGCTTAGACATGCACATTTCGGGGGGAAGATTGTATGGGGTAACGATAACTGGCCAGCAAGAATAAGGTTTCGCCGTGGATTGAACATACGGGGTAAAACCATCAGAGCATAAGCCAAGTCGTACATTACGTGGATCTGCTGCAAAATCAGGATGCACACGATCAAATTGCTTCCAAGCTTCACCATCAGAAGGGTGGCGCAACATACCTGAAGTGCTTCTATTCTCATAGTGCCATGTCATTTTGTCTGCAGTCTGTGGTGATGCAAACATTCTCTGCAGCCTTGGAATAATTGGCAAATAAAACATTGCCTTCACTGGAACTAGTTTTTGCCTACCCGTCCAATTATTAGTATGTGACATATACCTAGGCTCACCACAAAATTTGCATTCAACCGCACCATCGTTTTACCAAATTCATTGTCGTAATACAACATACACCCTCTCACACAACAATCAATCCTTTTAGATTCCAAATTTCAACTTGGACACTAAGCTTTTAGCCTCGTAATAACTTTTTGGCAAACCATCTTTGATAGGTGACGAGTCCAACATCATTTTAGATTCACGAGATCCAAGCACACCGGTAGCACCACGCTTGGACTTAAGAGCTAACAGCCTCACACACATTGATAACTTAGAGTTCAGTAGACCCTTCAAACAACGACTTGTTTGTTTCTAACAATAGATTATAAAATTTTTGTGCTGTCTCATTTGGAAGTTCATCTGTGTCATCATATTGTTGCTCCTTTGAATGACACGTTCACCCCCAAGGCATCACAAACCATATCTTGCATCAATTCAATCTGCTCACCACATCCCGAATCACGTGAATCGCCAAGCACCTTCGCAATTATCACCAACCCCTAAATCAACGTGAGGCAACTTTTCACCATGTCTAGTCCAAATCCAGTAATTAAGCCTAAATCCAACTTAATACAGTTGGTGCATGACCTCACTTGGGCTCTTAATCCTTCTGCAATCGCAATTAAAGCACGGACATCTAATCCCTCCATTAGTTTTGAAATCTTTATGTGCCATTGCGACTTCGACAAAGTACGCAACCCCAGCGCAAAAATCTGGTTTCAAACCCCCTCTCCCCGGATACAACCTATCGTACATCCAACTACGACTCGAAAGAAAATATTCCATCTTCTGCATGTCAAAAAAAATGACAATTTCAGCAGCACGACGTTCTTACAACCGCTCTCTTTCTTTAAATGGTATGACCCTATCCCATTCGAGAAAAAACTTTTTCAGAACTCGTATAATAATCATTCCTTAATTCTCGTATCTTATAGTACTTGACAAAATTTCGGCAGCATTTCCCATTGGTCTCTGAGTACATAAAATGAACGCAGTTATGAACACCGCAATCAAATATGCACCCAGAGAACAAAAGGAAATGAATCGAACCGAAATTTCATCAAATATAAAGATACGAGAATTAAGCAACAACTATTATACGAGTAAAGAAAAAAAAATTTCCCAAACTGTCCGACTTGGACAATTCAAGGTTCAATATACAATGAGCACATGGTATCCTAAAAGAGTATATGCACTCAATAATATATTAAACCTCAAACGGGAAGCTAAGGCTTCTCTCCGATACTAATAACAAATATCAAACATCCATTCGATCAATGATTAACATAACAATTAGACAAGCAGAAGTGACAATGGTAGAATTAAACATGCCATTTATATATATATATATATATATTTCTAAATAATAAAAAATATTTTATTTTCCTTTTTCATTTAATTTTTTATATGATAATTTTTAATGTTGTTATTTTTTATTTTTTTTATTGAAATTTTTTTAATTCTTCTCTTCTTCATATCTTTTTTCATTTTTGTTATATCATATTTTTTAACGATTGTTTCCCTTGTTTCTCTTTTTTTAATTCTGCTCATCTGTTAATTATTTTTTCAATTCTGTTTTTTGAATCCTTCTACTTTTTTAATTATCTTATTTTTCAATTCTATCTCATTTCGTTTTGTTATTCTCTTCTTTCTTTTTTAAAATCTGCTTTTGTATTCTATTGTTCTTAAAAACTCTGCTTTTTAATTATTTTTTATTTTAAATCTATTTTTAATTCTATTATTATTTGTCCTTTCCAATTCAAATCTGCCTTGTTTTTTTGAGCAATGGTTCATTTACTGTGTGTGTAGTTTTATTAATCATTTAGTTGCCACTACATATCTCGCCATATATATAATAATAAATATTTTATTTTTCAATAAATAATAATTATTAACAATTCAATCAATATTGCAATTTTAATTTATATATTTTATTTTCTTAAAACGGAATAGCTACTTATTCATTCAGGGTTTATTTAAACTTATTTTACATTTCATTCAGGGTTTATTTAAACTTATTTTACATCACTTAGCTAAGCTCATATTAATATTCAAATATATCAACATAAAAAATATTCATATGCTCTCTTTATTTTATTTTAATAAGCCTCTAAAGTAATTTATGAATAAATAATCACGCCTGGTTTCTAAAAATAGCTCATTAAATAAATATTTTATTATGTCATTTCAGATTTTGTGCTGAACGTTAAATATTATATGTCACTTTTTAATATATAATTTTATAATTTTATTTATTTCACCTGCTATTTAACTTACGATATATGCCCGCTATTTTACGCTATCCTACCAATTTACGCTACTTTTCGCGATCCTCGATTAACAACACTGGAATTAGAAAATCGACTTGGTCATTTAACTCTTTCTTCCTTGTTCCATTTTTGCTTTTAATATTTTGTTTGGCCTGAAAAGTTGTGTCTTAAGGCTAGGAAAAGATAAAAGCGATGCAGTCTTGTCTACACATTCTATCATGATTTGCACTTTTTAAGCTATCTCATGTTGATTTACTTACATGTTGATAATACTGATGCTGGGATTAAAAGAAATCTAAACTATAAAGGTTTAAGGTATAAATCTATTACAGAGAAGTTCATGGACCATTTCTAAATTATACAATAAAATTGTACTCTTTACTCACAAGCATTGTGACTGATGAGTGATAACAGAACTGGCAGACAATTACACAGTACATATCATTTAGACAATTACACAATACACTTCAAAATCCCCTCTATGGAGAGAACTATGAACGAAAACAAATAAATATGTCGGTGTGGGGGTCAACAGACAACCCTTTTCCACCCAATGAGTTAACCGACATTTCGTTAGAGTGCATACCTAGTGGTACAAGTGGCGAACTGGTGGAGGTGGCGAACTCAGAGGCCTATGAAACCAGTAGATCCAGAAACCCGTAGATCCAGAAACCCGGGAATCCAAAAACCTAAAGAAATAAAATGCAATGTAAAACCCTTGTCACCACCAAAGGAATACAGAAACCCTTGTTCATAAGCAGCAAATTAATTCTAATCACAAGATCCATGTACATGCAGCTTCATGTTCTCTTTCTTATCATACAAACCCCATATACGTAGCTTCGTGATTGGACTTAATTATTTATAGAGTAGAAAAAAAAAGAAAAATAACATGTACGTAGCTAAGCTAGGGGCCATGCCATGTCTTTTGATATCCGATATCCCCATCAAAAGAAGAACCTATTGAACTCCCAAATCAAACTAGCATCATTCTTCTATTGCCATTCATTCACTCATTCATTGATTACATCTACTTTTTTTCCATCTAGCATAATGAAAGGTACATAATGGTAAAAACACATAAAAGAATGAGAAAAGGGAAAACCATGGCAGTTATGAAATGTGGATTCCAAAATTATAAAAATAATCAAAATATGATATAATAATAAAAACTATCAATTAATTGGAAAGCTAAAACTTAATAGTTACTAGCATAAAAGCGAGGTTAAATGAAGGGGGAAAAGATTTATTCAAGTGCACTCGGCAAAGAATTAAGCATTTCATTTCTCTTGAAGACTAAATTGAGCCTTTTACTAATTATGACTTAATGGAGATTTCTATCTTTATGAATCATACACGCTAAAAATAAAGACCTGCCAACAAAGATTTCTTAGAAAAGTACTTGTTATGAAAAAAGTAATGGAGCACTCTTTCAGTACCAATTTTAAAGAGGACAAATTTAGTTGAAACACAGGGTACTTAATTGAGGGATGTACAATATATGAGCCTTAAATATTCCTTTTTATTGTTCATTCTAAATGACAGGAAATTAAGAACGCATGCTTCATCGTATAGATTAATGGATGCTTGACAGCTGACATTTGAAACTGTAAATGTTAGAAAACCACACAAACTGGGTATTTATCATGGCATTGTTGCTGATGAAATAAGGATGCTTGGTCACACTATAGGATGCTGCCTGTACTCCTACAACTTTCTGCTATTTTAAGCAACTGACTCTCTAACGCTTGACAATCTTTGGATCCAATTTGAATCCTTACAACAACAACAAAAATCCCTTTTATTGACTTTTACTCATGATAGCATGGTTGAATAGCTAAATAGGAAATGGTGATGGAAGAGGGAAGCCACGACTGTCCAGTATAATTGATCAAATAAAATCCCAATGGAATCACCACCTAAAACAAACCATAGATAAATCACAAATATCAATCGATCCCACAATGACCATGTGTATTTAATTATTTTGTTGTGCCTCATGCGATATCAGAGTTATCGACATGAATTATGGCAACATCTCCCGATTAGTACATGGATGAAATGATAAAAACTCCATCCTCTGAAGCAATATTGTATTACAGATCTATCTTATTGAAATAAAACTAAAATAAGCATTTCAAAGGAATTCCTAGAGACAATTGTTTTTTATATTGTTTTTGCCAATCATAAACAAGATGAATATTTGGCATTCGGTTATCCGTGCTTTGAGCATCAAAAGTTAACGATTCTGAGCAATGATCCCAAATCAAACTAGCATCATTTTATATTTATTTCCATCTAATAACATATAAAGTCAATTTTTCTCTTTTTCTCCATTTTTCTACCATTTTTTCATTTTCATCTTGCATCCTAAAGCACTTGTTCAACCATTACCATACATTAAATTACCTTTTCATCTTTTCCATACTTGGGATCTTACCTCAAAATGGAGCTCATAAGATATTAGTTCAATATGCAAATATGATGCAGAACAACCTTGTTTCAATGCATAACTTAATACTTGAATATTGCATTTTACCTAAGTTTTGGTAAATTGTAGTGACCAGTAGCATAAATATCCCTATTGTACTTCTCTGATGGTCAATATTTAACCTTAAATAACAATTGAAGAACATTGTACAGGAATCAATTATTAATTGCTCTACTAATGTATTATGCCAATATAGCCAAGAACAAGATCGTTCCTCGCCAAAGCTATATGTTTGGTGTGTGGTTTTTGTAGGCATACATTTGAAGTGTGGTCCATTATTGTGTAGTCACAAGTATGATGCAGATCTGAGGCCTAGACAGTACTAACTCTAGAATATGTTAGGACCATTAGATAATTGTACATGCCTTATCACTTTCAACTTTCAACCCACACTTGTACTCACACACACCACCGTTTTCCCAATCTATAAATAATTGTACATGCCTTTTCATTAATAAGCAATTTTTTTTAGTAACAAAACATACAAGCAACAGAAGCAACAGAACGATGACAATAGAATTTCCAGCAACAGAAAAAATAAAATTGCCAATCAACAAACGATGACAAAAAAAAATTGCCAAGCAACAGAACACCCAGCAGCCAATCAACAAACAGGGATGCCAAAATTGCCAAATTTATTTCACAGCAGAACAAAAAAAAAATTAAAAACCTAATCTTCAACAAACGATCAGAGGGGGAGTGCAAAGAGTGAGAGAGGGGGACTGTTTTGAAAATAAAAATTATGAAGAGTCAAACCTGAAAGGTCTCGAGCAGAATCGCTGGCAAGCCCAATCGCTGCGTCGTCCCTGGCAACGGACAAACGCCGCAGAGATGAAGCTTGGCAGCAATGGTTTCTGACGCCGCCGAAAGTGGTCGAGGGTGAAAAAGTGAGAGAGCCAATCCTGTGAGACGATCGTGGGTGAGGCGGTGAAAACGGTCCCCAAAGGATTCGCTCGCGACCGACGGCAACGCTGCGCACTCGAGTGGCTAAATGAAGAAGAAGACTCGAGTGGGTGAGTGTTTTGAAGAAGAAGAATGAAGAAGAAGATGGTTCTGCGAGTGGTGGGCGAGTGTTTTGAAGAAGAAGAATGAAGAAGATGGTTCTGAAGAAGAAGATGGTGTTCTGCGAGTGATGGTTCTGTTCTGGCAAAATACAGAGCTTATCGACGGCCATTTTAAACTTACCGACGGTCTAACCCGTCGGTACACGACACGGGATTAGCGACGGATTAAGCCGTCGGAAAAACTACATTACCCGTCGGTATTCAAAAACAAACCGCGAATTTCCCAAAATTCACGGTTTACCGACGGACAATCACCGACGGCTTGGGTCCGTCGCTAAAAAACCGGGATTTTCGACGGCCTAACCCGTCGGTAATATCCAGAAATACAACGGGTGCGTTTTCTGACGGTTTTGGCCGTCGGAAATCCCGCTTTTTTAGCGACGGGCTCAAGCCGTCGGTGAATGGCCGTCGGTATGTGAACTATTTCTTGTAGTGTTTCTCGCAGTCTTCTTTCTTAATATAGAGAGGATCTTTGTTTGCTGTGAGGTACATCATACACATGTAATGTTTTGGGTTTTGCATGTTTTGTATTCCTTAACAATATAAAATGCTATGTGTCTTTTATCATACTCCCTCTTTATTCTGTTCTGTGGCATTCCCGGATAAGAGGAACACAAGTTGTACTTTGGAGGACGAATCAGGAAGGAGATGGCCATGCCAACTAAGATGGGCAAAATGGGCTAAGCACGAGTGCTATTTAACCGATAGGTGGAAAATTTTTGCTAGGGATAAGAATTTAAAGAAGGGTACTCTTATTAGATTTGGGGTAACTATAAAGCAGGATTACTGCTATCATTTAGGGTGGTTAGAAATCATGTAAGTGTAAAGTAGAGTTTGTATATGTGGCCTCATTTTGAATATTTTTGGGATAAGGAGAATTTCAAAACATTTTATATAAGTCCACTCTACGACTAGCTTTCTCCGATCTCTTTTTTTTTCTCAAATTTCCAAATAATGTAAAGGCTGTTTGGGTTGTCCATACTCTTTTATTTAGTCAAAATATAATTTCTAATACATGAAATAGATATGGCTCCTTGCGTGATTTATGGAAGGGCACATTCACGGTCCAGACAAGGAAATAATTTTGATTCAGTGGTAAATCAATTAGAATCCCCTTAATTCACAAATCAATGACAAGTGAGATGTATTTTTGCAAAATAGGTACTTACCGAAATAAATAAAAACTATTGAGTATATCAATTATGAATTGACCTAATTTTTTTTTTCAAACACTATTGATTTCAAATTTTAAATGATAATATTCTCTCTCCGTTATTATTTTCCTAATTAGCAATCTTTAAGAATCTGATTTAGCGAATTAAAATTGTTTCTTGGACAAATTTCCTTTTTATAAAATGTGCATTCATATTCAAGAAATTTATTTATGTTGTAATAACAAATCATACGTCTACCAAAAAAAAAATCATACGTATGAAAAAATATTTATAGTATCAACATAAACACTATTTCGAACTTGAAACGATTTCAAATAAATTTCTATAATTAATACACTGATATTTCAATGAGATGACATTTTTTTTAAAGCAACCACATAATAATTTAATGTTTCGTATTTTTAAACCTATAATAATCATTATTCAATTGTAAGTATGAGGACAAATAGGTTTGATGCACATTGATAGATTCAACTCATAATAAAATAAGTAATGATCATTTAACTGAGACATGTTTTCAAGTGTATTCTATTTATTTGATCAATCACGATAATTTTAAGTAACGTGAGACATGTTTGACCAATTTGCTCAAAAAGTTTTTTACATAAATATAAGTAACTTAGTAGTAATTTTAAATCTTTTCCAATTAATGATAATATATCTATTCAATCAATTTTTTTTGACCAATTCATTCAAAAAAGATTTGTACATAATTATTCTATTCATTGTAATTCTAGAATACCATTTATTCAATTCAGTTTTATTCATTCTTACCATTAGGAAAAACTACCATTAAAAAATTTAGGAGCATAATATATTTCTCATATATTCAGTTAATAAATATTTATTTTTTAATTTTATTTTTAAATTACATTAATTTATTTCTAGGACACATTCTTATATATATTCTATAACTAAATATTAACATATATTTTCTGCTCATATATTTTTTCCTCAATTTTGTTTCTGATAGTTCCATTTAAGAAACACGTTTGCATTATGTTAAATATTACAAATAGATATATTTTCCTATTTAAACCCCACAAACGTCTTTTTATTATTATTTTTTATTTTTGATTTTATGATAATTAAATGTTCTTTTATTGTTACACTACTAATTGACTAAATTTGTAGGGCGTAATACACGAGTTAAAATTTTTTTTTGTCAGCTAGTAGAAATGGTAAACAACAAACACACACACACGTCTAAACGATAACACCCGGGTTCGAACCGCGGTCCCCATGTCGCTGAAATTGCCAAAGCAACCAACAGTGGGGGACAATACATGAGTTAAATAGCTATAGCTTAAAGTGAGTTACATTATTCATTTATTTTTTAATTAATAATTAATACTTTACGTCAATAAATTCATTTCCATAATTAGTCAAACAATTAATATAATAGGCGAGAATTTGAGGAAAGCTATTCAATTGACAAATTAATTAAGATTTTTACAAATATAACAGTAACTAATTTATCCAATTTATCAAGAATATAATCCTGAATTATTTCAAAGTATTTTAGGAGAAACAACAAATAAAAAATTATTTTAGGAGCTTAATATCTTTCTCATACATTCAGTCATTAAATTTATTATTTTTGCCGATTAATTTGGTACGGATATTGGCTCAACGAATTTAGTTTATTTCCTTTATTAAATAGGTCAATATGGTCACCCAATTATCTATCAATAAATGGTAAGAATTAATGTACCAAAAAAATGTTAGAATTAATAAAAACTAATACCTATAAACGGTATTCTATAATTACTATAATCATAGAAATTTAATTTAAATATTTAAAAATTCGGCATTGTGTTTCTGTTTATACTAAAAATAATTAATCAGTATACGCATGAGATTTTTGGTGGTACACAAGTGCGATTTTTTTATTTTGATCTATTGGGTGACCATATAAATTATCTATTAATTATAAAGATTTTTTGACGTAAAATTAATTCTTACCGTTTATTCAAATCAATGTATATTTCTTACCATTTATATGCTCTATCAATTTAGTCAAAGCGGTAAAAGTTAAAAAACATATTTGATAGAGCGTGAGTACATGTGACTACAGCAGAGAAAGCCTAAACCCCTCTGTGAGAATCGTTTGTCACTGACTTAAAGGAGCAAACTTTTAAATTCTCTCCATTGTGGATTCGAAATTGTTGTGATTTTTACGTATTATGTATACTACTACCTTCATTCTTAATTATAAGAAGAAATTACAAAAAACACAAAGACCAATGAGATATAGTTAATGTTACAAAATTGACCTCTCTTTCCAAATATACCCATAATAGCAATAATTAGGTGCATAGAAAATATACACGTCAATTAAATATACAAGTCTATTAAAAATAGGGATATAAAAGTTATTTTAGCAATTAATACATCTAGAAATAAGTCTATTTTTTTTATAATCAGGACCAAAATCCTCCAAAAGTTCTCTTATAATTAGGACCGAAGGTAGTATTTTTTACCATACTATTCTAGCAACCATTGTTAAGTCACTAAATATTCATTTACCTTTGTCAAAAAAAAATATGATTATTATTTACCAGTTTATATTTTTTTGGGTACTTAAACGAGGTGTACCATTTTATATGTTCGTAACTACATTTAAGAAAATTATGACATTATTTTTTCAGTTTGAAAGAACATGATTGTTTTCATGCTATAAACCAAATTTGATTTGTTTTTCATTTTTTTAATCTTAGATTTTTTGTTAAGGTGACTCATTGTGTTACAAAAGCTACAAAATATATTCTTTCAAAAAAACGCAGAAGTAATATGACAAACTTTGTTTACCCTGTGCATCGCACGAGTCAAAGTAGTAGTAACAAAGAATATATGTGGTTTTGACATGTGGCATAATCTTACGCGACAAAACTCTATTTTATATAATCTTTATCTTTATCTTTATCTTTATCTTTATCTTTATTATATACAAACGTGAATAAGTTAAATATAGAAATTAAACAAATGTCGAATTCAGATGGAATTTAGACTGCCAAATAATCATAACATTTCATATGTGGTATCCAACTTGGAAATTTCAACATTAATTAATTGAAAAAATAAAAACAAAAATTAATCAGCTAGCTGATACAATAATAATTGGTATTTAATGCTCCAATATTTCAAATTCATTTTAAAAAAAGTAATAATTCATAAAAAAAGTTTAATTCATTATTAATATCATTAATACGATTTGATATAAATGGTATTTAATGCGTCGAATTTCAAATCCTTCCAAATTGATTTAAAATGATCTAATATTACTCCTTTTAGATTTGGTGATTATGGTAGGCGTATATCATTCAGCCCCAATAAATAATTGATTCTAAATTTCATAGATATTTTAGGGATTTCACTGTTAAAGTATTAATTATATTTTATTGTATTTAGTTGCCTTTGGAGAAAAAAACAAAGCTCCGGAACAGAGGAAAAAGAAATCAATATAGACAGAGGAGAAGAGAAGAAAGGGAGAGGGGGGAGCGAAGGCCTCGGGGAGAGAAAAGGGAAGGCGGTAGTGTGTCCTCCGCAGAGAAAGGAGGAAATCGCAAATTTGCGGCGATGATGGAGGACAGCTGCACAACGATGACGGACGGAAGGGACAGCAGCAAAAGTCGAAGAAGGTCCATGGTGCAGACCCACCCCCTCTCTCTCTTCTATAGCATCTGCATCTTTTCTTATGTTTCTGCTCTCTATTTTGTTAACAATGTTGTCCTTTTGGTTTACAGGGTATTGGTCATGGGCTGGGAGGATGCTTGGAGACTATTGTGAATTTTAATTTGTTTTGATTTTTCTATTTGCTCATTGATTTGATTGCAAATTTACAACAAACACTTGATATGGTGATGGTCTATTGCAATTCAATTTGATTTCAATCCTGCAGGTGATCCAATATTTGTTGTCTTTTTTTTTTCTTCCTTACAAGCTTCTGCTTTACGATTTCATCTTTCATTTATTTTTGTACAACTCATTGTCATGCAGATGTTGCAGGACATTGATACTTTTATAAGCTGATTGGGTAAGTCTTTTGATTACACAATTGAAGGGCTCATTCATGGACCCTTGAGGAGGTTTCTTTCTTTATTGACACTCCTAAGAAACAATTTTGACGAAAACATGAAACATGAAATGTACATTGTAATTGAGGGTGCTCTCACATTTGTCCCTTCTTTTGGTTCTCTCTCTTCTTGAGAAACTCATTCACTTCAATTATCTTTGTTAACTTGCACCAGCTATTACTGTGTGCTTAAGCATAATATGTCATGTTTCATTTTTTCACCTATGAATGAATGTTCCCTCATTTATATCTTCTTCATGCCCCATTTTATGTGCCCTTAAGTAACTTTGATGGGGCAGTTTGAAACAATGGTTCATTCCCCCGAAAAATGAAAGGCAGAGGTATTATATATACACACAGCTTATGTGTGTTAATATTTGGATTTACAAAATGGTTTTACATGTACTGGTGTGTGTGTGTATGTGTTCTGCTTTGTGATGCTTGATTCTGAGTTTTGTGTTCAAGGGATCGATATAATTGAAGTTTCTCATGTTGGGAAGTTGCTAATTTGCCTCTGGTTGCTATCTGCATTCAATTAGTACCACATGATTGTTTATCTTTATCCCACAATTTATTTTAATGTCTCAAATTTTATGAAAGATTTCATTTTGTCATGTATTCCATTTTATAAACGCATGTTTCGTTTTACATAAGGAGATGAGATTTGATATCCCGGGTGATACTAATTTGAGGCAATTTTACCTTATATAAGCATGTTTACTCTATTATCACGGTGTCCTACTTGCCATTATTTCCATGTATTCCCAAAAGGATTAACTCTCAACCTACGAAACATTGACAAGCTATGTGTAAGAGATATCATATTCACTCGCAAATTTGAATGGTACTTCCTTGGGATTATTGTAAACGGATCATTATTGAAAATTCCCAGTAATTCTTCTAAACAATCCAATAATGTTTTCTTCACACCCATGAATAATACTGATCATGCTTTTGTTTTTCCTTGCTTTATTACTTATTCTGATTCCGATTAGGATTAGTATTTTAGGTCCTAAAGTCTTTTAAGTAGTTTTACCAAAAAAAAGTCTTTTAAGAAGTTGTATGAGAATAACGATTATGATCCTTAAACTGTAATACTATTCAGTCGTGTTGCATACAATTTTACATGTAACACTCACTATTCATTGCCAGAGGAAATGAACGATATGAAAATTAGGGATGATAGAGTATGTCCCCCTCTATTATTTCTTTGCAAATTAATTTTATTTTGTGTGTGGGGTTGATTTAAAATTTCAGGTCCAGTTACTTACAAACAAACAAGAACAATTGGTGTACAAATAATTCATGTATCAATCTCATGAGAAAATATTGTGTATTTCTATAAAAATCAAATTTCAAAATAATTGGATATTTTATTTACTTTAATTTTAAAGAGATAAATACCTATAATTTTTTTCCGATGATAGAGATATTTTTTTAATTACTGATTTTCAAAATATTATGATTTAGTATATTTTATGTATAAAAAAAGAGACGAATATTTTACATGATAATAAATTAATATTTCCAGACAAATTTATCGATACCTTAATTATACGATAAAAATTTATTACATGGATATTGAACATTTTACATAAAAGAACGCTATTATTTTATTTACTATGAAGACATATTTTAATAGAAGAACACATCAAAAACTTTTATCTAAGAAAACATAAATTTTCTTTTAATATAGTATATAAAGCATAAGACTCAGGATGAACATTTTACAAGAAAACACTTAGAGAAAATTACATTCAACACGACATTTTAGATGAAAATTTTGTTCACTGTTACTATATATAATTATATTTAACTCCAATTGTTCTAATTGTTTATATCTACAATTATTAAACCATGCTCAATATAATAATTTATTTTTCACATCAATTATCCATATTCTACTAACGTCAATTATCCCATGCATGACATTTCAATCGTCATACTTTAGATATACTGTAAAAAATGGGGATGAACATTTTATGAGAAAATTTTATATTTTATATTTCACATGGCACGAGTTCACAAGATAAACATGAACATGTTTTTTTTTTTGACAAAAAACATGAACATGTTATGCATTAAATAAAATTACATACTTACATTATATAAAGTTTTGTTTTCATGATAACTTTATATAAGTATTCATTAAAATTTTAGATATACTGTGTATCCTCATTAAAATTTTTGATTAAACTTTTCACATCAATTATCCATATTCTACTAACATCAGTTATCCCGTGCATGACATTTCAATGTCATACTTTAGATATACTGTAAAAAATGGGGATGAATATTTTATAAGAAAATTTTATATTTTATATTTCACATGGCACGAGTTCACAAGATAAACATGAACATGTTATGCATTAAATAAAATTACATACTTACATTATATAAAGTTTTGTTTTCATGATAACTTTATATAAGTATTGATTAAAATTTAAAATTGTCAACTAATTCATTCACCTAAGTTTTTAAACAATTTTTTTGAATTCATAATGTGGCATTAATTCATAATCTAAATCGTAAATAAACTTTGTTTTGGGTAATTAAATAAACTATTTATTATTTTTAACATAAAAATGACATATTATATACTATTTTGTATTTGTAAATATATGTATATCGCTTATACAATTTCTTAATTGAGAGAAAATAATACAATACTTTTCTATATTAACCTTTTTATGATAAATGTACATCTCTCACACACACAAAGAACACTATAATTTGTAGAATATCTAATTTATACATTATCTCATAAATTATGGGGTGGTATGCACCATTAGATTGATCGAGGTGGTATGTACTATGATTGATATTAGTTTTATTACCTATCGGATGTTAGACACCTAATAATTACACATCATAGTAAGTATAGTATTATAACATTATTAAAAATTAATAATTACTAATATAATATTTCTTATATGATATTATTGGATTGAAATAATTTTTATAACAAAAAAATTAATGTTCCCCGTGCATGATATCTTAACGTCACTCAAATTATATGATATCTTAACGTCACTCAAATTCTAAATTTATGTATGTGTACATAGACAGACATATAAATAAATGGATGCGTTCCGTACAAAAAAATAGATAAAGTCCCTTTTTTGGCACAATAGAGGGCCAAGAGGCCCTTTTTTCAGGTCACATTTCAAAAAAAAAATAGATATGTAGATAAATTGAATTAAGTGATAAAAAGATAGATATATAGGCTGTGACGGATATTCTGTTCTAACTTCTAAACCGTTAAGATCAAAAAAATCCTTGTTTTGCGGAATTGCAATCCATTCCTTCAACAAATCAAACCAACTAACCCTAATCCCAGATATAACAAAGCGAGTTCCTACTCCACTGCTTCCTACTTGTCATTCCCTTTATTCTCAACTCACAGTAAATAATTTACTTCCCTAATCCCTACGTATCTCATGTGCCGTATGGAACGCTTCGCGACATTGATCATAACCTGTGTGTTCATTTTTCTTATGTCTAAGGTGTCACTACATAATTTTCGTGACTGGCTTGGATTTATTTTTTTCTGCTGTCTACTAGCATCATGCTTATTTCTTTTATCTACGTGGTTTTATGAGTCAAGATTAGGAAAGTTTTGTACATCAAGAGTATATGATGTGATTGACGGAGTATGTGATCTGATTGACGGCTATCGCGAGAATGAGAGGAGAGAATCTCAATTTGTGACTCAAATTGCATGGCCGCCTGAGAGGGAACATTACATACAAGATATGATGATCCCGTCATCTTTGACGCCTTTTGACACAAGAGCACAAATTGCTAGGTGGGCGATGAGAGCCTTGCCCCCTGTTAAAAGCTTCAATGGGAACGAAACTACTGATTGTCCTATTTGTATGGAAGAATTCAAGAATGGGGAGTTGATTCAGCCTTTTGGATCGTGTGCCCATGAATTCCATTCGTCCTGCCTCAACTCCTGGTTGCTCGGTGGAAAAACTACTTGTCCTATTTGCCGTGAGGATTTGTCGACTACTATGTGTGCTGTTAAAGGTATTGTGGAAAATCGTGGTCAAACACAGCTAATGCAGTCTCAATCACGGTGACAACGCGGTAGCAGAGATATAAAAAATCACGATGTAGCGGCCACAATTGAGGTCACCGACCCCGATTAAGATCATGTTTTGTGTTTTACTGTTTTTTGAGCAAATCAAAAGTGTAAATATTGTATATATAATCTCAGAAAAGATGAACCTATAAATGTTTTTTTGTTTTCTGTTGTTAGAGTCTCAGATTGTGTTTCATTCGGCAAGTCATTTAAGATTGTAGTTTCAATCATAGGAAGCTAACGCTGGGGCTAAGCTTTCAGGTGGTTATTTCACAAGCAAAGCCCATTTTCTTTGTCTATTTTGATCTGAAGTAATTGATTTTTTTTTTTAACTCGTTTTCAACCTTTCAAGAGAATTTAATAATGAGTTTTACACTTTTCCAAGGTACCTGTGTGACCAATATTTCCGAAAAATAATGCTAATTTATTGAAAATGTTGCTTAATTTTATTTCAATTCAAGCTGATATATCAGGAATTCAAACTGCACATGCAAAATTTGATCAACCAGCTGGACGATTTTGGATTTTGGTTCATCTGATGGTAAAATTTGTTGCATCTTTTTTCGGAATTTATCGTTTGCCTCTGAATTTTCGGATCTCTGGCTTCAGATTACCTTTGTTGCTGATACTACATAACATGCTTCATACCCAGTGAGTCAAATAATTTTAGTCCTTATATGATTCAGTCCTTAAAATTATTTAAACTCTATTTTTTTGCTATCATTGGCTGAGATGAAAGTGATGTTCAGTTTGGATAATTCATTGGCTGAACTGCATATAATTCAAATTGAGTAGTGACTAAATTGACAAAATAAAAAATGACGTACATTTCTTATCTGTAATGTTGGGTCAAATGCACGTTTATACTTTAATTTTAATTCATCATTTGAGATTTTTTTTTTTAGGATAATTCATCATTTGAGATTTAAAATTATATTTAAATATAATATATTTATTATGATTTTATAAACACGTTATTGATGATTGAAATGCACGGTAAATTGAGGAGTACAGATTGTAATTTAAACTTGTTAATAGTACCAATGTCCCATAGTAGATGTAAGTGCCGAGCTAGGAGGACACAAGTTTTTTAATTTAAAAACTTTATAGTACCTGTGTACCCTAACCATGGTAAGTCTACGGAACCCAACTTACCTAAACTTTTATTTAAAAAAATTTAGAAATGTCTAAAGATATGTAGTATAAATTTACAAGTGGGGAGATATAAGATAGTTCTTGAAATCAAAGAACTAAGGAAGAATCATTAAGAAGCCGAAAAATAAAATCAAAAAAATCAAAATTTTCAAAAGTAACAAAACAAGTGGGAAGCACCTCACAAATGTGGCCTTGGAGAACCAGAATGCACTGTTGGTGGGAAGCAGAAGCTTAATTAAGTATCACATTTTTTTCCAGCTAAATGAACAAAATATTTAATCACACTTCTGTGGAATCCCCTGCCTTTTTTCATGTTTACCTCTTGCTTCAAGCGTCTGATCATCAGAGGCATCCTTGTCCTCCTAGGAGATGAAACTGGACATGATCATGAGATTGGATCCAAGTTATCCTAGAAAAAATTCTGCCTTTTATTTCATTTTAATTTTTCTTTTTCTATGGTTTTTTTTTTACAAGTTTTTCTTTTATGGTTAGAAACAAAATTATTAAGGATATAACTATAGACACACGCACAGCACAACACACGTGTTGTGTATAAATTTGTTAACTTTTAAATAAAAAAAATTTAGCTCCAGAAAAAATAAATTCACTTGTCAAAAAAAAAACAATTTTTAAATATTACTTCTTAATTATCTTGACCTCCGTCAAATTTTAAATTTATTGTACTACGTGTAGATAGATAGACATATACTAAACAAATAGATACATAGATAAATTGAATTAATTTTATTTTTTTTTGGTACGTAAATTGAATTAATTTTAATTAAGTGATAAAATGACACAGGATAAAGATACAGATATAAATTGTGACAGATAAGGTTAAAAAGGATCCTAGTTTTGTGGAAAAATTTTATTCTATTCTAAACCCGTTAAGATTAAAAAGGATCCTAGTTTTGTGGAATTGTAATCTTGAATAAATCAAACTAACCCTAACCGAGCATATAAACAAAGTGAGTTCTTACTCAACTAGTCTCTGCTGATCTTTCTCTTTGTTCCTCCCAATTCAGAGAATATTATTTACTTCCCTGATCCCTAAGTATATCGTGTGCCTGCCGTTTTACAAGTATGTGGCAGATATTGTTCACAATTTTTGTGATTTTTCTTATGACTGAAGTGCCACATGACTCGCCTGGATTTATTTTTTGGGCTTGTCTATTGGCATTTTCCTTACTGATTTTGTGTATAAGGTTTTGTGGATCAAGAGCAGCAAAGTTTTGTGCATCAACAGCAAATGATGGTGTTGATGTGATGCATGAGACGGGAGGATCTCAGTTTGTGACCGAAAGTGCATGGGCTGAGAGGGAACATTACAGACGAGATACACAGGTCATGCCGCCATTTGGCACACCAGCACATGATATTGCTACGTGGGCTATGAGAGCCTTGCCTCCCGTTAAACGCTTTAATGGCGACGAAACTATTCATTGTCCTATTTGCATGGAAGAATTCAAGAATGGGGAGTTGATTCAGCCTTTTGGATTGTGTGCCCATGAATTTCATTCGTCCTGCCTCAATTCCTGGTTACTCCGTGGAAGAGCTACTTGTCCTATTTGTCGTGAGTATTTGTCGACAACTACTTTTACTCCGAGACGTGTTGTGGAAAATCGTGGTCAAATACAATCGATGCATTCCCGGTAGAGATATCAAAAAAACATGATGTAGCGACCCTGATTAAGATATAGATCATGTTTTGTGTTTTACTATTTTTTGAGCAAATCAAAAGTGTGTTTATACTGTGTATATATAAACTCTAGAAAGATGAGCGTATACATTTTTTTTTTTTTTTGTTCTTAGTGAATTTCGCGTTACTCCATACTTCTTGGTGTAATTAACGATTTAACGTATTATTTTATGATGTATCGTTTAATAATAATAAGATACATATTAGACCAATTTCTGTTAGCCAGTGTTTTCAGATATAAGACCAATTTCTCTATAAAGAAGACCAATTTTTTGAGGTACACTTTTCCTTTCACTAGCCTTAATAATGTTTTCGTCCTACAATTTTTTTTTCTTTCAGACTCTGTTTCATTCAGGGAAAATCATTTAAGATTATAGTTTCAATCATAAGAAGCTAAAGCTGGGGCTAAGCAAACTTCACATGTGGTTGTTTCACAAGCAAACTCCATTTTCTCTTTATCGTGATCTGAAGTAATTAATTTTTTAACTCGTTTTCAACCTTCCAAGAAGATTTAAAAATGAGTATTACACTTTTCCAGGGTACTAATTGTGTTGCTAATATGCCAGAATAATATTGCTAATCTTTTGAAAATGTTGATATATGTCAGGGAGTTGTCTAGGAATTCAGTTTTCTTGTATGATACCGTTGGTGCTATTGTATATTGTTTTCTTTCTTACGTTATTGTCTCAGGAATTCAGTAGGGATGATTGAAAATGATGGTTTTCAGCCACAGTATGCTGTGTCCGAGAAAAACTTGTGGAGTTTGGGAAATTTTCAGCCACAGTTGGTGCAATGTAGTTTCTTTCTCAAGTTTGGGAAATTTTGTTATTTTAGCATCCATGGTAGGATGCTATGTTGTGCTGTTATTTCCACCGATTAACCATACCTATAATTGCTATGTTATTGCCGTGCTAATTGCTTTCGGAACATTTTTACTGATTATATTCTATGGCTAATGAGCTAATCCAAAAATGTACTATATAGATCTTTGTTTGCAGGAGGTAGAAATTATGAAGCACGACGCCTCTTTAGAATTTGTCGGACACCGACACTTCTCAGACATGCCCTAGACACGCATTGGACACCCCTCTAAGGTGTCATAATTAAAAAATATTTTTCATTGGCATCAACACTCCCTAGACAACGCTCTGACACCTCTCGGAGAATCCTGCCATAATTTTGTTTTAAAAATAATCAACTTATTGAAATCTTTTTAAATATTACCAGGACAGACCTTTTGAAGGTAAACGTCTTACTTTTAGAGCACAAAACCTTTCATCTTCTAAACGTCTTATTCTTAGGAACAAAATCTTTCATCTTCAGCATCTCACAATTGCCCCAATGTCTGATGCCTCGACCTACTTTGGTGTCCAATGCCTCGCCCTGGCAGCGTTTGTTGTTGTCGGTCACGCCAGAAGTGGTTGCCGATGACGCTCCTATGGGTTCTAGTTTCGTTCCTGTTTTCATTCTCCGACGTTCAGTTTCGTCCCTGTTTTCGTTCTCTATTGTTCCGATTTTGTTCTTGTGTTTTGTCCTCCCACGTTCCGACGTCATTATTATTTTTGTAAGGGTTATTATCATATAAAAATTGTAAAGCTTATTGTTGAGTATGGCTCGTATAGATACTGACAGTTGGGCCGAAAAAATAATTTATATTATAATTCAGAATTATATATTTCTTTACAGAATTCAAAATTCAATATTTGAAAAATTTACATTTGAAATATATTATCAATAATTAATTTTTGAAATTAAATTCTATATATATAAAATATTTTATTAACATATTATATTGAATTAGATTCAAAAGTTGATTTTTTGATTCTAAAATTTGGGTTAATTTATCTTGAATTAAAATTCAAATTTAAACATCCTAAATTTGAAATTTAAAATAAATCATATTTAATAAAAATTCGAAGTTATTTTAATATTTATATTAAATAATATATTTTAAATATTACAATATAATTTAAATCAATTATATATCCAAAATTACAATTTTGAAAATTAAAATTAGATGAGAAAATATCAAATAAATGTAGTGTGAATGAATCAAAAAAAAATTGTTTAGTTAAAAAGTATTGTGAAAATAAAATTTTAAACGTAAGAATGATTTTACGCAGGAAATGAAAACCATATTTTAAATATATAATACTAGATTTTGTCAAAAAAAATATATAATAATAGATTTCTTATTGTTACTATCAATAATAATTAGTATATTAATAAATAGACATTATAATAAAATAGCAAAGTTAAACCGAAAATATAACTTTAATTTAATTTAACAAATATATGATCATAATTATATTATTATGGTACACATTATGAATTTCAAGGATTATAAAATATTAATTTGAAAAAAATATGCTAAGATATACAATATTTACATGCCGTAGCAAAACATATCCATATCTACGTCTATATCTATCTATATTATATACAATTGAGAACAATATCAAAATCATTAATATCATACCGTACCAAACAATTAATGATGAAACCCTTATATAAACAGTAGTTGAACCCTAAAATCATAAACCAATATTTTTTTAAATTGTTATATACAAATTAAATAAATACTAAATTAGAAAAATTATTAACCATTTTTTTATGAAATGGTCATCTACGAATTAAATGAATACTAAATTATTAAATAGTTAAATTTTATTATAACATTCTATTTAATGCTATCTTTTTCTAATATTAATTCTAATATAAAGATAAATAAAAAAATTAATCAAACATACTAGCTCTTGGTTTTTCGTATTTTTAATTTCTAATTTTTGATATTATTAGAATACATAAAAACAGGCAACAGATATTTAAAAAAAATAAAAATAATAAAAGACGTAGTCATTATATGTGAACAAAATATGAAAAATAGGATAATTACATATTCAACATCCATAGACAGACGTAATAATTACATGATTAAATTTGAATAATGCAGAATAATTTTAATACTTCCTTCTTCTAATTCTCTTTTTAATTTTAATCTGATTGGGGAATTAATGACATATATGATACTTGTTTATAAATTTTTTTGTAAATAAATTAAAAAAGGTAAAAACCATAGACTAATTTTAAAGTAAATAAAAGATAATAAAAAATGCTAATTTTATCTAAAATATACGAATTTAATATCACATAAATTGAATAATGTCTAAACGATATTTTAGTTTTAGTGAATAAAATCAAAACGACTTTTTTATTTTTTATTAATATAAATTAAATATGATTTCAAATTGTTGTGATAATCAAAATCAAATGTGACAAAAAAAGGAAATAACATAAACAGTAAATAATGAATCAAAAATAAAAAATATATGAAACATATCAGATACATAGCATTTATTTTTTTGACAATAGATACATAACATTTATTGATCATTGATTTTCTGACTTAAATTGAAATAAAGGACGAATAGTATCATATCATATCGAAATAATATTGTACATGAAAATAAAAATATGTCATTAGAAAACTAAATAATTAAATAGTCAGATTTTATTATAATGTGCTATTTTAATGCTACCTTTTTCTAATTCTAATTTTAATATAAATAAAATAAATAACTTAAACAAACATACTAGTTATTTGTTATTCATAATTTTATTTTCTAATTTCTGATATTATTTCTACACTTAAAAACAGATGAGAAATATTTATAAAAAAATAAAAATGTTAAACAAGTACAGATTTCCAATTTAAATAAATAAATGATATATTTTTAAACTACTCGAATGGGTAACCATCATATAAAATTCGATGATCCAATAAAGGGATTCCACCACCAAATTCGATAATCAAATAATCTACCTATCTATCTGTATTTATATCTATATCTATATCTATATTATATACATTTGAGAACAATCCCAAATATGGAATGTCCTAACTCATTTTCACTCATTTTCTCACAGCCAATCAGAATACAAAAACAGTCTGAGGTGGCAATACACAAATATGGAAAATGCTCAAATATGGCATTAAATGACTTTACAACAAATGATTATTGTTGAAATACTTATATAAACAGCAGCTAAAACAAAAAATCTGAAACCAATCATTTTTCAAATGGTCATATTCAAATTAATTAAATATTAAATAATTACAGATTTAAATTTTATTATAGTATACTATTTTAATGGTGGTTGATTCGAATAATAATTAAAATATTTAAAAAATAAAAAAAGTATTTTAAATATACTAGCTTTTAGTTTATCATATTTCTATTTTATAATTTCTAATATTATTACAAATAAAAACTGATAACAAATATTTAAAAAAAATCCAACAGTCATAGTCCATCTAATAAATAAAATAAGGAAAATCGAAATGAAATAATTAATGATAGTCAATACTAAATTCCTAATTTTCGAAAGAAAAACCAAATATGAAAAATGTTCAAATATAACCAATGAATTAAATGACTTTCCAATAATCAATTATTATTGAAATCATGATATAAACAACAGCTGAAACACAAAATGGGTAACCAATCCTTTTTCAAATGGTAAAATCCGAACTAAATACAAGATAAATAATTACAGATTCAATTTTGAATAATTTTATACAATTTTAAGGCTTCCTTATTCAAATTCTAATTCTATTTCTAATTATAGATTCAATTTTGATTCTAATTCTAATTCTAATAGGAAAAATCGAAATAAAATAATAAAGGTTAAATTATACATTTGGTCCCTTAAGTTTATTTTAGGTTTCAATTTGGTCCCCTACATTTAAAAAACTTCAATTTAGTCTCTTACATTTCAACAGTTATAACACATTCACCCCTTCCGTCAAAGACCACCTAACGCCATTTATCATGTCTCAAGTGGATAAGGTATTGCATACGTGGATACTGTTCGCCAATAAAACAAGAACGTGTGGACATATTTATCCCACTTAATTCTAAATGACTTCTGTTCAGAACCACCGCCACCGTCATTATTCTCTCTTCGTGCAGAACCACCGCCACCACCCATTATTCTGTCTTCAACCTTCACACCAAAACTGGATCCTTATCTGAAGACTAAAACCATTGTGTGAACTAAAACCGAAGACCACCGCCAACGACGCCAACCCTCTCATTGTCTCCGCCATACCCGTGCACGGTGAACCTATGAACCTGCGTTTTTTCCAAAATAAAACCAAAAAAAGAAGCCTTTCTTCTTTCCCAAAGCAGCAGCAGCGAGAGCGACGACGGCAGCAGTAGCACCCTCCTTTTCCACTGAGCTCGCCATTTTCACTTGCCAATTTCCAAAAAAAAAAAATAAATCACAAAACTGAACAGAGAAAGACAATACCAGAAATTTAATAATAATAATAACGATAAATTCATAAATTATAGAAGAAAAAGATGAAACAGGAGGGGCAAACAGAGAAAAAACACTTTAGGTTTTTTGTTTTGTTTTGATTTTCCCTGCGTTCAAGTGAATTGGGTCGTCGCTCTCTCCCTCCTCTCTCAGATCTATCTTTTTCTTCTTTCTCATTTACTTCTTCTTTCCCTTCCTTTCTTTTTCTTTTTTCCCCACACTCTCTCTCGCTGCTGCTGCAGGCTGCAGCTTTGGGAAAGAAGAAAGTTTTTTATTTTTTGGGTTTGATTTTGGAAAAAACGCAGAACCAGAAATGGGGAAGAAGAAAGTTTTTTTTTTTTGTCTTTGTCATTGACACATAACTTGCCATGTCACAACAACAAACACTTGACACATCGACAAAACGTTAGCCACATAAGATAGAATGGACGGTATTCGGTGGGTCTTTGACGAAGGGGACAAACGTGTTATAACTGTTGAAACGTAAGGGACTAACTTGAAACTTTTTAAACGTAGGGGACTAAATTGAAACCTAAAATAAACTTAAGGGACCAAATGTATAATTTAGCCAGTAATAAATGATAGCCAAATGCTGAATTCCTAATTTAAGATGCAACAGAAACACAAATTAGGAAACCAACAATTCTTCAAATATTCATACCTAAAATAATTAAATGATAAATAATTCCAGATTCTAAATATATTTTGTATACTATTGAAAAAGGTAACCATCATAGAATATGAAAAAATTAAATAGAAGGAATTAAAATAACATGCTAAACTTATAAATGTATTGTGAATTTAATTGTTTAATAAAAAATAGGACAAATTCGAAAAAAAAAATAACAGATCAAAAGAGCTTCCATATAATCGCTAAATTAGGTCCAAATACATAGAATTTATTTGCCATTTATTGTATGATATGAAAGGAAATAAAAAATAATGACTTATATGATACCGATTTCTAAATTTATTTGTAAACGAATGAAAAATGTAACCAATATAGAGTAATTTAAAAGGAAATAAAATAACATGCTAAACTTATAAAAGGTATTACAAATCTAATTGTTTAGTTTAATTGTTTAATTAAAAAAATTAGTTAAATGTTTGTGCAGGAATAAAATAAAAAATTAGTTAAAAAGGGATTGGTCCTTTTTATGTAAAAGGGAATAAAATAACATGCTAAAATGATAAAGCGGACACGATTTTTTTTTTTGATACAAACTAAATTAAGGCATTTCATTACTAATAACGTTCGAAATACAATACGGGATATCACTTAAAATAGTGCGATTAGCGTAACAAGTAGACGCCTTTGCTAAAGCATAAGCGCTACTATTTGCTTGTCGCTTCACAAAAACAACTTGCATAGAGTTGTTTGAATCAATGATAGACTTGCACTCGCGTAGGAGGCAACCATATTCTGAGACATTCGCTACATCTTTTAACACATCATCCACCACCTGCTTACAATCCATTTCCATGATAATATTTGAGTAGCCTTCATTAGTCAACCATTTAAGAGCTTAAAGCAGTCCCCAAACCTCAGCCTCCAGCGTAGATAATGATGCACACATCCAATCTGTTCTAGCTCGCAGGAAAGCACTAGTTGCATCTCTCAAAACAGCTCCTACTCCAATGCAATTTTTCTCCTTCCATATGGCAGCATAAACATTGCATTTGATCCAACCTATGGGGAGAGGTCTCCAAGTCAGAATTTGCATAGCCGAGGGAGTGTGGTGTGGCTGCTGCGGGCTATTCCTTGCCACAGTCCAAGTCTTAAGCACCTCCACTGCTCTCATGCAGATTTGCGTGGCTGATTCGTCTATGTTGTCCCAAAGTTTTGAGTTGCGCCTCTTCCATAAACTCCACATGAGCATACCAAAGTGGGCAAGATCCTCCTGGTTATAAGTTTGGTTGCTTCCACGATGTGCCACAACTGTGACTTGCGCCAACAGGATTCATTAACTGCACATTGGACACGATTTTTTTCATGCTAAAGTGAATATGAATTTAAATTTTTAAAATTGACCAAAAGGAAAATTTCGTAAAATTTAAAATGAAACATATAACTGACGAATTAAAATTGTTTACAATTAACAAAAATAAATGAAATATGTCCAAATACATAGCATTTATTGGTCATTGATTGTATGACATAAAAGGAAATAAATGGTGATAATACGAGACCATATCGAAATATGATTGTACATGTTCCAAAAATTATGTCAAAAAATGTGCACGCCGAAATTTGTCAGTAAATGGTTATATTTGAAGTCTTTAAATTAAAACATGGTATTCATAGTTTGATTCATCTTTTTTCCTGTTCCTTGATATTCTATTCTTCATTTTTCTAGTTTCATTTATATGCCATATTTATCGGTCATAAGTTTATTGTTTCCAGAAATTAACGAAATTCTAACAGATCCCTAAAATTTAAAATTCGCGGTCACATTAGTTCTTCTGAGACAATTCTAAGGACTAAACTTACCAACCCAAAAGGACAAATGTGTTCGACGATTTTTATTTTCTAGGATTATTTTAGAATTTTGTTAATTGTAGAGACCAAATTGCCAAACCCCTACAATTTTAGGGACTGAACTGGTGAGTCACTCAATTTTTTTTCATAAAGAAAAAACAAATAATCTCAATAACTATATATTGACCTTAAAATCATGTTGCTATTTATTACTATATCACAAATCTATTTATACTTCTTTTTCATGAACTTTTAAAAGGACAAAACTTACCTACAATACCATAGATGATGTAGGTGTTGTTCTTCGTTAAAAATGTCTATAACTACCCATAACTCCTCAAACCTATAAGTGTCTCAAAGCCTTTATCGTCCACTTGTATATTTTTTAGTTGGGAACAACAACTACAACTCCTATAACACTATAGGTAAGTTTCGCCCCTTCGAAAAAAACTTTTCACGCTTTATAAATTTAATATTTATAATTATTTAGATTGTGAGGTATAGAAGTAGTAGCGAACCTAAGTCCTGGTTTGACGTGCGGCCATGAACGAGCGGGTACAAAGCTTACTGGGGAGGATTGTGGCTTAGGTCTTAGCTTCTGCAGCACCAAAATCGCGAAAGAGATGACAGTCAGCGTTTGTGGAAAAAATGTCATTTTCGTAATAAAAAATTTGTTTAACGAAGATTAGTTAAAAGTTAACAAAAAGTTATAAAATTGATCAAAATAATTATATTTTCATCTTATAGGGAAGGGGAGTTTGTGTTTTAAAACAAGAGGGGAGAGAAGAGTAATATCCCCATCTTTTGGGAGTGGACTGTATTTTATTCATTTTTGTATTGTGTGCAATATGTCCAATTTAAAATTTGGTATGATTTTAACGTTTATGTCCTTTTGATATTATTAATTATATCTTTTTGAAATAAATTGCCCACATTGACTCAAGATCCTAGATTTACCTAAGTATATATATGATATATATCAATAAAAACTATAATATTTGCCTTTCCAATAATGTGTTTTTTAATTTTAATTTAATTTTACGAGTAACATTTTAGTATAGTCAAAATATTATTTTACAACAAATATATAAGTTTTTCTCCTACTGTTGCTTTTAATCCACTAGTGGGGATGGAGAACTTGAGAGTGGCGGACTTAATAGATTCGGATAGGAAGGAGTGGAGAGTGGAGCTGATTCGAAATCTCTTCCAACCACGTGATGCGAGTGAAACACTTAAGATACCTCTCTATCAGCTTGATGAACCAGATGAGATAGTGTGGCGCCTTAGTAGAGATGGCTGATTTTCTGTCAAATCAGCCTACCATCATCTAATGGAAAGAACTATTGATTCTCAACGCCTAAAGGGTGCCTGGCTGCTGGAAAGAATTGTGGAAATTGAAGATACCAAATCGAGTGAAGGTCTTTTTGTGGAGGGCTCTAAGAGGTGTTATACCTACCAGGGACAATCTTCGGCGCCGTGGAGTTGAGTGCCCAGCTGGTTGTGCATACTGTGAGCTGACCTCAGAGAACACGTGGCATGTGTTCTTCGGTTGTGAGCAGGTGCAAGAAGTGTGGAGGGAAGCTGGGCTGTGGAGTACTCTCTCAACAATGGTGGAAGCTGCTGATGGGTTTGTTGAGCTCATGTTCTCGGTGCTGTCGACCTTATTGCTACAGCAGAGAGAGAGTTGCAATGATACTTTGGGGTCTATGGCGAAAGAGGAATAGTGTCATCTGGGAGAATACCAAGCACAACACATTCGAGGTTGTTAGTAGAGGCCTAGACTCGCTGGAAGCTTGGCAGCAGGCTCGGCCACAGCAGCAGGAGCGTAGCAGACAGCAACATCAGGTGCAGATTTGTTGGTCGAGACCAGAGAATGGGTCTTTGAAGTGCAATGTAGATGCTGCCCTATTCAATGAGCAGAATCAGTTTAGTGTAGGTATGTGTCTGCGAAATGACCGTGGTGATTTTGTGAAAGCTCGAACGGTTCTCCTCTCAAATTCACCTACAGTGGCGGAAGCTGAAGCAGAGGGTTTATTTGAAGCTCTTACTTGGTTGCATGAAATGAATGGTGTCAACATTACTATTGAACTAGACGGCCTGCAAGTCATGAATCACTACAAGAAATCGCGGGATTACCGACGGCCAAAAGTTCGCTTCAGAATCCACAAACGCCGCTTCAGAATCCAAAAATTTCGACGGACACGACGGCTAATATCCATCGGTAAACGCTGTCGAATGCGCATCGACGGCTTTGGCCCGTCGGTACAATCGTTCGGTAACTTCCGACGGCTTTAACCCGTCGGTAATGCCGAGTCTACAACAATTGACATTTCCGACGACCATTTCCGTCGGTAAATTTTTTTTTTTGAATTGAAAATTAATAAATAATTAACATATAAATATTGAAAAAGAGCTGTAATTATAAAAATATATGAAAAAATTGTAATCAAATATATCTTCTCAAATCACAACCAAAAGAAAGAGGATATATGGAGGGGAAAAAAACTCAATAAATGGATGATTAATTTCTGATTGTCATACCAAATTTACAATTTTCATATATCCATGATTCTGTGTTTGCTGTAAAAATAATAATTACAATTAATTAAAATAATAATTATAATTAATAATAAGAATTTATAGTTACTGTGGGAAAACGTAGAATTGGCATTTACTGTGGGAAAAAATATAGTTGAAAAGCTAAACCTGCCAAATACAACACAAACATAAGTCATAAACACATCCTTAGCTATATATAAGTAAACATAGTAGCAAAATTGCACCCTCATGCAGTTATTGCATGCATCATTAACATGGGCTGAATTCAAAAAAGGTTCAACATGGTGACATTAGAAATGAGAACCCAGAGTTGAACACTACAAGAAGGAAAGTTAAAGCAAGAATTCCTCTTGAGATGTCATGGCTATGAAATGCATGTGGAGCAGTTTGATCCATCCACAGAAGGCATCTGTCAGAAAATAATAATATAAAATTAAGGATGCTTCATCACATTTGATATAAAACTTACACAAAACCAACACAGTAATAATACTAACTTCAATTGTAATGTGAATACTAACTATATGAATATGAGGTCTGAAAATTAATTTTGGGCCGGCTAGCCAGTATTTACCTTATCCAAAGGGTAGTTTTATTTCAATTGATTAATTTACTCCCTCTGAAGGTTAAGAATAGTTATGGAATTATTTCATTGAAGAGAACAATTATGTTATAAATATCCTTGATCTCGCATGCCTAATACTGATGAGTTAAAGCCAAATCTCAAGGTCAATGCAGTTAAAGCCTACACAAAGTAGACCAAAAGAATTACCTGACACACTCTAAATCTAAGCATGCAACACTGAAATTGTTGACATACCACCAAACGAAATATATTTAGCAAACAACTTACTAATAAACTTGTCTATTATATCATAATTAGAGTGCCATAATTAAGAACACAAACAATTGCATAGGAAGGGGCAAAGATTAATGAACCATTTGTTATATTTAGGAGAAAAAGTGTTGCTTCCTCACACAATTAACACTAACATAGGGACGGAATAAAACAACTCTGTAATTAAAGTTAACAATTTCTTAACATTGATCAACGTAAATTATCTTAGAATGCAAAGTACAATGCGCAAAATCACTTGCTAAAACAGGGACCTGTCCAAGAGCTGTAATTACACAACCACACACACACAAATGCAATGAACTAAGCAATTGAATTAAACCCATTTAAATGCAAAGAGGAAGTACCCACAAAAGTAGGAACCTACCCCTGCCAATTACATAATGCAGAATGTTATGAAGACATCAGTACATGACAACCAAAACCCAAATGGCTAACATTAAAGCCATTCATTCAAAGAAATACCATTAACCAAAGAAATAGAACCCGAAATCAAAACATCACATAATAAGTTAAGAAGGTCAAAATCTGAAGGATGGAAAAATCGATGACACTAAGAAATGACATAAACAACCAATAGCTCGTGGAAGCTCAGTGATTTAGATACAACGAAAGGAAAATGAAAATTCGGCAAGTGAAATAGCAACAATACCTTTGTGAAGTTCTTTTAAGCTCAGTGATATAGGACACAAGGCAACCCTCATAAAGAAGAACTAAACAATTAGAGAAGATACGAGAAACAAGCAGTGATTTAGGGTTCTTAGTTAAATAAGAGAAAGGAGAATCACAGTGATTTGGTGGAACTTGAACAATTTGATTTGGGGATTTTGGGTTAGGGTTCTTCGTTTTAGTTTTTCCGGATAAGAAAATGATGTCCCGAATGAGAGAGATTCATGAACTTAGAAAGGCAGAAAATGAGAAAATGCAGAGCGGCGGAGGTAGGGTTAGGAACGAGAAATGGAGAAGAAGAGAAGAGATGGAGAAGTCGAAAAGGGAAAGTGGAACGAAGGGCGAGGGCTTCTGATTGTATTTAAAACATACCGACGGGCTCATTAACATTACCGACGGGTTTAACCCGTCGGTTCATTGACGGTATTACCGACGAAAATATTCAAATACCGACGGCTAAGTCGTCGGTAATTTAAAAAAGCGGGAACCATGGTGTCTATCGGGCCAGCCCGTCGTATTCTCTCTTTACCGACGGGTAAAAGCCGTCGGAAATCCCGCGATTTTACCGACGGCCTTTGACCGTCGGTAATGTCCGTCGGTATATGCGTGTTTTCTTGTAGTGAATGGCATGTCTGGTAATAGAGGCACCTCTACTGAGTTTGGGCGCATTTTGTCAAAGTGCAGAGAAGTGCGGAATTTGTCTAATAGCTTTGGGGTAAGTTTTGTTAGGCGACAAGCAAATCGGGTTGCTCATGCTTTGGCTAGGGCGTCTCATTTGTATACTAGTCATCAAGATTTTGATTATGTGCCTCCCTATATTGTTGACGATATTTTGATTGACATGATATAAGTTTTTCCCTTAAAAAAAAAAGCTTTTCTCCTAAGTTAGTAACAATTTATTGCCAACCAATTTTTTATAGTGGACAATACTAAATAGTAAGTTAAAATTTTGGATACTTTGTACCATATTTTTCTCATCCATTTTTTTTTAGAATCTTTTACATATCAATTACCTTATACAAATATCGAGAAGTCAACCTATGTAACAAGTAGTAACGAGGGGAAGGGGAATAGGATAATGAGACTTTATATAATAGTAATTAACTAACTTATTAAGTAATTTAACTAATTGTTTAATTTATATAATTAAACATAAAAATTACTTATTAACAAATTATACGAAATAAAATTGTATAGTAGTTTTTTTAAATTAGTTCAAGGATATTTTTGTCCTTTTAAAAATAATATCATTTTCTCTTCTCACTTTTTGTCAAACCAAACAAAGGGAGAGAGACAAACAACATTCTTTCTCTTATATTTTTCTCTTCTTTCTCTTATACCAATCAATACATTAAATTTATTTTATTTCCCAACACTTTCTCTCTTTTCACACTATTTCTCACCTCTTTCTCAATTATCACTTTGTTCTTAGAACCAATTTGCTAAAAATATTTTTAACAAAAATTTTAAATCAATTCTTTAATTCCTTAATACATATGTTTAGAAAATATTTTAAATTCAAAAATCATTGATTTTATATTAATTTTTAGAAGCTACGGTATACCCACGCAAGGCACGTGCTACACATACTAGTTTTATATATACATAATGTTTACAATTATATGCCAAAAATGTAAAGTGGTTCAATGGTTAACTCGTTTCTTTGAAACTATAAGATCTTGGGCTTGATATCAGGATTGTGTTTCATTGGAATTTTTACACTATCACATCAGCATTTCCATTAAATATTGGATGGTAAGTTGACGGATCGACCAAAATTTCACATATTTAAAAATAAGGGGACCAAAACTTTGAAACTTAAAATCGATGGAGCAAAATTGCGGAATGACAATAATAGGGGACCAAAAATGCAATTTAGTCAAATATTTAATTGGATTGGTTTGGTTTGGTTTGAGTGTTTAAAACTTTTCAGCAAAACCAAACCAATTATGATCAGAGTTTATTTTGTTTGGATCATGTTAAAATATAAATAAATTATTAATTCTAAAAAAATATACATATGTATTATTTTCCTTTTTATATATAAAATTTAGAGTCTTATATCACTATAACAAAAAGAAAAAACTTATTTTATGATGATTGTTATTCAATATGAACTGGAGAGATATGCAAGAGAAAGGATCTTATGGCGATGGTTGAGTGGACGAATGAAATCTTTTATTACTTAAAAGAGGAAAAACAGGAGGAGTTTTCCTGCCCAATTTCTTTGCCATTTTTTCAAGTGTGTATTTAGTATAGGTTGCACATTCCAAAAATCACTCGGCCAATTAGAGAAGCTTGATTCTTTCTTTTCCCACTATGCACGTTTCCTATTCCCGTCCCTTTCTCTCCCATCATCTTCATTTTGAAAAAACCGACCACTCCCTCTCATCACTCTCGGCTCTCTCTCTTCGTCCATGGAAGACCATGAAATCACCTATCATAAACCTCATTTCATCCCCTTTCACAAAACCAAGGGCATATTCTTACTCCTCTCCTTCGGATCTACAAGAACCACCAATTTTCGTCACAAAATAGTGCCCGGAAAGACATCCGTTGTGAGACCGACGCCTTCCTCCGTTTCTTCCATCCATCGTGAACCTCCAAACGGATAAAAGGAAACCGTTCTCGCTGGACTGCGTCCACCTCCGCCGTGAGCTCCGTAGTGGTTTGAAGGTCACTTGCTCTTTCTCTTGACTTTAACGCACCGAGTAGGACGAAATGAAAGGTCACAGTGTGAAATTTATAGCCCTAAATAGGAGGATGCAAAGACCAAATGCATCAGTTGCACTCTCAATCCACCGTGTGATATTCTCTTCTTCTATTCATTCGCGTTTTCTCTTCTTATTTTTCTTTCTTCTGCTTATACCAGTGGTTGTGATTCGTTGTCATAATCTTTACTTCTTCTTCATTCTTCATGTTTACTTTACTTTTTATGGTTTTCTTTTACATAGCGTTTTTGAAACCCATGGGATATTCATGCTTTAGGATAAAGGAATTTGTTTGCATATGGAGTGTTTTTTACAGTTTTCAGACATAAGGGTAAAGGGGTTTGTTTGCAGATGGGGTTTTTCACAATTGATTTCTTATGGATCAGTCTGTATCCTTCTTATTGATTCTAACATTGTCATGTTTTTGCTTTTGTGTGGAATTCGTTAAAAAAAAAGGTTATTTTAGATATGGGTTCTGTTTATAAATTGGGTGTTTATGACTGACTATTAGTATTGACTTAGTGTCTATTTTGAAAATTTGATCATTTTGTTCTTTCATGTGTGTTGATTGAGTCTTCTGTTAAAGTCTTCTGAAATTTGAAGACATACTTTAAAGTGAAAAAACCCCTTTTAAAGTCTCATGCTTGAATTATAAATTTATGCTTTGATTGATTCTACTTTCCTGCTTATGGTCTAATGAAATTTGTATATGAAATGAATAATTTAAAAAACCTTTGGATATTGAACTCTATCAATTTGATTATTAGACTGTCATGTTCACCATTTTTTTATAATTCCCACTTATAAATAAGAAACTATATAAAATGTTTGTTGATTAAAATTGTATTAGAAATGGCATGTCATGTTTTGTGTATTTTTTCTTTGGTGAATTAAAATGATATATGTTGTTTTGGGTCCAGTTTGTTGATATATTTTTTGCTTTGTATGTGTGTAGACATGGTTCCTCTGTGTTTTGATGAAAATGATCACACTTTCCGGTTCTTTCAAGGCTTAGTTTTGGCCTAAAATGGTGAGTGGAATTGGTTAGATTCCTTTAAGCTTTGGTTATTGGTTATCAAAATTTAAAGCTTTGCTTCTTATTTGTTCCTTTCTGATGCCTTGCTTTGCTTCTAATTTTGTTTCTTGGCTTTTATAATATAAGAAGTCAAAACAACTCCCTTCTTATATGATAATTACTTATGTTCAATGTCCAGCCTCATGTGGATTTTGGGATGGCAATATCAGGAGGGGACATCATGTCAATACCTGGTCTTTATAGATTCGTTCAGGTGCTGCCATTTTTTTTTTATGGTGGTTCATACTTTGTTAAACTGTCTACCAAATTGAATAAACAATGGCAAACTTACACTTTTTTGTGTTCTATTTTTTTTTCTGGATTAGAATTTTTGTAGTGGTAATCTTTTTTGCAAATTAAAACTTCCTATTTGTATTTTCCCTTTAACATCATGGAATTGGATTAATCGTTACATATGCAGGGTAGTTTTAGGAATTGGTGGATGTAGTTTGTGCGCATATTATCACTCCTATGCACATTGAATCTTCAGTACTTTGATGGACTTTTTACTTATTTAGGTCCCCTACACAATTATATAAAGTTTTATTTTGTTGTTTAGTTACTCGCTGTCATATTTTTTTTTCCCATGCACTTTCAATTGCCATGGCATTTTATTATTTAATCAGACTTCTACGACTAACTACTTTAGTTGCTCACAGGAAACAATAAAAAAACAAGTTGCGAGCCTTTATCTTTGGCCTCAAACCCTGGAAATTCCTATTCTTGATGAATCAACGTAAGTTGGTATAAAATATTAAAATGATAGAGTTCTATGTCCTCAATAAGTTATTTTTTATGGTCTATAAGCTTTGTAAATTTTTGTCTTGCATTTTTTACAAATATAATAATGCTAACTGCTTCTTATCTAAAGACGATGACATAGTTGAGTCTGATACCCTAATAATGGTTTTGCATGTAATGTTTTTCAGTGGTTAACAATTTCTGGAATTGCACAAAGCTGCAACTAGATATCTTACTAGAATTGTGTTACTATTTAACACATGATCTGAAATAGCAACATTTGATATTAAAAAAATACTTAAAATTAGTATCGTCATAGTTCAAGTTCACAATAACTCTATTCGCTCTATATTGAACATGAGTTTTTGCAATTGGTTCCTAATATTTTCTTCACATCTCTATAGGTTGGCAATAAGAAGCCCGTGGGAATATTACATGTGAATGTGGTTAGGGCAATTAAGCTTTTGAAGATGGATTTGTTGGGAACTTCTGATCCTTACGTCAAACTGAGCCTAACCGGGGACAAACTCCTGACGAAGAAAACCACTATCAAGAGAAATAACATCTTCAAATAGTGATGTTGCAAATACCATTATTTTATATTCTGAAGTATACAACTCAAGTCTGGATAATGCGAATTTGGTGTCATGACTACTTATCTTAGAATTCGTATAGATTTTGAATGTCATTATAGGTCTTTGGAATCTATGGTGTTTGAGTGTGAAAGTAAACAAGTGATCATTTAAGTGTCCTTTCAATGGTCATTTAATTAGTAGATCTAACACAAGTATGACTCACATAGGAAATCGCATAAGATATGTCATGATTGTCATTAGATAATGTGAATTTCGTGTCATGACTACTTAATTTTCTTACATTGGAATTTGTATAGATTTTGAATATCATTATAGGTCATTGGAATCCGTTGTGTTTGAGTGTGAAAGTAAACAAGTGATCATTTAAGTGTCTTTTCAATGGTCATTTAATTAGTAGATCTAACACATGTATGACTTATATAGGAAATCGCATGAGATATGTCATGATTGTCATTAGATAATGCGAATTTCGTGTCATGACTATTTAATCTTCTTACATTGGAATTCGTATAGATTTTGAATGTCATTATAGGTCATTGGAATCCGTGGTGTTTGAGTGTGAAAGTAAACAAGTGATTATTTCAGTGTCCTTTTAACGGTCATTTAATTAGTAGATCTGACACAAGTATGACTCACATAGGAAATTGCATAAGATATGTCATGATTGTCGTTAGATAATGTGAATTTCGTGTCATGACTACTTAATCTTCTTACCTTGGAATTCGTATAGATTTTAAATGTCATTATAGGTCATTGGAATCTGTGGTGTTTGAGTGTCGAAGTAAACAAGTGATCATTTCAGTGTCTTTTTAACGGTCATTTAATTAGTAGATCTGACACATATATGACTCACATACGAAATCGTATAAGATATGTCATGATTGTCATTGGATAATGCGAATTTGGTGTCATGACTACCTAATCTTCTTATCTTGGAAGTCGTATAGATTTTGAATGTTCAATGGAATCCGTGATGTTTGAGTGTGGAAAGTGTCCTTTCTATAGTTATTTAATTAGTAGATTTGACACATGTATGACTCACACGTATGATTGTCATTGGATAAGCGAATTTGGTGTCATGACTACTTAATCTTCTTACCTTGGAATTCGTATAGATTTTGAATGTCATTACAAGCCTTTGGAATTCATGTTGTGTTTGATTATGGAAGTAAACAAGTGATCATTTAAGTGTCTTTTCAATTGTCATTTAATTAGTAGATCTGACACATGTATGACTCGCTAGGAAATCGTATAAAATATGTCATGATTGTCATTGGATAATGCAAATTTGGTGTAATGACTTTTCATATTCGCACGTTTTTTCACACTAATTGATGAAGCAAACATCATTTATTGTGATCTTTTAAGCGATTCTCATTAATAAGGTTGTGTTATCCCTTGAAATTCGTATAGATCTTGACTGTCATTACGAGCCCTTGAAAATGTGAAAGGTGACACACGCTCACCTTGGCTATCACCATCGTGCAATGCTAGGTGATGCACACTCACCTTGGAAACGTGAAAGGACAATTTAATGATAGCTGCATAGGAAACTGTAAAGCCTTAAGTTATCCCATTGACCATCTCTTCTTCTTCCTCACGTTGGAGACCAAATAGCAATTCATTGGTAGTCTTTCACGTTTTCTTAGAGGAAGCATGTAGTGATGATTGTAGTGTTTCATAGAGTGTTATGATCATCAAGATCTTTTAGCACATTTACACATTGTTGAGAGAGGATAATGTTGATTGCATTGCAAACTAAAGAAAGTGATGCAACTTTGATTTACTGTGTCAGATCTAAACAAGCAGTGATCGTATTACTACAGTCTTATGTAACAAGACAAAATGATATCTCTTTTTTTGCTTTGCGTTTTCGAACTCTTTTTTACATTTTGACAAACACTTTTAGCGTTTATTCTGCATCTTGTGTCATGGAGTCTTATGTAACATGACACAAATGACGTCTCTTTTTTTTGCTTTGCGTTTTCAAACTCTTTTTTACATTTTAATGAACTTTTTTTGCGTTATGTCTTTTTTTTTGTTTTGCGTTTTTGAACTCTTTTTTACATTTTAACGAACTCTTTTTGTGTTTATTCTGCATCTTGCGTCTTGGAATTCTTCGGTAGTAATGAGGACAGTACATGCCCCGTCACTATAAAAAAAGGTCAATTTGTGGGTTTTTTTTGTCAATTTGCTGGGGTTTTCGACCCCCGCAAATTGATTTGCGGGGTTTTCGACCCCCGCAAATTGATTTGCAGGGGTTTTAAAAAACACTGCAAATACGTTCGCTACAAACAATTTGCGGCGGTTTTCTGGAACCCCTGGTATCGTGCTCATATTGCGGCGGTTTAGTTTGCGGGGGTTAAAAACCTCCGCTGTCGCTCTTTTTTTTGCAAAAAAAAATTAATGATTTTCATTTTGCGGGGGTTAAAAACCTCATCTATCGTTCTTTTTTTTTTGCAAAAAAAAAATTTATTGATTTTCACATTTCCTCTTGCATTCACCATTCAACAATTCAAAACTGACTAAAAAATATCAAACTTTTTCAAGTCAATCATTTGTTATTTAAAACATTAAATTTACAACATGTAGCAACCATATACGTACAAAGTCAACACTTGTGTACAAAGTAATCATATAGGTACAATAATATTAATTCAAAGATTGGGTCATACAAAGTAAAGTTTGGTGAACAGTTGGTCGAAGTGTGGCTTGCAATAAAGAACACCCTCAAAAGAGTTATAGTTGCTTAGCTTCAAAACATTAATCTGTTAGTAAAATTAAATCTAGCTGAAGAGGTTCAGTGTTATTATTATTATGTGCTTGCTTTTGGAAATTAATGGAGCATCTTAGGAACCTTATCAACCAAAACTAAACATTGCCAAATCATATTCAGTTGTGGAAGTGGAAACAGTTCAAGGGAGGCGGATTAGATTTAGATCATCCATCTTACAATTCAGACAGAAATTGTTGTGGGATGAAATGCTAAATTTCAAAAACTCAGAATAATTAAATTAATCAAAGAAATTGCTGAAATTAATGTCACTTGTTTATTCTAATGGTCAACTGCAGACACCAGATCCAAGGATAGGAGGCTGAACTAGAGTATACAACAAGAATAATAATTATATTATATTAATATATATAAATCTGAGACCATAGAAGAGAGAGATTTATACTACCTTGAGGGTTCCTTTGCAGTGGTGACATCTGAAGCAACCTTTGTGATACACTCGGTTATCTGCAGTCAACTTATCAACCAGATAAACTGTTTTGTCACAAGCCATGCACTTCTGGTTTATTCCTGCAAATGCCATTATTTTTAATTATCCTCTCACCTTACCAATTGTATGATCTCTGTGTGTATGTATTTGAGTTTCTTTTTTTGTCACTAAAGGAGAAAGCAGAACAAACAAACACTGAAGATTAGTGATAAATTCATGTGTATTCTTTGGGGTAAAAATTATTACCATTGAAGAGGGTTGGCTCCAGGTTTCAAAAAATAATACCAACCCAGCAGCATAGTGTTAGTGGACTTAGAAGTCAAGAGCTGACTCCACATATCTTGGCATGATCAAACACCAATTTCTTCAGCGCGCCGACTTTTGTGGATTTCGGAAACGCTTGATCTTGAGCATGACCGGATATTTATGAACGTTAAGAGGTAAATCAACTAGAGAATAACGAAATACAAAATAAATATGTTGCATTGTCATATTTATAAGCATGGATTTAAAGCTTCATATAGAGATAACCACAACTTGTACCATTTGAAACTATTACCTTTAGATAAAGTACAACACTAACTATTTTCTACTCAGACACATGTGATGTTGTTGCTAAGTTAGCAGCCAAATGTGAGTCAACAACATCATCATTTAAATGGTTTGTAGCCAATTGCACATACTCATCATAGAGATATACTACATACTACAAGTTAATTTCACATCATAGTAGTTCATCCATAACCATTCTATATTGAAGCTTTCTTACGGTCAGCCTCGCACTATGTATACTTTATGTGTGCTATAATAATATAATGGGATTGACAGAAAGATGTAAAACCTTGTGAAATTATTTCCAGTAATCTCTTCTTGTTCAATTGTAATAATCTCAAGTCTCAATGCAATAAATTCATTAATCAACAGTCATGCAAAAATTACTGAATGAAGAAAATTAAAAATATAAATCCAGTAATCTATGAGAAAATTTATAGGTGGAAACACAATAACAAAAGGAGAAGAATAAACTTTCAACAGCGCATAGAGAGCGAGGAGTTTGGTTAATGGAGAATCACCTTGGCGACGGCGCAAACACAATGAGAGGCCACGACGCAGAGAGATTGAGAGGCCACGACGCGCAAAGAGAGTGAGAGACGTCAGTGCAGGGAGAGCGAGCGGCCACGGCGTAGGCAGATCGAGAGACCACGGCGCGCAGTGTAACACCCCGCCGAGACAGGACGTCACCCTTAACTCTAAGACCATGCATCAGACTTATATGTATCATATACAACCAGCATATAAATATTAGGCATGAATCAGAATATCATCAATTATATTTAACAGCATGTAAATTACTCCTAGCATCACGTAAGCGACTGTCTACTAATCTCATAAATTTACCAAATAAATATAACCTATGTTGGGGTGACTATCCTTAGCCACCGTACACTGCAACCCATCTCTGGAGGTGTTGCTACTACCAACCCCTAGTAGGGCTAAGGAACCCTACTCACACTAGCTATTATACTACCTATTTTTCCTAGTGATTAAGAAATCTTTCCCTTATCTGGCTTAGAAGACTGCTGTCGCTAGCATCCCATCCCCGCGTCCCTGTCGCGCCTCCCAAGCTCCTCCACACACTCCCAAGAATGCCTTGGAAGAAGCTGAGGAGAATGGACGGTGAAGGGTGGTATTTATAGCCATTTTGGGTCCATCACGTCGCGATGGTCCTCAGGCATAAATCCCATCGCGTCGCGATGTGGTACACGTGTCAGCAATCCCAAGCTCTGATCCACCGACTTAACTCACCGACTTTGCTCGCGTCGCGAGCCACTTTACACAAATCCTCATCGCGTCGCGATCCACCACTTCCAGAAATATCTATTTTCTTCCGTTCTAGGAGGTGCTAGGGTATTCTACACTATTCTAGGCCATTCCAGGGACTTCTAAATTATTCTTGATAATTTCTATCTCATTTATAGGGTTTTCTGAGTCTTATTTAAGCTCATTTTATCCATAATTAAGATTTTTAACTCTCGTTTATTATTTAATTACTGACCTAATTATCCTTATAATATTATAGAAAATCAGGATGTCACACGCAGAGCGAGTGATGGATGACGGCGCGCGAACGGAGCGAGGACAGAGTGAGAACGACGGCGTGCATGGACGGAGCGATAGAGAACAGAGCTAGAAGAGAAGAGCACTGACGGTTTGGGGAAAGAGAAAACAGTGTGAATTAGGGTGAAAGAGGGTTTCAGGAGCGCGAGTAAGAAGAGTAGTGGGAATGCAAAGTGGATTGGGAGGGATACTGAAAATAATGAAAGGGAATTTGGATTTTTTTATTAGGGGGTTTTAACCTCCTTATATTAAACAAAAACCTCCATTATCTTTTTGTATTTGAGACGGTTAATAAAACTGCCGCTTTTTAAATCATTTTGGAGAGGTTTCAATAACGCCCTTAAAAAAATTCCTGCAAATTAACCCTTTTATAGTGCGTGCATCGCACGGGTACACGTACTAGTTACTAGATAAAAGACAAAGGTGGTGAAACACTCATGCAAAGAAAATGGTGTTGGCCACTTTATATCCTCGTTCGCTTTAGTAATAGTGTACTTGTTTCTGTTAGGTGGTTTGATAATGGATACTTGGCTTGTAACCTCCTAATCTTGGGCTTGAGGCCCATATTGGGAGGATCCTCATGTGGTTTAATATGGGCATTGAGGAACTCTGAAACTGGTCCAAAAGAGATGGCACTAACTTGGTTGCTCTTGTGGACATGTAGAGCCGACTCATAAGCATGGCCAAATTTGCAAGGTTGCCAACCTGCAAGGTCAAAAAAGGTTTACAAAATTGCCGATATATACTTATGTGTCTTTCATTCCTTTTCCTCCGTATTGAGTTATCTAGTCTATTAGGCTTAATGGGCCATTGGACCCTCATATCAAGGTCAAAGGGGAAGGATGATGTCTCCCGCAATAAGCCTCGTGATCTCGCGTCTTGCTTTCGAGGTAGGGGCCCAAGCAATCTAAGGAAATAGTGAAGTTCCATCTAGGGTTAGTTGAGAAGGCAATAGTGTTTTAGATGACCAAGAAGAAGTTGTATGTTTCATAGGTTTTGGTAAGTAGTATTGACGAGATGCAACTTGACAATGTTGGTGCTCAAACTCAACTCATGAACCCTAGCCTTGATTTTGTCCTTTAGGGGGCTGTACTACGGGTCAAATTTGAGATGGATGCATCGTTTATTATACATATGATCCATTTTCTTTTTTAAACTGCTTAAGACTGCTTTTTTTTTTTGCTGTGTGACATAGGTGTTGTTGCATTAAATTAAGAAATTCAGATAGCTGGAGTGAAAAATGTTGTAATGTTTTTAGGGATGACATTACCATATCATTGTTCGAATAGGTGGAACAACTTTGTTATAAAGCATAGGATGGTGTTACTTTATCAAGGGCCCATGTGACTAAGGTACTTTGTCGATGTTCTGATATTTTCTCTCAACCAAGTGTGGGAGCTTAGAGGGGGAATTTGGCTTTGTCGAGGCATGTAGTTATGGCAAAGATGACGAGATTCTCATTCGTCCAAGTTTGGGAGCTTGGCGGGGAATCTTGCCCAAGCTAAAAAGCTTGAGGAGAATCAGGCATTGTTAAGGTCGAGGCATCTAGTCGAGGTCGAGCTACCATGATTCACTCTCGCCTAAGCCGAGGAGCATGGTGGGGAATTTGGCATAGTCGAGGTCGAGTTGCCAAGCTAATGAGATTCACTTTCTCCCAAGTTGAGAATTTTTTTTTATGGAATATGGCTTTGTCAAGGCGTGATGCCGAGCTGTCAAGATTCTCCTCGTCCAAGCTTAAGAGCTTGGCAGAGAACCTGACTTTTTATTGAGGCATGGTGTCGAATTGTCAAGATTCTACCTCTCCAAGCTTGAGAGCTTGGTAGGGAATCTGGATTTTGCCGAGGCATGATGCCAAAGGGTCGGGATTTTTCTCGTCAATGCTTAAGAGCTTGGTGGGGAACCTCACTTTGCAGAAGCTGAGCCGTCATGATTCTCGCTCATCCAATTGGTAAGGAATCTAGCATTGTCAAGATCGAGGCATATAGCCAAGTTCGAGCTGTATAGATTCATTCTCACCCAAGCTGAGGGGCTTGTGAGGAAATTTATGTTGTCATGGTTGAGCTGCTAAGAATCAATCTCGCCCAAGCTGAAGAGTTTGGTAAATAATATGGCTTTATTGAGACGTGATGCCAAATTCCCGATATTCTCCTCGTCCAAGCTTCAGAGTTTAGCAGAGAACCTGCTTTTGTCGAGGCGTGATGTCGAGGCGTCGAGATTCTTCTAGTCCATAGCATGGCATGGAACCTGGTTTTGCAAAAGTCGAGCTGCGGTGATTCTTCCTCGTCCAAGCTTAGGAACTTGGCAAGGAATCTAGCATTGTCAAGGTTGAGACATGTATTTGAATACGAGTTGTTGAGACTCAGTCACGCCTAAGCTAAAGAGCTCAGGGGAATCTGGCATTTATCGAGCCATGTTGTCAAGATTTTCCTCATCTGAGCTTAGGAGCTTGGAGGGAATCTAGCTTCTAGAGAGGTTGAGGCTTAATGTCGAGGCCCTTTGCTGAGATTATCTGTGTTTGAGATTAAGAGCTTAGAGGGGAATCTGGCCTTTGACAAACAACGATGAAAACCTTAACCTTGAGTAGATGTGAAGTCAATATGACCCAATGTAACTCATGTGGCTAAGAAAGTCTGTGTAAGTGATGCATAAAAATTTTGACATGTAACCACATTATTATTCAAACCAGGGACAGACTAATGACCGACACTTTGGGGGCAAATTCCCCCACTAAGATTTCAACTTTTCTTAAACACACACAAGCGCGCGTTATTTCAAGCCAAAAAATTATATACACTATTATTAGTAAATGTCCCCATTAGTCAATATTCATTTGCTCACCCTCACACTCATTGTCCTTTTAGCAAATGCAGATACTTTTCAAAAGCACATCCCTGGATACCAAGGTTCTGGAGGATATTAAAAATAACAATACCACCAAACCATGTGACACCATGTTGCAATCCATATGTGTTGGAACTTGGAGTAGTGAATTGAAAAAATTGGGAAGTCCCACATAGGAGAGAATAGACACTTTAAGAGTGTTTATATATCTGAAGCTCACCCCCTTGGGATGTGTCCCAAGGGATACCCACTTTTATAAGAGGGAGAGTACGCACACAAAGTGACCACCACACACACGCGCGCGCGCCTGCCGCCGCCGTCCAGCCGGCCGAGCTTGGGCTTGGGCTGTGTGGTGACTTCTTTTTTGGTACACGAAAAAATTAATTTTTAAAATTTAAATTGTGCGTTTGCTTGGTCACTAGTTCGCGACTCATCTCAGTAATTTCATCGGTGATTTCCAGTTTTTGAATATTTTTGAAATTCAAATTACAACAATTTTAAGACGATTCTTCAAATTAGCCATGAATACCGATAAAACTATTGGCTCTGGTTCTGCTGCTAATGACTTCAACAAACCGTTTCGGTTTGAGGGATGTCACTTCAAGCGCTAGCAACAAAAGATGCAATTTTTCTTAACTGTTAAAAAGGTTGCTAATATTTTGACAGAAGACATTCCTGAGTTGGATGAAAAACTGAAAAGGAAGTACAAAATAAAACAAAGAAAGAAATACTCCTATGGATTGAGCATGACTATCTCTGCAAGAATTTTATTCTGAACGGTCTGAGTGATGAACTCTATGATTACTATAGCACTCACAAAACTGCCAGAGATGTCTGGGATGCTCTGAAAAAGAAATATGATACTGAAGAAGCGGGCACTAAAAATATGCAGTGAGCCGCTATATCAATTTCAGAATGTCTAATGACAAGTCTGTTGAGGTTCAATCACATGAGCTTCAGAAAATTGCTCATGAAATCACTTCTGAAGGTGTGACCCTAGATGAACGGTTTCAGGTGGCTGTTCTAATTGACAAATTACCCCCAGCTTGGAAGGATTTCAAAAATACTCTGATGCACAAAGCCAAAGAACTTTCTCTAGAAGACCTGATTACCCGCCTTCGAATTGAGTAAGAATCCCGGAAACAATATCAGAAAGAAGAAGTCTTGTTTGTTTCAAACAAGAAAACCACTGGAGCGGTTCAGAAGCCAACTGGCAAATCATTTAAGAATCAAAATCGTACTCAGCCTCAAAAGAACCGCAACAAGAATGGGAACCCTCCCAAGCTCCTAAATCCGAAGCCTCAACCACCTCCTAGAAATGATGCTGCTCCACAATTCATCTGTTTTAATTGTGGGAAACCAGGTCATATGGCACGCAAGTGCAGAAGCAAGCTTCTGCTGCCTTGCCGACTGAAGAGCCATTTATGGCTATGATCACTGAGATCAACGTTGTTGGTGGATCAGATGGTTGGTGGGTGGACACTGGCGCCTCTTGCCATGTTTGCAATGGCCGTGTTATGTTCAAAACATACACTGCTGCTGAAGATATGAAAGTGTTGTTGGGCGATGCTCACACCACTAATGTTACAGGTACTGGAGATATCGAGTTGAACTTCACTTCTGGAAAGACCTTGATTCTGAAAGATGTGATGCACACTCCAGCAATCAGGAAGAATCTAGTTTCTGGCTTTCTCTTGAACAAGGCAGGTTTTACTCAGTCTATTGGGGGGATTTGTACACCATTACTAAAAATGGTATTTTTGTAGGGAAAGGGTATGCAACAGATGGCATGTTCAAATTGAATATTGAAATGAATAAAATTTCTACTTCTGCTTATATGCTTTGTGATTTTAATATTTGGCATACTCGTCTTTGTCATGTGAACAAACGCATTATTTCTAATATGTGCAATTTAGGATTTATTCCAAAATTATCTTTCAATGATTTAGAAAAATGTGAATTTTGTAGTCAAGCGAAAATTACCAAAACGCCGCATAAATCAGTATTTAGAGAATCTGAACCATTAGATTTAATTCACTCTGATATATGCAAATTGGATGGAATGTTGACCTGAAATGGTAAACGATATTTTATCACTTTTATAGACGACTGTTCCGATTATACTTTTGTATATCTTATGAAAAATAAAAGTGAAGCATTTGAAATGTTCAAAGTTTTCCTAACTGAAATTGAAAATCAATTTAGGAAATGGATTAAGAGACTTCAAAGTGACAGAGGAACTGAGTATGATTCCCAGTTATTTAATGATTTTTATAAATCAAATGGAATCGTACATGAAACAACTGCACCATATTCACCTGAAATGAATGGTAAAGCATAATGAAAAAATAGAACGCTTACTGAATTAGTTGTTGCTATTATGCTCAACTCTGGCGCTGCATCTCACTGGTGGGGGGAAATTTTATTAACAGTTTGTTATGTGCTCAATAGAGTACCTAAATCCAAGAAAAAATTTCTCCGTTTGAGATATTAAAGAAAAGACAACCTAATGTGTCTTATTTTCGAACCTGGGGTTGCCTGGCCTATGTCAGGATCCCGGATCCAAAAATAGCCAAACTCGCCAGTAGAGCCTATGAATGTGTGTTCATTGGGTATGCAGTAAACAGTAAAGCATACAGGTTTATGACCTGAACGCCAAAGTGATCATAGAGTCAAATGATGTTGACTTTCATGAAAATAGATTCCCTTTTAAATCAAGAAATAGTGGGGGCACCGAAACTAGTCAAGTTTATGTGCCTAGGAACATTGAGAACAATGAACAAAGGGAAATAGAACCTCGAAGAGGTAAAAGAGCACGTGTTGCTAAAGACTATGGACCTGATTATACGGTCTATACACTAGAAGAGGATCTAACTAGTATTTAAGAAGCTTTGTCTTCATTGGATGCAGATTTGTGGCAAGAAGCCATAAATGATGAAATGGATTCCCTAGAGTCTAACAAGACCTGGCATTAAGTGGATTTGCCTCCTGGGTGTAAACCAATAGGTTGCAAATGGATTTTGAAAAAGAAGCTAAAACCTGATGAAACTGTTGTCAAATACAAGGCTCGTCTTGTAGCCAAGGGTTTTAGACAAAGAGAAAATATAGATTTCTTCGACACATTTTCACCTGTTACAAGAATTACATCCATAAGGGTACTTATTTCACTGCTTCTATTCATAATTTAATAGTACACCAGATGGATGTCAAAACTGCTTTTTTAAATGGTGAATTGGAAGAAGAAATCTATATGGAGCAACCTGAAGGTTTTGTAGTCCCTGGACAAGAAAGTAAGGTCTGTAAGTTAGATAAATCTCTGTATGGTCTTAAACAAGCTCCTAAACAATGACATGAAAAGTTTGATAATTTGATTATTTCGAATGGGTTTTAAAGTGAATGAAAGTGACAAATGTATTTATTACAAATCGAAAAATGACATTTGCACTATCATATGTCTCTACGTAGACCACTTACTCATATTTGGTTCAAATATTCATGCTGTGAATAATGTGAAATCATTGTTGTGCAACAACTTTGATATGAAAGACCTCGAAGAAGCAAGTATAATCCTTGGCATTAAAATTGCTTGATCGGAAAATGGAATTTCTTTGGATCAATCTCACTATGTTGAGAAGATCTTGGAGAAATACAATTACTTTGATTGTAAACCTGCTTGTACACCATATGATCCAAGTGTAAAACTTTTTACGAACACTGGTGAAGGTGTTAGACAAACAGAATATGCGAGCATCATTGGCAGCCTAAGGTATGTCACTGATTGTACTAGACCCAACATAGCCTATGTCATGGGACTATTGTGCAGGTTTACAAGTCGACCTACTATGGAGCATTGGCATGTCATTGAGAGAGTCATGAGATACCTAAAAAGGACCATGAATCTCGAATTACACTATCAGAGATTTCCAGCTGTACTTGAAGGGTTTAGTGATGTTGATTGGAATACTCTATCAGATGACTCCAAAGCAACTAGTGGCTATATATTTAAGATAGTCGGAGGTGCCGTCTCTTGGAAGTCTAAGAAACAGACTATATTGGCACAATCCACTATGGAGTCTAAAATGATAGCACTAGCAACAGCTAGTGAAAAAGCAAGTTGGTTGAGATGCTTGCTAGCAGAGATTTCGTTACAGGAAAAACCGATGCCAGCTGTGTTGATCCACTGCGATAGTACCGCGGCTATTGCAAAAATAGAGAATCATTATTACAACGGTAAAAGACGACAGATACGTCGTAAGCACAGCACTGTGAGAGAGTTTCTCTCAAAAAGAGCTGTCAGAGTGGATCATATATGCACTGATGAAAATTTAGCTGATCCTTTGACGAAAGGATTAGCCAGAGAGAAAGTCCAAAATACATCTAAAAGGATGGGACTACTGCCTTTGGAACCATGAGTCACTCATGATGGTAACCCAACCTAAAAGACTGGAGATCCCAAAAATTAGGTTCAATAGGTATTAACAAATTGTGAAGTGATATGAGATGAATGTGCTATTAAAAGTCAAGTGGCATGATTCTTGAAGCGATTAAAGGATGAGGTAATAGAAACTCTTAATGAGATCTATACTCTATGTGGAGTGAAGTACCTAGCTACAGGAGTACTTTTGATAGACTCACCTATGTGAATGTGGAAGTGGGGCCGCTTTCTATGGAATCTTGGCGTAATTCCTAGAGCGCTCACTATACAGGGATAGACGTCTTGGGGCAGATTGCCACGGGCTTTTGAAGAATACACCTATTGATAAGAGAGTGTGTGGTTTTGATGTTAGAGATAGAGTTCAAGACTACGAGTCACTCTTGTTGAATCTAAATCCTAATCACTATGCAAAGGTTCAAGTCGGAAGACACCTATGCTTATGCACAATCTTAATGAGGCGTTTGACGCTATTTCTGAAACCATTTTTTAAATTCAAGTGGGGGATTGTTGGAACTTGGAGTAGTGAATTGAAAAATTGGGAAGTCCCACATAGGAGAGAATAGACACTTTAAGAGTGTTTATATATGTGGAGCTCACCCCCTTGGGATGTGCCCCAAGTGGTACCCACTTTTATAAGAGGGAGAGGACGTACACAAAGTGACCACCACAAACACGCGCGCGCGCCGCCGCCGTCCGTCTGGCCGGGCCGGGCTTGGGCTTGGGCTTGGGCTGTGTGGTGTACTTCTTTTTGGTACACGAAAAAATTAATATTTTAATTTTAAATTTAAATGTGCGTTTACTTGGTCACCACTCCATCAGATTCCGGTTCCTAAAATTTCTCATCGTGCGCTGCAAGTTTCCTGATATCTCTGCACACGGTTTCTTGCTCAGCAAGACTACGTCTACTTGCTCAACAAGGCTGGTTTCGTGTTCACCAAGACGGTATTCGCCTATAAATACGAGACTTCGCATCCTTTTCAAATTGCCCCAAACTCGACGCACTTACCGAGTTTATTCTCTTCTCTCCCCATTTAATTTTCTTCTGTTCAAAAGTGTGCAACAATACGAGTGGTTTTGTAAAACCATATTTCGATTGTTTTTTTTTTTGAAAAACCAAATATTAGAAGGTGTATATCTTGAACGGATTTCTGCAGTGTAGCGGAAATTCGATTTTGACTGAGCTGTTTTATCCTGGGGACGTCGTGGTTGATAGCCTGCTTGCACCTTTGAGCAGTGCCGCGAAACGTCTTAAAGAGAGCGACCTAGTCCGCGACTCATCTCAGTAATTTCATCGGTAACTTCGAATTTTCGAACAATTTTGAAAATCAATTCCCAACATCTTCTGAATCTCATCACCTAGTGAGGACGATATGAAAAAGATGCTCATAACATAAGATGGGATGGCTTGTAAAATTAACTTGATGAGAACTCTGTTACTTGCCTTATGCAAAGAACGACCACCCCATGAATTAATTATCTACTAGAAATTTTCTGTGACAAACTTGAACATTATTTTCCTACTAAACCCATGGCTTGATAAAATTTGAGTCTGTGTACATGTCCAAGAGTAATCATTTTTTTTTCCAGGTTAAAGAGTAATTATGGTTTACTAGTTCATGTTAGCGTAGTTTGACAAATGGTATGTGCTGTGCAGAGTCATTTGATGATGGTGGAAATAATCGGTATGATACTGGTTGTGAAAACTAGGTGGAGGTCCATACTTATCTGTTACTAGTTTATGTTAGTCAAATGTGGTGCTTTAGATCGAAATGTAACATGTAATCTTATCTATTAGAGTCTATACCAATGTAATTAAAACCGGACCGGACATTGAATCGGAAAGGGCCAGGGTTCAGGATTTTTGGGTCAGACCGGGTTCGAATATAATATTATTTTTTAAATATATATATATATATAAATACCAAATATATAATATATATACATAATATTTCAATTTATACACAAAATAACATGTCTTGGAACTAATAAAATATTATATATATATATATAATATATAATATATAATATATATACATAACATTTCAATTTACACACAAAATAACATGTAGCCTAGTGGTAAGGTGGCTTATTGTGGCCTTGAGGACAGGGGTTTAAGTCCTGTTGAGAGGAAAATCGATTTTTTTTAATATAAAGACTATTAAAAATTTCAAAAAAAAAACTGGTTCGACCCTGGACCGGCCGGTTTTGCCCCGTTCATGCCGGTTCTGTCGCCGAACTAACCGGTTCTTTACAGGGCGGTTCAGGAGGGTCACTCGGACCGGACCATGGCCCGGTTCCCGGTCTAACCAGTCGGATCGGCCGGTCCGGTCCGGTTTTATTTACCATGGTCTATACTGTGACAAACCAATTTAAAACACGTAAAGTTGATATGTGTTAGTATATAGAATCTGTTGTTGCTTTAATATGATTGCCTTTTTAAGCCTCTTTACTCAACTTTGTAATTGTGAATTTTATAAATTTCCATTTCTTGAATTGCGAAGTCCAATTCTGGTCAATTATATTTCTATAAGTGCACATATTTAGATTGTATTGTATAATCAATTATGATGTCACAAATCTGTTCAGTTACCATTTCTTTTATAACTATTTTTTCATTAAACTTGGACCTTGAGATGTTTATTATGCCAATATTGAGCTTAGAACCATCAATATCGGTACTTCAATTAGCAATCACAAGAAGCCGTTGAGATAGGGACTACCTTTTTTTTTATTTAAAAAATACAATTAGCCCCGGTTTAACTGTGGCTAAACACAATTTAAAAAAAAAAATTGACTTTATATATCGGTTGCTTAAAATAACAGATATAAAAATGACACTTTTAACATCGATTATTTAAACACCGATATGAAAATGATGCTTTTAACATTGGTTATTTAAAAACTGATATGAAAAGGGTACTCTTAATGTTAGTTTTGGTAAAAAATCGATGTGAAAATTGTACTTTTAACATCGGTTGTTATAGAAACCGATATAAAAAAAGGTTTTTAACATCGGTTTTAATATCGGTCGTCGTAGAAACTGATATAAAAAAGGTTTTTCACATCGGTTTATTTTTCGATGTAAATAGTTCCCACTTTTAATATCACCTGAATCAATAACTGACTTAGAACAATGTGAAAAGCTATTTTTAATATATGTAAAATGTCTAAATTGTAGTAGTGTCCAATATGTTGATCATTCATCAACACAGAATAGTGGATAGATTTCACACACTTCATGGTCCAACCAATCCAAAATAAATTGTTAATTATCTTTATTTGAAAATGTGTATTTTATAATATTAACTACTCATTATTTTTTCCGCAAAATACTAATTATTTTAAATTTATTATTTATTATAGCAATGATGAATAAATAGTAGTAATACATACACATATCAAAAAAAAAAAAAACCGCACCGTAACCGTATGGTGAAGGAGAGATATTTTGGCGAAGAGTGAGAAACAGCGGAAGCGATTTCAAAAAGTTCAAAAGGCAAAAATGACGCAGCGTTGACCACTCCACTATCAGTGGCAGCACAACAGCATGTACGACCCTACAATCCAACGATCAATATGCAATACACAGGAAGCCAGCACCCCCCCAACCACAAGATGGGCTTCAGAATGCAAATCGTCCCTCTTAATCGGATTAGATGAATCAGAAACTGGGCCCCACAAATATTGTACTACTACACAAAAAGCCGCATGAATTAATTACAGCCGTTTGATCTATCGTAGGGTAATTTACCTACTAATTAACCAAGGGTAATTTACGTGCCGCTTCGTAATTGTGATTGCGAGTGGTGGATATATAAAGGCACCACGCCCCACAACTTCTAGGGTTAAACCGCAACTTCAAAGAGAGAGGTTCTACGGCGAGGGTTTCTGTGAAAATCGAAGATGAGTTCGAGACTGAGTGGGAAGGTGAAATGGTTCAACGATCAGAAGGGGTTTGGATTCATAACCCCTGATGATGGCAGCGAGGAACTCTTTGTTCACCAGTCTCAGATTCGATCTGAAGGCTTTCGTAGCCTTGCTGAAGGAGAATCCGTTGAGTTTCTCATCGATTCGGATTCCGATGGTCGATCCAAAGCTGTTGATGTGACTGGTCCCAATGAGGCTAACGTCCAGGGAACCCGACGCGGAGGCGGTGGTGGCGGCGGATACGGAGGCGGTGGATACGGCGGTGGTGGCGGCGGATACGGAGGCGGTAGTCGTGGTGGTGGCGGATACGGAGGCAGTGGTGGCTACGGCGGTGGAGGAGGCTACGGCGGTGGTGGATACGGCGGTGGTGGACGAGGAGGCGGAAGAGGTGGAGGCGGTGGCGGCGGCTGCTACAACTGTGGTGAGTCTGGTCACATGGCTAGGGACTGCAGCTCCGGAGGAGGCGGAGGTGGAGGGAGATACTCCGGCGGCGGCGGTGGTGGCGGCGGCGGGAGCTGTTACAGTTGTGGAGAGTCTGGGCATTTCGCAAGAGATTGCCCATCCGGCGGCGCTCGTTGAAGGTCTCTGTCTTGTGAGGAAAGTGTGGGGTGGGTAGGTTTTTGAATGGTTTATGTTTTCTGGGTCGCTTTTTTATTTTAATTTCAAGGATCTGTTTTGCAATAGTTTTAGGGTTTATTATGCCGGATCTCTATATTCGTGTTAACTCTGGGTTATTATAATCACATATGGGGTGCTATTTTGTTTTTCTGCTTCGTTATATTGTGGGATTTTTGTGAAATCCTAATATTATTACTCTCCGTAAGCAGTATCTGCTCCAAATTTTGCTATCATGAAACGTTTGATCTCGATTGACTTCTGGATGCCCAAATGTTAACACGTTTAGGTAAGAACTCCATAATGTTTGTTTTATGCCGAATCTGTAGTAAATGACATTGTTTTTCGTGATTTCAATCGGCTAATCAAACCATCAACCTAAGCAAGGCGTTCAAAGGCCTTCGGGAAAGCGAATCGTTCTATTCCCATTTCGCTTGATGCTCTTGCATTGTTTATTTATCTTTGATTTATGGTTACCGTTCCTGCATAAACGAAGGAGTAGGTTTACAATTCAGTGTGTTAGTGATGTTAGGGATGGAAGTTTTTTGAACTTGTAACTGAGGAAAATAAAGAATTGTAGGACAAGTATCTTTCAGATATCAATATTCAAAATAAAAATTTTATCCCAAAAAACCTGACTGATGGTGATGAAAGTATTCGGAAGATGAATGTATGTTGCTGATCTAATTGTTTTACTTTTGAATTTTAAAGATTCTCGAAAGTTAAAAATTAAACTAAGCATGTTTACCTTGAGCCATGTTGAATGTGAGTTCAAAAGGCTTATCTAATAACTATTAGTACCGTTGACTGAACGGTGATCAACTGTCAAGCGGTTCCAACATATTTGAAATACGTCGTGTTCAACAAGAGAGATAATGCAACTTGGAATGACATGAAACGCTCTTGAGAGCTCTGATCAGAGATGTGGCCACCCAAGCTTGGGTAGGACATTAAAAACAGAACCTTGAAGCTCTCACTTGGCATCATGCAATGCTCTAAAAGGCTACCAGAAACAGGATCCCTCCCAACACGCTATGCTTATGGAGCATGATATCCAGAATATGCCAGCTATTCTGAATTTTTGACTTTCAAAAAGTTCACTCCTAGGGACATGTGATCCCTGCGTTTGCAGCTGGGCCTTCGTTGGGATACAATTTCTGCACGCCAAAAAAAATTCTTAATTATTGGTTTTATATTTATGGAACCCGCATGTTCCATATTGAGTTCCAATTCTGTTCCTCCTTCAGATGGTTTGTATACAACATTTTGTGAAAGAATGTTTGATATGCCAATTTGATTGAGAAGAGGCCATTTGCATTGTAGGATCAATAACTTTTCGTACTCTACATTCTTCTCATTTCCTCATGCCTGGTAAATTAGATCACATAACTTTAAACTGATATGATACTCGGTAGCCTGCTAAATTAGATCACATAACTTTAAACTGATATGATACTCGGTAGCCTGCGGTTGCATCATTAATAGCTAGGATTTCGCCCTATTCGAGCATCCATGAATTCTCCTCTTGTGTAATATTTGGCCTTTAAGTTCCTTGAGACCACGGGGTTGGGGTTGGATATCGATTTCCACATAGCTTGGTTAAAGACATATAAGTTTCTAAATCTCATACCTCCTTGTGCTTTCAGGATATAGAGCTTGTCCCATGATATTATAGCCACTTGATGCCCCTTGAATTGCTTCCATTTGAACCAAAAAGAATTCATCGGTCTTCGAAGTTCTTCCAATGTTGGTGGTTATGAGAAAGATACTCATAGTGTAGGCCAAAATTGCTTGTACAGTTTTGATAAGAACTTTACGACCTACCTTAGACATGGAACGACCAGTCCAAGTATTGAGCTTCCTCCAAACCCAATCCTTAATGTAACGAAAAGTACCTTTTTCACTCCTCCCCATCATGGAAGGAAATCCATGATACTTCCTAGTACCAATGCAAACTGTAATTCCCAGTATTGATGATATTAGCTCATGGTGCTTTTGGGCTACATTCCTGTTGAAATAAATTTCAGCTTTATGGAGGTGGATTGCTCGGTGCGACGCTTGCTCATAAGTTGATAGTATTCTTGGCATAACTCGAACTTTTTTCTCCTTAGACCTAAAAAAGCAGTCATCTACAAATAAAAGATGTGAGATAGATGGTGCTCCTATGCATATTTTGGTGCCATGTAGCTCTCTCATCCTCTCAGCTCGGTGAATGAGAGTCGAGAGACTTTTTGCACATAAAATAGTCAACACCAAATAATGAACGACTTCAACGCAAAAAAGAATCCAGTCGACCCACTTGGTTCCAAAGCCCATCTCCAGCATCATAGCTCAAAGGTACTCCTAATCTACTCTGTCATAAGTCTTACTTATGTCAATTTTTAGAGCCATGTCTCCATTTTTACCTCTCTTTTTACATTTCATGTAATGAATTAGATCGATTGCCACAAGAGCATTATCCAAGATAGAGTCCCCTTTCACAAAAGCCAACTGAAATTATGAGACACATACTCCTTTGAGCTGTTTTCTAGAACCTTTAATAGAATTTCATAAGCCACATTACACACAAAGATATACCTCCAATCCGTCTTGGCACTTGGGCTATCACATTTTGGAATTAACACTATGTTAGTCTTGTTGAGGGAATAAGGGAAGGATCCCCTCTCAAGCCAAAGACAAGAAGTCGCGACTGACTTAGTGCCACAGATAATATAAAATACAAAAAATTATTTTATGAAGCAAATATTTATCCAACATTATTTTACTAATACACTTTTAGACCTTTATCATTCACTCAAAACTCATTTTGGTCATTTATCTTTTAAAATATTCATTTTAGTCTTTTATCTCTCAAACGTTACACAAAATAGTCTTTTTAGTCAACCCCGTTAGATCTAGAGACAGAGTTAACAGAAATGACTACTTTGTGTCACGTTTAAGAGATAAAGGACTAAAATAAATATTTTAAAAGATAAAGAACCAAAATAAATTTTGAGTAAAAGATAAAGGACCAAAAGTATATTTTTAGCCTTTTACTTATTTCACTATAAACCGCATCTCTCTGTTGATCAAACATAGTCCTCTTAAAAGCAAGCATATGCAATATTATTGCAACGGAACATTTCCTCTATACATGCTCAATATTTTGTCTTGGCCTCACTTTGATGCCTTCCACTATAAGGCCTCCCTTTAATTGACAACCCACTTCTGTGAGAGTCATCTTGATCTCTTCATCGCCTTCACCACTAAAGAACTCCCCGAGCTCAATCTCCATCCACCCATCTCTTTTCGATGGCCGTAGAATCCTTCCATCTTTTTGGTCTTGGACCATTCTATTTCTTCGATTTCCGTAAAACAAAGTCTCCACCTTATGCTTGTTCTCATCTTTATGGCCCGAATATGCATTTCGAGAGTGCATTTTGTTATGCTTCACAATGGATACTTCTGACGGTGTAGAGTCTAATAGCTAATGGTCAATCAACCAAATCAGCTCCTTCAAAGCATGCAATCTGATTGTGTATAGCTGCCTTTTTACCATGTCTCTCGTGGTATATTAATAGGGAATGAGCTGTGTTTTCATTGTAGTCAAAACATGTGTTTATGACAATTATTTGTTGCCTTTCCTAGCTCCTAAAGATCAGCTAGCATTTATGTATTTGATTGTATATTGTAACTATATAAAGCCTCTTGGCTGTGTGAATACGACAAGAAAATTCAATCTCTTTATGGTATCAAGAGCCCTATAGCCCTACGGCATTTTTTTTCTTTCGATCCTGCTCTTTCTTTGCTTCCCATCCTCATCATGACTGCTGTCCCTGGACTTGAGGGTCTGTTTGCCCTGAATGCTCACTCCCAACTCCACATCAAGCTTGATGGTGAGAATTTTCCTGCATGGCGCATCCAGTTTTTGGCTCTGCTCACGGGTTATGACCTTCTAGGTTATATTGATGGCACCAAGCCATGCCCAGCCAAGCATATCAACAACAATCCTGCCCAATTAAATCCCGCATTTACCAAGTGGGTGAGGCAAGATCAACTCATTGTCCATGCTATTGTTTCATCAGTCACAACCACTGTTGTGACCCACCTAGCCACAGTTCGCACCTCCAAACAAGCCTAGGAGACCTTGCATACCATGTATGCCAACCGATCTAGAGTGAGAGTTATGACTCTCAAATACAAGATCTCAACCTATACCAAAGGTACTCTCACAATGGCAGCCTATCTTCAAGGCGTCAAGGCTATTGCTGATGAATTGGCAATTATTGATCACCCCCTTGATGAAACTGACCTTGTTATCCATACCCTCAATGGACTTGGCAATGAATACCATGACATTGCAAATGCCATGGCGCAAAGAGAGACGGCCCCTTCTCTGAATTGGATGAAAAACTCATGGACTATGAGGTGGTCCTCCATCGTGATCAACAACAACCAGCCCATGATCACATTCTTGCAACAGCCAATGCTGCCTCGCGCAACAGAGGTCAGAATTCCAGACACCATTTCCAGATACAAGGCAAGGCTAGTAGCAAAAGGGTATACTCAACAATCCGGAATTGATTTCAAGGAAACTTTTGCTCCTGTGATCAAACCCCAGACCATCAAAGTGGTTCTTACTATAGCTCTAGCCCGTGGTTGGTCCCTTCAACAAATGGACGTCAACAATGCCTTTTTACAAGGTAAACTCTCAGAACAAGTCTTCATGCAACAACCTCCAGGTTTTGTTCATTACGATTTCCCGATCATGTGTGCAAACTCAAGAAAGCTATTTATGGTCTAAAGCAAGCACCACGGGCTTGGCATGATTCCCTCAAGGCATTTGTCCAACAATATGGTTTTCAAACTAGCCTCTTGATCCCTCCTTATTCATCTATAATAATGAAGGGGTGCAAGCCTATCTCTTAGTCTATGTGGATGATCTCTTACTCACAGTGACTCAAACAGTTTCGACCCAATTTATGCAACAACTATCCCTTAAATTCTCCCTCAAGCGGCTCGCTTATCCACACTACTTCCTTGGCATTGAATTAATTCCCACCGCCGATGGTTTGCTACTTTCTCAAAGATGGATACATCAGGAGCTACTAAAGAAGTTCAACATGGATGGTGCAAAACCTACACATACTCCTTTGTGCTCAACCACACCTTTGAAGCTCAATGATGGTTCAAAGAATGCAGATTCTAAATTGTTTCGCAAAGATCGTAGGTGCTTTACAATACACCACGCTCACTGGACCAGACGCCTCCTTTCCCATCAATAAGTCATCACAGCTCATGCATAAGCCTACTCAAACTCACTTCCAGCAGCCTAAAAAGGCTTATGCGGTACCTCAAGCTCACAATAAATCATGGCCTGCATCTAAAGAAACCAACCAATCTGCGGCTCCAAGCTTTTAGTGATGCGGATTGGGGAGGAATCTAGATGACGTAACTTCAACTTCAAAGATTCATAATTTATCTTGGTGGAAATGGGTCTCATGGCTATCTAAAAGACAAAGAAGCGTGGCTAGATCCTCAATCGAGGCCGAGGTGGTCGATGGCAAATGCCACAGCTGAGGTGATGTGGTTGATTAATTTGTTGCAGGAGCTCGGTCTCAAACCACACACACCATCTCTCTTTTGTGACAATATTGGCACTACCTATTTATGCTCCAATCCGGTGTTCCACTCAAGGATGAAACATATAGCACTTGACTACCATTTTGTGAGACAAATGGTACAAAATGGAAAGCTTCGGGTATCCCACATATCCACCAAGGATCAGTTAGCAGACATCCTCACTAAACCCCTTCACAGACTTCAGTTCACTCAGCTTCGAGACAAAATTGGTGTCACCAATGGAGACCCAATTTTGAGGGGGGATAATAGCTAATGGTCAATCAACCAAATCAGCTCCTTCAAAGCATGCAATCTGATTGTGTACAGCTGCCTTTTTACCATGTCTCTCGTGGTATATTAATAGGGAATAAGCTGTGTTTTCATTGTAGTCAAAACATGTGTTTATGACAATTATTTGTTGCCTTTCCTAGCTCCTAAAGATCAGCTAGCATTTATGTATTTGATTGTATACTGTAACTATATAAAGCCTCTTGGCTGTGTGAATAAGACAAGAAAATTCAATCTCTTTAGAGTCAAGCCCATACACTCGATGAGAGATATTTATCACGAGATAAGCCACATATGATGTATTTGGCATCAGAATCCTCTTCTGATTTTGCCTTCAATTTCTAACCAATTCAATGTTTTTAACTCAACCACCTCTGGGAATCTACAAATTACAAATTTATTTTGTTTACTATTTTGAACTATCCATCAGTAATCGTATACAATAATTTTGTATCCTCTGAAAGGGTACTCTTAAAATCTTTTTGGTATTTAAAAATATTTATTTTTTAAATTTTAACCAGTACTGTCTTTTTTAATTATATATAATTACCAATATTGATTAATTGCAAGGTAAACTTTAGTTGACATGAAGCTTGAAAGTTAATTACCTTGATTCAGGGGCCGGCTTCCAACTCTAGAAAATTGGGTTGTTGCTACTCGCTATTGACAACTCTCTTGCTGATAGGATATAAGATTTTATACCCAAAGACTTGTCCAGTTTGAAGCTCTGTGTGTATCACAACACATAACAAAGTAAAATTAGAAACTATTAAAGCTAGTTATAACTTACAATCAAGCAAACAATGGATATCGAGAATGTATCGTCCCATGTTGCCAAGTCAAGGAGTAGGGGACGAGAAAATGCACAAAAAAGTTGCTTATATCAAAAGAATTTGAGAGTGAAGGGATTCATGGCCTTTGAGACAATGTCCTCGTAATTAGAGGGCAAGAAGGTCCTCCAAACCAAGTCAGAGTCCGCTACTGAGACAAGGGTGGGGGAGATCAATGAGAATCTACATGCATCTGGTGGAGATGAGTATGATAAGACTGTCGAAACATAATCTTCTGGAAACGAAATGTCGGAGTAAGATGTCATGGGCTTCATTAAACCAATATGGTATTGTGTTGTCCGATTGTCTCTGCCCGACGAGGTTATGTTTGATATTTTATGCATAACATCGATGGAAGAAAAATTTGGCAGAATTATTTTAGAGCCAACAGGTTTTGAAAGGTTTGAAGACCCATGGGCTTTGATTAACCTTATATGTAGCCAGGGTCTCCATCTTACGCTTGATCTTTGAGTTGCTCACCTGTCGAAGGCAGAAGCAACCTAAAGTCATTTCATCCCCGTGGGATAGGAAATCCTCTGCCCAAACGGCCAATCTCGGGTGCATATTTGACATCTCATGGGGCTGTCGGTGTGTCGTTCCAGGTGTTCTCTAAGTACTAAGTCTGGCTACAAAGGAATAGTGAGGAGTAAGGGAGGGATAGGATGACGACCGTAGATAATAATAGGAGGAACTTCTGGAAACACTATTTGTTCAAAAAGTGGTGGTGGACGGGGATAATCTTGGGAAGAACGAGATTGACGGGTTCTCAAACTACCATCGCCATCCTATTGTTCCCCTAAGGTAGTTTTGATGATCGTCCCCATGCATGGTCACAAGGTAGACGGTCCCCACCAGCCGCGAGTGGAGAGAAAATAACGGCGTGGAAACTGGGGTTGCGGCGACTAATAGGCTGTCAACTTGGCATTGCTCTTGGGCTCTGCATTGCTCTCAATCACGAAGCAATTTCCCATAACAACTACCAACTGTCTCCCCTAAAAAGGAAAAACACGAGGGATTTAGAATAAGGAAGGGGTTCATATTCGTGGAAAGGAGAAGGAATATACACACAATGTAAATATGAAATGGCGCGAATCGGAGACTCGAGTAGTTCTCGATAGTCGAAAGACTTAATTTCTGTGCTCCTGCCTAAGAATGCAAGGATTTCTTAGTCATTCTTGCATAGATGATACCACAACACGACATAATCAGCATAAGAGGTACTATAGTGTAGCCTGTTCCAACAAAGAGGGAGCCAGGCCCTCCCTAAGTAAACACCCAAAAAGGAGCAATTATAGACGAAGTTGACACCCATGAAAACCACTCCCAAAGTCATCGAATATGTTGGAGCAAGAAAAGAAGGGAGAAAGTCCTCCTTTTCCGTTTTCCTTTGCATTAAGAGAGTTTGCACTGAAACACGACCTTGAGACTCCCGAGGCAGGGGCCTCCGGAGGCATCACCTCGACCACCACTTTTTCAAATTCATATATGATTCGAAAGCAACAGGAAAAATGAATGGGGGAAGGGAGAACTTGAGTCGTATCAAGACGATATGAAAAGTCTTCATGTAGACCCAAGATTAAGGTTGTAGCTAAGTAGGAGACACCCCCATGCAACTAGTATGGCTACTTCAAAAGGGATATAGGGGACCCTAATTCCAATATATGAAACATCACATGTAAATATAGAAAAAGGGAGGGTCTGGGTCTGAAGGAAACCACATCCTTTATTAGTCCGAAAAGGGGAAAGGGTGGGGAGTAGATAAAAACCATGAGTTGGACCCTCGCGTGTCAATTTGAAGGCATCCTTTATATTAGCCTTTGCTTCTTATGAATATTAAGAAACTGTTCCTACCACCTTTTAAGGAGCCCGACTGAAATGATCCTTGGAGGCCTCCAAAGGGACCACCTTGATAGTATGACAAGACACGGATGGAAAATTTGGACGAAGAAGACAAATATGTTAGGGATCAAGAGTGCAGAAGGGTAGGAACCAAAAGAGCAAGAAAGCTCTGAGTAAGGGAGAGTCTAAAGGATGTCTATCCTTTTCAATTAAGCATGTGGCAAGGAGGATGCGGAGTTTAAGATTGTGTCCATCATGGCCTGATCGGCGCATGACTCTAAAAAATCCTCTTCATTCCTTGGAGGACATATGGCACCCCGGAAGGACAACCGCCATGGGCAATGGCGGAGCTTCACTGAAATGTCTGAGAGAGCGAAAAACATGATCTATATATATATATGTTAATTTTTCACAAGTATTACTATAAGTGTTTGGTGGTTCAGTGGCTTGGGCTCCTAGTTTTTATCTGCGGGGACGCAGTCGAATCTCACTGAAGCATTTATTTTGATCTTTTTTTGCACAAAAATATATTCCTCACACAAAAAAACATAAAATGTGCATACGATGGACTAGAGCACGAGTCGCAGGAGCTGCAAAAAATGAATTTACTGCTGTGTCGCACAAGCATTTGTGACATATATCATGCGATACTATATATATATATATACCAAAGAAATTTAAAATGTTTAGGGGAGCCACAGCTCCCCTATGTCACCAAGAAGCTCCGCCCTTGGCCATGGGACGTGAGAGTAAAGAGAAAGTGGAGGAAGGCAAATAGGCAGGAAAAAAGGGAATTCTCCTTTACTAAAGCGAGCAGCAGTACCTCAAATTTGCCCCTACCTGTGTGTCGATAGGGCAACCTCAGTTTCTGCCTGGGACCACAAAAGGAAGATTCCCCGTAGAAAACAGGAATCTCATTCACTCCTCGAGAAAGGAAAACGACTCTGTAGAAGCTGGAAGCCAAGTGTGAGGAAGGCCATTAAGTCAGGTCAATCTCGAAAATAAGTTTCGAGATATATGGAACGCTCGTTTCGGCATCAAGAACCATACAGACTCGATTCCAAGATTGGGGGTGGGGGAATTGATTCGATACTATGTGTTGACCATTCAAAATGTGGCCCAAATGGCGAAGGGAAATTCCAAAACCTGGGGAGAGTTGTCCTTGTCATAAAGATCTCACAGCACAACGCATAGAGGAAAACACCACGAAAGAGGCCAGGCCAATCTGCACACCCACCAAAAGGGAACGAAATATACAGACCAAGTTCTAGAGGTGACCGGATGTGTGTCCCGAAAAAGGGGCTGACTCCCAAGTTAGCCTCACCAACGGGATTTGGTTCCTAAAGGGGATATATGACAGATCAAAGTAAAAGAGAAGGGATGACCCACTCCCTCTATATAATAGAGGAAGGAAACAACCATACAATGTATGCACATTGTTTTATTTTCTTAGCCCTAGCGAAATGTCATCCTAACTTGAGCGTCAAATTGTGTTTTACGCATACCAGTTCACATTATCCCTAAATACATGCATCCTTTCTGTCAAAAAATAAAAATAAAAATACATGCATCCTAGGTACTTCAGCACACTCGTAAACATACTAGTAACGACGGCTTGCATGCTTGCGACGTTTGAAGACCGACATAGCAAAGTTGATATAATTTGTAAAGAATTTACAGTTCACAATTTGTGACTGTGCTATGGGCCTTCAGAATTTGCAATCATGCTGTCAAAACAAAGCGGGAAACAGAATAGCTATGCTTATCTTCGCAAATTTCAATATTGGATTTTCTAAATACTCACCGTTGAGCAGGTCTACCATTTCAAACAGAAAGTATATATTGAAAATAAAAGTCAATATAAGAAGAACAAAATTACCTTGTTACCGTCGTCAATTAGTTGCGGTTTACATAAACTGGCAAACAACCCTTTCTTTGATGAACACGGCAATGAGGGAGCCACCATCCTTGAAACAATTCCTTGATAATTATGTGGCAAAAATTTCTCCCACACACTATCTGAATCTGCCATGGACTGCACAACCGAGGAGATTAGACGACACCTACAAACGTCGAGAGGGGGTGTAAATGATAAAATGGGTGCAAAACAATCCTCTGGCAGAAGTTCGATACTAATTTCTTCTCTTTTTCGCTACTGTACTAATGTTGATTACTTTGAAAAGAAAAGTATGTGGGGAGAGACCAGATTAAAATTTTCAAGATGCTTTAGCGTCCACATTGCAATTGGCAAGTTATTATACTTTTATTTTATATATATATATATATATATATATATATATATATATATCGCTACTATGATGACATATTGGTCCCCACAAAGAAGTATGACGACATATTTTTTCAATATGCATAACTATGTCAACATGGAGCCAAGATATGAGCACATCCAAAATCAGATTACCATTTTCCTTAACTTAGAAGCGAATGAATGTGGATCCGGAATGACGGAATGTCTACACCGAATAATTATTTACTGTTCCAAAAAATGGTGTTTCCCTATCTCCCACCCATCAATGGCTTGAGATATGCATATGTGTTAATAAATTATAATTTTATTTTATTATGTAGCAAATTATCATTAGTTGAGGACAGAAAATGTGACAGAAAAATGAGACATGAGATTTTCATCCGCCTACACCTCCCATGAAGCTCTAGTTTGACTAGTCTTTATGACCTTTTATAATCATTTATTTTACAGTAAAATACTATCTCTGTCCCTTATTATAAGGCTCTTTTGAACAATGCATACGAATTAAGGAAATGATTGTTTACAATAAATTTATCAACAATGTGTATTCCCTTTCCAAAATTACCCCTCAATAAATTTTTCACTTAACTAAGACATTGTATTCTCTTTCCACTTAATTAGGGGTATTCTTTGTAAAAAAATAATTAATGCACCTAGAAAGTTGAAAAAAAGCCTTACATTATGGGATAAGAAAAATTCTCAAAAATGAGAGAAAAGAAAGTTTATTGGTTAAAGTGTAAAACTGATGATGTGTCACATTATTATTGGTCTGTCACACTTATCCATGCACACTTTTTATATTTTTCAAAAAAATTTCTCTTCCCTCCATTTTTTTTCCCTCCTCCCAAACATAGCATAAGGGACGAAGGTAGAATATGAATACAGATAAATTAAAAAAATCTGAATCACTGGATTCATAAGTGCATGCATCAACAGTATGCATGGGGCTGATACACTGTTTTGGAAGCATAATTGACTGCGATATGTATGGGGCTGTCTTTCGCTGCAATCAACGGTTATGACAAATTAGTGGTCAAATCAGACTCTTCATCGTCTGTTAGACTTATTAAGATGGGGTGCTCCTCTATGCATTATTATTTTAATGTGGTCTCTAGAATTCAAGGCATTATGAGTAGGTTTAGAGATTCCTCTATTGAGCACGTTTTGAGGGAAGCTATACTAGTGCATAATACTCGTATAATGCCGGTTAAAATTGATTTTTAACGTCTGTTTTTATCCGGCATGTATTCTCCTGGCGTAATATGTGTGGATCTTTTATACCAGTTTTAAAACCAACGTTAAAAGACACTTGTTACGCTGGTTTTATTCATACCCGACATAAAATGTTATTAAAAAGGGAAAAAATAATAGACTTACCACGCCGATTTTTTACAAAATCGCTGTAGTAAGTCACTTATCATGCCGGCTTTTCGCAAGTAAGTGACTTACTAGTGGACTTGCTAGTGGAAATGTTTGCGAAAAACCGGCGCGGTAACAACTGATTAAAACCACAACATCACAATCAGCACAAGCAGAACAAGGTTTACAAGAAGAGAAAAAAGGCGGTGGGAGGACGCTTAGAACAACTCCAGCGGTGGGACGTGGCGTCCCTTAGAAGTGCTAAGGGAAAAAAACTGCAAAATTACAAAACTGAAAGCAAGAAGTTGATTTAGGAAACAAAAACAGAATCAATATTAAAACCAAAAATTACAAATCAACATTATCAAAATTACAATCAGATATACAGAATCAAAATCAACAGCAAAAACTAAATTACAAACCAAACTCCTCTCAGATTTACGGATCACAGAACGCCGCTGTTGTCGCCTCGAACGCCGCCTCACATGCCGCCACGCAGCCGCGCCGACGCCGCCACAAACGCCTCTCAAGCGCGGCACTGAGAGGTAGATCCACAAACACCGCCGCCACGAACGCCGATTTGGGCTTTGAAACAGAGTAGCTTTAAGAGAACGAGGCAGAGGAGCGGTCTGGATCTTGGAGAGGGTGAGGGAGAACGAAGACAGAGGCTGAGGGTGAGGGAGAAGCCACCACTTCTTGCGCTGTTCGCACCGTGGAAAGCCAACACTTCTTGCGCCGTGAGGGAGGGAGAACGAGGCGGAGGCGGAGGCTGAGGGTGAGGGAGAAGCCACCACTTCTTGCGCCGTTCGCACCGTGGAAAGCCACCACTTCTTGCGCCGTGAGGGTGGGACAACGAGGCGGAGGAGCGGTCTGGATCTTGGAGAGGGTCAGGGAGAACGAAGACATCCCTCAAAGGGAGAGGGAGAAGGTTCTGGATTTAAAAAAAAAATACTAGTGGACGCATCTTAAAAATCAAAGCGTTGGAGACAAACTTGGGCTCTGATGTCAGTAACAAAGGTTTTAACGCCGGTTATCTTGCAAAACCGACATAATAGACGTGTGATAAGTTTTACTCACACTTATAATGCCGATTTTATTTAAAACCGGCGTCAAAACCTAAGACCTTTAATAACAGCTTTATATTTAATCGGCGTGAAAACATTTATCTGTTTTTATGCGATTTGAGATCACACTTATAATGCCGGTTTTGGAAATAACTGGCGTAAAAAGTGATATGTTAATTTTAAAAATGTTACCGCGCCACTTTTTATGTCGGTTATTGTCAAAATCAGTATCATAAATCTATTTTTTAGGTGTATTTTACACTAGTGCTAATCAAGTGGCTTATGGGCTCTCCAAGTATGGTTTAGGACTAGATACTTGTAGCATGTGTTTCATAGTTTGCCTAGTTTTCTATCTCTTTCTTGTAATGCTGGGATTGCTTTCCCATGTGGCCACTAGTTGGTCGATTTCTTGTTCTATTTTAGAGGGGACCTGTTCCCCTAGAGATCACTTAAAAAAAAAAAAGCGCATGCATGCGTGACATGTATTAATTAATCAAAGTGGAGTCTGTGTATCACGTGATGTATGAAATTAATGGGAATAAATTTTTTACGTTAACTTTTATATAATTTTATTTTCTAAAAATATTATATTTTTATAAATAGTTACAATTTTAATATAATTTTCAAATATAATTATAATATTTAGGATAAATAAATATTTACGTCTTAAAGAGAACTACAATAAAATTCACGTTATTTTAATTGTATTGTATATTGAACATCAAATAATATATGACCCCAATATTTATCCAATACTATTTTACTTATTTCACTTTACACTTTATTTCTCCATGGATCAAACACACTCCTATTAAAAGTAAGCATATAAAATATTTGCAGGAAATATTTTTCTATATACATGCATGCTCAACATTTTGATGTTTTAGGCTAGTGATCATTTAGGCTCAATACATAAAGAGGTATATGTGGGCCCCTAAACATGAATGCTAGAGGTGGTTTTCCTTACTTCATCACATTTACTGACAATCTCAGTAGATACGGATTTGTGTATCAAATGAGACACAAATTAGAAGTATTTGAAAATTAGTTCAAAGAATTCAAGAATGAAGTAGAAAACAAACTTGGTAAGAGTATTAAAGGCCTATGATCAAATCATGGTGGTGAGCACTTAAGCCAACAATTTGATGAATATCTGTGTAATTATATCCCAACTCACTCATCCTGAATACCACATATTACCCAACTGTTTACTGAGAAATTTGGTTCAGTAGAACTGTGTCTACCAAATTCATCAAACAAACAAATAATTAGTTTTTTCAAGTGATTGCGTGATCGAACGAGTTATGTGGTAATCTCGTGTTTTCAACAAATGGTCTTATCTCTGAGTAAACGGTCGAATTCTCGACCGAGAATCACTTTGCAATGTTCTTGGCCACTAAGCTATTAATCATTGTGTTTTTGCCAATTTTAAATATGATGATTTTCAACTAACAAGTGAATTGTAGTCGAAATGGCACAAATTATAATAATTTAACCAAGGTTGGCTGTGACTGACCAATGACTTGATTATCAAGTAACTTTAAACAGAAAGTAAAGTTAAAACATTTGAAATGAATGATGTATACAAAATGACTTTGAAAGCAGGTAACATGCAGAAAGTAATGAAGAGAAATGTAAGTTTCGAAAGACAGTAAAATAGCCAAAGTTAAATTTAAATGCATAAACAAAAATGTAAACTTGCAAATGAATTAAATGAACAGGCAAAGCAATAATTGATAAAATTAACTTGAAATTGAATTGCTGAATGTGAAAGTTTTGGAAGGCATACAATGATCGTTTTCCTTTAATCTGCTCTGCTGTCGAGATGTTAGAAACTTAGATCATGTATCCAACCCTGATTACATTGTGCGAACTACTATTTATAGACAAAAATATGAAAAACTACCTATCATCCGACCAGACACGTGTACGGATACAAGGTCAGTAGTTTATTTCGCTAAAAACTATAAAACTTCGACAGTAGCACTTCCTGTCGAGTTGTACATTTGTTTGCTTAATGCCTAAGTCTTACTCAACCAACCACGTCTGATACCTTCGAAGCTTAAAACATCCTGTCGAACAACCTTCACATCACCTAGTCTTTAAGACTTAGTCAATTCTTTACTTCAATTTCTGGCTCCTTGACTCTTCATTCATCAAACCCCTGAGCTCTGTCGAACAAACTCCAAATCTGAAATTTGGCACCAAACAGATGCCCCCCAAATTCTGAGTTTTCGACGCCCATATATGAAGAGAACCATAATTTTCTTATTCCACTCGTGACAGTTACTTCTGCAACATTGTCCCATCATCGAGCTGCGTTTCCCACTTCCCTAAAAAATAGGCCCATTATTACACTTCAAGTAGGCAGTTACAATTCCGTGTGCTCATTCTCACCGCAAGCTAAGTTATATATATCCACTAGGGTTCAATTCCTCTGCATTCTGAAAGAAACTTGCTTTCTATCAATGGCGTCTTCTTCCATTCCAACTCAAAGCTCTAAATCACCTCTGAGGAAAACTTGGAACAATCCTGATTCGTCGATCCCATGGCAAAAGTCTAAGGTAATCATACCTCATTTAATCGATCGTTCTTGCCGTTTTGATCCACCTGTTGCTTATTTAGGACCAGTTATGACTCTTTCAAATTTTCCCGATGACTTTAAAGATTCTTTTCCAAATAAGGATGGTCAAACTGATATTCTCATTTCTTCTCCTAGTTTGTACATGCATTAGTTCCTCAAAAGTGCTAGGCTTTTCAGAAGCCCTCTTTTGAGTATAAATGGATATTCTGCTTGGCTCAATCGTGTCGAAGCCAAGAAAAGACTTATTTGGAAACAGTTAGGTATCTATGACTTGATTAAGTTATCCGAGCATACCTTTAGGTTGGACCCATCCATGTTAGGAGCTGCAATTTTCTTTTGGAATCCTACTACTAACAATTTCCACCTTCCATGTGGAATGATTGGACCAACTCTGTTTGACGTTGCTGCTCTCACTGGCCTCCCACCGGATGGCCACATGATTCACCCTTTGTGTGCTCCTGAAAACGTCATTGATGTTTTCACTGACCAACCCCTTGCTTTCTCCAAGTATATTGCTAGCCAAATGCAAGACACACAAGAGGTCTCTGATCAAGAGCACGTAGCCTTTCTGTTCCTTTGGCTCTGTGCCTTTGTCATTTGCAACAAGAATATTCAAATGTCAAAGTCATTGCTTGAACTAGCCAACCTTGTTCATGAAGGTAAAAGATGGGCTTTAGGCCCCTTCCTTTTATCTAACCTCTACTCCAGCATGTCGAGTTTATACAACATGGTAAAAGGTGGGGGAAAGAAAGTTGGAATTGGTGGCCCAATATGGCTTTTACAACTCTGGCTGAATGCCATATTGCCGAGTCACACTATCAATAAATCCCCATCGAACCTTGAAATTGATACCTATGGCACCTTGGCCATGTATCGTGTCCCCAAGCCTTTCGACAGTGAGCTCGACAGTTTCAAGTATTACTTTGAACTTTTTCATTCTTTCTCTCTTTGGAACACGGTGTATTCGCTTCCAACCTTTTATTGGTAGAGAACACGGTCCTGAATGGTTCACTAATCCTTTCGATCCCGATGACCAATTCTGCAAAAACATTTGGCCTTACTTCCTTGCTCGCCAAGTCTTTCCTGCAGGATTACCTGGTTTGTCAGATAATTCTGCTTTCACTTGCTTACCCAATGCTTCTGCTAACAACATTGGTTTCTTTCAATCTATCCCTGGTCCCTTTCCTTACAAGAAAGAGGATATTCTTTTGTACACCATCACTCTTAAGGAGTCCACCATCAGCAGTATACAGAACAAGAACAAACTTCGCAGGGAGGCTGTCAATCTTATCCCTTTTACCCCTTGTTTGGGTATATCCCAAGATTTTGAGACATGGTGGAATGATTACTACAGCAAGTTCCACCTTTCCTTTGATGACTGTATGGCTAAACTAGTGGTGCAGGAACAGGACCCTTCGACAAAGACCAAAGGTGAGCACTTGCAAGATATTCGCAAATTTGAAAGGTTTTACAAAACGAAATGGGATCCTAGGTGTCCTTTTCATATTGTTCGACAGGTAAAGGAAATGACTGCTAAATCGAAAGAAGATCACAAGAACAAGTGGGGTATCAAGGCTCTCAAACATAGAGAAGCCACAGGACAAACACTTAAAATACCTCCTTGCCCTGACCCAGTGTCTTTGCCTTGTGCAAATTTCGGTTTAGCTGATCCATTTCCGGGTAAATCGACAAGAGCTGGTAACTTCCTTGCACTAGAAAGACTTGGGTATCATTCTAACATAGGCAATTTTGAAAACAAAGAAGTTACTTTCACTGGTCAATTTGCCTCCTTTTACGAACAATATGATGAGGATGTCAAGGTCATCTCCCGATTTCCACAAGGTACTACTGTCGATTCTTTCTTCTTGAGAGCAAAGTTGCTTTGTGCTTACATCCTTCATTTTCTTTTTTCTTTTTTTAGCTCTTGGCCTAAAGGAACCTTTAAAATACAAACAACCAAGTGGCAAGGTCCAAGAAGCTGAGGACGATGAAGCTGATGATGAAGACAATGAATCTCCCCTTCAGGCATCTACTCCAAAGAGAAAATCCAGCAAGGCTTCTGTCAAGAAAGCAGAAGCTAGTAAGAAGCCTCCTGTGTCGAAGAAGAAACCTGCTAAGCCCAAGCGCTCGACTGGCTCTTCCCAGCAGGACACACCTAAAAGAAAGGTGAAAGAAGCCAGTCCTCAAGCTCACCCCAAAAGACGCAAGATGACAGTTTCTGAAGCTCCTTCCTATTCGACACCTCAAACGGTTCTTCCTTCTCTTTACTTGTGCAACACTTTCTTTACGCATGGCTCATTTTTCTTAAAAGCTTCAAAACTTCATATTTGTTTCCCTTCTAGGAATCCCCTGTCGAAAAATCTGCTTCTGCAAGTTCTGAAAATACTCCATCAGCTGATTTGGCGGTGGTATGATATATGAACCATTATTTCTCTTCATGATTTCATTTACATTGCACAAGTATTGGCTCACTGTTTACACCTTTACAGAGACCCAAGGCCAAACCTTCACAAAAAGGCACTTCGCAAGAATGCACTTCTACAGACCTCCATTCGGTCAAAGAGACTGACAAGGTACATTCCTTCACCTCATATCTTAATGCATCTTCAAACACATTTTCCGTTTAAACTACATTTCTGTTTCACTCAACAGGGCTCCCCTGAGCGGCCATATGTATATACTTCTTTTCCTTTGCAAACGGTTTTTCCAAACCAACAAACCGCTGAGGTAGGCCTATTTCTCACCTCCTTTGTTAAGTTTAACATTAGGCTTGTAACTCATTTGAGTTTTATTTTCTAACAGGAAAATCCAAAGCCTCAAACTGCACCAGTGATCGAAGAAACCACTGCTATGGACGTTGAAATGGCTCAACCTCAGCTCTCGATGGGAAGTCCAACTCCAAGCCCTTCTCAACAAACTGACCCTGCTCCCAGTATAGAAATCACTCCTGCCCCCCAAGCCACTGAGAAGGTATCTCCTGTGGTGATTATAGCAGAAAGTGTTGACATGGATCGGTTTTTTGATGATCTGACCATTCCATCTACTCAGCCTGCCTCGTCGAACAACCCTGTGCCACAAGGTACCAACATTGAAAAGGGTAACGTCGGAGCGGATGAGTGGATTAACTTGCTTTCAGGATCTAGCAGCAGGACTTCTCCCATGTCTGCGCGTTCTTCCACTCTTCCTGGGGACAACTTCACTGAGAAACTTGATGGCCTAGTCGAAGAGTTGAAAGGTTTCTTTAAATACTCGTTTGATGACTTCTATCTCAAACCGGAATTCAGAGGCAAGCTGGTGCACACAGTACAAGAAATTCATGCTCTTCGTAAAAAGCTGCCTCCGGTTCAACGAGGTTACTTCAATGCCATCTATGAGTTCATTGAAGATCTGACTCCTAAATTGCCACAACTCGACAACAGCATACTGCCTTATCAGCAAGCTCTTAAAGAAAAACAAGAACTTCATGATAAGCTAGTATCGCTTCGACAGCGTCAGATTGAATTAACCAAGCAAGGTGCTCCCCATCAAGCCAAAATACCTGAACTGGAAAAGACCGTGGCTCGCTTGAAATCAGAACTAGCCATTGCAGAGGCTCAACTACTTGAAGCCACGAAAGCATCATGTTCAGAAGAAATCAAAACACTTGATCAATAATTGGCTAACAGTACTGTCGAGGTGCAAACGATCTTGTCCAAAGTCGAAGACCTCGAAGTTGATTTTGCAAATGCTGAAGCCGCAAAATTGGAGTTTGCCGCAATTTGGGATGATATCAAAAAAACACCACTTTAATTGCTTTTTAGTTTCCTTCCTGAACTTGTATGAATTTTCCTGTTGAATGCATTCGCTCGACAGAATCTTTATCTATTCTGAAACAACTGAACTTGATTTGACATTATTTTACATCAATCTTTTCACCGTCCAGTTTACACGTTTCTCTTGCAACTTTAATTTTCAGTTCCAAATCATAACTCTCATTTAAGGCCCTTGACCAGTCAATTTGACTGGTAGCACTTAAAAATTAACGCAACTTGCACTATAAATAGAGGTGTTCACCTGGCCATTCATACCAACACACTCCATTTCTCTCGTGTACAAACACTCTCAAAACTTTCCCAGCCTCTTGTTTTGAATCACTGAGAATGCTTTGTTGTTACCTTTCCACAAAACATTAAACCCACGTCACGCTCCTTCTTACCACCAAATTAACTCGACTGAAAGTGCCAAGTTACAATGGGCAATCCTTCCACCTGTTTCAAATCCTTGCTTCCTGGCTACTATCACCTCGTTTGGGAACAAGGAAACTCTAAACCTGAAACTTCTCTCAAAAGTTTCTGTCTTAACGGTGAAAGAACCACTGGGTTTTGGTAATTTGCCTAATATTAACCATGAGTTTTGGTAAGTTGCCTAATGTGGCTTACCAAGCTCATTGGTATGTGTGAGAGAGGTAAAATCCTGAGACATTTTTCCTTAGAATAGTTTTGCGCTCCTTGACACCTCATGTTGAAAAACCTTACATGAAGGATCTGCAAACTATAAGGAAAAGTTTTGTCCCGTCGAGGCCTATAGTCAAGCGCATTATGGCCTCGACTGCAAATCTTAGTCTCGGCCCTCCTTCTGCTCACTTGGGACCTGGGCATTCCTAATCGACCTGTTCAAATTTCGACTTCACATGCCCGTCAATTTGGATGCCGCTCCCTTTCAGCAGCTCTTGCAGACTTGATTGGATCGACCAATAATCTGATGCTGCCCCCCATGCTTTTGAATTCCTTCTCTTCATGGGCCGAATTCTAGAATGGTTGTTGCTATTGTATCTGATACTTGTTTTTGTAACAACCCTGAGTTTCAGGACTTTTCTTTACTTGTATAACCTGGCTATCAGCCTATTCGACAATGTATTGTAAATTGCCAAATGGCCAATAAATGAAGGAGTTCCTTTTATCTTTCAAGGTTGTATTTTCACTTCGCACATTGTCGGTCTATATGACTTTAAATATTTGCCATTAATAGACTTAATTCTAAAACCAGAATTAACATCGACAAGTGCATAAGCATTCCCTGAGAACACCTGAACCACCTTAAATGGCCCTTCCCACTTCGGGGACCATTTTCCAAATTCTCGACACTTTTTATCCATTGGCAGAATAACCTTCCATACCAACTCACCAACTTTGAAACGCTTATACTTAACTCGACTATCATAAAACTTAGCTATTCTTTCCTTCTGTCGAATTAAGTGTTCTAAAGCAATCATCCTCTCATCATGAAGTTCATTTAATTCGTCAAACATTAAGTCCCAGTATTGATCCACTGGTATCGCATCTTGTTTTTGAATTCTCAATGACCCTAGATTTATTTTAACAGGTAACACGGCTTCATGCCCGTATACTAACTTGTATGGCGTCGTACCTGTAGATTCCTTAAGAGAGTTCCTGCATGCCCAAAGGACTTGTTCCAAAGTTAAATGCCACCTCTTCGGGTATCTGCCAATGTGCTTCTTTATCAATCCTATGATAATTTTGTTCATAGCTTCGACCTGTCCATTTGCCTGAGCATAATATGGTGTCGAAGTAATCATCTTAATCTTCCTTGATTCAGCATACTCAACGACTTTCTTACCAACGAACACTGGCCCTTGGTCTGTTGTTATTGTTTGTGGTATACCAAATCTACAAACAATGTGGTTCTCGATGAAATCCACAATGTCTTGTTGTGTTACTTCTTTCAGAGCCACTGCTTCTACCCACTTGGTAAAGTAGTCAACTCCTACTAAAATGTACTTATGCCCTTTGGAAGAGGTAGGATAAATTTGACCTATGAGGTCTAGAGCCCATCCCCTGAAAGGCCAAGGCTTAATAATGGAATGTAACTCACTGGCAGGTACATTCTGTATATGGCCATGTTTTTGACATTTTTCACAGGATTTTGCGAATATAATACAATCCTTAACCATGGTAGGCCAATATACCCTTTGTCTTCTTAGAATCCATTTCATTTTTTCACCTGCCTGATGAGCGCCACAAATTCCCTCATGAACCTCTGCTAAAGCCAAATATGCATCTTCTTCACTAAGGCATGTTTCAAGATTCCCATTGACAGACTTTCTATACAAAGCCCCTGCAAGAACAACGAACTTAGTTGCCTTGTACTTAACCTTCATGTCGACGTTATCACTTGGATTTTCCAGGTATTCGATAATTGGCTTTCGCCAATCAGCAACATTCGACGAGTTTGAAACGAGGACATCCCTCTCATCCAATGGGTACAGTAACTCACGAATCTGTATGAGTTCCGCTAAAACCTTTGAGGATACCTTATACCTTGAAGCTAATTGAGCTAACTCATTAGCCTCTTGATTTAATTCTCTTGGTATATGTTCCAACTCAACACTGTCGAACTGCTTCATCAACTTGCTAGCCACTCGATAATACTTAACAAGATTATGGCTAACACATTTATAAGTTTGAGTTAACTGCCTTATAACTAACTGTGAATCGCCAAAGACTTTGATAGTACGAGCCTGCATTTCTACCAAAATCTCCAAACCCACAATCAAGGCTTCGTACTCAGCCTCATTGTTAGAACAAGTATATTTCAATTCAAACATTAATTTGGTTGGCACACCTAAAGGTGAAATTATAAGAATGCCAACGCCAACACCATTCTTATGTCTTGAACCATCGAAGTACAAATGCCAAGGCTTTGAATCAACCAGCCCTGTCGACTCTTTTATTTCCAAACAAGGAAAGTCTGTCAAAAAATCAGCAACTGCTTGACCTTTAACAGCCTTCATAGGTACATATTGCAAAGAAAATTCAGACAACGCAAGTGTCCATTTTCCAATTCGACCATTCAGAATTGGCTGGGACAACATGTACTTAATTACATTTGTCTTCGACATCACTAACACATTACAAGGCATCAAGTAATATTTGAGTTTTGTACAAGAAAAATACAATGCTAAACAAAGCTTCTCTACCGCACTATATCTTGTTTCTTCGTCATTCAGCACTCGACTAAGGTAGTAAACGACCCTCTCGACATTGTTCTCATCTTCTTGAGCCAGTAAACAACCTATGGTTTCTTCTGATGCAGAAATGTACAATTTCAATGGTCTACGTGGTACTGCAGGTATCATGACCGGTGGACTTATCAAATACTGTTTGATTTGGTCAAAAGCTTCCTGATGCTGTTGAGTCCATACGAAAGCTTCCTCTGCCTTGAGTTTTACTAAAGGAGCAAAAACTCTAGTTCTTCCTGAGAGGTTTGATATAAACCTTCTAAGAAAGTTAACCTTTCCAAGGAAAGACTGAAGTTCCTTTTTGTTAGTGGGTGGCCTAGCCTCCAGAACAGCCTTAGCCTTGTTCTTCTCTATTTTAATGCCTTTTTTATGCACCAAAAATCCCAAGAACTTGGCAGCAGACACGTCAAACCCACATTTCTCAGGATTCATCCTCAAACTGTGCTTCCTCATCTCTTGAAAAGCTTGTTTTAGATGCTCCAAATGCTCCTCTTAACTACTTGACTTGACAATGACATCGTCGATGTAAACCTCCACAAACTTGCCTATCATCTTGTGGAAAATAGTGTTCATTGCTCTTTGGTAGGTTGCACCAGCGTTCTTTAAACCAAAAGGCATCACCACCCACTCGTATGTTCCAATCGAACCTGGGCACCTGAAGGCAGTTTTGGGTACATCTTCTTCAGCAATGAAGATTTGGTTGTACCCTGCATGTCCATCCATGAAACTAAGAAATTCATGGGCAGACGCTGCATCCACTAGCATATCAGCTATAGGCATTGGATATTCGTCCTTAGGAGTGGCAGCATTGAGGTTCCTAAAATCAACACAAACCCTCATATTGCCATTCTTCTTTACGACAGGCACCACATTCGACAACCATTCAACATATCTAGTTGTCCGAATGAACTTGGCCTTCAACAAACGTTCCACTTCTTCTTTTATTTTCAAAACAACCTCAGGAGCAAACCTTCTGCTGGCTTGTCTGATAGGCTTACACTCAGGTTTCAGAGGCAACCTATGTTCCACCAAGTCTCTCCTCAAACCAGGCATTTCATGATAATCCCAAGCAAAGCAATCCTTGTATTCTGAGACTAACTCCACAATCTGCCTTTTGAACTGGTCTGACAACAAGCCACTAACATATATTGGCCTCTTCCTGTCAGCATCCCCCAGATTAACTTCCTCCAAAGGATCCTCCACCTCGAAACCATTCTCATCTTCAAACCCTTTTTCAAATCCTAAAGGGCCATCATCGAATATGCAATTAGCCAACACACCTTCTTCAGCGTTTGGCTGTCGATCGGCCTCATGGGCCGATAATTGTGTTTGACAATTTTCAAAGGGCATTGTCGTCGACTGGCCGATTGTTTTCGGTCTCATCTAGCAATTTGACATTGAACTGCTCCATCAAGCAAGCATTCAAAGTCTTTTTATCAATAACACCATCCTGCACAGATATTGGTTTCACCTTTGGGTCATACACCTTGAAATCCACATGCATCTGTTGTAAATAACATGGACTATCATCAGCTTCAATGATCTCAATATCATTATGTGAATTCCAGAAAATCAGCTTCTGATGCACTGTCGAAGGTACAGCTCCAACAGCATGAATCCAATCTCTGCCCAACAGGACATTGTAACTGGACCTTGAAGGAATAACCACAAACAAAGTGGACCTCTCTACAGATCCAACCTGTACATCTAGCATGGCTACCCCATCTGTTGGGGCAGATCTTCCTCCAAAATCAGTTACCACTATGTTGGTGGGCAACAAATCTGTTTCATCTTTTCCCAGCTGCTTGAACATAGCTCTTGGGATCAAATTCACGGACGCACCCCCATCGACCAACACTCTGTTAACTATCTTTCCTTCAAGCATTGCCTTAATATGCAATGGCCTTAGGTGACTTCTTTCTTCATTAGTTGGTTTGTCCAAACAGGCAAAGTTGTCAAATATGGTTACCATGTCCTGCTCGACAAACTGCCAACCAACAGGAAAGTCATCATATTCCTTTTCGTCAGGAACTTCAACAAGTAACTCATACTGAAGCCAGACTCTGCACATCGATACCAAGTTTACGTTGAAATTAGTAAACTCCTCTTCAGTAGCCGTTTCTTCATTCTCCAGATGACTCCCTAACTTCATACCCTTCTTGTCAAAAAGATTTTCTTGAGGTCCTAAATCTGATAGAGTTGTTCCCATTGCCATCACTAACTCATCCAGATCTCCGTCTAAGTTAGTGTTGAGATCAAACTCCTCTTTGTCATTCAAAACAATGAGATCTCCTGGGTCATACAATGCCTCAATCTGACAGAGTTTCTTGAGGTCCTAAATCTGACAGAGTTGTTCCCATTGCCATCACTAACTCATCCAGATCTCCGTCTAAGTTAGTGTCGAGATCGAACTCCTCTTTGTCATCCAGCAGATCAGAATCATTAGCTATGATCCTCAATTCCTCCATGGACACGTCACTTCCAGTATCCTTCTCTGGGGCCGCTTGGACACCAATGTTGCCTTGGACTAGGTCTAATCTTTCAGCTTCAACCAAACCCACTGGCCAAGGCTTTATTCCCTCCCTTCGAGAATTGGCCTTGCCAGGTTTGACACTCTGCTTGAAACCTACTACAGGTCCCTGTCCCCCTGCCTGAGACGTTTGACCCTTGTCGAAGTTAGTTCCCTTGACATCCACTACTACACTTTTCAATTTCGGTCCAGGCTCCGTAGACAATGGCACCTTCTGAAGACCCACCATGAAACAGTCTTTAGTTTAGGGCTTAGACGACTCGGCAGTCTTCATGTTATGTTTGTGTGCTTTCCTTTTCCACTGTCGTCGACGTTTCTGACTTCTCGACAATGGTGCCTTCTTCACTTGGTCACCACCTGGATAAGGGATTCTACCACACTGGTAATATTCATCCCAAAATGGCATCTGTTGAGGATTACTCTTCCTTGCCCTCACCCTATTTCTGTGCTCAGGGCAACGAGCCTTTGCAGAATTCTCGACCCATTTATTCACCATGATATTTGCATCAGGTTTCCTAGTCTTGTTTACAACTCGACCAAAAGACCCCCTATGGTTGCTTCCTACTGACTCCTTTGAGGATTCAACCAGCCATCCCCCAACTGCTCTATTAGGCCTATACGCAATAGGCCTTTGCATTTGGTTGACTGAAACAGGCATCTGGTTTATTGGAGCATGCCTCTGGCTTGCTGGAACAGGTTTAAAGCTCCTATTTGCATAACCAGTCTGCATGTTCTGGCAGGCTTTAGCCTTCTGAACATTACTGGCTTTTTGAGCCGCTTTTTCGTCGAAATACTTGTCACAATGTGGGCACAATTTTAACTGGCCCCTATTGTTTTTCCTCCTCAGAAAGTCTTCGACAGTCTCATGAGGCCTGGGGTAAATGTCAAAAGGATCTCCCACATTCACCACATATTTACGCCATACCGATGTTCACCATGTTGCAGCTTCTTGAATTTTGGCCTTCGACATTGGATATGCCTTGGCCAAATGGATCTGTGTCCACCTTCATGCTAGGCTTCTGCTTGTCGGAAAACTTGAGCCTACCTTCTTTGAGAGCTTTTTGAATCAAATCCCTGAAACGAAAACATTCATTAGTAGGATGGCCTAAAGCCCCATGGTACTTGCAATAATTTAAACCATTGGAGTTTTCAGGCCCTTCCAATTTATGATCATCCGATAACTTAAGTTGTTTGTCTTTTATCAAGATATCAAATATTTTATCAGCTTTTGTTATATCAAATGTGTACGTTTTCTTATTCATAAAACTCATCTTTTCCCTTCCCTTGGAAGGTATTAATGCTTGCCAAGCATAAGGTGGCCCTTCTTTTAACTCAGCAAGACTTATCTCTTGCTCAGCAATAGCCTCATCCTCGTTGTCTATTTGATCTTGTTCGACACAATTAACCTTCTCACGCTTTACAAATTTCTTATTGTTTTTGAAATTCTTTTCAGACCTGAGTTGTTCAATCTGTCGAACTTTCTCCCCTAATTGGGCAAGATCTACTATGTGTTGGTTTACTAATTTCTTTCTAATATGGTAATCCAACCCACTAGCGGCCATCTTAACAATTTCCGCTTCAGGAACAGGTGTGAAACACATGCTCTTTATTTGCTTGAATCTAGATATATAATCATCTATGAACTCATTATAAATACGCTTGACATTGAATAAATCAGTCAAGTTCACTCTTAAGTCACCCCTGAAGAATTGATCATGAAACAAACCTTCTAATTGTGCCCACGAATGGACTGAATTGGCCCTCAGCGTGGAAAACCAAGAAAATGCATTCTTTGTCAAGGAACTCGGAAAGAACCTCATTTTCAACCCTTCCATTGTGGCCAATTCTCCCATTTCTATGGAGTATCTAGCAACATGTTCGACAGTCGATTCTCCACTGTCACCAGAAAACTTAGACAATTTGGGGATTTTCATTCCTCTTGGCACTTCCGCTTGCTGTACCCACTCAGGGAACGCAGATATAAAGTATGGCCTATTGGCTTGACCAATATTAAAACCAAGTCTATTAAGCATTTGCTCAACAGCTTGATTCACATTCTGCTCAATCTGGTTCCCCATGATATTGTGCCTGAGGTTGACCAAACCTTGGTGCATTGGAGATCCTTGATCATGATTCCTTTGCAATATTTGCACTTGGCCATAGGCCAAATTATTCGCATTATGACCAAGGTTCTGGTTTGACTGAACTATCTCATTTCGCACCATAATTGGGTTATTCGCATCTTGGGGAAAGCCCCCCATGCCTTGACCTTGAGGCGCGACCCCCTAAGCCCTGCTGATGATTTGCATCTACTGGTGCTGCCAAACCCAATGCCTGATTCAACCTTTCCATTTGTAAAGCCAATGCATTGCATGCTTAATTAGTAGTCTGCATGAGAGGTGTAATTACTTCACCCATCTGCTGTGTGAACATGTGCACCATCTCATGATTGCTATCATCGACTTGCTGTCGAATGCTCGCCAACGAGTTTTGTGTCATTCCTCCATTATTTTGGGGTATCAACCTTGACATGTCCCCTGCTCCTGACCCCTGTCGATTAGTTGTAGTAGTGGTCACACCTATCATGCCTTGAGTATTGGACGAACCCCCAAACGGCACAAAAGGCTGGTTGGCATATTGGTTGAACGTGGTCGAACCAATAGCAGGAACCGTCGAGTTATGAAAATAACCATAAGGCATCCCAAAAGGAGGCTGTGTTACATGTGCCGTTGGTCTAATGCTCGAATTCCTCGCACTTCCAGGCGTTGTTTGGATTTCTGGAGCACTTTGAACCACCAAAGGATCAGAGAGGGCAACACTTGAAATAGGTCCGCCCATCGCATTGACCATTGCCATCCCAGTACCTGCGCCAATGACAGAATTATTCCTTTGAGGAACATTCGATACCCCAGCGTTTGTACTGGAAACCGACACGTTCGAATTGCTTGTCGAAGCATTCGCGTTAGTAACACTTGGAAATGTGGCACTGCTACTTGTGCTGCCACTCATGTTTCGTTGTCTAGACACGTTAGAAGCAGTTATTTTTCCACTTCTTAAACGCATAAAACCATCGTTTACAACGAGTTTACTCTAAACGCGTCCCACTGGGCGTGCCAATTTGTTTACTGGGAAATTTGGTTCAGTAGAACTGTGTCTACCAAATTCATCAAACAAACAAATAATTAGTTTTTTCAAGTGATTGCGTGATCGAACGAGTTATGTGGTAATCTCGTGTTTTCAACAAATGGTCTTATCTCTGAGTAAACGGTCGAATTCTCGACCAAGAATCACTTTGCAATATTCTTGGCCACTAAGCCATTAATCATTGTGTTTTTGCCAATTTTAAATATGATGATTTTCAACTAACAAGTAAATTGTAGTCGAAATGACACAAATTATAATAATTTAACCAAGGTTGGCCGTGACTGACCAATGACTTGATTATCAAGTAACTTTAAACAGAAAGTAAAGTTAAAACATTTGAAATGAATGATGTATACAAAATGACTTTGAAAGCAGGTAACATGCAGAAAGTAATGAAGAGAAATGTAAGTTTCGAAAGACAGTAAAATAGCCAAAGTTAAATTTAAATGCATAAACAAAAATGTAAACTTGCAAATGAATTAAATGAACAGGCAAAGCAATAATTGATAAAATTGACTTGAAATTGAATTGCTAAATGTAAAAATTTTGGAAGGCATACAGTGATCGTTTTCCTTTAATTTGCTCTGCTGTCGAGATGTTAGGAGCTTAGATCATGTATCCAACCCTGATTACATTGTGCGAACTACTATTTATAGACAAAAATATGAAAAACTACCTATCATCCGACCAGACACGTGTACGGATACAAGGTCAGTAGTTTATTTCGCTAAAAACTATAAAACTTCGACAGTAGCACTTCCTGTCGAGTTGTACATTTGTTTGCTTAATGCCTAAGTCTTACTCAACCAACCACGTCTGATACCTTCGACGCTTAAAACATCCCGTCGAACAACCTTCACATCACCTAGTCTTTAAGACTTAGTCAATTCTTTACTTCGATTTCTGGCTCCTTGACTCTTCATTCATCAAACCCCTGAGCTCTGTCGAACAAATTCCAAATCTGAAATTTGGCACCTAACACCAACTCAATGGAATGAGGTATCCGATAGGAGGAATAACACATTGATGGACACATATGATCCATGATGAGTAAATTAGACATTTCTAACTCTTTTTGCAGATATTCTCTTCTTATGGCAGCTTTCACACTTAATCATGTTCCATTCAAATGTGAAATATAAAGAAACTTTGAAGATAAATGACACTAGTGGAAAAGGGTGGAAGGAGTACTCGACATTCAATCTGTTGGTCTGCTTGAGTGAAATATATGCAAGTGAAATCAAGTATCCAACCTTAATTACATTGAATTTACTAGTATTTATATGTAAAACAAAAATAACTGACTACCTAATATTCTAACACGTATGTATGCAACATTTATTTTTATTTACGTGTCATATAATGTCGTTACCTATTACGTAACTATTGAACACAACCACCCGTTTTGACAACGGAAGCATTGGTTTCAACTTCTTCTTGCATCTGACAACGTTTTGCCTTCAATGTCTAAGCCTTGGAAGTTTTGAGTGTTCGGCAAGGCTTATTACATCACTATAGATGTACTATTTGTAGCTAAGTCTTGCAATAACCTCCTATTGTGCTCCAACACTTAGCTAACTTCCAAGTCTTCAATGTCCTGACAAATTTCTTTGACTTATTCGGCATCACTTGCATTTGGCAATTCTTGCCAATATGTCTTTCCTATTGAGTTTGACTCCATTGGTTCATAACTTAGCCAGTTAATTCGACTAGGTTAGATATTTGATAGAATTCATTTCATTTTATCATATTTTGTCATTTCTCGTCGAATTTGACTTCTTTTACACAACTTAGCATGTGTTTGGTTCCACGGTTGGTGGAATTGATATTGAATGAATTGATTTTGTAAAAGTGATTTTGATCAAAAGTGAGTCAAAAAAAAATGATTTATGTTTGGATATGTTTATGACAAAAGTGATTTTTGTATGGAAATATTATTTGGATAATTTGAGTTAAAATTGTTTTTAGGTGTGTAATTACCAATATGAGTTTGAAGGTTTATATATGAATACTATTTTGCATAGATTTCTTTTTTATTTTATTATTTATCTTTAACTTTTTTTTTTGTTTTATGTTACTTTATTAAATAATAGACAATATATATATATATATAAATATATATATATACAAAATTCATTAACATATTTTATTTAATTTTGGTTATATATATTATATTAATTAACAAATAATTATTTTACTTTACGTTTTTTATTATGATTATATATATATATATATATATATATATATATGTTACGGACCGATCTCCGAGCCGAGCTCCCGTCTACTCACCAAACCAAGCCAATCCGGCCCCTACCCGACCGGCTCCAACCTCCGACGAGCTACGTCCGACCCGGGACATACCAAGCCCATCCTCCGAATATAGTCGCCCCGGGGTTGGCACCGAGCGGGTCAGGGCGAGCCGACCGGTGACCCTCGAACCTTCTGGAAGAGGATGCGCCTGGAGACGACGCTTGGGGCCGTTGCCACTCCGAAGATTGAGGAGCACATAGCCAGTACGTAATGAACCTGGCAGGTGCGAGATATTAGGAAGGGATGAGCTGATCCCTGAAGCTTTGGGGAGGAGTTACCTGGCATAGGATCCGGATCGTTGGTTATCATCCTTATGCGAGACTCCACTATATAAAGGGGGCTTGACCCCCCAGGTTTGCATACTCTCTTCATACTCTGAAACCCTAAACACTTAAGCTCACCTTCTCTTCTCTAAAAGCCCCATCTGACTTAGGCATCGGAGTGCCTTTTGCAGGTACCCCCCAACCATACCAGAGGAGAGAGGACGCTGCTCCGAGGAGAAAGAGAGCCCTGCCATTTTGTGCATTAACATTGGCGCCCACCGTGGGGCCCGGTAAAACTAGCCTGGGCCTCAAGGATACCACCGAGCAAGGATGGTACATACTAGAAGCACGGCGAATCGCAAGTCACCGCCGCCAAGCCACAACTCGGGCCACAGATTTAACGCCCGCCTGCATCTTGGCCGTGGAGCTTCTTAGGGCCGAGAACGAAGAATTAAGGCGCAAGATTGAGGAGGCTCTCGATCGGGAGAGGAGGATGGGCCGCAAAACGCCTTCCAGAACGCGCCAGGAGACAAGGCGCGATGATGAGGGAGACTCATCGAGAACGGATCGGTCGAGCCGAACAGAAAGCCCCAAGCGCCGGCGAGCCCACCACCACAAAGACCGACCCTCGGAGGTCGGGCTAACGTTACTCCCCTACAGCGAGGAGATCATGTCCGATCCAATCCCCAAGCATTTCCAAATCCCCAACATGGACGCTTATGAGGGTAAAACCGACCCCGAGGTACACTTCACCGCGTTTAATGCTCGGATGTTGCTAGTGGGGCCTCAGAAGGTTTAAAATGCAAGACTTTCCCATGCACCTTGAAGAGATCCATCATGATGTGGTTTTCCAACCTCCCCCAACACTCGATCCGTTCCTTTAGCCAGCTCGCCGAGCAGTTCGTGGCCAGGTTCACCACGAGCCGAGCATTCAGGAAAAATTCAACATGTCTGGTCGGGCTCAAGCAGAGATCGGACGAGACCCTCAAGTCATTCATAGAGCGTTTCAACAACGAAACGGCCCAAGTCGGGAACCTTAGCACCGACGTGGCGCTCCACGCCATAGTGTCAGCGCTAAAGCTTGGACCTTTCTCGGACTCCCTCGCTCGCCGCCCCGCCGAGTCCCTGGACGAGTTGAGACGATGTGCTGTGGGATACATCAACATGGAGGAAGTCGTCGCCGCCAAAAAGGAGACTCAAGGTCGACAAGACAAAAGTAGAGAACCAGCCAGAGATTAAATAGACAGAAGGAATGACCGCTGAGGACGGCAGGACTATAGAGGACAGTTCACCCCCTTGACAGTAGGAAGGGACCGAGTGCTGAAGGAAGCCTACACAGGTAACCTCATTACCCTGCCTCCTCGGAGAGACTCCCCGCCGGACGCGGACCGCCAAAGGTACTGCGAGTACCACCGAGTCTACGGACACATCACCAACGAATGCCAGGCACTAAAGGTAAAAATCTAGAAGCTCATACAAGCTGGACATCTGACAAAATACATGGGAAAAGGGTCGGCGGCAACCCCTAAGGGAAGCAACAGAAACCGCAGGAGATCCCGTACGCCCGAGCGTAGGCGCGACAGATTGCCGGCCCGAGGAGGGAGAGAGAGGCGTTCACCTACTCGGCAACGCAGGCAAGGGCACGACGAAGGTACTCCTTCACTTAACTTGATTGCAGGTGGTTTTGCAGGCGGAGGCGAGTCGAGCAGCAGACGAAGAAGACACTTGAGGTCCGTCAATAGCTCGAGCTCAACGACCGCTCCTCCCGCTGTCCTGCCGACCATTTCCTTCTCAAAAAAGGATTACCAAGGGATAGATCGACACCAAGACGACCCCATGGTAATCACTGTTCACCTCGCTGGGTTCAACGTCAGGAGAGTGCTTATCGACCAAGGTAGCTCGGCAGACATCATGTACAAGGAAGCCTTTGATCGGCTTAAGCTGCCAAGCTCTATAATCAGACCCTATCGAGGTACGTTGGTTGGTTTTTCAGGTGCTAAAGCCCGGGTGACAGGGTACTTTGATGTCCTGATCACCTTCAAAGCGCATATCTGAGTCAAACGATCAAGCGCACTCCATCGGGTAGTAGATGCCGAGCCTGGCCACGACATCGCCTACAATATAATAATCGGAAGAACCGTCATCAACAGGATCAGAGCCATAGTATCCACCCCCCATTTGGCAATGAAGTTCCCATTGTCCGATGGGATGATAGCCACAAAGACATGCCGACCAGAAGGAAGTCAGGCAGTGCTATGTCAACAGTCTCAGAGATAGCAAGAGCAGGGATCGCCCTAAATCGGGCTACATGATCGAGCTGGACCCTAGGGGCGAGAGTGACTTTAGACCAGTGCCAGTGGACGATATCAAGAGCGTTGAAGTGAGGGGACCAGGGAAGAGCGTACGAGTCGAAACCCAACTGCCACAGCAAAGCGAGCAATCCCTAACAAAGATCCTGGCGCTAACGCTGACCTATTCGCATGGGGCCCAGAAGACATGCCTGGGATAGATCTAAAATTGGCCTGCCACAAACTCGCCATCGAGCCAGGGGCTCGCCCCGTCGCCTAACGCAAAAGGAAGATTGCAGGAGAAAAGAAGCAAGCAGTCCGGGAAGAAACCTCCAAACTCCTGAAAGCAGGATTCATAAAGGAAATCAAATACCCTACTTGGCTTTCTAACGTGGTACTGGTGAAGAAAAGCAATGGTAAATAGAGGATGTGCACTGACTTTACCGACCTAAACAAGGTCTGCCCTAAGGACCCTTATCCACTTCCGAGCATAGACGCCCTGGTGGACGGCACGTCAGGGTACCAAGTGCTGAGTTTCATGGATGCATACTCTGGATACAATCAGATAAGAATGCACCCACTCGACGCTCCGAAGACATCCTTCATGACAGAAACCTCTAACTTCTACAATATCACTATGCCCTTTGGGCTGAAGAACGCAGGCTCAACCTACCAGAGGATGATGGATGAAGTCTTCGCCGACCAGATCGGGAAGACGATCGAGGTTTACATGGACGATTAAAAACCCCCAGTTTCGACGCCCACCATAGGGACCTTCAAGAGATATTCGACATCGCGAGGGCGTATAACATCAAGCTCAACCCCAAGAAGTGCTCCTTCGGGGTACTCGGAGGAAAGTTCCTGGGGTTCATGATCACCCACAGAGGCATCGAGGCCAACCCCGATAAGTGCCGAGCTGTGATGGAGATGCGGAGCCCAAGCTCCGTCAAGGAAGTGCAACGACTGGCTGGTCGGATAGCAGCCCTTTCCTGGTTCGTAACTCGGGCTGCCGACAAATCTTTTCCTTTCTACTAGGTACTCAGGAAACCAGCTCGATTCGAGTGGACCGAAGAATGCGAAACGGCCTTTCAACGACTTAAAGAATTCTTGGCATCGCCACCAGTCCTCACTCGCCCCACCAAAGGAGCCTCCTTGCTCCTTTACCTAGCAGCCACTGACGGCTCGATCAGCTCGGCCATGGTCAAAGAAAGAAATTCAGAACAGCACCCTGTGTACTTCGTGAGCAAAGTCCTTCACGGAGTAGAACTCAGGTACCAAAAGGTTGAGAAACTGGCACTCTCGATAGTGGTCTCTGCGAGAAGACTAAGGCCCTACTTTCACGCCCATCCGATGATAGTCAAAACCGACTACCCCATTAGGAGAATCCTGCAGAAGCCCGAGCTGTCTGGTCGGATGGTGGCCTGGTCAGTAGAGCTTTCCGAGTTCCAAATCAGGTACGAGCCTAGAGGACCCATTAAGTCACAAATTTTAGCTGACTTTATTGCAGAACTAACACCGACCCCCAAGGTCGACATCGACACTCTACGTGACTCGGTTCCTCCAATTCCAAAGGCGTGGAGCAAGTATCATTGTGGAAAGCCTCGCGAACTGCGTGTTGAACAAGCACTCAGGTTTCTGTTCAAAGCCAGTAACAACCAAGCCGAATACGAGGCATTGCTGATCGGTCTCAAGCTCGCATGGAAGCTAGGCGCCCAAACACTCCGAGTCAAAAGCGACTCCCAACTTATGGTCAACCAAGTTAAAGGCGAGTATCAGTGCCGAGACGATGTCCTAGCTCGGTACGCCCAGAAAGTGGCTGCCATGATTCAAAATTTCCAAGAAGTCCAGCTCGAACACATCCCTCGAGAGCTGAACAACAAAGCCGACCTGCTAGCAAAACTAGCCAGTATGAAGACCGAGGGACAGTTGCACACAATTGTTGTTCAAACCTTGACATCGCCAAGCGTAGAAACAGCAGACATCAACTCGGTGAATCGGTCGGAATCATGGATGGCAGATATCATAGAGTACTTGCAGCAGGGAAGGTTTCCCAATGACCCTGTAGAAGCACGCAGGGTCCAAAGGCGGTCCACACATTACACTGCTCGGTGAGAGCAGACTTCCGGAGGGGCTTCTCGCCGGCTTGCTCGCATGCGTGGATAAGGCAGACTTCGAGTATATCATGAGGGAGCTACATGAAGGCATATGTGGAAACCATTGTGGAACTCAGACGTTAGCTGCGAAGGTCCTCCGAGATGGATATTACTGGCCAACAATCAGATCAGACTGCATGGATTTCGTAAAAAAGTGCGACAACTGCCAACGGTATGCAAAGCGAGACCACCTCCCCCCTGAAGTCCTTCACGAAGTCATCGCCCCTTGGCCCTTTAATACCTGGGGGCTCGACATACTTGGCCCCTTTCCCCTTGCACCAGGCCAACTCAAGTTCATTGTGGTCGCCATAGACTACTTCTCCAAGTGGATAGAAGCAGATCCACTAGCAACTATCACATCCGAGAGGGTCAAGAAATTTGTCTGGAAAAACATAGTCTGCCACCACGGTCTACCCCACACCATCATTACGGATAATGGCACGCAGTTCACCAGCTCAGTATTCAAAGCCTTCTGTAAAGGCCTCGGTATCCGGCTCACCTATGCCTCGGTGGAACATCCGCAAACCAACGGTCAGGTTGAAGCTGCAAACAAATTCATCCTAAGAGGCCTGCGCAAATGCCTAGACCAAGCTAAGGGAAACTGGGCAGAAGAGCTCTGCGGTGTGCTATGGGCATACCACACCACCCCACAATCAGCAACAAACGAAACACCTTTCCGATTAACATACGGGATGGATGCTATGGTACCAGTGGGGCTCGGTTTGACCTCAACCAGGAGAGAGCACATGCAGTCGCTGGCACAGAAAGAAGAAGCTAGAGTAGAACTCGACCTGCTAGAAGAAACTCAGGAGCTCGCCCGGATACAAGACTTTGCAACTAAACAGCGCGTTGCCAAACACTACAACTCTAAGATCCGACTAAAAGGATTCAGGGTAGGGGACTTAGTCCTCCGAAAGATTGAATTGGCTCGAAAAGATACAAGGCAAGGAAAGCTCGGACCAACTTAGGAAGGACCATACCGTATTAGATCGGAACATCGCCACGGAGCTTACAAGCTGGAAGAACTGTCCGGAAAGGAGATACCGAGGACGTGGAATGCCACGCACCTCAAGCTATACTTCAGTTAACAACATATGTAAACGGATGGCGTACTCTTTTTCCTTTGCAAACCTTTTTTCCCACTGGGTTTTTGGTTTGTGAAGGTTTTAACGAGGCACATCCTTATTTCCCTTTTCCACATTTAATAAAATTCATTCCCCATTGCATTCAGAACATCATTTATGTACGTCACCGAGCTCACTCGCGGCTCGGAAGGTCTTACTCGACCTAAATGACCCCTGTGGTCCCAAACCCAAGTTAGCATAAAAACTTGGCGAGCTCACTCGCTGCTCGGAAGGTCTTACTCGACCTAAATGACCTCTGTGGTCCCAAACCCAAGTTAGCATAAAAACTTGGCGAGCTCACTCGCGGCTCGGAAGGTCTTACTCGACCTAAATGACCCCTGTGGTCCCAAACCCAAGTTAGCATAAAAACTTGGCAACCCAAGTTAGCATAAAAACTTAGCGAGCTCATTCACGGCTCGGAAGGTCTTACTCGACCTAAATAACCCATGCGGTCCCTAATCCAAGTTAGCATAAAAACTTGGTGAACTCGCCAGCAGCTCAGAAAGTCTTACCCGACCTAAAGGTTTTGTAGGGAAACTAGTACTCGGCCTGTATCGATGCGTGGAAAAAATGTTCCAAACTCAGTTGAAACAAGTTTTTTTCGGGGGAAGCCACCCGGGGACTACCCTAGCCGAGTAGCAGCTACCCGAGGACCACCCCATCCGAGTACGGTAACCAACAATTACTAAGTGAAAAACAAAGCAAATTTACTCGAACACTGTTTAAACTTAGTCAATTTCATTCACTTGAAACGAAAATACAAAAGAAGAGCTCCTAGAAGAGCGAGTACATCATCAAGGCAGAATGAAAGCAAAACAAAAAACAAATTACACAAGGGCATTCCCGTGGTCCTCAACTCAGGCCTCAACGACCTCCTCAGCCGCAACACTCTGACCGACAACCTCCATATCGAGCCCAACTCCGACCCCCTCGCCCACAGGCTCCTTCTCCTGATCGGCACAACCTTCTTCCTCGCCCTCCTCTTCTTCTTCCACGATCTTCCCCTCTTTCACCACCTTGGTCATGTTGAGCTCGGAGATGTCAAGGTCGGGGGCGATCACCTTCAGCTGCGCAACGGCATTATCGAACCCTTCATTGTAATCGAAGGCGGCGCCAGACTACTGCGGTACTCCTCGACCGGCGAGCCGGACGAAGACTTCTCCTTCTCTTCCCGTAGCTGACCCAACAGAAGGTCATTCTTGGCCTGGAGTTCCTCCCGCTGCGCCAGCAGAGAGGTGTTGCTCTTGTTCAGAGCATCCCTTGCCTCCGAGAGGCGAGCATAGTCCTCCTCCAGCTTACCCATCTTCTCCTCGAGCTCACCAAGTGCGGTAGCCTTGTTTTGGTACTTCCTCCTCGCCAGCTCGGCCTCGGTGGCGCGTGCCCTTATCCGATCAGAAAGGAACTGGGCCATAGCAGAGGCACGGAGCCCATAAATGCCCAAGGCCTTGCATAAACCCAGCTCGCCCGCCTTGGCCATGCACCTATCGTCGGCTCGACGCATGATCTGGTTGATCTGATCGGAGCGGTCGATCCCGACGTTCCAAAGGGAATCCTCGGCGTTCTCACTTCGATCAGCAAATTCTCCGAGGTGGAGAAACCACTCGGAACCTTCAGGGATATTCAAAGGAATCCCTCCATGAGGCCCCCTCGACGCCTTCGCAGGGGGCTGATCGGAGCCAGGGGTCAGAGAAGCGTGCAGTTGCTTTTTAGCAGCCTTTGCAGGAGAAGGGAGACGGCAGCTTCGGAGGGTACCGGCCCAGGAGCTTGGGCAACCTTCTCTCTTTGAGCTTTCTTAAGAAGCTCGGCCATCTCCTTTTTGCTCATCTTCGGAGCCATCGTACCTAAAAAGAAAGTAAAAATTAGTACCCGCGTTCGGGCCGAGAACCATACTGGAGGATGATAACAAAACTTACTCAAGTAATCCCTTCACTATGGTGGGTCCTTTAGAGCTCGGGTAAGGAGAGGACCACAGTGTAATGTGGGCAAACGGGCGAGGAAGTTCACTATCGTCTGGTCAGTGACCGACAATGAATTGAAGTCCACCTCTTTTATGGGGCGAGGATTGGGACTCCAGTAGAAAGGAAACAAAGGCTCCTTTTGAGCAGAAAAGAAAAAGGGATCCCCCCTCCGTACCCGGATTTTGAAGAAATCAGATTTCCAGTTCTTATAGGATTGGTCGAAAGCTCAAGAATATAGAAGCCAGGTATTTTGTTAAGCGAACACCACTTAAGTTGTTTGCCAAGCCTAAGTTGGAAGAAACTGAAGAAGAGAGCAGTAGAGGGGGTAACCCCGAAGTACTCGGACACGAGCTTGAAAGCTCGGATAAAAGCCCAGCTATTGGGGTGTAGTTGTGAAGGGGCCGCACCCAACCATTGGAGGACCTCGCACTCAAACCCACCGAGGGGAAACCGGAGGCCAACTTGGGTGAAGAAAGTTGTAGCAACCACACCAAAATTTTTTTAAAAAAAAATGGAGCCGCCACCAATATTTTGATTTTAATAGGAAAACATTGGAAACCTATATTTTTTATATATTTTTTATTTAACAAAGAAAAAGGTCTTCGGACCAGATTTAGAGCCCGGGAGTTGGTTACGTATAGGGAAGGTACTAGCACCCCTAAGACGCCCATAAAAATGGTACCCTTATTATTTGAAAATGGTTGTTTACCAATAAATAATATATCTCCCAAAATCTTTTTAAAAAGACAACTAAAAAGGATATAAACGTATTAACAACATTTTTTATACGCGTAAATATTATAAAGTATTAACTGATGACGTATTTAATTAGTTGAAAAAGTAATCTAATCAATATTTGGTTTCTGTCATTTTTATTTAGGAAATCATAAGAGAAAACCTAAAGTTCTAATTTGAATTAACTAAATCTACTTCACATATTTTCTTCTAAAAATATAATTTTTTTATTTGATAATTAGCAAATAAGAACCAAATCTAGATTCCTTTAGTTACCAAAAAAAGACCTGATTTTTATTTCACAAAATTCTCTTTTTGTTACAGGGACACGTATTTTATTCTTATACCCAAATTCATGCTTTATTTACAAATATGACACTTAAATTATTTACAACTTAGCCCCTTTTACTTAAATTATTTGCAATTTAGCCCTTTTACCTGGATTTGCAATTTAGCCCTTTTACCTGGATTTGGCCCCTTTGGAAGGCCAAATCCGTAACCCTAATTTACACAAATTTGCAGAACGCAGGGGGGGCAGTGGAGAGACAGTGAGAAAAAAAACTGAATTAATAACAAACAATAATCAGCAAAGAAATTCAAGATGGAATCACGTTACAATTCATATGTTCAAATCAAAGTCCAGATTAAGATCAAATCAAACAAATATACATAGGCAAAACACTGAATTTACAGAAAAGAAGAGAAGAGAACAAAGAACCTGAACTCACAGCTTCGATCCAAAAAAGAAAGGATGGAATTCAGAGCCCTAGATTTCTAATAGTGTTTAAGAAGAAGAAAAAAAAACTAAAAGACTCTCCTTCCCGCCTAACTTCAGCCTCCTTATAGATCTCCTCTTCTCTTGCTCTCACTCTCTCTGTTTTTTCTGTCCCAGAAAATGCTCCTGCCTTCAGTCTTCACGCTTAGGCCTTTTATAGGCAAATTTCCTTAAGCTCTGAAAAAAAAACAATAAAAATAACGAAGTGTCAGTAATAAAAAAATCGAATTTTTTTGGACTAATATAATAAAAGAATGAGATAACATCCCTTATCCACCGGTGTTCTTCTTCCTTCTCTGCTTCTCACGCGAAAACCAGATCTTGGGCAGCTTGCAGGAGAGTGACACGACGTTGGCAAGGAGATGGGCCAGATGGAGGAGATAACCGTTGAGCAAGGCAGAGAAACGTGGTCTGAGGAGGGGGAGAGAGAGAGACGGTTGGGTGTACTGTAGAGGCGGCTGAGGCGATGTTGACAGGGAGATAGAGAGAGATGGCACTGGGCAAGGTGGAGAGACATGGTCTGAAGAGGGAGAGAGAGATGGTTGGTGGCTGGGGTAGGAGAAAAAGGGTTAGGGTTGAGTGAGGAAGAAGAGAAAGAGAAAGAGAGAGGATGATGGTGATGGCCGCGGCGTGGGAGGAAAGTGAATGAGGAGGGAAGATTTTAGGGTTAGGTTAAATGAATTAGGTTTGGGGCTGATGGGTAATGGGCCACGAGAATTTGGTTGACTGCGTGAAAGCCCGAGGGTGCGTAAGAAAGACGGGTCTGAAGCAAGGGATAAGTGAGGGAAGAGCACGGGTGCAGGAAAAAGCGTGGGGGTGCACGCAGAAACAGGGGAATAAGTGAGGCCTTTGGTGTTTGTTAACATTGTGACTAAATGCTATTGGTACCCCCCACTTACAATTCACACACCTCAATCTTTCAAAAATAATTTTTTCTTTTTTCTTCTTCCTCTCTTTATTCACTCTATCCTTTTACCTTCCCTTTTTTAATAGAACCAATAATATTATTTATTATTATTACTACTAATTAATTAAAATTTAAATAACAGAATAAAATAAAAAGGTCGGACAAAATTAGGGTACTGCAGCTGCCCCTCCTTAATTACATTTTACTTGAAGGTCTCCGTGCATTCGTTGTAAAAGGTAATTAAGGATAAAGGACTCTGATTTTGTCCGCAATAAGTAGTTTGAAGTTGCGAGATTGACTCCCAACCTTGTTGGTTTGGGATTGCAGGATTGGCTCCCGGCTTTGCTTTGGGATTCTAGGTCTGATTCCCAGTGAATTCCCGGTACGACATAGGTTTAGCTCCTAATTCTTAAAATTGGTGAGAGGTTCTAGGTTCGATTCCTAGTGAATTCTTAGTAAGGCAGAGGTTTGGTTCTTAGCTCTTACAAAATTGGTGAGAGATTCTAGGTTTGATTCCTAGTGAATTCTCGGTAAGGCATAGGTCTGATTCTTAATCCTCACACCTTTTGTATTGATTATTTCCCTACTTAGGAGAAGTTTAGGGTGCGAGCTTCTTCGTCACTCGACACAAGTTTGGGTCAGATTCCCAACAACAGTGAGTCAGGTTCTCAACTCTTGCTAAAAGGTACGGATTGGCTACCTTACTTTAAGGAGTGTCCGTAATATGAGTTTCTCTGTCACTCAATATGGGTTCGGGTCAGGTTCCAGCTAAAAGGCTTGGGTCAGATCCCCAAGGTGATGGGTCAGATTCCCAGCAAGGTGTAGGACAGGTTCCTAACTCTTGCTAATAAATTGAATAGACTGAATACTAGTTCTTACTGAGTAACAACAGACCGATTTTATGTAATATTTGCGAGAGTGGATCAATGGACCCAAAAACTTTGATATTTATGCAATATGCAATGAATGGTATGCCATGCATGAAAAATGAGATATATTTTTTATTTAGAAAAACGTTTTTTGAAGACAGGTTGTGTATCAAAAAGTATTGGTGATTATACAAGATGCAGTGAATAGCATGTCATACATGAGTATTATCTGCTTTATTAGGGATAGGCAGTATCCTCTTGACTACTTCTGAAACTTTTCTTGGTAAGTTGATTCTGGATCTCTTTAGTTGGCGGGTTCTGAACAAGCTAATTGACCTTTTCGTAGTGTATTTGCCTTTGATAATTTTCATTAGGTGAGATGACTTACTAGCTCTCGTAATGTGAAAACGTCGAATTCCCTAGATCCTTTTAGAATTTTCGGTAATTACTCAATACTCTTATGTTTTGATTCGCACATGTTCGTCTTTTAGCATAGATTTCTCTAGAAAGAAAATGCAAATTGATAAAATCCCGAACTGAGTTTGGAGAGGCTGGAATAAACATTATATTGTGCTAATTAACAAACAGCAACATGGGTAAGAGTGGATTTCCACTATGGTGGGAGCTAAAATATTACAAACAGAGTAAGTTCGTGTTTGCTAAATTAGAAATTGGTGAGAAATAACAGCTATACACATAATCCCTTTGAAAACAAATCGTGCTGCTCTTTCGTGATTCAGACCTCGATCGCCTTCTTGATCAACTTCAAAACTTGTGTTCTAGTTTCGACCATCTCTCCCCCAATTGGTTAGGGTTCAATGCTATCGACTTTTGACACCTTCTGGTTGGTTTTTGCTCAGGCCGCTCTTTGCGAGTTTTCGACTTGGCGGGTTGCCCTAAATCGCCCTTACGGGTTTTCAACTTAGTGCCTTTATTTGACCTTAATTTTTGCCTAGGCTGCCCTTTTGGGTTTTCAACCTACCAGGTCGCTTTAACTTTTGCCTAAACCGCCCTTTCAGGTTTTCGGCTTAGCGAACTTTCTCTTCTTTTTTTTTAGACATAGTATTTCTTGACTGCATCTGAGTTTATTGATAGCGGTAGATCATGCCCCTCCATATCTGTAAGAATGAGGCTTCCCCCAGAGAATGTCTTTTTCACTATATATGGACCTTCATAATTTGGAGTCCATTTTCCACGTTGGTCTTTATGAATAGGTAGAATCTTTTTTATTACCAATTCCCCTTCTGAGAATTCTCGATGATGTACCTTTTTCTCATACGCTTTCTTGAGTCTCTTTTGGTATAATTGGCCATGACAAATTGCCTCTAACCTTTTCTCTTCTATAAGATTCAACTGGTCATATCGTGCTTGGACCCATGCGGCTTCTTCAAGTTTAGTTTCCATAATTACCCTCAAGGAAGGGATTTCTACCTCTATGGGGAGTACTGCTTCCATCCCGTACACTAGAGAAAAAGGGGTTGCCCCTGTTGAAGTGCGTACAGAAGTTCGGTACCCGTGTAAAGCAAAAGGGAGCATCTCGTGCCAATCCTTGTAAGTTACCACCATTTTCTGAATGATCTTCTTGATATTTTTGTTGGCTGCTTCTACTGCCCCATTCATCTTTGGACGATATGGAGAAGAATTGTGATGTTGGATTTTGAAATCATCGCATAACTCTTTCATCATATTATTGTTTAAATTGGTCCCATTGTCTGTGATGATCTTTCTTGGTAAACCATATCGACAAATTATTTCTTTTTTGATGAACTTGACCACTACACTGCGAGTCACGTTGGTATAGGAGACTGCTTCGACCCACTTTGTGAAGTAATCAATAGCCACAAGGATGAATCGGTGTCCATTGGAGGCTTTTGGCTCAATCATTCCTATGACATCCAAACCCCACATGGAGAACGGCCAGGGTGCACTGAGGACGTTTAGGGAAGTTGGAGGTACATGAATATTATCAGCATAAGTCTGACACTTATGACATTTCCTCACGTGCTTGATGCAGTCACTTTCCATTGTAAGCCAATAATACCCAGCTCTGAGAATCTTCCGAGCCATTGCATAACCATTGGCATGGGTCCCGAAAGTACCTTCGTGGACGTCATCAAGGATTTGTTTTGCTTCTGCAAAGTCCACGCATCGGAGGAGTACCATGTCATGATTTCTTTTATAGAGTACGTCATCGTTCAAAAAGAAACTCATAGCAAGCCTCCTCAAAGTTCGCTTGTCATTTTCCGAGGTGCCCGAAGGGTATTCCTTGTTTTTTAGGTAGCATTTGATGTCATGATACCATGGTTTTCCGTCGGATTCTTCTTCTATTGCCTGACAATAAGCGGGATTGGCACGGCTTTCCATCAGGATGAGAGGCCTTTCCTTGTCACTGTTTATTCGGAACATAGATGACAGCGTGGCTAATGCATCAGCCAACTGATTATCTTCTCGTGGGACATGTTGAAATGTGATCCTATCAAAGGATTCAATGAGTTCTTGAATATACTTGTGGTAAGGGATTAGCTTAGAATCTCGCGTTTCCCATTCTCCATTCAACTGGTTGATAACTAGGGCAGAATCCCCATATACTTTTAGGACCCTGACTCTAGTTTTTATGGCAACCCTGATTCCCATGAAACATGCCTCATATTCTGCCACATTATTGGTGCAATTGAAACACAAGCGAGCCGTGACAGGAGTGTATTGATTTTCTGGAGAAATTAGTATTGCCCCAATTCCGTGCCATAATGCATTAGAAGCCCCGTCGAACATCATGGTCCACTCTTTGTTTCTTAGTTCTTCCTTTTCGGCGGACATTACATCCTCATCAGGAAATTCATAACGGACAGGTGAATGGTCATCTATTGGTTGATTGGCTAAATGCTCAGCGAGGGCACTACCTTTGACAGCTTTCTGAGAGACGTATTGGATATCATACTCGGATAACAACATTTGCCACCGGGCAATCCTTCCAGTGAGAGCGGGTTTCTCGAATACATATTTGATCGGGTCCATTTTTGACACCAACCGAGTTGTGTGAGAAAGCATATACTGTCTTAGGCGGTGAGCTGCCCATGCTAGGGCGCAACAAGTACGCTCTAATATCGAATAATTAGCCTCATATCTGGTAAACTTCTTACTCAAGTAGTAAATGGCACATTCCTTTTTACCCGCTTCGTCATGCTGTCCAAGTACACACCCCATAGATCCGTCTAACACTGTTAAGTAGAGGATTAATGGTCTGCCTGGTACTGGAGGCACCAACACAGGAGGTTTTTGCAGGTATTGCTTGATTTTGTCGAAAGCTTCTTGGCATTTTTCATTCCATTCAATAGTTTGGTCTTTGCGCAACAACTTGAAAATTGGCTCACAAGTGTCGATGAGTTGTGATATAAACCTGAAATATAATTTAACCTCCCTAGAAAACCACGAACCTCCTTTTCTCAGGCGAGGAGCCGCATCTCTAAGATGGCTTTTACTTTTTCCGGATCAACTTCTATTCCTTTCGACTTACAATGAATCCCAAAGACTTACTAGACCGGACGCCAAAGTTACACTTGGCAGGATTGAGTCTCAGGCAAAACTTTCTCAATCGCTCAAAAAGCTTCCGTAAATCAATTATATGACTTTCTTCGGTTTGTGACTTAGCGATCATATCATCCACGTAGACCTCTATCTCCTTATGGATCATATCATGAAATAGAGTCACCATTGCCCTTTGATAAGTTGCCCCAGCGTTTTTCAACCCAAAAGGCATCACCTTGTAACAGAAAGTTCCCCAAGCTGTAATAAACGTAGTTTTCTCCATGTCTTCTCTGGCCATTTTGATTTGATTATACCCAGAGAAACCGTCCATGAAAGAGAAAAAGGCGTGATGAGCTGTATTATCCACTAGAACATCAATGTGAGGCAGAGGAAAGTCGTCTTTGGGACTTGCTTTATTAAGGTCTCGGTAATCAACACACATTCGAACCTTTCCACCCTTTTTTGGGACAGGGACAATATTAGCAACCCATTGGGGATATTTAGCCACGGCCAAAAATCCCGCATCGAATTGTTTTTTAACTTCCTCCCTAATTTTTAAGGACATATCAGGTCTCATACGTCTCAACTTCTGTTTGACAGGAGGACAGTCAGGCTTAAGAGGTAACCTGTGCTCGACAATATCAGTATCCAACCCTGGCATATCTTGGTACGACCAAGCGAATACGTCTTTATAATCTCGGAGAAGTTGAATCAGTTTATCTCTTACTTCTTGTGACATGGTAACACCAACCTTGACTTCTTTTTTGTTCTCCTCAGTTCCCAAATTAATTAACTCAGTCGGTTCTTCGTGAGGTTCGATTTTTCTGGATTCCCCTTCTATAAGTCTCATCAATTCAGGGGGAAGATCTTCATCGGGATGATCTTCTTCACAACCTTCGTCAGTATGATTAATTAGGCCATCAAAATCTGGCACTGAAATTTCAGCACAATCGTTTTCAAAAGTATTATCCATGAGCCTGCATTATCAAGGTTAGCAATAAGGAGAGAGTAAGGAAGGGAAGTAGGAGGGAAAAGGAAAATAGTCACTCGGGATAAAATCAAAATGCGTTTTATTAATATTCAAAATATGCTAATGAAAAACATGCGGGGCCCTTTAACATTTCCCCTACCGCCTTGGGCTGAGCGGAGAGGTGAGCATTAAGTGGATTACATCGAAAATGCATTAAGGATCCTAGGATTTTCCACGATCTCCCAGTTGCAAGGCATTGAGGAACATGGGTGAACCCATTCCTCCTCAAGAGCAGCAAGATCCTTTTCTATGGCCGTTACTTGATCTGCATAAATCCATCCAGTGCTACGAAAGGGCTGACGGAGATCGCAGATGTGTATTTTCCCAAACTCGGGTTCCCGATTTTCAAGCCGAGCCTTCCTCTTTTCTTTCCTTGCCTCGATTGCTCTTTCCCTGTCCTCGCGAGTGGGGACAAATCCCAAGCCGTATCGGTCTTTGTTTTCAGGGATTCTTAGGATGGAGGCGATACCTTCCTGACTTTTCCCTAGCCCTTTTCCTGGCTGATATCCTCCTTTTAGCATGACTCCACCCACCATTAGGGCATTGTTGGATAGGCAAGGTTCTTTAATTGTGAACCCTACGTAAGCGCTATCAACAATTTCCAGTGCCTGAAATGATGTCCCAAGGGCTTCTTTAGCAGCTTCAATGTAACTCGTTGATGTTGGCTTGCTCACCAGCAGATCCTCTTCTCCGGACACGATGACCAACTTATCATCCACTACAAACTTCAATTTTTGATGTAGAGTTGACGGTACTACCCCAACAGAATGAATCCAAGGCCTTCCTAACAAGCAACTGTAGCTGGGCTTAATGTCCATTACTTGGAAATTAACGGCAAAAGTGAAAGGGCCAATTTGAATCGGCAGCTCAATCTCATCTATTACTTCTCTTCTTGAACCATCAAAGGCTCTCACAAGCATAGAACTGGGTTTCATATGGGTCTTGTCGATGGATAATTTATCCAAGGTAGATTTTGGCATCACATTCAGGGAGGATCCATTATCTACAAGGACCTTAGCTACAAGATGTTCTTTACACTGAACCGAGATATGTAGTGCTTTGTTGTGTCCTCTTCCTTCTACGGGCATTTCTTCATCATTAAAATAGAGGTAGTTGCAGGCGGTGATATTGCCAACTAGGTCGCCGAAATGATTCAAGGTGATATTTTGAGACACATGGGCTTCGTTCAGGATTTTCATCAATACTTTCCTGTGACTCTCGGAGTGCATTAATAGGGCAAGTAGAGAAACTCTTGCTGGCGTGCGGTTCAGTTGATCTATCACCTTATATTCACTCTGCTGAATGAATTTGAGGAATTCAGCCACTTCCTCACGGGAGGCTTCCTTCTGGTCTACCCTCCCTACGTCTCCTTCATCTATTGCAACTCCTTTTCCTTTGTTTTGGTCTTTTGCCTGTCCTTTTGCAGCTATTTTTATTGGTTCTTTCTCAGGAGCATAAATTCGCCCACTTCGAGCTATCCCGCCTATTCCCACAATATTGGTAATAGTTGGAATGTTTAGTTGTGTATTACTCCCTTCAACTTGGACTTTTGCATCGTATATCCAAGGAACTGCCTTATCATCCTTGTACGGAAAAAGGAGATGGTACTTGGACAGTAATAGCTTTGGGAGCATTAGGCATCATGGGTGATGTATTCTTAGAGAATTGAACCACCAAGGGCTTTGGGACCGTGGTGCCCGAACTTTGCACAGATTGGACCATAGATACTTTTTCTTCTCTTTGAGAGATAACTTGAACTATGTTTGTATCGAGTAGTTTTTGGAGGATACTCTTAAATTCCTCACACTCTTCATCAGACAAAAGATCTTCATCACAGGTCCTGTTGATATCCGTTCTTTCTATCAAACCAGCCTTGCAAAGTTCAATGAACACTTCTCTGATTGGGGTTTGTATTTCAGCGATATCCCTTATTATTTTTCCTTCGTGCTCGTTGTCTATCATGTTTACTGAGGCATTCCCATGATTAGGTAACGGGTTATTCCCTACATTGGGATTATTCTCTTGGAAACTTAGCCACTTAGCATTTATCAGGTCTTGGACCTTGAACTTCATAGCCCGACATTCTTCTATAGAGTGGCTCGCTGCCCCAGCATGGTATTCATAGGTTGCGTCCGGGTTATACCATTTTGGGTAAGATGGCTCTATAGGTTTTTGCGGGCAAGGAACCACCAATGAGTTCTTGAGTAAATGTTGATAGAGATCTTTGTAAGTCATGGGGATTGGATCAAACTGGACCGGCTTTCTCCCTTGAGGGTTGTGGGCTCTTGGTTGATTAGGATTGTAACCTCCTTGATTATCAGAAGCAAATGGTGTCATTTGAACGGGAGACTTAGGCGTGATAGCTGCCGCAACGTATAGAGGGGCACTACTCACTGCATTAGTTTCTCCTTCTTTCTTTCTTTTGACGAAGGGCTTCTGAATGTTGGATGATGAGGTATTATTATGGATCTTTCCATTTTGCATCCCCATTTCCACACGTTCCCCTATGACAATTAAGTCAGAGAAATTTGAGAACATACTTCCAATCATCATATCATAAAAGGGAGATTGGAGCGTGTCAATGAATGTGTCAATCATTTCTTTGTCTGACAAGGGTGGTTCCACCTGGCGACCATGCTTCTCCACCTTTGAGCATATTCTTTATAGCTCTCACTATCTTTTTTCTTCATACTTTGTAACTGATTACGGCTGGGAGCCATATCCATATTGTACTTGTATTGCCTGATGAAAGCATTAGCTAAATCATTCCACGAGTTGACCTTAGACCGGTCTAATTGCAGAGACCAACGCAAAGGTGCTCTGTTAAGCTTTCTTGGAAGAAGTGAATTAGAGTCTGTCATCATTAGAACAAAAGCCATCTTTCTAATACATGACCAGGTTGCTTTTGGGGCATGTTTCTCCTTTATACTTGTCGAACTCGGGTACCTTGAATTTTGCAGGTATAACCACATCGGGGACCAGACACATGTCTGAAGCTTCAAAACCCATGTGACTTGCCCCCTCAATTGCTTTTAGTCTCTCTTCAAATATTTGAAGCCTTTCTTTGGCTTGAGTATCTTCTTGGGGGGTAATGATAGGTGAAAAATTTTGAGTATTCGTATTCTGCGGAGTCTCATTATTTAGAGACGCATGCCCTTGTGTAGTGTGGGCGTGCATTTCATTTTCTCTTGGCTGCCTTTCGTCTTGTTCCTCTTCGGACCGCTCCGTTTTCGATGTCCTTCTCGTGTGCAAGGCTTCCAACAAATCACACAGCTTATCTATCCGCGTATTCATTCGGTCAAGCTCCCCTCTCATGGTTTGTTCTAATGCGTCCATGAGTCTGGCTTGGGATCTCGTTCTGTAAGGATGCAGTTTCTTCGTATTTATTTTCTGAATTATGAAGGATACTATGAGTATGGATGAATGGTTTATGTTATGCCATGATTATGTGTGCTATGCAAGATGCTTATTCATTTGTTTTATTTTATTGGTTTGTTGGAGGATCACAAAACCTTACAAATGTCTTATCGGGTCGCTGCATATTGCGGAAACATATTATCTTCTTAAAAGGAAATACCATAATCCAAAATAACCCGAAGGCTTACAAAATTGAGAAAGAAATAGAAATTGCATCAACACATAAAAACAAAAGGAACATGGTCTTCAACGATCTCGTCCGATTTGTTTCTCTAACTCCTCCACCAAAACCTTGCAATACTCTAGGAGGCTCATCACTTTTCTTGGTAAAGGTCGGAACCCTATTGCTGATTCCGCTTCTTCCAGGAGCTCTGGCACATCTTGGATACCTCTGTTTGCAAGCCAAACTAGCTTAGAGCATCGATCCATGCAGTATTTAGTTTCTTTATCAAACCAAATAATGACTTCTCGCTGATTGTCAATCTTTCCTTGCATGTTAAAGACCTTCTCACGTTCTTCTTCAAGATCTATGTGGTAGCCTATGAACTTTTCTTCGGCGATTCACCTTTCTTTCTCAAGTTGGGCTTCGTGCAGTTGCATGGTATTTTTCAACTGTTGTACTGAGTCTTCAATTTGTTTTTGCAAAGCCCTACTAGCCTCTCTAGAATCAACCCACATTTTCCTCAGATTGCCCTTTTCACAAAGAACCATATCTAACTCTTTTTTCATCAAGTCTAATTGTTGGTTTGCAGCTTTTAAACAACCTTGAGTCCGATCCGATCGCTTCTTCAGCCTTGGCCTTCTTCTGGGATCCTTCCATAGATTCAGTTTTTCTATTACATTCGTCTTGCAGGACTTCTATATCCAAATATGCTCTTTTTAAATTCTCCCGGAGAAGCTTCCTTTCCTCTTTCACTTTTTCTAAGGTTAACTTTAACTCTTCTATTTCTTCGTTCTCAGCAGGGGGTGGAGGCGGCACTTCGGGTACCAAAAATGTATTCTGGAAAGGCAGCTTGACTTGCTGAACTCTTGCTATAACCCATTGGCGGTATTTTTCATCTGCATGAGTACTCTTGCGCCCTAGCATTCTTTTGATTATTTTCTTCCAAGCTCGACATACTCTTGTGAACAATGCCAAATCTAAGGAGCCCCGATCATGTATAATGAAAGCGGCTAACTCTTCTTCAGCAGGTTCACCCAGCATCGGGGCATCGAGTTGTCTTAGAGCCAGAGTAGGATTGTAGTTGATGCAGCCTATGGTCCCAATGAGGGGTACATTAGGAAAATCCCGCCAAACCGAGTTACTTCCTTGATCTCCTGTTCTCTGGAATACCATATTATGGACTCTTCACTGACACTCAGTAAATAAGTGGCCCATCCTGCATTGCTCCTAGGACCAAAGGGATGCCCCCTTTTTACCAAATGACTTTTTAACCATAAGTACAAGACGGGGACACAACAACGAATCCGACCTCCTTTTTTCTCATGGCGCATATGAAGCTCATAGTATAGGTCTGCGAGGACGGCGGTAATGGGGTCCATACCTCGAGTTTTAAATGCTATGAAGGCATCAATAGCTGTTTCGTCCACAAAATGATCAACATGAGGGAATAAGACTACACCAAAGATAATAAGGGCTACCACATCCATGCATTCTTTTAATTTCCCTGCATCATGAAGGTCTTTAACCTTTCCCTCCAGGAAACTCCTGGAGAAGCCTTTGAAATCTTCTTCTACCTTTACCGCGAGCGTCAAGTCCTCTTTAGGAATGCCTAAAACATTAGCAATGGTACCAATAGCTGGGGGATGCTTTGTATGGCGATATGGACCATTTTTCTTTTCTGGAAAGCCCAAAATCTTCCGGTATTCCTCCAAGGTTGGCGCCATCTGGAAATTCTTGAACGTGAAGCATCTTAGAGGAGGATCATAGAATTGGGCCAATGCCGTCAAGGCTCCCACTTGTACGTCCACATTCAATAAGTCCAAAACATTCCCAAATTTTCCCACGAAGCTAATCCGATCCACTTGTACCCAATTCTTAGCTATGAAGTCAACCAACCTTCTTAGATGCATCAAACGGGGAGGTTCAATCTTGAATTTCAAAGTATTTCTCCTTTCTAAACCCACAACTGCGCTTTCCGAAGACATTTTTTGTTTTGAAATTTCCAACAAACCTGGGTGAAATGGAGAATTAGTGTTATGGCATGTACATGAATGGATATGATCATGTTTATTATTATAATGGAAAAAGAAAAGAAAGAAAAAAAACCGTATTTATTTTATTTATGATGGTGCTAAAGGGAAAAAAAACTATTATTTTTATAAAAAGTTTTATGACCTATATGATGTATTTTTTTTTAAAAGAAAAATAGGCATTTACTTTTGGAATAATGGATTAAATTTTTAAACGGAAGTTCGTATTCTGAAAAAACTATTTTGGAAATATCGTTTTTAAAATGAATTAGTAATAATAAGTAAATAAATAAAAGGGGTAGGGCAAGCTCCTTTTGTGACCAAGGCTGGCAATTCCTAAAGGAGGGTCTAGGGATTATACAAAGTGTCTTTCCATTAGGGTGGATTCAGGATACTAATCTAAAAGGTCCCTAGAGCCAAAGGTCCCATTTGAAAATGTTACCACCAATAATAAGTATATTATTAAAGGATGGTTTTTTCAAATGGAGTCAAACTCTAGGTGAGGCTTTCATAGGAACCCACTGGCCGTACGTCCAGCAGAGCACCCATTACACAGCCTCTCCTAACTTAAGGTTCACTCAGGCCCGGGTATAGGGCACCCACTCTTAGTGTGTGAATAAAGTGTATAAAGTGAAGTGTGTGAAGGAGCAAACTTAAAACTACCCGCTGCGAAATAAATAAAACAATATATACATGGTAACTATCCTAATGTTCAAATATGCACACAATCAAAATAAATAAACTAAACAAGGTGTAACATCCCAAATCCCCTAAGCCTAATTATTAGGAAATCCTAAGTGAAAACGAGATTTAATCCGTAAGGATTAAATATGGTTCATTGCCTTAATTTAGTAATTTAAAACCAATTAGGAACTAAGGGGTAAAATGGTAATTTTACCCAATAATATAGGAATTGTGAGACTAATTAATTAGGAGTAGTTTTAATTGATTAAAATTACCCAATGATTAATTAAGGATCGTAGAATAATTAAGAAATTTAGAAAGAAGACTTTTAAGTCTTATTTTTGAATAATGTTCACATGTGTTCCACCATACTCCTCACTTAAACCTCACACACCCTAGAACACTCTTTTTCTCCTCTTCACCCCTCCATCGTGACCCCCTGTCCAGAAAAAGAAAGAAAGGGAAAATAGAGAGAGAGAGATGGGCCGAAAGAGAGAGAGAGCTCGAGAGAGAGAAAGAAGCAGAGAAATTGAGAGAGATATGGAGGAAAGGAACTCGAATGGAAGAAGAAGAAGAAGGATGCAAGACTCAAAGGAGAAGAAAGCTTGAAGAAGGATCTTTAATGGAGGTTGAAGCAAAAACCTAGGGTTCTAATTTGGGGGTTTTTACCCCAAAGCATTTGGTAGCTCAAAGGTAACATAGATTCCCCTCTCAAAACTCCCAATTAGGGTGTGCTAGGATTGTTGTTTAATATCCTTAACTAAATGATATGATTCTTGGGTTGATGTTAGTTTTAAACTTGCATGAATGTGTGTAATGGAAAAGTGTGTGTGCAGCAAGGTTGCACCAAAATGGGTTTTTGCAACATTGGACTTGAACGTATGTTGGTATGATTGTAACAAATCCATTTGTTGTCTTGTTTGGGTGTTATTTGATTGATTATGATGTTGATTAGAACCAAGGTTTGAGTCTTGAAAGAGGTTTGGGTTGAAAATATGAGTTTTGGATGTTTAAAACTCGGCTAAACTCGCTGAGCCGCAGGAATCGCGCTGAGCGACCTTCAGCGCTGCTGTCAGGGGTCAATTCTGCAGGATTTTAGCTTAACCGAAAATCCTGAGCTGAGCGAGCTCACGCTGAGCGAGCCAGTTTGGCTTAAGCGAATTTTAGTCAGATTTTCCCATTTGTTTTTGAAATCCTTTCCCCTTTGGTTTAACCTTGCATATTGTTATGAACTTATGGGAGATTGTATAAGTGATTAAACAAGTAAAATACTTATAGGACAATTGAGTTAATGATGTGATTGTGTTCAATGATGGCTCTAATTTATTGAGTATTGTATATTGAATGAGTGTATTGCAACTGATCGTATGACTAATGCCGGTTCGTGCTGTTATAAGGTACGGCGGAATTGAGTTGGAGGAATTCCATTGAAAGTCTATTCTATACTTTCTTGGATTCATTGTGTATTGTTTATTGAAGAGTTCCATGGAAAGTCACTGCTATACTTTCTTGGACTCATTGCGTATTGTTTATTGAAGAGTCCCATTGAGAGTCTATTTTATACTCCCTTGGATTCATTGTGTACTGTTTATCGAAGAATTCCATTGAGAGTCTATTTTATACTCCCTTGGATTCATTGTATACTGTGTATTGAAGAATTCCATTGAGAGTCTATTTTATACTTTCTTGGATTCATTGTGTATTTTAAATGCCTATTGGATTGTGGTAACATTATAGACTTCTTTATTATGAAGTTATAATGTTTGTATTGTTAGGAATTGCAATATGCATGTCTAATCTTTTACTATTGGATGTAGTATTATGGTATGACATGGATGTTAGTTATTGTGCTTTTATGGGAGGAGTTTTCTATACGTAGCACACCACGTATAGCTGAAAACAACGGTGAATGGTTTTTAATTAAAGTCTATGTTACTGAGTTTTTGTAAACTCACTATGTTGGGGCGTTGTTTTCAGGTACAAGCTTATTGGATAGTTTAGAGCATGAAGTTGTGCTCGGTCTTACCGGCACGCGATACTTCGAATACCGGATCACGAGTCGAGTCTTTCTAGCTTGAGTCTTTTACAATTTAAAAGAAAAGGGTTGTAATACTTAATGAAAGTCTCTTGGAGGATTTAATTGTATTATTATGTCATGCACTCTGATGTTTTATTCGGTCAAAGAGAAAAAATTTCCATGATTACTCCTAATCTCAGTTTATTAAGCGGTTAATGCCCTCATTAGGTGAGAGGTGTTACACAAGGATACAAACAAATAAGATAAGACCAAGAATAAATAACCTAAAAAATAAATAAATAAATAAATAAATAGTAATAATAATAATAATAATAATAATAATAATAATAGTAATAATAATAATAATAATAGTGATAAAAAAAGAAAGGGAAACAGTTTATATTGAAGGCAAACAAACAATTCAAATAATCAATAGGCCTAACTCTCTAATGTTCCAAGTGGAGTTGCCAGCTGTAGCAACCACACCAAAAAAAATTTTAAAAAAAATGGAGCCGCCACCAATATTTTGATTTTAATAGGAAAACATTGGAAACCTATATTTTTTATATATTTTTTATTTAACAAAGAAAAAGGTCTTCGGACCAGATTTAGAGCCCGAGAGTTGATTACGTATAGGGAAGGTACTAGCACCCCTAAGACGCCCATAAAAATGGTACCCTTATTATTTGAAAATGGTTGTTTGCCAATAAATAATATATTTCCCAAAATATTTTAAAAAGAAGACTAAAAAGGATATAAACATATTAACAACATTTTTTATACGCGTAAATATTATAAAGTATTAACTGATGACGTATTTAATTAGTTGAAAAAGTAATCTAATCAATATTTGGTTTCTGTCATTTTTATTTAGGAAATCAGAAGAGAAAACCTAAAGTTCTAATTTGAATTAACTAAATCTACTTCACATATTTCCTTCTAAAAATATAATTTTTTTATTTGATAATTAGCAAATAAGAACCAAATCTAGATTCCTTTAGTTACCAAAAAAAGACCTGATTTTTATTTCACAAAATTCTCTTTTTGTTACAGGGACACGTATTTTATTCTTATACCCAAATTCATGCTTTATTTACAAACATGACACTTAAATTATTTACAACTTAGCCCCTTTTACTTAAATTATTTGCAATTTAGCCCTTTTACCTGGATTTACAATTTAACCCTTTTACCTGGATTTGGCCCCTTTGGAAGGCCAAATCCGTAACCCTAATTTACACAAATTTGCATAACGCAGGGGGGGCAGTGGAGAGACAGTGAGAAAAAAAACTGAATTAATAACAAACAATAATCAGCAAAGAAATTCAAGATGGAATCACGTTACAATTCATATGTTCAAATCAAAGTCCAGATTAAGATCAAATCAAACAAATATACATAGGCAAAACACTGAATTTACAGAAAAGAAGAGAAGAGAACAAAGAACCTGAACTCACAGCTTCGATCCAAAAAAGAAAGGATGGAATTCAGAACCCTAGATTTCTAATAGTGTTTAAGAAGAAGAAAAAAAAAACTAAAAGACTCTCCTTCCCGCCTAACTTCAGCCTCCTTATAGATCTCCTCTTCTCTTGCTCTCACTCTCTCTGTTTTTTCTGTCCCAGAAAATGCTCCTGCCTTCAGTCTTCACGCTTAGGCCTTTTATAGGCAAATTTCCTTAAGCTCTGAAAAAAAAAACAATAAAAATAACGAAGTGTCAGTAATAAAAAAATCGAATTTTTTTGGACTAATATAATAAAAGAATGAGATAACATCCCTTATCCACCGGTGTTCTTCTTCCTTCTCTGCTTCTCACGCGAAAACCAGATCTTGGGCGGCTTGCAGGAGAGTGACACGACGTTGGCAAGGAGATGGGCCAGATGGAGGAGATAACCGTTGAGCAAGGCAGAGAAACGTGGTCTGAGGAGGGGGAGAGAGAGAGACGGTTGGGTGTACTGTAGAGGCGGCTTGAGGCGATGTTGACAGGGAGATAGAGGAGATGACCGCTGGGCAAGGTGGAGAGACATGGTCTGAAGAGGGAGAGAGAGATGGTTGGTGGCTGGGGTAGGAGAAAAAGGGTTAGGGTTGAGTGAGGAAGAAGAGAAAGAGAAAGAGAGAGGATGATGGTGATGGCCGCGGCGTGGGAGGAAAGTGAATGAGGAGGGAAGATTTTAGGGTTAGGTAAATGAATTAGGTTTGGGGCTGATGGGTAATGGGCCACGAGAATTTGGTTGACTGCGTGAAAGCCCGGGGGTGCGTAAGAAAGACGGGGTGCGAGAAGCAAGGGATAAGTGAGGGAAGAGCACGGGGTGCAGGAAAAAACGTGGGGGGTGCACGCAGAAACAGGGAATAAGTGAGGCACTGGGCTGGGCTGTTAACATTGTGACTAAATGCTATTGGTACCCCCCCAACTTACAATTCACACACCTCAATCTTTCAAAAATAATTTTTTCTTTTTTCTTCTTCCTCTCTTTATTCACTCTATCCTTTTACCTTCCCTTTTTTAATAGAACCAATAATATTATTTATTATTATTACTACTAATTAATTAAAATTTAAATAACAGAATAAAATAAAAAGGTCGGACAAAATTAGGGTACTACAAAAGTTTTATAGAAAAAACAGAAGTCGGAAGAACTCGACTCACCCTTGTCAAAACACACTCGGTCCTCGGGAGAGCAAGGAAGGCAAGTTACCTCCTCGTCTCGATCTCGGTTCCGCGTAAAAGATACGCTAGACCGAAGAGCGGCCACGCCAGTGTCCGAAAAGATATTCGAGGCCACCCTGAGCACATCGGGGTGCACCCAAGCGTAAGGAGACCTATCGTCTCCCACTCGGCGCTCGCCCCCTTGTGAAGTCAATACGAGGGAACAGAAGCGACGGGGGGAGAGGCTGGAACCCAGCAAACAGGGGGAACCACCTGGAGGGGCACCGGGTCGCGGCCACCTTGGCCACTATCGGAGGGGAATTCCTTTTGGCCGGAGCCTCCGGTGTATGGTGGCGTGGAAAGATCAAAAGACGTGCTCGTCGTTTCAGACGACGAGCCACCCCCAGAACTCAAAGGGGTGGGGGAGAGGGGACGACGGGAAGAAGATGAAGAAGCCATTAGTGAAGATTAGTAGAGAAACTTACCAGGAAATGCAAAGGAATGGAATAAAAATGGCCGCTCGGGACACAAATGCAGAGAAAAGGAGCAGAAGAAGTGTCGCAGAGGCAATAGAACGAAGAAGAAAGGAGAAGGGAGAAGAAGGAGGTGGCTTTATAACCCCTGCTGAAGGGAGACCAAAGGGCAAACCAATCCGAGCCCTCCATCTTCAAAACCAAACGCAGATCTAACGGTCAAGGCCGTATCAGGCGATCGACGGTGGGAAGAGGAACGGTTGAGTAGGTGTCCCATCTGAGTCCCATCGTGTGGCAGAACGCCGAGTAAAGGTACGACAGTAGGGCGTAGCGCCCTAGGCAAGTAAGCTTCCAGGATACGCCCCCGACCTCGATAACTCTCAGGTCGGATACTGATCCAAGAGCAATAGGTAGACCCTATGCCCTTTCGTGCAAAGAGTCTAGGGGGCTTGTGTTACGGACCGGTCACCGAGCCGAGCTCCCGTCTACTCACCAAACCAAGCCAATCTGGCCCCTATCCGATCGGCTCCGACCTCCGACGAGCTACGTCCGACCCGGGACATACCAAGCCCGTCCTCCGAGTATAGTCGCCCCGAGGTTGGCACCGAGCGGGTCAGGGCGAGCCGACCGGTGACCCTCGAACCTTCTGGAAGAGGATGCGCCTGGAGACGACGCTTGGGGCCGTTGCTACTCCGAAGATTGAGGAGCACGTAGCCAGTACGTGATGAACCTGGCAGGTGCGAGATATTAGGAAGGGATGAGCCGATCCCTGAAGCTTGGGGGAGGAGTTACCAGGCGCAGGATCCGGATCGTTGGTTATCATCCTTATGCGAGACTCCACTATATAAAGGGGGCTTGACCCCCCAGGTTTGCATACTCTCTTCATACTCTGAAACCCTAAACACTTAAGCTCACCTTCTCTTCTCTAAAAGTCCCATCTGACTTAGGCATCAGAGTGCCTTTTGCAGGTACCCCACAGCCGTACCAGAGGAGAGAGGACGTTGCTCCGAGGAGAAAGAGAGCCCTGTCATTTTGTGCATTAACAATATATATATATATATATATATATATATATATATATATATATATATATATATATATATTTGTTAGCCATGCGGTTAGTTTAGTTTGTAACTAATTGTAAATAAATAAATAAATTGTGTGTTGGTTAATGAAAACGTAACTAAAGAACCCTCGTACGTGTACATAGCTGCAAAAACAAAAGTAAATGGACTTTTTTTTGACAAGATCAAAGTAAATGAAGTTTTTGTAACAAAAACTAATAAATGGGCTTTGGAGCCCAATCCCGCATATCTTCTCTAACCTAGAGATAGAGCGCTATGCAACTAAACCAGAAACTGAAACACGGATCTGACTTGTATGCAGTCAGATGGGACCAGTTGTTCAATTTCGATCAGACGGTCCAGATTCAAGCTCAATATTTTATATTCTTAGAAAGAAAAGATTAAGATTGAACGGTCGATCTCAACCGACTGCGTGGTTGCATATAATCTATTTCCTAAAACACAAGGGATGAGAAATCATCACAAAGAGCATTTTCTTGAGACAAAGCTAGGAAATCACATGTATCTTGATGTATCTTGCATAAGAATCGATTTTGACTAAAAGTAAAAAGTAGGAAATGTTTGTACCAAAAAAAAAGGCAAGGAAATGTTGCTTAAGCTAAAATCGATTTTCAATGGGTGAATCGCTTTTTCAATAAACACCCAAACATCCTCCTAATCGAGTCGAAGCCAAAATTGATATTTACTACCTAACACAATGATTTTTCTTTGGCTAAATTATACTTTTAGTCCATTATTTTTATTTTAGGTTTCAATTTGGTCTCTCTTTTATTTTTTGTTTTAAAATGATCTCTTATGTTACAAAGTTATACTAATATGGTTCCTTTCGAAATGGTCTCTTACTTTACAAAAGTTATCTCAATGTATGTGGTCCCCTTTTTGATTTCAAAATGATATCTTATTTTCTAAAGTTATACCAATGTTGTTCTCTCCGTACCACAATTTGAACGGAAAAGACCACATTGGTATAACTTTAAAAAATAAAGAACCATTTTAAAACAAAAAATAAAAAAGAGATCAAATTGAAATTTAAAGTAATGATAAATGACTAAAAGTGTAGTTTAACTTTTTTTTTCTTTTACTCTTGAACCGGAAATCTTACTTAAAATGAATATTGTTTTCCGATAAAAGTCAGATTAAATTCGGAAGGAAGGTAGTTGAGATTTGAGAATTGAAGGATGACGTTCAATATATAGACTGCTCCGAGTTCCAAGAAGAGTGGCTCAGTTGTCTAATTTCGTTCAATATTGAAAAGTAGATAAAGTTCACCATTTTGTTTTTTATGGAAGAGGATATATAAATAAAATTCACTTTGATGAACGAAGAAAATGTGTTAAAAAGTAAAAACAGCTTTGCAGCTAAGCTCATCTAAAGAAAGAGACGAACAATATGTCTCCCAAGTTGATAGCATGGCATTCTGTCTTCTTCTCTTTGGAGGCAAAAAAAAAAAAAAGGAAAGCCGGTGAAACCAATTAAAGGAGAAGATGACCTTTAACTGAAAAGCATCAAAGCTTTGTTACTGTAAGGCTGTAATTTTTTCTTTTCCTTTTTCCTATGTTCGTTCTTTCCCGGGTTGTTTTGCATGCCTACTGTTGTATAAAAAAGCTGTATATGGTTTCAGAACTCGCATGAAAGGTCTGTTATAATTTTTGATAGATCATATATCATAGATCGCATTGTCACTGTTTATTCCGTTAGCCTTTTGAGGGGGGGAGGTAGATAAATATAATTATTAGATTCCCCACCCAACTTCTCTGTATATGTTACGTTACATATTTATATGACTTTGTGTGTAGTGTCAATTACTAGAGTTTTTACAGCAGCCTTATTTATTGGGCTGGCGTAAATGTTTCCGAGTACGTACGTTTAACAGCAAATACGGCACCCTCATTGTTTGCCTTTGTTTCTTTAATTGTTTGGGTTTTGTTTGATTTGGCTCTCTCCTTTTCCTTTATTAAGTACTCAACTCTCTGCTGCTCTTTGAATCATTGAAAAAGTCTGGGAAACATGCTGGAAAGGAAAAGATGCTCTGGAAACTATAATTCTCCCTATCCAACCTGAACGTTATACCTTTATTTCATCTCTAATCATTTTCAAGCCAGCACACTTGTTGTTGTGGAAGATTAATGGTGTGTTTGGTTCAGGAGAGAAAATGTGAAGAGAGAAATTGTGAAGAGAGAGTATGAAAAGAGAGAAAAATATGAGAAATTGGGTAGATTTTGGGTATTGTTTGGAATAAGTGAAAGAGAAGAGAAAATGAAAAGAGAGAAGTGTTGGTTATTTTTGAAAAGACATTAATATCCTTAACTAAAAATTTAAATAATTTGAGATATAGGGAGAGAATAAGGGGTACAAATGGTAACACACAAAAAATTAGCTTTGATGCTCACTTTCTTCGCAATCTGCGAAGAAACCAAAAAGTTAATATTTGATCACTTCTCTTTCTCTCGTCGCTGATTCTCGCCTTCAGCCAAACGTGAACAGTGTCACCATATCACCCCCAACCAAACTCACCGTAAAGGTGAATGAGTTTCGAATTTCGATTTTGTGTTTTGCTTTTACGAAGACATGGAATATGAGAATTTCTTTTGCTTTTGTCACTTTAATCTTCGGAAAATTTTATTCTAGCAAAATTTTTGATATTATTTATTTGGAAAATGCTACTTATCACGATGATATTACTCGTAAAGTATAAAGATGGATGATTGGCCAAAGAGTGGTGATTTCTGTCAAACGCGGATAAAACAAAAGAATAAATATTCAAATATGTACTAATAAAAATTACGGAGACTAATTTAGTCACTGGAAAAATAGAAAATATCAATTTAGTCCTTAAGAATATTAAATGTGAGTCAAATTAGTCACTGATAGGTATTAAAATATCCCTAAAAATTATTCTAAAAAGGACTAATTTGATTCACATTTGAGATTTTTTACAGACTAAATTGGTATTTTTCATTTCTGATGGACTAAATTGATCTCCGTAATTTTTGTCTGGGACCAATTTAGTCACTAAAAAATAAAAAATATCAATTTAGTCTTTAAGAATCTCAAATATAAGTCAAATTAGTCCCTGATAGGGATTAAAAGATCACTAAAAATTTATCTTAAACAGGACTAATTTGACTCACATCTATGTTTTTAAGACTAAATTGATATTTTTTTTATTTCTAATTAACTAAATTAGTCTCTGTTATTTTTATCGGAGATCAAATTGAGTATTTAATCTAAAACAAATTCTTATTTTTTTAAAAAAAGAATCACAACAGTCTCATCGCGATATATTCGTGAAGAATTTGTTCGCTAGATATATCAGCGCTCTATTTATTTCGAGGATTGCTATTTGTCACGACAAAAATTTTCGTGAAACATCACACGAACTGTGCAATAGCCCATCAATAAACTCTCAATAATGGAATTCCCATCTTGAATCCATTAATAACTATCTTCAAGTTATTCTAAGAAACCGATCAAAGTACAAATGAAAGTGGAATTCAAGAGGTTCATACTTCATAATAACAACACATGTGGTTCTGCTAAAAACTGAAATGAATTGATGGAGAGATAAATAGTGTGTCATCACTAACGAGGGAGGAAATTGGCTCTTCAAATAGTTTAGCGGTAGTAGATACACAAAGAGATGCACATATTATGGATATTCAGAAAGGAAAAACAATTTGATAAAATAGAAAATGGTTTATGTACTCTCATCGTGATTTTCGTGAAGCAAGCATCTCGTGATGTTTAGCATTTCTCTATTTATTTCATAAAAAAAAATACACTTTAATACACTCCCATTCATTTCTTTGAGGTTTAGAATTTCTTGTATCTGTTCATTTTCTCATTCAACTAACAGTGCATAAAAAAATTGTTACTTAGGCATGGGTTGGGTTATAGGAGTATGATGTTTTTTTTTGTTGAAAAAAGTCTAAGAGAATTGGATCTCGTGAGCTCAATAAGGTTAAGATAGGCCTTACGGCTGGAACAATGTTTATAGATGTATTTACAGATTACGCACCAACGAAATTCTCGTATCGACAGCGGGATTCGATCTCATATCTTTGTGGAAAAGGAGTCGTATATTTACCAAATGGACAAATCCTCATTGACAACTTAATTTTCTCACACTTCTTTTTTCGTTGTCATTCTATTATGTTTCAGGCTACTTATATGTCACAACGGATCAGGATTGCCTGCCATCAATATTTTCAAGATCATAGGATGAAAATCGGATGACTCACGTCTGAATTCAAGAAATAGAGACCTAAGAATATTAACCGTCCAATTTTTTATCAACGACTAATATCACTAACCGCATGGAATCCACTTCCATGTCTCAACTCCATTTCTATCTCTTTTCTGTTTTCTTTTATCTATCACAACATTTATTACCTTTGTCATATATAAATTCTTGTTCTAGACCACTCTCGCCCCATTATTCTTAAAAGAATACTCCCTCTGTTCTCAAATATAAGCAAAAATCAAAATGTATTTAGACTTGCTTATATTTAAGAACGGATGGTGTATCAAATAAAATAAAGTTTAACGAAATTTTCTTATTTCATTTTATTTAAATGTTTATTTCCTCTTATTTGGATAACACACAAATAAACTTATTGTTTATTGATTTGGAGCTTAGTTCAGGTTAAATGACATACCCTTTATCTTTTAAATAAACACTCGCCATCCTGTCAAAACAAAAAACACTCATCACCCTTATTTGTTGGGAAAATTGCACTCATCTTTCCTTAATTTTAACTTTACATGTTAGAGGGAAGTGAAGTGTAATCGAGGAGAGGCCGATGTCTTTACAAAATAAAACAAGTTGTATGTGTCATTAATTAAGCATACTTGTGGCGGTTAAGTGCAATTTCTCCAATTAATTTTCATCCCATTTCAACCACTTAAACAATAAAAAATAAAAACAGTTACTTTATTGTATTCTAAAATATCTAAATAATAATATAATATTTTTTTTCATCTGATATGTAACATATCACCGCATTTTAATTTACCAGCTAGATACAAACATATTTACTGGCAGCGCTTAGCTCTAGTCAAGTGGCATAGTGGATCTTGGCATCTTGCATAATGCAATCAATCAAGAGGTGCTTGTAAAATGCTTCAGTTGAACATAGTATGATCCAAGTGTCTGCTTGTACCCTCATTGTAATAAAGAGAGTGGCAGATGAATTTATTTTTTTCGTTTTACACTTCCAAGGACATAGAGTAAATGAGAGTTTATGATACTTGTCAGTTAGCTAGTCACTTAATTTTGGGTACTGCAGCCTATTCTAGCAAAATTAAGATTATTTTTTTAAAAAAAAAAATTGCATTTTTGGTTTATAAAATATGCATGTTTTTGTAGGATTAAATTTTTTTAACCTCAAGGAATCGGAACATAATGAAGCTTGTATTCGATATCTGGCAAGTTCAAGTCTCTCTTGAAGTTAGGTAAATATAACTCTCTCGGTAACTTTTTAAAGAGCACAGAGTAACAAATGTTTAAGATGCCCGAATAACAAATGTTTAATTAGTGAACAAACTTTGTGCAATTTCATAAACCATTTTTTGTTTTTTGCTTTTCAAATTTTTTCTAGTGAAACCAAGTTACTAACCAAGTGCTCACCTACCATTATTAGACTATAAAGAGAAAGAAATAATTGACGACGAATACATTATAATTAAGTTTTATGACACGGCCAATACATAATAAATGCATGATGTGACTGAACTTTCTGCCATATCATTCTCCTGTTCTCCATATAACAAGAACATACACTGCACCATGCATTAATCAATTGAGCGAAGCCTCGTGTGGCGTGGGCGATGAGTTTGAACTCAAGAGTAGAATGCTCAGTGGCGATGATGAGGGTGGTGAAGAGGCGAAGGCGCGGTGGCGTTCAGCTGCTGATGTGGCATGGGTGGTAGAGGCGGTGGAGGGCATTGGTAACACTTGGTGAAGAGTCCGAATGTGTCAATCTGGTGTATGAAGTTCACCATACTGGCCCACCCGCCAAATCCAAAGCCCACGATTAGGACCCACACCACCACAAATACGTTGATCACGAACGTTCCCACCCATCTTCCAACAAACTTGGGAGGTTGTTCCACCGCATTCTGCATCACACACCCGTTCAATATTTAAGAGTATAGTCCTGTAGTACTATAAAGTATAATAAATATTCTCTATGCTCTAGCTCCTGTTTTTATTCGTTTGTCTTTGCGTCCCAATGTTTTCTTTTTTTTTGGTTAATCACATTAAACTAAATAAATGCAGAGGCAAAAAAAATAGGAAATGAAATAGCAGTGATACTATATGATAAGGCAGAAATAAGAAGAAAAAAATATGAAAAAATGATGGGTTTAGGAGAAAGTCCCGGGTTTGGTCTGCTAGACGGTGACAGTACGCAAAGGCTTCACTATCACAATTTTCCTTTCCATATCCCTATTCTTTCTGTTGGTTTTAGATACCAAAAAATAAATATTCGTGGCAAATTACTTAGAATAATGAATGAATGGAATAAATTCTAACACTGCTGTGCTGTGCTGCTCAGTCAAACTATTGGGTTGCGACAATTAAAGGCTGACACACATGGCTACCTTTTTATTTTACTTAAAATAAAATTAGACTTTCTTTTGATACACACACAAGAAATAATTAATGTGTTCAGATTGATATAATATACTTAGTCTGAAGCCCGTGATATACTTGTACTAATGTACAGTAAAAATTATTTAAAAAGTAATATGTACGAGAATAAATATTAACAAAATAAATATTCATGTTTATGTACATAGAAATTAGACAATCTAAATTTATTAGTTGGATTGAGAATCATGTGATGTGTGTGTATATAGCTAGGAAAATGGAAAATATAATACCTGACGGGAAGAGGATGATTTAAAGGTGAAGATGTAAGCGAGGGCGGGGATGATGTAAACGGTGAAGCTAACAAGGAGAGATCCGACGGAGGAATTGATGGGGCCAAAGAATGGGAAGATGATGGCCAAGAACCATATGGGTATAACCACGGGCAATCTCACCAATGCACGCTTGCAAAGGCTCTTGCACTCGTGCATCCCTATTGCTTTCTCCCACACGAAGTATAATGGGGTGCTTGCAAACCCGAATGTTATAAACTGCAATTCATTTCCATCAATAAGTAAATCATTCAATTCAATTAAAATTAAAATTAATTAATTAATTAATAACAACTTAGTAATAAAATTATGGATGTGTGATCGTGCCTGATGAATGAGCATTAAAATGACAGCCATGTCTCGGAAGGGTGATTTAGGGAGAAGAGCAAAAGCATTGGAGTGATTTAGAAGCATGTCACCAAATGCCCAATACACTGCTGCTGCCGATGGAAGCGTCAGTGTCAGCACATACAGTGTAGCCAGTAAATATATTGCCTTGAACTTTTGTGGCTTCCACATCGCGTGCATTATCTCCCTGTACACGGTAACCACTCACGTTAACATCTTTATCCCTCATTATTAATGAGTAATTCCGTTCATTCTCACAATAATTACTCCTTTCATATTATGTCACAATTGAACAAATCACACAGTTTAAAAAAAAAAGTAATAAATAAAAGAAAGAGATTGATAATTTTATTTAATTAACCACATTAACTATTGGTGTATTAACTATTGTCATAAATACAAAGTAGAGTACTTTAGGGTATAATTGACAAACAAGCATTTAATTTTACATTAAAAATTGAAAGTGACATATTTTAGGACAATTATTTTTGACAAATATGATATATATTATGGGACAGAAGGAGTAACATGCATCATAATTGCCTAAATAACAAATACTCCTGGTACAAATTTGAATTTTTTACGTATATATTGTTACGGAATAACAAAATCCTTCAGTTAATTTGCTACATCTTTGACTAAATTAATATATTTTTCATATAACTAAAACTAGAATGAAGGTGCTGATAAAGATGCCACTCTTCTTCAAATCTTTAGGTGAAAAATAAGAGAACACGTATAGGAGAAGAATATTTTGGCCCAAGGTTTGGTTTTTCTGTGCTGTAGGAAGAGATATGAAGCTGTAGCCTTCACTGAGAAAAGCTGGATCTCTGAGGGTCTTTCCTTATGATAAAAGAAAGCATTAAAGGATAGAACCATTTTAGAGAAAGAACCTTGGCTTTTTAGCTAAACGCTAAAAGAAAACACAAGGATTCTAAAGAAAAAAGGGCACTTTTTGCCCCCCACGCCTACCAAGGGTATTTTGGGGTTAAAAAGTTATATTTTTTTTCAATTAATATTTTTATTCTTGGAACCATGTGTTTACAATGCTCAGTCAACATTTATTTTGTCTTTTGGAAAAACAAATGTGCAAGGCTAGGCACACAATTTTTGTCACCCTTTTTATATATCACACTTATGTTGGGAAAAAAGATAAAGTCTATATTGAAATTTGTATGTATCTTATTTTATTATTCAAAAAGAAAATGATACAATGAAAATGAAGTGCAAGTAACCTGAAAATTATCCAGGCCTCAAAATTAGATACATTAACCTGATATGAAGTTCTGGATATTCTAAAATAGAAATAGGGAAAAAGAAAAAGACTTTAAGATGGGTGATTAGATCCATGTTCAGATTATGTCTACAGGAGTTAAGGTTGAGTCACTATCAAAATGACGTTAAGCCCCAATTGTTGCATGGTTATTTCGCTTTCCCATTTGATATTACTATCTTAATTAATTAGGCACTACCAACCAACTACTAGTGTATACGTCCAAATGCAAGGGCAAGGGCAAGAGGGGCTGAAATGAAAGAAACAAACACGAGCATATGTGTGAAAACGTAAAAGACACGAATATATATATCTGCAAGTGTCTTACACAGTAACAGCATGTCCCCCGAACGTGTAAAGAATGTTTGTGGCCCCCGTAAAATATAGAACCAATCTGGCCGGACCCGAATGCTTAACTCCCTCCACCTAATTAAACAATCACAATAACATTTATTTACTATTATAATATAATAATCAAAGCAGTATACAGTTAATTAATTAAAAACAATACTTAATTAATAAATAATTAATTGTAAACATGTGATTATTATATATATACCTGACCGTGAAGGAGAGAGGCAACTGTGAGATACCAAGCAGTGTAAGTGGTCATGACAAGGCCCAAAAAGGACCAGATTCTGTAATTGTGAAAGGAAGGAATAAAGACAGTGGTGGCACAACAAGCTCCGAAGATATAAGTCCAAGTCCTCTTGTCCAGATTGTCATTTATGTAATATATGTTGCTGAACAACATTAAAATTAAAATTAACAATATTCATAATCATAACCCCAATGAAGTTTCGTAGCAGGTACTATACTATTATCAGACATGCATGTGATGTGGTTTCCTTGTTTTAATTTGGATAAAATATACTATATTATAATAATAAAGTGAATTGATTTTTTCTAGGCAAGTAGCTATATACAACTATTACTAATAAATAAGTAATAATGAAGAAAGAGTTAAAGGAAGAGACAGAGGAGAGTACTGATCAGACTGAGTGAGTGGGGAGTAGGTAGGTACCTTGCACAAGCTATCAATTGGATAACAGATCCAAACAGAAGAAATGTGCAGTTAAAGGCCAAACCCACGTTTCTCCAGTGCTTCCCGAGGAGGCCATCAAGAACCTCAAACCACTGCAAACATTAAATTTAAATTTAATTTGTTTAAACCGCCATTGCAATTAACTGAAAATTTCAAAAGAGATGATGGTATTTTTATTTTGAATGAGTAGTGAGTGAGTACCTGGATGACATGGCTTCGGAAATTAACTTTTTCTCTTTCTTTTCTTGTTCTGTATTCAACATAGAGTATGCTAATGAGGTAAGCCGTCCAGCTACCCAACAAACCGTAGAAGAGTTGAAAAAGTATGCCAGAAAGCATTCCCAGCTGGGAAAATGAGTATGGCAACGTAAGCAGAACTTGAGCCACCTGACATGTAAAGAACATAAACATCAAGCTAGCCTCAGAAAAAAAAAAACAATGAAATGGAAGTGAACAAATTAAATATATATAAACAGCTTTGTGAAGAACAGAACATGGAACCTCACCTGGTTGGAAGCACAGCTAAACCAAGCATCATAAGCAGAACCACCATGCCATAAGAAGTTTGATAACTTGGACTTTATGTCCTTGGGCTTACCTTCAGTTTCCATTTCTACATAGTTCCCAACTATCACCGTTTCCACCACTTTTTCCGTTGCCATTTTCCTTCTCTTCCAGATATATCTAAATCACCTGCACTTTCTTTCCACTCTCTCAAGTCTCAACTCTAGTTTTCTTACGGTTCAATGCGGTGACTTCTTCTTACTCTCTATATTGATGGTTGGTTTTAGAGTTTCGGTATTGCTAGGTGTTTTTTTTTTTTTTGGAGGGGGGTGGTGTGTGAGAATGGAAATGATGATGGAGAAGAGTTGTGGAGTGGTGATGTATATATACTATATAAGACAGGAACACAAAAGGGGTTCTCGAAGGGTGGGAGTGACTGTGTATGAAAGGTATTGTAGAGAGGGGTTTTGGGAAGCGAGTAAAAATGAAAATCGCTTTTTGTAGGAAATAATAACATAGTAGACCGCATGATTGCAGCCAAACGGGCGTGGTCGCTTTGCGAGTCTGCTTTTATCACATGGCCAACTCTTTGTAGACTCGAGGATATCCCTTCCACCAAATTCCATGCTCATACCCCAATTAAAACTACTTATTCCACATGCAATTTGTTTAATTGCATTTCCATATGTGTATAATACTATAATGGCATAGGGCATTGAACTAGGACAAATATATGGCAAAACAATGGTAGAATTGGTAGATCATGTGCCCTTTCCTAGCTGCACCTCCAAATTGTTAATATTTATCATGATTTTCCTTGGTACCCTAATATTCTCTAATGTCACCTTGAAAGGAAAAAAATATACTCCCTCCATTATAATTTATAAACAAAAGTCACTTTTTACATTCATTGAAAAATGTATGTAAAAAGTGACTTTTGCTTATAAATTGTAAAGGAGGGAGCATATTCTATGTATCTTATCACAAAATAAATACTATCACAAAGTTACGACACACACTTTTTTTTCTCTCAAATAAAACAAAAAAATAAAGCCAACTTTTTTTTTTCAGTTCTGTCATTCATTTATTCAGCAATTTTGAACCATTACATCACATTTCATCTTTGGGTAAAATGTTTCATTTCTTTCACCCCTCGTTTTCAATGTCTTGAAAATTTTCTGACAGTGGTCCAAATTTACCAGCCTTCACATTTGTCTTCTTTAAAATTTGAATGAGTTGGCTAAAGAGCTATAAACTGATTATTTTTTTTTTTTTGTACATTATAAACTGATTATTCTCCTTCAACTCATGATGATAAACGATGATGAGTTTGTCTTTTTTATGAATTAAGATAAGAAAATCATTTACCTAGTGTAGTGGTGTTGCTGATCATATACTTAAGGGAAAGAATAAAAAATAAAAAATAAAAGTGAACCATGACTTGAGAGGCAGTAAAACATATTGATGAAGAATGTTGGAAGCCTACACATCACACTCCTTGTGTAGTCATACATTCTAGTCTCTGGGACCCGAAACATTCTCTGTGACTTGTCTCCTTGACCACATTCCATTTATTACATACCTTCTAGTTTGTTCAAATATAGTCTTAAGCATAATAAGCATCCTTGCCCTCCATTGATTAACATGCTGATGCAGGGGAATGTCCTTGTTCTGTTTCCAACATTGGATCAACTAAGATTAATTTCTACTGACCACCATTGTCAGGTGAATTGGTGGTTAACGTGGGTGTCCGCATAATTAGCACTTTCAGTATGTTGTGCACGTTTTGAAGCAATTTCGAAGCAAAATGATGTTTAGGAGATATTCCATTTTCTGATTCAATAATGAGCCTTTTCTAGCCCATTTCCAGGAACAATTTTATAGTAGTATTTTTGTTTTGAACATTTTGCTTCATGTTTACTCTACAGCAGCCCCTTGAGCTTCATACGTCATATATGACGAATTCGAAGCGATAGTCATTTTTGTTTGAAGTTACTTTTGGATTCTATTATCTATTTAAGAAACTTGACTACATAATATAAACGTGACAAAAACTCATTTATCTGTTTTTCCACCAAAAGCCATTTTTTCACAAAGAATTTTACTACACTGTAAATTCTGTTTTTCTTCTCCACCCGTGCTGAGTACGGGTCCTCTTAACTAGTTATATAGTAAAAATCTATTGACGAAAAACTACATGATGTGTGGCACAGTTGGCAGATAACTGGTCTCTTAACTATGTGGTGAGCGACTCAATCTCTATGTATAGGATAAAAATGTTTATTAGAAGAGGTCATCCCCTTAAATTGATTTCAGTACTTCGAGAGATTAGTCTTGGCTCCCAGTTAGGAATACCGTGGTTTGACCCAAAAAGTCTATTAACAAAAATAGCAAGTGAATACAAGAAGTCGTTAAGGAATACTAGTAGTACATTTTCTAAGACATAGACTAAAAGACTTAAGACAGGGCATTCATGCTAGTTACAAACTTTAAGACAGGGCATTCATGCTAGTTACAAACTTGTTTTTGTATTAATTACAGTCATTAATTGAGGTAGGGGACCATTAATGAAAAGTTGCATTGTTCAATTTCAATGATAATCTTGAAACAGAAATAACAAGATTTCAAGTTTTAACTGCATGCTTGTATTTGTCGGAATAACAAATAACTATAACGATATCTATTATGCCTGCTAAAGTTAGGATAACACGCTATGTTGTTTAGTTGTGAAGCTGATGGAGATTTTGACAAGTCAAACCTATAAAGATCAGCAATGATTCTTCAAAGTTCTTGCTCAATTTGGTTAAAAGTGTGGAAAGAACTAACTGGATGCTATTGCTTACCATTCAGTTTGCTTATATTAGTGTAGAATGTGATCATAACATAATCATCTATCAAATTTTAAGCATGCAATTCAAGCAAGCGCTATGAAATGCTACGAAATCAATCTGAAGCTATATTTAATTTATCATCTTATGCTTAAAGATGAGGAAAGTTTAGCCATAAGGGTGGGTTGCTCACTTTATCTTTTCTTCTAAAGATGATTAAGCAATGCAATGATTAAAAAAAAACTCCTTACACAGGTCAATACTCAATCCTTTTTGGCTGTGCTATTTTTTTGTGGGTCTCCCTCTCACTGGGTTGATCATCAAAGATTGACGTTAGCACTTTTGGCTTTTGGTGAGCATGGGATAGCAAACCAAACCTGCATTGACCTTGTGATTCAATTTCATAACGTGGGTCCTTAGTAGTATTACACACCATTAGTGTTTGACTGATTCTTGATGCAATGGTGATCAACCTTATTAGCATAAATGCATGTCTATGTTTTTACATATGCAATATAATTGGTATGAATTGTAATTATCGATTCACAAACATCATCATGCGAACCCATCTTTATTGCCTCCATGCTGGGACCTCTCCTGTGACCAAAAGAATCCTATCATAAAACAGAACTTATGCTTCACACTTTAGTGCCTTCTTTTGCACTGTGAAGATCGAATAAATATTCTGCTACATTAATTTGTCAGCTACTTTGTCTTGGCAATTGATGGAATTTTCAATTTAGTTCAATATGTGGCCTCAGCCCTCAGGCCAAGTCCTTCTACGTTATATCATATTTAAAGGAGATAAAAATCTCCAGTCTCACTTTCTGGGCACTATCCTCCAAAAAAAAACAAATTGTCACATAATAAAATAAAATTATAACTTATTAACACATGTATATCGCGGGCCTTTGATTGGTCGGAGGCAGGGAGACACCATTTTTCGGAACTGAGTGCATATTTTTGTTCAATTGAAGGTGGGCTGTTTATGGCTGAACGAAAATAGTATTTCCATATTAAAAAGCAAATTGAATCACCGACATGAAAACAAAAGATCTTCAGTTCAGATATCAGAAGACTAACGCTGTCACAACAATTTTGAGTTCACAATGGAAGTGGCCCCCAGCTGAAGCCCATAAACATCTATATTTGCTGCAAGCGTGCTTTCATTTTATTTTTATTTTTCATTTTTGGTTATAATTATAAAAATATCAACTTATTTTTATATGATTTATTATTTTCAAGACAGTACGAAGGAATTTGTGAAATTAAAAAAGAGGAATGTTACGGACACTCTCTCTGACACTCTCTCTTAAACAATTTCTCAATGATTGGGTCACGTCACACTTTTTTTCCAAAATCAACTATTGGATTGAAAGTTACTATCATATAGATCATATCTGTAAATTTTAACATTAATCTATGATCATTTGCTATGTCATCAAGATGCGTCAAGATTAACGTTATTTGTAATTACACTGTTGACGTTAATCTTAACGTATCTTGATGACATAGCAAATGATCATAGATTAATGTTAAAATTTACAGATATGATCTATATGATAGTAACTTTCAATCCAATGGTTGATTTTGAAAAAAAAGTGTGACGTGACCCAATCATTAAAAAAGTGTTTAAGAGAGAGTGTCAGAGAGAGTGTCCATAGCATTTCTTAATTAAAAAAATATTTTTTTTCAAATTCTTAAAAGTTCATAATTTAATTATTTTTATAATTATTGATAAAAAATATTTCATCTAAAAAAACTGAATTTATCTAGTCATTCCCATTTACCTTTACCCTCTGGTTTTCAGCCGGTAGTAGTGCTCTTTGTCCTTTTAAGGTTTTTGGCCTTTTCCTTTTTGCAATTCGCTGGGACCTTTTTATATCAGGCCCAATATGTAAGACACGACTCGCGACCCAAATATGGATCTTGGGTCAATCCAGAGCAAACCCAATGGCCACCCTAAATGCTAGGACCTTGAATCATGATCCGAATGTGAAGGGATAGCAATGGGACAATGGGTAAAGTTAATTTTTATTAGGTAAGGTTTCTTAGGTACTGTTTTTGTTGTTTCTCTAATAAAATACATAAAAAAAAATTCTCTTTATCTACTTCTTCTATCTCTAACCCTTATAACTGCCATTATCAAAAAAGCTTTTATCACACTTTGTGAGAAAAACAACAAAAACAGCACCTAGAGAACCTGTTTTAAATAATATTGGTACCCAGATTCGTACTCCTACGAGGTACAAACTTTAATACTTTTACTTTTACTCAATTAGTACCTTTTTTTTTTTTTTGACAAAACTCAATGGGTACCTGTGTACTCGAATTTGCTACCTACAATTTAATTAACCTTGAAAGATTTAAAAAAATAAAAAACATATATTAATTAAAAATACAGTTGTAGCTCAATTGAAAAACTATTTTTTTCCTCTCAAATCTAGTCATATATAAAACATTACAAATAAAACTATTTATCTAGTTAAAATATAATATAATATAATAAATTTATTAAATACAACTAGAAATATTTTGTTTGAATATTAACTAAATGTTACAATAAATTTTCAAAATAACAAATTTATATAAAAAATTTAACATTATAATTTTATACATATATATATATATATATATATATATATATATATATATATATATATATATATATATATATATATATATAAGAGAACTTGCTCTTGGTGGAAGTTGACTCCCAAGCTATTCTTCATTTGGTTCGTAAGAAAACCTTCTCTAATGTTCCCTTCAACCTATATTCTCAATGACATCGCTCATTTGATTCATTTTAGGTAACATTTTTTATTTTTCAGCCAAATTAATAATTTATAAATTTAAATTAGAAAAGTTTTACTCGAATATATTTTTTTTTGACTAAAGAATATATTTCTTTTTAAAACTTCATTTAAAACATTAAATTATATTTTCATTAATACTTTTTATGTTAAATAATCATAGACAATTGTTAAAACTCTCATTAATATTATTTATCCAAAACTTCATGTGGACCAGTTGAGACAGTAAGAAAGTTTTTTCTGTAACAAAAAGAAAGTGAGCAGTACACAAACGTTTTCACACCATCATGTAATATATATATATATATATATATGTGTGTGTGTGATGGATCAAGTTACTCCAGGAGTAACTTTTGTCTGAGCTACTCCGATTAAATGATCAACAATTGAATATCGTCATATCATGTTAATGATCGTGTATACCAAACGAATAGTCTATATAATTTTTTACAAAAATCTATAATCATTTGCTATATCATCAAGATTAACGTCAATAGTATAATTGCATATAACGTTAGTCTTGACGCATCTCGATGACATGACAAATGATTATACATTTTTATAAAAATTTATAGATATGATATATATGATAGTAATTTTCAATCCAACGGTTGATTTTGAAAAATATTTATCCGGTAGGATGTTATTGAAGAGTATAACATTGCTCAAGTATTACACTGATGTAATTTGATCCCTCCTCGTGTATATATATATAGGAGCGATCAAGTTACTTCTGTTAATATCTCTCTGTAGACATCAAATTTCATAAATTGAACCGTTAAATATCGTCATATTATGTTAATGATCATACATACAAAATTTTAGATAAATTGGACATTCGTAGCTACGTAATCATATGATCAACCTTTTACATGTAAATTAAGATGTATATTATACGTTGAATTGAAGTGATCCGATGAAGTATCAAATATTTTTAAAATTTTATGAAGTTTTATGGAGTTGATCTACTCAATAAGAACTTTTAGGTCATATATATACAAGAGACGTTCTGTACTGGACATCTTTGATAGGTAGTCCATAGTAGATCAACTCTAAAAGTTGCATGAAACTCTAATAACAATCTCTAAAAGTAGAAACTCATAGTCCTCCCCATCCTGGTAGTTGAGACGGTGACCTAACACTATATTTTTTAATACTACTTCTAGTCTCATATATAAGAGATAGATGCACTTTCTAAGTTCATTGAATAACTGATGTATCTTGCCTATAATATACGTCACATAACACAATTTTATTATGACTGAAATTTATGTTAATTCTCGTGTCTAACCCACCTTCCTAAGTGACGGGGCATGAAAATTTCACCCAAATAGAAAATAGTGTTGAATAAAAAGACAAAATTGACCAAATAAGTGGAATGAAAAGGCCAAAAAGAAGTTAGGGAGTAGGGAAAATCCACGAATGTGATTTTGTTCTCTCCCATGACACGTGGCGAGAAGGTCAAACCAGAAGCAGACAGGTGTCCATATATAAGAAGCTGACGCTGTGAAACATTTCATTTGCATTAACGCGTAGAAACGCTTCTACGGAGCGGAGCGCCACCCTACAATCAACACTACACTCGCAGTGTGTTGTCTCAGGTACTTACTACCGATTGATGCTTCTGTTCTTTCATAAAATCCACACTTGTGTTCCTGTTAACTATTGGAAACAAAAATGAAGCGAGGAAGAAGAATTAGTTGATATGAATTCGCAATTGTTTTTGAGCCTTTGAAATCATAATTATTTTATTTGGTTGAAATTGAAATCATCATTTCACTCGCATTTTACTTGCGAGCTAAAGGTTTTACTTTGGACTTTATGCTACTGAGTTGAAAAGCATGAATGGGAACTCTGGACACATAACACGACATCGCACGTAGTTGACGTATTCGTACCTGGTTGTTTATTGTTGTGTTGGAACCGATTCATCGTGAATCTATGGCTAGGATAGCTTTTTGGATAAATCAAGAGTGTCCTTTGCTGTGTTAATTAGTCTTTTGTTTTGTTTTGTGTTGTATGTGCAGAAGCGCCTTGAATTTTTCCATTAGTTTGTCCTCGATGTATATACTCAAATGTTTATTTCAGTTAATTTCTTTTGGACCGAATGTTTCTTTCAGTTATTTATCATCGTCGCAAACTGGGAATCTGTTCTATCTATATTTTTTAATTTATGCTGTACCAGTTTATGCTATTTTTATTGGGTTTATAGCTCGCTCTGGCACCACATTGGTTTTAAGATACAGTACTTATAATACAAAATAGAGGAAATAAAGTTTCGCAAAAACTTAACTATACTAAGGGCACGTATCAAAATTTCATTTACCCACTCAAAACTGTTTTTCCGTTGAAAACTGTTTTTATCTCAAAACTCAATTCCCTCAAATTCTCATGCCACAATGCTCTAGTTTTTTTCAAGACTTGTGCTTTTGCACGGATTGACTGCTGTTAGTGTAATAATAAAAGTGAAATGACTCTCCACTTCTCCAACATAATTCCATTTTGAAGCTAGATGTTCAATGGTTTGGGAAAGAGGGGAAGGGAAGTTGTTGCCTACTACTTGTTTGTTTGTTTTTTTAATGCAAGGTGTTTGCTGCTTTTATTCAGAAGAGCATTCTGAAGTAGCTCAGGGACCAGTTGATTTATTGACTTAATTTTTGTCATCTATCATTTTTTCTGTAAACCAAAAAGGAGATTATATTTACTTCAGAAGCTTATAATGTATGCTCCAAAAATGAAAACTATCCATCCCCATTCCTAGCTAACTTACTTTCTGACTTTCACCAGACAAAATGTCAGCTGTGCAAGATGGATATCTAAGCCGACCAAAGGCAGAATGGACACCCACTCGTGATGCATATTTGGTTGAACTTCTCATTGAGCAACACAGGAGTGGAAGAACTGCTTACAACGAGTTCAAAAATGAAGTGATTAAATCTGTCACATGGGAATTCAACAGGAAGTTTGGCCTGAACTTGGAAGAGAATCAGATTAAGAATCGCTATAACGTCATGAAGAAAGATTATGGTGTTGTCAAAACACTGCTTAGTCACAGTGAATTTGCTTGGGATGAAACTCGACATATGGTTGTGGCTGATGATAAAGTGTGGGACAATTACATTATGGTAAGTAACTAATTGTCTATCTACAAAGCATATGTTTTATGTATCAAAACTAGCATATGTGATCTGTGCTCAGCATGAGTGCGAGAAAATCAGCTGAAAAGAATTTTTTTATTTTTTATTTATATAAAAGATTGAGATGCTGACACGTGGCGCAACATAGATAACCAAACTTAGTGTAGTTATTTTTTTTTTCAAGTAGATAATAGATTTATGTCAACTTTTTTTCTTACATAAAAGGGGGGAGGGTCATGTTTTGCTAATTGGAAAATTTTGTGTAACTATGCTTAGGTAAGATGTGAAGCAAGACCTTTTAGACGCAAGAGCTTCCCATTGTATAAAAATATGTCCATCATATTTGAAGGTGAAAGAGGACTTCCAAAAGGACAATTTCCCATTGGAGCAATGGCGACAGCAGAAGAAGAAGGAAATAGCAACACAGAAACAGTTCGGTCTTCAGAGCCATGTAACCTACCAACACAAGTAATTGATGGCACCCTTGACTCTGATTCGATAATCCGCATCAACGACATGCGAACCAAGAAGCACAAATATGTCAATCCAACAGAGTCAATTCGAAAAAGAAGAGCACACCTCAAAATTGGGGAAACTTTAGAGAACACATTGTATGAAGTTTTCACAGCAGCCAAGGCCAAAGCCAAGCAAAGAAATGCATCCAACTCAGCAACAATGTATAAGAATTGTCTGGAGGAATTGCAGAAATTGGAGGAGCTGGATGACAATGAGTTTGCTAAGGCTGTAAATGCACTTAAGGATGACAAAAATGCTATTGCTTTTATGACAATTAAAGGGCCTAGACGTTTAACCTGGCTAAGGTCCCTATGGCACTCAGAGTAACATGTGTATGTTGTTTTAACTTTCATACTTATGCACCTACACCAATGACTCAATCAATATCGATCATATAGAATTCAGATGGCATGTTGTTTATTTGTCCTGTCGAAACCTTGTGATTTAAGGACGAAGAGCCTAGAATGCTTCTTCAAACCATATTATGTTGAGATTATATTTGTCTACACATTTGTTAGTTTTGTAATTCATTCTGTGTCATGATGCTATGCCTTTATGGTATATAATAGCATGAGATTTCACTTTTTGTCAAAGCACATTCTGTAATATTTTGTACTAATAATCACATATTGCAAGTTAACATGCAATGTCTTGGGACTTGTTGGAGGAAAGAAGTGCAGGAAAATGAAATTCGTCATTTGGTTAGCGGTCACTGGGTCTCCATGGGGGCTGAGAAATAGAATTGTTTTTGAAGGGGCTACAGAAACTGTGATGAGATTATTGCACATAATAAAATGTTGTCCTGCGATTGGTTCATAAGTAGGAGTGGAAGAAAAGCAGGTGGGAAATATTCCGGTTGGTGTTCAAACCCACTAGAATGCATGAAATCTACTTAAATTTTTCTTGATATATTGGGTTAGAATACTCGTTGTACATCATTTCAATAAAAAAAAAATTGCTTATTAAAAAAAAAAATGCAATATCTTGGGACTAGGAGCAGCTCAATAAAATGGGGTCCAATACGGATGGGGTTGTGTTCATGTTATGAACGCTCTCTCATTCTTTTTCTTTTTTAAAATAATTAATTAATTAATTGAGATTTTTAGAATACAAATTGATCTATAGCCAAAAACTTAAAGCGCTTCCTGGTACATTTAGGGCTCTTTGTTTCAAGTTTTTATGAAAAAATCTTTTCTAAAATTTTTTAAGGTGTCATACGAGAAGTTAATTTAAGTAGCTTCTAAAAAGAGCTATAATAATAGGTAAACTCCAGGGTGAACCATCAAATCATACTATTTCTAATTTTTTATTATAATTTTTTTAAAAAAAATTACAATAACCATCACTCAATTACTATTTCTTTCTTTGATAATATAATTAAGTAATATGAAAATTATTCTTGGAAAATAATCTAAGATAATCTAAGATTATAAACTAATTTTACAAGATAAACTATAATAATATCAATATATTCTTAGATACTTTCATATATTCTAACACTCTTCTTCATGCTAAAGTTTACTAAGCTTTAAGCTTGTTATAAAAAAATCCTTTGAAAGAGAAAACATAACAATCGAGGCAATAACCTGAGATACATTGTTCCTAGAAGTCTTCAACCTTCGATCTTCTTTTAGTGTCACAATAGAACTCGCTCCAAAAGAATCAAGAACCCCAATTTTGGGTACAAGCATTGAATGTCAAAATAGGCAAAACCTTAACTATTAAGCAGAAGCAACAACTAACAACTCAAGGCTTAATCGCTTAATAGAAGCCAATATGCTTAACCACCACATAAGGCAGAAGCTACTAAAGATTAACCATCAAGAGCAGAAGCTAAAACATGAGGCTTATCATTCAAGACAAAAGCCAACAATAAACTAAAAAACTCAAAACTGATTTCAAGCGGGAGTATGAACGGGAACCGAGAGTCATAAACAATTCTAAAATAGAACCACGAGTTGTAAGCGGTAGTCACAAACAAATCAAAAGCAAAACCAAACTGCAACGATATTAGGCTAGCCCTCACTCTGATAGTTGAAGCCTTAACTGAAAGGCATCATCACTTCAAACCAAACCACAACAATACAGGGCTAGCGGTCACTCCGACAACTGAAGACCAAACTTGAAGGTGTCACAACTTCAAACAAACAAAAAATGTTAGGCCCGCACTCACTCCAACAACTGAAACCTTAATTGGAAGGGTCACAACTTTGAAACAAACTAAAACAATATTGATTCAGCGCTCACTACGGCAGCTAAAACTCTAATTGGATGATGGTGGCACAATTTCAATCCAAATAGAATACGCAGCAATTTTTGACCAAACATAGAACCCCGAATGAACTGTGCTTCTCAAACAACATCAATGACAAAAAACCACACCTGGAACGAATAGAGAGGCACACTAGAACCACAACCGAAAAACGTACAATAGCACTAGAACCAGAAACACACAGCTGAAATGACAAAACCACAACCAGATGCAAGCATAAATGACAAAACCACAACCAGATGCGAGTAGAAACGGACGACAGCGGCAACAATGCATAACAACATGTATTCAAGGAGAAACACACAGAAGACAAAAAAAAACGCAGCAACCAAAAAGCCTTGAACACACCTTAAACTTGAGACTCACGAGCTAGAAGTGGGTGCACCAGAACCAAGGAGGGACGACAAGTTCAATGGAACTGACAACGACAATGGTCGAAAGAGGATAATGGTAGAGAACATGCTGGAGAATATGACACCACGAATAAAAAAATAAACACCTGGTGCGATATGAACTTCAGAACCATGTTGTGAATATGTGTATGGCTAACAAGTGGATTTGAGTTCCTTCATACTTATGGAAACTCAGCAGTGGAATAGTGACAAGACAGGTCACGGAGAATGGTACTGCTCTGCTACCATGTTGAAATTATGGGGATTTAGATTAAATAAGGAGAAGAGAAATAATAAGGAGTTTGGATATATGATTATGGCGTAATATGATTGATAATGACTTGATAATAGCTTGATAATAGCTTGATGATAACTTGATACAAAAGAATAAATATCTAAGTCCCACATACACTAGATATAATGCCTAAAAAGAGTTTATATTAAATAAGCACACATCACCTTACAAGCTGGGTTTGTGGGGTTGAGTTAGGCTTTAAATCTAAGATGGTTCAAAGCATATCCTATATATGTTAATAGGCTACCCATTATATTATCCACGCATCAAACCCAACAGTGATGGGCGTAAGGAGGTGTATTGGGAAAAACCCAAGTCTCAAATAGACTAGAGATAAAGCCTAAAAAGAGTTTATAATGAATAAACATCTCTTATCTTACAAGACGATTTTGTGGGGTTGAGTTAGACTCAAAATCTAAGAGTCACTTGGTAAGCAACCTTCCCCAAAGATATCCCCTAGTACATAGGGTTAGTTAAGGAGTTGTGACTGTGTAAAATTGCTTGCAGTTTATGTCTTTGTAGTAACCCTCTAGAGTGAGTATTGACTTACACTATGTTTGGTTTGCAAAAGAATGTGAACGAAAATAAAAATGAAAGAAAGGAAAGAAGAAGGAAAGAAAGAGAGTAGAAAATGAAATGATTTTTGGGTTGTTTAGTAGGAGTAAAAGTAGAAGAAAAGAGAGGTAACAATTTTCTCTCCCCTCATTTGATTGGGTGGAAAGTAAGAAGAAAGAAAGCAGTGTAAACAAAAGATTACATAAATACCCCTTAAAAGTGAGATAAAACAAAAAGTTTTAGATAAAATTAGAAAAAGTTAAAAAAAAAACTGTCTTGGTCTTCTTTTCTTCCCAAATTGGAGAGAAAGAATTTTCGTATATTTTTCTCTTCCCCTCATTATCACACCAAACCAAATGATGGAACACTTATTTGAAAATGTGTTTTCATTCCTTCCATACTCCCTCCGGTCTTAATTATAATAAAAAAGTACATGTATTTAGACCAAATACATGTACTTTTTTGCTTATAATTAAGACCGGAGGGAGTACTTTTTTCCTTTCCTTTCCCTCCTACCAAACGATATGTTAGAGTCCCAACATATCATTGACACTCTCTCTATTAGTGCCACTTTTTAATAAAAAAAACTCTCGTTAAATGTCGGCTTAGGTTTTTTACATTGACATCATTGATACTCCCCACTCCACAACAAGTGTCGGCTTAGGTTTTTTTACACAAACTAAGAAAAAACTATAAATGAAATAAAGAGTATAACAATTTTATAAAATTATTTTTATTAAGCATTGGTCATTAACTATTGTCATAAATGCTTAGTAAAATATAATGACCTCATATATTATTAATTTGTATGTAAAAATTAAAAACAATAATTAATATTACGTTAAAAATATAATATAACACTTATTTTTCCTTAAAATAAACACTTATGGACACATGGAGTATATATCAGGAAAAATAAAAAAAATGAAAGCAAAGTATTCTGTGCAGAGGTAAGGGATGGCATTGGTATTGGAGCAAGTAACAGTGAAGAAGTGAGTCAGCCGTTGAAAACAGAAACGAACAAGGAAGCGAAAAAAAGGAAAGAAAAAGAAAGCTAAAGAAGGACCGAAGAAAAAAGAAAGCTAAAGAAGGACCGAACACCACTCGGCACTCGCTCAGCTTCACTTAAAAAGTGAAGTTATTTGGTGTTTTCTGAATCAATCAATCTTCAAAGTTTTGTTCTTTGGTTATCCCTCCTCCTCCACATGGGTCGCCTTCTTCTCTTTCTCATTATTCTCAGCCTCCTTGCATTATCTTTCCTCTCAGGTAAACTTCCCAAGCTCTCAATTTTCTTTTTTTCTTTTTTTTATTTCAAAAATCGTCGCTTATAGTAATACACTTACACTTCAGTCTCTAAATTTCAACTTCACTATAACAACTCTTCTATGGATTCTTTTCAATTCGATTCTTGAACTACTTTCAGAGGTACAATCAGCGTCGTTCAAGATTGTGAACAAGTGCCGTCACACGATATGGCCGGGATTACTCTCCGGCGCCACCTCGCCGCCGCTCCCCACCACCGGATTCGCCCTCAATAGCGGCAAGTCAAAGACCATAAACATCCCGAAATCTTGGTCGGGTCGGATATGGGCACGGACCCTCTGCGGCCAAGACGCCGACGGAAAGTTCTCCTGCGTCACCGCCGACTGTGGTTCAGGCAAAGTAGAGTGCGCCGGCGGCGCCAAACCGCCGGCTACATTGGCGGAGTTCACCCTGAACGGAGCCGACGGGTTGGACTTCTACGACGTGAGTTTGGTGGACGGTTACAACCTTCCGATGCTGATCGTGGCGAAAGGAGGTACCAGGGGTGGCTGCAGCGCCACCGGCTGTCTGGTTGACCTTAACGGCGGTTGTCCGGCGGATCTTAAGGTGGCGCGTGCCAATGGAACCGGTGGCAGCGTCGCGTGCAGGAGCGCGTGTGAGGCTTTTGGGGATCCCCGTTATTGCTGCAGTGAGGCGTACTCCACGCCTGACACGTGTGCTCCATCTGTTTACTCGCAGTTCTTTAAGCATGCTTGCCCACGCGCTTATAGCTACGCGTATGATGACAAGACCAGCACCTATACATGTGCCTCCGCTAATTATTTGATCATATTTTGCCCCTTGCCCTATACAAGGTACCATTTAATTATTTTTCACTATAAGCTTTAATTTTATTTACTTTTTTCGCTTTTGTTTATGCATGAGTTGTTGTATAAAGTAAGGGCAATTATGACTTTTTATTGGAGTCATGATTGTCACGGAAGCTCAAGCCAGGCAGATGATGCCATGATGGGCCTTCTTTTTAGAGTGGGGTTAAGTAATGCGCAGACATTACCCTTTGAATTATTTTAATGTTTGTCTCTGTTTTTTTCCCTCTCTTTTCGACTTTTTTGGGATGGATAATGGCATTTCAAAATTACCCAGAAAAAGTATTTATTTAAATAATATAAATTGTAACATTTGGTTTGCATGAAAAAGAAAAATTAAAATATAAGTTGAATGTGATATCACGATTTGATATATTTTTTTTTTAACGAACTATGCAAGTTGTATGTGTTATACATAGTATTTGCCTTTAAATTTCTCTGCATACAAATCATACGTGCATGGTCTTCTATTTTCTGTTTGACTGTACATGTTATGTGGACTCTAAGGGTGTGTTTGGATGGATGGTTTTTTGGAAGGGAGGATTTGTTCTTTCTATAAGTTTATATGTTGATATATATTTGAGATTTTAAAAAATTAAAGAAATAACATGATAGATGATCATATAACATTTCAATCACTCTTTATTCGTTTTTTAGAAATATTTTATAGCTTCTATAATTTAGAAAAGAAAAATAAGTCCTCCCCTTCCCTCCAAAACCATTCATCCAAACATACCCTAAGGGGTTATCAGTTGACTTGGGCTAGCGACGATCAGTAGCATTTGATGGGAATTATATTCTCCAATGCAATGAATTGATTATTGTATGCTAATAATAATTGGATTGTTTTAGTGAATAATTGGAGTGTTGTTTAACTAAGTCAAATAACATACCAAAAGTAGATTAGTTTTGTACAACACCAATGACCAGGTACAAAAAAAGTAAACTCATTTTCTCCTGAGTTGTTGAAAATAAGTAGTTACCTGCATTTCAGGCAATGACTTCCCCACTTCCAAATCCAAATTACACGAGCTTGTATTATACTTTTTGTCAATTAATTTAATGATTATACACTCGGTCAACTAATCATATCTTACCATGTAGGTGTTTGTAGAGATGTTTTAGGAAGTAATATAGTTAAGTGGCATCATGGTGATATGTGATTGGACGCCTGTGTAAAAAAAATTACACTATCAGTGCATAGTCATTACACACTTTGTGAATACCGGTCTCTTTTTTATATTTCCCCCAATTTTAAGTAATCATAGGAGACCATCATTGATTGGTAGAAGTTAGAGAGCCACTTTTCATTTCATCAAAGATAAAGTTTGGAGGAAGTTGAATTCATTGAGTGTCAAAGCCTTATAGCAAGCGGGCAAGGAAACTCTGGTAAGGCTGTCTTGCAAGTGATCCCATCCTATACTATGAGTAATTTCCATCATCTTTTGCCGATGAAATAGAGAAAATGATGAACTCTTTTTGGTGGGGAGGAAATGGAAGTAATTCTCATGGCATAAAATAGCTATCTTAGGACCAGCTATTGGCGGAGGAATGGGGTTTCATAGCCTACTATGTGCTTTCAACACAGCAGTGCTAGGGAAACAAGGTTGGAAAGCGATGACCAACCCTTACACATTGATATCCAAAATTTACAAAGCCAAAATATTTTCCAAGGGGGGAATTTCTTGATGCAAAGCTGGGAGTAGGGACACAATCCTGGCCAGTCTTGGCGAAGTTTCAAACTTTCAGAGGTATTGCTTAATGAGGGCTATAGATGTAGAGTGAGAGGGGGAGAAAAGGTTCGAGTTTGACAAGACATATGGCTTCGAAGTGGACAACCTGTGAGGCCTTGATCCAACCTCAGCCTGAGCCTAGGGAGTTTACGTGTGAAATATATTATGAAACCGGGTACTAGGGAGTGGAACTTGGAAGCTGTTCACACTCTTGTGGAACCTCAGAGTGTCATAGAGATTAAACAGATACCACTCCTGGACTTAGTAAGGGAGGACAAGGTCATTTGGAGACTCAACCGAAAGTAAATATTCTGTCAAGTCGGGATATAACCTATGCATGGATAGAATCATGAATTCCGCTCAGTTTAAGGAGGAAGGAGGAAGGAGAATGGAAGATGGGTGTGCCTCCAAGAGTGAAGAATTTGTAGGGATTGTGTGCCAACAGGAACTAGGATCCAAACAAAATTCAGTGTTCTGTTATATGTGTGAGTTGAGATCCTCTCCATTTCTCAAAAGAAATGGAGGGTCCATTACGATAGTTTTAAGTGTATAAATGCACATAAATACCAAATATATGTCACTTATTTTAGGAATGTGTATATTTATTCACCCAAAACTATAGTAATAGAGTTCTCTATTTCTTTTAAGAAATGGAGAGGATCTCTACTCTATATGTGTATGCTGTGAGGAAGCTTTGGAAAAACTGTTGGCACTTACTCGCTACATGTCCAAGAAGCATTGCATGCTGGGAGCAAGCTGGACTTTGGAATGTCATAGAACCGTGGCTGCAGAGGTCTGAAAATTTCAAACTGCTGTTCTTTAATGTGTCAATATCTCTAAGTGAAGATAAGTGTGGCCTTTGGGCTATGACCATTGGAGTCTTTGGAAGAGTAGAAACATCAAGCTTTGGGATAAGAAAGATGAACATCCCACACAGATCTTCACAAGGGCTAAGACCACATTGGATGAATGGAGGGAGGCAAACAAAAACCGCAGAGTTTTAGCCCAGAGCATGCTACGACCCCTAGAACTGAATGGGAAAAACCATCCAGTGGGTACATGAAGTGCAATATTGATGCCGGTTTCTCCACCCAGCATAATAGAATGGGGACTGGACTCTGTATACGAAACAACTATGGACATTTTATTCAAGCTAAGACAGTTTCTGTTAACATTGTGATGCAAGTTCCGGAAGGGAAGCCATGGGTCTTTTATATGCCCTACAGTGGATAAAGGAGCTGGGCTTAGATCACATGGTGTTCGAGATAGAGTGTGAAACGGTTGTGGACAATTTTCATCAGCCACAGGATGACGATTCTGAGCTCAATGTTATTATCCATGAGTGTAGAGAGTTTTTTTCTTTAAATTTTCAAAACTCTAATGTTGAGTTTATTCGAAGGCAATCCAATGTAATTGCATAACTTTGCTAAAGTGGCTATATCTAATGCTGGCCCTCAAGTTTTGCAGGACATTCCAACATGTATTTTGCAACCTATTATGAATTAAATGCAATAAATTTATCCCTGTCCAAAAAGAAAGTATTCATAGGAGAAGTCTGATCAGATCTACATAAAATGGGGATTACTGGATTAAGATGCTTAATATATTTTAATGCTATCGCCGGTAGTAGCCTCTTTCTCGAATTAAATTTTGTTATCTACTCTATCAACCATAAAGAATATGAATAAACTTGAATTCTCTTTTCCATTTTCTACTAACCTCAAGTATTTATATGCTTAAAAGTAGGCATACCTTTTTAAAACATTTTTTACATGTGAGGTTCTTTCCACCAAGTTTCCAAACTTGCTTTTCATTGTGGTGTTTGGATTTTACTTTTGATGGCAACATACATCCCACACGCAAATCACATAATAGGACAAAGTGTATATGCACAATGAAGGGTTCACTTCTTTAATTAGATATTTTTTTGCTTTTGGAACATTGACATCTCTAGACGTGTCATCTTCTAGGTAGTGTAAAGTGTATAGCTGCAATTACATCAACAGCAGAACTTTATTAGGGGAAGACTGTCTACTCCTTTTGGGTAATTAATAACATATGCATGTATCTGATCTTGTGCAGCCAAAAAGTGTTGGGAGCACGGAAAGATGGAGCACAGCTTCCTCTGGTAAACAAAACTATGATGTACTTATCAAGATTACAATCAGAAGGTTCTTCATCAACAGGTCTGATCCAAACGCAAATTATAGCTTATGTTGCCTCTATCGCGGTGACATTTTTCCTGTCCTACCTTCATTAACACTATTTATGACTCACCTTGTATGGACACTTCAGGTAGATAATGACACAAAGGACTAGCTAGCTGGTTCTTAATGTAACCGTGTAAGCTTTTCGTTCTTACTATTTTAAGTTATACTATTAAGTGGCTGCTGTGCTGATTCTACTCGTCATGCAGGACTTGAAGGATATCATATAGGAAACACTGTAAATTTTGTTTCTATATTGTTGTCTCTCTCTCTCTTTTTTTTTTTTTTTCCCTTTTTAATATACATAAACTTTTCAGTAGTTGAACTCTGGCGATCCTTCATTTCTGATTTTATCAACAGAGGCAGTATAATTTGTAAAGTATTTTTGGAGTCTAGATTTTGCTTGTTATTCTAGAGCCTCAATATTAGCATATGTTGCTTATTGATTAGTGCAACAGTGTGAACACGGGTTTTATGGTGCGATGCTTCGTGCACAGTTTTGGATTCTATATATGCACAAATGTATATTTGGCACCATGTTAATTTTATATGAAAAAGTTGAGCCTGTATATTAATAGCATTTTTATTTGTTTTGGTACACTCTTATATACCAAATCTTGTTATTATTAACCACGGAATCAAATCTGTCATACCATTAACTAATAACTTAGAAAAGAAAAGTATTACCATTTAAAGGAGATGAAAAGCACATATAGTTGGACTTTCCGCTCGTTAGATTGCAAAATGCACCCGATGGACTGACCGTTTAGCCCAACATAAAACATGGACTGGGCTAATAAATATAGACCTAGTGATTGGCCAAGCTGCTCTGCTAGGCTGCTGTCATTCTCCTTGCTTAAGATGTTTCTTAACTTCTATGATTGATTTTGGATGTGCAGTTTTTTTTGGGGCTGGAGGTTTGTCAACAATCCGATTCCCTCATCAAGTTATGGGACCTGGGCGCTACCGTTAGAGGAATGGGCTTCCCCACACGAGGCTTGTATGCTGATTTAGCAACACGGCCTCTATTGTCGTTCTTCAATGCAAGCAATGTTTTCCGGCGATTACTATCACAACACCATTTTTTATTTTGGCACCCCGTTGCCCCTAAATTCTCAAAACACCCCTTTTTCTTTCCTTCACCACTACCTTCTCCTTCTCCCTCGTCACACACCCCCTAGGCCCCATCCACTCCCCCATTCCACCTACCCTCCTCTCCATCATGCCACTAGCCCCACTCCCCTATCTTACTAACCATTGGCTATCACTCTCTGCCCCCGTGACACTATTTTTTTTCTTCTTTCTAGAAGGGGTTGGCAGCGCAGGGAATGGCTGTGGGGATGGGTGTGGGCGAGGGATAGTGAAAGGAGTTGGGGTAGAGAAGGGGGAGGGTTAGTTTAGGAATTTTGAAAAAGGGTGATGGGGTGCATGTGTCATAAATGAAGGTGTGGGTAGTAGGGGGGCTTCGGTACTGCTCCTCCTATAAGTTGAGAAAATGGGCTTCGTTTATTGGTTTTATTTACTTACTTTATTTTATGTGTTTAAAGGAATAAAAAGAGACTATTCCAAAAAGTGCACAGAGCAGCTAGAAGATAAAACCCAACACCAAGTGGGGGCAACTCCAAACTGCAAAAGCCACAACGCCCCCAGCTGCGATACAAATAAAGGGCAGAAGTTAGGGTGTAAGATTAGTGTGATTGTTTAGTTCAGCAGTGATAAAAATTGATTTTAATTGAATTGATTTTATAAAATTGATTTTGCTTATAAGTAACTTGAAAGTAACATAATTTTTGTTTGGATATATTCATGAAAAAAGTGATTTTTATCAATTCTTGTTGTTTGGATTGTTTGGATCAAAATTATTATTTAGTGTGTAATTACCAAAATGGATCTTAATATTTGTGTATATCAAACTATATTTCTTTTCTATTTTATATATTTTTTAAATAAATTTATCTTAAAATATTAAATTTAATATAATTGCATCATATTTAAATTCGTTAGTATAATTTATTTAAACAAACTCTTTAGTTTATTTTAAATAATGATTTTTTTGTTTTCTTTTAAAAAAGTTATGTCATAAATTATTTAAATATTTTTTTATTAAACAAATACAAACATCATTTAAAGGTGACAAAGACAAAAGTCATATTTAAAAAATTAAGACATGACGTTGGTGCAGTGATTTGCAAAGCAAGACGTAATGTTTGTTATATAAAACTAGACGTTAGCACGGGCTGTGTGTTTAAATTTTATTCTGATCCTTTTTATAAAGAATAAAAGTGTTTTTTTATGTTCTTTACTATAAGAAACATAATCAATTTTCTAATATATGGAGTAATTACTAATTTCTATTTTTAACTTTATTTAATGTGAGACTTACATTATCGATGAACTTATTTCCTATGCAAGTGAGATGATTCATTAATTATACATTATTTCATAAAAAGGGATAATTTTGGAAACAAACTCAATTTTTAGGAGTATTAATTAGAAAAAATAGATTTCAATGTAATTCGTTGGTCTTTGTGAATTAGAATTTTGTTCCTTATAATAAGGACTGGAGGTAGTAAAATATTATTTTAAGATAGTATTTTGAGTACAATAAAATAAAATGATAAATTTTTGTAAAAAAAAAAAAGGTGATAAACTTTTCTATGAAAAAAAGATGATGAACTTTTTGCATTTTAGTAATAATAATAATAATAATAATAATAATAATAATAATAATAATAATAAATGACATTTTTTATAGTAGTATGTATTATCTCCTACTTTTATTGACTATTTTAATTTTTGTTATTGTATTTTCACTATCCATAACCAGTTCTACTATTTATCATGTATGCTGTAGTTTTATAACCTCAACTGTAGCATTTGTTATTAACAACCATTTCTCTTCTCTTTTTTTTTTTAATGAAACAACTATTTATCTTGAAGTTAAATTTCTCAAGAATTCCGATATATGTAGCTGTATTTTTTTAAATAAATAACTAATAAATAATATAATGGAACTTATGACAAAATCGATTTTAATGTGTATATGACAATTGATATTTATTTCGGTGGGTCACTTTAATTAAATATTATTATTTTAGTTAACTATACATCACTTCAACCGTTTAAGCTAATAATATATTAATTATGAAAAGAATAAAAATATATATTTGAAGATACTCAATTTATTTATTTTTGAACAATTTTTATTTTGAAATTTCGAATTGTTTAAACTATTTATTATTTTAAACATTAAATATTTTACATTATATTTATTTATTTATCTTATAAAATTTGAAAGTTATAAATATATTTTAAAAAATGTAAAACTAATTTATAAAAAGTTAACTTTTAACTAAATATTGTATATTATGTACATGTATTCACATCACATCACATCTGTATTATATACATTTAGGAATAATCTCATTGATTACTCATCCACGTGTCATCATCACATGAAAACCTTATTTAATACACACTAGGTGTCATCTTATGTGGCAGACAAAATAACTATGTGGCAAATAAATGATAATTAATTCGATGATTAGTCAAATTTTGAAAATAGAGAATTATTTTATATTAATGGACGAATTAATTACAAATTCGAATAAAATTATTGATTGTTATTTGCTTGGCCAACATTGTTTATAACATTTAATTTCAAATATATGAAGGATATTGATAGCCTTTATTTTTTAGGCAACTAGATAATTAGTCCGTTTTATTCATATAGCAATTGCCAAGTCAAAATTTGTTAGATTTAAACATATTATAATATAATATCAATATAGTAAAATGAATGATAATTTAGTAAGAGAAATATATTGTTGGTCTAAACGATGAAGAATTAAATTAATATTAAGAATCTTAGATTTGAGATTCCCTAATACCGAAAGTCTTAAAAAAAACTTGATATGTTTAGTCAAAAAAAAAAAAACTTGATATGTACACATCAAAATTATTGAAAACTACAAAATTTTACCTCAGAGTCAAATTATAATATAAAATATCATATTTATTAGTGTTAATAAAAAAATTTCCCATTATCCTGTCAAAAAAATCTCATTATGGTCGAACCATTCAAATTATTTTCCTTCTATTATTTTGCAATTTTCTTAGCATAATTACCATGAATTTGTTTCCAAAATAGCATTCAATCTCCATTAATTCGATTCTATTTCAGCAAAATATCAAATTCAAACCAATTCACATCTATTTTCTTTCTTTCTTTATTCGGTCATATGTTGCCTTTTCTTGCTATTTTTATTTCTTTTTTTATTTAGTCTTTCTATTTTACTTTTTCTCACATTTTTTGTGTTTTTCGTTTTCCAGGCCCCCCAATCTCCTATCAGCAGTACATTTTCTTTTGCTGCAATCTCCTATCAATGATGTATAAAATTTCCCATTACTAGAACTAGAATATGATTTTCAACTTCTGTAGTTCTTCTTTCTATAATTTTATATATTTTGTCCTATTTGATTTTTTTTCTTTATTTTTTACCTGATTTGATCAAATTATTTATTTTTTCATTGTTAATGATTGTTGTTTGTTTACAGGTAATTTAGGAAATCTTGTGAAGAGGAAAGAGAGCATGCTGAGAAATTGATGGTAAATTAGGTGTTTGTCTTTGACTTATTAATTCATATAATGTTTTTATTTCTTTTTTATTCTATCCTAAGATATTGATTTCTGATTGTTTATGTTGCCGTAATTTTTTCTCAGAACAAACGGGGTTGAAAAGTGAATTTGTAGTCTATATTGATGCTACTTTCTAATTTTGACCATGCAGATAAGAGAGGTGTGTTGCACGGTGTGGCCTCTCTTTTTGAATATTTTGAGTTGAAATTGTGTGTTTTGTAATTGATGACAGACTTTCTTTCAAATTTTTTTTTGCATTGTCATGCTTTTAGCCGTTTAAAATGTGACATGTGTGTTCTGGTTTATGGATCGAACTCTCTTTTATTTAACATCAGGGTAGTACTTTGTGATTTTGTTTTTTGAAGATAATGGATGGAGCATTGACAATCATTTTCATAATTCCATGAATGAGAAGCAAATACCAAAAGGCACATCGTCTAGGTATAGCACGATTAATAGCATTTATTAATTTTATTGAAAATTCCTACTGACAATTATGAAGCAAGCAATACTGCCTTTAAGATAGGATCCTCGGCTCTCACATGGTGCATTTCTAATTTGGAAAAGTCAAGTAACAATTTTACAATTTCAATGATGGGTGTGCGCTGCTTCTTAATATGTCTGCTTTACAATTTCAATGGAAACATTCCACAGAATAGGAGAACTCTTCCACTACTATACTATTCCTTCAGCATGAATGATTTGGTGAGTCCTTCCTCTTACATTTTTTTTTGTTTTTATTTCCCTGTTGATTTTCAACCATGGTTTGTTTCTTACATATTTTATCATTTTAGCCTTGACGGGTGCTCATTTGAGCTCCTAATTTTGCTTTCTTCTCTTCTAAAGTCCACAACCGTTTATTTTAGACATTTTTCCATTGTTGCATGTTATTCCTTTTCATTGTTGAGGTGATACTCACCCAATTTTTAGTTCTTCCTCTTTCTCCTTCCTATCTTTTTGCTTTGAGTCCACCTACGAAGGATCAAATAAAAAGGATTTCTAGCTAACATTCAGAGTGTGGTTACTAAATGTTTCCTCTGTGATGTGATGGGGAAATAATTCAAGCCAAAGCAAATAATTTAGTAATTATCCAGCTGTTAGTTACTGAATTTGGTGCATGAAGTTGGTTTTGGTGTTGGCCATCTCAATTTGAAGTTGCGGTGATGTTTGTCTAATAATATAATGAAAATCTATATATAGAGTCTAGACATTGAAAAAGAATCTTGTGTTTATGTTTGGATTTGTTTGTATAAAAATATAAATATTAGTTGTGTAATTGAAGAATATTTGCTTATATTAAAATTTGTAAATATATTGTTGTGTACTTGACATTGGCCGCAAGCACTGCAACATTTGAAGCCTCTTTTGTTTTTTGCACTTACTGGATGAGAAGCCTTCCAGTGGATGATGGTATGCACAAAATGTTTATGCGGCTATGTAGCGTCCATTTTAATGGCTCTGATATCCACTACCTCAACCTACAAAGTGTTCAGAATGTATTCCCCAGAGTGGTTCCTACTTTTGAAGGGCAAATGATCATTACCTTTCAAAGCATAATTGATAGTTGTATCGTGTGACGTTCGCCACATGAAGAAAAAATGAAAAAAAAAAGCATTATGAAGAAAAATTCGTGCAAAAGTGATAGATAAACATAGTAGCTTGCATTTATTGTCAATTCCTAATATTGTTGCATTTCTCTCTATTCCTCGTGTTTTCACCGCCTAAAGCACTTGCCCTTACGGAAAATATTCTCCACGCCGATTTTCATGAAGACGTGCATTACACATATCCTAATAATCAATATTATATTGAGTAAAAAAATCAATATTATAGATATATTATTTCAATTTTTTAACACATAAGCTCAAAAATGTGAATTAATTCATGCATAATTTAAAAATATCAATAATAAAAGAAAATTGATTAAAAGTATGAAAAATGATAAATATAATTAATTAAAAAATTATATTTAAATTTTGGAAAAGATAAAATAAGAATCATATGTATCATACTTTAATTAGAGGAGAATAAAGATCCAATTATTCAAAAAAAGATACTGTAATTTAATATATGAGAGTTGATTTGATTTATAGAAAATGATCAGTTATTATACAATATTTTCCTAAAATTCGTACCAAGCTAAAATAATCATGTTGATTTCTCTTAGAACTTTAGAACTATCTATATATAAACAATACATGCAATTTATATATCTAGAGTTAAATATATATCTTACACAAAGACAACATTTTATATGAAAAACATTAAAATTTAGAAACAAATATTCATGTCATGATAAATGAGAATTTTACATCATAACACTTTTTTTTACATCAAAATACACTATTTAAAATCTTATAATCTATTGAACAATTTAAAAGTCAAAAAAAGAACTATTGATATGCTTTATATTTTTTAATATATATCATATCATATACTATATATACATATATTTGAAATATATACATGAAATTTTTATACGAAGACACATTGATGTCTATTTGTTAAAAGTAATTATAAATAAAAGTATCGTAAACTAAGATTAAGAATTATATCATATAGATATATGTATTTTTCATGAAAGATATTTTTGTCTAAATAAAAGTCTATGAATCTTTAAAATATGCTATAGAGATTGAATAATTCACAAGAAATAATATTGATAAATTTATATTTTTAATATATATCATGCATAGCATGAATCAGATATTATATATATTAAAATGTTTACATGATGATTTTCTTTTGATATATTGGTATTTATATTGTTTTACACATCATGCATATCACGAATCATCATATATAACTATATTGTAATAAACGGGGATGAACATTTTATAAGAAAACATAATTCTTTGTTTATATTTTGCGACTAAAACTTTAATCCAAAAACGTGAAATCAACAATTACATATCTTTTTAATGAAAACCTAGAAATGAGCATATTCCTTATGAATCTTTTAATAGAAATTACAAATTAATATAATTATAAGATAAAGTTTTTATGTTTTTTAATTATATACTGTGCGGATCACAGGCCATCATACTATAGATGTAAAGCTTACTATTAAAGAATATTCCTATTGTTATTGTTTATATCTCATGGAGTGATGAATATTTTACGTACACATTAATATTTACATGAAAAATATATTAGTATTTAAATTATATAATAAAAATATATCATAAGGAGATTGAACAATTTACGTGAAAAAATAATTAATATCGAAATTACAATGGATGAATACTTTAATAAAAATCACAAATAAATATAATTTTTAATGTACAATTTTATTTTTTTAATATACACCGTGCGTAGCACGTGTCATTGTCCTATCATATTAATAATACTTTATATAAGTTATATTTTTTTATTTCTTATATTAAATTCCTACAAAAGTTTTATGTTTTCAATTAATGGAGTAAATTTCAACTATTAGTTAATAGTTATATTGGTGAACATTTATATCTGATGATGGTAGAAACTATGTGAAAAATCCTATTATCCATCTCTATTAGGTATAATCAAGTATTTTTCTTTCCATGTTCATAAGCCACAGATACCCGTGCATGGCACGAGTTGCCATACTAGACGGTGTTGTATTTTGGTTCGAAACCTCTATTTTATGCTTTCATTATATCAAAAGTGTTCAATTGTCAGTTTTGTTTTTTGCTGTTTTTTTAAATAAAATTTGTCTTCCAATAAAATAATTATTTTGAGAATATAATTTTGTTTTTCATTATATTATAATTATAATAATAATTATAATGATGATTTTGAAAAATTTATTAGTATGATTATTATTTTAAATATAATTAATTATTGTAAAGAGACTTAAATATTAAAGGTCTGAATGTATACATAATGTTATTTCTTTTGAACCCTAGATGTATTATTATAATTTTAAGTATACATCGTGCGTAGCACGGGCCTACATTTATATTTAAAAAATAATGATTTTATTATGTAAATCTATTCTCAAAGAGAGCCTTAGAAAATAAAAGTTTGACTTTATACAAAATGTTATTTCTTCTAAACCCTAGGTGTATGGTTATAATTTTTAAGTATATAAGTGTGTGGCACGAACCTACAATTATATTGAAAAAATTATGATTTTATAAACTAAATCTATTCTCAAAGGGAGCCTTAGATAATGAAGGTTTTACTTTATACAAAATATTGTTTCTTCTAAACCCTAGGTGTATGGTTATAAATTTTAAGTATATATCGTTCGTAGCACGGGCCTACAGTTATATTGTAAACAAATTATGATTTTATGATCTAAATTTATTCTAAAGTAGAGGCTTAGATTGCTTTTTCTAAATCCTAAGTGTATGATTATAATTTTTAAGTATATACCGTGTGTAGCAGTGACCTACAAATATATTGTAAATTTTTTTTGATTGTATGATCATCTAAATCTATTCTTAAATAGAGACTTATATTTTGAAGGTTTGAATGTATACAGAATATTATTTTCTCTAATCACTAGGTGTATGATTATAATTTTTAACTATCTACCGTGTTCGCCTGGACAATGTATTTCCCCATTTTTGTGATTGTTAGTCTAGTTCCATTGCATAAGCCCAAAGACTGATCTATGTTTCTGAGCAACATGACAGGAACTCCTACCTTTAGTTTCAAGACATGATTTGGAAGCCCTGAAGCAGCAAGTGTGTTTAAAAATTCAGGAGTATGGATGTCATTTGCTTGAGAAGAATCCAAGCTGGCTGAATAAGGACTATCAAAACTCAAATAGGTTTTCTCATCACCAGGAAGCAAGGATAACATATAATCATTGATTTTATCAACAACATCATTTGTAGGAGCTAATATTGCCCTATCCTGGAAAAAGGATGGATTGTTCATGTTATCGAAGAAAAATGGGTAAGTTTCATGAACAATAGATGCAATTGAGTCACCATTACTTCTTATTAGTAAATCTTGTGGAATTTGAATAGTCATATTGACATCATCTACTTTTCCAATAGTACCATCACCAACACTTAAGACCCAGTCTGAAAATTGCTTTCTTTTCTCAACATCAGAATCTATATTGGTGGAAAGGAGTCTCATGTTTGTAGTTAAAGTCATGACCTTGCAAGAATCCCAAAGATATGAGGAGTTAACAGAAGCATGAACCACCTCTTGCCTTGTCCCTTTAGGTATAACAGGTAAAATTTGTCTGAAATCACCCCCAAAAACTACTACCTTACCTCCAAAAGGTAGAGTGAGATCTCCACCATTAGAAAACCGAAGAATATCTCTGAACGTTCGATCAACAGCTTCAAAACAATGTTTATGGGTCATTGGTGCCTCATCCCAAATAATCAAATCTGCTTTTGCTATTAATTCTGCAAGGGGACTGCCTTGTTTAATGTTACAAGTTGAATCTTCATCAACATTTATAGGAATAAAAACCTAGAATGTGCAGTTCTACCACCAGGAATCAATAAAGAAGCTATTCCGCTAGAAGCAACAGTCAAAACAATACCCCCCTTTGATCTAATGGCAGCAGCCAAAGCCCTCCGGATATAAGTTTTCCCGGTTCCACCATATCCATAAATAAAGAAAAGACCAGGATTCTTGGTCATAACTGCTGTCATAATTGTTTCATAAACGTTCTTTTGTTCAGCCGTCATTGTTGACATTAATTGTTCAAGCTCCCTAGCCAAAGACTCCCTATCATAATTTAACTCATCACATATCAACTTGTTTCCTCTATGAGCTATTAAGGACATATCTGGTTGTGGCATTGAAGGGAAATCTGATAGGCTTTGGTTATCACCCTGCAACAGCATTTCAATGTCTGCCAATGCAAAACTTTTCAACTCCTCAATAGACAATTGCAAATCTGCAAGTTTTGAATATGAAATCTTTCAAATAAGCATGACTACTACGTAAATGATGACATCAAAAAGTAACTAAACAATTTCATGAAAAAGAACAAATTAGACATATAGGATGAGGTAAACTTTGTTTAATAATATTTTGTATATGTTAAATGATATTAGTGAAAGGGAAAATAAAGACCTTCAAAACGAAGAAGAGTTCTTTGCCTATGCAATATGTCGTCGCTCAAGTATTGCCAAGTCTTTTCCCAAACAAATTCAGGCCTGGATAGTTGATTGGAGATTAATAAAATGGTAAATAATCTCCTCAAATAACTCCCGGTACCCCAACCGCTGCACTCAATTATTGCATCCACATACTCTCTGTCATCATGTAACAAACCCATGGCATAACACGCCTCTTTAAAGGTTTTATGCTGATATCCATTCACTGTTTTTATTTGTTCATAACTCTCAGGTCCCTTTACGTAGTTCAAGAGAGTCCTTAAATAGTATATCTCACCAGATCCAGGTGGTACAAAATGAAGTCTTCCTATTGCAAGCCCCTTCTGACGGGTCACCCATTCATGTTTAGTATCCTTCCAAACAAATTTAAGAGGGAATTGGGTGTAAGTCAACCTCTTTGCATCTGGATATATCTTGTTTGCATTCATCCATGCCAAGAATTTTGTGTTGTGAATGTTTTTCCCGTTGACAACATGGTCAATTGATTCATCATCGTCAAATATAACAAACTGCTCATTTGGCAAATGGAAAGTCAATCTTTCAACAGCTGGCTCTCTGTAGTGGATGTCAAAGCTAAAAATTCTCCAAGAAGCCTCACATGACGATAAATATCTACAATCATAGTACATCTTGATTTCATCAACGTCACTGTCACAATTTCCACTATTATAGAAAGTGGCGGTAACACGATCATGGCCCTTATTGACATATTTAAAAAGGTATTTTATAGACCGAGACTGATTGCACCACTCAACATTGATGTGAGCATTGAACTTCAACAGTAAATATTTATTATAAGGGATGACAAAGCGATTGTCCAAATAAGATTCACCTTTTTGAACAGTGACACCATTATCCCTCCTTCTATATATTGGATATCCATCTGAATCAATAGTAGTGACATCAGCATATTTTTTTGGGAAATATTTTGTACACTTGCCATTTTGCATATACGGAGACTTTGGATTTTGAATTCCGCATGGACCATGAAGCATAAGTGAAGAAACAATGTCAAACAATTGAGGATCCAAATCCTTATCTGGAAGTTCAGCAGATATTATCTTGTCTATGTCATGAGGATGTATAGAACTCGAATGAGAGCCAAGAAATACCAATATATGAGCATGTGGTAAACCACGTTTTTGAAACTCAATGGTGTATATAACTGGATAAAGAAGATCAATTATGTTAAGAAATTTCATATATTATGATCAATAAATAAATGTAAAAATGATATATACATACCTGCTCTAACATTGCCAAATATTTTGCCTTTTTTTATTTCCTTTAGCAGTTGATTCAGCTTTATCTTGAAAAGTCGACTAACCAAATCAGGACGGTCTTGAGATCTAAGACCGTTCTTATGCAAATGACGGGTGAGTTCAGGCCATTTATGATTGCAGGTAAAAGTTATAAATAAATCCGGATATCCATCCCAACTACAGATTGCCATAGCATCCTGATAATTTTGAAACATATATCGAGCACCACCTGTAAAAGAAGAAGGAAGGACAATTCTTCGACCTACAGTCGAAGGGCTAGTTTCTCCTCTAAGTATTGCCTCTGTAAGACCCCTGTACATTTCAGCCCTTAACTGTTTTTGATGACTTCTAACCCATTTCAAACGTGAAGATTCGATCATGCTATAAGCATCAACCAAGAACTGTTGAAATAAACGTCGAGCATGCAAGAGAAGTGATTGTTCAGTGTCTCTATGTTGTATTCTGTATGCAAACCACTCTCTAAGAGTAATTCTTTGTCTTTTAATTGAAGGTGCATTTGATTCCTCACTGAACTGAATGTCATCTCTGAAACCATCTTCACCTCGAATGAAAATCAATGGATATTGTAATGGCAAATAGGAAGGCTCAAAGACGGAGATCCGCTTTAACACCCCTGACATAGTCTCAACAATAATATCCCTTTCAAAATCTGTAGAATCAAAATCCCCAACAATTAAAGCAGCAACTTCAGAAGCATGAGGAATATTGTATCTTCGACCATCACGACCCCTTTTTCCGAGCAATCTTAGACTCAATGTTGGGGCATTTGTATCATGAATCTTGTCCCGTATAATCCTATATATTTGCGCATATGGATTATAAGTGTCGATGAGCTGCTTTAAATCAGCAACGATCTCTGAACTCAAAGATGATGAAGTGCCCTCCATTCTGCATGCCAAAAATAAGAAGACCAAAATTAAGCCCTAATAAAGGAACAACATACAATAAAAAATATGTATGATAAAAATGGGAAAAATACCTTACGACAGACATTCTATTAGTGATTTCATTTTCAGTATCATAAATGTATAATTGAGCAAACTTAGGCCCACTCCCAAGCAGGCAGCAAGCTTCCAATTCGATGGTAATTTTCACCGTTCATTACAAACATGGGAGCAGCTCTACCATCGTTTAGTGTGTTATAAACTTTACCACCCATGGAGGTAAAAGCAAACATGCTATTGAATGATCTGATATTGTCCAAAAAATATTTGCTTTTTTTATCATTCTTATAAAATAAATCCTTCAATAGTTGGGGAGGTTCCTCGTAATTAGGAAGCACAATCCCGCCATGCATACAACACATGCTAAATCGTGGTTGGGTGGCATAATAACTTTTTTGAATTCTCTCTTCAAACCACATTGATGAACCACAATGTTCACATAGGCAGTCCAAGTCTCCAGTGTCATAGTATTGGGAGGATCCATCTTGTGGAGGAAAAAGAGATAGAAAATGTCAAACAATTATTTTCCAAATCATATAGAAATATCTTGTGGTAGAGAAAATTAAATTGTTGCATCATTAGAAGCATGTGTGGAATAATTACCGATAGAATGGCCCATAGGTGTATCATCCAAGAGACTACTTGGGTGGGCATGTATAGGATTTTCAAGGATGGCATCTTGGTGAGCTATTGAAAAGCACAATAAATTGTGTAACCAATTAATATATGACGAAGAAAATAACGACAAAGGGAAATATGCCATGTGTAATGAGTAACCTATAATCTGTGCATTAGTTGGTGAACCCCGATTAGCAATTGTTCCATCTTTAAGAACAAATCTCCCTGGACCAACGACCCTAACACAAGGCTGAAATACTGATGGGCCATGATCATTCAAAGAAGGAATGGGGTCAAGTGTCTCATTGCAAATTAGTTGGTCATCACTTAAAGGGCTACTACCTGAGAAATGAAATTGAATAATAGATAAAAGATAATTATTACTGTAGGACAACACAAATAATGAGAGAAGAATTAATATGGGACGAAGAACTTGTCCCGTGCTTGTAGGAATGAAGTATGGCAAGTGATCCATTTTTAAGAATAAATTTCCCTGGACCAAGGAGCACACCACGTGCCGTTGATAATAATGTGGGAACATGAGTTAAAGGAGCATGGGGTCAAGTATTTCATGGCATATTAGTCGGCCATGACTTGAATGACAACTCCCTGAGGAATAAAGATAAATAGTAATCAATGTGTTAACTAACCGAAGACAAAGTGACGTTTGCATGTTAATGCATTTTAGAATTTGAAAATGTATATAAACTCACGGGGCTGAAGGGGAACCAAAGATGATGTATGTGGTTGTTGAGTATCCTGGAAGTTACTTTCCATGGCCGTAGAATGCAAGGTTGTTAAGAGACCACAACCATGAGAAAGATTAAGAAATTGATAATGAGATGAATTAAATAATTAAGATCTTAGGATGAAGACTCAGTTTTAATTCCTCTCCTTGGATTGGTGTGTTATACGTGATACTGTACTTGATCCAAAGATCAAGACGTCAGGATGATATTAGTAAATGAGTTAGTAACTGACGTCAGGATGATATTGGAAATCTTTTAGCTCGATCAAAGGTGAAAATCCAAAAGATTTTGATGGATAAATACCAATGATAACCAAGCCACATGTAGATACCACCGGTCCAAATTTTTTTACAAAAGATGCTAATGATAGAAATCTAGATACCACCGCCCCAATTGCCCAATGAATGCAGAGGAAACAATAAATGGAAGTGTATGAAAATGGTTTTGCAACACATGGCAATAAAACTCTTGGTATTGAAGTTCTCGACAGAACTCTTGGTGTTGAAGTTCTCGACAGAACTCTTGGTGTTGATCTCAACAAAACTCTTGGTGTTGATCTCGACAGAACTCTTGGTGTTGATCTCGACAGAACTCTTGGTATTGAAGTGACAACTCTTGGTGTTGATCTCGACAGAACTCTTGGTGTTGAAGTTCTCGACAGAACTCTTGGTGTTGAACTTCTCGACAGAGTGTTGAAGTTCTCGACAGAGTGTTGAAGTTCTGGACAGAACTCTTGGTGTTGAAGTTCTCGACAGAACTCTTGGTGTTGAAGTTCTCGACAAAACTCTTGGTGTTGAAGTTCTCGACATAATTCTTGGTGTTGATCTCGACAGAATTCTTGGAGTATTTCTCAACAGTTGACTTGGTGCTCTGATACCATATAAAATGTATAACTCGATATTATTCCATTGAAGTATGATACAGGTATTTATAGGCATTAATTGGTGATTGTTGATGATTATGAGGAGAGGATCTCGCTCACTTAATGCCAAATGAATGCTGATTATTTGACAGCTAATGGAATATACACAATCGACAGAACTCTTGGTATTGAAGTTCTCGACAGAACTCTTGGTGTTGAAGTTCTCGACAGAACTCTTGGTGTTGATCTCGACAGAACTCAGTTTTAATTCCTCTCCTTGGATTGGTGTGTTATACGTGATACTGTACTTGATCCAAAGATCAAGACGTCAGGATGATATTAGTAACTGATATTAGTAAATGAGTTAGTAACTGATGTCAGGATGATATTGGAAATCTTTTAGCGCGATCAAAGGTGAAAATCCAAAAGATTTTGATGGATAAATACCAATGATAACCAAGCCACATGTAGATACCATCGGTCCAAAATTTTTTCCAAAAGATGCTAATGATAGAAATCTAGATACCACCGCCCCAATTGCCCAATGAATGCAGAGGAAACAATAAATTGAAGTGTATGAAAATGGTTTTGCAACACATGGCAATAAATGGCGGGTGGGAAGACAATGATTTTGAATGACAGCAAACAATGACATCATGAAATAAGATTTATCACAGAAATGAGAAAATATAATGTCTTCAACCATTGGCTCATGAGAGGGGCAATAATCTTACAATTGGCTCGATATCATGCGAAATGAGAAAGATAGATCACTGATAAATTCGGACATCTGTAAGTGAAAGAATGGCATAAGAAATATATATGAACTTTAACGGTCCATCATCCGGTAGTTAAATTTGTTAGGAGAAGGAAATCCCTGGTAAATTCTTGTTCTAATTTCCTTGTTTAATGCTTTCTTATGCCATGCAGTGATTTCTTCACTTCTATTCCAGGGCATTCCATGGAGATGGATCAGAGACAAATCGACATCCACGATCAAGAGATAAAGGAGCTCTGACATCTCATTGAGAGACTATTCTTATTGCATGATGATGTAGACAAAGAACATAAAACGTTGAGGGAAATGATTTACCAACTCCAGGAAAGAGCACTGAATATTGAGGTTGATTCCATTGAGCAGGAGGAGAAAGATAAAGAAATAGAGAAAGAACTTACCAACCTCAAAGAACAACTAAAGCAACTAAAATGCAGCATGGTGTTTATGAAGATGCTGTTTGTACCAATGGCAGTGGCAATGATAGCTTCACTTATAATGAAGATAATGTGAAAGAAAATTAAAATGATCATTGTATTCGAATGTAATCCATGTTACATGCATGTTGCGACCTTGTCTTTAAATTATCAAATAATTTCTCCATTAATGTAGAGTGGAATTAAATGGCAACTTCATGTGATTTGCTCCCAAAAGTTTTTTTTTTGTTTGGAAATTTGCTCCTTAAAGTTAAACTTGACAACTTGATTATCCACCACCCCCTATAATTGAAATAAGATACTTATCCAAGAATAGGTCCAACTAAGATGTGCTAGGGCAATTGAAAAGAAAATAGCATAGGAGTAGGAGAGAATGGGGCATGGTTTATTTTGTGACAATTGGTTTAAAGTGTCTCATTGGTTCCTCATACAACCATTCCTATTAAACATGAAGAAGGCATGAAGTAGGCATAAGAGAACCTTGAAATAAACTTTTTTTTAATAGAATATAGTAGGAAAGTCATTAGATTAATTTACACTTTATATCATGATAAGGAATAGGAAGGCAATGAAAAGGGAAAAAAATATGGTAAGTTTTATTTTAATATATTTAATTTAATTTCAATTAGTGAGATGGCTAAAGCAATTATCATTAGTTTACAAAAGAGAGAGTAGAGGACATTTTAAAAAGCCCTATTAATGTATTTTAAAAGATTACATATAAGACATTCAATCAAATATTCATACAATTTGTGATAGATGCCAAATTAAGCAAAAGAATAGGCAATGTGGGAATTATAAAATATATGTGCATAAATATAAAGGAAGCATAATATTATGTAAAGAGAGCAAAATACACGATGTCCTTATAATAGATAATGAGTGCAAGCAAAATACATCATGCCTTACAAAAAGAGATAATGTCCCTACTAACATTTGGTCTGCATAAACAACAAAAACAGGGACATGGAGCACATAGGGACCAACAACACGAACTATCCCTTACAAAAAAAGACAATGTCCCTACTAACATTTGGCCCTATAAACAAAAAAACAGGGACATGGAGCACATAAGGACCAACAACCCGAACTATCAGATTCTTGTCACGATCCTTTGCATTGTTGAAGTCGACATTCATAAAGCTGGAACTCGAGTTTTTGGCCTTTCCTAAATCGGTTCAGTCAAGGAAACTCCGCCAATTTGCCAAGCTTTCTTGTGTTATACCCATCCTCTGCAATCAACACGCTGCAAGGAATGTCTATAAAAGGTCCACGCAAAAATAAAGACTGGTATCCAAGCTTGCTCACAAACCTTATAAATCATTTTTGAGAGGTCGCACAACACAGTAAAATAAATTACAACTAAAAAAAATGTATAAAACCGGAGAGAACAACAAAGCTAGAACATGCTTAATAAACAAACATGTATACATGAACGGGGAAATATAAAAGCTAACCAATCGTGTTCCAGAGACTGTCTCATGAGACAGGGTGACCTCAAAGAAAATAGGGCGCTTCTTCAAGCTCTTCTTTGTGGCGGCATGGGAAATGATGGGCGAGCCTCTTCCTGGAAAATTTCAAACCTGAATACGTTGTCACCCAAATAACCCAAATATATAATACGATCGCCAGTAAATTGGTAGAATTTCCTGAGGTTCATCCAACCATGTGTGAGACGTGGAGATGCAGCATTTCTGTTGAAGGCAATTTAGTGACTCTTTCCGTTGATATCGTACAAAATCCAAATAGGACCAAGTTGGGACTGAAACCGAAGGTAGAAATCACCACAGACCTCTCCAAAAGCATTAAAAAAATAAAAATGGGGTGAAAAATAAGGAACCCCAGCGTCGAGATTAAGTATCAAATTGGACAGGAAGTTGTTTGATACTAACACAGTCGCTGATGTTATTTGAAAGAAGTAATGGAAATGAAGCATCTATATATAATCACACAGAACGACGAAGGAGACAACGTTACTTGAAAAAGAAGACAAATTCGAGAACTTTACCTCGTCATCGAGATGTCTGATCATGAAACCGCCTTTCCCTTCCCTGAGCAACCGTGGTGGTGGTATGCATGGGTAGTGTTGGATTTGTCTCTTTATGGAACAAACCACGAGTGCAGCGATGGAAATGGAAGTAGGACCACCCCCTCAGTTGTCTCGTTCTATTTATATGACTGCCACATTTGGCTATCCGATAATAATTAAAAAAAATTAATGAACCCAAAATGGACAATTGGAAAGACAGCGTTTGGTATCATGCAACGATTGGGCCAGGCCAAATGGGAATCATAATTTATCCAATGGGTCTGCCACTTCCCCTAGTAATAGTCGTGTTGATTCAAACACTTGCAGAAATTATGTAGCATGAGTAGGATCAGAAATTAAATATAAGGAAGAGATCAATAGGACATTAAGTTAGATATAAGAAAAATACCAATAAGCATCCAAACATAGTATGTAAACACTGAAACATAAAGTGTAGCCAACATGATTAAAACACACTAAACAAAGCCGCGCGGGCCCAAGAAACAACAGGAACAAAAAACAGAGGTCTAAAGTATCAGATTATTACAGGCCACAAGAACTACAGGGATTATAGCAACCCTAACAAAGATCTTGTCTTCATTTTACAATATTGAAGAGGCAATAATTCATTCATTGCGCTCAACCTTAATGCGTGACATTTTAACAGCCTTGGTGTTAGATCCTTGGGTGCTACCAAGGCAAATGACATCCTCAATTTGGGGTCTCTTGCTCATCAATTTGCTGGTAGGAGTCACATGAGCATCAGATAGAGGAGCATCAACCCGGGTAGTTGAATTGTCATCTCCAATGGAAGCCTATGATTCATAAAAAAGGGTATCAATCTTCCACCACAACTAAAAGAAATAACTAAATAACATAATAAAGAAAAGGATGTATAAAGAAGCACCCCGGAATTCTGGGAGGACAAAGAGTCATGAGTGGCATCTAAGGCAGCTTCCCCTTGAGAGTTGGATATCTAACCAATGAAAACGGATATTGTAATATGTGTACTGCACATAATAGAAGTGTAGCCATGTATAGATACAGTCTGTATGAATGGCACCTGTATATCATGGAGAGTTATGAACTGTTGGATGACATTAGCGTCATTAGATAACCGCTTCACAGTATAACTTTGCCAGCCTTGGCGAATGTTAGCAGTACTGACTTCAATTTTGAAGAGAAATTGTTTATCCAAGAACACGTTTAATTCAGAAGGCCATGGAGTGTCTTGAGTGGACTATAAAATAAGAACACATTATATATATGTAGAACCAAGCCTTTTTAACTAAAAAGGAGATGACAATGCATAAGCTGTTACCTTGTCAGTCATGGCAACCAAATCCTTTGCAACCCTTCCAATAAAATTAGACACCAAACGATCAAATAAAATGAAAGTGGAGGATCTTGTGTTGTCAATCACCGTAACATGCAGTTTGAACCTACAGTTTCTTGAATTTTCAGTAGTTGTATTGTAAGGAACAACGTCAACTATACACAGTACACCAAATTACCTGGGCATTGCAGTAACAATCCTCTTGCAAGTATCACAGTAATATTTATTTCCAATTTTGCAAGCCCTATGGGCACACTTTGTGCAGGATTCATACCACCAGTGATTTTCAGTTTCCATCTCAATAACTCTTGCGAGGACTGATCCAAAACACTCCTAAAAAAGAAGGATCACAGTTGGAATAAAAGTGAGAAATAATGTGCAGTTGTTTATTGTTCTTTCATTTGATGGAAAGCTACAACTAAAGATGACAGATTAACAGAACATAACCTACATCAGACGATTCTATTAGGTCTGATATAGTCATCCTCTTGGTTTGCAATAAATCATCAATTGCTGAGGGATAACTGTAACCACTCATTTGGCTCACTTCCTGAGTTAGGATCACCTGAGAACCATCCATCCTATGATTGAAAATATGGCCATTAGCTTTTATACCCAAAGTAATATTAATATCAGTGGACAAAAACTTTAATAACAAAGGCAACGTACTTTTCTTTATACTCCTGGATTTCAATCAGATCGGCGTTAATGTAGATATGAGTCCCAAACATAGCATTGGATAAGCCCATCACACCTATAATTGTTACCAAGAAATAACCAAAGAATCCAATGTATAGGAAGAAAATGGAGAGAGTGATTAAATTTGCAATTGGGATAAAAACAGCCCGAACCATAATATTTTTTCAATTTGCAAAGCTGTAGCACCACTATTACTGGAGTAGAAGGATCATGGTTGGTTAAATATTGATCCATAGTTTTAGCATGATGAGCCCACAAAGTGCATCGAACTCTATTTTGCCTAAAACAAATGCTGGAAATGTCAGTTTAAATTAGATGAACAAAGTATAATGGAAATTATTAATGGAAACTAATAATATTAAATATAAACAAAAGATCAGACTCCAAATCTTGAAGAACAATGTCAATAAGCTTAGTGCTTTTCCCGTCCCTTTCAATCTCCTTAACATCATCCCTCTCAACAACATGGCCTATGACATCTAAATAAACAAAGCAAATTAAAAAAGAGCTTAGAATCAACACAGCGTCAAAAAACTCTGAAATTTATGATGGACAACTGACCAATTAATCTATCTTCGGTTGGTGATGCAAGGATGTCTGTAAAAGGCACCAGATCGAAATGATTTTTTAAGATATCATGGATATCAATCCTTGTGCACTTAGTGCTCCCCATGAAATTCAGCTTATACCTATGGGATGTAGTCTTGAATTTGACATCATTTTTAGCAACCAACAAATTTTCAATTAAATAAGCAGCCCCCTCTTGCAGAACATTGCGGAACTTCCCAATTAGAACTTTCCTAATAGATGCATGAATTTTCCCAACCTATGAAGGACAGAAATAAATGGGCAAAAGTGAAGCAAGGATTTTGAAACACAAACAATAAGCGACATCTACAGAAACAGATGAGCACAAAAATGAAATGTCATTCTTACACTTTCATCAAGCAAAGAAAGATCTCAACACCGCCGGTTCAAAGAGAGTTTTTGTAGTCAGGGACAATCCAAAGACATATAACACGGACCTTGAGTCTCCAGTCCACCCTCCCAGGAGTAATGTTTGTGATCAAAGTCACCTTTGATGAGATTATGAAATCCTGTAAGAAGAAACAAAAGGAATTAAAAGCATGGACAATAAATATAAATATATTAGAGAAGAGATGAGCGAGAAGCAGGTGCACAACCTTTGCTATGTTTAAATGATTGCTGTAGCGATGAATTGTGTTTAGCACATACACATATATATGGTGCAATGCATGTGTAAAAGGGTGGAAGAAAACCATTAAAAATATAAACCACGTGGAGGCCTTCGCTAGATTACTTGTTAGATTTATTGAGCAGATACAGAAAATCCTGAACTGATGATATAAGGGAAGTAAAAGCAAGGCATTGGTTAATAAGGGAGGCAGGAGATCATGTAATTGAGGAAATTGAGGCATCACATGATGACAGTATCTATCAAGACACACCATTGGTTGAAACATGAATGATGAAAATCCATATGATTAAGCAAAATCTCTATACCCATGTTTACACACAATAATAATTCATAAAACAAATTAAGCAAAGTGAAACCATTGGGTGATAATGCAGGCCTTAACTAAAACGTGGAAAAGGAAATTGAGGACTTGATTGGAGTTAATTGGTCCACACAATAACAATGGCTGAATGAAAGTAAGCAAAGGGAAGCCATTGGTTGATAAGGGAGACAATATTAGATAACCAAGTCAACTGTTGAGAAATACTCCAAGAATTCTGTCGAGATCAACATCAAGAGTTCTGTCGAGATAATCAGCATTCATTTGACAGCTAATGGAATATACACAATCGACAGAACTCTTGGTGTTGATCTCGACAGAACTCTTTGTCGAATCTTTTGTCGAACTCCAACTCTAGTGTTAAAGGATGGAGGACTAACTGTCGACAACTTACAAAATGATCTTCTCGTTTAGTAGAATCTTTTACTGAACTTGAGCTGAAAATTAAATTCATTAAATAAATGAACTGAACTTGAGCTAAGCATAGCTCGACTCGTTTGGTTCATGAGGTAGCTCGGTTGGTTCCAAGTCGAAGCTTTCTTCCCAATTAAATGAACTGAACTTGAGCTAAGCATAGCTCGACTCGTTTGGTTCATGAGCTAGCTCGTTTGGTTCCAAGTCGAAGTTAGCTAAGCATAGCTCGACTCGTTTGGTTCATGAGGTAGCTCGTTTGTAAAATCTTTTGCTGAGCTTGAGCTGAAAATTAAGCTCGTTAAATAAATGAACTGAACTTGAGCTAAGCATAGCTCGACTCGTTTGGTTCATGAGCTAGCTCGTTTGGTTCCAAGTCGAAGTTTTCTTCCCAATTGTCGAATCATCTTTTTTTTTATATTCAATTGTTCCTAATGTCTTTGAGGACCAATATTTTCACACATTTGTCGAAGCTTACCAAGCCTTTATGCTGGCTTGGGGTCTTCGGGACCACGGGAGTCGAGCTGCGAGCGAGCTCACCAAGCCTTTATGCTGACTTGGGGTCTTCGGGACCACGGGGGTCGAGCTGCGAGCGAGCTCACCAAGCCTTTATGCTGACGGGTTCTTCGGGACCACGGGGGTCGAGCTGCGAGCGAGCTCACCAAGTCTTTATGCTGACTTGGGTTCTTCGGGACCACGGGGGTCGACCTGCGAGCGAGCTCACCAAGCCTTTATGCTGACGGGTTCTTCGGGACCACGGGGGTCGAGCTGCGAGTGAGCTCTCTATGCTGACTTGGGGTCTTCGGGACCACGGGGGTCGAGCTGTGAATGAGCACACCAAGCCTCTATGCTGACTCGAGCTGCGAGTGAGCTCACCAAGCCTCTATGCTGACTTGGGGTCTTCGGGACCACGGGGGCCGAGCTGCGAGCGAGCTCACCAAGACCAAGCCTTTATGCTGACTTGGGGTCTTTGGGACCAGGGGGTCGAGCTGCGAGCGAGCTCACCAAGTCTTTATGCTGACTTGGGTTTAGGACCACCGGGGTCGAGCTGCGAGAGAGCTCACCAAGCCTTTATGCTGACTTGGGTTCTTCTCACCAAGCCTTTATGCTGACTTGGGTTCTTCGGGACCACGGGGGTCGAGCTGCGAGCGAGCTCACCAAGCCTGTATGTTGACTTGGGGTCTTCGGGACCACGGGGGTCGAGCTGTGAATGAGCACACCAAGCCTCTATGCTGACTTGGGTTTAGGACCACAGGGGTCGAGCTGTGAATGAGCACACCAAGCCTCTGCTGACTTGGGGTCTTCGGGACCACGGGGGTCGAGCTGCGAGGGAGCTCACCAAGCCTTTATGTTGACGGGTTCTTCGGGACCACGGGGGTCGAGCTGTGAATGAGCACACCAAGCGAGCTCACCAAGTCTTTATGCTGACTTGGGGTCTTCGGGACCACGGGGGTCGAGCTGTGAATGAGCACACCAAGCCTCTGCTGACTTGGGGTCTTTGGGACCACGGGGGTCGAGCTGTGAGCGAGCTCACCAAGACCAAGCCTTTATGCTGACTTGGGGTCTTCAGGACCACGGGGGTCGAGCTGCGAGCGAGCTCACCAAGCCTTTATGCTGACGGGTTCTTCGGGACCACGGGGGTCGAGCTGCGAGCGAGCTCTCTATGCTGACTTGGGGTCTTCGGGACCAAGGGGGTCGAGCTGTGAATGAGCACACCAAGCCTCTGCTGACTTGGGGTCTTCGGGACCACGGGGGTCGAGCTGCGAGCGACCTCACCAAGACCAAGCCTTTATGCTGACTTGGGGTCTTCGGGACCACGGGGGTCGAGCTGCGAGCCTTTATGCTGACTTGGGTTCTTCGGGACTTCGGGACCACCGGGGTCGAGCTGCGAGCCTTTATGCTGACTTGGGTTCTTCGGGACCACGGGGGTCGAGCTGCGAGCGAGCTCACCAAGCCTGTATGCTGACTTGGGGTCTTCAGGACCACGGGGGTCGAGCTGCGAATGAGCACACCAAGCCTCTATGCTGACTTGGGTTTAGGACCACAGGGGTCGAGCTGTGAATGAGCACACCAAGCCTCTATGCTGACTTGGGGTCTTCGGGACCACGGGGGTCGAGCTGTGAATGAGCACACCAAGCCTCTATGCTGACTTGGGTTTAGGACCACAGGGGTCGAGCTGTGAATGAGCACACCAAGTTAATATTGTTCCTAATGTCGATGAAGAAAATGAAGAAAATGACGGGCAGAAGGCACTGATCTTCTCGTTTTGTAGAACTGAACTTGAGCTAAGCATAGCTCGACTCGTTTAGTTCATGAGCTAGCTCGTTTGGTTCCAAGTCGAAGTTTTCTTCCCAATTGTCGAATCATCTTTTTTTTGTATTCGACGTCACCTTGTATTCCTCATTGAACAGAGGCAAGTCAACGCCAGTTAATATTGTTCCTAATGTCTTTGAGGACCAACATTTTCACACATTTGTCGAATCTTTTGTCGAACTCCAACTCTAGTGTTAAAGGATGGAGGACTAACTGTCGACAACTTACAAATGATCTTCTCGTTTTGTAGAATCTTTTGCTGAACTTGAGCTGAAAATTAAGCTCATTAAATAAATGAACTGAACTTGAGCTAAGCATAGCTCGACTTGTTTGGTTCACGAGCTAGCTCGTTTGGTTCCAAGTCGAAGTTTTCTTCCCAATTAAATGAACTGAACTTGAGCTAAGCATAGCTCGACCCAATTAAATGAACTGAACTTGAGCTAAGCATAGCTCGACTCGTTTGGTTCATGAGCTAGCTCGTTTGGTTCCAAGTCGAAGTTAGCTAAGCATAACTCGACTCGTTTGGTTCATGAGCTAGCTCGTTTGATTCCAAGTCGAAGTTTTCTTCCCAATTGTCGAATCATCTTTTTTTATATTCGACGTCACCTTGTATTCCTCATTGAACACAGGCAAGTCAACGCCAACTTGAGCTAAGCATAGCTCGACTCGTTTGGTTCATGAGCTAGCTCGTTTGGTTCCAAGTCGAACTTAGCTAAGCATAGCTCGACTCGTTTGGTTCATGAGCTAGCTCGTTTGGTTCCACCTTGTATTCCTCATTGAACAGAGGCAAGTCAACGCCAGTTAATATTGTTCCTAATGTCTTTGAGGACCAACATTTTAACACATTTGTCGAATCTTTTGTCGAACTCCAACTCTAGTGTTAAAGGATGGAGGACTAACTGTCGACAACTTACAAAATGATCTTCTCGTTTTGTAGAATCTTTTGCTGAACTTGAGCTGAAAATTAAGCTCGTTAAATAAATGAACTGAACTTGAGCTAAGCATAGCTCGACTCGTTTGGTTCATGAGGTAGCTCGTTTGGTTCCAAGTCGAAGTTTTCTTCCCAATTGTCGAATCATCTTTTTTTTATATTCGACGTCACCTTGTATTCCTCATTGATCAGAGGCAAGTCAACGCCAGTTAATATTGTTCCTAATGTCTTTGAGGATCAATATTTTCACACATTTGTCGAATCTTTTGTCGAACTCCAACTCCAGTGTTAAAGGATGGAGGACTAACTGTCGACAACTTACAAAATATAGAACTTGGTGTTGAAGTTCTCGACAGAACTTTTGGTGTTGAAGTTCTCGACAGAACTCTTGGTGTTGATCTCGACAGAACTCTTGGTGTTGAAGTTCTCGACAGAACTCTTGGTGTTCGAACTCTTGGTGTTGATCTCGACAGACCTTTTGGTGTTGAAGTTCTCGACAGAACTCTTGGTGTTGATCTCGACAGAACTATTGGTGTTGAAGTTGTCGACAGAACTCTTGGTGTTGATCTCGACAGAATTCTTGGAGTATTTCTCAACAGTTGACTTGGTTATCTAATATTAGATAACCAAGTCAACTGTTGGGAACGGGAATGGCTTGGTTTGCTCTGATACCATATAAAATGTATAACTCGATATTATTCCATTGAAGTATGATACAGGTATTTATAGGCATTAATTGGTGATTGTTGATGATTATGAGGAGAGGATCTCGCTCACTTAATGCCAAATGAATGCTGATTATTTGACAGCTAATGGAATATACACAGTCGACAGAACTCTTGGTGTTGAAGTTCTCGACAGAACTCTTGGTGTTGATCTCGACAGAACTCTTGGTATCCCTCCTTTTTGTGTCTATGTTTTTTTTACCCTTCAATACAAATAAAGCATCAAAACATGGGCTATAATATTAACATTATAGCCGAATTTAAACTCTTAGCTTGACACAACATATATAACAAAAGGCAGATTCAACTTCCATTACCATAAAGTGCCACCATTACAATGCTTGCCCACAATGTGATCACAAAAGGCATATATCAATATGCTCACAAAAAGTGGTAGGCTTTAAGAAAATAGAAAGATACACAGTCCACCTAAAACTAAGATAATAACCATTACACCAAAGATGAAATACAGAAATTGGAATCATGCAGTGAAACTCCTAGCCTGACACAAGCCCCTTCCTTGATCCCTTTTTTTGGAGAATTTAGCCCAATCACCCATTAACTTGCAACCAAAAGGAAGCTGGTTATTCCACTCAAGAGTGCAATTCCATTTGGTTCCATGTTCATCAATCAACTTCACGACACATGGTTTGAGAGGAAATGCATGTTCGCAGAAACCGCTACACATAAACTGTTATGGAGGCGCACAATACAACAGAATGAACACATCAAAGACAACATCAGCACAAACAATAACAATATATACATATACACTATATACAAAACAAATGCAGCGTAAATCTTGTTTTTTAAAAAGATACCAAAGCAGAAACATCGTCCACACTGAGATTCTTGCAAAGACAATGATGGAAACTTCCTTGACTGTGTTTATAACGATTTTCACCATTAGCAAGCTCATCATCCGAAACATCAATAGGAGAATTCTTATTGCCCAAAATAAATCTGGTTGGAGGAGTGGGATAAATCACCTCATTCCCATCTCTATCTTCAACCCGCATGATAAAAGTGGACGGATTAAAACAAAAAAATGTGAGCAAACCACCCTCATTCAACTGTAAACTGTCCAATGGCCTCCGAACCTTTAGTCAAATACACCTTACCTTGCCTCCTAAAGACAGCGACCTCAAATTCATTTCCCACAGGATCCAAAAACCTCAAACGCTTTGGTATTTTTCCATAGTAATCAATGCAATACAACAGAGAAAATCGCTGCTTATCCTGCAGGAAAGAGAGAACAATAAGGATAGGAAGAAAAAATATGGATGAGCGTAAAAGAGGGAACACGGGGGTCGAGCTGCTTACACTCCTAGCAAGATACTAAGAATAGTATTTCGACATCTTAGCTGGTGGGTAGACGTACTGATCAGCATATGCAGGGGGATCAATCTCCATTTCAAAAGCAAAACAATGAAGAAAATGACAGGGGCAGAAAGCACGAGAAGATGATCGACTCAAGGCAATATATATAGGGAGGACATGACACATCAGAACACATACAAATAAGTGGCAAAAGATGTTAATGATTGAAATCTAGATACCACCGCCCCAATTGCCCAATAAATGCCGAGTAAACAATAAATGGAAGTGTATGAAAATGGTTTTGCAACACATGGCAATAAATGGCAGCACCTATGAAACAGATAAGGAGAGAAGGATGTGTTGATAAGCAGAAGCATTTATGATGCATGGAAGGCGGGAGGTAAGAGCAGAACATTTGTAACATGTGGCAGTATGGAAGAAGGATGATTGAGTGGAGAAAAAGGAAGCTGAAACAAAGAGAAGGAAGAACGAATGGAAGAGATGGATTCAAGGCGGGAGGGTTGGCGCCAATGTGTTGCTGGAGACTCTATTCGCTTTAAAGATATAAAGATTGATCATTGGATTGTTATTAATAAAAAGAAAATACAACGTTAAAAAGAAATTTCGAGAAAAAACATAATAAAAAAGGTGACAAGGGCCGTTGAGAAAGATGTCAACATGTAATTAATAAGTAAAATTGATTTTCAACCACGGTGGAAGCTACTATTAAAGTGAATTGAATTGATTTCTCTTAAAAAAATCCAAACACCTTTACAACACTGTCAAATCGCATTTAACGTTAGGAAATGTGCATAGCCTCTTGACATAGAATCAAACATTGGCTAAGCGTATCTTTGATTTTCCACGACTGGAATTGATTTTGATAAAATTAATTATGTAAAATTAATTAATTTTATGAAATTAATTTTAGTTAAAAGTGAGTTGAATGTGATATAATTTTTATTTGGATACGTACACATAAAAAATAATTTTTATCAATTTTTATTATTTGGATAAATTTGATCAAAATTACTTTTAAGTGTGCAATTACCTAAACAGGTCCTAACTTAAAATTATATTAGAAATTTTTTTTTATGATATTAAAAACTTAAATTTTGATAAATTACAAATAGATTGTATAATTAAAATTACTCTTTATTTTATCTATTTATCTTTGAAATGTACATTAACAAATCCAATATTTTGTTTACTTTATTATAATTTATTGAGTAAAAGGTAAAATTTTTAATTTATTTTAATTTATATACATATATATGATTTATTAACATATTTTATTTGACTCTTATTTTATTACTTTATTACTTTATTAATATTTTGTTTAATATATTAAATATGGCCATCAAATGTTTGACTATGTTTCAGTTTTAATATTTGACTACGATAAGACCTCCATTTACTTATCTCCAACCTCCATTTATTTATCTCTGAAAAAACAACGTCACTTTACTTTATGAAAATGAAAAATAAATGGGCTTTTGAGAAATGAGCTCAATCCATCAAGTCATCCCTAACCCAGAGACAGAAGACCGGAAACACAGGAATCTTGATACGCAGCAACGGTATTGCAACATAGTAGGGAAAGGGGTAAAACTGAGAAATAATTTGTTATTTGTATGAGAATCGATTTCAATATGAAGTGAAAGCTACTCAGAGTAGCTTCAAATATGAATCGATTTTGAGAGCAAAATCACTTTGAATACCAGATAGCCAAACACCCATTTTTATAAGTGGAATCGCGTTTCACACGTTAAACTCGCGTTTCAGGCTTTCCGACGCGGAACCAAACGAGCACTAAGTCTGTGTTTGGTTTAGAAAGAATATCAGAACCGATGTTATCCCATGTCAAATCTAATTTTTGTGAAACTAAAAGTTTTTGGTTACTATCAGGGCCGGCCCAAGGCCTAAGCAAGTAAAGCAAGGACTTTGGGCTTCAAAACGAATTTCTTATGCTCATTACAAATTTATTTAGCTCAAATTGTATAGCATAATTGATGTTTTTTACCTTGTGGTTGTGAGTTTAAACCCCACTGTGACCAATTTTATTACAATTTTTCCTCTAATTATGGTTTGCTTTAAGCCTCAAACCCAACGTTATTAGTTTTATACTGGCCAAGTTTTCTGAACACTTCAGTACACAAGTGAGTGTGCCCTGATCAATAAAGGTCTGATTTACAAGCTTCCACCTTGCTCTTGATAACATGCTTCAACGCATTAACGTGTGTGACGGATGCTTATTTTGTATCGTTCTTCCGTCGCAAATATTCTTATTCTTTGACAAAAAAGTTAACTTTGCACAAGTTAAAATTGAGAACAAAGTGGGGGCTCTTTTTAACGTGAAAACCTAATAACCATCGTCCATCATCTAACTTTTTCATAATTATTCTACTTATGTTATTTTTGGTCAAATGGGCCATAAATTCATTATGCTTTTGTCTGAAAAAGGATACTAAACAGGCCTTTTGAAATCCTGTTCTAAACGTTATTGTGATGCAATATTGTTGAAGAATTTATTAGAACTACAAATTTTATAAAATTCAAAGTCATTTAAGATTTTATCATTTTTCATATTTCCTGTTCAGATAACTTATAAGTTAAAGAGGATGTTTGCATAAGCTTTGAAAAAAAATACTACTTAAGGTTGGGCAAAAAAATAATTTTTTTTTGTTTAGATATTTCATGTAATGTAGAAACTATTTTACATTTAATTACAATTTTAAAAATCCCTTTTATTTTAAAGATAGTTATAAATAAGTTTTTTATAAATTACTGGAGGCAGCTTCTCAAAATAATCAAAAAACTTTTTTATTTTGATTTTCTTAAAAAAATAGAACAAACACACTAAAAACTTTTTAAAAAATTCAAAATGGAAGTGATTTTTTCATTGAAAAATAATACAAATGCTCTCTAAATTAAATGATTCCTCTTTACAAAATGTTAAAACTTACAAAAACTTATACACGACTTGTGCTCAAACGTAAATGTACAGTTATGATGGAATTTCACTTTTTTTTCCCTCCATACTTATATGGTTTTTTAGGCACTCCATACTTATATGGTTATTAGACCTTTAATTGATTAAATCTTATTCATGATATTTTTTTTTTTTACCGAAAACTTCAGATGTCTTATGTAGCTGCGTAATTTGGTTCTTTTTCTATCAATACCCTTCCTTTTCTATATCCTATATATGCGATTTTTTCAAGCAGAATGGTTTGAGACTAAGGGTCTATTTAGTTCAAACAATGCGAGGGAAAGAGAGAGATTTTAATTGAGGGGAGAGGAGGGGAGGGAAAGGGAGGGGAGAGATTTAATTTGATTTTGTGTTTGGTTGAGAAGAGAGAAGGGAAATGGATGGAAGCCTTTGCTTGTTTGGTTCAGGAGGAGAGGGAAGAGATTTTAATGCAGAGGGTGAATTAATTTACTTGTAGATCTTTATAGCTTTTTATATTATATTATATATAAGGATATTTAAGTAATTTTATTTTAAATGATTTAATCTCATCTCTCCTCCCCTCCAAAAAATCTCACTTTAATTTTGGAGGGAAGCCAAAATTGTCTTAGGAGGGATTCTGCTCCCCTCCCCTCCTCTCTAAAAAAATGAACCAAACATATAAAATTTAAAATAATCCATCGTTTCCCCTCTCCTCCCTTCCAAAACCCCTAGTCAAACACTAATAATATTCAAAGTATTAATATTATGAGTAATATGTAAGTACGTATCTCTGTAAATGGTCATCGAGACTTGAGACTTTCCTTCACCTTGACGAGTCTATGAGACCCAACTCATATAAACTTTTTTCTATAAAAAAAAATACTCCTTTTTATGCATATTTTCATTAATCCATGTCGAGAACTTTCACACCAAAAATGGTCTTCCAAGTTCCTACACAAAATTTGTCAAAAAAAAAAAGTTCCTACACAAAAAATAAAATTGCTTATCATTTGAGTCACACCATGTATATCAATTTTAATGGATTTGCAATTACAAACTAATACTAGAATTCGAGGGAAAGATTGTGACCAAATAAAGGAATTCAAGATAGTAGTCATTATACCCAAAAAAAGGAATTCTTTTATAGTAGTCATTAGTTCTGTTTAGGTAATGAATTTTTCCTTTAAAAAAAGGTTATGAATTTTTAAATGCATTTGTGAATTATATAACTTTTAAAGAGTACAAAACTTTAGTATTACTTCTATAGATATTTATAACTTCTGTATGTAAAAATTCTATCCATTTATTCCAGTAAAAAGTTACACGCATTTTTACAATTTTTACACACGAAGACAAAAGTTTATAAGTTAGAGTCAATTTAGATAAATATTTTCACAAATATTTATGAAATAATATTTAAAAAGTCTTACAATAACTATGAGTTTTTCACAAGAGTTTAAAGACTATGAACTAATAGTGTAAAACTTTTTTGCACAGTCATCTAATCAGATCTCAACTTGCAAGAAATATTATAACAAAGTGATGTCATAGTAAAATCTGACTGGACGACTGCATAAAAAAGTTTTACAATGTCAGTACATAGTCTTTAAACTCTTTTTAAATAATAATAAGATGAAATTAGTTTTTGCATCTTATTTAAAAAAAAAACTCTCATTTAATCTCTCTGTAAATTATTGTAAGCTTATAAGGATTTTTTAATAAGTATTTTCATTGAAATTTTCGTAAGTTAAAAGTTAATTCAAAATGGATCGCATTAATTATATATATATCTGTCGTATTAATTAAATATTACCAAATATTTACATTATTAAAAAAATCTAAACTATTGATCGAAAAAAATTCTAAACTAAGTTACCATAGAATGCTATATAATATATTTAAGTAGAAAATAAAGGTTCGTTTCTAATAATAAAAACTACCTTCATATATCAAATATTGATATAGGGTATTTTTATTTGGATGTACCTAATTTTTATTCTATTTATCTTTAGTAAATGACATACGTAATTTTTTTAATTAGTTTATATTTTAATCTAATTAAGCATACTATCATTCTCAATTTCAATCAGCTTCTCACTTCTATTCCAAACTTTTAATATTGTAGCCAGTTTTTTTTTTAAAATAAAATAAAATCGTGTACTAGCTAGACGATATATAACCATACTATTGAGTTCTTAATGAAATTGATGATTTATATATCTTGAATGTGAGGTGTGAAAAGCCTTTTTTTCAAGTTAGACTTCATTTTTACGAAAAAAAGGGTGGGATTAAAATCTATAATCAAAATCTAAAAGGTATTTTATTTATTTTATATCTTTACTTTCAATTGATATATTTTTATTAATTATTGAAAAATGTCAAGTCATTTTGATTATATTTTTACTTTCAATGTTTTTAAAAATTAGGAAAGTAACAAAATTTTACTTCCAGTAATTTCTCCATGAAATCTTTAAAAATTTCAACTATATTTCAAATCATGTGTGGTTTTTTATAATTATATTTGTAAAATGTATCTACAAAGAAAATTAAAACTATGTTATGTTTGTTATATTTATATATTTTTCTTGTAAAGAAAAGAGAAGCACTCGCCCAAAAAATTTAAAATGACTCCTAATATGAATCCGGTCGAGCGGTATACCTCTCTATTTTATCAAATTTGTAATGGTATTTTATTAAATTTTAAATATCTAATTTTTTATTTCAAAAAAAAATCTAATCACTAGATTTTTTACCGTTTAACTAAAGAAAATTTTAAAAAATTAAAATAAAATTAGATACTTCTGGTTTCAACAAGAGAACTACCTTTATTAGACCATTAAAATAGGACCATGTTAAGGGCGCCAAATTTTGATTATATAAAATATATTGAAAATAATGTGCTTTATTATTTTTGACTAAATTATAAAATTAGTCTTTTAAGTTTATTTTAGGTTTTAATTTGGTCTTTTATGTTTTATTTGTTTTGTTTTGGTCCTATACGTTTTATTTTAGTTTTCAATTTGGTACTTTCTGTCACTAAAAGTCAATTGTTCGTAGCTAGAATTTGGCTTTTAGCTACGGACAATTGGTTTTTAGTGACGGAAAGGACCAACTTATTGTAACTTTTAAAACGTAAGTGATCAAAACAAAATAAATAAAACGTAAAGGACAAAATTAAAATCTAAAATAAATATAGAAGAATAATTTTATAATTTAACTATTATTTTTTTTATAATCATTACAAATAAAACTTATGGACGATTTCTATTTTCTAATACGACTCTCCTGACAAAAGGAACCACTTTTCGGTTGGGCCAAGAGTCAAAGAATTGAAGGGAGGAACTAAACCAATAAATTTGTGTATTTTATTTGAAGTTTTTGGTTTTAAAAGGTTTGAAAGTCAAAATTTTGAGGTTACCGATGATGCCACTAATGCGCCATAAAAAGAAGAGAGATGATAATGGAATCCAATGCCTTTCATATTTGCTATGAGCTGCGGCTGCCGCTGCCACTCTGGCACGTACGAAACGGTCATCTGCTTCTGATATCATAGTGGCAACATATCTGTCTGGAATGTGGGTCTCAGCTTCGGTGACGTTTAGCCTGGTCACATCTTTAATCCACATAAACCGTTGATTTAATGCTAAATAAATTAAACGGTCAATATTTGCTAAGGGCAACCCGTTGGCAACATGTATTCCGAAAGAAAACATAATTATATTGAAATAAAAAATAAAAATGTACAAGTAGGTCCCAGTTGAAATCAGTGTACTATCAACTAGGGTTATTGAACAAAAAAATTGGTTGCTTCCATGGAATATATATATACGAACGCCTAAATAAAATTATTTTTGGCAACTTATATAATAGTTCAGGGAAGTTGAAGTTTCTGTATTGAAAATCAACATTTAGCATTTTTTTTATAAGCAAAATTAATAAAACTTTGTGTGTTTAATAAAATTCTACTACTTGTCAAAAAAAAAATCTACTAAGTATTTGCAAATGTTATTAATTAAAAATGAAAATTTTCAACGTATGATTTTTAGGGATGGCAATGGGAGTCCTCTGGACAGGGTATTATAATACCCGTTCTCATACCTGCGTTTCAAAAAATTGTCCATACCCAAGAGTGGCCGATCAAGAAAGTTTTTGCGGTGGGGGAAAGATTTTGTCGCTTATACTTTTTTATGCTCATTTTTTTAAAAAAAGAGTAAACACCCAAATTAGTACAAAAAAAACGGAGATTTATTTGCTCTCTGAGATATGAAAAGTATCAATTCGGTCCTCAAAAATCTCAAATATTGGACAAATTATTCATTTTAAGAAAAAATTTAGGGACACTTTAGTCTCCATCAATGACTAATTTAACCAACATTTAATATTTTTAAGGATAAAATTGATAACTTTCAGTTTTGAAGGACTAAATAAGTCTTCGTATTTTTTGTTAAAGATTATTTTACAAAAATTTGTCTTATGGGAGTAATTTCTATTTTTTATTGGGGCAAAAATTAAAATCATTAGGTATCTTCAAGTTAAAAAAATTCCTTATGGGGGGCAATTTCCCCCAACTCCATGTACATGGATCCGCCAGTACCCAGGCTCGTACTCGCGTGGGTAGTAACTTCAATACCCTTACCTATACCCTCCGGGTACTTAAGTACCCATACTCGCACTCATTATTCGCACTTTAGCTATAAAAAACAATAAATAACAAAAGAAACATTATAATAATTAAAAAACAACTCAAAAGACTTTTAAATCTACTTATAAAATATTACATAATCTAAAAAAACTATATAGCAATTAAATTTAGAAAACAAGTCATGTATAGGTTAAATAGATATGGAAAAACAGTAAATGAACTATCTGGCTTTAAAATTTTAGATTATTCATAATCTAAAAAAATTATATAAAATTATAATTATGTGTGTGTTGTGTGTGTATATGTAGGGGAGAAATGAAATTACACCAGTGTAATACTAGGTACTGTTACACCATTCAATAACTTTGTAACGAAAACCTGTATTACAAAACTTACTGTTGGATTGAAAGATACTATCACATAGATCATATCTACAAAAGTTTACATTAATCTAAAATTATTTGATATGTCATTGGGATGCATCAATATTAACGTTGTTTAATAAAGTGCATAAGACGTTGTTTAATATGTCACTGGGATGCATCGATGTTTACGAGTACCCAGCGCCCAGCGGGTCTGGGTCCAATTATTATGCCTAATGATTTTTGACAATAAGAGACAATAAGGGAGTTGTCTCAGCAACGCACAACAATCTTTCGGGGGTTTGTTTTATGGTTGTGAAAATTATTCTCAGAAATGTGAAGGTTGGAAATATGGAATCCCTTGTTAGAAAGTTCGAAAATTTACTCTCAAGTATAAAACATTCACGGGAATAAAATAATTGTCACTTTTCCGTGTTTTTATTTCTAAGGAAGGGGTGGGAAAAAAGATATTCCCGTAAAAGTGGGAATAAAATATTATGTAACTATATCTATACTCTACCCTTACAAATAATTCTCAAAAATATTAAAAGTATTAATCAAACACTTTTTCTAAAAATACCTGGGTGATGGGTCCTATCATTATTTTCCGAGAAACTTATTCTTCGAAAAAAAATTCACAACAAACGCCCCAACTTTATAACGTTATAATTATGGTCAGAAAAACTAAATGTTAGATTGGTTAGATGATTATCTAAGTAGAGGATTCTACCCTTTACATGAAATATAATTTGTTAGAATAATGTAATGAAACATCAAATTGGTCCCAGCAACTGTGTATTAAAATAGAAGAATTCAACAACTAATTTGTAAATTATTCCCAGCATAATATATAATTTTTTATAGCCAGCAAAATATATACTTAGTTTGCCGTATAGACGAAAGGGCGATACAGACTTACACAATTACAGTATTCAGGGTTGATTTGCTCGACACTACATGTTTAATAGAAGAAACTTAGAAACTTTTATTTAGACACATAAAGTAATTATAATATCTTTTGTGTATTATTGTGTAAATATTGAAAAACTGGACTGTATTTCTAATACCCTGTTTTTTTCAACTGGACCTTGATGGTCACATCTTTGCATGGGACCGGGCTAAACGTCACCCTTAGCTTCCACTTGGCGCCCACCTCAAACTGAAACGATATAGGAAATTTTCATCTCTTTTGTTATTCTAGAGTAAACAAAATTTACCAATTTTTTTTTCTTTTTTTTTTTTTATAAAAATATTTACCCATTTTTCCACTCTAACAAGTAAGGTACCCGTGCAAATACCGTACAAATGGGTCACTTTCATTTTTACGTATGTTTAAAATAAAACTTGTATATGAAATTAAATTTAATTAGAATCAAACATAGTTACATGCATTTACCGAGGAATTTTGGTAGTATACTTTTTTAAACACATTTTGTATAATTAATTTATTTTAAAAAATATATATTCTCAAAAAGTAATCAATTTACAAAAATTGAAACTTTTTATTGTGAATAATTGGTGCATCGTATACCATTTTTTTACGATTTGATTTGGTAGTTTTATTGATTTGATGGTAAACTCTTATGCAACAAATTTTATCCCCTTTCTCTGTCTAAAATCCTTTTCTCTTCTTTCCCCTCTTCCGTCGAGTTTCCCATAGTTGCTCGTCGAGCCTCCCTCGTAACAGAAACACAAAGAAACGAAGAATGGTGTCGCGCAGTATCAAAGGCTGCAACAGTACTAGATTTAAGACTTCTCTCCTTTTTCCGACGCTAATTCTACCATGGCTCCCATGGCAGCGACAATATTTGGACGTAGGTTTTGGCTTTGGCGGCTTGATCCCTGCATCCCTAAGCTCTGTGGTCGGTGTACCGACCGAAAAATCCGGAACGATTTATTAGAGTTTAATGGAGCCGCCACCAATAATTTATTTCATAGGGAAAATATTGGAAAAAACTTTTTTGAAGAAAAATGGTCCTTGAGACCAGATTTGGGTTCGTGAGTCGATTATGTGTAGGGAAGGTATTAGCACCCTATAACATCCTTTCGAAAAAGGTTACCTCTAATTAATTGTGTAAAATTTATTAACTTCTAAAAAAAATATTTATTTCCCTTTTATTTTAAAAAAAAAATTTAACCAAGATAAAAAAAAAAAGGACTTAATAAAAGTCGTTTATTTTTGCGCTTGTGAGAGTGGGCTCCTGCTCCTACGTATCTCGGTGCGATAGAGAAATCAAAGGCTACGTAGTTCTTGGTTAGAAAATGGTTGTGTGTTGGTTGATTTTAATTGTATATTTTTTGATGGAAAAAAGGTAGGTTTTGTAGGGACCAAACAAGAAGCAAACAAGAGTGGCCCTCACTAACAACCTTTTTTGTTTATAAAATTAACGGTGTTCGTAATGATCAAACGGGAAGCAATCTCGAGTGATCATTACTAGTAAAAAAAACTTAATTTTATTTTTAATAAAAAAAGATAGGTTTTCATGGGGACCAAACAAGAAGCAATCAAGAGTGGTCTTCATTAATAACCCATTTTTATTTAGAAAATTAAGATATTCGTAATGACTAAACGAGAAGCAATCTCGAGTAGTCATTACTAGTAAATTAATTTTCGTGATTTTTATCATGTGATTTTTCAAGGAAAATAGGGTTTCAAAACTTGTATGTGAAATTTGGTTGAGTGAAATTGTACTAGTTCGACTAATAAAAAAAGTGTTCATGTTTATTAAATAAATGATATAAAAAAAAGGTTTGGCAAATAAAAGAAACAAAAGGGGGAGGAAATAAGTGGGCTAAAGCCCAAGGAATAAAAAAACGATGGGATCAAAAATAAAAAGAATGAAGGGGCGTGAGAAAAAAAAAGATTAGAAATGGGCTGAACGCCAAAACAGAAAAAAAATAATAAAAAAAAATAAAAAAAGAGATAAAAGAGGAGGGGGATACGAAAACAGGGTCTCATATGAGAACCCTAAAACACTTGTTGCAGCCGCAGCCAATGAATGGAAAAAAAAGGGGAAAGCAAATCGTGGGTCGTGGGAGGAGAGGGAGAGTGAGAGAGAGAGAGAGAGAGAAGGATGGCGAGAGGGTGAGGGAGGTGGTGCGGCCGCCGTGCGCCAGGGCCGCGAGCAAGGGACATACGAGAGAGGGAGAAGGAATGGTGGGGGAGAGATTCGTGGAAGAGAGAAAAAATGAGAAAGGGAGAGAGGTGGTGGGAGAGGGAGAAAGAAGAGAAAATGGGAGGGGGAGACGCGGCGGCCGCGTCAAGAAGGAAAGGGCGAGGGGCACCGCGAGAGGAGAGGGAAGAAGGAGGGAGAGAGAGATCGTGGGAGAGGGTGAGGGAGGCAAACCTTCTTTTCTTCCCCCTTCTTCTTCTTCTTTCTTCTTTCTTCTTCTTTTTTCCCTGCTTCTTCTGTGTTTTTTTTTCCACTTCTGCTTCTTTTTTTTTTGCTTCTGGTTCTTCTCTTTTTTCTTGTTTTTTGCTTCTGTTTGTTGTTTTTTTACTTGGTGAATTAGGGCTTCAGTGTGGAGCCCCTAATTCTTTGATTGGTGGTAAAAACGTCCAGAATTCTCCCTCCTTCTTTGATGTTCTGTTGTTGCATTTATAGAGAAAATGGGCTCCAATAGGACAATGGTTGCTGACCCTTGTATTGGCTGTTTGCTGCAGGTATGGTTGGTGATGCAGAGCTGGGTGGTGCCTGCAAAGCTGCTTGGTTGGAGAAGAAATGGAAAGAAACAAAGGAACAAGAAGAAAGCATATTGGACTCATTCTCCAAATGCTTCTGCCGCCTGCCTCTGTTGCTATTGGTTGTTGTGGTCAGGGGTGCATGCAACGTTCCTGTTGCTTCGTGCTGTTTTGTTTTTTTTGCTTTTTTATTTTTTTTATTTTTCGTCCGCTTTGTTTCTTTGTGCAGGAGCCATGCTCCCTGTAATCTCCATTTTTTTTCATACGTTTTGTCTCTTTGTAATTTTTGTTTTTTTTTGTTTCTGTTTAATTCATTCAAACATTGATCTGTATATATTTTTTGATATGCAATGGACATTGGACATTGGTTATATCTTGGGCTTGCTTGACTATTTGCACCTCTTTTTTTTATTGCAATTGGGCTGAAATTAACCCAAAGGATTTAACAAAATGAACCCAAAATGTGTTGTTAAGAATAAAGTAAAAACAACAATAAAAATAAATTACAGGAGGTAGGTGGATAAAATTAGGGTATAACAGCTGCCCCTTTTTAGTTATATTTTATTAGAAAATGTGAATAACAAAGGTTTTCATATTTCCGTCATAAAATAGAAGTAAAGATAAAGATACTAATTTTGTCCCGAACCAGGATAGACAAGGGATCGGGTGAGGAATGACAGTGAAGGATTGACGCTTGGTGCGTTTATCGGAAAGCAATAAAGAAGGGTCACCGCTAGGTCGGGTACTGACGCAGTGGTAGGAAAGCAAAAATGAGGGATTAACGCTTGGCGCATTTATTGGAAAGCAATAAAGAAGGGTCACCGCCAAGTCGGGTACTGACGCGGTGATCGAAAAAGCAGTAATGAGTGATTAACGCTTGGCGCGTTTATCAGAAAACTATAAAGATGGGTCACCGCCAGGTCGGGTACTGACGCGGTGATCGGAAAGCAAATAATGAGGGTTCGACGTCAAATAAGGTATTGACGTGTCGATGGGAAGCAATAAAGAAGGATCACCGCCAGGTCGGGTACTGATACGGTGATCGGAAGGTTCGACGCCAAGTAGGGTATTGACGCGTCGATGGGAAACAATATAGAAGGATCAACATCAGGTCCGGAACTGATATGTTGGTCAAAAAACAATAATGAGGGACTACCGCCAGGTCGGGTACTGACGCAGTAATCTTAAAGCAATAAAAAAGGGTGATGCTTGGCGCGTTTATCAGAAAACTATAAAGAAGGATCTTCGCCAGGTCGGGTACTGACTCGGTGATCGGAAAGCAATAAAGAGTGAGCGATACTTGGCGTGTCGCTCAGAAAGCAAAAATAAAAGACCAATGCTCGGCACATTGTTTTGAAAACAATACTGAATGATCGATACTTGATGCATGGACCAAGCATAACAAAGCGGCTGGAAAGGTTGTGATATGAAGATGATGCATGAATAGATGACATGTGGTGCGTGTATGCAATGTGATTATTATTTTTACTGATTCCTCGTCCCGTATGATCTCTAGTGCTTAAAGATATGGGATGGACTGAGATTCATCGGATTTAGTCATGCTATGCTTCGATTGGGAGAGAGCGCGAGTTATCAATGCAGCGCTAGTTGCTTTTTAAAGGTAATCCCTTTGCCCTTTTTGAAACTTATTTGTTGAGATTTGGCGTTTCCTCGTGATTCTTAAGATGTATATAATAACCGTAATGTTTTCCCATATCATCACATGCTTCACAATTCAGTGCCTATTATCATAAAACAACATTTTGAAATACAAGAACGGAGGTGTTTGGTATTCAAAAGAAGAGTTATGTGTACAAGGACTAAAGTTACACAGACTTGAAAATACATCAAGAAAAATGCAGGAAGAAGAAAAAACAAAGAAAGACAATAACTAAGCAGATATTTTATAGTTTGTGTCTTCGTAGGAACAAATGCCAGCTTCCCATATCCATAACTTTGAGTACTCATTACTCTACTACAGAACTGCCCCAGTTGGTAAGAGCCCCTTGATGCACTAGCCTTCTTCAATATCCGATTTTAGACCCTAACTTCTGCTTGGATTGCTCTTTCAAGTTTTCAATCCAACGGGTCGCTCTAATTTTTGCCTAGGTCGCCCTTTCAGGTTTTCAACCTAGCGAGCCCACTTTTGCTTTGTTTTTATATGATTTTCCTTTTTTAGGCATAATATTTTTTGACTGCATCAGAGTTTACTGGGAGCGGAAGATCTTCACCATCCATCCTTGTGAGGATTAAGGCTCCTCCAGAAAAACTTTTTTCACAACATACGGGCCTTCATAATTCGGAGTCCATTTTCCACGGGAATCCTTTTGGATGGGCAAAATCTTCTTGAGCACTAGGTCTCCTTCTTGAAATTCCTGAGGGCGAACTTTCTTTTCGTAAGCCCTCTTCATCCTGTGCTGATATAGCTGTCCATGACATAAGGCCATCACTCTCTTTTCTTCAATGAGATTCAATTGATCCAGCCGAGCCTGAACCCATTCTGCCTCTTCTAGTTTTGTCTCCATCAATACCCTTAACGAGGGAATCTCGACTTCAATGGGAAGCACTGCTTGCATTCCATACACCAGTGAGAAAGGGGTTGCCCTGTTGAGGTGCGAACCGAAGTTCGATAACCGTGCAAGGCAAAAGGGAGCATTTCGTGCCAGTCTTTAAATGTTACAACCATCTTCTGGACAATCTTCTTGATGTTCTTATTCGCAGCTTCAACTGCCCCATTTATCTTTGGGCGGTACGGTGAGGAATTATGATGTTGGATCTTGAAGTCATTACACAGCTCCTTCATCATCTTGTTGTTCAAATTAGTCCCATTATCAGTGATGATCTTATTTGGCAAATCATAGCGGCAGATCAAATCTCTCTTGATGAATTTGACAACCACGTTTTTTGTCACACTCACATGTGAAGCCGCTTCAACCCATTTAGTGAAATAGTCGATTGCGACAAGAATGAAGCGATATCCATTTGATGCCTTAGGTTCAATGGGTCCAATGACATCCAATCCCCACATTGAGAAAGGCCATGGTGCTGTTAAGATGTCCAAAGAGACTGGTGGCACCTGGATGTTATCGGCGTAAATCTGACATTTATGGCATTTCTTCACATAACTGAAACAATCAGTCTCCATAGACAACAATAGTAGCCAGCCCTCAAGATTTTTCTTGCCATTGCATGCCCATTTGCGTGAGTCCCAAAGGAACCTTCATGAACCTCTCGCATAATCTTTTCCGCCTCAGTCTTATCAACACACCTGAGAAGTACCATGTCATGGTTTCTCTTATAAAGCACTTCGCCGTTTAGAAAAAATCCCATCACCAACCGCCTTAATGCCCTTTTATCATTCTCTGAGACATTAGGAGGATATTCTCTACTTGTGATGTATCGTTTGATGTCGTAATACCAGGGTTTACCATCAGGCTCTCCTTCTATTGCTAGGCAGTGTGCTGGCCGGTCGTGATTCTGTATTTTTATGAGCGGTAAGTTCTCCCTGTTACTGATTTTGAACATTGATGACAGAGTAACTAAGGCGTCAGCTAGCTGATTATCTTCACGCGGAATGTGATGGAAGGTGACTTCATCAAACTGCTCCATCAATTCTTTGATATGATCATGGTAAGGAACTAATTTGGAATCCCTCGTTTCCCATTCACCTTTTAACTGATGGATAACCAAAGCCGAGTCTCCATATACTTCAAGAATTTTGACCTTCGATTCAATGGCCGCCTGAATGCCCATGGCACATGCCTCGTACTCTGTCATATTGTTTGTACAATCGAAACACAATCTCGCAGTAAATGGAATGAAATGACCTTCTGGGGAAATCAGCACAGCTCCAATCCCATGTCCCAATGCATTAGAAGCACCATCAAACAACAAGATCCATTTTTCATCGTCAGGGGTTTCTTTTCCTTCAAATAGAGCCATTATGTCTTCGTCTGGGAAATCACACTGTATTGATTGATAGTCTTCCACAGGTTGATGAGCTAAGTATTTAGCTAAGGTACTGCCTTTAATTGCCTTTTGGGTGACATACACAATATCATACTCAGATAACAACATTTGCCAACGAACAATTCTTCCTGTGAGAGCAGGCTTTTCAAAAATATACTTGATCGGATCCATTTTGGACACCAAACAAGTTGTATGGGATAGCATATATTGTCTCAAATGATGTGCGGCCCAGGCTAACGCGCAACATGTTCGTTCTAACAATGAATACCTCGTCTCGCAGCTAGTGAATTTCTTGCTCAAGTAGTAAATGGCATGTTCCTTCTTACCAGATTCATCATGTTGTCCTAGCACACAACCCATTGATTCGTCCAATGCTGTTAAGTACATGATGAGGGGTCTCCCTGGCACAGGGGGTACCAAAACCGGTGGATCTTGTAAGTACTGTTTGATTTTCTCAAAAGCTTTCTGGCAATTGTCGTTCCATTTGGTTTCCTGATTCTTACACAGCAACTTGAAAATTGGCTCACAAGTAGCAGTTAGCTGGGATATAAACCTGGCGATGTAGTTCAATCTTCCTAGGAATCCATGAACTTCTTTATCGGTGCAAGGAGTCGGCATTTCTAGGATTGCTTTTACTTTGGCCGGATCAACTTCTATTCCTTTCTGGCTGACTATAAACCCCAGGAGCTTGCCTGACCTTACACCAAAGCTACACTTAGCCGGGTTTAACCGAAGTTTATACTTCCTCAGTCGCTCAAAAAGCTTTTGTAGGTTAATAACATGATCTTCCTCTGTTTTGGACTTTATAATCATGTCATCCACATAGACCTCTATCTCTTTGTGCATTATGTCATGGAACAAAGCCACCATTGCCCTTTGATATGTTGCCCCAACATTTCTTAATCCAAATGGCATTACTTTGTAACAGAAGGTTCCCCATAAAGTGATAAATGTGGTTTTTTCCATATCTTCGGGAGCCATCTTGATTTGATTATAGCCAGAATATCCATCCATGAAAGAGAAGACAGAGTGTTGAGCTGTGCTATCTACCAAGACATCAATATGTGGCAAAGGGAAGTCATCCTTAGGGCTGGCCCTGTTTAGATCTCTATAGTCAACACACATTCGGACCTTTCCATCTTTCTTTGGGACTGAGACAATATTAGCCACCCATTGAGGGTATTTTGCTACAGCCAGAAAACCGGCGTCGAACTATTTTTTTTACCTCATCTCTAATCTTGAGTGACATCTCCGGCTTCATCCTTCTCAACTTCTGCTTGACTGGTGGGCACTTGGGTTTTAATGGCAATTTGTGCTCGACTATGCTATTATATAATCCAGGCATATCTCGGTACGTCCACGCGAAAACATCCGCATATTCAAATAGGAGTTTAACCAATTTTTCTCGCTCACTGCTTTTCATTGTGGTGCCAATCTTAACTTCTTTCTTGTCATTTTCAGTGCCCAGATTGATTGTTTCAGTTTCTTCCTCGTGGGGTTGAATCACTTTAGCTTCTTGCTCCACCAACCTCATTAATTCAGGAGGGGTATCCCAATTATCCTCATTATCTTCCTCAGTATGATTAATGGGGTATTCAAAATTATAGTATGAGTTACTGGCATCGTTATTTTCAAAGACAATATTTTTGGATCTGCATTAGTTAAAAAAAATGACGAAATGAAAAGCGGAAAGAGATGAAGAGAGATGGAAACGATGGAAAAGGAAAGAAAAGAGAAATGATTGGAAAATTCAAAGTGCATTTTATTGATAATGGTACTGAAATAAAACATGTGCGCCCTTTTGACAATAAATTATTCTAAAGCCTTGGGCAGAGCAATAGAATTTGCATTACATAATTACTTTGAATCAAAGATCACGGGAAACTCAACGATCTCCCAATTTCCAAGTTCTTCATTCGGCGAGCAAGGGTGGACGAGGTTGACATTGTCGTTTTCTGCACCGCGATCGTCCTTGATAGCTGCTATCTGATTCGGATTCAATATTCTGCACTCAAAGCTTTGGTGATGTCACAGATGGGGATACTCTCATCTTTTGGCTCCTCGCCTTCCAGTCTAGCTATCCTCTTTTATTTTCTTTCTTTGGCAATTCTCTTTTGTCAAACCTATTAGGTTCAGATCCCAACCCATATCTGCTTTACATTATCCTGGAAATTCTACCAAAGATCACGATCCCTTGTTCATATCTTCCCAATCCACATCCTACTGATACCCTCCTTTCATCATAACTTTAGCGATCATCATGGAGGTTTGAGACAACTTTGGTTTCTTCATTAGGACTCCTTCTCATGAAGGTGGCATTCGCAATCTCTAACGTTTGAAAAGACGTCTCAAGAGCTTCTTACGTAGCCTCAATATAGCGCGTGGAGGATGGCTTGCTTACTAGCATCTCTTCTTCACCAGACAAATACCAACTTATTATCCATTGAAAATTTCAGCTTTTGGTGTAAGGTTGAAGGCACAACTCGGTGAATGGATCCATGGTCTTCCAAGGAGGCGTTTGTATCTTTGATACGATTTCCATCACCTGAAAGACTACCTCGAATGTGCGAGGGCCGACTTGTATAGGTAGCTCGATTTCTCCAATAACCTCTTCTAGACCCATCGAAGGCTCTTACCACCATGGTAATCGGGCTTCATATATGATCCGTCAATGCACAACTTTGCCAAGGTAGATTTTGGCATAACATTTAGAGATGACCCATTATCGACGAGTACCCTAGCAAGGATATAGTCTCCACACTTCACAGAGATGTGCAATGCTTTGTTATGCCCCATTCCTTCAACTGGAATTTCTTCATCAGTGAAGGTAAGGTAATTACTAGCAACAATATTACCCACAATCCCATCGAATTGGTTCACCGTGATGTCATGGGTGACATGAGCTTCATTTAGCACTTTCATCAATGATTCCCTATGGCGCTCAGAATTCAGCAGCAGTGATAACACGGATATTTTTGCAGGAGTATGATTCAACTGATCCACCACCTTGTATTCACTCTGCTTCATAAATTTCAGGATTTCACAAACCTCTTCTTCAGACACTACTTTCTTGTTTTCTTCTGTTTTCTTTACCTTATTACCCATACCCTTATCAATGGACTCCTCTTCTTTATCCTTTCCCTTACGAGCTTTGTCCATGGGTCCGATAGGGGTATAAATTCGTCCACTTCGGGTCATCCCACCGATTCCTGAGATGTTAGTGATAGCAGGATTGTCAGATCCAGTTACCGCTTTTAACTGTTCATCTCCTAAATTGTCCACAAAGACCTTCATATTGTAATCCCATGGCACTGCATTAACGTTCTTGAAAGGGAAAGGAGTTGGTACATGAATAGTTATCGGTTTAGGTACGCCTCGGACTGGCTTTAGATTTCCCTTGTTGTAGCAAATCTCCAATGGTTTTGGGAAAGTCATGTTTTTATCCTCACTTGACTGAAGGGTTAGTATGCTTTCATCTTTCTTCACACAATCTACCTGTATCAAGTGTCTGTCTAACAATTCTTGGAGAATTTGCCTGAATTCCTCGCATTCCTCTATGCAATGATTGTCATCAGGATGCAAGCTACACAAGTCCCTCTCATCGTATTTCATCCCAATTATACCGAACTTGCAGAGTTTGGCATAAATGACCCTTAAGGGAGTACGAATATCCTCCACTTTCATTATCAGGGGCTGATTCCTAAATTCTTCAATAATGGCTTGACTGCTGAACCTCCATGACCTGGAAGGGGATTATTACCCACATTAGGGCCATCCTCCTTAAAACTCAACAATTTGGCATTGATCAGATCTTGAACCACGTACTTCAAAGCCTTGCAATTTTCAGTTGTGTGACCTACTGCCCCTGCATGAAACTCACACTTGGCATTTGGGTCATACCCTCTTGGAAAGGGAGGCTGAAGTGGTTTCATTGAGCGTGGAGAGACCAAGGAGTTGTTGATGAGGTGCTGGAACAAATCCGTATAGGTCATGGGAATAGGATCAAATTGGATTGCTTTCTTTTCTTGGTCATTTGGTTGTTTCTGGTTTTGGTTCGGTTGGGTGGGAGCAATTGGCTGTGCTTGTGTTTGGATGGGGGAAGGTGGTCGAAAGGGCATCATTGGTTGGTTTGGCCGGGGGGTAGGATTATGAGAGGCGGCAGCAATGTATGGAGGTGGGAAGTAGGGGTATGGAAAAGGATGTGAAAAATTGGTAAAGAATTGGGGTGGTTTTCCTTGTGTTTATCCTCCCGGGCTCGTTATTATAGCATTGGTTTCCCCTTCTTTCTTCTTTACGAAGTTAGTCGGGGGTCTCTTGATATTATTAGTTCCAGCAAAACTTTGGGCAATCTTTCCATTCCTCATTCCTCCTTCAACTCTTTCCCCTACGATGACCATATCTGAAAAGTTTGATGATACACTTCCGATCATTTTGTCATAAAAGGGTGATTGAAGAGTATCCATAAACATGGCCACCATTTCTTTTTCAATCAGAGGCGGTTCCACTTGGGCTGCCAGTCCTCTCCATCGTTGGGCATATTCCTTGAAAGTCTCATTGTCTCTTTTTGCCATGTTTTGCAACTGCATTCTATCAGGAGTCATATCAATGTTATACTTATACTGCTTCAAAAAGGCATCTGCCAAATCTTTCCAACAGCGAATATGAGATCGCTCAAGGTGTGTATACCAACTCGACGCTGCCCCCGTTAAACTATCCTGGAAGAAGTGAATCAGAAGTTTGTCATCATGTGCATAGGACGCCATCTTCCTACAGTACATGGTCAAGTGGCTTTTCGGGCAAGTTGTCCCTTTATACTTGTCAAAGTCTGGCACCTTGAACTTCGGTGGTACAACCACATCCGGTACGAGACAAAGATCTGAAGCGATACTTGAACCGAGATAACTTACTCATTCTACAGCTCTTAGCCTATCTTCGAGGATTTGCAACTTCGTATCAGACCACTGATTCCCAACTGGGATGCTCAGATTGGGTCCCCCCATAGCTGGAGACCAGGAAATGCGGTTAGTCTGGGGATTCAATGGATTTCCTTGAATATAATAGGGGTAACCAAATGGTCGGGGATTCACCACGGGGGCCACTACGGGTGTACTGACTCCTTGAGTATTCCCGAGATGGGATGGTGCATAACCAGGTGGAAAGGTGTATGTCATGAAGCCAGGAGTTGAGCTTTGAACTGGTATGGTTTCGGTACCGGAGCCGGATCCTTGGGCTACATCTTGCACAACAAGTGCTTGGGAATCAGTTTCTGCAGAGTTATTGTTAGCACCTGGCGGTGTGTAACCGGGCGGGAGACCAAATAGTGGGAACTGTTGTGCCTGTGGGCCTTGGGGGTTATGGTTTGCAGTATCATCATTGGCCATAGGTGGCGTGTAACCAGGCGGGAGTCCGTAAAGTGGAAACTGTGGTACTTGATTATGAGGGTTGTTAACTGGTGAGCGTGTAGGACTCTGCGGGTAAATTGCAAAAGGTACCATCATCCCTTGAGTATTGAGACCATATTGCAACTGCATAGGACCGAAGTCAGGTGGGTGGGCAGGTGTAGCTTGACTTTCATCATTCACTGCTGGAGATACCCCATCTGCAGCCTTGTCCTTGTTTAGGGATTGCAGAAGCTCCAAAACTTTGCTCATCTGTTCCTTCAGCTGGTTGACGTCCTCTTTCATCTCTTGGTCATCCATGATCCTTGATTGAAAGCGAGTTCGATAAGGGTGTCGAGGAACCAGTTTGTTTGATTATTTTCTGAGTGATTAAAAAAAATGATATGACTATGTAAGAGAAAAGAAAAAAAATGAATGAATGGATGTGGATGTATGAGTCTATTCATTTTGTACCAGGGAACCATAGGCCTCATTGCTTTGTTGTAATTATCTGTTTATTATTATTGTTATTATTATTATTTTTTTAAAAAGCATTAAGTAATTTGGAGAAAAAAATGGGATCAATAAGCAAAGTGACAAATCCTTTATTGATGAGAAAGACAAATAGTACAATTCATTCAAACTAAAGTCTCGTCAATTAGCTGTCCTTTTTTTCTTCTTAATAGGACAACCAGTCTTTTATCTCAACTCTTCTATCAAACTTTTACAAAATTCAATAAACTTGTAAACATTGACTGGAGTTTTTAGTGGGTGCATCGCCGCATCAGCCTCCTCTAGACGCCTTGGGATATCTATGATTGCTTGATTGGCCAAACTTGCCAACTTTGAAAAACAGTCCCTCCAATGCATGCCTTCATTCCTCAGTTCATTAAAGAGCGCTTGATTTTCTATCTGACTGACCAGTTTTGTAAAACGATTCTCCCAATACGTGCTTTCATTTTTTAGGTCGTCATAGATCTTCTCTTGATATTCAATATAGTTCCGCAACTCATTTGCATCCTCTTGTTCTTTTTTCAGCGCATCTTGATATTTCACAAGCATCTCTTCTATTTCTTCCTTGTATTGCCTCTCCTTTTGGGCTCGGTTCTCATACCCAGCTACCACCTTCTCAAGATGTTGCTTTAAACCTTCAAGCTCCTCTTGCAAATTCTTTTCGATAACCGAGGATTTTTTCCACAATCCTTTCCATATATAGGCGTTTTCTATAGCCTTATCGCTCTCTTGATTACGTAGCTCTAGCTCTTCATTTGCCCCCCTCAGACAAAGTTGCACCTCATGCTTACTCTTTTCCTCTACTTTTGCCCTTTTGTTGCTTCTCTCGATGAACTTCCCTTTTAGGATATTTTCCGACTGCAAGTACTTGTTCTCTTGAAGTGCCTTTTCTAACCTTGCTTGTAATTCTTCCTTTTCTTCATTTGATTTTGACAATGCCACTTTAAGCTCTTCCATCTCTTTACTCGTAATAGGGATAGATTCCGGTGCTTCTGGTTCCGGCGGGGGTGTACCATGGAACGGCAATTTGATTTCTCGAACCCTACTTTCGATCCATTGGTGGTAACTATCCGTAGCACCAATGCTTCTTTTTCTGAGAACTTTCCTTTTCCGAATGACTTGGTCCCAAGCATGTCGGACTTTTCTAAGCATTCCGCCATTTCCTTGATCGAACTCATATACCACAAAGGGGGTCGTCATCTGATCTGACGGTGGATTCATCATAGGATAACCAAGTTGTCTTAGCAGCAGAGAAGGATTATAGTTAATACATCCTCTTGTTCCTATAAGTGGAAAATTAGGGAAATTCCCACACTGATAGATCATTTCATGTATATCCAACCACCCTGGGTACCATCGGACTGTCTTTTCATCAAGATCTGCCAGAGTTACAGCCCACCGATCTCCATCTCTGACCCCTACATCACATGTGTTGAAGTCTATAAAGGGACATGATATTTTCCTATTTTCGAATACGTGGGTGACAAGCCACACATAGAGAGTGGATAAGCAGCATGATAGTTTCTTCCCTTTTTTTTCATGACAATGAGTGAGGGCACAATAAGTATCCGCAAGAAGGGCTGACATTGGGCTCTCTTTCCCTTTTTTAAAGGCTAGGAACACATCAATCGAGGCCAATTCTATATAGCCATCAATGCGTGGAAATAACATGATTCCAAAAATTGTAAGAGCCAACACTTCCATGAAAGACGCCCAATCTTGAACACTAGCCAAATGCCTCATCTTTTCTTCAAAAAACTCTAGCGGAAACCCTTCGACACCATTTCGGTTTAGCTTTCTTTTCTTTAATTCATCCTCCTTATCTTTCAGAATTATAGCAACCTCTTGCAGGAGATTAAAATCTCGGGTGCGTTGGTAGGGCTTCATGTTTTCGGTCGAGTATCCTAAAATCCGAGCAAATTCTTCCAGTGTGGGAGCCATTTGGAAATTCTTGAAAGTGAAGCACCTCATGGGAGAATCATAGAATTGGATAAGTGCAGAAATGGCATTTACTTGCACATCCATCTCTAGCAACTTGAGAATATTCCCATACTTTCCAATGAAGGTTATACGCTGAATGCTCGTCGTCATTAAATTGGCACACTTATTCAGGCTTTCCACTTCAGGCTTTTTTATTCTCGGATGTATGTGCTTCTTCAAAGGGGCAGTTTCACCGCTTGATCCCATATTATCTCACAAAATACTTGCAGCCAAACTTTGAGTTCCTATGCTTCCCTGGCACCTAAAATGAAATGAGAATGAATGGCATTTTTTTTAAAAAAATTCAACATGTTTTTTTGGAAGTATGAATGCATGAAGATATAATGTTGAGTGATGATGATGACTATTCATGTAGCATGCACAAAGATATGTGATTTAGTAGACTCTTTTTATGCATGGACATGATATAACAGATTTTTGGTGGAATAACAAAAATGATATGATGCCCTGATGCGTTCGAAATAGCATATAGTTTAGTGTTAGTTTTGCATCGCATCTTAGTCATTTTAATCATTTTTATCCATGTTATTTATGCATTTGGCTTGATTTGAATAACACACTTGGTTTTGGTTCAATTGTGCTTAAAGGAAGGTATTTGTCCTAGGAAAAAGGAGAAAAATCACTTGGAATAAGTTGGGGTAATTTGTGCTACAAGTTGATAATGTAATACTGTCTCAGCCTGACACTTGTTCAATATTTTAATCATATCTGGAGTTTTAGGTGTCCAAATGAGATGAAACCGGTGCCATTGGAAAGCTAAGATCCATAGCTTCAACTTTCATGAAGACACCTTGAGCTAATTCGGACGTTAAAGAGGTGAAAAATACAAAACAACATGAAGCACGGCCTAGCCGTGTCAGGAAGCACGGCCGTGTTGCGACAGCACCTAAACAGTGCGAGAAACAGAATGAAGCACGGCCTAGCCGTGCCTCACGCCACGGCCGTGCTACGACAGCACCCTGGACGCAGAATTTTACGTTTTTACATGTTTTGGACCTGTTTTTTACTCCTTTTCACCCTAGACTATAAATAGACACTTTAGAGACTTGTCTAGGGTTCGAACTTTGTTATTTGGAGGCACAGTGGAGGATTGGGGACGATCTCTTCATTAATTCTCATGAATTTCTGGTTTGGCTTTTCTTTCTCTATGAGTAACTAAGCTTTTTAGACTAGGGTTAGATGAATCTTGATGAAACTTTTATGTAGTTAATTCTATTATATTAAAGCAAGTTTATTTCATTTCAATTGAGCTTTCAATTCTCTGCACTTAATGCTTTTCGATACTTGGCCGCTATTGAATCGATTGGGGTTTTTCATGATGATTGGGAAATTGGGTGAAGAACTTGAACTGAGATTGTTAGCCATAGTCATGATGAGTATAGGAATATAACTTTGTGATTATGTGTTCTTATAAATCACTATTCTTAATGCTTAACCTAACTATAAATCACCTAAGGGATTGGGGGTTTTAGTTAGAGTAAAGGGTTTATGAGGCAAGGGATTGTTCTTAAACTAATTTAGTTGATTCGAACTTCTATTTGTATGAAATAACTTGCGTTGGTTGTAGATTAAATGCATGAGAGTGGATACAAGAGGATTCAAACCCCTTTTATTAAGGACGACTTCCACCGCAATAGGTTAGGACTTCCTTATTATAGATTTAGATGATTCTTTCCATGGGTCAGGTACTTGCCCCCCCATGCCAGTTTTGTTCTCCTTTTTGATATTTTTAATAAAATTTTTGGCGTGCTGCAGATGATTGGTAGGCTCAAGGGTGCCAACATAGTTGGGATTCTTGAGTCATACAGTGATGCCATTGCATGTCAATTTTAATTAAAAAAAAAGAGGATTCAAACCCCTAGTCGTTTTTATACCATTTAATTACAAATAGTTGTTATTGTTATTTTCAGTTGTTACGAATCTACTTATTTCCAAATACCACTATTCGGTTCTCGTTCAAAATAGTTACGAACTTTGTTTAGTTGAATAATCAATCGCAATTCCTGTGGAGACGATCTTACTTATCACTTTATTACTTGTGCGATTCGGTACACTGCCGAAATCACCAACATGCCCCTTGTGTCTTAAATGGGTTAAACCTAAAATTAGAGATTTTCTAGCCTAAGGGGTCTATAGTCTTATATTGAGTGATAGATCTCATGGTGGCTCTAGTCACTTTCTCACAAAAGGCCTCTAGAGCTAAAGACTCCTCCTGAATATTAACCACAACGATAGATAACTATCCGGTGCGGAATACTCAGTGGGAGCACACTCTAGATGAAGTTCTCGCAATAGCCAGAAGGAAAGCAAATTCCGATTGACTATCACCGAACCTCCACTCAACTTAAGCTTTGCTCTGACCCGGCTATAGGGCCTTACTCACATGTGTGTGCTAACGTGCAGGTGCGGTGTGTGAGAGGGGCAACACCCTAACACTACCCAAGCTGCAAAACAAATGAAATATACAAAATATGGTCTTCTATCCTAAGGTTCAATATATGCATAATATTCACAACAAATATTCACAAAAGAACAATAAATAAATAAATAAATGAATAAATAAATAAATAAACAAATGAATAAGTAAATAAATAAATAAAAACAAGGGAAATTAAACATAAGAGTTAACTATTTACCACAATCAGTTATTTAGGCTTGACTCTCTAAATATCCCAAGTGGAGTCGCCAGCTGTAGCGACCGAAAAATCCGGAGGGATTTATTCGAGTTTAATGGAGCCGCCACCAATAATTTATTTCATAGGAAAAATATTGAAAAAAAACCTTTTTTTGAAGAAAAATGGTCCTTGAGACCAGATTTGGGTTCGGGAGTCGATTATGTGTAGGGAAGGTATTAGCACCCTATAACATCCTTTCGAAAAAGGTTACCTCTAATTAATTGTACAAAATTTATTAACTTCTAAAAAAAATATTTATTTCCCTTTTATTTAAAAAAAAATTAACAAAGATAAAAAAAAGAGGACTTAATAAAAGTCGTTTATTTTTGCGCTTGACAGGAGTGGGCTCCTGCTCCTACGTATCTCCGGGTGCAGTGGAGAAATCAAAGGCTACGTAGTTCTTGGGTAGAAAATGGTTGTGTGTTGGTTGATTTTAATTGTATATTTTTTGATGGAAAAAAGGTAGGTTTTGTAGGGACCAAACAAGAAGTAAACAAGAGTGGCCCTCACTAACAACCTTTTTTGTTTTTAAAATTAACGGTGTTCGTAATGATCAAACGGGAAGCAATCTCAAGTGATCATTACTAGTAAAAAACTTAATTTTATTTTTAATAAAAAAAGATAGGTTTTCATGGGGACCAAACAAGAAGCAATCAAGAGTTGTCTTCATTAATAACCCATTTTTATTTAGAAAATTAAGATATTTGTAATGACTAAACGAGAAGCAATCTCGAGTAGTCATTACTAGTAAATTAATTTTCGTGATTTTTATCATGTGATTTTTCAAGAAAAATAGGGTTTCAAAACTTGTATGTGAAATTTGGTTGAGTGAAATTGTACTAGTTTGACTAGTAAAAAAAAGTGTTCATATTTATTAAATAAATGATATAAAAAAAAGTTTGGCAAATAAAAGAAACAAAAGGGGGAGGAAATAAGTGGGCTAAAGCCCAAGGAATAAAAAAACGATGGGATCAAAAATAAAAAGAATGAAGGGGCGTGAGAAAAAAAGAAAAAAAAAAGATTAGAAATGGGCTGAACGCCAAAACGGACAAAAAAAAAATAAAAAAATAAAAAGAGATAAAAGAGGAGGGGGATACGAAAACAGGGTCTTATATGAGAACCCTAAAACACTTGTTGCAGCCGCAACCAATGAATGGAAAAAAAAGGGGAAAGCAAATCGTGGGTCGTGGGAGGAGAGGGAGAGAGAGAAGGATGGCGGGAGGGTGAGGGAGGTGGTGCGGCCGCTGCGCGCCAGTCCTTGGTCGCGCGCGGCCGCTAGCAAGGGACATACGAGAAAGGGAGAAGGAATGGTGGGGGAGAGATTCGTGGAGGAGAGAAAAAATGAGAAAGGGAGAGAGAGTGGTGGGAGAGGGAGAAAGAAGAGAAAAGGGGAGGGGGAGACGCGGCCGCCGCGCGCCAGCTCTTGGCCGCGCGCGGCTGCCGTCAAGAAGGAAAGGGCGAGGGGCACCGCGAGAGGAGAGGGAAGAAGGAGGGAGAGAGAGATCGTAGGAGAGGGTGAGGGAGGCAAACCTTCTTTTCTTCCTCCTTCTTCTTCTTCTTTCTTCTTTCTTCTTCTTTTTTCCCTGCTTCTTCTGCGTTTTTTTTATACTTCTGCTTCTTTTTTTTTTTTGCTTCTGGTTCTTCTCTTTTTTCTTGTTTTTTGCTTCTGTTTGTTGTTTTTTTACTTGGTGAATTAGGGCTTCAGTGTGGAGCCTCTAATTCTTTGATTGGTGGTAAAAAGTCCAGAATTCTCCCCCCTTCTTTGCTGTTCTGTTGTTGCATTTATAGAGCAAATGGGCTCCAATAGGACAATGGTTGTTGAACCTTGTATTGGCTGTTTGCTGCAGGTATGGTTGGTGATGCAGAGCTGGGTGGTGCCTGCAAAGCTGCTTGGTTGGAGAAGAAATGGAAAGAAACAAAGGAACAAGAAGAAAGCATATTGGACCCATTCTCCAAATGCTTCTGCCCCCTGCCTCTGTTGTTGTTGGTTGTTGTGGTCAGGGGTGCATGCAACGTTCCTGTTGCTTCGTGCTGTTTTGTTTTTTTTTGTTTTTTTTGTTTTTTTTTTATTTTTTCGTCCGCTTTGTTTCTTTGTGCAGGAGCCATGCTCCATGCAATCTCCATTTTTTTTCATACGTTTTGTCTCTTTGTAATTTTTGTTTTTTTTTTGTTTCTGTTTAATTCATTTAAACATTGGTCTGTATATATTTTTTGATATGTAATGGACATTGGACATTGGTTATATCTTGAGCTTGCTTGACTATTTGCACCTCTTTTTTTTATTGCAATTGGGCTGAAATTAGCCCAAAGGATTTAACAAAATGAACCCAAAATGTGTTGTTAAGAATAAAGTAAAAACAACAATAAAAATAAATTACAGGAGGTAGGTGGACAAAATTAGGGTATAACAATCGGGATATCCGAGAGGATCTTCTACCGAGATGTCGAAAGAATAGTATAATCCTCATATTTTCCGGTCAGGGGTCAGTTGCCCACAGAAGGAAAACTTTTGTCATTCTTCTGATGATTTTTTCCTTCATTCTGGGCGCCACGACCCTTTAACTTGATAGCCTTCATCTCATCCTCCTAGTTGATAAATTTTTCAGACTTTTCAAGAAATTCTTTCATTGTTCTTGCTCGTTTCATGGTTAAGGAGGTGTGGAAAGGAGTCCCAGTGAGAAGTCCATCTTTAAGCAGGTGGAGTTCTACCCCAGGAAGTAAATCTTGAACCTCCATGGCTTCTTTGGTGAATTTGGAGATGTAATCTCGTAGGGATTCATTCCTTTTTCCATTTGATGGCTACTAATGTCGCTTCTGACTATGGCTGGATCCCGATGGTTGTGACGTGCATGAGGAAGCACTTCTTTAGACCATTCCAAGAAAAAATGGATCTTGGAGGGAGCAATTGAAACCATTTGAGAGCATTCTTCTTCAAAGACAGAGGAAAGGTTCTGCAGAGGATCAGGCTGTTTGCCTCTTTGTACGACAACAAAGACCCAAATGAATGCCCAGGGAAACACATGAAGATAGTTGAATTGTGTTTTTATTTTTTTTTCTCAAAGCCTATTTTAAAACACGCTAATCAAAACATACATTGTTTGTTGTGCTTGTTATGTGTTTTAATAGTGCGAACGCACTAAGTCAATTAGATGCAAACTCAACCTTAACATCTAAAGGTTTTGTAAAAACTTAACACTAGAAATAAATAAATGTTTCTACATGAAAATAAGTTATAAAGGCCTTACTAGTATACTTAAAAGATCATTAAGTGTAAGAGTAACTTACTGACTACAATCAGACGCAAGATTGCTTGACGTTAGGAGGTTTTAAAACATTTGTTCAGTTAAGTTAAAAACAGTTTAAGTTAAAGATTCTTCCCTAAGAAAAAAGATATAAAACAACGACAATATAAAGAGAATATAGAAGAGAGAATGACATAGAGTATTATTATACTAGTTCAATATCAACCTGATAGCTACATCTAGTTCTTTCAACCTTGAAGAATTTTCACTATAACCGACCTCGATTACAGACTTGTGTGTATCTATTGCCAATTTGGCTATGCAACACAACATCTTAGACTGACGCAAAACCTATGCGTCACTAAAGAAAACAGTCTATTCTAGACTAATCCTTATGAGTACCTACTAGCCAAACTGGTTGTACTACACAACTTCTTATAGAATCATAAGATCCTTGGGCCTTTTCAGAATGGGCTAACTTGGCTATCCTCGTATGTAACTTCTGCCGACCTGGCTATACACACAAGTATCTTACTCATCACACAATAGACTCAGATGCTTCTAAGGCAACGTCCTTTCGTAAAAAAAGGTGTTTAACATTGCTTCTTTCAAGATTGAAAGGGTAATTAGACCAGGCACAGTAAGCTATCACTAGAGAGGATATTACATTAAGTTCTGGTGTTTTCTCTCAGCTCTAATTCTAAAGGATATTACAATTTCACTCATGTTGAGGTGATAAGAATTGGGCAGAGTTTCTGCACTCTCTCACCCATTTACCACCATTTTCTTCAATATTCTGGAATATATAGAGAGAGCCAAAGTTATGACCGATGGTACTTGGCTTCTATCCGTTGTGAAAGACAGGTTCAAATCTTCAAGTGCTTGTTGAAGATGATATATATGTTGTCCTTGTCTTCTTCCTGTTGAGATGTAGTCGTTGTAGAGTTTGGGAATGAACAATAATATTTCTATAGACTTGTTAGAGCAATGGTAGCTTTTGTAGAGTAGGTGTACTGATTTCTGATAAAGTGTATTGCACTCTGAACCACTTGCTTTCAAAGTTTTTACTAGAGACAAGATAGGTGAATTTAAAATTATTTTGTACCTTGTCAAAAGTAATAAAACTTTATCTGGGAATACTCGCTTTAAAAAGATGTCATTGAACTTTTCTTCAATTGACTCTCTTTTGTATCCCATGAATCCAGTGTAGATAAATGTTGATTTGGCTTCAATGCATTTATACACTTGGAGTCTTAGATATATCATTCTTGATATGTTGAGATGGTCTATCAGACGATGCTTGATCTCAAGTGACCAAACACTAGTGAAGTCTTCTTTGCGACAATATGTTGTGTAGATTCAGCCTTGCTTCATTCGTCTAATCTTCTTGTAATCTTCCAAAAGATATTATATTGAAGAGTGTGGAAAACTCTTAATATAAATGAAGTCCAAGATTATGTACCAACTAAAGTTTCTTTATAGCTTTGGACTTTTGTGGTGTAGAAGATTTCTTCTTGGATGTACTCCTTTTTGAATGTAGACAATAGTTCTTCTCATTTGCTTACAAGATAATAACAATAACACGATAGCTCTTATGTCTTACGTAATCCCCTGTGGATAGATATATCTATTTGATGATCTTGGAGTATCCATCAATACGTCATAAGACGCATTAACATGTGTTATGACTTCCCAATTCATACACACTGCTACATATCAGACGTAACAATAGATATTGTTTTAGCACACATTGTCTGATATCATCTTTGATCTTCTTTATTATGATATTACTTTGAGCTTGTTTCTTCACCATTTTTCTTCTTTGTCTTAATCTTATATTGATCATCTAGTTCAAACACTACCAATTAGTGTTTTGATTCTGACTAAGTCTTCAAGTTTCTTTTCTTCAATCTTCTTTTGTCTTGAACATTGTTCATATTGATGCTTCTTCTGTTGTAGGCTTCTTCGTCGAGTTCAAATATGTAACATCTCAATTCTCTTGAGCCTAGTAGATTAAGAGCCCTGAGTGAGGAAGGGATTTAATCTCTGAGGATTAACATGATTAATAATCTGGGAGAAGGATTATTAAAGGATTAAATGAAAGAAATTGGAGTTTGTTGCTAAAGAATAGCCTTTAATTTAGTAATTAACTAAAAGTTAAGTAAGTATAAGGGGTAAAATATAAGATAAACTAGTATTGACTAAATTAATATTAAGAGGGTGACATTAGGAATTAAGGAAGGTGTCTATAGTAATAGATCTAGGACTCAATGGTTATTTCTAGCAAAGGGAAGATCATTTTAGTAATCAACCATAACAAAGGAAGGGCATAAAGGTCAAAGAGCAAAATCAGCTCTTATCCCCCCTTATCTCCCTCAAGCTGGTCGACACCCACACTCTCACACACACTCGCTCATTCTCATCTTCATGCAAAAAGTAAGGAGGAAGGAAAATGGAGAAGAAGATGATCTTCCATGGAGTTTGAGAGAAAAACACCAATATACCCACCTATAGCATGTGTCCTCCTCTATAATTCCATTGAAGATTAAGAAAAGAAAGATAGAGAGAGAGAGAGAATAGAATGAGAGAGGGAGAGGGAGGAAGAAGAGGAGCTAACCTTTAAGTCTTAGCTTGCATGTGGAGTTTTGGGAAGGAAAAGATGAGTCAAAGCCCAAACGGTGGAAGATTAAGAAGGAGGAAAGGAAATGAGCTGGAAATAGAACTTGATTTCAAGCTCCCACGGAGGAAGAACTAGGATTCAACCTTTAATGGAGTAAAAGCTAGAAAAGAGCAACTGTTAAAGGTCCAAGACCCAAAATTAGGGGTTTCGTCATCAATCTTGAGAAAACCAAGGTAACATGGAACCCCCCCTTAAAAACTTCTCTATTAGGGTGTGTTTAGGGTTCTAATGTGATTGTTTGGGTTTTATGTTTGAGTTGAGTGTTGGACTGTGTTTTTAAGAATGTAGCTAGAATGTCAAATTGAAATGTAGTAATATACATGTAAGGTATTTGTTAAAATGATTGAGAAGTGTTAAAAAGGCATATAATATTTGTTATGTGAAGTAAGTGAATAAGGATATGCATGCTAAAAGGGGTTCTTGGAGCTTTGGGTTGATATTGGTGTGTAAGACATCATATTACCTTGATTTGAATGTAGTCTTTTATGTATGACATGTGTAAATTCAGTTTAGTCCTTGTCTTTAGGGTAGAATTGATGTTCAATAAGCATGCATAAATAATTGATAGTGAATGTGCAAGGTAGGAGCCAAATGAGAAGAAGTACTAGTCTATGTTGTTCATGGTTAAGGTCATTTGACAAGGCAACTAGTGACTTTGAGGGTCTTATAATGTGGGCTATTGATTGCACACGATGAATACTTGCTAGGGCTTAGTCCCTCAAGGTTAATGGTAGGTTTTAGGACCCTTAAGTTCCCTAGAAAATGTCCCTAAATTGAGCAAAACAAGTCCCCAAAGGTTTGACAACACAAAGGATTGTGCAGGAAATTATGTAGGAAAATCCTGCAGTGGGCTGGCGCAGGGCGCGCCCAGACAGAACAAAAAGGTTTCAAAAGCACTGGAGCGCGTCCTGGGGGCGCTGGAGCGCATCCCCAAGTGCATAAATGTGTTTTCTCGCACCAAAACACTCGTAGGGCCTTTTCTAACCTATATATACATTTTTTTACTCATAATATTGGATTAGAACTCATGTTTAGGCATGAAAGATCCATAGGACGGGTTTAGCTTGCCTTGAGAGATGATGCTCTTAGTGTGGCAAAGTCAAGGTACCTTTTGTAGAATCCAAGTGCAAGGCTTGAGAACCTTAATATAAGTCTAGTATGCTCACCAAGACCTAGTTTAGATACTAAGAATGAGGTGGAACGTTTACTCCTAGTCTAGAAGACGAATAACCATAAGTATGCATATGAGCAAGGTAATTAGTTGCATCGACACTTAGAAATAGTTCTAATGGTTTGAATGCTTGTATGTATTAAGGAAGTATGTTAGAATCGATGTATTCTTGTATATTATACATGCTAGATTGATGTTGATGATTGTATCTCTGTTGAGAGGAGTTTTCCATACTTAACACACCAAGTATGGCTGAAAACAACGGTAAAGTGTTTTATTTTAATTCTATGTTACTGAATTTTATAACTCACTACGTTTGGGGCGTTGTTTTCAGGTAATAGCAGATTATGGAGGATTTTGAGAGCGTGACTTGATGCTCTGTCTTGCTTTTACGCTAGACTTTTATATCTGTCGGAGCCGGATCACGAGTCTAGTTTATGTTAGAGTGATACTTTTTATTTAAATTGGAGTATTTTGTATTTTCTTATAGAAAGTCTCTTATGGAAGTTTGTATTTAAATGCTTGTATGTATTGAATTTTTTTTGTTTAGGCTAAAGCATTGTATTTTCAAAGGTTTTACTTACTACTGTTTAAATGGTCAATTTTTGAAAATTTTACTAAGCTTATCTTAATTTCTTTTCAAGTCCTTAAGTAATGCTCTGATAAGAGTCAGGTTACAAAATACACTTTATTGGGTTAATGTATTTGACTAGGTCTTCGCCTTCATAGTCTTCAATGTTTTTATCATTTAGTTTAAACACAACTTGTTGAATTGTTGTATTTGACCAAGTCTTCAATGTCTTTATTGTCTTCGTTGAATTATTTGTCTTCATTTTCTTTGTTGTTGATGCTTCCGTCTTCTTGTTCAGATACAATTGTTGTAGTATTGTTTCTAAAGTTGTCTTCTACTTCTACTAGACACAACAGTTGTAGTGTTATTTTTGATGTTGTCTTCTGTCTTTATCAGACAAAACTGTTGTAGTGTTATTTATGATGCTTTTTCTTTTTTGTTGTCTTCTTGTTGTTGTCGTCTTCTTGTTCTCTTTTGTCTAGATGATCATGCAAACGCTGTTTGATGCAGACGTTGCTTCTTGCTATTATTTGAATTAGACTTGTAGTTGTAGACTTCTTGTTGACTTCTCGTAGGTTTCTTTCTTCACCGTGTATACTTGCTTCTTGTATACACTTTCTTCATCTTATTGTTTCTTGTTGATGGACACAGTCTTCTTTCTTTCTTGTTGTTTGTTAGTAGCTTTCCTACACACTTGACAAACTTGTTAAATACTCATAAGATTAATTGTTCATTCTTATAGTATCATTGTTATCATCAAAACCCAAGGATAGTCGGACGCAATTGTTCATTTTGCTCTAACATCAATCATATACAGACGTTCATGGGGATCACATACCCCTTCATATTGCTCCAAGGTCGGCAGTTACTCAAGCTGGTGCGAAATATAGGTCAACACAATCTTTTCCGAAAATGAGAGGTTTGAGGATAGTACTTCATATTCATCTAGTATAAGGATCCCTTGGTCCTCGGGAGGCGAACAATGCACACTGTGTCGAGGAGAACGTCTAGGCAAGCGTTTTGGCTAACGAGATTGAGTACAGTGAGTTGTTGGCCTGAGTGAGGCCAATGGTACCTCTGAAGGTTATCTTTCACGACGGTGAAAAGGTCTTGACATGGAATGTCCAGAGATTTAGGGTGCATCACCCCTGGGTGATGGGAGATGAAGCGTTGAGTCTTTTTGTGCTGAAATCAGGTAGGCTTGTCAGATCTCGAGGCATTTTGGCCTTTGGTTCTGCTCCAGGATGTGAGGAGGCTGATCAATTCTTGGTGCCCATAATCTGGTTCTTGGGGTCTCATGGTGTTTCCTTGTCCGGTCAGCTCCAGTGGAGGGAACTGTGGTCCTTCTTGATTAGCAAGTGGCCGCAAAGATGGTAATGGAGACTTCTGCTCCGTCGATTTGCTCATCGAGGTGAGGAGAAGGTAGAGGGGGGTCTACCTCCTGTCAAATGACAACATTCTTTCTCGAATTAACCATTCTTGAGGATCTTGCGCAAAGACTGGATTGGATTGGATGAACTGAGGAAGGAATGATTCAGATTATCGTTCCCACATACATCGCCACTGTTCAGGTAGAACTTTCGGGATGCAATCTGTGGAGTTTAGAGTGCCTTAAAATCAGTTTGGAGGATCATGGAATTGCTTGGAAGTGTTTCTTGAACACTGGGAATCGATTCCCTAGCTATGGGAATCGATTCAAGCATGTTTGGTTCTCTGGGAATCGAAGCACGCCTCTGTGAATCGCATGGGAAGCCTGCAGGAATCGATTCACTTCATTAATTCGTGCAGGGGAAGCTTTTTGTACTAGGTGAATCGATTCACCTTAGACTGTGAATCGATTCACAGTCGGTTTTTCTATAAACCGGCGCCGCAGTAAATCAAGACGATGAGCAGATTATTCTAGGGTTGTGTGTAGTTCTTGGCGTCTTTGTGAGGTTTTAGGAAATTTGGGAAACACGGGTAAACACCTTGGGATCTTAAGAGAGAATAGAGTGAGGTTTGAAGGCTCTCTCTATTGTTGTTCTTGAGAGTTTATCATAGAGGGAAAGAGAGAGGGATTGGGAACTCTTGGGTTTGTTCTTTGTGGACATTGTAAAGGGGGTTCTAAGCAATTGTAATCTCTTGTAAGACTCATTGATAGTGAAACGGAGGGCTGCTCTCTCCCGCAGACGTAGGCCATCTTCTTTGGGGCCGAACTGCGTAACCAAATTGCGGTGTTTTCTTCTCTACTCCCTATCTCCTTTGTTTGATTGTTTTACTGCACCTTGTTGATTGTTTGGTTGCTATTATTTAGTTATTGGTTGCCGTTGAAGGTTGTCCATTTTATCTTGTTCGAATCTCAACAAGTGGCGCCGTCTGTGGGGAAGGAACAAATCATTCAAGTGAGCACCATGGGTACTAAATGGGACATCAAGAAATTTTCCGGTAACAACGACTTCGGTCTATGGAAGGTGAAGATGGAAGCAATACTTATTCAACAGAAGTGTTTTGAAGCCTTGAAAGGTGAGGCAAGAATGCCGACAACTCTGTCTCAAACGGAGAAGAAGAAGATGATAGATAAGGCAAGAAGTGCCATTATCTTGTGCCTTGGCGATAAGGCACTGAGGGAAGTTACAAGAGAGAAGACCGCGGCGGAGATGTGGGCAAAGTTAGAATCGTTGTACATGACAAAGTCATTGGCCCACAGATTATGTCTGAAACAACATCTCTACTCATTCAAGATGGTAGAGACCAAACCTATTGTGGAGCAACTAGCAGAATTCAACAAAATTATTGATGACCTGCAGAACATTGATGTGAAGCTCGATGACGAGGATAAGGCTTTACTCTTATTGAATTCATTGCCTAGGTCCTTTGAACACTTTAAGGATGCACTCCTCTATGGCAAGGAGTCCACTATTACCTTGGAGGAGGTCCAACAATCAATTAGGACCAAGGAGCTAACCAAGCTTCAAGACTTGAAGGTGGAAGATAGTGGGGAAGGCTTGAGTGTCTCAAGGGGAAAGAATGAGAGTAGAGGAAACGGTAAAGGAAAGCCTAAGGCGAAATTCAAGTCGGAAGGGAACAATAAAGCTAAGTACAAATGCTTTAATTGTCATAGGGTTGGTCACTTTAAGAGGGATTGTCCCGAGAGAGGGGGAAATGAAGATTCCGTGGAGGTTGCGATTGCTATGGAGGATGGTTATGAGGATGCAGGGGCTCTAGTGGTTACGAGTTGGGAACCAGAGAGGAGTTGGGTTATGGACTCCGGGTGCTCTTTTAACATGTGTCCAAGGAAGGAATATTTTGAAACTTTGGAGCTCAAGCAAGGTGGAGTAGTTCGCCTTGGTGACAACGAAGCGTGCAAAGTTCAAGGTATGGGTTCAATTCGTCTTAAGATGTATGACAACCGCGAATTCCTTTTACAAGATGTGAGGTATGTTCCTAAACTCAAGCGAAATTTAATTTCTATAAGCATGTTTGATGGATTAGGCTATTGCACTAGTATTGAGCATGGTATGATGAAAATTTCGCATGATGCATTGATAATAGCTAAGGGGACTAAAATGTGTGGCTTATACATATTAGATGGTTGTACTGTTATAGGGCATGCATCATTAGCTAGTCAAGCTCCGCATGATAAAACTAAACTATGGCATTTAAGGTTAGGGCATGTTAGTGAGAGGGGTTTAGTTGAACTAGCTAAACAAGGTTTGCTAGGTGGTGATAAATTGGATAAGCTAGAATTTTGTGATAAGTGCATACTAGGCAAACATCATAAGGTTGAGTTTGGGAGTGGCATGCATCATTCTAGTAAACCCTTTGAGTACATTCACTCGGATCTTTGGGGTCCGGCTAGAGTGAGTACTCATGGGGGTGGTTCCTATTTCCTCACCATGGTTGATGATTTCTCTAGGAGAGTATGGGTCTATATTTTGAAAAGCAAAAGTGACACATTTGAAAAGTTCAAGGAATGGCATACTCTCATAGGAAATCAAATAGGAACTAAACTGAAAATTTTAAGGACTAACAATGGCCTGGAGTTTCTTTCAGAGCATTTTGATAAGTTTTGCAGGAAACAAGGTACTCAGAGGCATAAGACCGTGGAAGGCTCACCGCATCAAAATGGCCTAGCAACATGCATGAATAGGACCATCTTGGAGCGGGTGAGGAGTATGCTTTTGGCAGCTGGGTTACCTAAAAGCTTCTGGGGCGAGGCTGTGAGTACAGCAGCATACTTGATCAACAGATGTCCATCAACGGCGTTAGACTTCAAGACACCTATGGAGGTTTGGAGTGGGAGACCGACGGACTACTCCAAGTTGAAGGTTTTCGGGGCTTTGGCGTTTGCTCATGTCAGACAAGACAAACTTGAAGCCAGAGCTGTGAAATGTGTCTTCATCGGATATCCGGAGGGTGTGAAGGGATACAAGTTGTGGAATTTGGAATCTGGAGGGTCAAAGGTTATCATAAGCAGGGATGTCACTTTCGATGAGACCCGCATGGGGATGAAGTGCAAAGACATGGAGGATAGTAGCTCAGAAGTGGAGGTGGAGAAAACTCAGTTTGAGGTGGAGTCTACCACTAGTGAGACCGGGAATGATGAAGAGGAGGATAGTTCTCCACCATCAGGTTCTAGAGGAAGACAACCAACAATGGATCCTGGCTATCAGTTGGCAAGAGATAGGGAAAGGAGGGAGACTATGGCACCAAAGAGATACGGGTATGCTGATCTTGTTTGTTATGCTTTGTTTGTGACTGAAGAGGTTCAAGACTCGGGACCAAGGGACTTCAGTGAAGCAATGGTAAGCATGGAGAGTCAGAAACGGTTGAAGGCATGAATGAAGGTGTGAATTCATTGGAGAAGAACCGGACTTGGGAACTTGTGAATCTACCGAAAAAGTCAAGAGTAGTTGGATGCAAGTGGAACTTCATGAAGACGGAAGGTATTCCGGAGTTTGAAGAACCAAGGTACAAGGAGAGGCTTGTGTGTAAAGTCAATCTTGAGTTGGAGAGTGTGAATGATATTCAAAAGGCAAGTTCCAGCAAGGAGGAGATTGGTATGCTCAAGGGGAAGTTAGCTTCTGGATTTGAGATGAAGGATCTCGGCATTGTGGAAAGGACACTTGGAACGAATACTGGGAAGAACCGGAAAAGGAGGTATGGCTCTTTGAAAGGCGGTTTGAAGCATGTGAAGACAACTCAAGGTGGAGTCGCAATGAAGAGTATGATTGGTGACTTGGGGATTATGCATGGTTGTGAGAAGTTCACCGAGTATCTTCCTAGATCAAGGTTCAAGGATCAATTGGACCTGATCAATTGCGTTGAGATGTAATCCCAGTAATGGAGAGAGCAGCAAGTGGTTGATGGATAAAGTTGAGCATCACCACTGATTTGAAGTCAAGGTGGAGAATTGTGGAGTTTAGAGTGCCTTAAAATCAGTTTGGAGGATCATGGAATTGCTTGGAAGTGTTTCTTGAACACTGGGAATCGATTCCCTAGCTATGGGAATCGATTCAAGCATGTTTGGTTCTCTGGGAATCGAAGCACGCCTCTGTGAATCGCATGGGAAGCTGGCAGAATCGATTCACTTCATTAATTCGCAGGGAAGCTTTTTGTACTAGGTGAATCGATTCACCTTAGGCGTGAATCGATTCACGGTCGGGTTTTTCTATAAACCGGCCGCAGTAAATCAAGACGATGAGCAGATTATTCTAGGGTTGTGTGCGGTAGTTCTTGAGCGTCTTTGTGAGGTTTTAGGGAAATTTGGGAAACACGGGTAAACACCTTGGGATCTTAAGAGAGAATAGAGTGAGGTTCAAGGCTCTCTATTGTTGTTCTTGAGAGTTTTTCATAGAGGAAAGAGAGAGGATTGGGAACTCTTGGGTTTGTTCTTTGTGGACATTGTAAAGGGGTTCTAAGCAATTGTAATCTCTTGTAAGACTCATTGATAGTGAAGCGGAGGGTCGCTCTCCCGCAGACGTAGGCCATCTTCTTTGGGGCCGAACTGCGTAACCAAATTGCGGTGTTTTCTTCTCTACTCCCTATCTCCTTTGTTTGATTGTTTTACTGCACCTTGTTGATTGTTTGGTTGCTATTATTTAGTTATTGGTTGTCGTTGAAGGTTGTTCCATTTTATCTTGTTCGAATCTCAACACAATCTGACAGAGATCTCCAAGTGGCTGAACGTGATTGCAATAAGGTGCACTAGTATGTGATGATTGTGGTTAAGTAACATGACAACTCTGACCCGATGGTGGCAGTCACCTGCAAAGACTCTGACGCTCAAGTAAGTGTGTATTTAATATCAGGGAGTCAGGAGAATTGGAATAAAGAGTGCGTACATTCTGAGATGAATCCACTGTTTATAGAGTTTTACTGATAAGTTCGAGGGTGGTTTTCTGGCAATTCCGTTAGGATATAGCCGTTGGAGACAATTATCTTACCTTATATGATCTTTTCCTATTGTTTACATAACATTGTGGTTGTAAATAAATATGATAACCGTTAGAAGGTAATTGTCCCACCATGAAGCAATTGGGGAGACATTATCTATTCGTTACAGCTTTGGGTGTCTTGGATTTGGGCCCACTGGATAAAGTAATCGAGATATTATATTGTTCATGATCAATTTAGTATCTATTTTTCATTTTCTTCTAATGACGAAAGGTATTTTTTATATCTTGTCATTTTAGGGGATCAATAAAAATTTATGAATAAATTTCAATACACGGGAATAAATTTCAATACACGCTCCGTTCCAAAATAAGTATCGTGTAAGAAAAAAGTTTTTCCCAAAACAAGTGTTATTTTTTTTATGTAACATTAATTATTTTATTCCAATTTTATCCCTAAATTAATATTGTATACAATACTCTCAAGTCATTATACTCCACTATGTATTTAAGACAATGGTTAGTTTCCAATAGTTAATAAAGATAATTTCGTAAAATTATTACATTTTTTTATCTACTTACTAGCTTTATTTAGTTTGTGTAAAAAAACTTAATATGACACTTATAACAAGAACAAAAAAGGAAGTACACGGAAAGGGTGAATTAAAAATTTATTTTTTCATACTAAATTCTTACCGATAATTTCGCATTTGTACTGCTCAATGTAGTGCTCAATATTTATCATTTACTATTCACATTTATCATCACTACTATCCATCCCACCATTTTCTGTCGAAAAGAAACACACGGTAGGTGTGTGTTGCTTGCATTGGCTTCATAATAATTTATTAGTCGTTCCGTTCTTTTCGCTCTAAGAAATTTGTTGTTTTTTATCTGTCTGGCTTAAAGTTATATTAATTATTTATTTTTTAATTATATTATTAATTATTTATTATAAAAAAAATAAATATGAAAAATAATAAACAATTAAGAGAATTATAAAAAAATTTAATAATTTTATCAAAAATAATAAAATTTATTAATTTTTTTGATTCGTATAAAATAATTTTAAAAGATAAATAAAAAGAAACCGGAGGGAAAAATAGTAATTTGCTCCCGGGCATGGGCAACCATAGTTCCCCTCCTTGTCATCAGTCTTTGGAAACTGACCCGTCTACTTGTGCCTTTTCTACCCTGAAAACACTCCCCTTTGTCGTTTTGTGGCTACTCCACTCGTTATCCAACCCACAACACTCACTCTTCAGGAATACCCTAGTTCTGTTCAGTCACAACACCACAAGGGGCATCCTTCCCTCCTCCACCATTCCAACCATATCTTCTCACTTCTCTCTCCATAACACAATCATTCACATTGACACATTCTACCATCCAGTACTCAGAAAAACAAACCAATTAACTTACTAGTTTAGCCAACCACCTAAGAAAAACACCCAAAACAACCAAAAAACCAAACTTGCACGTATGGATCTGTTAGCCTCCTCTTATTTCACTGTCATTACTCTCCTACTTCTCACTCTCAAAGGTAAAAACACCACCTTTACCTCTGTCTCTGTTTTTTTTTCCGTTTAACTTACAAACAAAACAAAACAAAACACTCACTAGTTCTCACTTGTTTTTGTTCAGGTGTAACAGGTACTTCCTTCACATTTGTAAACAAATGCGATTACACAGTGTGGCCAGGCATTCTTGCAAATGCCGGTAGCCCAACCCTCGGCAGCACCGGCTTCGAGCTTCCCAAAGACACTTCCCGCTCCTTTCAAGCTCCCGCCGGCTGGTCCGGCCGGTTCTGGGCCCGAACAGGCTGTAACTTCGACGGATCCGGTTCCGGGTCATGTCTCACCGGCGACTGCGGTTCCGGCATGGTCGAATGTAACGGCGCCGGAGCTGCCCCGCCGGCCACCCTCGCGGAGTTCACGCTTGGAACGTTGGGACAGGACTTCTATGACGTGAGCCTCGTGGATGGGTACAATCTGCCAATGATCGTGGAAGGTACGGGTGGGTCGGGTCTTTGTGCATCTACCGGGTGCACTTCCGATCTGAACCTGCAGTGTCCGGCGGAGTTGAGAGCCTCAGATGGAAGCGCGTGTAAGAGCGCGTGTGAGGCTTTTGGTAGCCCTGAGTACTGCTGCAGCGGCGCGTATGGCTCACCGGCGACTTGTAGGCCCTCTGTTTACTCGGAGATGTTTAAAGCTGCTTGCCCCAGATCGTATAGCTACGCATACGATGATGCTACTAGTACTTTTACATGTACTGCTGCTGATTATACCGTTACCTTTTGTCCATCCTCTCCAAGGTAAAAATAAATCAAAACAATTTTTTTATTTATTTTTAACTTACCCATAATCATCGATTCTTGTGCTCTCTTTGTTTATTTTATTTTATTTTATTTTATTTATAATGTCACATAATAAACATCATAATTTATGTTAAATATTTTTATATGTAATATGGTCCCATACGACGACAATAGTCAAAAAAAACCAAAAAATGAAAAATTATTGATTGAAAAGTAAAACATTTAGTACATATATTAATAATATTAAATATTATAATTTGACACCTGTGAATATTTGTCCATATATTTTAATATTTTGAAAAATCATGTAATGGCATCATGCTTTGCTTTATTTGAGTGTGAGGATTTCCACCATCAGATTTGTAGGCGGGTGTTTGACGTTTGTTCCATAAGGCCAAAGGGGAACTTTTAATGCTTGTGATATTAGTAGTAAATTGATTGTTGGATGAGTTAATGAAGGTTGGTGCTTGGCGTTATTGCCTTATGCTAATGCTATTTTTATGATGATGTAGTACTTTATACTTACTATATATAGACACATGCATATTTAATAACGCTCAGAATAACCCACTTACTGGACGGGAATGTAAATGAAATATAAGAAAAAAAAGTAATGCATCTAGTCTAAAAAAGAAAAAAAAAGTACATGGGTAGATATATGTATTTTTTTTCTTATATTTTATTTCGGATGGAGTATATACTTATGTTTTTCTGTTTGAGAAATTGATAATTGATTGTCACAACGTGTGATTTGGTTTTGCAGTCAGAAATCTTCACGAGATCCAACCCCAATGATCTCAACAACACCACAGGGGTCAGGGACAGGGATTGGGATAGGAACTGGGATAGGGACTCCAGGGACAGGAACAGGGTCCGAAGAGGGAGGGGTATACACGGGTACAGACACTCCCATTGGGTATTCGGTTCCTGCTGGTTCAGGGTCTAGTTCAGGATCCGGAGGAGAGACCATGCTGGCAGATGGGTCATATTTAGCTGGTTTGGCCATGGGAGATTCCCCTAGAACAGTTTCTTCTACGTTTGTGATCTACTCTGCTGGCTTTTTGCTTATTTTCTTCTTGCTTTAGTCTTTCGGTGTAGCAGTATTAATTCTCGTGGTTTTTGCTTTGTTAAATATGTAAATGGGTCTTAGATTTGCGGGTTTTAATTAGCGGGTTCATGAATTTTGGCTTTGCCAGTAAAGCTGGCAGATTATTCCTGATTGTAAACCACCTACCGGAAAGATTTGCTAGAAAAAAATATTCCGTGTTTCATTCGTTATAGTGTTTGTTTTTATAATTAATTAATTAATAATTAATCTTGGGAGTATTTATGTCCTCCAAGAAGCTTTTTGAGGATCTAAAAAGCCAACATATTTCTCCAATTTGGGGCTGGCTTTGTTGGTTTCACATGTATGACATAACATAAATGTGTGCCGTAGATTTGAATTTGGTTTATCGGCCTAGTGTGAACAATCTGGAAGTGACTTGTGCTGCGTCTGAATTAGGGTTCACTTTGCGGCTAAAACAAGTTGTTTGTTCTTGCCTTTTGTCTTTAATTTGCCTGCCATGGAAGAAGGGATTGAGTTTGAACTTTGAACTTATGCCTTTAAAGAAAATGTTAAGTGTGTATTTAAGTGACCTGATGATAAATATGATTATGAATGAATTTGATGAAGTTAAAGTTGAGTTTAAAATAAAGTAATTTATGTATATCGTTTTTGCTTCAAAAAGCAAAACTTATGGCAAAATTTTCAGCTTGAAGCAAAAGTTATTTTAGATCATTTTGTCAAACCTAGGTTTTGATATAAAATTAATTTTCATTTAATATATTTATATATTTTATATTTTTCCTAAAATCTGTACCCACAATAATTGAGACCCCAGGATGGAGATAGAATATCGTACAACAACTTTTTTTTTTGGGTTGGTAAAGTGTGCAACATTTCATTCATATGGCCAAAGTCTCAAAACATTACACTAAGTGTAAACAAACAACCCTCTAATGGGGCACAGTACAGGATTACTGCAATCTCAAAGATATAACCTTAAGCAAATGAGATGCCCCTGACCACTAAGGACAAAGCCTAGGACATCAAACATACTACTGGACCTAATAGCCTAACACCAACTAAGAGAAACTAGAAAACCAAATTCCAACTGTATACAAACGAGCCCCTAACCATAAACCAAACAGATATTCAAGGTGGGCCTGGCCCATTAGGGTTCCGAGGACCACTTGTAAAATTACCATTTTGCCCCTCCACCTCATCTCCCCCAGCTTGGTTCCTGAACAACAAATCTTCTTGCAGCCGATCCAAATCTTAATGTCAGCATCCAGAACTGGACAAAACAGAGAGAGGAAGAAAGACTGAAAATTCAAAACTTCCTGCGAGTATGATGGCCGTTTCAGTATAAGGAGCGCTATGAGCCCAAAAGCCCCATTGCAAATGCGGATCCCTACTTTATACTATCTATTTATATTTTTTTTTTTGATAAGCAAAAAAAACTTTATTGAAAAAGGGAGTACAAGGGGTACTCCAACCCTTTATATCAAGGACATCTTGTCACAACGCCTGCATACAACTCAAAGGGTTTAAGTACTAGTCATAAAACAAAAGCCTGGTATGTCGACCCTCCCTACATATGAACCACCCCCAAGACAACATCTTAATCTGAGAAATTACAAAATTACAATCAGCTACCCTCCCTGAAATATGATCTGATTCCTTAACAACCAAAGGCACCACACAAACAGCACACCACACAAGGTGTTTGACCTTATTCAGATTTTTATTTCTCACTGTTACAACATGCTGTATAAAATGAAAACCCTTTCATTATGATAGACTCCCACAATTCCTAACCATGCATAAATTGCACACGAGACATTATATGAAAATGGGCATGAGAAAAATAGGCGTGTGAAAAGCAAAACACAATGAGTTTCCCTGAAACAACTGCAGAATACCTCTTTTGCGCAAAGCGTCACCTGTTGCCAACATCTCAAGAAGTAGTCTCCAAGTAAATATTTGAACTTTTGAAAGGACTGAGCATTTCCATAGCAGACACAAAGCTCGGTTCAGATCTGAATCTTCAGCAGATGAGTTATGTGAATTCTGCAGAGACATATATGCTGAGTTAAACGAGAAAACCTTCGAACTGTCGGGCAACCATATCCAATGATCAGTTGTGTCTCTTGTTGGAGATATTTCGGCTAGGACTGCTCCAACTCTATCACCAAGTCTTGTTCCCAATTGAGTATAGCTCGTCTCCAATGCCACTTCCAAGTCCATATACCGCCAGACCACTCGCCTATATCTGCTACCTTTGGTGATTTATTTTCAGCAACCATAAATAGCCTTGGATAACATTCATTTAGAGAGAATTAGCTGCACCATCTATCAGTCCAAAAATCTACCTTTTCTTCATTCCCAAGTCTGATACGGACAATATCCATAAACCATCCCACCTCTATGTTGCTTCCTAAATCAAAAGTCACAATGTCCTGCCACCATGTAGATGAACTTCGACCTGTAGAATTTGGTAGCAACTGCAACACACACTTGTCCAAAGGACCATATTTATATGACAACAAACTATCTATTTATATTTATGGGTTAATAGTGCTTTTGGTCCCTGTAATTTTAGGAAAATTCAGTTTTAGTCCCTGTAATTTTTTTTAAATGGTCCCTGTAATTTCAAATTCCATTTTTTTGGTCCCTGCCGTCATCTCTCCGTCAAAAAAAGTGATGTGGCAAACGGCAGGTTAGCTGGACACTGTGACGTGGCTTTTTTAAGTTATTTAGCACCCACTGACTCAACATTTTACATTTTAAAAAATATATTAAAATCAAAATAAAAAATGGATACGCATAAACTCAAAACCCTGGAACTCATAACCCTCATCCCCTCTTCCCAGAAACCCAGAAACTTCGACCAGAAAAACCCAGAAACCACCGTCAAACCCACCCCCTACCTTTCATCTCATTTGATTTTAGAGACCACCTTCACTCTCCCTCACTTCACTCTCAGCGTCGTGCCCCTCTCCCCCACTTCTCTCTCTTTCTTTTTTCTTTTCTTCTCTTTCCTCCTTCTCTGTCGGCCAAACCCCTCCTCTTCTCTATTCTCTCTCTTTTTTTTCCTTCCTTCTTCCTCCATCCTCTCAAACCCTAACCCTAAGAAGGCTGGCCGTGGCATTTCCCTCATCTTCCCACTTATTCCCTCATCTTCACCCATTTCCCCTTTTCTCGGCCTCTCCCTCATTTTTTGCCCTCAATCTCTTCTCATAAACCGAATATCTCTCAAATCTCTCCCAAATCTCTGTGGATCTCATCAAAACCGTGGATTTAGAAGCAAAAAAGGGGTGTTCGTTTCTTTAAAGAGGCACCCAGAGGCCACATAGAGGGGAAACGAGTTTTTTCTGGGATCTGAAAAGAGGCATCCAGAGGACGAGTGGTTGTAGAAATCAGAGGACTAAAAGCAGAACAAGAAGGAGTATATTGACGGTCTTTGGTGGACTGCCTTCATAGGTAGTCAACGGTAGATCGACACTTGAAAATCGTTCGAAACTCTATTGACGGTCGACAATGTCCCTTAGAAGTATAAACTCACTGTTATCTTCATCCACACCGTTGAAATAATGACCTGATCAGTTTCGGTTCGACAAAAATAAAGAAAAACGAATGGGTATATAAAAACTCAATTCATATTTGTTTTCTCTTATTTTTTTCAAACTGGTACCGATCAGGTCACCGTCTTAGCCGTGAAGACGAGGAGGACTGTGAGCTTCTACTGTCGGGGAGAGACGTAGGTCGTCATTAGAGTTTCTAACGATTTTCGAGTGCTGACCCACCGTGAACCACCTATCAAGATTGTCCACTGCCTGTAAAATTGTTTTTCTGAATGTATTTTGACTCAGATTAATTTATGGTCTTGAAAAAAAAAGATTAAGAATTGTCGTATTTGACTGCCTAATTTGATGAGAGCTAACAATTTGTGATTGTATTTGTCCTTCACTTAAGCTACTCTTAAGTCTTATGTATAAAGATCATGCCTGCTTAGGAGTTTGGCTAAAAAATCATTTTTTGTTTTTTTATTAGTTTATTACTTTCACTTCTTTTTTAAACGTTTTTAGGATTTGGTATTGTTTATTAAACAAATGTTTAAAAATAAAAAAAAATTTATTAGAAAAATTATCAAAAAAAAAAAAATAACGCGATATTTTTATAACCAAAGAAATCATTAGGGTTTTTCGAACATTTTCTTTTGCTATGAGTTAGGAATCAAAATCACCTTTTTAGCATGTCTGTTTCTTTATTTCTCTAATTTAAATATGTCATCGCCTCAAAAATTAATAATTAAGAAAAAACCGTGTCATTTTTCAATTGAAAACAAGGAAAACAGCTTCCATAAAAAAAAAATGGAAAACAGCTTCAATCGTTAAGTTGAGATTTTTTTTATTTATAAGAAGTTGCGAAAAGTTGAAACCATAAAATTGGATAATACTCTTTACTTGAAGCTAGTATTTTTTTTTTCAATTTCATAAACTCATTGCAATTATGTGAAATGGAAAGGAAAATATGCAAAGTATGTGGGTCCTTCGTTTGCTGTTGTTAATCATATCCTGGAATAGAATTGATGCCAAAGTCCCTTCAAGATTTCCTGTCCATCCAAATCTTTATTGCACTGCCCATGTGGGAAGGCAATAAAAAGAAAGAATCAATTATTAAAAAGGAACTTACTGGTACTAGAGGTAAATGAATTAAAATTCAATATTATACAATCCATTACTCTTTTAACGCTAGTTTCACATCATTCTCCCGATAGCGTGGGACAGGGATGTATAGGAAAACTTGAATTTGGTATAAATTGACCAACAAAATTCTAAGGGTCTGTTTAGTCGGGAGATTTTGGAGGGAAGGGAATGAGTTATTTTAAATTATGTTTATTTGATTCAATATTTTTAGGAGAGGAGAGGGGAGGAGAGAGGAGCAAAATTCCTCATAAGCCAATTTTGGCTCTCCTCCCAAAGTGGGGGTTTTGGAGGAAAAGAGAGGGGAGATTAAATTATTTAAAATAAAATTACTTAAATATCCTTATATATAATATAATATAAAAGACTATAAAGATATACAAGTAAATTAATCTCTCATCTCCATTAAAATCTCTCCCCTTCCATCCTGAACCAAACATACAAAGGTTTCCCTTTCCACCCCTTCTCTCCTCTCAACCAAACACAAAATCAAATTAAATCTTTCTCCTCTCTTCTCCTCCCCTCTCATCCCCTCCCCTCCATTAAAATCCCTTCCCTCCCCTCGTTTGAACAAAACAGACTGTTGGGTGCCAAATTTCAAATTTGGGTTAATCGACAGAATGTTAGAATTCGACAAGTGAAGACGTAAGAGACCAGAAGAAGGGATGAAGATTGACTAAGTTTGAAAAACCAAATGATGGGACGGCTGTTCGACGGAAGGCATAACGCGTCGAAGATGTCAAAATGATCATGGTCAAAATAGGCTTAGTTGTTAAGTAAAGACTAATGTACAACTCGACAGGATGTGCCACTGTCGATTAGGTAGTTTTTAGGGAAAACTTAACTACCAACCTGTGTCCATACACGTGTCAGTTTGGATATTAGGTGGTTTTTTTTTTCCTTCATATTTTGCCTATAAATAGTAGTTCATACGATGTAATAAAGGTTGGATACATGATCTAATTCCTAATATCTCGACGGCTAAAGAAGATTAACGGAAAACGATCATTGTATGTCTTCCAAACCTTACCTTTCTGCAATTTAAATCAAGTTTCAATCTATTTTCAATTCTTTGCATTTCCAGTTATGCCATTTACATTCCAATCAATTTATATTTTCTTGCTTCGAATTTACATCCTTTAATTCCCTGTCATTTATTGTTTTCTGCATTTTTACTTTCAAAGTCATTTACATGTTTTTCTTTTTAAATTCATGCTCTTTACGCTTCTGTTACTTAAGTTCATGCATTTACATGTTTGCACTTAAATTCATGTATTTTAGCAGTATTTCTTAAATTCTGTCTATTACTTGTTTTCTTCTACATTTCTGCATTGACTTCAATTGCATGTTGGGCTTCAGTGATGCATGCCCCATAGCTTTGCAGTAGTACATTCTTGTTTTAAATTTTGCTCTAACTTGCTTGTAAACCAAGTTATTGGCTTTCGACAGCCAATCTTGTTTATTTAAATCTATATTGCCATTTCGACAACAACTTGTTGTTAGTTGGAATTATCATATATAGATTTGGCATAAGACTTGACAATTAATGGCTTAAAAGCCAAGAATGTTAAAGAACGATTAACGTGTCGAATATTTGACCGTTATATTTAAAAGAAACCGTTGTTTTCAAAACGAGATTACCACGTAACTCGTTCGGATTCATAATTGCTTGATCATCAAAATTTATTTGTTTGTTTGATGAATTTGGTAGATCATACAAGATCATCAAAATTGGTAGAACCATACCATAAACCAAATTTCCCCATAAACACATACCCTAAAAATTTTCTGGATATATTCAAGCATTCTACAATTTCAAATGAAAATATTTCAAAATTTGACTTTTTTTTTTAATAAAAAATTTGCTGCTTAGAAGCTTCAGTTCAGACTAGCTCTCCCTCCATATTCTTCCAAATAAATAGCCTGCATACAGAAATTGAAAATTCAATTTTTCATTTTCCCTTCTTTATTTTCCGAAGCTTGCTCTTAGTCGTGCATCTTTATCAGGTGTCCTGTTACTATCAACCTCAGTTAGCCAAAATGGAAATTCAAGTATTGCTAACTTGTCTAGGATAGCTCTGATAATAAGGGGAATATTTGGAATTATGAAGCGACTCTCTAAAATCATCGATGATGACATCATTTGTAGCATATTAGATTTGATAAATTATTACTATTCTTATTTTTTTTTCAAAAATAAAATTTGCCAAACTTCAATTTTTATGAGAAAAATAATTTTTTTATTTTTTAGACCAGTACTCATACATCATAACAACACAGTGAATACACATTGTATTCTCTTACTGAAAATACATGACTATAAAGGAGAAAAGATGATTATTGTCAGTGTGTTGATTGCACCGTTGATAGACTCTCCATTGCTGTTTGGTAAATGGCTGCAGCGATGGGCCTAACTACGTCTATACTGATACATTTGTCATCAACGTTCTGTATCATTACACAATCAATTAAAACCCAAATATATGAAAGCAAATCTCTATAATGTATTAGTGATAAAGCTAAAAGACAAATGAACCAAAAAAAAAAAAAAAAAACTAAAAGACAAAGCCACCTTCAGAAAAAGTATGGAGAAATTAGAAGGTCAATTCAAATTCACCTTTAAAATATGACCAACATTAATTCTTGCTTGTCCAAAACTGTCCATACGCAAACGTTTTATTTTATTTTCTCATGTTACCATATACAAGTTATGTTTATTAATTATTCTATCAATTTTTTTCCTTTTAAATTTTTTTAAACGAAAAATGTTAATATGTTAGTTGCTATGTTAGCTCCCTCCTTACCGGGTCTTAGAGCTCCATCTGTTGTCTTCTTTTAATAGCCTTTTTTCATAGCATTTGATTGATTGTTTCTCTTAATAAGTTTTATATGTCATATTTATATTTTACTTTTAAGAACTGATGTGTTAGTAAATATGTATTGTAAATATGTAAAATCAGCTGCGCAGTGTCATCACAAAATCCGTTGTAGTCTAGTTGGTTAGGATACTCGGCTCTCACCCGAGAGACCCGGGTTCAAGTCCCGTTAACGGAATTTCTATTTTGATAAATTCACATGAAACTACGGTGCAAATAACAGTTAAGTTATTGTCAAAACAAATAATCCAACTGCATAAACAGAAGTGTCCTGAGGAAGGTATCTTGAAGGCCCACTAATTGGGGCTGACTTTCAAAAAGCCTAGCTGGGTGAACTGGCTCCTTATGCTGGCAATTTATATTTTGGGAGTAACTATTAACACTTCTTTTTTTGCTATACTGCACCCCTCATGTAACACATTAAAGCCCACAATAACGCAGTTTCGGTTAACCCACTTAACAAAGCAGCTTTTTGGCCCACTGCTCTCTCAGAATCTCTGATATCTCGTCCTTTCATATTTTGCGTTGCCATTTCTGGCTCGGGTTCTTCTCAACTATCACTAGCAAATTTTCGCGATCTTCTCTCTCACTTTCTCCGATTTTCTCCGAATCCCCAAACTCCAGGTACGATTCTCTGCTTCAGATTTACATTTCAGTGGCAATGTAACCGTTTTCGGATTTGATGTGACATTCGCTTTTGCTCTCTGTTCTGCTGGATTCCTTTTCCTATCCACCATTGTGGTTACTTTGACTAGTTGCTATCTGCTAAGCCTACTAATACAAGGAGCCATTCTTGTTTCGTCAAATATTTGCATGTGATGTTTTTATCCCCTTTATATTACTAGTACTTAGAATTTAGAATCGATTTCGTGTTTGTGAACTTTAGCAAATACAACAATTTGTGAGGGAAGGGAATCACTTGCATTCAAATGCCTTCCTCGTGATGAGTCAGCTAATCGATATGTCTAAATCACTTTACAGTTTGCACAAATTGCTACATCTTTTGCATTTTTTTTTCCTTTCGAAAACAGAAACCAGCTTATGCCTTGAAATTTTGATGTTATTATTCTGGGAAGTATTCTCTTATGGGCACTGCTTTAATTCCTAGATTATATGAGGTTGTCTGTCGTGCATATTTTGGGGAGTTTGTTTGATGTTTCTGTCACTGTTCTGTGAGATAAAATTGCTGTGTTATTAGATGTAGGTGCTGGGTTTTCTTTTTTCAGCTAGCTTCTAAATCCTAGTTTTTAAAATTATTTTTATCAATATTAAGTCTATAATAATCTGTTTACTGGTCACTTCACATATCTCAAGTAATCAGTTCTCTCTATTTATAATGATATTTTGTTTGCCTGGATACCTTTCCTCATTGCTGGTGGATTCACAGGAAGTTTGTAACGGATTTTCTCTACTTCCACACTTCCAATGCTCCTTGGTAGCCTTTTAATAATCCTCTTTATATTTAATTTCAAAAAGAGGGGGAGGTAAATATCTCAAGTAATCAATTCTCTGTATTTATAATGATATTTTGTTTGCTTGGATACCTTTCCTCATTGCTGGTGGATTCCTAGGTAATTTGTAATGGATTTTCCGTACTTCCAATGCTCCTTGGTAGCCTTTTAATAATCCTTTTTATATTTAATTTCAAAAAGAGGGGAAGGAAAATAGAGGAGTAACCATAACTGCACTCTATAATTTCTTCTTCTTCTTCTTCTTGGCTTCCTTGTTGCATTTCTCGGGTTTTATTTACAGCACCTCGCCCTAAATTTTCTGTTATATGTAGAGTGACTTTGTGATGTATAACACTTTTTTTTTACAGTAAATATCTCCTTCAATTAACAGAAACAGATTTATTACAAATGATAGAGACAATAGGGTTAGGGACATTTCCCACCCAAGTTCTTGAACCAACATTCTTAGCAACACCAACTAAGCCATGTGCTGCAGCATTCCTACCTCTTCTAATACAAGACACCTTAGTGTTGGTCATCTGATCTAACAGATCCTTACAATCTAAAATTATGAAATTAATACTGGCTAGACACAACTCTCCTTGCAAGCATTTTATAACCACTTCAGAATCAGTTTTAATGACCAAGTTATTAAAAACTTGTTCCTTTGCCCATCTGATGCACCATCTGAGAGACTGAGACCCATTGCTTCAGCTAGTTCAGGGGAGGTTTTAATCTTTTCTAACTTAGTAGCTGCAAAACTCACAGCTCCTGCATGGTCACGGACCCACCAATCCCCAACCTGTTGTGCCATCACCAAAACAGCCAGCATCTATGTTAATTTTAGAGGTTCCTGGTTCTGGGGCTTCCCATTTTCCTTCTCTGTCTTTGCACCCCGCTACAATTCCAGCCATATGTGCTGCATTGAATTCAGCAGTAAAGGTCACACTATCTGCAGCAATTGCAATAGGATTGAAAGTAGACTGGTTAAACACAACATCATTTCTGCCTTTCCAGATTTTCCAAAGGATGATACTGAAGCATTGGGCTACAAATTGGTCTGGCATTGAGAGCCACTGCAGCAACCACTTTGTTATCTCCATTTGTCAGCTGGCAATGCATAACACTTAAGTTTCATATGGTGGGTGTCTTTTTGTGGTATGCATGGATGTTGAAGGGTTTTGTTATGTGCTGTGGCTAGTGTTTTTTAATAGTTTCTGTTTTGGGATGAAGACGTTAAAAGTGGTCTACTGGTGCATCATTGACTTTACTAGGCTATTCCAGGTGGTTGGAAATTGCAACATTGCAGGGAAATCCAAGAATTTTAACTACTAAACCAAAATTCAAGAATTTTAATTTAACCAGTAAAACAGCATCTCAAGCAAGCTAGCATCAAGGTTCTCTACATCACACGAGCAAACAACTCAAAATAGAAGCCCACAAATCGGCATTGTCTTCATGCTCATGAACAATTTTACAAAGCTTTCTGTCCATCCCCACCAAGCCCTGCCAATGTCTGCCTTTTACACCATCTCCACTAGGCACTGGTGAACCCAGAGCTTTCCTTATGTAATAAACACATTTCTATAATATACAAATCAAAATAATCTAATTGATTATTTTCCAAATGGCAACCTCTAAGCGAATTAGCAATAAATAATACTTATGTGTCATCTTTAAAAAAGGAAAATCGATTACGTGGTTAAAAAACAAGTGATCTGGAGCAATGAGATAATAATTATTTGTCCACCATGTTTTACAAAATAGGCATAAATGGTTGATTGTTAATTATTTGCAACAAAAAAAATTACAAATTAAATTCAGCACAAGCCCAAGCCAATTTTCGGTTGACAATTTTTTTTGAAAACATAATAATTATGAAACGTTCTCTAGATAGCAAATGTGAGCAAAATAAACGTGGATAATAAATATAAACATTAAGAAGAATAAAAACGGCAAGTAAACATTTTGTTGGAAAAAAAGGGAAGTAAATATGAACAAATTGTCTAAAAAAATAAATAATGAACCTCTTCAATGTAATAATTATGTGCTTGAAAGCAAGAATCGAAGCCTATTAGATTTACGAGTATAGAATCTGTGGATAGACCAAACTTATTGCTGCTGATGTTCCTTTGGTGCGACTCTTTATGTCCTGTGAGTTGGTGCATACACCTCTGAAGATCCAGAAGATTCTAGAAATTTAAGACTATTGGTGTGAGCTCTTATTTAACTTCAAAGGTCCGTTATGATTAATCTTAGATAGCAGGAAATTTAAATAAGTGCTTGTACTGAACTCTAAACACTAAGCAGTAAAGGCGTTGAATTCAAATTTTAAGAGAACCAATATTCACCACACACAGTGAAAGAAATATATTTGCAGTATTGCAGCGTGGTTAATTTGTTTAGGCCTCTTGACTTGTACAGTTTTACAGTACTCATACAGAATTATTCTATGCAGTTTATGTTCCTCCCTGAAGTGATATAAACAAGTCTTTCAAAAGAAAGTCATGGCAATGAACCATGCCGGGTCTGTTAGACACATTCTTTGCACCAAAGAGGCAGTTTGGGTTGCATGCCAGCGAACTTTTGCAACTGGTAAAGCAAAGAAAGGATCTAAAGGGGGTGGACCTGCTGATGCACCAAAAGCGTCCACTCTTAGCAAAGAAGTCAAGTCAAGTACAGTTGTGGGTGCCAACATTCTCAAGGATGGAGCTGATCCAAAACTCCTGCCTGATTCAGAATACCCTGACTGGTTGCTGCATCTGCTTGATAAACGCCCGGCATTGAGTGAATTACGTAGGAAGAATATTGAAACACTACTTTATGAAGATCTAAAACGCTATGTTAAGCTGGATAATCGAGTGAGGATCAAGGAGAATAACACACTGAAAGCAAAGAACTGATTCAATGGTTAAAAAAACTCACTTTGCGACATCAAATTAGGAGGTGGTCATTTGTGTACTTGTGCTTTAATTTGGATAACTTGTCACTATGTAATTCTTGGTATTATGAACTTTCATAGGTACAATTTGATTTTTGCGTCCTCATCTTTTTGTTTGGTTGTTTCCTACTATTTGCGGGTCATCGTGCTTGGTTACTTTGTTGATTTTCATTTTGTTACTCGTAGTTAAGAACTATTGTGAGGTTTGTTTATCTTGAAAATTTTTTGTGTACTCATTGATTTTGTATAGTAAAGATTTTTTTGGGTACTTGGTCTGATGATTTTTTATTCCTTAAATTAGAAGTGTTACAAATTATAGGTTCTATCTTGGCCATTCATTTTTGTGCGTTCTTTATATTCGTGGATGGGATATTTTAGCTTACTGTATATTTCCTCCTCACGTGCTCCTCTTGAAAGGACCACTAGATAAAGGGTATGGATTCCCAGCATGATCTGCACAATGTTAAATTGTAGAGTGGTCTCCACCCTTCAATTTAAGGACCATGTGATTGAATTATGGACACCAATTCAAACACAGTGAGTGAGGGAAAGCGAAAAATTAGCCACATATAGAAAACTTTAGCAGACCTTGTTTAATATCATTAAATTCCTAATGGCACTTCTACCCTACAATTTTGTTCCTTCAATATTTTTCACCATGGAATTTTTAAAATATTTTTATTCCCTTGCATCAATTTCGCCTGCTTCCTCTTTCATCAAACATATTTTACCAATACAACACAACAGATGGTACAATCTCAAAGACTACAACACTGGGATTGCCACTTTGGACCTAACAAGCCAGTGACTACCGCTCGTTACCAAAGAACACTGACTAAACAAAAAAGACAAAAACTGCGCACCATATTGAGTAGTCTATTCTCTCCAAATTGTACTTAAAGAATTCTATCTTACTGATCCTTACAAGCATCTTAAAAAATAACAGAGGCAAGTAGAATGTTCACAATTCATAATGGAACTAACAAACATACAACCCGCCTTTATTTTTAAAAAAAATTGAATGAACCATTTTTGATTGCTAGTGGGATATACTGGGATATCACTGAGCAAAAATGTCATCAATCCCAGGATACTTCTACCATATTGTAAACCCTATTCGGGCTCATTAGCTACTTCCTGTTCCTGAGGATTTCCTGGATTTCTTACTCATGGAAATCTTGTTGTATACATTCTTGGTTCTGATCGACAATAAAATGTCTAAAAAGAACCCAACAACACATGCTCCAGCCATGACTATAAAGACCAGCCTGTAACAATGACCTCCGACACAAGTATTACCTCCTCCTTCTGTAGTAGTTGCCTCCATATCATAGAGCATGCCAGCAAGTAGCCCGGAAAAGAGGAAGGAACCGAGGGGAAGGTTGAGGATGAGAATATTGTAGATAAGACCATAATATTTGAGTCCAAATAACTCGGAGGCCGTTGGGACTGTAACCGCAAGTCGCACTCCATAACATATGCCAACTATAATTGAACCAATGTAAAGTGAACCGGGCATAGCCATGGCTAGGAGTATGTAGCCTATGGCCATCACAATCTGAGATAATGCATTCCAAAGAGGTCTAGGCGTTGCAGCTTTCCTGTTAACAAGAAAATTTGGAAAAAGATCATTAATCGATGAACAATATTAGTCATACACGGGATCACACAAAACATGGGAGAATCTAACAACAATGTAATATGTTTTAATATTACTCCATCCGGTATGAAATATAAGCAAAAAAAATCTATAAAATATAAACAAAAAAGTATATGTATTATTTGGTCCAAAATTTGAACAAAATACATAGACTTTTATTTTGGACCAAATACACAGAATTTTTTGCTAGCATTGCAAATACGCTTTTTTCGCTTGACAAAATACAGAATTGAGGATATATAATAAGGAATTGGCATTGCAAATACGCCTTCTAAAATAGGCAATTAACATGACTACAAGGTACAAATCATGCTCGAAATAAAGTCAAACGCAACTATGTTCCTAATTTTATTCCAACTTGTAGCGAAAGTTAAGTTCCAGTATTTTATGACATTGAGATCGACAAATACCATCGTCAATTCCACGAACCTTCACTTTAACTATCCAAAAGTCAATTGAGTTGTTTAGATGTAATTTTTAAAAACTGTTCAACTAACCATAATTAAACTAATCTTTTTTTGGTTGAATCATTGGGTTAAAATAAAAATATTATTTAAGTTTTATTTATCATAACATTTTTATATCTAATAGTTTATTTCTCTTTTACGATCTAAGATGATAAATAATTATTTTTAAATATTAGTATTAATTTTATTAATTTTTAATCTTCTCACGATCTATGAAAGTAATTAATTATATATCATAATATTTTTATATCTAATAGTTTATTTCTTTTTACGATAAAAGATGATAAATAATTATTTTTAAATATTAGTATTAATTTTATTAATTTTTAAATTTTCTCACGATCTATGAAAGTAACTAATTATATATTTACACCAACATCGATCTTTGTATTCAAAAAGTGGTAACGAATACTTTTTTTTTTGTTTGACGAAAATGGTAAAGAATACTTGAGGGGATAGTGATTTAGGTGCAATGTATGGGTTTTAGGATAAATGAAGAAAAAGTAAAAAGAATAAAAGATAAATATAATTGATTGGATATTCTTTTTTTTTTGAAAACAATTGATTGGATATTCGGATTTGATTAAAAATAAAACTAATATTGACCCATATTTTTTTTGACGGATAATATTGACCCATATTGTTCATCGCTAATTTGGATAGATTTTTTAGATAAAAATAACTACTAGTAATTGTATAAACGTCAATCATTTTGAATTACTCTCTCAATCATCATATAAACGTGACCGTTATTTGTAAACATTCGTGGGAACTTGGTAGTTGGGTATTTAATTGCTTTCCATAAAAAGGCTAGTTAGTAGAATGAAAGGTTGGTAACGCAGAAATAAATAAGGCAGACAGGACTTACTTGATGAAAAGCTCCGAAACAGAACCCGATATGATCCGTCCAAAAAAGCCCCAAATGCTTGTTAACGAGACAAAAATTGACACGTCGGTGTATCCAAGTGCCAACCCGATTTGACCCATATTGTTCATCACAGCCAAACCCGTTCCCACCCCACACAGAAACGACACAAACAAGATCCAAAAATCCACGCTTCTCAACACCTCCAATATCGTGTGCTCCTCCCCCACCGCCGGCGGCCCCTTCACCACCACCACCGCTTCCTCCTCCGCCACAACTGCAACCACAGTTTCGCTTTCTTTATCTTCCCCGCTCTGAAGCAACGGTTCTCTCACCCGCTGACCCTCAACATCACCACCCGATCCAACCCGACCCGATTTCCTCCCCTTAAAATAAGCCCACACCGGAATCCCCAACGGCGACGCCAACAGAACGAGCATAACGGCAACAAACACCCTCGAAACCAACGCGCTAGGGTTAGGGACAAATCCATAAGCCAAGAGATAAACGGCGAGCACAACGGCGACGGCGTTGCAGATACCAAAATACCTCGCCTCCTCGTTATCTTCCGCGGCGGTGGTAGACTTTGCAAAAGGAACCTCACGGAGGAAAAAGACGCCGGCGAGACAAACCGCAAAGGGGATAAGAGCAAGCATGAGAAGAAAAAAAGCAGGGTCGTCGGCGAATAGAGCAGAACAAAGGTTTGTGAATATCGCAGTGCTTAATCCCACATAGCCTTTCAAAATCCCCGAAACCGGTCCCCTGTTTCTCCTGAAATTTCTTATGCACGTCACTAACACCGCAGTGTTCATCCACGTCGTGCTATTTCCTCCCATGCATAAAAACACACACATCTACATTCCCATTATTAATTAATTAATTAATTAATTACTTTCTAAATCACAATTAATATATTCAAATCAATTTAAGGAAAAATTAAAAAAAATACCTGCCAGTAGGGAAGGGGTTGAATGATTTGACCAACGACGAGCCATTGAACACCGTAACCGATGAGGCCTTCGAAAGAGCCAATGAGGAGAATGGCCCATGTGGGGAGTTTATCGGAGGCGAGGCCGGCGAGAAGGCCGAAGGCTTTGCCGACGTCTTTGGCGACGGAGAGGTTGTTGAGCTCCGTTTGGGTTAAGTGCATGAGGGATTTGAGAGCGTCGGAGTAGTTTGAGAATGTGTAGTTGTTGCCGGAGATGGATTGAATCCAAACGGCGGCGACAAAGCCGAGCCATTTGGTGGCGGTGGAAACGGATGGGAAATCGGAGGAGCCCATTGATTCACTCGTAAACAAACAGACTATTTATTGTACTTTGGTGACACCTGTGTATTGTTGTATTTATAGTCTCGCGTTTGTTTGTCCTTTTTCTTCTTCTTCAACTTGACGTTCAGTGTTATTCACTGTAGTCGACAATTGGACGGGAACCGTAGAGATTTTGTTTTTTTGTTTTTTTAAAACTTGATTTTAATTAAATTAAATGGAAGAAAGAAACGCGTGGGGAGAAAAAAAATGGTGCTCCTTTACGGCTTTTGGAGAGTCGTAGTCATTGTTGTCAGCGATTTGTATGGTGCCTTTGATTAAGATGGATCGGAGACCGTACCAATTTGCATAATACGAAGGAGATATTTTTTGACTAGCGATTTAGTTGGTGTGCTTGCGGGACCAAACGCCATCTCATCCACTTGATGCCTTATGGTTAATTAATTATACTTACTGATAAATTTAAATTTAAATATATACCGACGGTCGACATTCGTTTTCATTTTTTTTATTATTAATATTCGTTTTCATTTACACTTCATGTAACGATTTTCTCCTATCTATCATCTGGTATCATTTATTTTAAATTTTTTCCGTTGTTTCATTTATTTTTATTATTTTTTATAATATTGTTTTTACATCTCATATTATATTTTTCTTATAGTACCACACTCACATCCCATAAGAGTGTGAGACTATGACTTTTGTTCAATTTTTATGTTTAGTCTCTGATTAGAAAAATATTAAATCATTCAAATAATCTTGCTAATTAATTAAAAAATTAGAAAAACAGTGTAATTAAAACTTGAAAACGATATTAATATTTTAAAGTTGAAAAACAGTGTATTTTTTAACTTTAGAATCCCTCTCATAATTTTTAAAAAGAAGCATTTCTATGAAATTGTTAAGACTTTTTTAGAAGTTGTTCCTTTCCCTTATAAAAAGTACCTTACTGTGTTTTTTACTTTTTCTAAACAATTACTTAAATATTCTAAAACTATTTGATTATTTGTATCTTGAAGCACTTTTCTTTAAAAAGACATTGAAGAAAACCTTATTTTAGCTAGAAAAATTAAGAATATTCTCTTTACATTTAACATATTTTATTTCTTTATTAAACGTATTCAGAGTCACGTCTCTGCAACTTGGCAACTTGAAACTATCATATTTTTTATCTTAATTTAATTATTATTTTTTTCAATTGGTTGCTGGGGAAATAGTAGCCATGCTGCGGACATGAGGATATAACCTAGCATGTATCAGGCCTAGATCAAACCATTTTTTAATAGATTAGGTCAATACTTTTTTAAAAACCTAATTTGTTAAATGGGCTAGACTTTGGATCATCTAAAAAAAACTTCTTAAGTCTGACAGACTGACTTATTTAAATGAAATTTTTTTACAAAATAAATACTATTTAAATAAATATAAACACTATAATAATATTTCTTTATTAAAATCATTATAATAAGATATTTATAATGTATTAAAAGCATACATTATTTACCTTTCTATGAATATATGGCAAACATAAAAGACTTAAGCCTATAAGTTTGTTTAATGATAAACTTATGGCTTATTTTTAAAGGTTTTATTGCAAGATACATTTTAAAAGATTATGATATCATGTTAGACTTTTAAAAAAGTTTTGTCAACCTTTAAAAGACCTATATTAAATAAAAAAGCAACTTCAGTCCTAAAAATATTGGTCTAACATAGTCTATTTTATGTTTCATGCCTTCGAGTAGTAGTTGTTTAATTTTTTTATAATTTGTAGTTTGTCATGTTTAAAGTTTACCTACCTATATAGTAATCTTTTAACTACTTAGAGATAGGCAGATGACAGATCTTTAAATAGACTAATAGACCAGACTAAATTTTAAAAAAGATCATACTAAACTTAAAAAAAGTCTTTAATTTGACAAGTAATATGTCAAACTTAGGCTTTAAAATTTTAGAATATATCAGACCTAGTTAACCAAAGTTTTGTTGGCCCAACCTACTTCCACTCTATTGGCTGCAAAATACAAATAGTAAAAGACACTTACTTAAGGGTAAGAATAAGTACCGCAACAATACAAAAATTATTACCAAAAGCATCGTCGTTCTGCTAAGAATAACTAAATACTCCCTCCATCTTTAAATATAAGCCTCCTTTCAAAAAAAAAATTTGTCCCTCTTTTATTAGTTTGTTTTCAAATTACTAAATGTATTAATTATTTTTTTACAAGAATACTCATAATTAATTTATATTATTTTTTGTAGTCAATAATAAATAGAGTGATTATTTCTCTCTCTTAAGTCAATAATTGAAGGATAGGTTTGGAAAAACAATACGCATTATAGACAAATTAAATGAGTTAACTAATTTTCTTAATTTGTGTGTTTTGGTCAACGGTGACTTATATTTAGGTATGGAGGGAGTATTAATTTGTTAAGAAATGCAAGACCATAAATTAAAGAGTGAGAAAGAGTTGAATTCAAAACCATTTATATAAATTTGTTTTAGGGCTTTATCACGTGATTGAGGTGGAAGCCTTCTTTAATTTTAAAAAAAATTAGTATTGATTGATATTTTTGTTTTTTTTTTGGTATTCAGTATTGATTGAATTTATTTTATATGTACAATAAAATGATATATTACTAGTAAAAGTATGATCAACATATGATTAACAACTAAAGTTTTTTATAAATTATGTATAACTAATTATATTGGTTATATTTTTCATTTGTTAATTAATTTATCCTTCCCAACTAAACATATATGGTATAACTGTGAGTGAAAGGTAATAAAAGATCCAATATAATGTAAAGATTTGAAGAGAAATCTCCCTCAAATTAAAACGAAATCTTATCCAAACACTAATTTCCAATCAAAATTGTAATGAGTCAGCTGAATTTCGGTTCAGTTTGCTTCCAAGTTACAATTGAAAGCGTCATCTGGTGATGAGACAAAAAAGAAACAGATACATAACATAATTACAATGATCTATTCTCTTTCCCGTTCTGGAAAAATGCTGAAACTTCAGAACTTGGTAATAGGAAACCGGTTCTGTTTCTGAGTGAAAAAGTAAAAGTAGAACAAGAGTGCAATTTATTAAGCAGTAAGCACTAAGCAGTTGCTGAAAAGCGATGCAAGAATTGCTCGTGAAGGGAATAATAGTGTTTCGCTTTTCAAGGAAAAGATGAAGGAGAAAGAGGTCTTCCCAGTTGGGGACCATATTGTAGATAGAGACGACACGTTTTGTTGCGTGTCCCTTTGTTTTTCATCCACGTTTTGAATATTGGAGCTCTCTGCATGCATGAACAAAGTTGAAGAAAAGAAAATTTCATATTGGAAGGGTTATGTGACAAATGCAGCAGTTGAAAATTTGTTCAAAATGTGATATAAGTGATAACGATGATTTCGTTAGCAGTTGCCAACAAATTCTCCCCTGAAAAATCCCACCTACTCAGGGCCCAAAATATCTCTTCTCTTCACCCACGCTTGCTACTGTGCAAAGGAGGTGTGCATGGTTGGATTTTCTTAAAAAAGGGTCCATATCCAAAAAAAAAATTTAAGACAAAGAAAGGAAATGAGTCTTGTTAAAACCTTCTAATGCAAAACCCTCTTTAGGGAAAAAACATCAAGAAGGAAAAAGAGTACTCATACCTATATTTATTAGAAAAAATGAAAAAGAGAATACAAATAGAGCATGGGGACTAGACCAAAACCCATGGAGATCAATAAACAGTGACTATATACAGGCAAAAGTAGCCATAAACAAATCCCCTATTCTCTTAAGCAAAATAAAGTGCAGGAGCATCAGAATAGGAGAGGCAATCTCAACTACGTTGGCACCATAACCCCTAACAATTATCTGCAGCATCTCAAAGCTAAAAGAATATGAAAAATAAAGGCAAAAAGACAAGCATAGGGGACTAGATCAAAACTCATGAAAGAAAACATCAGCTAAATCTAAAGTAAGGTATACTAAACCTGTTACGGAAAAAATCCTCCAAAAGAAACTTCTGGGGTAAATCCCACCAGGTAAAACAATGACTAGAAATACCATAGTTAGCTAACTTATCTGCACAGGAGTTTCCTTTTTTGTAAATGTGAGACACAAAAAATTGCAACTGCTGAGGGAGAGAGAGGCAATTCTTCCAGCGGGTTTTGTATTTCCAAGGCACCAAAGCATGATTCTTAAAAGATTGGACCACAAGCAAAGAGTCACATTTTAACCAAAGCATGTACAAGCCTTTTGATGAGCGAGCTCAATGGCCATCATGGCAGCAACCAACTCTGCATGGAAGGAGGGACTAGTACCCAAGAAATCCGTAAAACAGCCCAAAATAGCACCGCTAGAATATCTGTAAATAGCACCACAGGCTGTAGGACCAAGATTTCCCGGAGAAGCACCATCCGAGTTACACTTAATCCAGCCGCAAAAGGGCTTGCTCCAGGTGACCTGAATGATAGAGGGGGCTTTGGGGGCATGGACATCAACTCCAAAAAATTTTAAAATGCTGAACTCCTTCATGGAATTGGAAGAGCAGCTTTTGGAAAGCTTACCAGACAAGGCAACAGCGGCCCGAATTAAATGCACAGCTCTGCCAAAAGGAATGGGTCGACTTTGAAAAGCCATATGGTTGCGAGCATACCAAATGACCCAAAAGGTGTGAGTCACTGCAGAGAGGACCACATCAGCAACCTGATGACTCCACTTATTGTCACAGACCTTGAAAACAACATCTATGGAGGAGGAACTAATTAAACAATTCAAAGGACACGCAAGCCAACTCCAAAGCTTCAAAGCAAAAGGGCAATGGAAGAATAAATGGCTAGTTGACTCTGCAGCTTGATTACAAAGGCAACAAATAGAAACCATGACACAACTTCTCTTTTGCAGCTGATCATCCGTAGGCAACCTGTTATGGAAAATCCACCAAACCAGGAAAGATTTAGAGGGAGGAATAACTGGGCTCCAGATTTTCTTACCCCAGTACATCTGTTGCCCTTTATCCAGGAGATGAAGATAAGCCTCTTTAAAGCTTAGACAACCCTTATCATTACCTTGCCAGGTTAGCTCATCCTGGCAAAATGTCTGTGCAAAGCAACAACTGCTGAATTTTAGAAGCAACATCTGGGAACATATTGGCGAAAGAGGAGGGAATGTCCCAATTTCTGTTGTAAATAACGTCCGCCACAATGGCTTTCAATTTAGGGTAAGCAGAATAGGGAACGTTAAGCCGATCAACTAGAGGTTGGCCAAGCCAATTATCCAACCAAAAGTTTACTTTAGTGCCATCACTAATGTGCCAGAAACTGTCCTGAAGAATGGTCTGAATAAATTGCCTCACACTAGGCCAGATAGAGGATTTGGCATAATAAGAGATAGGCTTATTAAAGCGCACAAATCTGGATTTGAGAAGCTTGGCCCAAGACTGATCCGAAGAAAAAACATCCCAAGCAAGCTTGAGCATCGCGACATCATTGATAGAGCGCAAGGATCTAAGCGCCAGACCCCCTTCTTCCACAGGGGCACACACCTTATGCCAAGCAACTATGCAAATTTTTCTGTTGTGGATATCCCCAGACAAGATAAAATTTCTAATCCAATTATCTAACTTCTTTAGGAGAGCAATCGGCCAAGCATAGACATGAAAGCTATAGACAAGCGCGCCATGAATGATGGATTTTACCAATTGCACTCTGCCCATGATAGAAAGCATTGCGCCCTTCCAAGAAGCCAGCTTATTAATGAAAAACATTTACCTAATTAATGCTCAACATGATTTTAGAAAAATTTAGATGTTTGATTAGTCTGAATTAAATTTGATTTTCACTCTAAACTATGGTTTGATTTGAAATGATAAAAAAAAAAAACTTTTTCATTACTTTTAAAAATATAACATTAAATTTTACTCTAAATTTACTTTTAAATAAAAAACATCTAAACATAAATTATTTCATTCCAAACTTAAATTTAGTGCGAGTTTGGTATCACTGTGGAAATCATCAAATTGATTTTATGTTTGTCAAACATGATTCTATTAAAAATATAAATATTTTGTTTTTGCTAGATAAAATTGATTTTACCTCCAAACATCAATTTGACTAGATGTGATTAAAAAAAAGCTTTTGTTTTAAGTTGAAAAATCTATACTGATTTTTACGTCAAACTTGCTTTTAAGTAAAAAAATTATTCAAACATAAAACACTTCAATTCAAACTCAATTTTAACTAAATCAATTTTATAAAATCAAACTCATTAAGTTCATTCAAAATTACCTTTATTAAACGCTCACTCAAACACGCACCAAGTGGATTCCTAGAGCTTGTTTGTATATTGAACTCGGGGACTCTGTGCCCTCTTGACTGATGACTTCCTTACACAGTCAGACTCACACAATAACTCAGTCACCGAGACTTTGTTAACCATATTACTACACGTACAAGTACGTATTTTTGTTCATAAATAATAACCTACCAATGGATAGTGTTCTGGACAGAACTCCAAAGGATGACTGGAGAGAAGCAGTACGGCGGCGTCAGGTCGGATGACGACGGCGCGTGGTGGTGGTGTACCTGCAAACACTCCAACGCTCAAGTCAGTGCGTGTAAGAGGTAAGTGAAGAGGTGATGAATCGAATAATACCTCAATCGTTTGAAGTGACTCTCCTTTTATAGGAGTTTAAGGTCGGTGAAGGCGGTTCCCGTGGAACCCGGGGTGCCGCCAGATCGTTTACCGACCTGCGATGGGATGGGCGGAATGCCGAGGACCGTTGGATCGGCCACGTCGATTTTGTCTCGTGGCAAGGCGGTGGGAACCGACGTTGGTAATGGGCTGGAGTATGATTCTTCGGATTGGGCCTCGGCCTAGTCCGGAACAGTTGCCCCCCAAGTCGCTAGCTCGAATGTCGAGGTGGTGACTTGTTTGTCGAAGTCCGTTGATGTCGACGTTCAACGTCCTTGTCCGTAAGGAACTGTAAGCGTCGTCATGTCATGTTTGTGCAAGGTTTTGTCACGAGCTCGTGCACGAGGTCGATCTCTTCATCAGGTGCTCTCGGCACGAGGTCGGTCTCTTCATCAGGTGCTTGTGCAAACGCACAAGGCTTTGTCATCACGAGCTCGTGCACGCGGTCTCGGCACGAGGTCGGTCAGGGTGCTTGTGCAAACGCACAAGGCTTTGTCACGAGCTCGTGCGCGCGGTCTCGGCAAGACGCTCGATCTCTTCATCAGGTGCTTGTGCAAACGCACAAGGCTTTGTCATCCCGAGCTCGTGCACGCGGTCTCGGCACGAGGTCGGTCAGGGTGCTTGTGCAAACGCACAAGGCTTTGTCACGAGCTCGTGCGCGGTCTCGGCACGACGCTCGATCTCTTCATCAGGTGCTTGTGCAAACGTCATCACGAGTTCGTGCACGCGGTCTCGGCACGAGGTCGGTCAGGGTGCTTGTGCAAACGCACAAGGCTTTGTCACGAGCTCGTGCGCGCGGTCTCGGCACGACGCTCGATCTCTTCATCAGGTGCTTGTTGCTTGTGCCAAACGCACAAGGCTTTACCACGAGCTCGTGCGCGCGGTCTCGGCACGACGCTCGACCACAGGTGCTTGTGCCAAACGCACAAGGCTTTGCCACGAGCTCGTGCGCGCGGTCTCGGCACGATGCTCGACCACAGGTGCTTGTGCCAAACGCACAAGGCTTTACCACGAGCTCGTGCGCGCGGTCTCGGCACGACGCTCGACCTCGTCATCATGTGCTTGTGCAAACTCACAAGGCTTTGCCACGAGCTCGTGCGCGCAGTCTCGGCACGATGCTCGACCTCGTCATCATGTGCTTGTGCAAACGCACAAGGCTTTGCCACGTTGCACAAGGCTTTGCCACGAGCTCGTGCGCGCGGTCTCGGCACGATGCTCGACCACAGGTGCTTGTGCCAAACGCACAAGGCTTTACCACGAGCTCGTGCGCGCGGTCTCGGCACGATGCTCGACCTCGTCATCATGTGCTTGTGCGAAACGCACAAGGCTTTGCCACGAGCTCAGACTGCGGTCTCAGACGATGCTCGACCTCGTCATCATGTGCTTGTGCAAACGCGACAATGCTTTACCACGAGCTCATGCGCGCGCGGTCTCGTGACGATGCTCGACCCGCAGTACTTGTGCCAAACGCGCAAGGCTTTACCCACGAGCTTCGTCTTGGCGGTCTCGACGACGGCCGACCACAGCGACACGACGCCGACCTCGTCATCATGTGCTTGTGCAAACGCGACAAGGCTTTACCACGAGCCTGCGGCGCGGTCTCGGCGACGATGCTCGACCCGCAGTGCTTGTGCCAAGCGCGACAAGGCTTTACCACGAGAGCTCGTGCGCGGTCTCAAGACGATGCTCGACCTCGTCATCATGTGTTTGTGCAAGCGCGAGGCTTTACCACGAGCTCGTGCGCGCGGTCTCGGCACGATGCTCGACCTCGGGTGCTTGTGCAAAACGCACAAGGCTTTACCACGAGCTCGTGCGCGCGGTCTCGGCACGATGCTCAACCTCGTCATCATGTGCTTGTGCAAACGCACAAGGCTTTACCACGAGCTCGTGCGCGCGGTCTCGGCACGATGCTCGACCATGGGTGCTTGTGCAAAACGCACAAGGCTTTACCACGAGCTCGTGCGCGCGGTCTCGGCACGATGCTCGACCACAGGTGCTTGTGCAAAACGCACAAGGCTTTACCACGAGCTCGTGCGCGCGGTCTCAGACGACGGCCTTCGACCCGCAGTGCTTGTGCAAAACGCACAAGGCTTTACCACGAGCTCGTGCGCGCGGTCTCGGCACGACGCTCGACTACAGGTGCTTGTGCCAAACGCACAAGGCTTTTACCACGAGCTCGTGCGCGCGGTCTCGGCACGACGCTCGACCACAGGTGCTTGTGCCAAATGCACAAGGCTTTACCACGAGCTCGTGCGCGCGGTCTCGGCACGATGCTCGACCACAGGTGCTTGTGGCAAACGCACAAGGCTTTACCACGAGCTCGTGCGCGCGGTCTCGGTACGATGCTCGACCTCGTCATCATGTGCTTGTGCAAACGCACAAGGCTTTACCACGAGCTCGTACGCGCGGTCTCGGCACGATGCTCGACCTCGTCATCATGTGCTTGTGCAAACGCACAATGCTTTACCACGAGCTCGTGCGCGCGGTCTCGGTACGATGCTCGACCACAGGTACTTGTGCCAAACGCACAAGGCTTTACCACGAGCTCGTGCGCGCGGTCTCGGCACGACGCTCGACCACAGGCGGCACGACGCTCGACCTCCTCATCATGTGCTTGTGCAAACGCACAAGGCTTTACCACGAGCTCGTGCGCGCGGTCTCGGCACGATGCTCGACCACAGGTGCTTGTGCCAAACGCACAAGGCTTTACCACGAGCTCGTGCGCGCGGTCTCGGCACGATGCTCGACCTCGTCATCATGTGTTTGTGCAAACGCACAAGGCTTTACCACGAGCTCGTGCGCGCGGTCTCGGCACGATGCTCGACCTCGGGTGCTTGTGCAAAACGCACAAGGCTTTACCACGAGCTCGTGCGCGCGGTCTCGGCACGATGCTCGACCTCGTCATCATGTGCTTGTGCAAACGCACAAGGCTTTACCACGAGCTCGTGCGCGCGGTCTCGGCACGATGCTCGACCATGGGTGCTTGTGCAAAACGCACAAGGCTTTACCACGAGCTCGTGCGCGCGGTCTCGGCACGATGCTCGACCACAGGTGCTTGTGCCAAACGCACAAGGCTTTACCACGAGCTCGTGCGCGCGGTCTCGGCACGATGCTCGACCTCGTCATCATGTGCTTGTGCAAACGCACAAGGCTTTACCTGGCTTCGTCGCGCTACGGTCTCGACACGATGCTCGACCTCGTCATCATGTGCTTGTGCAAACGCACAAGGCTTTACCACGAGCTCGTGCGCGCGGTCTCGGCACGATGCTCGACCACAGGTACTTGTGCCAAACGCACAAGGCTTTACCATGAGCTCGTGCGTGCGGTCTCGGCACAACGCTCGACCTCGTCATCATGTGCTTGTGCAAACGCACAAGGCTTTACCACAAGCTCGTGCGCGCGGTCTCGACACGATGCTCGACCTCGTCATCATGTGCTTGTGCAAACGCACAAGGCTTTACCACGAGCTCGTGCGCGCGGTCTCGGCACGATGCTCGACCACAGGTGCTTGTGCCAAACGCACAAGGCTTTACCACGAGCTCGTGCGCGCGGTCTCGGCACGATGCTCGACCTCGTCATCATGTGCTTGTGCAAACGCACAAGGCTTTACCCTGGCTCGTCGCGCGGTCGACCGACGATGCTCGACCTCGTCATCATGTGCTTGTGCAAGCGCGACAAGGCTTTACCACGAGGCTCGTCGCGGCGGTCTCGACCGCGATGCTCGACCACGTGCTTGTGCTAAACGCCGCAAGGCTTTACCACGAGATCGTGCACGCGGTCTCGGCACGATGCTCGACCTCGTCATCATGTGCTTGTGCAAACGCACAAGGACTTACCACGAGCTCGTGCGCGCGGTCTCGGCACGATGCTCGACCTCGTCATCATGTGCTTGTGCAAACGCACAAGGCTTTACCACGAGCTCGTGCGCGCGGTCTCGGCACGATGCTCGACCTCGGGTGCTTGTGCAAAACGCACAAGGCTTTACCACGAGCTCGTGCGCGCGGTCTCGGCACGATGCTCGACCACAGGTGCTTGTGCCAAACGCACAAGGCTTTACCACGAGCTCGTGCGCGCGGTCTCGGCACGATGCTCGACCTCGTCATCATGTGCTTGTGCAAACGCACAAGGCTTTACCACTGGCTTCGTCGCGCGGTCTCGACCACGATGCTCGACCTCGTCATCATGTGCTTGTGCAAGCGCGACAAGGCTTTACCACGAGCTCGTCGCGCGCGCGGTCTCCACGATGCTCGACCACGCAGTACTTGTGCCAAACGCACAAGGCTTTACCATGAGCTCGTCGCGTCGCGGTCTGGACAACGCCTTCGACCTCGTCATCATGTGCTTGTGCAAACGCACAAGGCTTTACCACAAGCTCGTGCGCGCGGTCTCGACACGATGCTCGACCTCGTCATCATGTGCTTGTGCAAACGCACAAGGCTTTACCACGAGCTCGTGCGCGCGGTCTCGGCACGATGCTCGACCACGCAGTGCTTGTGCCAAACGCGACAAGGCTTTACCACGAGCTCGTCGCGCTACGGTCTCCGACGATGCTCGACCTCGTCATCATGTGCTTGTGCAAACGCGACAAGGCTTTACCACGAGCTCGTCGCGCGGTCTCAGACGATGCTTTCGACCACGCAGTGCTTGTGCCAAACGCACAAGGCTTTACCACGAGCTCGTGCGCGCGGTCTCGGCACGATGCTCGACCTCGTCATCATGTGCTTGTGCAAACGCACAAGGATTTACCACGAGCTCGTGCGCGCGGTCTCGGCACGATGCTTGACCTCGTCATCATGTGCTTGTGCAAACGCACAAGGCTTTACCACGAGCTCGTGCGCGCGGTCTCGGCACGATGCTTGACCTCGGGTGCTTGTGCAAAACGCACAAGGCTTTTACCACGAGCTCGTGCGCGCGGTCTCGGCACGATGCTCGACCTCGTCATCATGTGCTTGTGCAAACGCACAAGGCTTTACCACGAGCTCGTGCGCGCGGTCTCGGCACGATTCTCGACGACAGGTGCTTGTGCAAAACGCACAAGGCTTTACCACGAGCTCGTGCGCACGGTCTCGGCACGATGCTCGACCACAGGTGCTTGTGCAAAACGCACAAGGCTTTACCACGAGCTCGTGCGCGCGGTCTCGGCACGATGCTCGACCTGGCGCTTCGATCCAGTCATCTTTGAGTGAAGAAGGAAAACTTCGACAGAGAAAGATGAAATCAGAAACGATTCCCACAGACGGCGCCAATGTTCTGGACAGAACTCCAAAGGATGACTGGAGGGAAGCGGTACGGCGGCGTCAGGTCGGATGACGACGGCGCGTGGTGGTGGTGTACCTGCAAACACTCCAACGCTCAAGTCAGTGCGTGTAAGAGGTAAGTGAAGAGGTGATGAATCGAATAATACCTCAATCGTTTGAAGTGACTCTCCTTTTATAGGAGTTTAAGGTCGGTGAGGGCGGTTCCCGTGGAACCCCGGTGCGTCGCGATCGTTCTGGGCACTGTGATGGGATGGGCGGAATGCCGAGGACCGTTGGATCGGCCACGTCGATTTCGTCTCGTGGCAAGGCGGTGGGAACCGACGTTGGTAATGGGCTGGAGTATGATTCTTCGGATTGGGCCTCGGCCCAGTCCGGAACAGATAGAAACACACTTTTGATTCCCTTAAGCACTAATGATAGATCTGGGCTGTTAAACAGGTGGCGGTGGGGGAAAGGGTTAGGAGGAGGGGAGAGGCATTGGACCATCACGACAAGAGGAGGTGGCGCGAGGAAGATGAGAGCGCGAGGGAGTGGAGGCTATAGTAAGTGGTGGCAGAGATGACTCTCCTCCCATCTTAGTTTCTTTTTCTGTATGGACAATTATAATCCTCAAGTACTTAAAAGATTTGAACAATTCCTTAATAAAATAGTCATAAAAATTAAAATCCAACAGTTGTTATAAAATTGTGTATCGGTACACCAAATTTTAGTAATGTACCTTAAGGGTTAAGGGTGTGTTTGGTTGGGGGGTTTTGGAGGGGAGGGGTTATTTTAAATTATATTTGTTTGGTTTAATTTTTTTAAGGGGAGGGGAGGGGAGGTGAGCAAACTCCCTCCTAAGCCAATTTTGGCTCCTCTCCCAAAGTGGAGGGTTTGGGAGGGGAGGAGAGGGGAGATTAAATTATTTAAAATAAAATTACTTAAATATCTTTATATATAATATAATATAAAAGACTATAAGGATATACTAGTAAATTAATCTCTCCCCTTCATTAAAATCCATCTCCTCCCCTCCTGAACCAAACAAGCAAAGGTTTCCCTCCCCTCCTCCCAACTAAATACAAAATCAAATTAAATCTCTCCCATCCCTTCCCCTTCCCTCCCCTCCCCTCCCCTCTCCTCCCCTCGTTTGAACCAAACAGACCCTAAGGTAGTATTTGGTTGGGGGTTTTGGAGGGGATGAGAAGGGGTTATTTTAAATTTTATATGTTTGATTTATTTTTTTAGAGGGAAGGGGAGAGGAGGGGAGGGGAGCAAAATCCTTCCTAAGCCAATTTTGGTTTCCCTCCAAAAGCGAGGTTTTTTAGAGGGAAGGGAAAGGGAGATTAAATCATTTAAAATAAAATTAATTACTTAAATATCTTTATATATAATATAATATAAAAGGCTATAAAGATATACAAGTAAATTAATTCACTCCGTCTATTAAAATCTCTCTCCTCCCCTCCTGAACCAAACAAGCAAAGGTTTTTCTCCCTTCCCCTCCCCTCCTCTCAACCAAACGCAAAATCAAATTAAATCTCTCCCCTCCCTTTCCTTCCCCTTCCTTTCCCTCCATTAAAATTATTCCCCTCTCTTTGTCTTGTTTGAACCAAACGGACCCTAAGTGTTCCCTTTCTTTTTTCTAATACTCTTTTTAACCTCGTTCTCTCTTTTTGTTTTCTTCTAAAACCGATCAAAGCCTAAAAAAAATGCAACACGTGTTTGTTTTCAATGATTTTGCAACAAGAGAAGTAGCTTCAAGAGAGATAGACGAGAAGTGCAAACTTCTCTCGTTTGGTTGACCAATGAATAATGAAGGAAAAAATACGTCTCGTTTTTAGCACAAGAATATTTATTCTTTAAAAAAATTAAACATACTTATCACCTTTCTAACAAATATTATCCAAAATCTATTCTATTTTTTATCTCTTTTTCTCCTCCCACATTTTTTTCTCTATTTTAATTCTTTTCGCAACTAAAGCACACCCTAGGATCTTGAAGAAAAGACAAAGAAACAGCTGTCATTTGTACGTATATGAGCGGGAAAGTCTAAGACAGCGCACATCCCATGCGTTGTGGACTGGATGCTCTCTTCTGCTTCATCAGGCAGGTGATAATACCAGTTGAAAGTGCCTGTGGGCCCATGTAGCGATAAGCACTCATGTTATTGACAAATTATTGGACGAAGAACTGAAGGAGGCTCTTGTTTTTGCTTTTGAACATGTTGATGATAAGATAAGATGCAGCGCCTATAAATTAAAACTAAAAACTAAGACGTACGTTTATATAATAAGAAAACACATTCAGAGACGTACGGGACTTGTTTGTGTCACCAAGCGACAACACAATCCAATTTTTTCACGTGAAAATTTTTGTATTTAGATTAATATAATTATTTTGTGTAAATATTATATTATTTAATTTTTGTATAAGAGCTAATCTGATTCATGCATTCATCCTTTTTTTTTGTTTGGTCTTTAAAAAGTTAGACTGTGCTAGTTCATGAAGACAAACATTTGCACTTGGTTTCTTCCTTTTGATGCGCGTAACATACTGCGCAAGTGGCCGTTGGCCTGCGGGTTTCTTCCACCGATGTTTTATCGTAATTTTCATTTAAATTCGTAGTATTTTTTATCCGCTATTCTTTTTTTTTTTTTTTGTAACATTTTTTATCCACTATTCTAAAGAAGGGAAAGCACATGCTGATAAAAAAAGAAAGCACATGTTGATGCTTTTTTTTTATATATATTTAATGAATCAAAACGACACGATGTCGGAGGAGAGAGACTTTGTGAACGGCGGATCGAATGATCTTACCGCATCCACGAGTGGCTGATCCCATGATTGGTCGAGATCGTTTGAAAAATTATTATATGATGAATTTATTTTTATTAAAGAAAAAGGGGTACGGTACCATGACGACGACCCGACCTATTTAATTGACTTTTGGGAGATTGAAGCGGCACCGTAAGTGCAGCTTCAATTTATCTGCGGGCGATGTGGATTGATTTATGCAGCATATCTACCCGGTTTGATTTAGGATAATCTTTTTCGGCCAAGAAAGTAGGGGAAAAAATGGAGAAAAAAGTTTATTAATTGAAATATAAAATTGTTGATATGTCATATTATGATTGGCTTGTCAAATTTATTCATACACACTTTTTATATTTTTAAAATTTTTTTTTTCTTATTTTTTTTCTTTACAAACAAACATAGCCTTAAAGCCTTAAAGCGATGCTTAATATACACAGACGAAAATGGGTAACAGTACACAACAATCTCTTACCCCAAAAAAAAAAACATTACACGACCATCATGAACCGGAGAAGGGTAACAGTACACAACAATCTCTTACCCAAAAAAAAAAATACCATCATGAGCCGGAGATGCGGATAATGCTGACTTGGAGGGTCAGTTGGTGAATGGCACCGAATTACAGAAGATTCTAGAATCAGTTACACCATTACTTTTTATAAGTTTTTTTAGACAAAAAAACACATATTAAAAAAAATAGTTAGCATAATTAAATTGTCTATAATGTGTATATTTTTCCAAATTTTTCTTTCAATCATATTTTTAATTAATTAATGCATGTCTTGGATTTTTAAACACTATGCAATTAATTATGGGTACTTTTAAAAAAAATAATTAATATATTTTGTAAGTTGAAAATGGCCTTATAATTAGTTAACAATTTTTTTTAAAAGGGTCTTATAAAATTAACGGAGGGCGTAATTTCTCCATCATGAGCCACACGATTACTGATGAACATCAGGATGACTTACCTCAGCTCAAGGAAGAATCACATGGATTGTAGTCGCATGGAGATCGAGGTGAAGGTGTCACGTTTGGAATCATGGTTTCAATTGGTTATGATCTAAGAAGCCTGGATACTTGATACGATACGGGATACGATACGATACATATATGGGGATATGGTAAAATTTTGAAAATCAAGATAAGACACGGCCAAGATACTTTAATAAAAATTTAAATTTAAATATATAAACATATAAATGCACAAAATTTATCAGTAGGCAATGGAACCCTTTTAGGTTTTAATCTATTCTCAGCCTCTTCACATATTCTTTTTAAATCAGCCAAGTGTAGAGCATTATTCTTGGTACAAACAGCAACTCCAGTACCACCTTTTCTAGGTAAGTGTGCTTTCACTCTATAGTATGAACTTTACACAATTTTTTCACATAAATTGCAACTCCAGAGCTTATTGCCTCCTCCATTATCAATCTGTTCTATTATAGTGACAAATGCCCAAAGTGGAGCATGATCATCTTGAGATTCCTCTGAAGAAAATGGGCTTGTAATACTTTCTTCTCCAAGAGCCATTTTCTTCCACCGACCCAACAACAGTAGCAGAAAATGAGAAAACAGAACAAACCCGGCACCCAAAAAAGAAGCAAGAACATAACTAACCCAAAGCAGCAGAGAACGCACAGAGGAGGAGCAGTAGAGAACACACAGAGGTGGAAGGCGTGGTGGCTATGGCTGCTCGTCAGAGAACGCAACAGAGGAGGCCGTGCGAAGACAAACAACCAGAGAATGCATAGAGGATGCACAGAGGAGGGCGTGAGAAGACGAACAACCAGAGGATGCACAGAGGAGGGCGTGAGAAGACGAACAACCAGAGGATGCACAGAGGAGGACGTGCGTAGACGAACAACCAGAGAAAAGAACAGTCGAACAGAGAAATCGACAACAACACGCAGCAGAGAACGACCAACAGATCAGGACGGCGTGATGACTATGGCTGCTCGTTGGAGAAGTTTCCCAAACCCTAAAGTCTCCATTTCATTGAACAAAAAGGAGAAGAACAGTCACGTTTTCACAAGAATGAGAAGATAAGAGTCACGTTTTGATTTTTTTTGGCAGAAAAGATAATAAAGTCTCTTATTAATATTTTTCTTTTATCAATATATCATTAAATGACTTTTGTTTTTTAGTGTAGCAGACATTAATATTTAATAGTGACTTTTGGTTTCTTAGTCAAAACGTATCCTGTGCGTATCTGAAAAGATGTCATTGTATCCAGTTTTAAATAGACGTATCTAAGCTGTATCGGTGACGTATCGGGTACTTATTTTTTTTTTAAATAAATAAAAAATGCTGGATACTTCTTCGATACATATCGGGACGTATCGGATATGTGTCAGATACCGATACTCATGCAGATTTGGAGTATCTGGGCTTCCTAGGTTATGATGAGTCATTACATATTGTTAGGATTTCGTAGTTATAATTTCATGTAAAGGCATAGTATGGCTTCCAGTGCACCAGCTTTCTTTATATTAGAATCATAAAATGGCTTCAGGACTGGCCCAACCCTAAAGCAGTCCAAGCAAGGACTTTAGGTCTCAAAAACTTTTGACCGAACAATGACTTCAAATTTTTTATTTTTACTAATATAATTGAGCCAATAACTAATGAGTACCACAAATCCATCTAGCTCATATGGTAAAATACAATTGTCTTAACTTGTGGGTTGTGGTGTTCTGAATAAATGATTTTTATTCCACAATACAACTGACTTATTATTCCACAAGTCTCACTTAGAGAGTTCGATTTATGCCTCAATGGGTGTTGGGCCGACCCTTACTTGATCAAATTTAGTCTTCCATTGGTATTCTGTTTTGTTCTGTTTCTATCTTATTTCACATTCACCATGTGTTTGAAGAAAGTTTAAGATGGTATTAAAGCTTCTCTAAGCTTTGTTGTCATTGTAAGCAGGGACGGATCTAAGTGCACTAAATTGGGGGCACTTGACCCCACTAATTTATTTATTTTTCTTACTAATTATTGAACAATTTTGTTTTTGACCCACTAAAAATTAAGTGTTGACCCCCTAAAGAGCAAAAAAGTAGAAATTGAGCTATTCTTTTTTAAGTATTGTCTCGCGTCTACTCTCTTTTTAAGAGAAAGTAGAAATCTTTTTTACTCTTTTTATCTTTGTCTCTTTATTTATGCGTTATCTCTCCTTATTCAACATTCATTATCCATACTCAACTTCATATTGTTATTGGTATCTTTCCTTTCATATATTCTTCATTTTATTTTTAATCTTTTATTTTTTTGGGTTCTATTTACAACTCCTTCGTTGTTTGAGTAAGTTTCTTTTGCACTATGTTTTCATATATGTCAACCATGTGTTTGGTTATTTGCCTAAGTGGGTTAATAGAGGGTTACTAGCTGAAGTTAGCTTTGATTTTTTTTTTTGGTTATAAAGTTAGTTTTGATTTTGTCTGTGGCAACTGCAACTGTTGAAAGAAATTTATCTGCAATAAATTTTGTGAAGAAACTAACGTTCAGCCTTATGGGAAATAAATTGTTGAATAATTGTTTGGTCACATACATAGAGAAATGTATTTTTGATAGTGTTGAAAATGAAAAAATCATAGAACAATTTCAAAATATGAAGATACGTAAAAAGTAGTTACAATTCGTAGAGATTGAGGTATCTTCAATTTTTTGGGTATATAATGCTATATTTTTGTAATCTCTAATTTTTTGCTTAACGACAATAATGTTATTATTTTATCGCTTATGCATTGATATATTTTTTATATAAATATTTATAGTATATGATTTTGCCCCCACTTATTGAATTTTCTGGATCCGTCCCTGATTGTAAGTCTTATCTCATGGCTTGAAGTAGTCATAATGCTTCTTTTGGTTCAGGTAATAGTACTAATACAACCGACATCGGAGGCAAAAAGCTTCCAAAGGATCCAACATAGGACTCATCAATTTCTTATTATGTACATGTGGGCTTAGCCATCGGTAAATTATTTATTACTATCTCTGTTTATTTTTAGATGTCATCTAAGGTTCTTTTACACAAATACTATAACATTTTTGACTTTAGGCCACGCTGAACTTGTCCACGGCTAAAAAATCGTGGCCTAAAATTGGAATAGACAACGGTTTGTCATGTGTTGACAATAAGATACATATTTAGTCATGCTTGCCTAATTTCTGTAGTGAAACTGTTGCCTCTTTTTATAAGGCACATTTAATAAACCGTGGGCATTGTATAGACCACGGGTGATAAGGTGTTGATGTGCTCAGCCACATTTGTTCAAGCGTTGAGAGTCAAGGTTAAATAGACAACATCCGAAAAAACGTGGCAGGAAGGGCTGCAAGCGTTGCTTCTAAGAATTTAGAACAACTACAATAAAAATGTGAGATAATAATCAAATATAAAATTTTTTCCTGCACTTCATCAAAAAATTGCCTACTTATTTTAATGTTAATATGAGGAAAAAACAAGTAAAAAAAATAATCAAATCACCCCGCTGAACGAAAAAACTTTAAGCGGAATTTTGAGTATCCCCAACCTCTCCCAAAACCTAACTAAAAAACCCTTCCTCCTCAAATTGTCCTCCTTGTTCCACTGCAGACTGCCCGCCGCCATAGCTCCTAGCTCCATCGTCGTAAAGAAAGACTAGGTAAATCGTCGTCCCTTCCTCCTTTCACAGTGCGTGAACGGTGACATCCCCAGAGGCACGAGCCCTTGCGCGACAATGCGACCCCCAAAGCGATATTGTTTGTATTTTCTTAATATTCTTTATGCTTTCTGAATCTGATTCTATGAATTGTTTGAATGCTGAATTTTTTCACCATCAATTTATCTAGGTTAGAATCCCTGCTCTCAATCCAAACTCAAATCGTTTCTCCTTCTCCGCCATTCTGCAAGTTAAAACCCAAATTGGAAGGAGCTAAGATCAAGCAGTGCGTCATCCTCTGAAAAGGTAAAAGATCTTTGTCAATCCCTTAATATTTCCTACGCTTGATCGATATTTCCCCTACCTCATCTGTATTTGTTAATTTTTTCATGTAGCCGCTGCCATGTTTTGAATTGGTCATGATAATTGCAGTGGATCCAAATCCATAGCAACCTTTTATCCTAAGCTCTTAATAATTTTCAATTATCAGTCCTACTAGCTTGTAAAGTTATGCTTATTAGAGGAAAGCTTTTATGAATCACTTACAAATGCAAACACTTCCATTTAAATGAATGGTACAACCATACATCTCCTTTGTAGTCATAGGTATCTAACATAAGGGCTTGAACTCCATTCTTCATATTTGGGATTAGAATTGTGTTGTCATCAACTCGTCAAATTTAGCATTAAAAATAATCAAAGCACGTCAATGATCTTACATATAATTGCTGAGAGATATTGTGTTCTTGATTTGTGAAGGTATCTAGAGAAGCCCCATCAGGGATTGACCTTTTTCTAATTGCAAAAGTATTGTGCATCATCAAATATGCATATTTGTTGAATGGCAAGGAAGTATTCTTTGTAAATGAAATCTGTTAGTACTAAAAAAACAATATCACAACATGAATATCCTTTGTTTTTTACTTAAAAAAACAATTAAAATATACATTTTTTTTCTTCTATTGTACTTGCGGTCCCAATGTTGGCTTCAATTTACACTTTAATCATTTCATGAATATTGTGAAGTTATGACTAAAGGCTATAAGCTTGTAAGGAAATGTGCACAATTTTGGTTTGTCGATTGATATTTTCTCCTTGTTGAAGCTAAACTGATTATGGTTCACCACTCTTTTTAGTATAAAAGATATAGGCCTGATAAGGAGTAGACTTGGCTGTGGTGAAGGTGGTCGTGGAGCTTGAACATTTGGTTTCTCAATTTTTTTATTGAGAGGAAAAGGTTGTGAGTTTATTCATTTTTTGTATATAAATTGTATATCTTTGTTAGGTGCCAAATTTCAGATTTGGAGTTTGTTCGACAGAGCTCAGGGGTTCGATGAATGAAAAGGCAAGGAGCCAGAATTTGAAGTAAAGAATTGACTAAGTCTTAAAGACTAGGTGATGTGAAGATTGTTCGACGGAATGTTTTAAGCGTCGAAGATATCAGACGTGGTTGGTTGAGTAAGACTTAGGCATTAAGCAAACAAATGTACAACTCGACAGGAAGTGCTACTGTTGAAGTTTTATAGTTTTTTTAGCGAAATAAACTACTGACCTTGTATCCGTACACGTGTCTGGTCGGATAATAGGTAGTTTTTCATATTTTTGTCTATAAATAGAAGTTCGCACAATGTAATCAAGGTTGGATACATGATCTAAGTTCCTAACATCTCGACAGCAGAGCAGATTAAAAGAAAACGATCACTGTATGCCTTCCAAAACTTTTACATTTAGCAATTCAATTTCAAGTCAATTTTATCAATTATTGTTTTTACCTGTTCATTTAATTCATTTGCAAGTTTACATTTTTGTTTATGCATTTAAATTTAACTTTGGCTATTTTACTGTCTTTCGAAACTTACGTTTCTCTTCACTACTTTCTGCATGTTACTTGCTTTCAAAGTCATTTTGTATACATTATTTCATTTCAAATTTTTTAACTTTACTTTTTTGTTTAAAGTTACTTGATAATCAAGTCATTGGTCAGTTACGGCTAAGCTTGGTTAAATCATTATAATTTGTGCCATTTCGACTACAATTCACTTGTTAGTTGAAAAAATCATCATACTTAAAATTGGCAAAAACACAATGATTAATGACTTAGTGGCCAAGAACATTGCAAAGTGATTCTCGGTCGAAAATTCGACCGTTTACTCAGAGATAAGACCATTTGTTGAAAACACGAGATTACCATATAACTCGTTCGATCACGCAATCACTTGAAAAAACTAATTATTTGTTTGTTTGATGAATTTGGTAGACACAGTTCTACTGAACCAAATTTTCCAGTAAACAAATTGGCACGCCCGGTGGGACGAGTTTAGATTAAACTCGTTGTAAACGATGGTTTTATGCGTTTAAGAAGTGGAAAAGTAACTGCTTCTAACGTGTCTAGACAACGAAACATGAGTGGCAGCGCAAGTAGCAGTGCCACATTTCCAAGTGTTACTAATGTGAATGCTTCGACAAGCAATTCGAACGTGTCAGTTTCCAGTACAAACGCTGGGGTATCGAATGTTCCTCAAAGGAACAATTCTGTCATTGGCACAGGTACTGGGATGACAATGGTCAATGCAATGGGCGAACCTGTTTCAAGCGTTGCCTTCTCTGAGCCTTTGGTGGTTCAAAGTGCTCCAGAAATCCAAACAACACCTGGAAGTGCGAGGAATTCGAGCATTAGACCAACGGCACATGTAACACAGCCTCCTTTTGGGATGCCTTATGGTTATTTGCATAACTCGACGGTTCCTGCTATTGGTTCGACCACGTTCAACCAATATGCCAACCAGCCTTTTGTGCCGTTTGGGGGTTCTTCCAATACTCAAGGCATGATAGGTGTGACCACTACTACAACTAATCGACAGGGATCAGGAGCAGGGGACATGTCGAGGTTGATACCCCAAAATAATGGAGGAATGACACAAAACTCGCTGGCGAGCATTCGACAGCAAGTCGATGATAGCAATCATGAGATGGTGCACATGTTCACACAGCAGATGGGTGAAGTAATTACACCTCTCATGCAGACTACTAATCAAACATGCAATGCATTGGCTTTACAAATGGAAAGGCTGAATCAGGCATTGGGTTTGGCAGCACCAGTAGATGCAAATTTTCAGCAGGGCTTAGGGGTCACGCCTCAAGGTCAAGGCAGGGGGGGCATTCCCCAGGATGTGAATAACTCTATTATGGTGCGAAATGAGATAGTTCAGCCAAACCAGAACCTTGGTCATAATGCGAATAATTTGGCCTATGGCCAAGTGCAAATATTGCAAAGGAATCATGATCAAGGACCTCCAATGCACCAAGGTTTGGTCAACCTCAGGCACAATATCATGGGGAACCAGATTGAGCAGAATGTGAATCAAGCTGTTGAGCAAATGCTTAATAGACTTGGTTTTAATATTGGTCAAGCCAATAGGCCATACTTTATATCTGCGTTCCCTGAGTGGGTACAGCAAGCGGAAGTGCCAAGAGGAATGAAAATCCCCAAATTGTCTAAGTTTTCTGGTGACAGTGGAGAATCGACTGTCGAACATGTTGCTAGATACTCCATAGAAATGGGAGAATTGGCCACAATGGAAGGGTTGAAAATGAGGTTTTTTCCGAGTTCCTTGACAAAGAATGCATTTTCTTGGTTTTCCACGCTGAGGGCCAATTCAGTCCATTCGTGGGCACAATTAGAAGGGTTGTTCCATGATCAATTCTTCAGGGGTGACTTAAGAGTGAACTTGACTGATTTATTCAATGTCAAGCGTATTTATAATGAATCCATAGATGATTATATATCTAGATTCAAGCAAATGAAGAGCAGGTGTTTCACACTGCTCTGGCTTTAAATTGTTAAGATGGCCGCTAGTGGGTTGGATTACCATATTAGAAAGAAATTAGTAAACCAACACATAGTAGATCTTGCCCAGTCAGGGGAAAAAGTTCGACAGATTGAACAACTCAGGTCTGAAAAGAATTTCAAAATCAATAAGAAATTCGTAAGGCGTGAGAAGGTTAATTGTGTCGAACAAGATCAAACAGACAGAGAGGATGAGGCTATTGCTGAGCAAGAGATAAGTCTTGCTGAGTTAAAAGAAGGGCCACCCTATGCTTGTCAAGCATTAATACCTTCCAAGGGAAGGGAAAAGATGAGTTTTATGAATAAGAAAACGTACACATTTGACATAACAAAAGCTGATAAAATATTCGATATCTTGATAAAAGACAAACAGCTTAAGTTATCAGATGATCATAAATTGGAAGGGCCTGAAAACTCCAATGGTTTAAATTATTGCAAGTACCATGGGGCTTTAGGCCATCCTACTAATGAATGTTTTCGTTTCAGGGATTTGATTCAAAAAGCTCTCAAAGAAGGTAGGATCAAGTTTGCCGACAAGCAGAAGCCTAGCATGAAGGTGGACACAGATCCATTTGGCCAAGGCATATCCAATGTCGAAGGCCAAAATTCAAGAAGCTGCAACATGGTGAACATTATCGCCAAGCAGAAATATGTGGTGAATGTGGGAGATCCTTTTGACATTTACCCCAGGCCTCATGAGACTGTCGAAGACTTTCTGAGGAGGAAAAACAATAGGGGCCAGTTGAAATTGTGCCCGCATTGTGACAAGTATTTCGACGAAAAGACTGCTCAGAAAGCCAGTAATGTTCAGAAGGCTAAATCATGCCAGAACATGCAGACTGGTTATGCAAATAAGAGCTTTAAACCTGTTCCAGCAAGCCAGAGGCATGTTCTAGTAAACCAGATGCCTGTTTCAGTCAACCAAATGCAAAGGCCTGTTGCATATAGACCTATGAGCGGTTGGGGATGGTGGTTGAATCCTCGGCGGAGTCGAGGAAGCAACCATAGAGGGTCTTTTGGTCGAGTTGTAAACAAGACTAGGAAACCTGATGCTAATGTCATGGTGAATAAATGGGTCGAGAATTCTGCAAAGGCTCGTTGCCCTGAGCACATAAATAGGGTGAGGGCAAGGAAGAGTAATCCTAAACAGATGCTATTTTGGGATGAAGATTACCAGTGTGGCAGAATCCCTTATCCAGGTGGTGACTAGGTGAAGAAGGCAGCATTGTCGAGAAGTCAGAAACGTCGACGACAGCGGATAAGGAAAGCACACAAGCGTAACATGATGACTGCCGAGTCGTCTAAGCCCCAAATTGAAGACTGTTTCATGGTGGGTCTTCAGAAGGTGCCATTGTCTAAAGAGCCCCGACCGAAATTGAAAAGTGTAGTAGTTGATGTCAAGGGAACTAACTTCGACAAGGGCCAAACGTCTCAGGCAGAGGTACAGGGACCTGTAGTAGGTTTCAAGCAGAGTGTCAAACCTGGCAAGGCCAATTCTCGAAGGGAGGGAATAAAGCCTTGGCCAGTGGGTTTGGTTGAAGCTGAAAGATTAGCCCTAGTCCAAGGCAACATTGGTGTCCAAGCGGCCCCAAAGAAGGATACTTTGGAAGTAGCGTGTCCATGGAGGAACCGAGGATCATAGCTAATGATTACGACCATTGGATGAACCAATGGAGCGATGGAGCGAATAGGTGTCGGGACAGATTTGTCCATGGAAGAGGTTATTGAGACATTGTATGACCCAGAGATCTCATTGGTTTGAATGACAAAGAGGAGTTCGATCTCGACACTAACTTAGACGGAGATCCGGATGAGTTAGCGATGGCAATGGGAACAACTCATCGATTTAGGACCTCAAGAAAATCTTTTTGACAAGAAGGATATGAAGTTAGAGTCATCTAGAGAATGAAGAAACGACATCAAGAGGAGTTTACTAATTTCAACGTAAACTTGGTATCGATTACGGCAGATTAAGCTCAAGTCTGAGTTAATTGTTGAAGTTCCTGACGAAGAGGAATATGATGACTTTCCTGTTGGTTGGCACTTTGTCGAGCAGGACATGGTAACCATCTTTGACAACTTTGCCCGTTTGGACAAACCAACTAATGAAGAAAGAAGTTACCTAAGGCCAATGCATATTAAAGCAATGCTCAAGGAAAGATAGTTAACAGAGTGTTGGTCGATGTCCGTGAATTTGATCCCAAGAGCTATGTTCAAGAAGCTGGGAAAAGATGAAACAGATTTGTTGCCCACCAACATAGTGGTAACTGATTTTGGAGGAAGATCTGCCCCAACAGATGGGGTAGCCATGCTAGATGTACAGGTTGGATCGGTAGAGAGGTCCACTTTGTTTGTGGTTATTCCTTCAAGGTCTAGTTACAATGTCCTGTTGGGCAGAGATTGGATTCATGTTGTTGGAGCTGTACCTTCGACAGTGCATCAGAAGCTGATTTTCTGGAATTCACATGATGATTTTGAGATCATTGAAGCTGATGATAGTCCATGTTATTTACAACAGATGCATGTGGATTTCAAGGTGTATGACCCAAAGGTGAAACTAATATCTGTGCAGGATGGTGTTATCGATAAAGAGACTTTGAATGCTTGCTTGATGGAGCAGTTCAATGTCAAATTGCTGGATGAGGCCGAAGACAATCGGCCAGACGATGGCAATGCCCTTTGAAAACTGTCAAACACAATTATCGGCCCATGAGGCCGATCGACAGCCAAACGCTGAAGAAGGTGTGTTGGCTGATTGCATATTCGACGATGGCCCTTTGGGATTTAAAAAAGGGTTTGAAGATAAGATTGGGTTCGAGGTGGAGGATCCTTTGGAGGAAGTTAATCTGGGGGATGCTGACAGGAAGAGGCCAATATATGTTAGTGCCTTGTTATCAGACCAGTTCAAAAGGCAGATTGTGGAGTTAGTCTCAGAATACAAGGATTGCTTTGCTTGGGATTATCATGAAATGCCTTGTTTGAGGAGAGACTTGGTGGAACATAGGTTGCCTCTGAAACCTGAGTGTAATCCTATCAAACAAGCCAGCAGAAGGTTTGCTCCTGAGGTTGTTTTGAAAATAAAAGAAGAAGTGGAACGTTTGTTGAAGGCCAAGTTCATTCGGACAACTAGATATGTTGAATGGTTGTCGAATGTGGTGCCTGTCATAAAGAAGAATGGCAAGATGAGGGTTTGTGTTGATTTTAGGAACCTCAATGCTGCTACGCCTAAGGACGAATATCCAATGCCTATAGCTGATATGCTAGTGGATGTAGCGTCTGGCCATGAATTTCTTAGTTTCATGGATGGACATGCAGGGTATAACCAAATCTTTATTGCTGAAGAAGATGTACCCAAGGCGCCCGGTGCCCAGGTTCGATTGGAACATACGAGTGGGTGGTGATGCCTTTTGGTTTAAAGAATGCTGGTGCAACCTACCAAAGAGCAATGAACACTATTTTCCACAAGATGATAGGCAAGTTTGTGGAGGTTTACATCGACGATGTCATTGTCAAGTCAAGTAGTTAGGAGGAGCATTTGGAGTATCTGAAACCAGCTTTTCAAGAGATGAGGAAGCACAGTTTGAGGATGAATCCTGAGAAATGTGGGTTTGGCGTGTCTGCTGCCAAGTTCTTGGGTTTTTTGGTGCATAAAAAAGGCATTGAAATAGAGAAGAACAAGGCTAAGGCTGTTCTGGAGGCTAGGCCACCCACTAACAAAAAGGAACTTCAGTCTTTCCTGGGAAAGGTTAACTTTCTTAGAAGGTTTATATCAAACCTCTCGGGAAGAACTAGAGTTTTTGCTCCTTTAGTAAAACTCAAGGCAGAGGAAGCTTTCGTATGGACTCAACAGCATCAGGAAGCTTTTGACCAAATCAAACAGTATTTGATAAGTCCACCGGTCATGATGCCCGCAGTACCACGTAGATCGTTGAAATTGTACATTTCTGCATCAGAAGAGACCATAGGTTGTTTACTGGCTCAAGAAGATGAGAACAATGTCGAGAGGGCCGTTTACTACCTTAGTCGAGTGCTGAATGATGCAGAAACAAGATATAGTGTTGTAGAGAAGCTTTGCTTAGCATTGTATTTTTCTTGTACAAAACTCAAGTATTACTTGATGCCTTGTAATGTGTTAGTGATGTCGAAGACAAATGTAATTAAGTACATGTTGTCCCAGCCAATTCTGAATGGTCGAATTGGAAAATGGACACTTGCGTTGTCTGAATTTTCTTTGCAATATGTACCTATGAAGGCTGTTAAAGGTCAAGCAGTTGCTGATTTTTTGACAGACTTTACTTGTTTGGAAATAAAAGAATCGACAAGGCTGGTTGATTTAAAGCCTTGGCATTTGTACTTCGATGGTTCAAGACATAAGAATGGTGTTGGCGTTGGCATTCTTATAATTTCACCTTTAGGTGTGCCAACCAAGTTAATGTTTGAATTGAAATATGCTTGTTCTAACAATGAGGCTGAGTACGAAGCCTTGATTGTGGGTTTGGAGATTTTGGTAGAAATGCAGGCTCGTACTATTAAAGTCTTTGGCGATTCACAGTTAGTTATAAGGCAGTTAACTCAAACTTATAAATGTGTTAGCCATAATCTTGTTAAGTATTATCGAGTGGCTAGCAAATTAATGAAGCAGTTCGACAGTGTTGAGTTGGAACATATACCAAGAGAGTTAAATCAAGAGGCTAATGAGTTAGCCCAATTAGCTTCAAGGTATAAGGTATCCTCAAAGGTTTTAGCGGAACTTATAGAGATTCGTGAGTTACTGTACCCATTGGATGAGAGGGATGTCCTAGTTTCAAACTCGTCGAATGTTGTTGATTGGCAAAAGCCAATTATCGAATACCTGGAAAATCCAAGTGATAACGTTGACAGGAAGGTTAAATACAAGGCAACTAAGTTCGTTGTTCTTGCAGGGGCTTTGTATAGAAAGTCTGTCGATGGGAATCTTGAAACATGCCTTAGTGAAGAAGATGCATATTTGGCTTTAGCAGAGGTTCATGAGGGAATTTGTGGCGCTCATCAGGCAGGTGAAAAAATGAAATGGATTCTAAGAAGACAAAGGGTATATTGGCCTACCATGGTTAAGGATTGTATTATATTTGCAAAATCCTGTGAAGAATGTCAAAAACATGGCCATATACAGAATGTACCTGCCAGTGAGTTGCATTTCGTTATTAAGCCTTGGCCTTTCAGGGGATGGGCTCTAGACCTCATAGGTCAAATTTATCCTACCTCTTCCAAAGGGCATAAGTACATTTTAGTAGGAGTTGACTACTTTACCAAGTGGGTAGAAGCAGTGGCTCTGAAAGAAGTAACACAACAAGACATTGTGGATTTCATAAAGAACCACATTGTTTGTAGATTTGGTATACCACAAACAATAACAACAGACCAAGGGTCAGTGTTCATTGGTAAGAAAGTCGTTGAGTATGCTGAATCAAGGAAGATTAAGATGATTACTTCGACACCATATTGTGCTCAAGCAAATGGACAGGTCGAAGCTATGAACAAAATTATCATAGGATTAATAAATAAGCACATTGGCAGATACCCGAAGAGGTGGCATTTAACTTTGGAACAAGTCCTTTGGGCATGCAGGAACTCACCTAAAGAATCGACAGGTACGACGCCATACAAGTTAGTATATGGGCATGAAGCCGTATTAACTGTTGAAATAAATCTAGGGTCATTGAGAATTCAAAAACAAGATGAGATACCAGTGGATCAATACTGGGACTTAATGTTTAACGAATTAAATGAACTTCATGATGAGAGGTTGATTGCTTTAGAACACTTAATTCGACAGAAGGAAATAATAGCTAAGTTTTATGACAGTCAAGTTAAGTATAAGCGTTTCAAAGTTGGTGAGTTGGTATGGAAGGTTATTCTGCCAATAGATAAAAAGTGTCGAGAATTTGGAAAATGGTCCCCGAAGTGGGAAGGGCCATTTAAGGTGGTTCAGGTGTTCTCAGGGAATGCTTATGCACTTGTCGATGTTAATTCTGCTTTTAGAATTAAGTCTATTAATGGCAAATACTTAAAGTCATATAGACCGACAATGTGCGAAGTGAAAATACAGCCTTGAAAGATAAAAGGAACTTCTTCATTTATAGGCCATTTGGCAATTTACAGTACATTGTCGAATAGGCTGATAGCCAGGTTATACAAGTAAAGAAAAGTCCTGAAACTCAAGGTTGTTACAAAAAAACAAGTATCAGATACAATAGCAGCAACCATGCTGGAATTCAGCCCATGAAGAGAAGGAAATTCAAAAAGCATGGGGGACATGAGCAGATTATTGGTCGAGCCAATCAAGTCTGCAAGAGCTGTTGAAGGGGAGCAGCATCCAAATCGACGGGGATGTGAAGTCAAAATTTGAACAGGTCGACTAGGAATACCCAGGTCCCAAGTGAGCAGAAGGAGAGCTGAGACTAAGATTTGCAGTCGAGGCCATAATGCGCTTGACTATAGGCCTCGACGGGACAAAACTTTTCCTTATAGTTTGCAGATCCTTCATGTGAGGTTTTTCAACATGAGGTGTAAAGGAGCGCAAAACTATTCTAAGGAAAAATGCCTCAGGCTCTTACCTTTCTCACACATACCAATGAGCTTGGTAAGCCACATTAGGCAACTTACCAAAACTCATGGTTAATATTAGGCAAATTACCAAAACCCAGCAATTTCTTTCACCATTAAGACAGAAACTTTTGAGAGAAGTTTCAGGTTTAGAGTCTCCTGGTTCCCAAATGAGGTGATAATAGTCAGGGAACAAGGATTTGAAACAGGTGGAAGGATTGCCCATCGTAAACTTGGCTCCTTCAGTCGAGTTAATTTGGTGGTAAGAAAGAACAAGATGTGGGTTTAATTTCTGTGGAAAGGTAACGGCAAAGCATTCTCAGTGATTCAAAACAAGAGGCTGGGAAAGTTTTGAGAGTGTTTGTACACGAGAGAAATAGAGTGTGTTGGTATGAATAACAAGTTGAACACCTATATTTATAGTGCAAGTTGCGTTAATTTTTAAGTGCTACGAGTTAAGTTGACTGGTCAAAGGCCTTAAATGAGAGTTATGGTTTGAAACTAAAAATTAAAGTTGCAAGAGAAACGTGTAAACTGGACGGTGAAAAGATTGATGTAAAACAATGTCAAATCAAGTTCAGTTGTTTCAGAATAGATAAAGATTCTGTCGAGCGAATGCATTCGACAGGAAAATTCATACAAGTTCAGGAAGGAAACTAAAAAGCAATTAAAGTGGCGTTTTTTTGATATCATCCCAAATTGCGGCAAACTCTAATTTTACGGCTTCAGCATTTGCAAAATCAACTTCGAGGTCTTCAACTTTGGACAAGATAGTTTGCGCCTCGACAGTACTGTTAGCCAATTGTTGATTAAGTGTTTTGATTTCTTCTGAACATGATGTTTTTGTGGCTTCAAGTAGTTGAGCCTCTGCAATGGCTAGTTCTGATTTCAAGCGAGCCACAGTCTTTTCCAGTTCAGGTATTTTGGCTTGATGGGGGGCACCTTGCTTGGTTAATTCAATCAAAGCCGTATCGAGCGATACTAGCTTATCACGAAGTTCTTGTTTTCTTTAAGAGCTTGTTGATAAGGCAATATCTTTGTTGTCGAGTTGTGGCAATTTAGGAGTCGGATCTTCAATGAACTCATAGATGGCATTGAAGTAACCTCGTCGAACGAGGCTGACTTTGCGAAGAGCATGAATCTCTTGTACTGTGTGCATCAGCTTGCCTCTGAATTCTGGTTTGAGATAGAGGTCATCGAATGAGTATTTAAAGAAACCTTTCAACTCTTCGACTAAGCCATCAAGTTTCTCAGTGAAGTTGTCCCCAGGAAGAGTGGAAGAACGCGCAGACATGGGAGAAGTCCTGCTGCTAGATCTTGAAAGCAAGTTAATCCACTCATCCACTCTGACGTTACCCTTTTCAATGTTGGTGCCTTGTGGCACAGGGTTGTTCGACGAGGCAGGCTGAGTAGATGGAATGGTCAGATTATCAAAAAACCGATCCATGTCAACACTTTCTGCTATAATCACCACAGGAGATACCTTCTCAGTGGCTTGGGGGGCAGGAGTGATTTCTATACTAGGAGCAAGATCAGTTTGTTGAGAAGGGCTTGGAGTTGGACTTCCCGCCGAGAGTTGAGGTTGAGTCATTTCAACGTCCATAGTAGTGGTTTCTTCGGCCACTGGTGCAGTTTGAGACTTTAGATTTTCCTTTTTAAAAAAAAAAAAAACTCAAATGAGTTACAAGCCTAATGTTAAACTTGACAAAGGAGGTGAGAAATAGGCATACCTCAGTGGTTTTTTGGTTTGGGAAAACCATTTGCAAAGGTAAAGAAGTATCTACATATGGTTGCTCAGGGGAGCCCTGTTGAGTGAAACAGAAATGTAGTTTAAACGGAAAATGAGTTTGAAGATGCATCAAGATATGATGTGAAGGAATGTACTTTGTCAGTACTCGACGAGCCAATCTCTTCGACTGAATGGAGGTCTGTGGAAGTGCATTCTTGCGAAGTGCCTTTTTGTGAAGGCTTGACCTTGGGTCTCTGTAAAGGTGTAAACAGTGAGCCAATACTTGTGCAATGTAAATAAAATCATGAAGAGAAATAATGGTTCATATAGCATACCACCGCCAAATCAGCTGATGGAGTATTTTCAGAACTCGCGGAAGCAGATTTTTCGACAGGGGATTCCTAGAAAGGAAACAAATATGAAGTTATGAAGCTTTTAATAAAAAAATGAGCCATGCGTAAAGAAAGTGTTGCACAAGTAAAGAGAAGTAAGAACCGTTTGAGGTGTCGAATAGGAAGGAGCTTCAGAAACTGTCATCTTGCGTCTTTTGGGGTGAGCTTGAGGACTGGCTTCTTTCACCTTTGTTTTAGGTGTGTCCTGCTGGAACCTAAACTGTCGAATAGGTTTCTTCTTCGACACATGATGTTGGAACCTAAACGATTGAGAAGTTTAGATCCTCATTAATTTTGATGATAACAAAGTATTCACAAGAGAACAATTTATGTTCTAACATTTCTTGAAGTGTGCAGATACTAATAATACATATATTCTAAGCTACTCAAGCAAGAAGAAAGTAATTCTCAAGAGAAGGATACATTCCATGTGTCAGCATCCGGCTCATCCTTGTGAGCGTCTGGAATTTTCTCTTTATGACACTAGGCTTATCCAATTGCTACAAGCGTCCGAACTTCCGATTCTGAGCGAGCGTCTGAACTTCATTTCAAATCACGTGTTAGTCACGTTGCTGCTCTTCCTCTCAGAAGTTTCTGGAACGAATTTCGAAATTGATTCTGAGCGCTAAAATTGTTGTACGAGGTATCAAATGTGACACCTTTAGCTAAAAGACAAAAATCGTACAAGCAATTGTGAAAAGCAAGGTAGTACGAAAACGGTAATATGTACTACTGGGATATTCTCTGGAAAGGAAGAAAGAGACAGCTTTTTGAATTTACCTCACTCAATGGAAAGGAGCCATTTTTACCGTAACGATAATATCCTTGGAACTCCTATATATACCTCATGGTATCCATTGAAGAGGTCTTGAGAATCTTTGTGAAAAAGCTTCTTTGAAATCTTCTTTGAAATATTACCTCATTTATCGAGAACAAGCACTTTGTTGCCATACATTACAAAGAGTCAACCTCAAGCACCGCTTACGTGAGCAATCAAGTCTCGTGCTAAGTCTCTGGACTACAAGAACTGAACTCAGCGTCCGACCCTTTCTTTTAGAAAGTTTTTCTATAGTTAAGCTTAATCTTTTATCCTCTCTGTGAGAGTTATTTTTTGACTGTACTTCAACTCACTTGTAAAAGTTGTTTTGGCCTAGTTAAGGCTGTATCCTCAAAGGCTCGATCAGATCGAGTCGTTTTGAGAAGTTGAGAGTATTGTCAAGTTGTGACAGAAGAATACTCTTGAGGAAATTGTAATCAGGTTGATTATAGTGGAAAATCCTTCAGGAACGAAGGGACTAGACGTAGCTACCAGTTTGGTAGTGAACTAGTATAAATCTATGTGTCTTTTGCTTTATAGCTTTCTATTTCTCTTTATCTTAGTGTGTTAAAAATACTTTTTCACAAACTGCTTTTCCAGCGTCTGATTATTTCCAGCATCCGATATATAAATAGTTTTGAAAAACTTTTGTTCTAAGTGTTTTTAACTTAAAGTTTGCGAAAAGTTGTAAACACAATTCAACCCCCCTTCTTGTGTTCACGTTCACATGAGGCTTCTTACTAGCTTCTGCTTTCTTGAAAGAAGTCTTGCTGGATTTCCTCTTTGGAGTAGATGCCTGGAGGGGAGATTCACTGTCTTCATCATCACCTTCATCGTCTTCAGCTTCTTGGACCTTGCCACTTGGTTGTTTGTATTTTAAAGGTTCCTTTAGGCCAAGAGCTAAAAAGAAAGTGAAGGATGTAAACACAAAGCAACTGTGCTCTCAAAAAAAAAAAATTTGATAGTAGTACCTTGTGGAAATTGGGAGATGACCTTGACATCCTCATCATATTGTTCGTAAAATGAGGCAAATTGACCAGTGAAAGTAACTTCTTTGTTTTCAAAATTGCCTATGTTAGAAAAATACCCAAGTCTTTCTAGTGCAAGGAAGTTACCAGCTCTTGTCGATTTACCCGGAAATGGATCAGCTAAACCGAAATTTGCACAAGGCAAAGGCACTGGGTCAGGACAAGGAGGTATTTTAAGAGTTTGACCTGTGGCTTCTCTATGTCTGAGAGCCTTGATACCCCACTTGTTCTTGTGCTCTTCTTTCGATTTGGCAGTTATTTCCTTTACTTGTCGAACAATATGAGAAGGATACCTAGGATCCCATTTCGTTTTGTAAAACCTTTCAAATTTGCGAATATCTTGCAAGTGCTCACCTTTGGTCTTTGTCGAAAGGTCCTGTTCCTACACCACAAGTTTTGCCATACAGTCATCAAAGGAAGGGTGGAACTTGTTGTAGTAATCATTCCACCATGTCTCGAAATCTTGGGATATACCCAAACAAGGAGTAAAAGGGATAAGGTTGACAGCCTCCCTGCGAAGTTTGTTCTTGTTCTGTATGCTGCTGATGGTGGACTCCTTAAGAGTGATGGTGTACAAGAGAATATCCTCTTTTTTGTAAGGAAAGGGACCAGGGATAGATTGGAAGAAACCAATGTTGTTAGCAGAAGCATTGGGTAAGCAAGAAAAAGCAGAATTATCTGACGAACCAGGTAATCCTGCAGGAAAGACTTGGCGAGCAAGGAAGTAAGGCCAAATGTTTTTGCAGAATTGGTCATCGGGATCGAAAGGATTAGTGAACCATTTAGGACCATGTTCTCTACCAATAAAAGGTTGGAAGCGAATACCTGGTGTTCCAGCAGAGAAAGAATGAAAAAGTTCAAAGTAATATTTGAAATTGTCGAGCTCATTGTCGAAAGGCTTGGGGATACGATACATGGCCAAGGTGCCATAGGTATCAATTTCAAGGTTCGATGGGGATTTATTGATAGTGTGACCCGGCAATATGGCATTCAGCCAGAGTTGTAAAAGCCATATTGGGCCACCAATTCCAACTTTCTTTCCCCCACCTTTTACCATGTTGTATAAACTCGACATGCTGGAGTAGAGGTTAGATAAAAGGAAGGGGCCTAAAGCCCATCTTTTACCTTCACGAAGAAGGTTGGCCAGTTCAAGCAATGACTTTGGCATTTGAACATTCTTGTTGCACATGACAAAGGCACAGAGCCAAAGGAACAGAAAGGCTACGTGCTCTTGATCAGAGACCTCTTGTGTGTCTTGCATTTGGCTAGCAATATACTTGGAGAAAGCAAGGGGTTGGTCAGTGAAGACATCAATGACGTTTTCAGGAGCACACAAAGGGTGAATCATGTGGCCATCTGGTGGGAGGCCAGTGAGGGCAGCAACGTCAAACAGAGTTGGTCCAATCATTCCACATGGAAGGTGGAAATTGTTAGTAGTAGGATTCCAAAAGAAAATTGCAGCTCCTAACATGGATGGGTCCAACCTAAAGGTATGCTCGGACAACTTAATCAAGTCATAGATACCTAACTGTCTCCAAATAAGTCTTTTCTTGGCTTCGACACGATTGAGCCAAGCAGAATATCCATTTATACTCAAAAGAGGGGTTCTGAAAAGCCTAGCACTTTTGAGGAAATAATGCATGTACAAACTAGGAGAAGAAATGAGAATATCAGTTTGACCATCCTTATTTGGAAAAGAATCTTTAAAGTCATCGGGAAAACTGGAAAGAGTCATAACTGGTCCTAAATAAGCAACAGATGGATCAAAACGGCAAGAACGATCGATTAAATGAGGTATGATTACCTTAGACTTTTGCCATGGGATCGACGAATCAACATCAGGATTGCTCCAAGTTTTCCTCAGAGGTGATTTAGAGCTTTGAGTTGGAATGGAAGAAGATGCCATTGATAGAAAGCAAGTTTCTTTCAGAATGCAGAGGAAGTGATAGTGTTTTCACTTGAACCCTAGTGGATATATATAAGTTAGCTTGCGGTGAGAATGAGCACACGGGATTGTAACTGCCTACTTCAAGTGTAATAATGGGCCTATTTTTTAGGGAAGTGGGAAACGCAGCTCGATGATGGGACAATGTTGCAGAGTAACTATCACGAGTGGAGTAAGAAAATTCTGGTTCTCTTCACATATGGGCGTCGAAAACTTAGAATTTGGGGGGCATCTGTTAGGTGCCAAATTTCAGATTTGGAGTTTGTTCGACAGAGCTCAGGGGTTCGATGAATGAAGAGGCAAGGAGCCAGAATTTGAAGTAAAGAATTGACTAAGTCTTAAAGACTAGGTGATGTGAAGATTGTTCGACGGAATGTTTTAAGCGTCGAAGATATCAGACGTGGTTGGTTGAGTAAGACTTAGGCATTAAGCAAACAAATGTACAACTCGACAGGAAGTGCTACTGTTGAAGTTTTATAGTTTTTTTAGCGAAATAAACTACTGACCTTGTATCCGTACACGTGTCTGGTCGGATAATAGGTAGTTTTTCATATTTTTGTCTATAAATAGAAGTTCGCACAATGTAATCAAGGTTGGATACATGATCTAAGTTCCTAACATCTCGACAGCAGAGCAGATTAAAGGAAAACGATCATTGTATGCCTTCCAAAACTTTTACATTCAGCAATTCAATTTCAAGTCAATTTTATCAATTATTGTTTTTACCTGTTCATTTAATTCATTTGCAAGTTTACATTTTTGTTTATGCATTTAAATTTAACTTTGGCTATTTTACTGTCTTTCGAAACTTACATTTCTCTTCAATACTTTCTGCATGTTACTTGCTTTCAAAGTCATTTTGTATACATTATTTCATTTCAAATATTTTAACTTTACTTTTTTGTTTAAAGTTACTTGATAATCAAGTCATTGGTCAGTTACGGCTAAGCTTGGTTAAATCATTATAATTTGTGCCATTTCGACTACAATTCACTTGTTAGTTGAAAAAATCATCATACTTAAAATTGGCAAAAACACAATGATTAATGGCTTAGTGGCCAAGAACATTGCAAAGTGATTCTCGGTCGAAAATTTGACCGTTTACTCAGAGATAAGACCATTTGTTGAAAACACGAGATTACCACATAACTCGTTCGATCACGCAATCACTTGAAAAAACTAATTATTTGTTTGTTTGATGAATTTGGTAGACACAGTTCTACTGAACCAAATTTCCCAGTAGACATTCACAATCCATATGATAAGTTTAGATTTGGTCTCAGAATTGTGTTTCTTGTTTTTAATTTTATTCTTTCTTGCTTTTAATTTTATTCTTGAACTTTTAATTCATTGGATGACTATCAGTGTAATGTAAGTTGTAAGAATTCAGGCATCCGAATGGTCCCCTTAAAACTGGCTTGTGAGGGGGTGGTCTACCCAGCTATATAAGCAACAGCCAGGCTCGTTAACCACCCAATGTGGGACTCGCAACACGCCCCCTCGAGCCTGGGCTCGTCACCACAAGCGAGGGCTAGCGGCACTATCCACACCACCGGGCAGAACGTGGCTCTGATACCATGTAAGAATTCAGGCATCCGAATGGTCCCCTCAAAACCGACTTGTGAGGGGGTGGTCTACCCAGCTATATAAGCAACGACCAGGCTCGTTAACCACCCGATGTGGGACTCGCAACATAAGTGATGGGAATCTTCCGATGGAGATCATGTCAACATATCATGAGGTTGATGCTTGTTTTAAATAATACAAACCAAGTAAGTAACAAACCTATATTTGAAAGTTAATTCGTCTATACATGTATCAAGTATCAAACATGTGTTCCTTCTTTTTCCTCACGTGCTCAATACTCATCATCAGACCTTTACTTAATCTGTCGTAATTTATTGCTAGAGTCGTGGTGCTGTAAAAATGATTGAATAAGAATTTGCATGTTTTCCTTTTAAAGTTTCTACCTCTCTAACAGATTGCTCATCTTGTCATTGATTGGTGATAGATAGTTTGAGGATAATACATCTTTGTACTGTTAGTATGGTGTTGCAGCATTGAAGCACACATTGTGGCTTTTAAATCTCAGGTTTTTCTGTGTTCTCTCATTTAATATTTTTTATGATCCTAAAGGTTGCATTATTACTTTTCGACATACGATTTATGAGACTGACAAAAAGATACGTCAAATCCTTAATGGTGTGTTTGGTTTCGAGGAAAAGTTGTGAAGAGGGAACACTACATCATTTTTTACTTTAGCCCACACTAAACTTGCCCACGGCTAAAAAATTACGGCCTAAAATGGAATAGACAACGGTTTTATAGGAACTGCTAAGAATATACAAATTTCATTATTTTTTTCGATTTTGAGCTCACAACCGTTGCCTCTTTTTTATCCAGCAACGTTTTAAAAAACATGGGCATGTATAGACCACAATTACGAAAATGTTGTCACTTGAAGCCATACTTGTCAAGCCGTGGCCTATATGGTTACACACATAACCGTGGGATAAAAGCTATAAAATATCAAAAGGCTGAGCGGAGTTTCGAGCGGGACTTGAAAACATTCGTAACTCACTAAGCGCGGAGTCTCTCCAAATTCTAACCTAAACCAAAAATTTCACGCTTAATAGTCGCGGCGCTCACTGAAAAACAAATTTTGCCCTCCGTTCACTGGAAAAGAAAGAATCACGCTCAGTGCTCGTTGTAATCGTTCGCTCTCCAGTCTTGAGACGAATCTGCTTGTCAGAGACACTTTGTTCCCTCCGGCACTTACTGAACGGCACTCGCTCCCTTGGGTCCGCTCCCTGAACGGCGCTCACTGAACGGTGCTCGTTCCCTTTGGTCCGCTCCCTGAACGGTGCTCATTGAACGGCGCTCGCTCCCTTTGGTTTGCTCAGTGCTCACCCTCGGCCCATCGCTCAGTACCCTCGGCCCATCGCTCCTCGTCTCTGCTTGTTCAGAAACGACGGTAATCAATCAACACGCCCTGTGATTTTCCCTTAAACCTAATGCTTATGATTGAGATGGTGTTAATTGCATTTTCTTTCTTTCTTTCTAGGTTTTTGGATTCCTGGGTTTTTGGGTTTACTGGTTCCAGGGTTTATTACAAAGATAATCTAATATTTTCTTGCTTTTCTCTATTTTTTCCCAATTATTTTACAGGTAGATTCTTTGGTTAGAAGGTAACTCTCTTACATAGCAATAGCTTGGCAACTACTGAGACAATTGGATTCCTGGGTTTTTGGGTTTTGTTTTGTTTGATCCACTTCTTCTTCTCCAGGTCTTGTTTTCTTGTAAGGTGATGGAATGGAATCTAGGTTTGTCTCTATTTGAATCTCATTTGGGTTATTATTTTTCATGTTACAATTTACAGCTTGTAATGTCTGCTAATTACAATGGAAGTTTGAATTATTGCTGGATCCCTTTATTGTTGCTACGGTATTCATCTCTTTTTACGCTTTTTGGTCAGGGTTTGAATTGAAACCGAGATTACTGGCACAAAATCACCTATGGTAAGCATTCATTTTCCCTTCCCTGCTAATGCTATTTCATTGAGGATTGCAATGGTTACACTTTAAAAAAATGTCTAGTTTTAAGGAGAATGCATATAGATTATGATGTTCAAATGTTGATCATAGTGGATTTGCTTTCATGTGTCTAATCTCCCTTTGGTTGTGATCACTAGGGACAAGCACCAGCATTCCTTGTTGATGACCTGCAGGATGGGTCTCTTATTGGCCTTGAATTGAAAAACGAAACTTGCAAATCAACTACTATGATTGGTGAAAAAAAGGTAAGATTATACAATATGCTTTGAAGATAATATTTCCCTATGTTTTTATTAATTAGTTAGGTTAGCTAGCTAGCCAATGTCTGCCTAAAACAAAAACTGCGCCTCCATTTGTTTGACAGTATGTCATTGTTGGAGCTGATGATGCAACTTTGTCCATTGAAGTTCAAATTTTTTATCCTAATCTTGGAGAATGGTCAGTTTAAGGTTTCCTAGCTTCATAGCTAATTCTCTAATGCTTTTGTTGCTGATATCCATTTTGGATTGTTGGGTTCACCCTACTGTGCTAGGCACCAAACCCTTGTCATGCAAAGGCCACTCAGCAGTTCTTTTCGAAGACCGAATATTAGTTCGTAAGAAGGGTTCTAAATCAGATGATCAAATATGATTCTTGGAGGTTGGTGTTTTGTAGACTTAGTCCTTAATCTAATTAACAAAGGGCTAATAATAGTAATGCATGGAAACTCTGAAACAGTAGTAGATTTGTATAATTGGCTAATAAATGCTATTATTTATTTATTTATTTATTATTATTACCAGGTGGATACCCCATATGTGAGGCAGCAGCAAAAAAAAAAAACTAGGGACTGAGGTTGTTGCATGGAGTAAGGGTGTGATAGGCAATGCTGAGAAGCCTGTTGTTAGTGGTCCTTCTAGAATGGGGAAAGGAACACTTATATCAATGCTCATGAAGGAATTTCCATCAATGTTTGGTTTTTCTGTGAGCCACACCACCCATGCTCCAAGAGGTATGGAGAAAGATGGGGTCCATTACCATTTTACTGAGAAGAGTGTAATGGAGCAAGAGATTAAAAATGGAAAGTTTCTTGAGTTTGCTTCTGTCCATGGTAATTGTATGGGACCAGTGTTTTTTGCTATTGTCGTCTTCCATTTTTCTCATGTGGTTTATCAAAATTCTATAGCAATTATTGGTTTATCAAAATTTTATAGCAATTATAGTTTAGACAAAGGATATAGATGTCAACTTGGGTTCTTTTTGTTTTGATGTAAAAAAACATGTAGCATGTTTCTCATAATCCATTATTAAACGTAACTAGTTTTTATTTTTGTTTGGTAATATGATCTGTAATTAAAGCATGCCATACATTTTTTGACGGCTCATGATAATCATATTTGAAGATGTTCCTAAGCTGGCTGTTTGATGCTATTTCTAGGTTGATTGATCCTTGAGACAGAATGAGAGTCTGATGAGTGTTTGAGAATTGACAGTAAACATCTTCAGCATTTTTTGCTGTAGAAGATATTTTATTGAAATTGTTATTATATTGGTTGAGTTGTGCTGCTTGTTGAGATATCTTTACTCAGGAAACCATATTGTGAGTACTGAGTACATGGCGTATAAATCAAAGCCCCTATGGTGAAGATATTTTAGGATACCCCATAAATAATACTCTAGATAGTTTTAAACTGGCGAAGTTATAATCATTGCCAATAATGGCCAGTGTAATCTATGGTTAATTGAAAGGGAATTGTTTCTTAGCCTTTTCGCTGTCATTGTTTGAGGGAGAAATGAGACGAGAGAGAATTTTGGCCGAGAGAATGCAAAGAAAATGCGATTCTCTCTTGCTTGGTACAGCGATGAAAACGCAGCGATTGAAAAAAAATGGTGGGGTCCATTTACTTTTATTTTCTTCGCATGTATGCGAAGAAAACGGCAGGCGAACGAATTTTCCTTCTCTTTTCCGATTTATACCCCTTATTCTCTCCCTATATCTCAAATTATTTAAATTTTTAGTTAAGGATATTAATGTCTTTTCAAAAATAACCAACACTTCTCTCTTCTCATTTTCTCTTCTCTTTCACTTATTCCAAACAATACCCAAAATCTACCCAATTTCTTATATTTTTCTCTCTTTTCATACTCTCTCTTCACAATTTCTCTCTTCACATTTTCTCTCCTGAACCAAACACACCCTTTATGTTCCAATTGTCAAAGTAGTTGATGCTATTATATCTAAATTATTGTGGTTGTTAAATAACCAGTGATAAGTAATTTGTATATGCAAAGTATGCATAATTAAGCTATTACTAGTGGTTGTATCTTCATGCAGGAGGTGAGATGATGCTTCTTCATGCTTTAAATTATCATGACATTAAAGCAATTGTCAACCTCTCTGGATGCTATAATGCAAAGGTAGGAATTGAATAACGCCTTGGAAAAGATTATGTGGAAAGAATTGCAAAGGAGTTTTGTGAAAATCTTCATAAAGAAGACAACTTGTAAGTTGATTATTTTTTTAATGAATTGATGCTAGGCTTTAATTCTTGTATAATTCTTGTCTTGTGATATCTATGTCTGACTCTGAAGTAAAACTCTTGTATTTTTGGCTCTGTTGTTGCTCTTTTCTTGTTCAATAAATCCATAAGTCTTGTTCAATAGGAATCGTGCATTCTTGATTCAAAATAATTGGAACAAGCAGAAGTAGAGTAATAAGAACCCATATTGTGAATTTTTGGTTGATCCCTTGATTCTAATCCTATAGTTTCTATTAGATATTAGTGGATTATAACCTCTCATCCATGTATGTAAGCAATTGAAAGATCTCATTAAATTTGTTGCACCATTATATTGAATTTGTTTAGCTGATTTTTTTTGTTGTTATCTCAAAAGATCATTTTATTTCCCTCTTCAACTTCTTTAAATTGGAATCTCTAATTGAGACAAGGAGTGTTAGGTGTCAACGCATCTGTGAGCATTTAAGTCACAAGTGTATATTGAGCAAACTTAATAGAACATAATCAAATTCTGTTCAAATGCCAGGAAGAAATAGGGGTCAGAGGGAAGTGCCTAAATTGAAAAACATCAAGTAATCCACAAACTTAATAGAACATAACTCATTTTGCTTTATACTGTACTTTCTTACTTGTAGTGTTATTTATTTGATACAGCCTGAGGTTGAGAAGGGGGAATCCACAAACATCAAGTAATCGCAGTCAATAGAGTAAGAAAAAAAGAGAAAAATGCAACATTTTGGTTTACAAGGCTTAAAGCAGGTTGGGTCTTGCAGATACAAGTCAGAGTGGTTGAGTACTCTATAGATGAATGCTGTTATTTCAATAGCACAAGCAACACTCGATGCACTAGTTCTTCAGCGTTCACAACCATGGAGAGGGCATCGAACATTTTCTTCGTGATAGACTGCGTAGTTAAAAATGTATTGCTTGAAGAATGTTGTTAATTCTAAGTTTTTTTGTTTTTTTTACTTATATCATGTTTTTATTTTTACAGCTTGGACATGGAGTTGAGAATATTATAGAAGATTGATGTTAATGACAAGCATGGAAGATTGTGTATTTTTTTGGATATTTTTTTTTATTGAATTCGAGAAGACTATAACTAATTTGTGTTTCTTGGATTTGATTTATAATTAAAGAGTTTTGATTATATAGTTAATTTAGTGTTTCCTAAATTAAAAACACTAAAAATGTTGTCCATGCATCTGTCCAGAGTTAAGTACTGGCGATTCAATGATATAAAGAAAAAAGTGTGGTAGGTTGCACTTAAATAAATGTGGTCTAAATATATAGGCAACGGTTATACAAGTGTCACCTATACCAACGAACCACGTTTAAAAATGTGTTGCCTAAAATACAAGACAACATTTCATTAACCGTTGCCTAAACTTATAGACAACGTTTATCTACCCGTTGCCTAAAAGATGGGACAACGGTAGTATAACCGTGGCTTAATGTATAGGCAACACTTGTGTGACTGTGGTCTAAAACAAGACCAGAAAACTGTGGCCTGAAACAGGTCTAAAAAACCGTGGCTTGTTCTTGTGTTATAGGCAACGGTTATCTGTGTACTGTGGACGAAAACAAAAAATCGTGGCTTAAAGGAATAGGCAACGGCCGCATACTCCACGCCTACAAAACCGTGGCCAAACCGTTACCTAAAGTTTAGACCACGGTTTTTTGTCGTTGCCTAAACTGATTTTTGTTGTAGTGGAAATAGGTGAGAGAGAGTGTAAGAAGAGAGAAATGGGTTAGAAATAGAGTAGATTTGTGGTATTGTTTGGTTTATGAGAAAGAGAAGAGAAAAAGAGAAGAGAGAAATGTTGATTATTTTTTAAAAGACATTAATATCCTTGACTAAAAATTTAAATAATTTGAGATATTAGGAGAGAATAAGGGGTAGAAATGGAAAAAAATACTCTCTCTCCCCGTTTCTTCGCAACTGAGAGACGATTGAAAAAAGTGAAAAATTTATCACCTCTGTCTCTCTCTTGTCAACTTAGTCGATGTTCCAAACGAGGTGGGTTGAGCCTCTCGCTTCTAACTCTCTCTTCGGCCACTCTCTCGCATCATTTCACCTCCAAACAAACACAGGCTAAGTGACCAGTAAAGGATGACCTCTTTTTTCACGAATCTTTAGTGCAGGACTAATATGAAAAAGCATATTAAAATTGAGAATGATAAATAGATATTACTTTATAATTTGTAGGTATATAGTACAAGACCAAAGTATTACACTACCATTGTTTAACTACATACTAATTTGTAGGTATTTATAGGCAATATATCTCCAATTAAAAGTCGTAGTTTATATATACATATATTTATATTTGTATGTCACATTTCTGGAGTTAAATTCTAAACTCATATATATGGACATTAGATTCTATTCAAACAATTGATTGCTTAAAATGGAGTACAATGTTCTATTTTCCTTATCTTATTTCTTTTCAGCATTATTCATTTGTTTCGATTCTAATAGTATGCCCTGCAAATATGGAAAACGATATGTTCAACTGTACTGGATGACTCTTAGATGTTTTAGATCGCGTTGAAGATGTTGATAATGAAGATATTGAAGATGTTGCCCACAATTGATGGTTAAGATACAAGGAAGCTTTAGGCAAGAAAGGTATAATTGCTGCAGGAATACTAGGAAATAGCTTACAATTACACAAGAATGTTTGAGAGGGAGTAGGTGTTGTCTATTCAGCTTTATAAAGAGTTGTGCCTGGGGAAATGGGGCAAGTGGGAGGAAATTAGCATCCTGAAAGTTGTTAAGTTTGTACCATAGGTTTTTATTGAAATATGTAATATTAGAATTCTTTTCATGTAACATACAAAAATGTATATATGTATCTAATTTTAAGACTGAAATATTTAATATATGCATTGAAATCATTTTTGTTGTTGTCTAAACTGATTTTTGTTGTGGTGATTGTGTATTTTCTTAGATATTTTTTATTGAATTCAAGAAGTAATTGCGATTTAAATGTATAAACAACAAAGTAGGCTAAAGAAAAAAGTGATGCCTTGAGAAAAAGGTTGCACTTAAACAACTGTGGTCTAAACGTATAGGCAACAGTTATCCAAGTGTCACTTATACCGAGCTACAATATTTAAGAATGTGTTGCCTAAAATAAAAGGCAACATTTTTATAACTATTGCTTACTTGTATAGGCAACATTTATTTACCCGTTGTCTAGAACTAATTAAGAAAACCGTGGCCACAAAGTAGCTAACTAAACCGTGGCCTCTTCCCATAGTTCAAGCAACGGTTTTCATATTTTGTGGGCTAAAATGCAAAAATCGTTGCCTATTATAGGCAATGGTCGCATACTCCACGCCTATGAAACCGTGGCCAAACCGCGGCCTAAAGTTTAGGCAACGGTTTTCTTGTTTCTAACCACGGTTTTTTGTTGTTGCCTAAACTGATTTTTGTTTTAGTGAAATTATGGAAACCAATAAATTTCGTTGTTCTTGATGAAATTATTGGTATTTTCCCGTGATACCTTTGACTGTTTATTATCTCATTACACTTATTTCTCTCTCTACAACAAATAGTTAAGGGTATAATTGACAAAAAAATGATTAATGTAACCTTGAACTTTGAGAACGATAGATAAATAGTAACAAAATTTCTCTAAAAAATAGACAAGTAAAAAAAACGAATGGAGTAATTATCAACGACTAGGTCGTTGATATGCAATCTAGTTTAATGGTAATATTTTGAAATTATCGACGATTTAGCGCTCGGTAAGAAATATACACGTTTACCGATGACTTGATCGCCGGTAACGTACTGGGTTGACTTAGTTTTGTAAGATGATCGATGGTTTTACCGTATTGTATTGATACTTGTCGCACTTCCGTTTTATTTCTTCGCTTGTTGAGTTTCCTGGCCCTATTGGAACTTTTCTCTGCGATGTATGGTTATGTTGTAGACTATTTGCACTTATCGTGATTATCCCCCTAATATTACTCCCTCTTAAATTTTAACTACGTGTGGCTAATTAAGTAAAGATACCCCCAAATAAACAATTACACGTACAAAGAAATTTTATATAACATCACTAGCCAAAAGTCACATAGTTTAGGGAACATTTTTACATCTAGACCAACATATTTTACATCATTTTGTAGCTAAAATATTTTACAATATTATAGTCACGGTCTCACTAAGTAAATAGTCCAAAATACTGGTTTTAGCAAAAAGATACATACATATACAAGAGTGAAAATACGAAATCAGTCAAGGCTTTGGAACATAACCAAGTTTTTCTCCATATGCTGGTGCTCCTCCCTCAAACGAGCAGATTCTGCCTCGTCCACGACCGCAGGTCTGATCACTAGACTCTCCCTGTGGCTGGAGCTCTCACTAGATTCTGCCTTTATAATTTCATGTAAAGGCATAGTATGGCTTCCAGTGCACCAGCTTTCTTTATATTAGAATCATAAAATGGCTTCAGGATTGGCCCAACCCTAAAGCAGTCCAAGCAATGACTTTAGGGTTTCAAAAAACTTTTGACCGAACAGTGACTTCAAATTTTTTATTTTTACTAATATAATTGACCCAATAACTAATGAGTACCACAAATCCATTTAGCTCATATGGTAAAACACAATTGTCTTAACTTGTGGGTTGTGGTGTTCTGAATAAATGATTTTTATTCCACAAGACAACTGACTTGTTATTCCACAAGTCTCACTTAGAGAGTTCGATTTATGCCTGAATGGGTGTTGGGCCAACCCTTACTTGATCAAATTTAGTCTTCCATTGGTATTCTATTTTGTTGTGTTTCTATCTTTATTTCACATTCACCATGTGTTTGAAGAAAGTTTAAGATGGTATTAAAGCTTCTCTAAGCTTTCTTGTCATTGTAAGCTGAGACGGATCTAAGTGCACTAAATTGGGGGCACTTGATCCCACTAATTTATTTATTTATTTTACTAATTATTGAATAATTTTGTTTTTGACCTCACTAAAAATTAAGTGTTGACCCCACAAAAGAGCAAAAAAAATAGAAATTGAGCTATTCTCTTTTAAGTATTGTCTTGCGTCTACTCTCTTTTTAAGAGAAAGTAGAATTTTTTTTTACTCTTTTTATCTTTGTCTCTTTATTTCTGCCTTCTCTCTCCTTATTCAACATTCTTTCTCCATACTCAACTTCATATTGTTACCGGTATCTTTCCTTTCATGTATTCTTCATTTTATTTTTAATCTTTTATTTTTTTGGGTTCTATTTACAACTCCTTCGTTGCTTGAGTAAGTTTCTTTTGCACCATGTTTCATATATGTGCACCATGTGTTTGGTCATTTGCCTAAGTGGGTTAATAGACGGTTACTCGCTGAAGTTAGCTTTGTTTTTTTTTTTTGGGTACAAAGTTAGTTTTGATTTTGTCTGTGGCAACTGCAACTGTTGAAAGGAATTTATCTGCAATGGATTTTGTGAAGAAACAAACGTTCAGCCTTATGGAAAATAAATTGTTGAATAATTGTTTGGTCACATACATAGAGAAAGATATGTTTGATAGTGTTGAAAATGAAAAAAATCATAGAACAATTTCAAAATATGAAAATACGTAAATAGTAGTTACAATTCGTAGAGATTGAGGTATCTTCAATTTTTTGGGTATATAATGCTATATTTTTGTAATCTCTAATTTTTTGCTTAACGACAATAATGTTATTATTTTATCGTTTATGCATTGATATATTTTTATATAAATATTTATAGTATATGATTTTGCCCCCACTTATCGAATTTTCTAGATCCGTCCCTGATTGTAAGCCTTATCTCATGGCTCGAAATAGTCATAATGCTTCTTTTGGTTCAGGTAATAGTACTAATACAACCGACATCGGAGGCAAATAGCTTCCGAAGGATCCAACACATGACTCATCAATTTCTTACTATGTACATGTGAGCTTAGCTGTCGGTAAATTATTTATTACTATCTTTGTTTATTTTTAGATGTCATCTAAGGTTCTTTTACACAAATTATAGAAACCAATAAATTTCGTTGCTCTTGATAAAATTATTGGTCTTTTGCCGTGATACTTTTGACTATTTATTATCTCATTACACTTATTTCTCTCTCTACAACAAATAGTTAATGGTATAATTGACAATAAAATGATTAATGTAACTTTGAACTTTGAGAATGATAGATAAATAGTAACAAAATTTCTCTAAAAGATAGACAAGTAAAAAGAAACGAAAGGAATAATTATCAACGACTAGGTCGTTGATATGCAATCTAGTTTAATGATAATATTTTGAAATTATCGACGATTTAGCGCTCGGTAAGAAATATACACGTTTATCGATGACTTGATCGCCAGTAACGTACCGGGTTGACTTAGTTTTGTAAGATGATCGATGGTTTTACCGTATTGTATTGATACTTGTCGCACTTCCGTTTTATTTCTTCGCTTGTTGAGTTTCCTGGCCCTATTGGAACTTTTCTCTGCGACGTATGGTTATGTTTTAGACTATTTGCACTTATCGTGATTATCCCCCTAATATTACTCCCTCTTAAATTTTAACTACGTGTGCCTAATTAAGTAAAGATACCCCCAAATAAACAATTACACGTACAAAGAAATTTTATATAACATCACTAGCCAAAAGTCACATAGTTTAGGGAACATTTTTACATCTAGACCAACATATTTTACATCATTTTGTAGCTAAAATATTTTACAATATTATAGTCACGGTCTCACTAAGTAAATAGTCCAAAATATTGGTTTTAGCAAAAAGATACATACATATACAAGAGTGAAAATACGAAATCAGACAAGGCTTAGGAACGTAACCAAGTTTTTCTCCATATGCTGGTGCTCCTCCCTCAAACGAGCAGATTCTGCCTCGTCCACTACCGCAGGTCTGATCACTAGGCTTTCCCTGTGGCTGGAGCTCTCACCGCTACGGAACCTATTAGGTCTACAGTTCTTGAATACGTGTCCTTTCCTCCCACATTTAAAGCATACCAAGTCGTGATGGGGACACTCATCAATGGCGTGGCCATCGAAAACGTTGGAAAAAAAAACAATTCATGCATGTCCCGAACCTGAGGTTTAGCGCGCGGTGGCTTGATCGTCAATAATTAAATCCTTACCAATGGCCACGGGACTCTCTGTAACTTGTCGCAGGTATAATCAGCGCTATTCTTGTGGTAGTGTGGTAATTAATGAGTAATGAGTGTGTTCCGGACTGGGCTGAGGCCCAATCCGATGATTCACGCTTCAGGCCCATTTCCACATTCAGCTCCCTCCGCCGTGCCTCTAGACCATGTCGACGTGGCCGATCCAACGGCCCTCAGCATTCCACCCCAGCTCATCACATGCTGGCAACGATCTGACGGTCCCCCGGATCCAACTTCGAAGTACTGCCACTTCCACAAGTGTGTAGGGCATGAGACTGATGAATGTTTTCACCTGAAAGACGTCATAGAACAACTGATCCAGAAGGGGAAGTTGACCAAATACGTGAAAGGAAAACCAAGATCCAGAGATAGAAGGTCTAGGTCTAGATCACCTCGACCTCAAAAGAAAGAATCGACCACGTGACGCAAAGACGAAGGAGCAGCTCGTGCATCCGAGGAGCAATCTCGTCCTCCTCCAGTCGCCATGGTCATTTCCGGAGGGTTTTCCGATAAGGGAGGGGCGAGCATCAATTCAGCAAAACGGAAGTTGAGAGAAACGATGACCGTCTCTACTGTTTTTCCTTCATCAAGCAGGCACAAGGGAAGACCACCCCTAGCCTTTTCTGACGAAGACTTGGTGAATGGAAGGCCGAACTACTTGATTCCCCTGTTGGTCAAAGCCTATATGGCTAACTTTGATGTCAGAAGAATCTTGATAGACCAGGGGAGCTCGGCGGATATCATGTTCCACGAGTTGTTTAAAACCTTGAAACTGCCAGAAAAAGATCTCGTACAGTACCCGGGGTCTGATCTGACTGGTTTCAACGGTTCGAAAACAAAGCCGCTGGGCTATGTGGAATTGATGGTGACTTTTGGAGAACAACCAATCTCCAAGACTGTGAAGGTCCAATTTATCGTATTACCATGCAAGTCTGTTTACAACTGCATCGTCGGACGCCCGACGCTGGGTGAGCTCGGAGCTGTGACCTCGACAGTTCACCTGAAAATGCGCTTTCATGATGACGAAGACAAAGTCGTCACCATCGAAGCCGACCAAGAGGCTGCGAGGAGATGCTATCTCTTATCTTTGAAGGCCGAAGAGCCAAGAGAGGAGAAGCAACCTCCGTCAACTAAGAAACCTGATCCTGCAAAGGCTGCTGCAGATGTCAATCTCACCGATTTCGACGCCAGGATTGAGCTCGAAGATGAAATACAGGAGGACGACCCCCTAGCCCGCGAGCTCCAGCAAAAGATTAAAAGACCAGTACCTGATGGAGAATTCATCCAAGTTCATCTAGGAGAAGACCCTGGGAAGACAGTGAAGCTTGGTGGCGACCTCCACTGAGCAGTCGGTTGCAAGCTGACAGTGCACGAAGTCCAATGCGGACCTCTTGGCGGGCTGCTGACATGCCAGGTATCTCTCCTGACATTGCTTGCCACCAACTCGCTCTCGACCCCAAGGCTCGCTGGGTGGCTCAGAGACGCCGTAAGCAAGCTCCTGAAAAAGCTGAAGCCGCCGCCAAAGCTGTTGAAGACCTGATTAAGGCTGAATTCATTAGGGAGGTCAACTATACTACTTGGCTTTCTAATTTTGTATTGGTTAAGAAATCTAATGGAAAGTGGCGCATGTGTGTTGATTACACCGATCTTAACAAGGCGTGTCCCAAAGACGCCTACCCCCTCCCTAATATCGACAAGCTCGTCGATAATTCCTCCGGTTTTCAATTGTTGTCTTTCGTGGATGCATACTCTGGTTACAACCAGATTCCGATGCACCCTGCTGGTCAAGAAAAAACCGCGTTCATGACGGACAAAGGCAATTACTGCTATAACATAATGCCTTTTGGCCTCAAGAACGCTGGAGCGACATATCAGCGCATGATGAATAAAGTCTTTGCCAACCAGATCGGTAGAATACTGGAGGTATATATGGATGATATGATAGTAAAAACAACGAAAGAAGTCGACCACGTCGTCGATCTTAGAGAAGTCTTTGCTGAAGTATGAAGACATAATATGAGGCTCAATCCCGAAAAAGTGCAAAGAAGCCTGTCGAGGCCAACCTCGACAAATGTCGTGCTGTCACAAAGATGCAGCAGCCATCATCAAAGAAAAACATTCAGCAGCTCACTGGAATGCTCGCCTCCCTGACGAGGTTTATCTCAAAGTCTGCAGAACATGCGTTGCCTTTCTTCCGCTTGCTCAAGAAGGAAATTCAGTTCGAATGGTCCCCCGAGTTCGAAGAAGCCTTAACACAGGTAAAACGCATATTGTCTCAACCGCTAGTCTTGACTAGATCGTCCCCAGGGGAGGTCCTTTATCTCTACTTGGCAGTGTCGAACGAAGCTCTGAGTGCCGTCCTCATTCACGAAACAGATGAGGGCCAGAAATCGGTCTACTTTGTAAGCAAAGCACTTCAAGGCCCATAGCTGAGATACCAGAAAATCGAGAAAGTCGGGCTCGCGCTGAGAGTCGCAGCTCGACGCTTGAGACAATACTTCTTGGCACATCCCATAGTGGTTCGAACTGACCAACCAATCAAACAGATCCTACACAGGCCTGACCTGGCAGGGCGTATGATCAAGTGGTCGGTTGAGTTGTCCGAATTCGGAGTTACTTTCGAGGCGAGACAAGCTATCAAAGCCCAGTGCTTGGCAGATTTCATTGCCGAGATGACTCCTGGGGATACAGATCCTTGTTCCAGATGGACGGTCCATGTCGACGGATCGTCGAACTCCAAGGGCAGTGGCGCTGGGTTGTTGCTCGAGAATGACGGTGATCGATCGCCGAAGTTTTCATTGGGATTCTCCTTTCCCACCTCCAACAACCAGGCGAGTACGAAGCATGCTTACCGGCCTCACACCGCTCGAGACTTCGGTCTCAAGAGGTAAAACTCGAATCGATTCTCACTAGTTGTATCCCAGACAAGGAGAATACCAGGCTAAAGATCCACTTCTTCAAAAATACCTCGCCCTGGTTAAGAAGAAAATGAGCGATTTCTCCTCAGTTGAGATCGTACACGTTCCGAGAGAACAAAACGCCAGGGCTGGCATTCTGTCCAAGCTTGCCAGCACGAGAAGCTCTGGGAACAACAGATCGGTGATATAAGAAACGCTGGCCAAGCCTAGCATTACTTCAGTGGTTGATACCACTTATGACGAAGTACTGAAAAAACTTCCGAAATTCTGCTTTGCAATTTCCCAGGCAAGTGTCGATGATTTACCCGGTGAGCCCGACAGTTGGATGACACCGATTCAAGAGTTTATTCAACTTGGCCAACTCCCTGATGATGAGAAGGAGGCCGCCAAAATCCGAAAGAAAGCATCTTCGTACTCCATGATCGACGGTATCTTATACCGAAGAGGGTTTTCCACCCCCTGTTGAAATGCCTCGACGATACCCGAGCGCTATATGCACTTGCTGAAGTGCATGAAGGCATATGTGGGCAACACCTTAGAGGACATTCCTTGGCAAAGAAAATCCTCCGCGCAGGATATTATTGGCCAACTCTGAACGCGGACGCGAGATCGTTCGTGAAGAAATGTGACAAATGCCAGAGACATGGCGATCTACACTTGGCTCCTCCTACAGAGTTAACATCCCTGACATCGCCATGGCCCTTCGCCTGGTGGGGGATTGATATACTTGGTCCTTTTCCAATGGCTCCCGGACAGGTGAAGTACCTGGCCGTCGCAGTGGATTACTTTACCAAGTGGGTTGAGGCAGAGCCCCTGGCAAAGATAACTGCAAAGAACTTGATTAAGTTCTTCAAAAGATGTATTCTGACAAGGTTCGGGATTCCCAAGGTGGTCGTCACTGACAACGGAACACAATTCGCAGATCGCGGATTCCGAAAGACCTTGGAAGACCTCGACATCAAACAACACTTCACCTCTGTAGAACACCTCCAGACAAACGGACAAGCTGAGGCCGCAAACAGGGTTATTTTACGAGGTTTGAAACGAAGATTAGATGAGGCCAAGGGCAACTGGGCAGAAGAACTTCCCCGAGTGCTCTGGGCGTATCGGACTACTCCACATTCAACGACAGGAGAATCCCCTTTTCGTCTCACAAACGGGACTGATTCCATTATTCCTGTCGAGATTGGGGAACTTAGTTGGAGAACTTCGCATCCCCAGAGTAGCATTGACAACTGTCAGAGCCTACGAGAAGAACTCGACCTCCTTGACGAATGCAGAGAGCTTGCAAAGACTCTTGAGGTCGCAGTGAAACAGTAAAATCGCAGCAAGATACAACCAAAGTGTTGTGCCCAGGGAATTCATGCCTGGGATCTCGTTCTTCGACGGTGATGTTGGCCTCAAGAACGCCCCACAAGGGAAACTTGCACCCAATTGGGAAGGCCCGCATGTAATCGTCAGAAAGACTGCACGGTGCCTACACCCTTGAGACACTACAAGGACAGCAAATTCCAAGAACTTGGAACGCAGCAAAGATGAAGAAGTATTATAGTTGAAACAAATGTGTCTGAAACATACAAATGTGAAGCAATAAAGTATGGTTGAAGAAATACTCAACCAGCATTTACTCATTTACTGTCACCCAAAGCCTTGTGCCTTGCACAAGCACCTCTGATCGAGCCGAGACCGCGTGCACGAGCTCGTGATAAAGCCTTGTGCCTTGCACAAGCACCTGTGATCGAGCCTCGTGCCGAGACCGCGTGCACGAGCTCGTGATAAAGCCTTGTGCCTTGCACAAGCACCTGTGATCGAGCCTCGTGCCGAGACCGCGTGCACGAGCTCGTGATAAAGCCTTGTGCCTTGCACAAGCACCTGTGATCGAGCCCCGTGCCGAGACTGCGTGCACGAGCTCATGATAAAGTCTTGTCCTGCACAAGCACATCAAGCCTCGTGTTGAGAACGCGAGCACGACCTCGTGATAAAGCCTTGTGCCTTGCACAAGCACATCAAGCCTCGTGTCGAGAACTGCCTCAGCAGAGGTGGAACACGAAGGTCCCGAACGAATGACAAGTAAGCTAAAGAAGTATGATTCTCTTGAACAAAAAGAAATTATCATTACGAACAAATTATTCTTTACAAGTTACAAAGAAAAAGCAGAATAAAACCCTAAGACTTGGGAGGCACAGCCGCCCCCGAAATCGACAGAACTGCCTCAACAGAGGTGGAAGGAGGAGGAACATCAGAAACCTGAGGAATGACCTTTTTCGAAGACGAACCGGGCCCACTGAGGAGAACCTCTTTGGTCTCAGCATCCACGAGCTTGTCGCCCTCGACGACAGCATCGAGGTTCATTCCTGCAGTGTTGAATACAAGACCAGGATTAAGAAATCGAATATGAGCAACAGCGTTGGTGAACAAATCGTCGCCAGCCTTCAAGAACATCTCCACAATCGATTTCTTCTCCTCCTCCAACTTTGTAACCTTCTCAGTCAGCGAAGGGAGCTGTTGATTGTCTTTAGTAAGGAGCTCAACCCTTCAACCTTGTGTTGATACTCGAGAGCCTCCAGCTTCATACTTTCTTCCAATTTCTGGAAGTCCTGAATCTTTTGTGAGAGATGGGCACGCTCCTCGACCAACTTATTCTTCTCAGAGGAGAGAGTCTTGACCTGCTCAGACAGCCTTGTCACTTCGCCTTTGACGTTGAGGGTCTCCGTCTGGGCTGACTTCAATTGATCTTCGAGAGATTTGATCTTCGTCTTGAAAGACCGAATCTTCTCGTCAGACTTAGACTTACTTTTGCGAAGTGTGGCGAGCTCAGCCTCCATTTGCTCGAACTTCGACGTATTCTGGCGAATGTTGGCAAGCTCGACCTCCAGATGTCTGTTCTTCTCGAACATCCACTTTGAGATCACCACGTGACGCACCATGGATGTCAGGGTCTCATAAAATTTGTCCGCTTTGACGCTCTCTGAGAGCTCGTTGAATAAAGCTTCATCAGAGGGTGGAACCAATCTGCTGACTTGGTCCACATCCAACACTTGGGTACTGGACCATACTAGTGGAACCTCGCCAGGAGACTCCACGACCTCCTTACCCTTGCTCGGTTTGCCACCCGCTTTGATTGTCAGCGAGGGAGCCGATGTCTTGGGCGGAGGAGGAGGCTTCCTCGATTTCTTAGCAGCAGGTTCCTCTTGGATCTGAACTGAAGGTCGCTTACTCCCCTGAGAAGCTCCTTCAACTTCCTTGGTGGTTTGGATCTTGGCGGGGACTCCTTGAGCCCGACTCGACGCGACCTCAGGGCCCACACCCTGAACAGGGGAAGCCGGAGGAGGAGTTTGAATAGGGGCAGACTGGCTCGAACCCTCTCCAACTATCGGAGAAGGAGCCTTCTCCGCTTGCATCTTTTTCCTCATGATCGACAGGAATGCAGAGGTGGCCATCGAATCTGCAAGAAAACAATGAGTTAGAACGATAAAAGGGAACTGAAATCGAGTAGCTTCTCGTGCAAAGTTACATAAACACGCGTTGGCAGTCTCTTGAGAATTGCATTTGAGAAGATGCCGAGTGTAGACGTAGCCTATTTCAGTGACTAGTTCCCCCTTTTTATTCGTATACTACCGTTTTTTGAGTCCGACCACAAGTTTACGAATTTGCCTGAGACAGTAGCGAGCATTGTCCTCGAGATCCTCAACTTTAAACGAGAATCCACTCTTCTCATATTGAAAATGCTTGTCGTTCCAGCACAGTGGGAATCTCTCGTGCCAGTCGGTCACTACCTGCCCCTTTTCGTCGAGTGCTTCCACTGGCACACAGACGTTCTCCAGAGCAGCTGAACTGGTGGCCTCAACGAGGAAATACCTTGACTTGAATCCGCGATGAGACTCCGCGAACAGCTCGAACACTTTCCCATTTTGCTTCAAGGAGACCCATCCTTGACGTTTCTGGGGGTCAGCGTTGGTCCACAACGGAGAGAAGATCGCGAAAAAGGTTTCGAGGAGGATGTCGACACCAAGATAAGCACACACAATTTGAAAACCCCTGATAAACGCCCACGCGTTTGGATGAAGTTGTGAGGGGCAAGCTCCAGATGCTGCAAAACTGAGACTTGAACCGGTGCGGCAACCGGAAACCCATTTCTTTGAAAAGAACCTCATACATAAACATCACTATCGTGTCCGACATGAACAAATTCGATCATCGCTGCGAGGACGACGTATTTTCCAGTTCTCGAACTTGCGGACTCCATCCGCGATGTCCATGGAATCCAACATTAAAGAAAAATTCTCTGACGATGAGAAAACAGAACGAGTGCCAAGAGCATCCAATGCCACCCACTGGAAATCATCTGCAGTTGGGGCATGATGAGGTCGTCCCTTCAAGTAATTTCTTCCCCATCTTCGACCTCGACAAAGCACTGTCATGAAAAAAAGGTCGGTGTTTATCTATCTCTACTAACCACCTTTCTACCTCCCTCTCCGTGAAGGCCCGTCCGAACGTCTTCTCTAAGTTTACAGAAAGATTTTCGAGTTCGACTGGGTCTACAGGGGACACTTTCTTACCTTCATAATCTCCTACGAAGAGCCCTGGGAAATAGACTACAGGGGAAGAACTTTCCTCCCCAGAATTCACCGAAACGACACTACCATCCGGTGATGAGAAACCGTTTCCGGCATCACCGTCATTTGGTCCCCCAGAAGGGCCATTCGAGGAAGACGAACTAGAAAAACCAGATATGGAAGAAGACGAGGAGGAATCCCTCAAAATAGCCCTAATATTGCTACCCATTCTGGAAACTACGAAAGCGGAAACAGATAAGAAGGGGGGAATTTACCTGAAACAATGAAATTTGCGGAGGAATTCCCTGGGAATGAAACGCGAACAACCACGAACGTTCAGAAACGAACCACCGGAGAAAATCAACCAACCAGACACTCGAAGATCGCCGGAGAAGGAAGAGGAAAGAAGACAAACACTTCTCAAGAATTGGGAAAGATATTGCAAAAACGAAGGAAACAAAAAGGGAAGGGCGCAATGAATATTTATAGCCCTAGCTCTAGTTGGAGCGACGTGACCTTTCCTCTTCCCTGCCGTTGATCTGATCCGGGTGATGTGACATCCCCTCTCCCCATGATGTTGATCAACGACACGTTGCACTCTTACAAAAGAAGCAATCATCACGCCTCGAAACAATGCGTCTCCCCGAATCCCAAAGGCGGCTGACGGAACATTTTTGAAATTTAAAATTAACCCTCACGCGCCTAGGGTTCGAGAACATTTCAACTCTCTTTTCGCAGCAAATGACGACATTTGCACTTCCTACGAACAAGGACGCCAAACGCCGACATCAACGAACCTCGACAACAAGTCACCACCTCGACATTCGAGCTAGCGACTGGGGCAATCAGCCCGATCGGGCCGAGGCCCAATCCAACGATTCACGCCAGGCCCATTTCCGCTCGCCTCCTCCGCCGTGCCTCGAGACCATGTCGACGTGGGTCGATCCAACGACCTCAAAGATTCCACCCCACCATCACAGGCTGGCAACGATCTGACGGTGCCCCGGATCCCACGGAAGCGGTTATTCCTCAATAACCGTCCTCAACTCGTATAAAAGGAGGATCACCTCAAACGATCCAGGTAATCGTCCATTTCCACCTCTTCACTCACCTCTTACACATGCTGATTTGAGCGTCGGAGTGTTTGCAGGTACACCACCACTGCACGCCATCACCGTCCGTCGCGAACGCCGCCGTGCTGCTTCTCTCCGGTCGTCCTCTGAAGTTCTGTTCAGAACAGAGTGAAACTACCACTCCTGGGCTAGATCCATGAGGAGAGCACTAGCAGGTAAAAATAAGTTCGAATTCGTAGATAGTTCAATTGAGATTCTTGATTCCTTTATCCTAGTTTCAAGGCATGGGGCATATGCAACATGCTCATACATTCCTGGATTATGAATTCGGTTGCTAAGCCAATTGGGCAATTCGTTGTCTTTCTCGAAAATGCTATGGATGTATGGAAGGAGTTGAAGGAGAGGTTCTCCCAAGTTGATTTGATCAAAATGCTATATATTGTCAATGAATTTCATCTTTTTTGCGATTATAATTATATTTAAACTCATTTGATAATATATTGATGTAAAGTTTTTTTTTTTTTGAAGGCCAGGTGTAAATGAATTATACTGACATAAATCAACATTGAATTTTTTTAAAAACAAGGTTTTTTTTTCCCTCGCTGTTACTTGTCCTACCCTAATTCATTAGAGCATCTCCAATAGTGAACTCAAAATGGGTTGCTTAAATGGTCCACACCATGTCACATCATTTTTAAACAATCAATTTTTTTTGTACTCCAATAGTGAACTTTCAAGAACTCAAAATAGGCCTCATAATTTATCTCACTTTTATACTTTGGTCCCGCAATTTATCACACTTTTATTTTAAAATGAGTCAAATAATAATAAAATAACTATATAAAAAGTTCCGAACGGAGAGCGCCGCAACAAACTGGTCCGAGGAAAGTGTGACTTCTAATAGTGAACTACTGAAAAACGAGGTCGCAAAGGTTGACTTGTTGTCGAACTCACTTTCCGAACCTCCTTTGGAGGTGGTCTTAGAAGCAGGCAAGCAGTTTTCTTTTACTTCTCTTCCTCACTAACCTTGCATGTAGCTTGACGCAATACGCTCTCTGTTCAGGGGCTGCTCAAGTTGCGACAAAAATATTGTTTGCTTGTTAGCTAGCTGCTAGCCAGCTAGCCTGTCTTTCAGATTTGCAACTCCCCTTTGGTCTTAATTACATCATTGTGTTTATGTTTTTTTGTTGCTAAAATCATCACCACAAATTATATTTCTCCTAGACGTCTTCCAACTAAGCAAGTCGGCATTATACTACAGTACGTCAACAACGTAGGTCCCGAGCATTATCATATTTCAAATTGAATATAGAAAAGCAACAAGAGGGTTTCTTCTGAGAATATGCCTCTGATCCGATGTAAAGCAAGCGGTTTTTTAGCGGTTTTTACGGTACATAGTTTGCTTGCTTACCTGTACAGTAAGGTGAAGCATGAAAAAAGAAAAAAGGTGGTCCTTCACCTCTGATTGAGATCTTCTTGGCAGTTTGTTAAAACTTAAAAAGAAAAATGCAGATAATATCGTATCCAATAAGACGTGAGATAGGTGCAGGCAAAAGTTACGTGAAAACCAACATTTTGAAACCCGATCGGTTATTGGATACTACCATGTTTAATAATTCAACCATGTTTAAGGCTAATATGCTACTTATAATTTATCAATTTTTCTAACGCGTACAACCTTGCACGCGTTAAGATGTATTAAATAACTAAATTTTCAATTAATATAGTTAATTATGATTCTTTCAAAAATATTGTTATATCACTTCATTTAATTTTGAGGATTTTTCTCCCCTATAATATCTCTATTTCTACCAAAATATAACAACTATTTCTATCAAAATATATCTTCATTCAACGAGACCTCTTCCGAAGCATAAAGACATTAAAATAGTAGCTGACAATTTCCTTATTATTATTTTTTTGGTAAATGATAATTTCCTTGTGGACAAAACTTAGGTAAGGTTCCTTAGGTGTGGTTGGTGTTGTTCCTCACATAAAATAGATAAATTTTTCTCTCTCTATCCTCTCCTACTATCTCTAACCTCTCATAACTACCACTATCAAAACAGTTTTTATCCTGTTTTGTGTGAGAAACAGTACCAACCATACCTAAGAAACCTTACCTAAGTTTTATCATTTCCTTATTAATTGGTTCGATAATGGAACATAGCTGACAAATGCTTGACAAAAAATAAAGTAGTCTTTAAGAAATACCGAAAAACGAACACAGTACATAGGCATAGGCCAACGACACGAGTATCAAGTGCAGAATGAGCAAATTACTAGAGGAAAAAATTAATGCTCCGAATTCACATAGATCATGCATTTTCAACTATTTTAAATTGAAAGGATAATAAAACGTAGCTGACAAATGCTTGACAAAAAATAAAGTAGTCTTTAAGAAATACTGAAAAAGAAATATGGGGTTTTGAAAGAGAGAGAGAGTGCAAACAAAAAAAGCAAGAATTAAATAGTTATTATATTTTGGTAGAAATAGAGATATTATGGGGGAGAAAAATCTTCAAAATTAAATGAAGCGATATAACAATATTTTTGAAAGAATCATAATTAACTAATTATGCTACATTAATTGAAAATTTAGTTATTTAATAAATCTTAACGCGTACAATGCTACACGCGTTAGAAAAATCGATAATTTATTGACTAGTTTATAAGTTTTTTTTAACCAAAAAGAGGAGTTTAATAAACAAGTTTTTTTATAGCAACTGAGTATATAACCAACGCGTTAGAAAAATCGATAATTTTCTCTCAGTTTTACCTTTTTGTAAATTTTTTAAAAAAACTAACAACTCCCCGCACATCCCCCACCTTATTGTCATTGTGTGTGTGTATATTCCAATATATATGAGAACCTCTAATTTCTTTTTATCTTAATAACCCTGCTTATATTTTTAATTAATTAAATAATATATATTTTTAAAGTCAAAATAATATCTATATTTAACCATTAATTTTCATAATAAATAATTAAAAATTGAGAATAAAATTAAAAATAAATAATTTGAAACAAAGTACGATATTGAAATTGAATTTTTAAAAAAAGTAATATATATATATATATATATATATATTTGTAATTTTTTTAAAAAAACTAACAACTCCCCGCACATCCCCCACCTTATTGTCATTGTGTGTGTGTATATTCCAATATATATGAGAACCTCTAATTTCCTTTTATCTTAATAACCCTGCTTATATTTTTAATTAATTAAATAATATATATTTTTAAAGTCAAAATAATATCTATATTTAAACATTAATTTTCATAATAAATAATTAAAAATTGAGAATAAAATTAAAAATAAATAATTTGAAACAAAGTACGATATTGAAATTGAATTTTTAAAAAAATTATATATATATATATATATATATATATGAATAAGAATTAAATAAACATGTCATTTTATATAATTTTATATTTATCAGTTAGTTCAACAACTAACTTTGTCAAACACTTTAATTTTAATTAGTTAGTTTTTCAGCTATAATAGCTTTTTATTTGAAATAAAATAAGTTACTAAAATTTAGCATAATAAGCTATAAACTATCTTCTTTGTCTTACAAAATAGCTTATTTTTACCAAACATAGTCATAGGCTCTATTTGGTAAAGCCAGTAAACTAGCTTATAGCTTATTTGACTAGCTTACAAGTTTCTTTAAGTAAAAAAAAAATGTTTGACAAACAAGCTTATGTCACTAGTTTATGGCTGGGTTTGGTAAAAATAAGCTATAAGTTAGCTTATAGCTGAAAAGGTAGCTAATTAGAATTGAAGTGTTTAGTAAAATTAGCTGTTTAACTAGCTGATAAATATAAAATGACGAAAAAGGATAAGATTTTATTTTTATTTTAAATTTGAAAAAATAATAAGAATAAAATAATAAGGATAAAAATGGGAGAAAATATAAAAAGCTATAAGCTATACGCTAAGATGCTATTTCAAGTAACATCTCAAAAAAGCTATAAGCTAGTGTGATAAGCCTGCTTACCAAACACCTTGCATTCAGTTAAGCAAGCTTATAAGCTAATCTAATAAGCTATAACCTAGCTTCTTGGCCTTACCAAACTGAGCCTATAGCTTTTTTTAATATACTAGCTACCTGAAATAGCATTTGAGCTCAGCTTATAACTCATAATTTTTTTTTTAATTTTTATCCTTTATAAATTAAAAATAACAAAAAACTAACTACTTCCTACATGTTCGCCTCCCTTGGTTGGTCTCTTAATTATGTGCGTGCTAATGTTGTCGTGAGTGTGTAATATCGAGAATTAGAGAAATGTTAGCAATATAGTCTCTAACACTTACTTTCCAACACACTCTTTTCTATTGGTTAAAATTAAAAGATTCCCACCAAATTTGTGTGGGACCTACATGATTTAGTGGGACCCATTTAAATTTTAATCAATGAGTGAGTATGTGTTGAGAGGAGAGTGTTAAAGAGTTGTTAAAGAGTATGTTGATAGTACTTCTCTATAAATTATCTCTATTGATCCCCAAAGTAGGGTATACTCTAGTATAAAAGAGAACCAAGGGTTGTGCGCAGTGTGTGGGAGTTTGTAAGGCCCGAGTTACCCTTTGGATAGGAGTTCGATTCCTGATTTCAAAAAAAAAAAACACTCTATTATGAAAGAGAAGGTGTGACATCCTCTTATATTATTAAATCATTTTATATTTTTTGTTAAATAGTACAAGAGTCAGATCCATTAATACCAGATGTCAAACTTAACTTATTTACACATTCAATAACTCTTTGTAAAAGGCGAATTATATCAATTCAACCGTTGAATCATCTTACATTACCATGATAATCATGTATACAAAATTTCAAACAATTTAGACATTCATTGATATATGTTTTAATATTAGATATTTACATATGTTCTAAATAGCGTATTATATGATAAAATAAAATGATACGATGAAATATCAAATAGTTTTAAAATTCTATAAAATTTTATAGATTTGAACTACTTAATGAGAACTATCAATTCAATAGTTGAATTGATTTAACTTTCTTCAAAAAAAATTATTGAAAGAGTAAGTATGTTAAGTTTGATACCTGGTGTCAATGGATCCTGACTCATTTTACAAATAAAATATATATATTTAGGAAAATAATATAGAATGATTTAAGTTTTTATATAGGATGCAAAAAAAAACACAAAAACTTTTTTTTGACAAAGATAAAAAACTTATTAAATTTAAGTTTTTATAATATAAACTTTCATATAATAAAAATGTATGAAATAAATATTTTAACTAAACCGTTCTCTCAAATGTTCCTAAATACAAAATGTTAATGGTTATTAATTTATGCAATTTGTGCCAATCGTATTAATTTATGCAATTTGTTGTACCTCATTTTAATTTAATAAGAGTTTAAGGAATATGCACCGTCAGTGTAAACTAATTTTACACAGACATCCAATAAGAACTCATTATTTTGCTATGTCAACCACTTTTATAACCACATTTTAACTATAACTACTAAATAATGAATTCTTATTAGATGTCTATGTAAAACGCCCCTATTTCTCTTTTAATAAACCCCACACACATAGGGATGGCAATTTACACCTGTAGGTGGGGATCCCGTGGGGACTGCCCCGATCGGGGCCCCGTGGGCGGGGAATTTTTCCCCGTGGGGACGGGGACGGGGGAGAAAATCCCCCCGCAGCCACTTCGGGGACGGGGACGGGGATCACACCCCCTGCCCCGCGAGGTCCCCGCCCTGATCATATTACATAAAGGTCCCTAGAAATGCATATATATCTATTACAATTACTAGTCTTTTTAGTCTTTTTATATGTCTTTTAAAAACTATAATTAATTCTTTAGTAAATAAAACAAATACATATATCTCACTCATTAGAAAATATCAGATTCTTTTGTCAACAAAAAAAAAGAATATCAGATTCACATAATCACATTCCTTCATCCTTCCCTCATTCAAATCGTAACCCTAGCCGTAACCAGCCCTGCTCCCTCGCGTGTGTCGCCGTTCTTCTCCCCCGCGTTGCCAGATCTGCTTCCTCGCCTCGCATCACCAGTTCTGCTCCCTACCTATGCATCTGCTCGCGAGGCGCCGCCTCTGTCGCCCCCGTCTCCACCTCTATTGTGGCCCCTGATCGCGGATTTGCTTCCTCTCACTTCTGCTTGCGGATCTGCTTCTTCTGCTCGCGATTCTTGTTTCTTCTTGCATCGCCGTCCGTCGTCGCGTTTGTTTTTTTTTCTATGTTGATTCTTCTTGCCTCTTCTCGCCTCTTCTTGCTTCATCTGTTTTTTTAATTTTTTGTGTTGTTTGGAGAAGAAGAGTAAAGCTGTAGAGGTTTATAAAATAAAAAATTACATCTTCCTTAGCCCCGTTTGTTTTCTTCTAAACCGTAGATCTCAAATTTCATCTTCTCCTAGTGTCTCTGAAGTCGATCCAGCAGTGAATGCTCAGAACCATTTAAAACTGTTGTTGTTGTTGTTGCTGCTACTACTTTCTTTTACTGCAATTTTAGTATTTTTTGCATTTTTTTTAAATTTTCGGGGCCCCGTGGGTATCCACGGGGATCCGTGGGGACGGGAATGGGGGAGGAAAACTCCCCATGACGGGAATCGGGGACGGGGACGGGGGGAAACCTGCTCCCCGGTACCGCCCCGCTCCGTTGCCATCCCTACACACACAACACAACGTCAATTAATTAATGTACATGTAAACAAAACTGGTGTTGTTGGGAAAATTTTGACTTCAAATGGAATATATAGTAGATAGAAATATAAAACTTCGATATGTGATGTCAAGAAAATTTGAAATGATCGGTCAGGGCATCGTCTGCTGGTAATTTGCATGAAAATATAAAAATATTTAGAGAAAATTATACGATACCTTCCCTGTAAAATTTACTTGAATTACATTCTCTTTCCCTTTTATATTAAAATTTATACTCCACTCTATTGAGAATAATGATTTATTACGCTTTATTTTATTTTAATATAATCAAACTTTTTATGCATATTTTTTTTCTTCTCTATTTTTGATTCGCAATAGTTTTAAACCTTATTATCAACACTACAAGAATAATGCATATTTGCTACAAAATTTTCCTAAAGTCACTAGCCTTAAGAAATTACCTAGGGAAAAAGTAGTAGGAAATACCCCTGTTTTGATTACCTACAGCGTTTTATTAAAAGGCTGTAGGTTTTGTGTGACCCATTGTTTTTAAACCGTCCCAATCCGAGGGGAATGCCCTCTGTTTCCACTTTTTATTTTTTTTTAATTTTAAAAATCTAACATTGGGGGAACACCTTTTTATCTCTTTCTCTCCAAGTTACGGTAAAAGAGATACACCAATGAGTGGATGAAGACTTATTTCTCCTAAAATATCTAAGTCCCCCCACTCCTACAACGCGCTATGTGCATTGCCTCCGTTTTTGCACAACAAATAACTCGTTATTCACGAGGGAGAGGTTTTAATTTGGTTTTCCTTTTGGTGTATGTTGACGATATCATCTTGGTAGGTCCCAATGTGAATTCTATTCAACACACAAGAGACATACTTCAGTCTCACTTTAAACTCAAGGTCATGGGCGATCTCAAATACTTTTGGGGGCTCAATATGCAAAATCCTCTCAGTTTATACATTTTTGCTAGTGAAAATATATCCTACAGCTGCTTGAAGAAACAGATGGTGAATTTTTGCATGAAATCTCCAAGTAACGAGAGCTAGTTGGACGATTTATGTACCTTACAATATATCAGCATAGATAACTTTTGCAGTGAACAAGTTAAGTCAATTTATGGACAAGCCTCGCACCACTCATCTTACAGCAATACATCATCTTCTTCAGTACTTGAAGAGCACACCAGGGAAAAGTTTCCTCTCTTAAAGTAATCGATTATGTGGATGCTAATTGGGAGAGTTGCCAAAGTTACACGAAGGTCCACAGCTGGCTTATGTATTTTCCTTGGCAATGTCGTGATTGTTTGGAAATCTAAAAGCTAGTCACCATTGCAAGATCATATGCAGAAGCAGAGTATCGGGCATTTGATGCTCTTACCTCTAAATTGTTATGGCTAAAAAAATTACTTAGAGTCCTTGAAATCTCATTGCAGTATGGTATGATTATGTGTGATAGTAGATATGCCATTCAATTGGAATCAAATCCTACTTGTCATGAAAGATCGACGCATATAGACTAGTAGAAAAGTATAATTGACAAAATTATAATTGGTGTTTAAGCTTTTAAAAGGAGTATAAATAGGAGTATTGAAAAAGAAGATAGGGAGTAAAAAGTTCATGAAATACGAACTTTTTAACCCCCATGAAATTAAGAAATCCTTACATGCACTATCCTCCTTGGTAATAAGATTCTAATATGGTCTCTACTCTTGATCTCTAATTGAAATTTATGCTCAGAGTTAAAATTAAATTTTTGGGTAAACAGTCATTTCAGTCCCTGAATGTGTGAAGTGTTGTCACTATAGTCCCTGATTGTATCGAAATTACAAAAACATCCTTGAATGTGTCTTTCGTTAGTCAGTTTCGTACCTGACGTCAACTCAGTTAGTTAACTCCGCCATGAGCACTGAGTTGTCACGTTATATGCCACATAGGATGCTGATTTGTCATATTTGGGTCTCCACCTGTCATACCACGTGTACAGGGACCATTTTGAAGTAAAATTGGTCCCTGAAAGTGATGACTTACTGTCAAATTGGTCCCTGAAATATCACGTGCATGCATATAGTGTGATATTAGTCCTTAAAAGTGATGAGTTATTGTCAAATTGATCCCTGAAGAATCACGTGTATGCAATCAATTACACATTAGTCCCTAAAAGTGACGACTTACTGTCAAATTGGTCCTTGAATTAACACACAAATTTTTATAATAGTACATCACAAATTTTATGTACCTTCTGCATGTCACTTATGAAGTTCCAACCATTCAACTTATAGTCTCCCAAGTCTTCATGCAGAAGAGTGAGGAACCACTCCTATTTATCCTTATTCTATATGTCCACTATAGCATAATCAACAACGAAATTAAGGTTATTTGCATCATGTCTAACTTCAAAAAGTAATTGTCCATCATAGTAACTCTTCAAGTAGCACCCATCTGAAGTGAAATAGTGTCACAAGAAGGGGGTTGAATTGTGACCCTTTTAAAATTTTCTTTAATGTTGCACAACTTTGTTTTCAAAATAAAGATTAAAGTTGAGAAGGTTAGTCGCAAGCAGTTCTGGTTAACCTTCTCTAAAATGGGTGTAAGTTGAAAGTTGAAATAGAATAAATTTGATTGCTGTGAAAATTGTTTGAAAACAGGTTTGACTACCTTTTCAATAATATTTTCTATGAGAACCAGATTAATGATAGTAGACTAATTTTAATCACTTGAAAGAGTAAGGTAGTGTTCTTTTTCAAACTTGAGAAGATCAAGATAACTCAAACCTTCTCAGAGTTATGAAGAGAATGTTTTCACAATTTCCTATTGCAGTAAGTAAATGAATAGAGAACTTATAGTGGTTCACTCAGAATAGGCTACTCCACTCCTCACTTTTCAATGAGAGTTTTCACTATTTCTTCCAAATAGTTACAACACCCTTTTTAGTCTAATTTGACTAAAAAGATTCCAGGTAGTTTTCTTTCACAATTTCTACCTACTGCTCTTGTAGCATCTAACCCAGATCTACAAGATTCTAACACTCCAAAAACTTACTCACAGTTTAAGGAGATTCTACCAAGTAGCTTCTCATCAACACTCACCCACTCACCCACCTAAGTAGCTTCTCATTTTGCCTCCTTAACTTGATATGTTCCTTCATGTGCAGTTTTCAATGTATCCCATATTTCCTTTGCAGTTTCAAGTCCAACTATCTTATCATATTCAGATCTTCCTAGAGCACACATAAGATAATATTTGGACTTGGAATTTAAAAGAACCTTGTGTTTCTCATCAACTGTCCATTCTGCTTTTGGTTTCTCTGCAGTTTCTCCATCATCATAAGTTATACTTGGAACAAATGGACCATTTTTGTAACACCCATACCTTAATATAAATTGAAAGTACGACAAATTACATTAAAGTACATGAATTACTAATAATTTACGATCTTGATTACAGTAATCCAAGTCATAAATTTAAAACTTAATTCATAAATCTAATAAATAGATTACAACATATACAATACTTGGAATATCAAATTCCATTACAGCATAAAACCTAATCTATGAATCCGAAGCCTGGAGCTTCGCCTCATCAGTCATCGGTACCTATTTATCTGTAAAACAATAAAAAGAATGGGGTGAGATTAAAAATCTCAATGAGCCCTTCACGGACTTCTCACCATTCTCTCGTCGAATCATTCTAGCATGAAAAGACTAACTTAGGTATTCCATTCCTAAACATACTCTCCCTATAAACCATAAGGACTTGCCTGAAAACTTATTAGACATCCTAAGCAAAAACACTCTAGAATGTGCTAATCTGAACTTACGGCTTAGTATATTGCGGGATAGGATAATCCTAAGTCCAATATACCACTTAAAGGCTTGTGAATATTCTAGACATAAAAATGTATAGCCAATACACATCAATCATATAAACATTCATTCTTTAACCTATGCTTAGCATGGCTAAACTTGATGCAATATAAATGCTACTCTCTTAACTAAGAACTTAAAGTTCTTCCTTACTTTGTACTTAGCACAGCTTTGTTTTTCTTTATGCTATTGGATTTTTTTCTTATGCTATATTTCATAGACTCCAATCAACATAGCTTGCTTGCTTTCTTAAATAATCTTATCACAACTCTTACTACTTCTATACATTATTACTATAGAGTAATTTAGCAACTAAGGATTTACAATCCATGACATCATTTAACTAACTAAGCTAATTCCAATGACATTTACAAGGAATTCATCGACAATTATAAACTTTAACATTGTTAAGCTCACCATCAACTTTACTTTGCTACTAAGTACGTTTTAGCTATTCCCACCGGTTGAATCGTTATTCAACAGGGAATCTTCGTTGCCGGGTTTTGTCAAGGCTTTGGTCCCTAGACCCCGATCAACGTCACGTTCGATATGGTGGTTAGACGTCTTAACCGTCCAAGTGGCGTCCCACGAGGCTAACTATACTGATTTCTCCTTTAAATAGATGAGACTTGCTTGGCCATTAAGTGATTTATATATATCACAATGCTTATGCTTTTATGCATGTTTACAAAAATGCAACTTAGTTGGCTAGGATTATCAACCATCCTCATCACTTAACTATTCAAGGAAATTTACAATCATTTCAATGAATCTAGCTTAACAATGGTAACATTCATTACTAGCTAACTACTTGCTTAGAGTTGAAACATAACATATTCATAATATGAACTATACCAAAACATGAACAACTACTTCAAACATTCTTCATATCCCATAGTTTCCTTGGGTACTTTATTCGACATCATTGCCATGAACTTATGGCTCATTTACAAGCCACAAAATTGACCAATATAATGGACACACATACATCAAACTCATCCCCTGTGGAGCTCTATGAAGCTAACCAAGGAGCAAAACATCAAACATACATACAAGTTATGGGGGGTTGGGGGCAGCCATCCAACCTCTTCCAGTCAAACCCACTATAAAATCATCACAATCATAATAATAGAGACTCTATCTCAAATAGGTATTCAAACCCTAACTTGAACCTAGGGTTCACATATTGCTTAAGGAAAGAAATTCCTATATGTGGGACTTATGGTTACCTATCACCTAAGGGTTGAAGAACTCACTTTTACTCTTCAAGGTCTTGAGTTAGAATGGTTGAACTTTGCTTTCTTTGATCTTCTTCACGTTCTCCCCTTTTTCCCTACTTAGGGCTTCTTCAAATTTCTCCCAAATCTTGATCTTCAACCTTCAATCTTCCTCTTCAATCCCAAGAACTCGAGCTAACCTTGAAGAAGCTTGGTCTTCTTCCTCTTCTTCTCCTTCAATTTGGTTCTTCTTCTTCCTCTTGGTTAGGGTTCCACTAAACCTCCATTAAAGTTCAATCTCAACTCTCTAAGCTCTCATTCAAGCTAGGTATTGAAGAATCCTAGCAATAATCTCTTCAATCTCTCTCATTCTCATGAAACCCTAGGGGTTTCTTCCTTTTTCTTCTCTGCAAAATCGCCCCTTTCTTCCCCTTTTACCTTTCTCTTCACGTTTTGCTGTGTTTTTAAGCAAATTCAGGTCTGTGAATCGATTCACACTCACTGCTTAGTGTGAATTGATTCACACAGTCAGAAATGTGACAGCTCGAATTTAAGTGAGTGAATCGATTCCTGCAGCTCCCAATTCGACTCTCAGAGGCTTGTTTTTGCATGAATCGATTCACAGAGTGTGTGAATCGATTCCTAACTGCTCAAATTCGATTCCCAGAGGATTGGAAGTGCTTTAATCGATTCATGGCTCGTGGAAATCGATTTCCACTGCACTAAAATCATAAAAACTGGATTTTAACAGCAATCTTGAGACTCACTCCCTAAACTAACTTCATTTAACTCCTAATCAATACTTCGAATCATTTTAGGATTAAATCCAACTTATTCCTTATCTCAAAATCAATAACTTACACATTAAAGCTTTGTGTAATCATATTTACTCAATTTGAATCCAAATTAAGCTTAAACACAATCACGCAACTTCTCACACTTATTCTTAAATTAAGCTTAGGGAATTTGGGGCATTACAATTTTCAACAATGTCCCATATATCAATGTCCTGAGATTCCAATAATAATTTCATTTGACCCTTCCAGTAGTAGTAATGGTCTTCATTAAACCCACGTGGTCTATTTGAGGATGCTCCTTCAGGGAGGAACATGATAGAGTTTGGATTCTCACACTTTTTCCAGAAGTGTTTAACAGCTTTATATAGACCAGGGATACCATTTAAGACCGTTGGAGAGGCTCCCTTCATCAGAGAAAACAGATCTGACTTCTGCAGGAAAGTACAACCACTTTTGTACTTTACTACAAAACACTGTCTTGTTACACAGCAGACATAACCTTATCACCCTGGTGCTTTTGCAGTATCTTCTCTGACTTTGATTATGGATCACCTCAGCATTTGTTTCAGGTGCTGAAACAAAGTTTCAACACTGTTTTTAATTGGGCATCAATAAATTATTCATTTAATGCTACATTCTTTCTAAGGATGATACGTCCATGATGAGAGAAGATTCAGAGCACCAAACCCACTCATCCTGAGTAGGTTCATCTGACTTGTTAATTTTGTTGTGCTGTAGTCTTTTTCCTTTATTGCTTGCATATTACTTTATGCTACTTTCTTGATGCAAACTTGCTTGAACTGATATATGTCGATATAAGCTTCTCATCCTTTGTTATGCTTTATCTTCTGAAACTTATCTATATGTCCTTCAATACTTGAGAGACTTCAAACATACTCAATTATGTACATTCTTAAGTGACATGGTTAAATAGACAAATGTTCAGATAAACTTAAGCATCAAACATTTGAGTTTGGTTACATCAAAAGATTCTTGGAGATCTTGCCTCAACACCATCTAGTCCATTGAAGGACCTACATACAGCCTTGAAGTGATAGGGATTGATCGTATCCCCATGTCGAATGCTCCACCACAATTTCGAAGATTCAACATTTGTGGACGGATGCCAGAGAAGGTTTAAGGTTCAAGGTTGATTATGCTCAAGGTTCAAGGTTCGAGATTCAAGGTTCCTCACTTTTCAACAACAAAGATTGATCGTATCGCCATGTCGAATGCTCCACCACAATTTCAAAGATTCAACATTTGTTTGGATGGATGCAAGAAAAGGTTCAAGGCTGGATGTAGGCCCTTCAATGGATTAGATGAGTGCTACTTGAAGAGTTACTATGGTGGACAATTACTTTTTGAAGTTGGACATGATGCAAATAACCATAATTTCGTTGTTGATTATGCCATAGTGGACATATAGAATAAGGATAAATAGGAGTGGTTCCTCACTCTTCTGCATGAAGACTTGGCAGACTATTAGTTGAATGGTTGGAACTTCATGAGTGATATGCAGAAGGTACATAAAATTTGTAATGTACTATTATGAAAATTCGTGAGTTAATTCAAGGACCAATTTGACAGTAAGTCGTCACTTTTAGGGATTAATGTATAATTGATTGCATACGCATGATTCTTTAGGGATCAATTTGACAATAACTCATCACTTTTAGGGACTAACGTGACACTAAATGTATGCACGTGATACTTCAGGGACCAATTTGACAGTAAGTCGTCACTTTCAAGGACCAATTTTACTTCAAAATGGTCTCTGTGCACATGGTATGATAGGTGGAGACCCAAACATGACAAATCAACATCTTACGTGGCATATAACGTGACAAATCATCGTCCCTGGCGGAGTTAACTAATCGGGCCGACGCTGCGACTAAACTCGACTAATGTACATACATTCAACGATTTTGTAATTTCGATACATCTGCAGACTATAGTGATAACGCTTCACACATTCAGGGACTAAAATTACTGCTCACCCTTTTTTGAAGAGGGAGTTTAAATTAAATTAAAGTATGTAATTTATTTTTATTTCTCCGAGTTCCACACCACCCTCCGCCCCAAGCCTGAACCCCCTTCGGCATCCAGAAAGTTCCCCATGTTTTCATTTACCCTTTTGAGACAAATCCAGTAAGCTATCTGCCATGGAGGATAACAAAGTTTCGATTTTTCTCTGATTGGGTATAACTGAGCAAAGAGGGTGCCGAAGCAATGCGTAGAGAGTTCGCGTTTCTCGCTCAGCCGAGATTCCTCCTCCTTTTCCTTGTCCTCTCAATTTTCCTCATTTTCGCATTCTCTGGTTATAAACGGGTATATACCCTTTAACCCTTTTATCTGTATACTGCTGTCCCTTTGGATCTGATCTGAGTTATTGGACCGGGTTTCGTGCAAATGTCTGGTGTCACACTGTTTGGAAGGGGTTTGGTTTGGTTTGATTTTGTTTTTACTGATCTGAACGTTCGATTCCAATAGTTTCGCACGCGGTTTCTTTATGTCTATATTTCCACTTCCACTTCCACTTTATGTCTATAGGATGAAATCAAAATGTGAGTTTTTGTGTCTCTAATTTTGTTTACTATGTTTGTAATGGAGCCCTAAGGAAGTACGTCATATGAAACTAAACTGTTTCTTTTAATTGAATGATTTTGTTCTCTCACTTCTCTGACTAATTTTAAATTTTGCCATTGTTGTTGTTGTTGTTGTTGTTGATTCAGTGATGGATGATTCTCTTGTGGCTTGATTCTGTGGATTGTGCTGTAGCATGCCTTTGCATTGTAATCCGTTCCTTTCTTTATTCAAATAATAATTTGATTGAGTTCTTTTTAGGCTGGGTTAATGTTTGCAGTACTAGAAATATGAACTAGCAGGTATGAAACTAGTTAATGGATTCAAACTTACTTCTATAAATCAGCAGAAAAAGTTTGGCAGCTCAAGTAAATGAGGGATTAGGTAGGCTATGCCCTGAAAGTGCCTCTAAGAGAAGGATGTTACACAGGTTGGACAGTTTGAAGAGGGAACTATCTGTTGACCAATTCTGTGTACCTATACCTTGTAACTATGCTTTGGAAAGAAGAAGAGGATAATGGGAGCTTCAAAAGGAGGGAGGACACATGGAATACGTTAGTTCCCATGATTCCCTTTCAATATTAGTGGGGGTATCTATAGATTCTATACTGTAGGGTTCAGGGCAAGGGACACATTAACGCTTATGGCTATGATAGTATGATTAAATAGAAATGTAATAAAAACTGCTGAAGTAAGACAAAGGTAGCAAGTTAGGAGAGCATATGGCTAGAAGGATGTGACATGAAAAGATAGAGGACGATATTTCGACAAGATAGATGATAGGTAAAAAATTGTAGTCCCTGGGCGAGCATTTCTTCAAGAGTTATATTTATCCTTTGATTTCAGTTTGAGTCTGAGAGTCAATTACTGGGATCAACCCGTCATATTTACTATTCAAACTTTCTCTCTCCCATCCCAGCCTGTTATTGGCATTTCCTGCTTCTTAGGACATTTGTGAGAGCATTTAGGCCCTTGTCTATATTTGGAACAGTTTGCAGTTATGTCTTGTATCATCTATCTATTATCTATTTAAGAAAACTAACTACACTTATTTTGGTTATCCATGTTGCGCCACGTGGCAACATCTTCATTTTTTATAGAGAAAAATTATTTTCTGCTGATTTTCTTGCACTCGTGCTGTGCACAAGTCCCATCTGCTAATTAAGATTTAAAGTTGCTTCTTTGGTAGTGGCAGTAGATCTCAATCTAGCACAGGCTCATTAGTTAAAGTTGTGTAAGCTACACTCCGAATATAAATGAAAATTTTCCCCCCACTATATTTTGTGTGAACTTTTATTAACTATTAAGGGCACTATTTTAACACTCCAAGTTTATGCACAACCACTCTTGTATTTCATCTGACTGAAAATTGATGGCTAGATCATTTTTAATTTTTTTCCCACTTATGATTTCCATATTAATTGCATATTGGGTTCAGTCAATAATAAACTTTTGCCTTTTCTAATGTAGGCTGAAGAGAAAACAGAAGAGGAGCCCGAAATTACACATAGAGTATTCTTGGATATTGATATTGACAAACAGCGTTTAGGTTGTCAAGCAATCTTTTTTCTTAACTTTTACCAGTTGCTACCATTTGAACCAATTTGACTTACTATGTATTTTGTTAGAAGGAGGATGTGGAAAGATATAAGCAACAATTCTTACTCAATTAGCATAAAAAATTTTATATTTCCTTTCCTGTTTACTATTAATAAGTTGTGGTATGCAATAACATCTGCAGGTAGGATCGTGATTGGGTTATATGGCCAAGTGGTACCAAAAACTGTGGGTATGTAATTTTCTATTTTCAGATTTGCATATTCTAAAGTGAGCCCTTACGTTAGAAGGAAAATAAACAATCTCAACCATTGATAAGAAAATCAATGTTTCATAGTATGTGCACTGACAACAAATCATGGATTTGTTAGATTTGCTCACTCAATTTTCTCATTAATGATTGAGACGTTCTATTTCTTTTATAAAATGAACTCCTCACTTCAGTAAAGTTACAGGAATGGGTATTTTTTATTAGAAAGAAATAAGGATAAACCCCAGATAAAAAGATAGATCAATTTTGAGGGTCTTCAATCTCTCTGTCCTAAGTCCCCAATCCTCTCACAAATGACTATCTCCCCCTCTCAACCCCTTGTCTTATTTATAGGCAACATGCCTTACAGTCCCCATCTAACTAACCCGTCCGTCCCGTTACTAACACATATGTAATACTATGAGATACCTAAACAAAAAGCCAAATTCTTCTTTTTCACTTTCTTTAATCTGCAACTTATTTGCTTGAGGTGTCATACTTTCCATTTTGTGTGAACTGAGGCCATCTTCACTAGAAATTGTGATGTTTGTGTGTGTTCCTTTTATTTCATCCTTTATACAGGGTCTATAGACTTCAGTTGTTTCAGTAAATTCTAATATAATTCTGCCTGATGAAGCTACCTCATTGGATATGTATGCGATTTACATACAGTAATGCTTGTACTATTCTTGTAAATTACAATTTTTAATGACTGAAATTTTTCCATGTGCAGAAAATTTTAGAGCCTTGTGCACAGGTAATTTTAGTCTCTTCTTCATGTTATTTATTAAATAATTTATCCCCGATTTGGTCCGTGCACTGATTAGGAGTGTTCCATATTGTGTAGGGGAGAAAGGCGAGAGTGCAAGTGGTGTAAAACTTCATTACAAAGGAACACCATTTCATCGGATAATATCTGGTTTCGTGATTCAGGGTGGAGATATTGTTCATCACGATGGCAAAGCATCTGAATCTATTTATGGTGGCACCTTCCCTGATGAGAATTTCAGGATTAAACATTCTCATGCTGGTGTGTAACAATTTGTTTGGATTCAAGCATTTCATTTTTATTGGAATTATTTTCCTTTCAAAAACTTGATGTTTTGTTGTCATTTATGAGGTATGTGTTTGAGTCATTTCATGGGAAACTTACTCCATGATTGCAGGCGTTGTCTCTATGGCGAATTCAGGACCTGATTCCAATGGCTCACAGTTTTTCATTACCACGGTGAAGGCCAGCTGGTAAGTCATTTTGTCCTGACAGTGCATGGTTTTGGACAATTTCTAGACTGTGGTTCAGACAGCTGTTAGACCGAGTTCTCGTAAGTTGTAAACAGTCTTTTTAAGGCAGCGAAGAGTGCGTGTGTGTGCGTGATACTACTTTTGAATTAGTTCTTTGAGAAACATAATATACGCTTACACGAAAACTTTATAGGTTAGATGGAGTCCATGTTGTCTTTGGGAAGGTTGTTCAAGGCATGGATATCGTGTTTGCAATTGAAGGTGGAGCGGGAACCTACAGTGGAAAACCCAGGAAGAAGGTAGTGATTGCAGACTCTGGAGAGATACCCAAGAGCCGGTGGGACGAGGAAAGTTGAACTTCCTCGTTTTGGTGACTGACAACTAGCATGGTTGGGTTATAGTTTGCTCACCCTAAACAACTGTTTTGAGTTGGGCAAGGCAAACTGAGTTTCATTTACACACGACATGGTTGCCAAAGCCATGATTTGGTTGGATTGTGTATGAACATGATTCTGGGTCTCCAATCATGGTTTACAAATATAATCCAAACATGCTACAACTTGACCAAAAAAATTGGTAGATTGTTGCTGAAAAGTTGCATAAGTTGAGTTTCCTTTTGTGGGGTTAGTTCTAGTGTGAAATTGTAACTCATAATTGATTTTAATTTCATAGTTTATCATACGTGTGTATCTATTTTATTACAATATTAACAGGGCACTACAACTTTAAATTGTACTTTTTTACTTCAGAGAAATGAAGCGATTTTTTTTTTTATGGTTGTTTTTGTTCTTTTGTATTGTATTTTTCAAAATCATTTGTGTATTTGTATTTCACAGTTATTTTAACAAAGCTGTTATTTGGGCAGAAAAGGGGGGGAAATCCAATAGGTAATTTTGTTTCCTTTGAATCTTCCATACAACAACACCATTATCAGAAAATTAATTCTTTTTATACCATGTTACTAGAGTGTAATTAAGTTTTTGAAGGGTAGTTAAGTTTTTGGTAAGAAAATGGTTTTTGGCGGAAATACTGATGAATGAGCTTTTATCAAGTATTTTTTGTGTAGTTAAGTTTTTTTATTTATTTTTTATATAGATAATAGATAATAGATCTATTAGGTTTAAAAATAGCTCATATATATCTAAATTTTTTAATAGTCTTTTTATCTTTAAAAACTATCGTTTATATGGTAAATTTATTTTGCAGTTTGTGTTAGAGTTGATTTTGTAACTAAATATGTTTCTTTTTAATAAAGAGGAGGTTTACAACCAACTATCTAACTAACCGAGGGAGACAAGCCCCTCTAGCATTCTCTTCTAAACAAAGTCTTAGAGGAGGTGGTACGCAGTCTATTCGATTACATGATAAATAACCCAAATGTCTTAGATTAGCTATTCAATCTGCACACCTATTCCTTCACGGTGAATGTGTTGAATAGAACAAATCCAATTAACATCTTCAATCAAACTTATAGCTTCATCAAGGATAGGTTTGAGATGAAGAGATAATGCCCTCTTCATTCTAATCATATTAATCACAACCTCAGAATCAAGTTCGATAATCAACCAAGCAATATGAAGACTTTGGACAAGTTTAAGGCCATGAATAAGACCCCATAGCTCAGCAAGTACAGAAATAGCTGACCCCAAATTGCAATGAAAGCCTGCAACAAACTGACCAAGATGGTTGCGTATAAGACCCCCCACAAGCTGATAGTTGAGATTCCATCCTATGAGAGCCATCACTATTCAGCTTGTAAGCAGTTTGCGGAGGAGGAGACCACCTGATCGATATGCAATAATTGCTTGCTTGCTTCAACATATTTGGCTGCAGATTGGAGGAGATCTTTATGTACAAAGTTAAACTTGCTTAATCCCTTGCTGCAGAAAATGCTTCGGACTCGAATGATTATTGGCAAACACCACTTGGTTTCTATCTTGCCAAATCAAATTAACTATAATATTAAACGTTGTAGGCCAATACCATTTTAACTATAATATTAAACGTCGTAGGCCAATACCATTGCCCCTAGCCATAATCAATAGAAAACAGATTAGTATGTAGCCATTGATTTGTACCAAGGCTGAAGAATTTACTCCATAAATCTTCAGAGATGAAATTGTTCCAAAACTCAGCAACCTCTTCACAATCTCGCAGATAGTGCAAAATTGTCTCAGGTTGTTCCAGGCACCTTGGACAAACATCGTCATCAGTAAAACCTCTATGTACTCTCTCAGTATTAGTCATGATTTTCTGATGACCAAGCTTCCAGAAAAGAGGTTTCAAATATGTTTCTATTGTGCTGTCTAAGGCGATTTTATTTCCGTTTGCGATCACGTCTAACGAACAATATAAGATATGTAAAAAAAGGAACAAAATAAGAGAAGAACATCGTTGAACATAGTATGATTAGTCAAATGTTAATAAATACTCTTAAGATTAGTAAGGATTCTATTTTTTATAAATATTGTTTTAAAATATTAAAATATTTAATACATTAATAAAATGTTTTTATAAAAAAAATTAATTGATTCTTTAATCAATATTCCAAGAGTAGTGATTAGTAACATCCCAATTTTTTGGGTCAAAATCTCATTTGTTTGTAACTAGTATAGTAACCCGTGTCATGTACGGGTATATATTTGCCTTTGAAAATTTGTATAAAATTATTTAATTTTGTTATATAATTTTTTTTGTTAAAATGAGTTTGAGGCAATATATACGGAAAAAATATATAGGAGTATTTTAATTTCAATTATGCATTACAAAGTATATCAATTTTTAACATATATAGTAATTACTATTTTCCAAAAAAAAAATAGTAGTTACTATTGTCCACTATAAATTGTTGGTTAAATATATGGCTAGTTATCATATTTAAAATTGAATATAGTAGAAAAAATATAAATTATTGCTGGCTTAAGAGAATAAAAAATTGTTATGAATTTATATTTTTACCAAACTAATGTGAGCGTCCCTAGGACAAAAAAATAAAATAAAACAACATTTTGTTATGACACATGTGATGCACGTGTTATATATCAGGGTACGAATGAGATGCACGTGTAACAACCTATCAGATTTGATTTTGACCCGTACTATGCACGGTGTATATTAAAAAAATATAAACAAAAAAAGATTATGAAAAATTTCATAAGAAATTATCTAAAATGTACATAAAATATGTTTATAATGAATTTGTTTTTCACATAAACAATTCATTCCCTGTATTATGTTTTATTTTTCATGTAAAATGTTCATTCACGTGCATTATATTTTATATATAATTTATATTTATATATTGATCAACCTATATATAGATATAAGTTTATAAAAGGAAATCCAAATTTGCTTATATTAAACTAAAACTTCAATAAATCTATTTTTTTTCATGTAAAATGTTATTCTCATATGTAATATTTTATCTATAATTTCTATACTGATCAATTTATATATAGATATTAATAATTTTTGCATAAAATATTATGTTTATTTTTTCCTCATATTTTCTTATAATATGTCAATCCGCGTGTTATACTAAAAAAATTAATTTTTTCTTAGACAAAAAGTGATTGATAAATTGTTTTACGGTATATCTGTAGGTTCGTGCTACGCACGGTATATATTTTAAAAAATTATTATCATACACACAGGGTTTAGAAGAAACATTATTCTTGTATTCATTTAGATAAAAATTACAACTATATATATATAGTAATGTGCATGTAGTTCAAAATCTTCCAACGGGTTATACGTCGAAGTATGAATGAGATGTACTCTATAGTAACAACATATCTATTGTATGTATGCCCATTAAAAAAATATAAACAAAAAAGATCCTGGAGAATTTCATAAGAAATTAATTAAAATATACATAAAATATTTGTAACAAATTTGTTTTTCATATAAAATATATATTCCCATGTATTATATTTTATCTACTGCTTTCATGTAAAATATTCATTACCTATAATATTTTTTTATTATATGTTATTAGAAACATATTTTATTTTGATCATGATGACATAGCTGTTAAAATTATTAAAAATTATGCATTATCAATTAAAATATTAATATTTTTCACGTAAGAAATTTATCCCTACGTGTGAAGTGTAATTTTCTTCATCTGTATTTTGATTTATCCCTACGTGTTAAGTGTAATTTTCTTCATCTGTACTTTGTTGTAAAATATTCTTCTCTATGTCTTATACATTATCTATAATTTCTATATTTCTATATAAAAAGAATTCAAATTATTCTTATAGAGTTAACTCAGATAATGAATAAAAAAATAATGATTTATCTAAGAATTGTTAAGATAACATTTCAAATTTATTTTTTGTCATATTAAATTTAAGGTTTACTTACTCTTAGGTCCTTGAATTATTGATTGAGAATTTTTAAATAGGTCTCTAAACTAAAAAAGTTTGTAATTGGGTCCCTGATAAACTTTTCAACATTTTGTAATTGAGTCTATTCGTGTTAAAACATTTTAAATAACTAGTAATTAGGTCTCTGAACTTTTAAATAAGTTGTAATTAGGTCCCTGAACTTTTAGATAATTTGTAATTAGGTCCTAATATTCATGGACTAAATTGTGAATTATTTAAAAATTTAGGGACCTAATTATAAATTATTTAAAAATTCAGGAACCCAATTAAAATATAGGGACCTAATTACATTTTATTAAAAAATTTAGGGATCCAATTACAAATTTGTTAGTTCAATGACCTATTTAGAAATTTTCAAATAGTTCAGGGACCTATGGAGTAATTAAACCTAAATGACTTTCAATTAAACTAATATTTGCGATTAGTTTAAATCATAACTAATATATTTCAAGTATTAATTAACAACTGCAAACATATATCTGTTGAAAAAATGACTTTCAATTAAACTAATATTTGTGATTCGTTTAAATGTTTTTTATAAAAGATTAATTCGTGCTTAATATTTTATATTTATTTATATAGATCATTTAAAGTAATTTTGCTATAATAATTCAGAGATGTAATTCTTTATAATAATATCTCAAATATGGAAATGTAATTAATCACGTTTAGGTAAGACCAATTGTTACAAATTTGGTGAATAATTTCTTAAATATCTGTTGAAAGGAATTTTAGTCGAAAATTTCTAAATGATTTTTTTAGTCGAATATTTCTAAATTATTTTTTAATTGTCATGATTGATACAAAAAACATTCAAAATCGTTAATGATTGAGGGAATGTTATATGGAATGAAATGCGGTAAGTTTTATCTGTGATTATGGCTCATTAATTGTTGAATTATTTGTATTAAAAATGGAATTATTTTAATTGATGAATTAAATTAGATGCATTTTTTTTACCAATTAAATTGAACATCATAAGCATTTGAAATATGGAAATGTAAGTAATCACGTTTATTTCAAAACAATGTGATTGATATATTATCATCAACCTTAAATATTATCTATGATTATAGCTATATTATTTGATCCAATTAAAAATTATATGAAATGAAATGCAGTAAGTTTTATCTGTGATTATGTCTCTTTAATTATTGAATTATTTGCAGTAAAAATGGAAATGCTTTAATTGATGAATTAAATTAGATGCATTTTTTTTGACCAATTAAATTGAACATCGTAAGCATTTCAAATATGGAAACGTAATTAATCACGTTTATTTGAAACCAATTTGTTCGATAGGTTATCATCAACCTTAAATTACGCGCACTCTAACAATTTTATTTCAAGCTTTCATCGCGAATGTCAAGTAATAATTTATAGTTAAATACGAATTATAATTTCCATACTTAAAATTCATAATTTCCATGTTTGACTATACTACATGTACTAACAGTTTTTTTTTAATATAATAGAGATGTCTACGATATTATTATTATTTTTATTTAATTTCATGGATTATTATTTATATGTATAGACCAATAATGCCTAATATAATTCAGATTTTCGTATAAAAAATAATTTGAATTGCAAATTTACTTTATACTAATTTAATATGTATTTATTGTTGACTAATTTAATATATCAGATAGAGTCGATTGTCTAATTTAATATGTATTTATTGTTGACTAATTTTCACTAATAGCATATATCAGTTATGATTTCTTAATGTAAGTTACAATCTGGTAATAAAAGTCATTAATTGTGAAATGTTAGAAGTTATTGCACAAAAAAATCCTTATTAAGAATGATATATTATTTGATTTAATTTCTCATTTTACGGATTTTAAAAACAATAGTGAATGATTTAATGTTAATTTTAAAGTAAAAATTATGTAATTTCCACTTATATTATGTTTTGAAAGTATAAAAAATTATGTAAATAATCAGCTACCAAATTCGAGTATCTTATTTGAGCATCTTATTTACAAATATATGTAATTTTATGTTACTTATAATAAAACATAATAGACACACCTATTAATAAAACCCGTAATAGACACCCTAACCAAACAACATAACGATAGTTAAAATTAAAATAACATTAAAATAACAAAAAAGAAAATAGTAAAATCAATTCATAACTTGAAGTAATAATGCAAAAATACAAATAACAACCCTAAATTCAAAAAAACAATAAAATAGACAATTTATGGAATCAAAATCTATAAGTAGTATAAAGAACGCGATATTGGACTTCGAAATTTTAATTGATTGCCATCCTCTTGAGAATCCTGATAAAATTTTCAACAATCCATCCAACTGATGTCTGATTTAGACGTCTCACAGCCATGCTTTGATATTGCTGATTATTTGCCATCCTATGACAAGGCGAAATGAATGGTTATACAAATACAAAGATTTAATAGAAGATCATGATTAAAGAAAAAATGCTAACTAACATTATCCTTAAGTTATCAGCATCAGGATGTTCTGGATTTATTAAAAATCTAGAAGCATTGCATGTGTTTAACAGTACACTTTTGCCTGAAACAAAGCAGGTAAAAGCGGTAATTTTTTTATATGAGTAACCATAAAATAGTATATAATTAAGCAATAAACTAATGAAACTTTAACAACTTTGTACTTCGAAAACGTCACAGCAATAATCGGATTAATTCCATTAAAAGACTCAACAAAGTTTGTTAATTCGTTAATGTATGAACCATACAAAGTGTAATTGAAACGAAATCTGTTGAAAAAATTAATCTGACATTAGGAAAAACAAATATTTTTCGGAATCTATATAATTATTATAATTTTAAACGAAATAGATACTCATTATTATCAAGCTCCATGACAACGATTCTAGTTTTAATTTCAGCGAACTCAACAAAAGTTGCTTCCCCGATACCAATGAGCACGCCTATAATATCTTCAACAAATAAAATATTTAATTACATGTGTGAAAAATGGATGCATAAAAAAATTATTATGTGACAATCAAAAATATAAAATATGTAGAATATCTAGAATATAAGTATAAATCGAAAACAAATACTAACTAACCAAATAATTATTATCAAAACCATCTGTAAAGCAATCAGCAGGTTAGGTAAAATGAATAACATTCATAGGAATGGTAAAATTCATCACAGATCAGATTTGGGTACATAATTTGAATTTAAACCTATAATTATGTCTTGTTGTACGGCAGGAACCGTTGTTTGCAACTACATCAAAATTCCTGATGTTATATACGAAAACCTCATTTAAAACTGAATGAAACTTATACATCAAAGTTCTGGGTACCGTGGCATGAATTTTATTTCCCTACATGTAAAAGACGAAAGTTAGATGTAAACAACAAACATTGTATTGATTTTGTCGAAAACAAAAAAAAATCTATTTTCACCTCATTGTCAATAAGAAAACTTCAATGGATAAAGGAAAACTTTGTGTGTCTGATGCATTAGTGCACCACATACAAAAAATTCCAACAACTAAATTCCGATCAAAGAAAGAGTCGATGTCAGAAATTTGATCATGGTTGGGGTTCATTTTCAATGAGAATAAAAAACAAAAGAACACAGACTATGAGCGATCAAAACACAAGAACTACAGGATCAAACACACAATGAGTATGTATGGTTCTATCCACTATTTATAGACTCCGTAATTGCATAGGAAAATTAGTAGGTCAACGATTTTTATGACCTAATTAACTAATTGGGCCAGTTTTAAAAATTGCAAAATATAATTAAAATTTTCATACTAAGAAATGAGGGAGAGAGAGACCGTACTGTCCAAATTATTGTCCATAAATCGGTTTCTTCCATTACTCAATTGATCACGTTTTTCATACATGTTTTTTTTACACAATTTGCTCATATTTACTTCCCTTTTTTATCAACAAATTGTTTAGTTGCCGTGTTTATTCTTCTTAATGTTTATATTAATTATCCACATTTATTTTGCTCACATTTGCTATCCAGGGATCTTTCATAATAATTATGTATCCAAAAAAAAAATTGTCAACCGATAATACTTTTGTGCTGAATTTCATTTTTTTTTTTTGCAAAAAAACATGGTGGACACATAATTTCCATTTCATTGCTCCAAGTCACATTTTTTTAACCACCTAATCGATTTTCTTTTTTCAAAAATGACACATAAGTATTATTTATTGCTAATTCTCCCAGAGGTTGCCATTTGGAAGATAATCAATGAGGTTATTTTGATTTGTATATAATAGAGATTTGTATATAACAGAGATACTAGTCGTTTGCCAGATAAGGCCGAGGCATAAATAAAGTGCAAAGCCAGATCGCCATGGGTAATCATCGATGCATGTGGATTGTAGTTTAAGGTGTTATAAAACAGACTCTCACGCCACCAGATTTCTAGTGTACTTTTGTGATTATGCATAACCAAACAACCAAGTGAGCATGTGGATCTTGAGCTCTTTACCCTGTTATGTCTTGTATTTTGATTGGGCTTGGTCACTTTGCTCGCTCGGTAACCTTTTCCTTTAGTACCTCTGAACTATAAATAATAGGGGAGCTTCTGGCACCCTCTGTTATGGTTTTGGCCGCCGCAGATGGTGGCGTATGGTCGGTGTTTCTAGCACCATTTTTCCTCTCTTTTTGTACTGTCTTTTCTCATGTCTTCCTTCTTCCATGGTTTCATTTGGATCTATTTTCTACTTTGATCCTTTTCATTGATGCTTTGTGCATATCTTTGGACCTCCAACTCAGAAGCATCTCGCCTCCTTCTAAATCACCAGACCATGGTGTACCGGAGAATACTCCTCCTGAGAGCCATTTTTTTCCATGTCGATATCTCTGCCTTGGCCGACCCTTTTTTCCCCTTGTCGCAAAACAACATGGTTCAGATCTGCAAGATTTCGGAGAAACAGAGGAGTTTTTCTTCTTCATCACTGGTTTGGTGCGGTGTGGAGGTTAACACGGTGGAGAGGGTCTTGTTTGTGAAGTGTATTTGGCGAAGGAGAAGGTGAAGGCGAAGGAAATCGTGACGGAAGCAGTGGAGGATTTGTGATTCTAATCGGTGTGATCCGCAACTAAACTCAAAAGTCAGATTCATGATTGGACCGGTATTCATCCTTACCACCTTGATCATCCTGCTGAGCTAACACTGGAAGTTATGGAAATTTCGGTAATGGAGAAGATTAGTTCGTTGATGTTGTTATTAGCATTGTTGTTTGTTGTTGCTGTTTGTTGTTTGTTGTTTTTTTAGTTATTGTTTTTTGTTGTTGTTATTGATGATACTATTCCTTCCAGTCTGTGTGCTTAGTTTCATATTTAGGCTAGTTAGTTTGGATGCTTTGCATCAACTTTGCATGGACTAGTTAGGCTAGTTAGTTTGTCCAGCTGCAGTCCTGATCTCTACTGTTGGATCTGTTTGGAGACATTGCATAGGCTGATGAAGACAAGTTTTGCACTGAGTTTTCGAGACTATTTAAAGTTTGATGCTGTAGGCATATAGAAATGTTCTTGGCCAGTGGATCTTCTAGGTATATTTAAAACTGGTTGTTATACTGATTTAGTCACAAATACTTTTGCAAACAATTGAAAAAAAAAAGAAGCTAAACCAATTAGACAGACTACAGTTTTAATGTTTCCTTCCTTTGCTAGTATTCATGTCTCATCTTTGGGAGCTTTAATTGACGTGGCCTGACACTTCTGAGAAGTTGCGAAGCAGGGCTAGTGGAGTCGAAGAAGGTAAAATTAGTCTTGTCCGTTCAATTGTTGTACTGTGTCAATACTGATAGTCTTGTAAGCTAGTGTGAATCTTGTAATGTACCCCGTTAGTGGGTGGAGGGTTTATTCTTGGTGTAATGTTTTAAGGTCGTTGCCTTGAATGAAACAAACAGGTAGTGAAAATACACATGAAGGGGGCCCAGATCTAAAGCTTGTGGTGATCAGAGATAGGATCCAATAGGGAGCTGTGGGAACAAAGAAATTTTAGAGAATCAACAATGTACTAAAGATTCTTCCAAGCTCGAGTACTCAAGCTGAGAGGATTGTCCTTTGACCAATACTCAATCGAAACCTACGACCACCAGCAAAACCGTTGGATTCTCTAGGATGATCTTAGCACTTGTCTCTATTTTGGTTCCTGCTTTTTAGTCTTAGTGTTGTGGGTGGCTTTCGGTGCTTTTGTTGAGTTTGTTGTTCTCATACAATAGCTATCTTGTTTCGTATTGAGTGATTTGTCTAAGTCATTGAATATGTTGTCTAATAGGTCATGGTTGATTGAGCCTAGTTTGATATAGATGTCGTATAGTTGAGGCTTTACCTATGCGATGAACATGAATTCGTTGAGGAAAAAAAAAAATCTTCCCCAATAATTAAATAATACATAGTGAAGTATCATTATAAAGGTACAAAAGAATATTTTCTCAGCAAAATGAGTTCTACTAGCATTATCACTTGTATATTGTCTAAAATTTTGATAATTTAGTTTTTATTTTTGGTATAAAATTTTAACATAACTTATAATTTGTCATTTGATAAAAGTGTTTGTAATTATTAAACATGAAATATTAATATTAATTTGTATTGGATTGGATCGATCTTGAATGCGTCTAAATATAGTTTTTATATCTGAAAATATAATTTTTTTTTGGAATTGATGTCTTTTTTTTACGAATGGAATTGATCTCTTTTTAATTTTTTTTCCTTTTACGTTGCTACATTTAATAAAAAGAGTTTTTTTAACGTGTGCAACCATGCACACGATAAGAATCATTAATTGCTCACTTTTTTTCTTATTAATTATTCACTTTTTATTTTATTTTATATATTCACATTTATGTAATCTCTCTTCGCCCACAAAATAAGAACCTAGATAATTAATAAGAAAAAATTATGAACAATTAATAATCCTTATTGTGTGTAAGGTTACACACGTTAGAAAAATCCTAATAAAAATAATATGATTTTATTCTTTCATTACGGTGACTAAAGAGACTAAAAGTGAACGATTTTTATATCTTTTTAAGAGTAAAATAAAAAAATCGAAGATGGATTAATCTAAAAAAGAATCACATTTTCTTTGATTAAAAACATATTTAATCTGAATACAAAAATAAACATATTTAATCTTTTAAATTATTGTGTGTAAGGTTGCACACGTTAGAAAACAAATCGATATAGTTCTTCAGGAATATAGACTCAAAGACCGGTTCTTCAGGAATCAGGATTTAAAAGCTAGTTCTTCAGGAACTAGCTATAATCTTTATATTGATAATCTGATCAAGTGTGTATAAGGACAAACTTAATAGCCCTATTTATAGAGAATGAGCTACTAGTTATGGACCAAACTAAGGGATATGGTAAAGATATAATGAGATAACAAATCGGTATAATCATCCATCAAATCAACATATTTATAACACTTCCCCTTGGATGACTATACACTATGAACATGTCTCATTAAAACCTTGCTAAGAAAAACCCAGTGGGATAAAATCTTAGCGAAGGAAAAAGAGTACAATATTCATAGTGACATACTTCCCCTCGAAAATACATTATTTATGAATGTCCTTTAAATTGCTTATCGACAAGCTTATTGAAAATTGAAGTTCACAATACTTTTGTGAATAAATCTGCTCAGTTGTCATTTGATCGAATCTTTTCATGATGCATTATCTTCTTGAAATGTTGTTGGCTTGTCATATTCTTTCATCAATTTGCATGCTCCTCTAATATACTGAGTCGTGGTTCTCAGTCATATGCATTCACAACTTGATTAATGAAGAGTCAATATTTTTGAATGATTTGAGGAGATGGTTGTGATAGTTTGCTTTACAAAACGTTAAGATATACCTGTTTCTCCACATGTGTAAACATCACCTAATTGCGATTGAGCTTTATGAGGATCAGAAAGAATGAAGAACTTGTTTGATTTCATTCCAATGTATTCGGGTTGGTGCTGAACAAAATCTGGCTAACAAGTTCACAACAAAAACTATATACAATCTTGTGCTATTTGCAACATAAAAAAATATTTCAATAACAACATGATATGGTACTTCAGGACCAAAGTTTTTTGTTGCAAATGCTCGAGCTGTAGGCCGAGACAACACCTTATCTTTTAAAACATTTTATTTGAAGATATTTATTTATACCATCTATAGTTTGGAACAAACTCAAGTAATTTCTAGAATATTAATAATCAAAATTCATATCAATCATATTGAACAATGTGAGAAAAAAGAAATAAACAAATTTACCCATAATTGCATCATGTATGTAACTCAAACATTTCTTACCAATATGAAATGTTTAATATGATAAATAAGATAATATAAACTATCAGTATATGTAAATCCAAATAGATGATTTCAATAGTTTTAATCCTTCCGAGATTTTCAATATAGAGACCACTCTCTAGTTAACCATAAGCTGTAATAACACATATTCGTGTCATGAGAGTTCAGACTTCAGGTCCATTAAAAACATCTTTTGAATCTCGAACTATAGGTTCAAAGTCCTCATATTTCTAAATTAAACTGATTACATCAGTCAAAACATTTCAGATGCTTTAGATCCTTCATGGTTATGCTTCATGCATATTTATAATTCTTTAGGATTATGCTTTAGCTATCTTCAATCCTTCAGGGATATGCTTCATGCATTTTGAATTTTCAGAAGTATGCTTCAGGCATCTTAAATCCTTTAAGTATATGCTTCATGCATTTTGAATTTTTCAGGGGTATGCTTCAGGCATCTTAAATCCTTCAGGGATTTTCATATATCTGTCATTATCCAATGACCCATATAAGCAAGCTGTCACTACACCCATTTGATGTATGTCAAGTCCTTCAAAGACTGCCAAACTAATACAAAATCTATAAGTAATTGCACGCATAACAAAGGTTGACAACTTCAGGTGTCTGGACTACTGGTCCAAATGCTTTATGTTTGGCAAATAAGTCTTGCTCGGCTTGCATTATTTTAATTCACTTTGGCCAATCAATTTAATGTCGACATTTCTATATGATTCGAGCTTCATGCTCATCGTGATTAATAATTTTATAATCAATTGCTATTGCATAAGCAAAAACATATCAACAACTTCACATCTTCCCCCCATATTTCCAGGGTTTAATGAGATCTCGTAATTTGCCGGTACCAGAACCACTTCTGGGGTTACTTAACTGGAAATATGGAGTTATTGATTCATATTGCTTTTGACCTCTTCTACAGTGTCAATGATATTCTGAATCATCACTTTGAATTCCCCCTTTTAGGAATAATATCCTTTGCACCAATAAGTCTACAACGCTTCTAGCGTACTTTAGATTCATGAGTTGTCATACTCGCTAGTTGTCCTGCAGGGACAATTAATTATGCGATAATATTTGCAACTAACACAAGTGATTTAGAGACTTTTTGGATGTTTGTAAAGATATCTAGTAATTGGTTTGCAATATTTTGCAAATGACTTATTCTTTGAACTTCAAGTTCACATTGATTTGTGCGTATATCAAACATGGATAATGTTTGTGTCTTACAACAAACTTCTTGTGCTTTTATTCTTTTATCTTTTTCTTCCCCTGATGAAGAAAACCAATTCATCAAATATATAATAATAAAATATAAGTCAAGATATCACAATATCTAAATATACATGAAACAATGCACAATTCAAAATTGCCGAGTCATATAACCATCCAATAAATTATGAATTGTATAATATATAATTGTAAATTTATTAATCAATGCATGTTATCATCATATGTATCCAATTATATAACATATAATTGACATTTAAAAATATCAGAATAAATAAACTAATATTTTGCACTCACACCATGCTTTCAAACACAATATATTCAAATGTTTCAGCTCTTGTATATATTTAAATAATATATATTATTATAACTACTAGTTAAAAAATAATCAAATAATTTAATTAACAACAGTAAGTGACACTAAATTTTCAAGTGATAATTAAAATTAGCTTCAAAAGATTTGTTTTGCAATACCTTAAAATTTTTATTCGTATATATCTCATATGATAGTGTAGCAAAATAGCGACGCCTTTTGTTTCTCAATTAATTATTTTTACATAATAATTAAAATATTTCCTTTTAAAGGATTAGTACATAAGATAATATATATCACCCAAAAAATAATAATAACTTGCAAACCAATCATATCTGAGCATTAAAAGAAAAGAGTAACTATCTTTAGCACGAGAATGACAAAAATAATCATCAGGTAAAAGGATTCTATAATCCTTTAATAAGTATCCATGTGTATTTTCAATAATACATCGCATCATAGTTGAACTGGGATGACTAAGACGATCATGTCAAAGCATAAAAAGTTGTAAGATCTGACCACTTCTGGTGCATATAATTTAACCCTGTCATCCTTACTTTTATAAAATATAATCCAACGGGAAATCTTAAAATTTCTCTAATATGAACTTTTAAAACAATAGAGATATTTCAAATCTCTCTCATTTTTTGGTTTCAACATGATACTTATTGCGATGTATATCTTTGAAACTTAATAGATTTCTTCGGGATCTACTAAAATATAATGCATCATCAAGGGATAATTTTGTTCTATTTGAGGATATATCACATGCTCTTCTGGAGTTTTCGATCATATTTGCAATACCAGATACAATATCAACATTAATTTCAGCTAATGTTAATTGCATAAAATATTTCTTAATACAAATAATTGTGTAGGTTTTGCCACTGTATACTAAATATTGGTACTTCAATACCAAAAAGAGACTCTAGTTTGTGCATTGATCGTTTTTAACAGTTATGCGTGGATCCAATATTGGTCCTTCGAGACCAATTTCACAATTACTTAAAATTTTGTATCGGTACTTCAAGACCAATTTCACATTTACTTGGAATCTTATATTGGTACTTCGAGATCAATTTCACAATCACTTAAAATTTTGTATTGGTACTTCATGACCAATTTACGATCAATCTATATTTTAAATTACTTGAAATCGTGTATTGGTACTTCGGGACCAATAAAAGACTAGAGTGTTTGGCTATTCATTTATTTTGGTACTCCAAGACCAATTGTGAGGCAAATCTTGCAAACATTGAAGAATAGCGTCTTTTTAATCTTAGCGTAAAAAGATATGTATACATAAATTCTTACCTTAAAAAGAAGCATACATAAAAGTTGCTACACCATTGAAGACTTGATCGTGCTTGATAGCAATTGATGTGAACACTACTTAGTAGATACTACACCTGAATGTATTCTTCAGCTTTCATTTGGTGTTGAGAAAAGTTATTTCATCGTTTCTTCTAAGGACGTAAGATTTCTTGCACTTATACCCGTGTCTTTATGAATTTCAAGCAAACAATTCAACATTTTATTTTATGAATTAACTAATAAAAAAATTTCTCCATTTTTTAAATAAAAAATAGACATATCAAAATACATATTATTTGTAAGAACAAGATCAAATGCATAATTTTCATAATCAAAATTTGAAAACTAGCATAAATTTAAAAATATGAATTTGAAATTTAAAATACATAATTACCATATTAAATGTCATATTTTTATATCAACAAATTTTGAACAATTAATTAAAGTATTATATCAAAAAATTAATATCTTTATATAGCAACAAAATTTCCAAAATATAATTAAAGATCACATCTTTATATAAAACAAGGATAAGGATTCTAAAAATATATGAATCACAATAACAAGAATTACAATATATCACATACACAAAGATCCAAATTTATATGAAAACAAGTAAACAAATCAATGATAATATCTTTTGCAAAGAGCACATGTTTTTGCAAATGGTTAGACTAGTTTTTCAAGAACTAGAATTTAATGACTCTTTTTTAGGAACTATGATTCAAAGGTTAATTCTTCGGGAATTAACATGTAAAGATCTCATCTTTAATATGAAAATAGGCAACGAGATTCAAATGTTAGTTCTTCAGGAACTATCTTGGAAAGATACAATCAATAATTTTTTTTCACTTTTCTTTTGTTTCAAACTATATTAGGATCAAATCTAGCTCTTTTGGAACTTATGTAGCGCTAAAATAATCGTGTTGTTCTTCGGGAATTATATGCAGCACTAAAAAATTATGAGGTTCTTCAGGAACTATATGTAGTGATAAAAAAATTGTAAGGTTCTTCAGGAACTTCTCGTAGCACTAAAAAATTTTAAAGTTCTTCATGAACCAATCTCGTGCTATAAAGTTCTTGAGGAACTTTTGTATCCAATACAAAATTTCGTTCATGGTCTAAAAGTCTAGTTTTTCAAAAACTATTCCACAAATTTTCATATAATGATGACTTAGAAAACTTATAGTTTTGTGCAATCCTATATGGATGCTTGAATATGAAATTCTTCTAGAATTCTATCAAGATTCTTATACACAATATGATAATCATATACTTAGACAATATGAGAATAAAATTTCCATGAAAAATCCTAAATAACATGAAAAACAAAAATATTAGAAAAACATGATCTTCCAAAGAGTGTGAGAAAGAAAACAAGTTCTTTCAATAAAACCTCTTTAAACAATCACTCGTATGGTAGAGTCTCGTGCTGATAACGTGTTGTAAATACAAAAGAAAGTACAGAGATAAGACAATAGAAATATAGACTCAAAGCCAGGTTTTCAAGACAGGGATTTAAAGACTAGTTCTTGAGAACTATTATAATCTTTGTATTGATAATCCGATCAAGTCACAGCATAAAGACAAACCTAATAAACTATTTATAGAGAATGAACTACTAGTTATGGACCAAATTAAAGGATATGATAAAAATATAATGAGATAACAAATCGATATAGCCATCCATCAAATCAATATATTTATAATATTTATAATAGATTTTATTCTTTCACTACGGTGACTAAAGAGACTAAAAGTGAACGATTTTTATATCTTTTTAAGAGTAAAATAAAAAATTCGAAGATGGATTAATCTAAAAAAGAATCATATTTTCTTTGATTAAAAACATATTTAATCTATATACAAAAATAAACATATTTAATCTTCTAAATTATTTTACAAAATGAAGATCATCATAAGTTATTGCGCACGAGAAAACTCATCCGAGTGTACTCGAACCATCGAATTCACTCGATTCAGTGGCTCATCTGAGAAAACTACACTACATTTGTTTGCACAGATTCCTTAATCTTTCCTAAGAAAATAAAACAAAAATTTGCTGTCCTCAAACACCATTCTTGTTTCCACTTTTGGATTGAACTCAACAAATTAGACACAATAGAAGATTTACATAGTAGATTTGGGAAGATTCTTCGTCCTTTTTACCCAATACAATACAGCGCCATAAAAAACAGCCACTCTGGTCTGGATTGAAACACCGAGTCCAACCACCAAAACCAAAAACCAAACATTACCACAGCCACCATTCAAACCTCAGACCGAACCTCACACTCAAACATCAAACTCTTGTTCTTTCTTTTTCTCTGTTGGTTGTAGGCTATGATGGGAGGTACTACCGAAGATCCCAACAACAAAGGCAATTCTGTATACGAATCTTCATCTTCCGCATCACAACCCTTGTTATCAAATCCCCCAATAATCCATTACCCTCAAATAGAAGAACACGATTCTCAAGAATCAGAGTCAAACCAACAATACCTTCACATCTCTTACAATCACGGCCCTCGTTTTTTCAAAGACCTCCCTTTCCTCATCCTCTTCCTCCTCTTCGTCCTCTCCACCTTCGCCTTCGGCATCTTCGCCATCTTCCACAGAAACACCAACTACTCCACCCTCTCCTCTTACACCTACGACCCCAACACCACTTCCTGCATCAACCCCAGCTCTTTCTTGCTCAATCTCAATTTCTCCTCTTCTTCTTCTTCACCTCTCGTGAAGGATTTGACATGGACACTCGTCATAACCTTCCTTCTCAGTCTCCCCATGTGCTGGGCGCTACTTCTCTTACTCAAGCATTACACCAAACACATCGTCTACGCTTCGCTTCCCTTCTTCATCCTCATCCCAATCTTCCTCAACGTCTACTGGTTCGTCGCCTGCACCATCAGCACTTCTTGCAGCGACGCGTTGCCTCTGGCGTACAGAATTCTCGTGTTGGTTTTCGTTTTTTTGTTGATTGGGGTCATCGTGTGGATCCTTGTGGCGAATTGGCACCGTGTGGAACTCACGGTGAGCATAATTGGGGTAGCCTCCGACGCGCTTTCTTGGAACCTGGGTTTGTTTGGGGTGCTTCCTTGTTTGACGATTGGGCTTTTGGTGTATTACGTCCCGATCGTGGTTTTTTTGGTGTTCGCAAAGTTTAATGGTAAGGTTGTGGCTAAGGACTTGGGCGGTGAATATGGTTGTGTTTGGAAGGAGGATTCGTGGGTGCCTGCTTATTTTGCATTGGCAATACTCACTATGTTGTGGTCTGCGGCAGTTATGTTGGAAGCTCAGGTTTATGTCATTAGTGGAACTATTGCTCGTTGGTATTTTTCCAAGGACTATGAGACTCATACAAAGAGTATTAGGACTTCTCTCAGGTCAACACCATTCATCTCTTTTCTCTTTGTATTTGTTATTTTGTTTTGCTTGTGACATGACTGATAAAATACGTATAAGGGAATTCACACGGTTTGTGTACATAGACACAAATTCTCTCAATGATATGTACAAGTAAGTAATCATGTAATAATAACTACATAATATCTCCAAATCCCCTTTTCCCGTGCAGTGCTTGCACGATATCTACAAAATCTGGTGTGAGAATGATTAGTTTTCTTTTTATGATCAAACCATATTTATGTTTGTTAGTTTAACTAGAATTGTGCATTTTGATTTTTTTTTTTTTTTTGAAAGGCAAATAATTATATTATGGAGACTAAGAACAGAACAGGAGCACAAGGAGTGCTATTATTTTGGAGTACATGTAAAGGGATCTAAAGACAGAAGCAACAGGAAAAAATACACGAAATCTTAAAAGACACACCACCACACAAAATCTAGCACTGTTGGACTGTGTAACCATATACTCGGACTTCCACTTCTTGCACAGCATAACTATAGGCGCACCACCCAATTAGAGATAGGACCAGAACATGTAACAGCATCATGTAGCAAAAACCTCTAGGAAGAAACATGTGGTAGAAAAGCCAGTAAGGTCTGAAGTCAAGATCATATAGCAGAGTCATGTAGTCAGCCAAGATCACTCTAGGTAGTAAGAGAAACCGGGGCCCCCAAACATAAATTTGATTGCTCACCTTGAACCTTCATAGCTTCAGATCCGCACAGAACCATTAGTAACAAAGTCAACATCAGAAGCCAACAGAAGCTATCCCCATCTCTAGATGCCTCGACTGCCTTCTAAACCCCAACATAAATAAAACAATAGCAGCAACCAAGTAAAATAGCACAAGTAATCAGTCCAAGAATACCAAGAATAATGGAACCCCCAGCTAGCATAACAAATCAGTTTCAAGGGAAACAAACAGTCTCATTCACATAATTCAGGAAACTCTGCCTTTAGTAAAACCCCCAGACCCAGAGTGAGACACACTGGAAAAATCCGATAATCCAGCTTGAACCCCTAAGACAAAGGGTGAGCCAGCTACAGCCCCTACAGTAAAGGATGGTTCACACATAAATGCATCATCTAAAAGCCAATGGCAAAACTGCACCTAGGATTAATGCACCAGTCCGAGAATAAGGAAAAACTGGATTTAAATCTTGGAATAAACAAGCTCCATGGACGCCCTTTAATTGAACCTAGAAAATTCATGAAATCAACCACCCCATTGGAGAAAATAGCCCGGTTTCTTACATCCCATGTAGACCATATCACCGCATAAAGTGCAAGAAGATTTTTCCCCTACTCTACCATTTCCCAATCCAGAAAATTGCATAAACAAATCCTTGAGGTGTTGTGGAATTGTAAATGACACTCCCAGCCAATTACAAATTGCATACCAAATCTGAACCGAGAAAGGGCATTCCAAATTGCAATAATCCAGAAAATTACATACCAAATTGTGCGTTTTGATTTGATTCTAATCTATTGTTGTTTACTGATCAAAACATATTACATTAATTTCTACTCCAATGTTGAAATGCTTAGTTTGAGGATACTTTCTTTGGTTCCATTTTCAGTTATTATTTAGACCGATGAATCAAATGGTCAAATTGGTTGCTTATGAAATTTCCATAGTTCGAGAGAGCTGTTACCTGTGATATGTGTTGTTGCTTCTGACTTTAGCCATTCCCCATAGCATATTCCTTGATTGGCAGATAGGAAAAAAGATGAAAATAAGTATCTGGCTGAATTGAATGATTGTTTTGCATTTAGAGAGACATTAACTGTGAGAATTTGGTTGGCAGAAATGCTTTTGGTCCTTCTTCTGGAACAATATGTTTGTCCGGATTGCTAATTTTTGTTGTCCGAGTGGTGCGTTCTGTGGTCGATAATGCAAGACAAGAGGATACTCCTGGGATAGTGAATCTTGTTTTACGGTGCTGTGTAAATGCCTTACTGACAGCTGTTGATTTTCTTAATAAGTTTACTATAAACTTTGCTGCAATAACCGGCGAAGCTTACTGTACATCTGCAAGGATGACATATGAACTTCTAAGACGAAATCTTCTCTCTGCTGTTTTTGTGGAGACCATCTCATCTCGCCTTCTGGCTGGAATTGTCTTTGTGCTCTCAGCAATATATACAATTGTGGTACGTGGCATTAATATTTATCTTTTTATTCCTTGTGCTTTGCGTTAGAGATTTGCCACTATGAAAATGGACTGAAACAGAATAGGAGAACAACTGGGCCAAGATTAGAACATTATGCGAAGCTTAAGAATTAAAATATTGGCTCCAAAAGACTAGTTTTCATTCATTTTTATTCGTTAAGACTCAAAGTTTTTAAGTTCAAGTATCATCCATCATAAAGCGTAAACTAACATTCATAAACAAACAAGTGTGTATTAATTTCAATTAAGATGAACAATTTAAATCACCCAAGTTGAGAATCTTCTCTAGACAAAATTTTGCTTAATAGAAGATTCAAATAACTATTATCATTAGTTCTTGAAGTTAGAAACATATTAAACATAAAATATCAATGTTAAGTATATTTCAAACAAAAATAGAGCTAGGGAACTCTCTGGCAAGCATTGGACTACTTACCACTTTGCTACCATGATAAAGCATTCTTTCCTCCTACCGTTGTGAACATTTTCTTCCGATTCCCTTCTTGATCCTTCAAGTTGTTTATGCTCCTAGCTTCAAAATATATTAAGGTATTGTAAGAATCTAAAAAGCAAAATGACAAGCTTAAGGACAGCCTTAGAAAGCTCACCAAACCTTCTTGATTCACTAGCTTTTCTAGTGACTTGTAAACTCGTTCCTTGGTGAAACTTAGTATTGAAGTAGTGGATTCAGTCTGATCTAAGTAGACGAAAACTTGAACAATTTTGGGTGAACGGAAAGGATGAAAGGATGTGATTTCAGGTTGAATAAGCAAGGTGTTTGAACTAGAAAATTGAAATATGAGATGATTTAGCTCTAACCTATGGGCATTGACTATTGACGTACAACTTGCAACATAGAATTTCAATAGGCAGCCATAAATTACAGCCAATTTATGTTACTTCTCTCTCTCTCTCTCTCTCTCTCTCGTATTTGTTGAGGTGAGAAGGAGGTTACTGGAGGATTATCTGAAACTTCATTTTCTTATAAAACTCCTGGCATATGATATGAACCTTTCTGAAGTCTGAGGTCTCTCTTGTTAGACTTTCGTGGAGAAAATAATTATGCCAGTTCTTTGGTGAACTTGGTTATTCTGTCTATATAATGTATTGTTACTGGTTTGTTTCTCTATTTTCATTATTTTCTGTTTCCATATTTATGTTTGTTCTGATTGTCTGTGTATATGCAGGTCTGTGTTATCTTAAAAGCCGTGACCAATCTTGGGGCTGATTCTTATTTTGTGGCTGCGATGGCTTGGGTGCTACTGATAATAGTGCTGGGTTTCCTTGTGCATGTGCTGGACAATGTAATTGACACAATCTATGTCTGCTATGCTATAGACAGGGACAGAGGAGAGGTTTGTAAACAAGACGTTCATGAGGTTTACGTTCACCTACCCATAAGTAGAAGTCTCAGACAATCTAATATTATTACAAGAACTCTAGGTGTGTAGATAATTCTTAGGATTCAAATGTTTTTGTCCTTGGATTGCTATTTTCTGGACAATGTGGAGTTAGAATTGTCTCTGAGCATGTTGTGCATACTTTTGAATGTTTCTTCTATAAATTTTTGTTTTACAATTTTTAAAGAGGGTAAGTTTTTAGTTAGTCTGAAAGTTGACTTCAGTTTTCCGTGTTATCATGTGTATTTTGTTTGGGGGAAGAGCCATAAGTTTACACTGCTAATAAAAAAATTTGTTGGAGGACTAAGCAAAATCTGTATTACTTTTATAATGCTCTCATTCTCATATTTTTTTTGTGACTACATGATTAATGATTTGCTTTTCATTGCCTTTGGGCGGTAGTATACTATTCTTACATACACGAAGCCATGTAAAACTGTAAAGGCAGAAATTCCGAGTATCTTTTTCTTCTGCTTCTTTATCTTAACGGGGTGAAAAAAGGCCCTTTTGTCAGTTGTGTAGACGTGTAAAAATGGGCTGGTCCAGGCCAGCTAAATCACCACGTGAATTAAATTGGGTTACTTTTTGCACCCCTTTTCCTTATCAACCCCTTCCCCTTTTCTTAGTTTATCCCCAAAATACCCTTTCTGGAAACTAATTTATGGAACTCTTTGACACTCCCCCTCCCCCTCTCTTGGCCGGGGCAGTGTCGTTGGCGTAAATGGTGGTGTCTGGTCAGGGTGTGTCGTTAATGAGCGAAAGAAGAATAGAAGGGGAGAAGAGAAGGAATCGGCATGGGCTGAGAAGATGAGGGTGACTGATTTGTGGATCGTAGTTTTGAGCTGGTGGCGATACTGATGGGTTAGGGCTGGATAGTGGGCTTGGGGCGGTTGGGCGTGGGCAGCGTTGCTGGTCTAGGGAGGGGTGAGATGAGGACGATGAAACAGAGGAAAGGAGGTGTCTCTCGGTCGACAGTGATTGGGGCCGAAAATGGCTATGGACGGTGTTCGGCTGCTGGTGGTCTGGTTGGGAAAGCAAGAGAGAAACCGAGTCACAAGAACATTATGGAAGAGATTTATGAATGTAAAAAATGTTCCAAAAAAACATTAAAAATATTTTTTTTTGGAAATGCAACGAAAACTAAAAAAATACAATATGAACTGCAAAAACTTATTTTTGGAAGTCATTTATTCGTATTTTACAATGATCTTCAGAACTTAATTTTCAGTACCCATTCAAACATTCCAGAGATTTGAGTTTAGGATGCATAATTCCGTATTTCGTAAATTAATTTCTAGAATGTTAAAAAAATAAAAATGAATTCCGAAATTTAATTTCCTGAACACGTAGTTATGCATTTCAGAATGTATGAATATATGTTCAGAAAGTCATTTGAAAATACAAAAAATATTTATTTCCGAAAATAAGATTTTGAAAATGGATATTTTGGAGAGAAAAAAATTTGACATGTGGAGGGAGGCATACAAGAAAGGGGGGTTGCAAAAAAAACCCGAATTGAAAAAGACAAAACTTATATCCATTTCTATAAATACACCTAAAATTGTCAAAATTGTTTAAAGGGTGTAATATAAAACTGTTTCACAAAAAATAACTTTCATTTTGTGAGTGGAACAGGATGAATAGTGTCTAAGGCACTAGACCTAAGTTTTCTCCTATTGAAAAATGGCATGGCTTGAGTTTGTTATTATTTTGGGCAAAAATTTGGGCCATCTCATTTTATGGGCTAACCAAATTTTTATCCTCTAGCTTGAGTGTTGAAATTTAATGGGCATTATTAAATGCACCCCCCACCTGGTGGGTACACCCCCCATTTTTCGAATTTCCCAAAATACCCCCGAATAAAAACAGTAAAAATTCTTTTTTTTTTATTCTGAACATTTTACCAGAAATTGCAATTTCCGGCAACAAATTTTAAACACAATGTTACAGGAAATTGCAATTTCCGGTATACAATTTGTATACCGAAAATTGCAATTTCTGGTAAGAATTTTTTGTAATATTTACCAGAAATGTTAATTTTCGGTATACAAAGCACGAACAAGAAATTGCTCCTACGATGTGCATGTAACCAGGAACACATTGAAGAGATACGAAAGAGATAATTCTCTATTGGGGGGAAACTGAACCCTTTGATTAATGATCTTCACCCATACTGTCAACAATCTGTCGATGCATTCGGACTAGCTTACTTAGCAAAGTAAACTAGTCCGAATACATCGAGAGACAATCCTTGATAAACAAATGCCAGCTTATGATGGTCGAAAGAGCTTATTTACGACAGGTCCATTTCCCTTTACATCAAAGGATTTTGTAGTCAAATACTCATTTTTTATTTTTTTTGCACTCAGACTTGGTGGAAAACGCTCTCATCGTACCGGAAATACGAATTTCCGGTACGTATTTTGTTTCGTTTTGAACTTTGTTCCGGAAATTTCAATTTCCGGTATACAAAATGTATACCGAAAATTGTAATTTTCGGTAACGTTGTTTCCGAATCAAATTTTCCGAAAATTGCAATTTTCGGTATACAATTTCTATACCGGAAATTGTAATTTCCAGTAGACAGCATTAAAATAACGTACCGGAAATTTGCAATTTTCGGTAAAAGATTAAAAAAATTGTGTACCGGAAATTGTGAATTTCCGGTATGCAATATTTTTAATCTTTTACCGGAAATTCGCAATTTCCGGTACGTTATTTTTTTTTCAAACTTTTTTCCCATGTAATAATATATTGTTTGTTTCATTTTAGTTTCATTGGAAATGGATGATTTTAGTGGCTTCAATTCTGACGAAGCTGACAAGCAGACCGACGTTTCCCAACATTTTGATTGTAGTGATGTATTCACTACTACACAGGTAATTTAATTATTGTTTGATATTGTGAATATGTCGTATTTTTTTAGCAAAACATTAAGATTAATACTTTTTTTTAGATATTTCCTACACGAGACGACCTTTTGTATTGAGCTCGAGAGGTTGGGAAGGAAAACAATATAGGGTCCGTTTGGTTTAGATTGTGGTAGAATAGATTGTGTAGAATCTTGTTTAGAAAACTGAGTTTTGAAAAATGGAGTTTAAAAAAATGATTTGTGTTTGGTAAAAATATTTTAAAACTGAGTTTAGAAGAATTGATTTGTGTTTGGTTGACAAAATAGAATCACTTTTGAAGTGTTAAAATACTCAAACGGAGTTTTGCAAACGGAAAAGCAACATCAGATCTCCTGCAACAAAACGACGTTTCGCAAACGGAAAAGGCAAACGGAAAATTTACCAAACACCAAAATAAAAAAGCAAACTCCGTTTGCAAAACGCAAACGGAGAAAAGGGGTGCAAACCACCGTTTGGTGCCCAAACCAAACAGGCACATAGTTGTTGTCATTGTAAGATCAGACACAGAAACAGGACAAAGAGGAAGAAAAACAAAAGTCATTATGGGTTGTGAAAGGGGTGGAAAGTATAGATCAAAGTCATCAAGTTCTTCAAAGTCAACTGGATCTCATAAGTGTGAGTGTCCGTTCGCGCTTAAAGGAAGACCCACATCAGCGGGTGAAGGCTGGATACTTAAGGTCCTTTGTGGAATTCACAACCATCGGATACCTGAAAGCATGATGGGTCATCCATTTGTTGGTCGTTTAAACCAAAATGAGAAAGAAATTGTTCATGATATGACAAAGAACAACGTAAGGCCGGGAAGCATTCTATTGACACTGAAAAGTCGCAATGTGGCCAATCTCACTACCATCAGTCAAGTATATAATAAGCGGCGTAACTTTCGATCAACACAGAAAGGTCCAAGAACTGAAATGCAACACTTGTTGAACTTAATCCAATGTGATCGATATGTGTCCTGGTATAGAAGACATGAATGTTCTGACGTTGTTAGAGATATTTTTTGGACACATCCAGATGCTGTCAATTTATTGAATACATTTCACGTTGTCTTGTTCATGGACAGCACCTACAAAACCAACAGATATCGGCTGCCACTGTTTGAAATTGTTGGTGTTACCAGTACATCCCTTGCATACACTGTGGCGTTTGCCTATTTGGATTCTGAGCAGCATGATAACTTTGAATGGGCACTCTTGAAGTTAAAAGGTCTGTTTGTGCGACAGGAATCATTTTCTCAAGTTATTCTTACCGATAGAGATCTTGCTCTGATGAATGCAATTGCGTCTGTTTTTCTAACTTCGGCCAATTTGCTGTGTCAATGGCGCATAGGTAAGAATGTCTATGCGAAATGCAAGAAGTTGGTATTTCATGAAGACAAACATGAGGCAGTGAAGAATGCATGGATGGTATTGTTGATGCGACTGAAGAGTTTGAGTATCAGCAGCGGTTGATGACTTTTGAGTGTGTATGTTCAGAATTTCCTATTTTTGTTGAATATGTCAAGAATACATGGTTGAACCCCTTCAAGGAAAAGTTTGTTGCGGCATGGACCAACCAAGTGATGCACTTCGGAAATACAACAACAAATAGGTATGCTTAAACCAGTAGATAAAATTATGTTGATAATTTTGTTTTTTAAATGGTGTCATTGGTATTTGATGTGGTTTAATTTTTGTTTGTTATTAGGGCTGAGTCTGCACATTGGACATTGAAGAGGAATCTACAAAACAGTAGGGGTGACCTGTGTCATTGTTGGGAAACTATGAACAATATGATTGCACTGCAACACACTGAGATAAAAGCATCATTCGAAAGAAGCATAAACGTAGTGGAGCACAGACACAACAACCATTTGTTTATCAGATTGCATGGATTTGTATCAAGGACTGCACTACAACTTATTATCGACGAGTGTAGCAGAGTGAATTATGTGGGTATCGATAAATCTACTTGTCGTTGCCTAATCAGAACGACACATGGGTTACCTTGTGCTTGTGAGTTGGCGGATTACATAAGACTGTTTACACCTATTCCATTGGAGGCAGTTCACTTGCACTAGAGGAGTTTACATTTTGGTGAATACCAATCGCAACAACACAAAGTTGAGACAGAAGGCGGGGTGTCAGAGGAAGAGCTTGCGCTTCAGTGGGATGCATTGGTAAATCGATTTCGATCACTTAATGTAGCCGAACTGTCTGACTACCCTCTTAGGCAGGTACTACATAATAAACGAGGCACACCGGATGTACCCCGAAAACAGGCACGCGGGATGACAACCCGCCCTAATGCCCTCCCACGGTCTCCAAACAACGTCATCGACTGTCAACGCATCCAGCGCTCTCCTGAAGGGCCCCACCTGGCCATCACCCTTAACCGGCGACCACCTCATGGCTCGTGTCATGCCCAGGGTGATGCTGTTATCCTTCCTCTTACAGAGACGAGGGAAATACTCATATATCCATGCCTGTGACAACAATAACAAATCAACACGCCATACAAAAATTTTAAATAAATAATTGTTTACAAAAATAGGCTGCGTACCTGAAGAAGTGTCATGTATCCGCCAATCTGCTTAGTGTCATGCAGGCTAGCGTCTCCCAGATATCCGTACAAGAAGGCTAGTGCAGCACTAGCCCATGACACACTACCAACCGCCCCTAAGTCACGTACCAGGTCCAGGTACTTGATGTCAATATATATATGGCTCTTGTCTGCCAAAATGGCACAAAGCCAAGAAGAACATTATCATGGCCCTGGCTGCACAGTCCCACTGTCCATCGTAAACGCGCTGGTCATATGTCTTCATCAAGAAGTCAATACTCATATGAGCGCCCCTCATATCAGTCGTCTCCTTGTTTGCCTCTTCATATGTACACCCCAGCAATGTCTGTAAATAAGATATGGAAATGTCTGGATCCATCACTGGGGTTACATAAAAAGAGCCGTTGACTTTAAGGCCTAGGAAGACAGACACATCATCAAGCGTGACTGTCATCTCTCCAAAGGGCAGATGGAAGCTGCTCGTCTCCCGATGCCATCTCTTTGCAAAGGCTGACAGTAAGACCCTGTCAACCATCCTGAAGCTGCAGTATAACAAGGAGGTTAGGTCGGCCTCCAAGAGATGGTCATTTACATGAGGAGGCGGTGGTACTCTTCCACTCAACCATTTTTGCAACTTCAGGCCGTGAGAGGCCACCTTAATCGCATCACGCTCCTGCACACAAATAAACATCATTGATCATATAAAAAAATAAACATTTGATCAAATAACAACCAGATATATACCTGCCCCTGCCATATCTGATAGGCAATGTGATGCTGATAATCTGTAAGCAACGACCCATCGTAAAGTCCTCCAGGAAAGGGAGCCTGGTCTCCAGCTATACCATGGTCTCCTCCAGCTATATCCTCTGGAGCCTCGTATACAAAATGGGGATCCTGGTGGCCAACTACATCCTCGTGCGGCAGCCTGCTAGCAATACGCCTCTGACGCTCAGAGGCAGTCGGAGGCTTCCGTTGTCTACGTGGAGGTGCACTACCAGAAGTGGAAGCTACTCCTCTCCCTCTCGACTTAGGCATATCTGAAATACAAATAAATCAATTATATTAAAATGCAATAAAATAAAAATTGTACCGGAAATTGTAATTTTCGGTACGCAAATTGAATACCGGAAATTGCAATTTTCGGTACAAAAATTTTAACCACACTATCACCGGAAAATTGCAATTTTCGGTATACAATTTGCGTACCGGACATTGCAATTTTTGGTACAAAAATTATAACCACACTATCACCGAAAATTGTAATTTCCGGAACTATGTTTTAAAAACAAAAAAAATACGTACCGAAAATTTTCAATTTCCGGTAAAATCAGAGCATTTTCAGTTTCAAGAATTTAGAATTTTCGGAGGCGTGAGTGTGAGTGAATCGGGGTGAAGGTTGAGTTTTTATTGTGTTATTCAAGGGGGCATTATGGGAAATTCGCAATTTGTACACCGGAAATTGCAATTTCTGACAACAAATTTTAAACACAATGTTACCGGAAATTGCAATTTCCGGTATACAAATTGTATACCTCAAATTGTAATTTCCGGTAAAATGTTCAGAATAAAAAAAAAGAATTTTTGCTGTTTTTATTTGAGGGGTATTTTGGGAAATTCAAAAAATAGGGGGGTGTACCTACCAGGTGGGGGTGCATTTAATAATGCCCAATTTAATATTCAATTACTTATGCTCCATTAAGATCGAGCACGGGCCTTGTCTCCTGCATTTTGTGCTATGCGTCTATATCTTCTTCTTTGGACAAAACTAAACTCCTGAGACCCGTGTCACTTTCTAATATCCCTTATTCCCGCTCACTTCTCTTCTTTCTATCTACACACTTCTCTTCTTTCATCCTCTTGTCGATTCAATTCCCTTTTTTTTTTCTCGCAAAAACCCCGCTCATCAGCACTTACCTCACTCCCTTTTTTTTTCAAATTTCATCAAACTCTTGTCTTCACCCTCTCTCTCCCCCCCCGTCAGCCACTCTATGTTTCTCACCTTCCATCCTTTCCTTTTTTTCTCCCCTCTCTCTCTCTCTCTCTGTTTCTCCTCCCCTTCATCATCTTCTTCCTCTATCTTCAGCTCTCTCTTCTTTTATTTCATTTTTTTCAAAAAAAAAAAGGAACTCAGTGTTCAGCATCTTCCTCCCTCATGTTTCCTCTTTTTTCTTGCCTTTTATCTCATTTTGCGGCCCCTTTTCTTGGGTTAGGGTTCAACTGCCGGAAAAAATTTGCTTGCTGCTGCCGGATGTTCCCTTTTCGCAAATCTTGACACTGATTACATGTCCTCTCCAGTTTCCACCCTCCTCCAACTCTCTATATCAAATTTCATCTCATTGTATAAGGAAGAAAAAGAACTCGAATGAACCAGACAAAGAGAAATTGGAGAGAGTACAGACGAAGAAGAAATTGAAAGGGCCAGACTCGAGAATCTGGAATTTGAATTTGATTTATTTTGAACTTGAGGGGTTTTGAAAATTGGAACAGGAAAAAAATACTTCCTACCACTAATAACCTGAGTTCATTGTTCTGCCCCTGCCTGTTCTGCTGCTATCGATTCTAGAAACTGTTGAGCTCGCCCAAAACTTTCTTTGCTCCTCTCTTTTCATATCATCGTTTATTCTTTCTTGCCTTCATTTTTTTGCAATGCAGCTAAATTTACTCACCATTGCTCAATCCTTTTGCTGCAGGTTTAGAAGTGAGCTCACTTGGGGTTTCTTTTCTTTTTTAACACACATCTTCTTCACTCGGTTGGGTTCTATGTACAGTTTGTCTCCACTTATTTGGTGAGCTCCTTTTCATTTTGTTGCATATCATTCTGCCTTCACATGTACTTGCTGTTTCATTTTGCTTCTGCATTTCATCTTAGTATAATATTCATTTCATTTTTCTGTTAGCTGCACCTGCTTTTTATTTCATTTTAGTATAATCTACATTGTTTAATTTTGTTTTTTACTTGAGCGATTAGTGCTTACTTGCACCTGCTGTTTTTTTTCTTTTTCTTTTCAGCAACTCTGGATATCCCCATAAATATATCTGCTAAAATTATTATACTCTTGTATTTTAACCCCCAGATCAAAGGCAAGATGTTGTGAAGTGAAGGATTATAATTTTGAAGCATACTCTTACCTACTTGGAAAGATTTACAATTTTGCAGGTTATTTGGAAACTCCAATTTGAAGATTTACAAATAAAGATGATAAAAGAAGCATTGGAGTTGTTGGGTGACAACAAAGAGGTTTGAAGGGCTGAAAAATATCCGGCAAGCTCATCAAATAGTGAGTTATAATCAAAAAAATTTGTCCCGTTTAGGAATGATTTTGATATTGATATTGCAAAAGTACATTATTTTGGGTGTGATATATGTGCAGTAGGTATGCTATTAAACCGGTCCCATGTTTTGGCATGCATTTTGGTGGTATGGTAGCAGACCTTGAGCAAAGAGAGAGTTACATAGCTTTTCATTGACCTTTGAGAAATTATATTTGTGCAGGATGAACTATGTGAAATATATGTGATAGGGACGTGGCTGGAAATAAGGAAGTGAGTAAGAGTAAGGGTAATTTGGGGAAACCCAAAGTGTGGAGAGTTTATACTAGGAGAGCAAAGAAATGTACTGCTGATGTGGCAGAGAGAGAGTAGGTGTCTGTAAGAGTCATCACCTGAGAGGCTCTTTTAGCTATATAGCTGGGAGCGTGAGAGAGAGAGAGGGATGGAAAGAATAACTTTCTGTTTGGGCCAGAGAATATCTTCTCTGTGTAATGAGCATTGCTCTTGGGTAGTCAGGCTTGCATTACCTGCTACTATTTTCTCTTTTCCATCAATAATATCACTATCTGTTCATCTTATCTTTGCCATTCTGTTTATTCATTTACTGGTTTGTATCAAATTGGTCCGACCTGCCGGATCGTTGATTGAGAAGCTCACGAGACCGGAACCAGGAGAGGAGTGTAGTCACGAATGCCACCAAAGAAAATGGAGGCCAAGGTAGCAGCGATGGAGAGCAAGATTGCGAACTTGGAGGTGTCGATTTTGGACATTCAAACGAAGGCCGCCGAGAATCACGAAAAGCTGGTTTCTCTGATCACGCAGAGCAAGGAGAAGAGCGATGATGAAAACGGCGAAAAGACACCCAAAGACAAAGGGTCAGTGAACCATGGAGGACCCAGCCAGGCGAAACTTCATGGTGATGCGCTGGAAGAGTTTCGGTTGTCCGTGAAGAAGGTGGAATTACCCATGTTCACCGGAGAAGATCCTGCTGGATGGATCGCTAGGGCAGAAGTCTACTTCAGAGTACAGGACACCAACCCAGAAATTAAGGTAAACCTCGCACAACTTTGTATGGATGGTTCAACCATTCACTTCTTCAAGGCGTTGATGGAGGAAGACGAAGCCCTCAACTGGGAGAATCGAAGATGCTTTGGCCGAGCGCTACTACGGAGCGAGTGGCGGCAATGTCTTTGCAGCCTTGCTTCGGCCGCAGTAGACGGCGTCGAAGATTACATTGAGGAATTTGAGCGTCTCATCGCTCAGGTTCCACGTTTACCAGAACAACAATATATGGGCTACTTTGTTCACGGTCTCAGAGACGGGATAAGGGGGAGAGTGAGGAGTCTCATCGCTCTCGGCCCATTATCCAGGGCGAGGCTGATGAATCTGTCCCGGGCTGTGGAGCGCGAGTTTGAGGAGAGGAAGAAGGATTGGAAGGATCGCCGGCACGGTGGTTCTCGTTTCACAGGAACGGCGCGCCAAGGTGGGTCACAGAATACCAGAAATGGTAGTGGAGATTGGGTGCATGTGCGTAGTAACAAGGAATCTTCTGAGCGTATAGGGAGCCAGGCGAGAACCGCTAATAACCGCGACAAGAAGGGTCATGGGCAGCGAGACAGAGGGGTGAAGCAGTTATCACCTCAAGAGATAGCTGACCGTCGTCAAAAGGGCTTATGCTTTAAATGCGGAGGTCCTTACCATCCGCGACACATGTGCCCAGAGAAACAACTAAGGGTGATGGTTGTGGAAGAGGAAGAGGAAGATGATGAAGAGTTTAAGGCCTTGGAGGTGGGAAGTGAAGAGGAGGCAGAAGAGGAGGTTGAACTAAGTGTGATGGGTTTGAATGGGCTGATTTCTAACCCGAAGAACACATTCAGCACTTTGAAAGTGTTAGGAACTATTCGAAGTTCTGTGAAGATGTTGGTGGATAGTGGGGCTCCTCACAACTTTATGTCTTACACTTTGGCAAGAGCCATGGGCCTCAAAACAACGGAAACACCTCCCAGGCACATTACCTTGGGTGATGGTTACAAGACCAAATCACTGGGAGTCTGGGGGGCTTGGTTGTGGAAATTCAGGGGATGCCACAGGTGGTGGATGTTATGTTGTTCGATTTGGATGAAGTTGATCTCGTGTTAGGTATGGCTTGGCTAACCTCCATTGGTGGTATGTGGGTTGATTGGAAACAAAAGCTTATGCGTTTTGAGTACAAGGGGGAATGGGTTGAAGTGCAGGGAGTTAAGAGGGATCCAGAAGAGTTACCTTCTCTTCAAGGCTATGTGGGAAATGCAGGATATGGGGGAGCACATCTCTGGGGGATGCAAGTGTTGTCAACCCACATTCCTTTTGGTGAACAAAGTGTTACAGTGCAGAAGTTGGAGGACACACAGAGAGAGGAATTGAATGAGTTGCTAGGCAATTTTAATGTTGTGTTTAGGGATCCTCAAGGGCTGCCTCCACGGAGGCAACAGGAACATGCCATACATTTGATAGAGGGAGCTGGGGCGGTGAATGTGCGCCCGTATCGTTACCCTCACCATCACAAGGCGGAAATTGAAAAACAGGTGAAGGAGATGCTGCTGTCCGGAATAATCCGACCCAGTCAAAGTGCTTTTTCGAGTCCCGTGATTCTTGTCAAGAAGAAAGATGGGTCTTGGAGGATGTGCGTGGACTACCGGGCATTGAATAAGGTAACGGTTCCCGATAAATTTCCTATACCGGTCATTGAAGAATTGTTGGATGAGTTGCATGGGTCAAAATATTTTTCTAAGATTGATCTCAAATCCGGTTACCATCAAGTGAGAATGAAGGAGGAAGATATCCACAAGACCGCATTTAGGACTCATGAGGGTCACTATGAGTTCCTAGTAATGCCATTCGGCATGATGAATGCGCCCTCTACGTTCCAAGCGTTAATGAATGGAGTTTTCAAGCCTATGTTGCGTAAATATGTGTTAGTATTTTTCGATGACATTTTGGTGTATAGCCCCACATGGAAGGATCACATGATACATGTGGGATCCGTCCTCAAGGTGTTGGAGGAAAATAAATTGGTGGCCAATAAGAAGAAATGCGCGTTTGGACAGCTTTGTATTGATTATTTGGGCCACATTATCTCACACGAGGGAGTGGCCATGGATCCTTCCAAGGTTGTTTGTGTGACTCAGTGGCCGTGTCCTAAGAACGTCAAAGGTGTCCGGGGTTTTCTTGGACTAACGGGGTACTACCGTAAGTTCATTCGGAATTATGGCAAGATCGCTAAACCTCTCACGGAGTTAACTAAGAAGGAGGGTTTCAAGTGGGGCGTGAAAGAGCAAGAAGCATTTGATACTCTGAAGAAACTCATTACTACGGCTCCAGTGTTAGCTCTACCAGATTTTGACAAGGAATTTGTCATTGAAAGTGATGCTTCGGGAAATGGGTTAGGGGCTATTTTATTGCAGCAAGGGCGTCCTATTGCCTATTTTAGTAAAGCACTGGGGGATCGCAATTTAGCCAAATCTGCCTATGAGAAGGAGTTGATGGCAGTGGCGCTTTCCATTCAACATTGGCGTCCTTATCTGTTGGGGAGAAAATTTAAGGTATGCACGGATCAAAAAAGCCTTCGACAATTGTTGTTACAGCGTGTTACTACCATGGATCAACAAAACTGGGCAGCTAAGTTGTTGGGGTATCAGTTTGAGATTGTTTATAAGCCGGGGTTGGAAAATAGAGGCGCAGACGCATTGTCTAGAATGCACGACAGCACTGCTGTCCAAAATTCTGCAGAGACCGTGACAGCACTGCATAATGAGGTCGAAGCCAAGTTACGTTCATTGGTTTTTCGCCCGGGATGGTTGAATTATGCGGATTTAAGGGCTGAAATTGAGCAGGACGTTTTTCTTGCTACTGTGATGTCTGAAATTAAACGAGGAGAGTGTAAACGGGTGGGTTTCACGTATCGGAAGGACATGTTGTTATATGAGGACAGGTTGGTGTTGCCGTCCAATTCCGCATTTATTCCCGTGCTTCTCAAGGAATTTCATAGCTCACCACAGGGAGGTCACTCCGGGTTTTATCGGACTTATCGTCGTATAGCTGCGAATCTATATTGGGTAGGCATGAAGAAGCAAGTGCAGCAATTTGTGCAAGAGTGTGATGTGTGTCAACGTAATAAATATGCAGCAGCAGCCCCTAGTGGACTTTTGCAGCCTCTGCCCATTCCATGCCAAATATGGGAGGATCTTTCAATGGATTTCATTACCGGATTACCAAAATCTAAGGGTTTTGAAGCCATATGTGTCGTGGTCGATAGGTTGTCCAAGTACAACCATTTTATTCCGTTGAAGCGCCCCTATTCAGCCCGTTCGTTAGCTGAAATTTTTACTAAGGAAATTGTGAAGCTCCATGGCATACCGTCATCTATTGTTAGTGATCGGGATCCTATCTTTGTGAGTAATTTTTGGCGGGAGCTATTTAAGTTGCAAGGGACGCACTTGCGCATGAGCACGGCGTACCACCCACAAACGGATGGACAAACCGAGGTAATTAATCGTTGTTTGGAGACGTTCTTGCGTTGTTTCATCGCTGACCAACCCAAGACATGGGTGTTATGGATCCCTTGGGCGGAGTATTGGTATAACACCACCTTCCATGAATCCACCGGGACTACTCCTTTTGAGGTGGTTTATGGGCGACCTCCTCCTACCTTGACACGGTTTCTGCCTGGGGAAACCAAAGTGGAGGCTGTCCAGCAGGACCTTTTGGATAGAGATGAGTGTTTGAGACAATTGAAGCGCCATTTGGTGCGTGCTCGTGACCGAATGAAGACTCAAGCGGATAAGCATAGACAGGAGCGACAGTTTTCTATTGGGGACATGGTTTACCTGAAACTGCGACCGCATGTGCAGCAGTCTGTGGCGGCCAGAATCTGTCCCAAGCTGTCTCCGCGGTTCTATGGCCCTTTTAAGGTGGTTGAACGGGTAGGTGAGGTGGCTTATAAGTTGCTGTTACCGGCTACATCACGAATTCACCCCGTTTTCCATGTGTCATTACTCAAGAAGGCCATCGGGGCAGCTGTTGTTCAGTCCCATTTGCCGGACAGTTTGGATGCTAATGTGGCGACCGCCTGGGAGGCTGTTGCGGTGCTGTCTACCAGACAGGTTTTCCAGGGAACTGATTTAGTGAAGCAGTTTTTGGTTCAGTGGAAGGATAAACCAATGGAAGAAGCTACTTGGGAGGATGAAGCTACTGTGATTAATCAATTTCCTCGCCTCAGCCTTGAGGACAAGGCTGAAATTCAAGGAGCGGGTATTGATAGGGACGTGGCTGGAAATAAGGAAGTGAGTAAGAGTAAGGGTAATTTGGGGAAACCCAAAGTGTGGAGAGTTTATACTAGGAGAGCAAAGAAATGTACTGCTGATGTGGCAGAGAGAGAGTAGGTGTTTGTTAGAGTCATCACCTGAGAGGCTCTTTTAGCTATATAGCTGGGAGCGTGAGAGAGAGAGAGGGATGGAAAGAATAACTTTCTGTTAGGGTCAGAGAATATCTTCTCTGTGTAATGAGCATTGCTCTTGGGTAGTCAGGCTTGCATTACCTGCTACTATTTTCTCTTTTCCATCAATAATATCACTATCTGTTCATCTTATCTTTGCCTTTCTGTTTATTCATTTACTGGTTTGTATCAATATGTATGGTTTGGCTTCATCAATTAACAACAATACTTTTAATACTTTGCAAGGAGGATCTATAATACGTTTGCTCAATTTTCTCTGCATTGGCTACACTTTCTGTCATTAAAGTATACAACAGATACGGTAACTGAATTTGGAGTTTTCCTCCAGCTTTTAAGTTCTGTTTAAGTTATTTGGCCATTTTAGTGTAGTTCTTTCAATTGTTTCATTGGATACAATTATTGTTTCATCTGCAAAATTTGACTGAGAGATTGGAAATTAATAGTGCTGGGTATTTGACACTCTCATGCCTTTATTTTAGAAACATTGTTTTTGCCTTTTGTAATTGTTGTACTATACACAATGTTGTTATGTATTTGGAACCACAAATTATAGTAACTGCCTTTTAAATGTTGTTTCTGCATATGGTATGTGCACTTGCTGGTATTCCTATTGTTTGGGCTTCTGATTTAATCATAGTAACATTTATAATTTTACTGTCTGGGAAAATTTGGTTTGCTTATGTTTAGGATAATTATTTTACTGCTTACTTTCCATGATTGCTTTGGTCATGGTATGTTCAGAGATATCTGAGGGCAGGCTTCGTTGAAATGAGTTAGTGCTAGATTGATGACTTCCTACATTCTGATTTAAAGATCTTCCCCAGGTTTAGCTAATTGTCATATAGAATAATAGGTGTTTGCTTAAGGCAATATCAGATAGAATAGCTTGCAATTCAATCAAGTCTCTTATTGATGGACTAAGGGTTACCAGCACAAGTTGCTTACATGAATAATGTTTATTTATCCTTATTCAGAAAACATATTGATATGTTTGAAAACATGCTCTCTTTTCTCTTGCTTATAGGGTTGTAATAGTGCTTGTGGGATCATTCGGTTTGTCATCTAATTAGAAAATAGAGATATCGAAATTAGGGAAAGACAGTTCTGACGTAGTTGCATCCATGATCCATATTAATAAAATATTCATCCATTATGTTTTTTTTTCATTTTTGAAGCTTCTTTACCACTGCATATCCTTAACCGATGCCCTTGACAATGATGATTGATGGCCGCCTTTGAATATTTTTTGAGAATATGTATATGCTTGAGCTAGGATGCTCTTTACTGCAACATTAAGAAAACTCTAAAGCATATTTAATTTTTTATATTTCTATCCGTTTTAAGTTTTATAGTTCGTGACTCACATTGTCTGTTGCACTCTTTGCTTTGCAGATGAATGAATGGATAAAAAAAGAAATTGATTAGCGTGTTTGGAATTAAATAGTTCAAGCAAGAACTCTACCACAGACAACTGAAGTTGAAGGCATAGACAGGAATGGTTACAAAAAGGCATAGACAGGAGTGGTTAAGAAAGTTATAAAGGTACAAAAAAAAAAGGGGCATGATGTGGTTGAAAGAATTTGCCTTTTCATCATTGAGTTTTCCTCTTTTGTATGTTTTGGCAGCAACAGTAACCCATATAAGTAGCTCGTTCATTATTGAAATAGGCTTCTTTTGAAAGAAACTCAGTGATGCATTTATAGATTGAAGATACATTGTCATATGTGTAATTACCATTCAAAATTATGAATGATACATGACTAATTAGAGACTTGTTCATGTACAAGTTGCGGGTGAATGATCAACTTTTTGATCAATGATCAAAGCTGCAACAATATCCACGAGCTACCTATTTTAGTCGACTAATCAAATAATCATTTTCTTCTTTTTAATATGTAGAAATTTAGATTGATTTAATTGATAATGTTTGATTAAAAGTAAAAATGTATGTTATTGGTTTCAAAATGTTATGTTTTTAAAATAAAAATTACTATCCACTTATAATTTATGCATGGGTACACAAACTGTTTTTGAAAAATTGAGGACATTACAACTAAGGCAGACTTATTAGGAACATGCGAAAAAACCAACGTGATCCATGCGATAGCAAGGATATCCGGCTAGTTTGCTTAATTAGTTGTCTCTTATGGTGGAAAAATTCTAATGTACTGTAAGAATAATACTCTAGGTAGTATTCAGAACTGAATGATTTTTTAAAATTCAACTGACTATATGACGATGCAATATCTAGCGTTGTATTTTAATTTAATGGAGTAGTGCATAATCAAAAGTATGCAAGAAACTCTCAATATGGAGGGAGGTGATTCACTGTGCATGCTGATTTTTTTTAATTTTAGGCAAATGTTAGTTGTTAGTAAGTTATGTTAGTAGCCAAGATTTGAACCCTGGACCTCCTTTTTCCAACTCCTTCAAATGTCACAGCTCAACCACTTGAGCTACACCTTGGAGACTCGTGCATGCTGATTGATTGGTCCTGTATCCTTGTTGAAAATGTTCAACAGATGATTGATAGTCTCTTTTCTTTGTCTTTTGAAAATAAAATCAAATATGAAAATTAAAGAAAATCTTTTTTTTTTTGATTGAGAATATTAAAGAAAATAAATCTTTTTGGGCCTAGCTGGTTAACCGGGTTTCATTTACATTCCAAAGCTCTTTTGTTTCTTTGACCTATCCCCGTGAAAGCTGGTGCTGGCAGAGTGGCAGTGGCAGTAGTTGAAGTGTCTTGCTTGCTACGTTCCTCCTTGTTCAGTTAAGTTGGTTGCCAAGAAATAAGCCACATGCCAAAAAAAAAAGTTTTTTTTAGCAACGGTTACTTCTTCATGTATAAATAATAGTTTGATAAGTTATTTTACTCAACAAAGGGTCTGTTTATCCTTGATTTAAACAATCCGTTACTAAAATAGTTATGGATTTGTTCATTTTAGAATCACCCTTCAACAAAAGCTTCTCTTTGCTTGGCAGTTTCGTAAAGGAGTATGATGGACTGATCATACAATCATAATTTCTTTATGCGAAGAGAGTAGTACTCAATAAAGAAAGCTGCCCTGTTTCCTTCCAATAACATTTCCTTTAGAAGGTACAATCATCTATGCGTGGATTGGTTGAGTTGCACAATTTTATGGATTTATATGAAAATAGTGTTTTTAGTACTACGACAAAAAAATGTTGAGTTGCTGACTTTTCATAATTTGAGAATGATTTCATACTAAAATCTCACATGATTTTGGCATGAGATAATTTTGTATCTCACTTTTTATTTATAAGCATTTATGAATCAGCAATGCTATATGGCCCGAAAGGTTTTATGCAGGATTTGCATGAATACACACGTGGCGGTCTTTTAAAAGAAGAAAGAAATGGTTGACTCCGTATTTGACGGAAATCATGGATGGAATGGCCGATAAAACACTTGTTTATGGAAAATGCTACTTATCGCGAATGTGCTCGTGATATTTCCCGAATGGTTATCAATGACTATCTGAATCTGGCACTTTTACTCAAATTTTAAATTTAAAAAAAAAAAAAAAGAACCATCTTCTTCGCAACCATTTTTCCTCTCTCACACTTTCTTTAATCACAATATTCTTTCTCACCATTGCTGTTCCTCTTCAAACTTTGAAACGTGTGGAGGTTGAGATTTTGCATCAATGACATGGGACATGAACTTGTTCTCTATATTATTCCCTTTTCCTCCCGGTTCAAAATTTGGCCATTGATTCTGTGTTGATTGGGAACTGGTTCTTGAAACTCAGCATATTTTGATTGGTTTGATATATAATTAAGAGCATGATGCAGACGAAAGGGAAAAAATAGACAAAAATATGCTACTCTAGTTCTTCTCACTCCCACTGTTTTTCCTTTCTTTCATTTTTTTTTGCACAAAAATGGTACTTTGCAGATTTTTACCATAAGTGCAGGAGATTGATTTTGTGTTTTTAAAATTAATTAAAAATAAAAAAATTGGATCAATCCTAATTGTTTTACCGGAGCTGTTTTCCACCAATTTTGTGACGTTCGTGAGTGACTTTTATCGCTATATATAGCAGTGCTCTCTGTTTATCTTCGTGTGTAACTTTCTCGTGCGATTAAGTAATTTTCTTTATAAAATATTTATTGTCTATAAAGAAAAAAAAATAAACATAAAATGTTCACATAATTACGGTCATATTTATAAAATTTTAATATTGAGAGATCTATTCCCCCATAATTTTCGGTGGTAATTTTTAGTTGTAATTGTCTTCTCTACTATTTCTCTCTTTCTATTTCTTTGGACATCCAAACAAAACAAAGTGTTAAAGATGCTGATGACTGAATGATATGCAGAGGCCATGTGTATCACATTCGGAATGAACAAAATGAAGGTATATCTGGTGGTCCACTAGGTGTAATGCGGTGGGCCCTAATGTTTTATGACAAATGGCTTCAAGGTCGTGGCTTGCCATTGGTTAAGTGGGTGGTCCATGCCCTTAGGTTTTCCTTACTAGGTGCACCACTTCCAGCCTGGTAGGCTGATACTTAAAAGAAAGCAAACATATAATTATTTTTTAGGTTCAATTCTGTTCAAATGTATTAAGCTATGTGACTTGCTCTGTCTGATCTTATGGATTAGACCAACGGAATGCAGAAGCATTATGTAGTAAAGTGACGCGGGATTTTGAGAGCAGAGGTTTGAACCCGCAATATTCCACTTTTCCCTTCTCATCCTCCATCCCCAACCATCTGTATTAATGATAAAAAAAGAAGAAGAAGAGGAGTGCTATATAACACGAGAAGTGTTCACGAATTTCAATATTAAGGTTATACGCGCAGGTTATACGCGCAGGTTAAGGACATTTTTCAAAAAGATATAAAATAAATAAAAATATCCAATATCACTGATCCTCCAAAGTACTCAAATTGGCCTCGACAAAAATTACTGAAACCAATTTAGTCTTTAAGAAATGACAAATATCAATTTGGTCATTAAGAATCTCAAATGTAGGTCTTTTTAAGATAATTTTTAGGGACATTTTAGTCTATATCAATGGCTAATTTGACTCACATTTGATATTTTTAACGATCAAATTGATATTTTTCATTTCTTAGGGACTAAATTGATATCCATTATTTTTGTTAGAGACCAATTTGGGTACTTTTTTTTATAAAAAAAAAATACTAAAAACCCAAATTCGTCCTAACAAAAATCACGGAGACGAATTTAATCTCTGAAAAATAAAAAATACCAATTTAGTCCTTAAGAAAAATCTTAAATGTGGGTCAAATTAGTCCCTAATAGAGACTAAAATGTTCCAAAACATTATTTTAAAAATAACTATATAATTTGACCCACATTTATATTTTTAAATACTAAATTGATAATCTTTTTATTTTTCAGAGACTAAATTGATCTTTATAATTTTGTTAGACTAATTTAGATATTTACTTAAAAAATTTAAAAAATTAAAGAAGTTAAAAAAAGAGAAATAAAAAACCGCGCATTATTCTAAACTAGGCTGACACACCATTCTTGTGATTTCTCATTAAATCATACTCGTGACATTTAGCATTATTGAAAAAAGAATGCAGAAGCAGGATGTGACATTTCTCTGTCATTGGGGCAAACAGTTATAACAAGAAAAATTAATTAAGATTGACAAGCCAGATAAACATTCAATCAAAACAAGTGCCAAGAAGATAAAGTGGCGTATATTATTCCTTTTTCTCAAATCCCAAGGATTAATATGCACCACAAAAGCGAGTACTTCCATGCAGAGGAAGCTCTAGTACTCTACCTCAAAGTAGGTAGACATCATGCACAAGCACGACCTTCCTCTGTTCTTCAACAATTGGGTTTCGTAGCTATGAAGAACAAATGAATCATGCAAGCCACCTCAACTTGTGGGCCTATTCAGGAGTTTGTGAAGTCAAGGAGCGGGCCATCCTTTCGATGGACATGCCTCCCAATTCACCTACATAAGTTATCTTGCTTGCCTATTTCACTGGATTTTATGGTATGTTTGGTATGTAAGAAAATGAGAGGAAAGAAAGTGAGAGGAAAGAAAATTTATTGGTTAAAGTGTAAAATTGATGATGTGTTATATTATTATTGGTCTGTCACATTTATCAATGCATCTTTTTCACACTTTACTAAAAATTTTCTTTCCCCTCTATTTTCTCTCCACCCTCCCAAACATAGGCTTAGTGTTTGTAAATTGTAATCAAACATTTATCCTCCTTCACTATAAGCTAGACTCTAGAGCAATGCATTTGGGAATATATATAGAACATGGTGACACACAACTGAATGTGCGACTAAAATATAGTAAAAATCTGAGTCATTGCATATGTCATAACTTACTATCATTGTCTCAATATCAACTGAATGGTTTGTACCAACAAAAAAAAAGTATATCTATCAACTGAATGGTTGGACATGATTGCGGGGTTAACTCTATTGGCTTTGTTTTTTTAGACAAATGCATATGGGAAAGAAAACTCTATCCCTCGGGGCATGAAGTCTCGAAGTTGAAAGAAGAAACCGAGGGATAATAATATAAATTTAATAAAAAACATACAGATGAAGATCAAGTTGGCAAGAGAAATGAACGGTGCATGATTGGCAGGTCGTACATACACTGGTTAATTTATGACCATAAATATTGCTTTTCATTGTTTAGATGTGATAAGAAAAGTATATAGAGTAATGTAAATAAATCCATTTTATTTGAAAGGAGAGAAAATAGAGGAAAACAATAGTTGAAAAAAAAAATTTCTTTATACAATATTTTTTCTGCCATAATAAAGGAGAAGAATCAAATAAATTTCCCACTAAATAAATAAGAAAAACAAATATATGAATTAATAAAATTAGAATTGTAAAATTAACTCATCAGAATTTATATATTTTTTCAATTATGTGTCAATTTGGTCCTTTTTTATTTGGATTTCAACAATTAAATTAAAATAATATATTTTTATTATTTTCTATTATCTGCATGTTTTCTCTTCATATTTTCTTCTGGCAACAAACAAAAAGTTAGTTAGTTTTTTTTTTTTTTTTTTTTTACTTTGCTTTCACGCAAAGGCTAATTTCAGAAACACAAAAGGGTGGTGGGTGTGATCCGAGACGGGACCATGGTTATACTTTATTATGTTTCGACCATTCAACAAAAATAAACGCATTAGGTTTCTTTAAATTTGAATTCCTTTACAATGTTCATATTCAATTTAGAAATTGTTTAGATTGTTTCCTGTGTGTAACTGCGTGCTTCCATTACAACAATAAATCTGGAACCTATTATCTCAATGTAGAGTTCGGCTACCCACTAATTGAGTCTAGGTTTAGGTTATATATACAAACATACCACGTCTTTAAATGAGAGGTATCACTTAATATTGGGTTAAGTTCACCTGGGATTGCTTTATCACAAAAGACTTTTTTTAACTTTTAAGTTTTAAAGGTGTACTCTGTCAAAAAAAAGTTTTAAAGGTGTATACATTTGCAAGAAAAGAAAAGAAAAAATGATAAATGATATGATAATTAATATAAAAAGAAAGATAAATAAAAGTGTAGAATGAGTATAAAAATTACTCATTCCTTCTCATATTAAGTGTCTTACTTGTAGGGGTGGCAAAGTGGGCCTGGCCCGTTGGGCCGGCCCGCCAACCCGCCAAAATGGGGCGGGTTGGGTTGGGGTATTGAACCCGCCAACCCACATAACCCGCCCCGCTTGGACCATCAACCCACCGGGCCAGAGGCGGGGCGGGCGGGCAACCTTGGCCGTTTTTATTTATCTATTACAATTTACAAGAAGTTCCACACGCCCATATAACTCCTGATCTGGAAAAAAAAAAGGCCCATAATCTCATCAAACAAACAAAAACCGTCCTACTCCCACTAACTAAGCCCGAGAAAATAGAGTAGATATGCTATACAAATAAAAACTAGCACAACAAATTAAATCACTGTAAAAAAATGGTACAAAAATTATTAGACTGGAGGATTATATGTTGAGTATTGGGCTTGCAATCAAAAGGAAAAAAAAAAACGATTTTTTTACATATTGAATTTTTTTTATACCCAGCAACAAAAAGGCCAAAATGTAATTTTTTTTTAATGGTGGGTGGTAGATCTGCCATTGGCCCGCCAAACCCGCCATTAAGCAGGTGGGCCAAAAAGTTGAGCCACCATGGCGGTAACCACCCCGCTTTTTGGCGGGCTAAAGTGGGTTGGGGCGGGTTGGCCCGCTTTGCCTTCCCTACTTACTTGAAATAGCTGTATTTATCAAATTATTTGTCACTTTATAATATCGAGAAATTATTAATTATTTTTTTTCAACAATATCCTTATTTATTGAGAAATGATAGATAGACAACACATTTTCGACAACCAACAGCGACACCGTATGACATTGTGACTTGCGAGTGACTTCCGTAATGTGTCAACAGGATGAGAAAAGAATAAAAAAAAAGCAAAAATGGAATGTTTATAAGGTGTAAGACAACTTTGTGTTGTTTATATATCATTTCTCTATTTATTTGTATCTCAATAAACATTTTAGTCAACATAAATTATTTTATTTTGTAAATGATTGTAATTAATAATTTTCTTAAAAAATGTGTATTATCTTAAACAACACTTAATATGAGACGAAGAGAGTAGTTGAAAAAAAAAATATGTTTCTCCGATTTGTGTTACAACTTCTGGTCTCATCTTTGTCACGAGACATCAAATTTGGACTACCAAGAAATAAATGTCAGTATTCTGTATTCAAGAACTGTAGATGGTTTTGACACCCACAATAATTTCAAATGATAATTTATTACAACATTTAACATTTTATTTTTCTGACGAATACATTTAACATTTTATAAAATTATAAACACAATTTATGGCAACAATCAAATATATATCTCATTATTTTATATGGGTGATATATAATTGCAAGAATATGGCAAGTAATTAAAATAGAAAAAAAAATCTATATATCCTCTTAAATGTTTGAAGATTAAGTGTTAAATGATTTTTACCTTTTATTCTTTAAGACATTAAATATTTTTATTTAATGATATGTTTTAATTAAATTAGAAAATAATATTAGAAATATTTTTTTTGGGTATTTTTTTGGTTACAGAAAATTTAGAGTGAGTAGATGACGCCCCAGTCTAAGGCAGGGACGACCCCTGAGCTCTTTAAGTATTTACAAAGGTAATACATTTACCTCACCCCAAAGGGACTAGTAGAGACTCGAACAAAATAAATTTTGGGTATACACATATTAGAAAGATTTATTAGAACGATATACAACTTATTAAAAAAATTATATGATATTCATTATATAGCTTAATAATCCTCTTAATGAATTAAAGAAAAAAATATTAAATGATATTGGGTTCTTAATATATTAAATATTTCAAACTTATTTAATATTTTTAATCTATGTATACTAAACAAGTTTTAGACAAATATTTAATAATATTTCACTGTTTGATAAGTGGTTGTGTAGGTGTTTTAAGAAATAATATTACGGCGTAGTAAGAGAAGGAAATATGATTAGGTATTTGTATAAAACTTTTTTACATCGTCAATACATACTCTATTTTAATTTTTAAATGACTAGAAGAAGTATGGAAAAAAAAAGGTTGAACATGGACTATGTGTAGTAAAAAATTCCAACGGCGGAAGGTTCATATCCTGATTTCACCAAAATGGGTTCAAAGAACAAACTCGAAATATAAACATTGTCGATCTTTGTCCGACGGTCGAGATGTAGGGAATGCAATGACTAAAACAATTCTTTACTGCATCAAACGCATTTCCAAAAAACTCCTTAAAATTAAGTTTACAAATAAGTGAGAATGCATTTATTTTAATTTTTTAATGAGTTAAATTTATAAACATTTAAAACTGAATTAATGTTAAATAAATATTTAGTTGCTAGTGAATCTCTTTCAAAGAAAGAATTTTCTCAATATATAATAAAAAAGATTTTTCTCATTCTAACTTACCAGCGTATCAAGATTTTGCCTTAACACTTTAACGTTAAAACTTGGGTCCTTGTCATAATGGGGTATTTAATATGGCAATTAATTAAAGTGTGCAATGGCAAACTGTACCAGCAATAATCACTTGTAATTTTTGTTAACAACTTCCTTCAATTATAAAATTCATTGCATAAATAAGCATAACCAAATTTAAAGTCAATTAAAGAAAGCATTTACTTTTGTAATAGCCTTTGAACCTACAATTGCCTTTTATAGTATATTTTGAATGGGAGATCTGCTATCCCATTTGGCATTGAATTTCAAGTGAGGTCAACTACACTGCCATCTCAGTTATTCACACTTCAGCTCAAGATTGTAAACCGGGTTAAACACTTCTGTTTCAATTTTTATTTTGATAAATATATACTAAAAATGTAAAAAATGTATACTTAGGACTAATTATATTATTCCATTTTTGTCATATTACCATAATATTAATTCCTAAAACATTTTATATTGTCCTAAAATGGTAAAATATAATTAGGCATACCTGTAAAATTTGTTTACTGTGCGTTATTAATCTTTTAAATATTTTTTTTGGGGTTATGGCCATTGGCCAAAAGGTTTCCATTAGAATAGAACATAAGGCATAATGTTCCTAGTAAAATTTAGCCCTCTGGCGAGCGAATATTAGTCTCAAAGGTCTAATGCGATTAATCAGTAAACGGTCTTCTGTTTGGTCGGTTCTTTCCTTTTAAGCCTTTCTTCCAACAACTGCCCTTCCCTAGGGTTACTCCCCCTAGCGGCTATCCCCTCTGGATGTCATTAAGTCTGACCCCTTTAACTGTTGTTGAGAATAGATAACTGATCTATCTCGAAAAGGTAACCTCTTAAGAAGAAGCTAATAAGCTGAGTATTGTTCTTGCAACCAAGTTGATGGGGCTAATACCTACTCAACATTTATACTATTTGGGTCTTGGTTTATACGCCAATGTATTACTTAAGATATAACGGTCCACAACCGCTCAAACATGAGGCATGTAAAGGCGAAATGCTTGAGAGAAGCCAACTCGGCCAAATAGACCGAGGTAACAATGAGGTGAGGACACATGGTCCGCATAATATAGGACAAAATGGTAAATAAGATGAAGCACCAATGGCAATCTCCACGAGCCCCTTGTTTATTTATTTATTTATATATAGACCTAAGTCCTACCCCTTCAAATTCGTGTCAACCTTACACACTTCACAGAAGGGGGAAAAGAAAAAAAAAGTAAGACCAGCTTGGTTCTCTTCCACAGCAGATAACAATGGCGATGGCTTTCAAAATGGTACTGCATCTATAACCTTTTTTCATTCCTCTATTACATTTGAGATTGTATATCTGTGTGGTTTGCTTGTTCTAATATATATGCTTAATGATTAATTTGAGATTGTCAATTTTATGTTATGGTGATAAATTGGTTTTGGATTAACACATAATTGTTAATTAACAGGCGACTACTGGGATGTGGGTGACCGAGGAGTGTAAGAACTCTTTCATGGAGATGAAGTGGAAGAAGGTTCACAGATACATAGTGTTCAAGATCGACGAAAGGTCCAGGCTCGTCACCGTTGATAAGGTGGGTGGTCCCGGCGAGAGCTACGCCGATCTCGCCGCCTCCTTGCCTAACGATGATTGCAGATATGCCGTCTTCGACTTCGATTTTGTCACCGTTGATAACTGCCGCAAGAGCAAGATCTTCTTCATTGCATGGTATAATTGTAATTAATTACTCATTATACCAAGATGATTGACTAATTAAAAGTTTCAAGTTTAGTTGTAATTTTAAGATGAATAATAATGTGAGGGATTTTTTTTTTCTTTTTTTCTTTTTTTCCCATTGAAATGAAATGAAATTTTCAGGTCTCCAACAGCATCAAGGATTAGAGCAAAGATGCTGTACGCAACATCGAAGGATGGGCTGAGAAGGGCTTTGGATGGAATAAGCTATGAACTACAGGCTACCGATCCAACCGAGATGGGATTCGATGTAATTAAAGACAGAGCCAAATAGATGCTCCTTTTTAAGTCTGAATTATCAGACTCTTTAATTATGTGCCAAGCAAGCTAATCAATAATTCCGCCAATCTTACTCTTATAATAAGAATTATTACAATCAATTAACCCCAATCCAATGACTCTATGACATGTGCTCTTCTTTGTTTTTCTTTTTTAATGGTGGTAGTTTAATTGTGTCGGTTTTTGGCACCATTGTCATGTAAGTGGGGCATCTAATCTTCAATCTTTACTAAGGGCAACAACAAACCTTTGGACTTTGGTTGTATTACTCTTTAGTCATGATAATTGAGTTATATATGTAATATTTATGGCTGTCGGATGTATTGGTAAGTTGAGGGCAACAAACCTTTGGTTGTTTTACTCTTTAGTCTTTAATCATGAAAATTGTTGAAAGGAATGGATTAGCTCAACTTTTCAGATGGAAAGTTGATGCGTTACCTTATATTTAATTAATTAATGCTTTTGTTTTCTATATCCTTATCGATTGTGGTATGCTAATTTGGGCTGTCTACTCTAGTGTTTAGTCCAGTCACAAAACGCAGGCGCTGCTAACAACGGCTGACTCATGGATTTGTACAAAAAACCACAAATAGAAAAACCAGAAACAATGTACCAAAAAAGAAAAAAGAAAAAAGAAAAACCAGAAACACTGATAATTTACTGGCATCCTAAGCATTGGAGGACCTTTTACAAGTCAAAAGTATTTTATAATTTTATATATTATTTTACTCTAGTCTTCTTATACTTTTTTTCGGGTAAAGCTGAAGAGTAAATAGTAAATACATATATAACTTTAAAAGTAAATATAATGATTTAAAATAATTAATAATAAAAGGACTATTTGTAATATATATTACTTTAAAGCTAGCCTATCTATTATTTCGTGGCATTTTCTTCTGACTTTTTCTTTTGGTCCTTTCCTTAAAATCAGACAGCCAACAGAGAGAGAAGATGTATTGCCGTGCAGTGTTTTGTATGATTTCAGGAGTTGGTTAACATTTGGGTTGGGACGTTGGGTGCGTGTTGAGAAATTTCTTGACAACGTATTTGGGAGCTTTTCTATGCGTTTATTCATTCTAAATTTCTCGGTTGCTTCATACACTTACACTTCTTCAGTCAAAAAAAAAAAAAATACACTTACACTAGAAAGGTTAAAAATAAGTTACGCGGCACAAAATTTATCAAAAAAAAAAAAAAAAAAAAGAGAGATACGCGGCGCAATGGTCCCTCAAGCTTACAACTTACTTTTGTTTTAAACTTATTTTAACATTTCGACCAAAAAAAAAAAATATTTTAACATAACTTATTGATAAATTGATTATATTATCCATATAATTACTTAATTATAAATTAATATATTTTTATTTATATAAATAATTTTACTAAATATTACTTTAGAAATTAAAAGTATAATTTCCTTGACATATTTGATGACATTCATATAGTGTATTCACTTAAATAAACTTTTGAGTTAGAAAAAAAAATTATGCAATATGTTAGGCAATTGGGTGACGGTTTTGTAAAATAAATCTAAGACAGCACTTAACCTACCTCATTTTATTTCCAGCCAATTTGAAAAAGACTGAAATATATTTATGTTAAATGTTCCAATAGTTGATATTATCATTTTTAATACAGCATTAAAAAACAAATTAGGATATATACATAACATAAGATACAAAAAATTCAATATAAAAACCCAAATTCAAACCACTCAAAGCAATATAGAGGCCTAAACCCCAAACCAGTTATATATCGAAATCCAAATTTGCTCCAGTAATTCAAATGGAATCAGAATTTTAAGATCAAAATCCCAACAAAATTCCTCAAAAAATATTCCTTGTTGGGTTTCACTTGAAACCCTTTTCCCCAAACAAAACCCAGCAATTTTATGAGTTCATTCTTATAGACTCAGACTCAATTTCTATCAAGTATTGTAGGGACCCAAAAGATCCCTCAACCATCATTTAACAATCCAAATATTACGAGTTTTGTCACCAAGAGAATTTGGCATAAATCCCAACAACCTCAAAAATTTCTCACACAACTTTGACTCAATTGGTTTCAACTATTGGGATTATGTCCAAGCATGGACTGATATTTCCTTGGCATAGAATAAAATGAACAGATACTCAATATATTTTAAGCACGAAGTTAATTACTCTTTTCCCCACTGGTTTTCCCAAAGGTGGGATTACTTTAGACCAATCACACAAATCCTTCCCCCAGAAGTTAATGAAGGATACCAAATATTTTGTTGGCATGGGTATTCTCATGGCAATATAAGTATGAAAAACACGGTAATCCAAACTTAATGTCAGTCCTCAAGAGACAAGCATATGTCAAGTGTGGGCATAATTTGATGCATCTAAAGCCACATCGGAAAATATAAGATTGTGCTTCAAATATAATCCCAAGCATTTGCAAATAGCGGACCCCGACACTTGCTGATTTGTCAGTCAAAAGTCTCAAAATACAGTATCATCATTGGAGGAAAATTTTATAGAAAATATACAAAATATCCTCCTCCACCATAAGAAGGAAGAACATGGCCAATCTGATAAAATGAAGAAAAAGATAGAGCATGATCTCCCTTCAACATCGTCGTTAATTATATGCAGGAACGTCATCTACCTTCTACTAGAACGAAGATGACTGTTTTGGAATTTGTACACCTGTCAATCTGTCAAAAGACTAGAGTCTAGTCACTAGTTTTTTGTAATAATGTAAAATTTTATTAAAGTCTTTAAATTGTTTATTTTTATCTTTATTAAAGTCATTGTATTCTGCAATCAGGTAAGCTTTCACTAAAGTCTTGCAAGCATAAAGACTTTTAGTAAAGTTTTTTTTTTTAACCTTTATTATTAAAATAGTTTAGGTAACTTGACCATGAACCGTAGAAATAGTGTTTTTAGTTGTCTATTTGAGGAATGTTTATCCTTGTTTGAAGGCATCTTTGGAAGTTAGAGTTTTAAGAGCTTATGTACGAGTATTCTCTGCCTTAATTTGGCTTTCTTTGTAAATTTTTAAATCTTGTTTCAATCATCTATTTCTCTTTCACGTCGATCTCGTTGGCTTTGCTGCACTTCGATCTTATTTTCTTTTTAAATTTTTATTTAGTTGCATATTTATTTTATGCATTTAATATATGTGAACAGCCTATCTGCTACCCACTTCCTTCATTTTTCCATGTTCATAGTTCGACACACACACAACATCTTGTATCCCATATGAATGTGAATATGTTAATGTAATAAACGTCTCAGAGAAATAATCCGATCCATCTATAAATATGTGGTCATGTTGTAAATAATTGGCCGCAACACGGCACGATTCAACTTCCCACTTTTGAAATATCACATGAAATACATCAGGTTAAAGGTTGATCCCAGGTCTTATCCATCTCTTAAATGGAACTTTGTACCTCGATGGATTAATCATTCTTGACCAAAAGTACCCTTGGTTTCCCAAAAAAAAAAAAACGTCTCAAGAAATTATGTATACACATAAGCCTATGAATGTTCTGTATATATATAAAAGATCTCTCACTTTTTACACGCAAAGAATGAATGTTCAACCCTGGCTTCGATCCAAACACACATGTATAAGGTTCTGTTAGTAACTTCCAAAAACCAGCAATCTGGAAACAAATGTTACGCAGGTAAGATACGTATTCATCGTTGGTTAAGACTAAAGAGTGACAGAACAAAATTACGTACATGGTTTGGCTTGTTCCAAATTGGGCACTTCTGGTTGGTAGATCGAGTTTTACAGTTCGTCTGTTGGCAGGGCGTTTCTTAACTTTTTCTGTTCGTGTCGTTTTCGTGTTGCTGTGGACGCATCAATCAACTTGACCATTGAAGCTTATCATCAACACAACACAGCCCCACCTCAACCACTCTATTTTATTTGCTAACTATTCTTCCTCAATAATGGTATTGTCACAACTCACATGCCCTTTTAATCATTAATTGTTCAGCAATATAATTAAATGATTACTTCTAATCTAATTGATCAGTAGGTTAAATTTCTCAAATAAAAAATAAAGTTATAAAATTATCAATTGTTTCTACTCTGTATGTATGTACAAGCTAGAACCAGAGAGAATTGGCGATGTATCTTTTATTAGTAGTTTCTGGGTTCTGCAGTTGGTTTGGTTATTCAGATAAATTGTTCTTGCGGTCATAATGTGCTTGCTAACTGGTTGATGATTTGTTCTCAAACTTCCTGCATGATGTTTTGCCACAACTAAAAATTGAAAGTCCAATTGGCTTAATCAATGGCCACTGTCACGGACATTTATTTCCTATTGCATAGGGATGGCGATTCAGCGCATGCGTGGGGATAAAGTGAGGCTGAATAGGCGCATGAGTGAATTTCAGCGTGGGGACGGGGACGGGGTAAAAATCTCCATGATCGGTCAGGGGCAGGGGCGGGGATCATCTGCGCCGCATGGTCCCCCGAAGATATTACTTAATTAACCCTATAAATATATTTACATACATATAAAGCATTGGCCTTTTGGTCATTTTACCTCCTTTTTATAAAAAGTCCCTGGCCAAAAGTGACTCACTAACCTCAAACCTCAAACCTGGAAGGCTGGAAACCTAAATTAGAAAGCCAATCGGCCATCTCCTCCCTCCTGGGAGTGCTGCCGCTGCTGCGCGACTTCTCCTCCCTTTATCCGCCGCCGCCGCGTCTTCTCCTCCCGGTTTCCGTCGCCGCTGCTGCTGATGCTTCGTCTCCTCCTCACTGTTGCGTCTTCTCGCCGCTGCTGCTGATGCTTCGTCTCCTCTGTTCTTGCGATTCTGGTTATTCCTGTGCGCCTCCTCCTTGCTGATGCTTCTTCCTGTGCGCCTCGACATTAGGTTCGATTCTTGTACCTTCTTCCTCAACAATCGGCGATTCTGGTTGTTGTTGTTCTGGTTGTTGTTGTTCTCTGTCAGATTTTTGTGCCTCCACATGGTTGTTGTTGTTCTCGCGATTCTGGTTGTTGTTGTTGTTCTCGCCTCCTGTTGCTTTCTCTGCGATTCTGGTTGTTGTTGTTGTTGTTGTTGTTGTTGTTGTTGTTGTTCTGGTTGTTGTTGTTCTCGCCTCTTGTTGCTTTGTTCTGCGATTCTGGTTGTTGTTGTGGTTGTTGTTGTTGTTGTTGTTGTTGTTGTTGTTGTTGTTGTTGTTGTTGTTGTTGTTGTTCTGGTTGTTGTTGTTCTCGCCTCTTGTTGCTTTGTTCTGCGATTCTGGTTGTTGTTGTGGTTGTTGTTGTTGTTGTTGTTGTTGTTGTTGTTGTTGTTCTGGTTGTTGTTGTTCTCGCCTCTTGTTGCTTTGTTCTGCGATTCTGGTTGTTGTTGTGGTTTTTTTGATGTCAAAGTTCATGCAGGGAGCTTGTTTCATTTTTGTTGTGGCTTTCTCTGCAATTATAGGCCATTTTTCTGTCAGCATTTTTTCTTCAAACTTACAAGCTTGTTTCAATTTTATTTGCATCTAGGAGCTTGTCTAAAAATGGTTGAAGGTATTGCATCTAATAGTCCCGTGGAAAACACTGAAGTTCCAGCCACGCCTCAATTAAATTCCATGGGAGTGACACAAGAAGTTGATGCACCTCCAAATGAAATAAATATGGAAAACCAAGATCAACAAGAGGAACGAAGTCCTAACAAAAGAGGGTTAACTTCAGAGGCTTGGAAGCATTTTAAAAGACAAAAGATAGATGACAAATGGAAGGCAATATGCAAGTACTGTGACAAGAAACTTGGTGGTGATACTAAACAAGGTACTAAGCATTTACATGACCACATTAGGACATGTAAACTTCGCACTGTGAGGGGTCCGCGGCAATCTGTGATAAAGGTTATGGAACAATCAGTGGGTTCCTCGGGAAATAGACCAGAATCACTTGTAGTTGGCAACTATACTTTTAATCAAGAAGTTGGTAGGAGGGAACTTGCGAGGATGATTGTATTGCATGAATATCCCCTCATGATGGTTGACCATATTGGTTTTAGAAGGTACAGCCATGCTCTTCAACCTTTGTTCAAGATAGTTACTCGCAATACAGTCAAGAGTGATATAATGAAGTTATATCAAAGTGAGAGGTTAAAGCAAATGAAGTTACTTGCAAAGAATAGTAGTCGTATTGCGATAACTACTGATATGTGGACTTCTAGCAATCAGAATAAAGGATACATGTCTGTTACAGCTCATTACATTGATGATAATTGGACTTTGCAAAATCAGATCATTAGGTAAGTACAACTTAACTGCTTTATTGTGAATATGTGATATGTAAATGTTGTGATTGATGCTTATATGTGATATTTATTATTTGTTTTAGGTTCATTTATGTGCCTACACCACATACTGCTGAGGTTATTTGTGATGTTTTGGTAGAGTGTTTGTTGGATTGGAATATTGATAGAAAGTTGTCAACATTAACTGTTGATAATTGTAATACTAATGATGCGGTGGTTGGTCTTTTGTTTTTGGGTTGCAACACCGAAGAGGGAGGAGAAATTTAGAGATACTTGTAATCAATTGAACATGACTTATGGAAAGAAGCTTGCACCTGATTGTAGAACTAGATGGAACTCTACCTATTTAATGCTTGCTTCCGCATTACCTTACAAGGATGTTTTTAAACGTTTAGGGTTACGTGATTCTCTATATAAATGTTTGCCAAGTGAAGCAGATTGGAAAATGGCAAGTGAAATTTGTGATAAGTTGAAAATATTTTTTCAAGTCACTGAGTTGTTCTCGGGTACTAAGTATCCAACATCAAATATTTATTTTCCAAAAGTTTGTGAAATAAGATTGGCTTTAAGAAGTTGGCAAACTTCCTGTAGTGATACCATCAAAAAAATGGCTTCAGATATGATAGATAAGTTTGACAAGTACTGGGGTGTGATAAATGGAGTGATGGCAGTAGGGGCTGTTTTGGATCCCAGATACAAAATGACATTGTTGAATTATTTCTTCCCTCTTATGTATGGAGATAATGCTCCCGAGGAATTGGAAAGAGTGAAGACACTATGTCAAGATTTGGTTGATGAATATCAGACAAAGGATAAGAGTGTTATTCCTGTTGGTAGTGATTCTAGTTCTTCAACATTGACAAATGTTTCTTATGCTCAAACTTGGGAGTGTGGTTATGTCCAATATGTGAAAGAAAATGTTTCAACTCTTACTGTGAAGTCAGAATTTAATTACTACTTAGAAGAGCCTGTCTTGCTTGATGAATCAAATGTACAAAATTTTGACATATTGGGTTGGTGGAAACAAAATGGATTGAAATACCCAACTTTGCAAAAAATTGCAAGAGACTTTTTGGCTATCCCTATCTCTACAGTTGCTTCAGAGTCAGCCTTTAGTACCAGTGGTCGTGTTTTAAGTTCACATCGTAGTAGGTTGAATGAAGACACTGTGGAGGCTTTGATGTGTACCCAAGATTGGATGCGCAGTGAAATGCAAGGTAATATATTTATTTTGATTTCACCTCTTTATTTTTTTCATATATGACTTCTTTAAAAGACAATTTGGTTCTTTATTTGTTAGGTGGTTCTTCATCAAGTATAATGCATCTACTTGAATCCATTGGTGAGGATATGGATGAAGATAGTGAGGTGATGGATATACTATTTGATTACTTAATAATTTCTTTATAATATTTTTATGAAGAGATGATGATTATATGTTAATTTTGTAGGTAGCGGAAAGCGTGACAGAGACATTTTGAAGCGGGATATAGACATTTGGATATTATGTTTATTGGATTTTGATATTGTAATTTTGATATTGCAAAAAATTGCAAGAGACTCCTCATTAGATTAGGGAAACTATGGAAGATTAGGGATCAAAAGATGGTGTTTATTATCAGCAACATCTAAACTTCTATTCAAGTGAGGATCAATAGAATCTTCATTTATGGAAGAATTTTGATATTGTAATTTTGAAACTTTTCATGTTTATATGTTTGATAACTTTAAATTTAAGGCTTTTTTGACTTTTATATTTTTGTTTTTCAATTTTATTAAGTTTCAGGGTTTTTTTTGTTTTTTTTTTAATTTTCGGGGTCCCCGTGGGGACCTGCGGGGATCCGTGGGGACGGGGATGGGGGAGGAAAAATCCCCATGGCGGGGATCGGGGACGGGGACGGGGGAAATTCTGGGGGGCGGGGCGGGGAGCGGGGGAGCACTCCCCGGTACCGCCCCGCCCCGTTGCCATCCCTACTCTTGCAATTCACGAATGGGGAAAACATCATTATTAATTATTGCAATCCTTTACTACTCCTATCTCACACTAGATTAAACTTTAGACCATCTCAATTACCAACAACTAATGCTCTCTAGTCAACGTATATTCCTTCCACAAACTTATGTGGCAGTGTTTCATACTATGTTGATGCTAAATAATTAGAAATATAGCTACATATTTTAGCTTTCAAAAACAAATTTCCACATCTACAATCTTTATGGATTTTTTTTTTATGGATTTTGTTAAATATTAAAATGTAGCATTGATAATTGTATCAAATAAAGGTAGCATTGATAAAGGATTCTTTAGTTGTATTTATCTTTTGTAGTTTTGTATATATATATATATATATATATAGAGACACCAGAACGTGACTCGTGCGATGCACGGGTTTTTATCTTTTTTAGAGATGTGGTTGAAGATATTAATATAATTTTAAAGGAATTTAAAAAGATATTTTACGACCGGAAGTTTTTTTTTTTTTACGTAAAATGTTGTATTTTATTTTAGAGGCGTGTCACTAATTAACGATAAATGTTAGTATAAAATTATTTTGTTAAAGTGTAAATATGATAGATGTGTTGTATGATTATTTCTTAGAAGTAGTTATATTTGTAAGATGTAAGTTTTTTTTAAAACTTAAATAAAATGTAAGTTGGAAAACATTTTTTTAAAACCACTTTTTTAGTAATATATAAACGGAAGTATATTGAAATTACATGGTTTTGATGATTAGTTGACTTATTTTTTTGAGTTATACCGCTTAATAATATAATAAAAAGATAAACGTATATAAATTATGTTTATTAATAAATAAATAGTTAGTTTGTTGATAAAAGTCAAGTAACTATTGAATTAAGAATTTTTTCGTAAGATATATTACTGGATAAGAAATTATTAAACAAATTAAATAGTTATGAAATGAGAATTAAAAAAAAATAATGGTAGATTGATATTTATTCTAAATGACAAAACATAAATTCAGTACATCAATTATCAAAAACAAATTCAGTACATCAAATTATAAGATACAAAACTATTTAAAATTGGATATTTTAAATTTATAAATTAGAAAAGAATAAATTATGATTATTTTTAAATTAATAGATACAAAATCTTCAAAAATAAAGTAGTAGTGGAATTAACAAATCATTTTAGAAATTCAATGATAAGGATAATCTTCTAATGAATAAAATATTTTATAAAAATACTCATTGTCATTGCCATAATCACATCGCGATGGGAGCGGCGAATGATAATCCTCTGGATTATCTAATTTTTATATTCCTTGTGATGTCAAAATCTATATGTAAATTTGACCCAAACTTTGTTTTTGTCTCAACTTAGAGTTATTTATGAAAAAATGGCTATGAATATTCTATTTATATACTTTTCAAAGTTGCTCGCGAAAACTATAAAGAATTCAGAAGTGTATATCCTTTTTTTTAAAGTGGATATCCAAACAACTTGTTTTAATTAAATTAAATTTTAAATTTTTTTCATGATAATCAAACAGAAAAATTCAAAATAGTTATCCTTAATAACTCAATTTTAATTTTAAAATTATAAAGTGTTTCTAATGACAAAACAAGAAGTGGATTCAAAGTAGTCATTGCTAACAACTTAACTATTTACCATTTTGGAAAAAATATTTGACTTAGATTAAAAATATTTGACTTGATTTTAAAAATATCGCAGTTTTTTATTTACATAATCCATTGTTTAAAATGATGTTTGATTTTCTATTTACTTAAAAGAAAATAATCTTGATTGAAATAAAAAACGATTTTGTTTTCTACGATTTTTACCATAAAATAGAATTAATGCGGGACTTATTCCTTCTTTAATTCAAAAAAAGTTTTATTTTTTTCTTGAACTAAACTATAAAAATATAAAAAGTGAATCTTGTCATCTAAAAGATAATCACATACCACTTTACTAAAAAAAGATAATCACGTACCAGATGAACATAACCACAAATTTACACTAAATTGTAGGACAATCAAACTTGTACTTTTACGAAGAAAAGATATTACAAATTATGTTACAGTACCTATATTTGAATATAAACATAAGAAAATGAATTTCCTCGTTAATAACCATCACAATAAGGACTTGCGCCACTTAATCGCACACTCATTCGCTCATGGACAAAGCTTTATCTCTTCACCACCTATGAACAAAAAAACAGTAAAACGATGTGTATTACATGTCACACAAAGATATACACTATCACAGTATTACAATCAACCAATTCGCGTACCCAAAATAAAGAAAAGAAATTAAAGAATAAATAGAATAAAAATAAGAAAAGGTAAATTAATGATAATTTATGGAACAATACATCACAAGCTATACAAATGCAATAAGAAATACTAATTATAATTTTTCATCTCTTTTGGTTTTGGATAGCATGTCCCATGACCGGGACAGAACAATACCAAAAAGAAAAGATGGTCTGTCATGCTCATATCTTAGTATTGTATTTGGGTCAAGCTTTATGTTTCTTCATCATTCTTTTTCATCTTAGGCAAAAAAAACTGAGTGGTTCCTGTCAAAAAAAAAACTGAGTGGTTTGTTGAAAAATCATCGTAAATGGGCTCTGTATACTTCTTTCTTTATTTACATAGTATAACAGCGGTTTCAATGTGGGAAAATTAGCAGAAGAGGTCAGTATTCCAATTGGCAAGTGATAAAAGAGATGATCATGGGTGGGTTTTGGAAGTTAACCACTGGTGAGGGCTAATTTGAGAGAGATAGTCTAATGATTTTTTTGTGCTGATTCCTCTTTTAGTTTAGTTCTCTATGTTTCATTTTTTACTAAAAATCTCTCTCTCTTTATATTGTACTTCGGATTCTTTCTTCAACTTCATTGAAATCGGTGATAGTATTTTGTTCATTCTCTTATGCATTATCTTCCTATTTTACACAATCATTTATAATCTTTTTTTCCTTTAAAGCCATTAATTCATAAATTAATTGAAACACTTATTACATAAATTAGTTAAACTAATTTAATGCGATAAAAACTAACTTTAAGACACTAATTAAAAATAAGCCTATTTATTTATTTTAAAATTATTAATTAAATTGTAAAATTACCGATTAACCCATAAATGGACAAAATAAATTTTTAATATTGTCTTTAGACAACATTCCGTTATATATATATTGCTCAAATTGTAGTTTTTATGTCTAAATGACTAAACGGCACCAGCTTTAGCCAACTTGCCTGGATTTTCACTATTAAAATGGACCACAATTCCTTTGAAATTATAACTGGGCCAAAATGATGGCCATACTGAAATGAATTAGATCATATTTGGGCTGTCTGAAAACTTAATTTAGATGTAGACCATTCATTGGGAGTTGTTAAAGGCACCCGACAAGTTTTGAGTGACATCCTCGTATGGTCTCATCCCCCATTTTACACACTTCAGTAAACTAATTGATTTCGTAAACTATTTGATATAATTGACTACTAGCAACTGTTTATGGTATTTTATATATATATGGTACATTTTTTGAAAAAAGGTATACAGTATGGTATACATTTTTTAAAAAATGTAAACAATGGTTTATGTTACATATAATATTTTAAAAATTGTCGTAAACAACTATTTTAACTATCGAAAACAAAAAAAGGGGAGGTGTATTTTTGTCCAGGAAGAAATTTGTGGGAGTGTCACTAATGACTTATAGGGTGTTAATAACAACTGCCCCATTCATTTTATCCAATCCAGCCGGGCCACCACGATTGTGCTGTGGCCCTAAAATCAAAGTTGCTCAATTGAGTATAGGCTTTTGAACCTTCTTAAATTATTTTTCAATTTCATTTTGCACGAGTTTGAAAAAGTCATTATCAACCTGAATGGACGAGTAATCAATGTGGTAGCTATTTTATCTTAATTATCCTTTTCTGTTTTCCTGTTCAAAACAAGTTGCTTGTACATCATTGCTGTAAATTTATCCTGTCAAGACACTGAGGTAGGATCCTATCAAGTCATCATTGTTGTAAATTAAGAAGGAACAAAAAAGGAAATTATCCTCTTTAAACTTTACTACAAGTTTAATAATAAGGGGTTATTTTCTAAACACAATACTTTCAACCAAAGATATCGTCTCTTGATGTTGGGTAAGATACACACACAAATATCTCTCTCTCTCTCTCTCTCTCTAACTTTAGCCTCCACTCCTCTCTTTCTTCTTCCTCATCTATTGGACGGTGTGGTTTTTGACATTTTTTTTGCCTGAAACACCCTCTCTAAATCGTTTTTCCCTCTCATTTTATCTAAATAAGTGGTTTTCCACATAGATTTAGTTTTTTTCTTTCGTGTTTTTCCGTGTTTTCGTTGTCTAAGTGCGGCGTTATTTTGTTCGTCGTCTTAATGCGGCGTTGTTTGGTTTTTCGGCTTGTTGCAGGGTTCGTTTGGTTCTGATTGGCAGATGAGCTTCGTTCCATTACAAAGTCAATCAACACGTGGGCGTCAACGTTACAGATCCGGAGTGCTAATGGTGGTCATCGCCAACCTCAGCATCCTTTCCCCTTACAAATGGCTCTTGAGCATGTGGTTCGATTGGTCATCTCCGAAACCACCTATAGTCGATTTGAGTCTACACAGAGTATAATAATGACCCGAGATTGGATGAAATTAAAGACTGTGGCTTCTCACTTCTTTTTGGCCATTGATCGTTGTACTTGGAAGCTTATGTTTTGGCTGTTAGGATTAAGATGGCTTGGTAATGCCATATTAGCTTCTGTTCTGATTAAGTGTTTCGTTACCGTGTACTTGGGTAATTTAGATATTCGTGTTGATTTTCAATTGTGGATGGGGAATGCCTCAACACATTCTATTCAATCTGGTTGTATGAATCATTTTTCTAATTATTGAATCAAGTTTGATTACCGTAAAAAAAAAAAAAAGACATCGTCTCGGACATTTCATCTCGTACAACAAATAAATTTTTGGTGTTTGACCTAACTTTTTATGAATTTTTTTTTTTAAAAGAATTGGGCGAAACACTTTTTTAAAAGAACTCTTTGAAAAAATAATTTAATTTTACCTCCATTTCTTTTTTATTCGGAATCGATTTAGCCTCTCTTTCTTTCGCTTTCATTGATTCTTTCCATGGGTTTTGGCGTTGTCCCCCTTTCTTCTTGAATCTTGGTGTGCTGCAAATGATTAATAATGTCTTTGTGGTGTGATTGGTTGAGGAGAAATTGGGAAGAGAGAGTGGGGTGAGAGAAGTTGGAGAGAGATGAGAAATTTCTCTTGATTGATTTAGAGGAGAAATAGGGGAGAGAGAAAAAAATCAGTGGGACCCACCACATTTTTCAATCTCTCCAAAATAGAGAAGAAAGAGAAGAGAAATGGTTAATTTCTTGCTTAGTTCCATTTATGCCCTTAATTGATAATAATTCAATGCATTAAAAATTTGTACCGTCTCGTAAAACAAAAAAAATTGTACAATGACCAGCAAAGTGAATCACGGGAACGGACCAATGTTAGTTGTCTTGCACACAGTGATATAAAACTAAATTCAAAGCAACATAAATTTTGAATTAATAAATGTAATAAAATGTTGGTTGAAAAAACTAGATTATTTAAAATCAAAATTAAAAGTTAAAATCAAAAAAAGTAAATTAATAAAATTATATAAATTAATTAATTGAATTCAAATAAAAAACATATTAATTTTGATAAGAAATTACATTCAAACAAAAAATAAATTAATTTTTAGCACAAGGATATTTTTGTCTTTTCAAAAATTAAACACACTTCTCTCTCTTTTATTTCTCTTAAACCAATCAATACCTCAAATCTACTCTATTTCTCACTTCTTTCTCTCTTCTCACACTCTTTCTCACCTCTTTCTCTCTTCTCAACTTCTTCTCGGAACCAAACATAGCCTTGGTGCCAACATAGTTAGATAGAAGTCATTATAGTGATGTTTTTGCATACCATTATTGCTTTTCTTAGTTCTAGTTTCTTTTTATAGGTTTGGCCTTTCTTCCTATTGGTTTCACTATTGTTTTTGTCCATAGATATTGGTCTAGTCCCCCATTTTTTTTCCCTTTTTTATTAATTAAATTTAGGGGGAGTACTCTTTTTCCTTCTAGATGTTTTTTTCTCTAAAGAGAGTTTTGCATCAGAAGGTTTTAACGAGGCTTCTTTCCTTTTTTTTTGCTTTAAAAAAATTTAATTTTGATAGAGAATCAGTAGCCCAAAAGGAGAAGCTATTTTTTTTCATTTTTTTCTCCTTCTCTTTTTAATTAATAAGGACATAAAACTCTAGAAAAAATATACCAATAATAACTATATTTCGAATATTTCATGAAGCATGACATTGACGACTAGTGGTTGCCAATTTTTAGAGACTAGCATTAGTAAGATTGATTCACCATGTTGTTAGATACTGACATTGGTGATGCATGTAAGCACCTAATTTTGTTCCCACAAAATGTATAATAATAAATAAATCAAAAAGTAACAATAAAATTATAAAAAAAATAAAAACAATAAATGGTATGAGAATAATGATACAATTTTAGTGTTTAAAATATTTTAAGAAAAAACAGATTTAAAAATTATAAAACATAGTTGAAATAATAAATAATAAATTAAAAATAGAAATACTAATGCTTAATTTGGTTGTTATTTTACAAAACTATGTTATCTATATCTATATCATATACAATCATAAATAATCTAAATATGGTAATTAACAAATGGCATGTTAATAGAAGACGTTAGTTACATATCACAATTAACGTGTCAAATGTCAGCCAATGACTGAACAAAAAAATGACACACATGGCATGACATTTTAAAAAATATATCAGGCCCTGTTCCATGTAGGCAATTCAAAACTCAGTTCAAATGGTCAACACAATAATTATTTCAATTATGACAATTATAACATCCAATTAATACGATTGTTGGTCATTAATTTTTTGAAAATAAAAAAAAAACCCATCTTTTACTTGACAAGCAATCTATTCCTACGTCCAAAAAAAAAGCAATCTAATCATATTATTTAAATTATTTCCATTATAACTAAATTTTATATTCTCTAATTTAACTTTTTTTTTTGACAAAACTCTAATTTAACTGATAATGTCCCATTTCCAAGCAATTTTCAAATATAAAATTAAGCTGCCTAAAAAAAATAAACAGACGTAAATAATTATAAATCAAATTATTCTAGTGCTTATAAATCAAACGTAACAAAAAAAAAATTGCAAACAAATTGATAGCATTTTAAAGGGCCATGTAAATAAATGGGATCCATCTAGGTGTATTACAACTCTCCCTAATTTTACTTAATTACTATGTCTTATGTCTACTATTAAATATAGATGAATTTGATATCCATTCTCCTTAAAGTGATCCGTCAATTTTTATACTTTATTCTTTTTTTTTTAAAAAAGGTTGACCAGAATACCATAATTTTGCTACAGGAATTTAACCTAATAGTTGCATCTTAACAAATAACCTATTTATAGTACCCGAATTACTAATACTCATCAAAACAAAATTTCTTCTAAAACTGCCTATTCTTTTTTCTATTTCGTATTTCTTATAATTTTATGCCACTGATCGGATCCACGTTTATTCAATTGCACATGTGGTCAACGTTTAAAAAAAACAAATTATTTCGTATACATTTATTATTTTGTATCAATCAGTTATATAGAATCAATTATGTATTTAATCTGATTGGACACAAACATACCATTGCATGCCTATAAAATGGCACTCCTTTGTTGTACAATCCACGCCTCCTACCACTTCATACAACCCAAAATTTTCCCTGCTCCTTTGCTACTCAATGGCTGCTCTAAACGTCAATGGAAACTATGCTCCTGATGTTGATTTAATTTCTACAGTCACTGTTGACAATCGATAATGGAGTCTTCTTGTGCATATTGTCCGGATGTGGCGTGTTCCTGACATGAATCATAATAGGCTACCATTGTCACTGGAGTTGGTTTTTATGGATTCTGAGGTATGATTTGTACCATTTATTTTACCTCCATTGTTAACTTCAACACTAATAAATCGAATTTTGTAAATATTAGGGAACCCAGATTCATGCTTCTTTGAAGAAACAACTCCTTTACAAGTTTGAGAAGGAAATATGTAACACCCTGCATTTTTGTACATTTTATATTTTTTAAATGTGTTTATTTCATTAATTGTTGTGATTTGTAAAATTAGTGATTCTAATCCCTAGGTGTGTTTGAATTATTGAAAAATATTTAAATGATATTTATTTGTATTTTTAGAAACTAGTAGCGATATATTATTTTATTAATTTGTTTTAGAAAATAGTGGTGATATATTATTTTATTAATAGTGAGAAAATATTTTGAATAAAGAAATGATTTTTTTTATAAGAGAGAAAGAAAAAAAAACTGAAATAAGAAGAAATAGATATGTGAGTAATTATATTAGTATATGAGTATGAGTTCTTGTGTGTTATTATAAAATATTGTGTGTGATATGAATAAGTCTTAATATGTTAGTGCGTAATTTATTCATTTAAATATGTGTTGTTTTAGTAAGTAGTATATTAGGATGATATATTATTATTATTATTATTATTATTATTATTATTATCATTATTATTATTATTATTATTATTATTATTAAGAGGAATGGCTTAAGAAAAAAAAAGGGCTGACTTTCACGTACAGCCTTTTTCCTTTTAATGAATTTGATTGTTGCACCCCACATCCTTACTGCACGCACCCCCCTAATCACTTAATATCTGGTCATCTTCTTCTTCCTTCGCAGTTGCAGCGCCGTAACAGTGTAGAAAAAAAAAACTTTCATTCTCATTTTCTCTCTCTTCGGTTCTCTCTCATTAAGCCACGAAAAATTACCAAACTTCATATACCTATACAAAATAATTCTCCGGACTCATTTATAGCCTTATTTCGGCCATCCGTTGCCAAAATCGCACCGTATTTTCATCGGGGCAGACTGTAATTTCCATTTTACAGTCACCACGGTTGTCGGTTTGAAAAACGGACGTCATTTTTAGATTCCTCGCGTCAAAACCTTCAGGAAACACTACTTGTTCTCTCGTTCCGGTGAAGTTGACGTTGGACCCCTCATAACCCGTTGTCTCGGTAAGACGTTTTCCGGTCAATCTTTTGGCTTCGCGCGAAACGTTTCAGCTTTAAAATTCCCAAATATTATTTGATATTGATTGTCATTTTTTCTAATCGTATTCTGTCGCTGCGTGACCAGTTAATTTTCCACTGTGCTCGTTTGGTGCCTAATTAGTCTTTGTAGGCAAATCCTCCTTGCTCTCTTAAACACTGCGGTTTTTCTCGACCAAGGTAAGGGCTTTTCTCCTACAAGTTAGAGCTAAACGTTGGTAATTGTTTAAATATAGATAGAATTTTGTGTGGTGTCTTGTTGAAAGGAAAAATTCATATCCTTATCAAATAAAAGTTTATAATGTTTTACTATTTTATTTTTTATTTTCGTGTAACCCTCTAAATGAATATGTTGATGATTTTCTTGCTATTTTATTGATTCTATACTCATATGTTGTTGAAAATCGTGGGAGTTATATTTTTAATGCTAAAGATTTATTCTATATTATCCATGAAATATGTATTGTGGCTACGTAATTTGATAAAGATGGATATAAATATGTTTTGCCTCTTGATGATTTATTATATTTCATTTGATAAGGAAAACGATTTTTGATATATTTAGAGTAACATGGATAGCTGCTAATTCTTGTCATCTTGATTTGGTGCAAACCGGTTATGTGATTTATTTATTGTGATTTTAAATAATATGTTTATTGTGGATTGTTGAACTTGTTTAATTAATTTGTTATGGATGTGCATTTGTGGTGCTATGGCCTTGAGATGATGAGGTTAGTTCAGGAAGGAAATTTTGATATGTGTGATGTGTATTGTGTTGTGTTAAGATCGTGATAAGATTAGTCTATTTCATAAAAGAAAAATTGGATATGTGGTATTTGGATATGACGTGTATTGGATTTTCTGGTGAATTACCTCTCATGGCATGAATTGACTTGACTAAATGACATGCATCGTGTAGAACGACATGTGTAGGGCCTTCGTGGTGGTGATATGATTTAATTCCCCACTGGTATGGGAGGTAGCTATTGTTTTGGACCTTTATATTTAAGGCCTTCGTGGCGGTGATATGCTTTGATTCCCCATTGGTATGGGAGGTAGCTATTATTTTTGGACGACCTTTGTGGTTAAGGCCTTCGTGGCGATGTTAAATTAAATTCCCCATTGGTATGAGATGACTATATCACGATCATGAGAGTCTTGCATAAGGCATGCATACTAACTTGAATATGCTGATTTTTGTGGTGTTGATAAGTTGATTATTTTATTTGGAAGTTAGTATAAAGAAAAAAAAAGAATAGATTCTCTTTTGTCTTAAATGTGATTAATTTTAATTTCAAGTTCGTATGTGGATGTAAATATATTTTTTTCATCGGTTGTTTGTTATGATAATTCTTGTCTTACTTATTTTTATTTAAATGTGAAAAGAGAAATTATAAATAGTATTTGAGCAATTTTTCATGTTTTAGCTTATTACAACTTGTCACATGAACTGACCCTTACACCACTTTTTAGGTACAAGTGGATTTGAGAAGGCTCAAGTATAATTTGTTTGCATTATGTGTGATGGTGTTGTCGACGAATAATTGTGGGTACATGGGTGTTAGATGCTCTGTGCTACTTTTGAACGTTAACTTTATTTTGCGCAAATTGAACTTGGTATTTTCTTTTGTTACGAACATGGTGTTTTTCCCGCTAAGCAATTGGGATAATTTAAACTTTGGTTATTTTCCCTATAATTTATAATTTCAGAATTTTATTATATTTTAGTTGTGTTGTAGAGTAGTTAAAAGTATTTATTAATTTAGTTTCACCTGATTTAAAATTAAATTAAATTTTCAGTTAGACTAAAATTAGTTTAGTGATTAAGTAGGGTCCTTGCTATTAATTAAAATTTTATAATTGACAATAAAGCAGTTCTGCGATTATCAAACGCTTTATCAGTTATTAACCGTAATTTTTTTAAATATAGGCCGATTTTTCTTATAATAGACGAGTTAATGCCTCGAAAATTCGGGGTGTTACATTGTGGTATCAGAGCATAGGATGAGTCTTCGGACTTTGGGTGGGGCAATCTTGTTTGACATATGCATCTGATTATTTTCTTGCATTAGTTAATTGAGTTCACGATGATTACAGGCGCATCGAAAATTTGATGATTTATCGATGTTGTTTTATTGTTATTATATTTCAAAATTTTAAAATAAATTCTATTCTGATTTAATTATTGATCTCATTAACTTGGCTTAAAGTTTTTATCAATAACAGGCACAATACTCATTCAGTACTTTACGTTCAAATTTATAATGCTATTATGTGAAGACATAACTCATTCTTTATATCTTTTAATTGCTATTATTCCAATATGCGGTCAGTTTCCTTTCATTATGTTTACGACAGTTTTTGTTTTTAAGCTCAATAATATTACCTTGATTTTACTTTAATGTTGAAAACGGTTCTGCGTTTTCTTTTTAACAACAACTGCTATTTTATTTTTAAGACTTGTTGATTCTCTTTGGTTTATATATAAGCTTCGCTAAATATTTCAGTGTGTTGTACATTTTATATCTCTCTACCCGTTGAAAATTGTGTGTTTAGTTATTATTCACAATTAATTTATTGAATAATTTTGATTGTGTTTTAAACGTTGCTATTGATGAATACGCAACGGCAAGAAATAAAAAAGAAGATGATATGACTTATTACCATTCATGATTTGTATTAATTACCTTGATGATATGACTTACATTGCATGATTTTTCAGCTGAATGTATTCTGGGCAGCACCCTATTTAGGGTCGTTTTTGCACTATTGGTGATGATTTTGTATATGGTGGTGACCTGCCAGATTTTTTTTTTATTAAGATAAGGTTTATCCCTTGAAATAAATTGTTGAAGTTAAGAGCCTATGACATTTATTGTGCAGAACTTTCTAGATAACATAGTTTTGTATGGTTAGGTTTGTTAAGTTTTTGATTTGAAATGATTAGAAAATTGGATTACTTTGTGCTAAGACGATTTTCATAATAGTGGTTGGAAATGAGAAACTCTTTTTTTTTCTTTTCTGGATTAACTATGCTCATTATTATGTTCTATATAGATTTTTTTTTTGTATTATCTTGATACAAAGCATAAATTCTAATTCCTTGTCTAAAAGTCTGCTTGTTTATTATTTACCTTTGCTACGGTTATCCTATTTGGTTCAGCGTTAAAGTTTTACTACATCTTATGTTACAAGTTTTCTTCAAGAATGCAAGTGTTTGGAGACTTTTCATGTCCTTTTTAGAAGAACAATTTTTAGGATGCCCACCTGTTTCTAAAAAGTTACTAATCTTAAAAAGTCGATATCCAAAGTTTTCCTTGTCTTATAGAGTCTTCACATTTGTAACTAATCTCGATAATTGACTTGTTGGTTATGATTGTTCATTGATTGAAAAGTTTTTTTTTTCAGTTATAAGAAAGAACATTTCATGAGAATGATAAGCATTTGTAAAGACTGAAATTGAACGAAGAATTGAGCACTATTGATTGGACTTATTTTTCTCGAAGTTTCAATAGGATCCTGTCACATGTACAGGTTGTTGCTTATTTGTTCATTGATACTTTATTTCTTGTTCGTGTGGAGTTATTGTGCTAAAATGGAATTATGCCCTATCCTATTAAAGTGTGCATCTGTTAAATAGATAGAGTTAGTCGTTAAGGAAAAAAAAATGGGACTCAATCAATTGATGTGCTTCAGATTACATGTGATGAACTTGTTTTGGTCTGTTCTAGTCAGCATTGATCTAGTTAAAGAAAGCGGCAATACTTTTATTCAAGTCCAGTTGCATATTGTTTTCTAGTTGATTGTATGCATTCTCTGTGTTAATAAGTTGCATACTTAACATGTGTGTTATACTAGTTAGAAATAAATAGTTGGTTGAACATTCCATTATCTTTTATATTGTGACATGAGTACACTAGTTACCCTATAATTACCGATGTCAGGAATTTCTTGAGACGTGAGACCCAAAAGTTTCTCTATTAACTCTATTTGTTAATTTCCCTTCAAGCATTTTGCATGAAGGACTGTTTGATTTTGATTTGTAATTCTTTTGCTTGAACGTCATTACTGTCCTAGTTTTATCGCTAAGTCACACAAGTTATACTCAAGTTTCTGACCCCTTGCATATGAGAGTGTCTTTCTCGTGCCTCGGTACTCGTGATTGCCTTAGAAAATTGAGTTGACCAAATTCCTTATTAAATGATACTCTGATTGTCCTTCACTTCAAAATTTGTCTTGAATATTTACTTGAGTTGAAGTGATTATGGAAATTCACGTGAAGGAAGAAACTTTGGTAGAGTCCCGTTTGTAAGCATGTGTTAGGCCAACACATCTTTACACTCAGGAACATATTGAAGACTATTTTTACACGTTGAAAATTCATTATCTTCTACTCAGAAAATTTTTCATTTTACCTTCTCACGAAGGCGCGAGGCTTTGTAACCTTACTTTTCTAATAGGAATATTCATTTTTGCTCCTAAGATTGTGTCTTGATATTCGTTGAGAAGAATTGTACTTGTTAATGTATTTCATCCTTCCTTTGCAATTGATGTTGTCAGTTCTATTCATATAATTGTGAGACTCTAGTCACCCTTATATGTTTATCAGCTATTTAGAGTATGGCGAATGAGCATTAGATAAAAGATGCCTCTTTTATTTTGACATTGATGTTTTCGCAAATTTTGAGGACAAAATTTCTTTTAAGGAGGGTAGAATGTAACACCCTGCATTTTTGTACATTTTATATTTTTTAAATGTGTTTATTTCATTAATTGTTGTGATTTGTAAAATTAGTGATTCTAATCCCTAGGTGTGTTTGAATTATTGAAAAATATTTAAATGATATTTATTTGTATTTTTAGAAAATAGTAGCGATATATTATTTTATTAATTTGTTTTAGAAAATAGTGGTGATATATTATTTTATTAATAGTGGGAAAATATTTTGAATAAAGAAATGATTTTTTTTATAAGAGAGAAAGAAAAAAAAAACTGAAATAAGAAGAAATAGATATGTGAGTAATTATATTAGTATATGAGTATGAGTTCTTGTGTGTTATTATAGAATATTGTGTGTGATATGAATAAGTCTTAATATGTTAGTGCGTAATTTATTCATTTAAATATGTGTTGTTTTAGTAAGTAGTATATTAGGATGATATATTATTATTATTATTATTATTATTATTATATTATTAAGAGGAATGGCTTAAGAAAAAAAAAAGGGCTGACTTTCACGTACAACCTTTTTCCTTTTAATGAATTTGATTGTTGCACCCCACATCCTTACTGTACGCACCCCCCTAATCACTTAATTATCTGGTCATCTTCTTCTTCCTTCGCAGTTGCAGCGCCGTAACAGTGTAGAAAAAAAAACCTTTCATTCTCATTTTCTCTCTCTTCGGTTCTCTCTCATTAAGCCACGAAAAATTACCAAACTTCATATACCTATACAAAATCATCCTCCGGACGTCATTTTTGGATTCGTTGCGTCGAAACCTTCAGGAAACACTACTTGTTTTCTCGTTCCGGTGAAGTTGACGTTGGACCCTTCGTAACCCCGTTGTCTCGGTAAGACGTTTTTCGGTCAATCTTTTGGCTTCCTTTTGACTTCGTTTCAGCTTTAAAAATTCCCAAATATTATTTGATATTGATTGTCATTTTTTTCTAATCGTATTCTGTCCTTTGCGTGACCGTTAATTTTTTCTGTGCTCGTTTGGTGCCTAATTCGGGTGCTGTAGGCAAATCCTCCTTGCTCTCTTAAACACTGCGGTTTTTCTCGACCAAGGTAAGAGCTTTTCTCCTACAAGTTAGAGCTAAACGTTGGTAGTTGTTTAAATATAGATAGAATTTTGTGTGGTGTCTTGTTGAAAGGAAAAATTCATATCCTTATCAAATAAAAGTCTATAATGTTTTACTATTTTATTTTTTATTTTCGTGTAACCCTCTAAATGAATATGTTGATGATTTTCTTGCTATTTTATTGATTCTATACTCATATGTTGTTGATAATTTATACAACAACTCATTCATTTTTTTCCTTTATGACTACTACCTTATAGACCTCATAGGTGTTCCCACTGGCATTGGACAACAACGTGAATATGTTAGGAATGACGTCAAGTCCAAGCTATTCGCCATAGAGCTTGATAATATGGGGTACATATTTGGACAACAACATATAATTTTTTTTTACTTAATCATCTCTACATTTATGAATTATTATACTAACACAATATCTATTAGGTATCGATTCAATTTTAATATCTATTAGGTATCGATTTCATTGCATATGTTCCAGACAATTTGTTTATTTTTATGCCTACCTTTTCTAAAGTTAGAAGCTCATTACTCGCATTGTTTAATGAAAAATGTATCATATATTAAGATTAATATGTCAGAGACGACCATAATACTGCATAAAATTTATATATTTTTTATTGTACCACAAATAGAGGCAAATTACAGGAACATATCATTGAAAGTCTATCCAAATATTATTAAATATTACAGTTTAAAAATAATTTATTACAATGTTTTTTTTTTAGTTTTGATGTGCCTTAATTAATAAATCTTTCTTTTATTTTTTTTGACGAAAATAAATCTTTCTTAAACAATCAAAAATTTATGTAAACAATAGTCATCAATATAAAAATTTGCATAGCATTTTGCGGTTTGATTAATTGCTTACATTTGTGTTACGCGTTAATTTCTATTTTCTTTTTCCTGACAGTAAATTTCTTTTTTCCTTTCAGTAAGACATCTTTTTTATTTTACTAAATCTTTTTACCATTTCTGAAAAAATAGTTTATAAACTTGAAGTTTAAATAAATTATGTTTTTGGGATTGTTTGCAGTCCAAATTACTATCTCATTCATAAACCATCGTACCTAATTAAATGAATTAATTTCAAATGCAAAGCCTTTTAATTTCAAAAGTTCAACAAATTATTACAATCAATCCAATAATATTGATATAAAAACAAAACTTATGTGGAGCATAAAACTGTAATGCATATTTAATTGATCCACATGATTTTTGGCATTCATTACTGTTATCACCAGAAAATATCAGCCATAGCCGATGAAGGGACTAGCCGATGCGTGAGATAAGCCGATCAGATTTGTAGCCGAAAATTAGTCCCATTGAACCGAGGTTAGAAAGGAAAATGTTAGAAGTTCAGGGAGCATCGTGAGGTCAGCCGATTATTAAAGAGTTTAGCCGATGTGGATAAAGGAAATATCCGATTATTATGGCCTCATCGACTGAGCTATTGTTGATTAATATGGAGCTTTGAAGCTCGACCAAGGGTTAAGTATGTGAAAGTCATGGACTTTGGCGCCAAAATGACTAAAGCTAGCTCTTGAAGGCCTTCAACGCATTTAACACGTGATAAATCGTTTGCCTAGCCGAGGGGAGAGCGGTTAACCCATGATACGCATGAGGAAGCAGTTGAGGGACACCCACGACCGCTCGTTGTCAGCCATGAACGTGCGGAACGCATAATGGCCAATAGGGGGCGGTTACATTTTTGTTTTTCTTTTGTATATATATACCTTCGCTGAGAAATGTAAAGGACACATCCAATCAATCAAACAACTATTTCTTTTGCAATTTATCAGCTTTTTACAGCATTTATCTTAGCCGATTCCATGTATCTTAGCCTTAGTCTTAGCATAGCGTAGATTCACCACACTCAACGCTTTACGGGCGGTTGGGAACCCATGTCGAGAATCGAGTTAGTTCTTGGTGTAATCGCTTAACAGGAATCAATTTGTCGGTGGGCGTTAGCCAGAATCGCCGGTGATTTTCCACGCAAACAAGTTAGGCACGTCGGTGGGACCATAGGTGAATTGAAGGACATGTTTGATTCTCGAGCGGGGATCACGCTTGGCGTATGAACCTGAGGTCGAAAGAAACTCAACAACAACATAGAGTCGAGGTCAAATCCCAAAAGAACCTCATCATGCAACAACAACGAGGCAGGAGACACCTTGGGGATGCCCATAGTGGTTGAAGACATTCCGATCTCGCACCGACCTCTGCGAGAAATGAATAACCCAGAGAATACCGAAGCTCCAGTGGTCATGACCACTTCTTTCATCAGGCAGCAGATTGATATGGGGATTCATGACATTATGTACCAAGTGTCAAGGCAGTTGGCAGATATTGTCAGACCCATGGTGCATAACGAGGTTCAGCAGGCGAGAGACATGGAGAGCAGCCGAGGACAGCAAGGTGAACACTCGGCTAGTTCTGCGTTGGCAGGGGGAACGGGCAAACCCAGCATGCACAAGGCAGTCAGGTCTGGCAGCCTCAGCCGAATGTGGTTCAAACTGGGCCTTTTCAGGCACAACCAATACCACTACCGGTAGGGCCACCAACCCAGACGTGCGGTGATCAGCAGAATACATGGGTACCACCCCATGCTGGGGGGCAAGTGATGCCACCTGATCAAGCGAATCTGCAGTATGGGCATATCAACATGGCCCAGAGGCCAATTAACACGGTTGGACATATCGGTCTGCCGCCAGTAATGTCGTATGCTCCAACGCATGGCCCTACTGTGCAGGCAAACTCATATGGACAGCCGAATTGGCAGCCGATGGCCCCTGGTTATGGTTCAGGGAAGCTATCTGGTGATTGGAATGCCAACAATCCACCATTCTGCCAACCGCAACCAGTCCCCCACGCCATACCCTCCGTAAGTTCAAATATACTACGAGCGGTGGCAACTATGGGGAGAGCGAACATGGAACACTGTTCCACCTTTACCCCAGAATGCATCGGCTGTTCCAGGGACTCAGGTCGGAGGTTTTGGGGAATATGGTCCAGAGCAGCAATGGAATACTAATCCACCTCTAGGCAATGTTCCACCAAATACCTTCAACCTTCAGAATTCGTTCCAACAGGCTTCACCCTGGAGACCAGTGGGTCAGAGTGCACCCCAGCTGAATCCACAAGATAATCGGCAGGGAACCTCCCATTTGATAGACCCAAAAATGATTGCAAATACCATCAAGAAGTACTTCGGGATACAGTTAAAGCCGTTGGATCGTCCTGTTTACAGGAAACCGTACCCTGAATGGGTGGATCGGATGGTTCCTCTCCCTAGGGGATTCAAAACTCCAGATTTCACCATATTCTCAGGGGAAGATGGCAAGTCTACCATGGAGCACATAGGGCGTTTCACAGCCCAGTGTGGTGAAAGCGACGAATGAGTATCACAAGCTTCAACTTTTCCCATTATCACTCGGGGCAACGTTCACCTGGTATTCCTCCACGCCTCCAAATTGATGCAATTGGTGGGCGACATGGAGAGGTGCTTCCATGATAGATTTTCTGGCCTCAACCTCAAGTTACGATGCCGATCTAACTAGTCTCGGGCAGCAAGTTGATGAGTCGGTTCTTGATTATATTGAAAGATTGAGAAGAAAGCGGGGAAATGTTCTGCGCAATTCCACGAAAGCAGAATACACCTCCATGGTGATTAACAACATGCACCCGCGATTGAAGGAGAAGTTAGTAGGACAAGCACGCATGATTTGAATCAATCGCGAGAAAGGGCTATCCGAGTTGAGCAATATATCCAGGAAAAGGAAAAGCGAAGGGCTAGCCGAGGAAAGGGCTCCCATTTAGTCTCTATTATAGAGGCCGAGGAATCGACTCGGCGGTGACCTCCGCTGGCGATATGATGGTAGCCGAAATAGTCAAAGGAAGAGCTATTCTCGCTTAGCATTGAAGGCCGCTAAGGCCAAAGAAAGCGAGTCAACAGAGGATAGAGGCGGTACTCCTTTGACATAACCAAGGCGAACTGCATTTTTGATTACCTGCTCAAGGACAAGCAAATTCGGCTGCTAGAGGGGCATCGGATTCCACCTCCTGAAGAATTGATGAACAAGAAGTACTGTAAGTGGCATAACTCTTATAACCATTCTACAGCTAACTGTGTAGTTTTCAGGAAGGCCATACAAAAGGCTATCAAGGAGGGTAGGTTCAAGGTAGCCGATAAGAGCATAGCCGATATGTCAGTAGACACCAATCCATTCCTAGCTGTAACCATGGCCATGGTGTCTTTCTCAAGGCCTGATCAGCCCAGGCCAATAAGAGGGGAACAATCCATCAGGAGTGTTTGGATGCCCAAAGAAGAATCCAAAAGAGACCGAGAGGTCACCAGGGGATCTGTGTTCGGCAGTTGGGAAACCCACGGTGTCCGAAAAGCGGCGTGGGCCAACCATCTTCGAGCCGATTCCATGGTAAACCTCCCAGACTCGGACGTTTGACTAACGAGTTGATCAGCCAGTACCGCAACATGCACTCAAAGACTAAGAGAACGCAACATGCTCAGGAGACTGGGGGGTAAAATCAACTGGGAACCTCAGCTGAAGCGCAGCCGATTATGCCCAGGATCACTGAGGACCCTCTCCCAAAGTCTAAGAGAAGGGTGGCGGAGTTCAATGTCGAAGGGGGAATGTCCTCTCTTCGCATAACCGTAAGGAATGATGATGAACTCAAACCACAGAGGATGATCAAGCCAGCTGCAAATGTCAAAGAAGGGAAGTGGGTGGTTAATCAACCTCCGAAGAAGAAAGAGTTCAAGCCAGTCACACTGACTAGAACGCAGAAGAGAAGGCTGCAGAGGGCTAGATCCTTGCAAAGAATGAAACAAACCCTGTAGATGATAGCCGATGCCAAGGCAGCCGATAAGAAGGAGATCCCGGAAGCTAAAGTGGCAGAAGCCATTGACAGGGCTTTTGGACCTTGCGGTTTAGAGCTTGACAAAGTTGAAACTGATCAAGCCAAGGAGGCCCCAATGACAATCCTGGTTGCCAAGGTAGACATAGGGCAGCCTGAAGAAGGAAAAGGGGAACCTGATAAAGAGGAAGGGCATATTCACACATACACAAACTGCTTGAATGGTAATGACGAGCCGATCTTAGAGTCTGGTTACCGAGAAGATTCAATCCAGGATTATCTCTCAGATGAGAGTGAAGCCGGATTGATGGCCGCCATTGAGGTCGTTAGCCTGATCCCAAGCGAGTTACGGCTGGTTATCCCGGATCGAACACTTAGAAGGAGACGTCTGTGTGGAAGAAGCAGAATGGGCAACTTTAGCCGATGACACGGCAAAAGATGCTTTGAGTACTGTATTTGGTAGGCCAACTGAAGACATGATGAAGCACTTGAAGCCCTTGTATGTGAGAGCCTACATCAATGGCAAGGCCTTTAGTCGAGTGTTCGTTGATAATGGGGCGGTATTGAACGCGATGCTGGTGGCCACCTTAAGGAGTCTGAATAAGTCTGAAGAAGACCTGATCCCAACTAACATGAAAATGGCTAGCTTCATGGGAGAGGCTTCGTCTTCTTTGGGAATCCTGATAGCCGAGATTATGGTTGGTCCCAAGAGTATCAAGTCAGCTTTCTTCATGATTGATGGCAAACCATCTTATGCAGTCCTGCTAGGGAGAGATTGGATTCACACCAGCCAGTGCTTACCTTCCACCATGCATCAGAAGCTCATTTTTTGGGAAGGGGATAAAATTGAAATAGTCCCAGCCGATGACAATCCATTCCCAGCTGAGGTACAAAATCTAGAAGCTTTGTTCTACTCTCCCTCTGTGGCTCCCATAGCTGTTACTGAGGAATACGAGGAAGGATCCTGGGAATCCTGTAACTTGACACCCCATGGGTTCAAGATCGAGCAATTAGCCGAACCATGGCTAGCCACAGAGGTCTGTTATGTTTAAAGACACCCAGGTGGTGCAGGACTTGTGGGACCGGCTAGAAGCCTTCAGGATTGAATCTCACGTAGCTGAGTCCTTGCTGATAGACGAACAACAAGGCGACGGTCTCACATCGGCAGACGAGATCACGGAGTTGCCGATGGAGTTTTAATCACCTATTCGGAGGACTTTGCCAACCGTTGAATCTCAAGACCCCTTAGAGGACCTCAATTTGGGAACTCCAGATGAGCCTCGGCTAACGCAAATCAGCGGATTGCTGGGGGAAGAGGATAAGAAAGAGGTGGTAGCCCTGTTGAAAAAATATAAAGACTGCTTTGCATGGGATTATCATGAGATGCCTGGGCTAGCACGAGAATTGGTGGAACATAGGCTACCGATCAAAGAGGGATTCAGGCCATATAAGCAGCCACCTAGAAGATACCATCCTCAGATGATACCACAAATCAAAGCGGAAATCGAGCGTTTTCTCAATGCTGGGTTCATCAGAACAGCCAGGTACGTAGAGTGGTTAGCCAACATAGTACCTGTCAAGAAGAAGAATGGTAAGATTCGAGTTTGCATTGATTATAGAGACTTGAATTTAGCCACTCCAAAGGACGAATATGTGATGCCTGTGGCAGACATGTTAGTCGATGCAGCTGCCATACATGGTATTTTAACCTTCATGGACGGGTACTCGGGCTATAATCAAATACTTGTAGCTGAGGAGGATACTCACAAGACTGCATTCAGGTGCCCAGGGGCACTGGGAATTTATGAATGGTTGGTGATGCCATTCGGCTTGAAGAATGCTGGGGCCACCTACCAGAGAGCAATGAATGTTATCTTCCATGATCTAATCGGCAAGACTATGGAAGTATACATAGACAATGTGGTGGTAAAATCCAAAGACTTCAAAGCCCACTTGGCCGATTTGGAACAAGCTTTGCAGAGGATGGTCCATAACTTGAAGATGAATCCTGCAAAGTGCATGTTTGGTGTATCGGCTGGCAACTTCCTTGGTTTCTTGGTGCATCAAAAAGGCATTGAAATAGACCAAAACAAGGCCAAGGCAGTGATGGAGGCTAGACCACCCAGGAACAAAAAGGAGTTACAGAGCTTGCTGGGCAAAATCAACTTCTTGAGAAGGTTCATAGCTAATTCGGCTGGTAAGATGAAGGCTTTTTTCCCTTTGGTGAAGCTCAAGAACACTGAGGAGATGGTGTGGGGTCCTGAACAGCAAGAGGCCTTTGGAAAAATAAAGAAGGCTTTAGCTAGTCCACCAGTTTTGGTGCCCCCCATGTCAGGGAAGCCTTTGAAACTTTACATTGCAGCTGCTGAAGAGTCTATCGGCTGCCTGTTAGCACAGGATGCTGAAGATGGAACTGAAAGAGCGGTGTACTATCTTAGCCGAAGTCTCAATGATGCTGAGACCAGATATACTCCCTTGGAGAAATTGTGCCTGTCTTTGTTCTACGCTTGTACAAAACTTGAGTATTATTTAATGCCACATGAAATATTAGTTTTATGCAAAATTGACATTGTTAGGTACTTGCTTAATAGGCCTGTCTTACAAGGTCGCTTGATGAAGTGGGCCATTAAACTCACTGCCTTCGCGTTGAAATACGTCCCATTAAGGGCTGTCAAGGGTCAGGCCCTAGCCGATTTCTTGGCAGAACATCCCTGCGTGGAAGTGGATGACCCTTGGGTATCTCCAATTACTTGCATAAACCTATTGCCTTGGGTCCTAACTTTTGATGGGTCCAAAACCCAGAAAGGAGTCGGGGCCGGAGTGACAATTACCAACCCAGATGGAAAATGTGGAGGTTTACGTATCGGCTAAACTCAGATTTAACTAATAACCAAGCCGAGTATGATGCCATGATCATAGGGTTAAAGCTGTTAGCCATGATGGGCGCTGAGTACATTCATGTAAAGGGCGACTGGGTTGGTGGTCGAACGACTAACCAAAGAATATGGGTGCAACAACCCAAATCTGTTGGCGCGTTATGCAACGGCTGACAGATTGATTCACCAATTTATTGATGCAAAGGTGTCATACATAATATGGAGGCTAACGATCTGGCCCAAGAGGCCTTCGGATATAGGAACTCTTTGCTGACTTTGGAGTACGGCGAATTACCAGCCGAGGTAATTATCGCAGACCAAATCGATTCATGGAGGAACGAGTTGATCGAGTACTTACAAGATCCTTCTAAGTGCACTGACCCCAAAGTTAGGAGACGAGCTCTAAGGTATGTGCTTCTTGATGATGAATTGTATAAGAGAAGCATGAATGGGGTATTGCTAAAGTGCATAGATAAAAATGAAGCCCTAAGGGTTATGGGTGAAGTTCACGAAGGCATATGCGGCTCGCATAGGGCTGGGCCTGTTATGAAATGGTTGATTTATTTCCATGGCTATTATTGGCCTACCATCACAGCCGATTGCTTTCAGTACGCCAAAGGATGCGAAGAATGCCAGCTGCATGGTCCCATTTAAAGGGTACCAGCTGAATTGATGCATCCAGTGGTGAAACCTTGGCCATTTAGAGGCTGGGCCATGGATTTGATCGGCAAAATCCATCCACCATCTTCCAAAGGACACAATTTCATTATTGTGGCAACCGATTACTTTACTAAGTAGGTGGAGGCTCAGCCGATGGTCAAGGTACAGCAAGATGACGTTATCTGATTCATTCAACACCAGATCATATACAGGTTTGGGATTCCAGAGACCATTACCATGGATCAGGGAACTATGTTCACTGGAGATAAGGTGGTTGCCTTTGCTCAGCAGTTTGGGATTAAATTGATACATTCATCCCCATATTATGCACATGCCAATGGACAAGCCGAGGCAACCAACAAGATTATCGTGGACCTGATAAAAAAGAATTTGGAAAACAAGTCCAGAAAATGGCATTTAACTCTGGATGAGGCCTTATGGGCCATAAGGAATTCCAAGTCAACGGCCACTGGCACAACTCCATATCGGCTGACTTACGGCCAAGATGCGGTTTTGCCTTTGGAAATCAATGTCACTTCTCTAAGAGTGGCGAGATAGAATTCCTTAAGCCTAGAAGAGTATCAGCAAGCCATGCTTATGGAGCTGGATCAGTTGGATGAAGATCGGTTAATGGCTTTAAAAGGACATGGTTATTAGATGATATATTCAATAAAAAAGATTTTTGGTAGAGAACATCAATGACTTAGCTAGAGAACAGAAGAGGTGCTAATTAAGTTACTACTTAATCTCAAAGTTTAAAGGTCCCATGAATTGTGCAGGAACACCACTTGGAGAACAAACACAAGTGTTGAGTCTTAAAAAGAAGGTGTCCATCTTAATAACATATGCCCAAAATAAACTATACTTTGAGGCCCTCTTGTCAATAAGGCTTTTTTGTTTTGAACTTCCTTTCTTGCCTCGTGCAAACAATTCTCCAGATGAACATAATTCATCTCTAGAAACATCAAAAATCAAAATCCTCTATTTTAGATTGAACTCCAACTAATATTAACAGTTATAATCGGTAAGACAACAACATCAAACACAGGGCAAGTATTGAAGCAATTGAAGATATTCTAAATGTAACATAAGATGCAATTCAATATTAAGCTATCGCAAGGAAATAAATTTATCAATGGCAAACAAAAAACTATTTAGTCACAGAGATAATGGTTGAAAAATAAATAAATCAAATAAAATATAGAGAGAAAAAGTGGGATGAGATAAACCAACAACAAAGAAAACTTTCTCCTGACAATTGAACGAAAAACTAAAACAATAAAGGACTATAATTAGAGAAAGTAAAATATAATTCTTACATTTGGTTCAACAGGCCTTTTCAAAAGTTTCTTCCTCTTCAACTTGTACATGCCTATCACCACCTATCCCATTTACAGATACTACATGCACAAAATGGTAAGGAAATGCCTATCTCAAATCAATATGCATGAAGATGGAGCAATATGTTGCATTTTTTCTTAAATGTTCAAAATTAACCATTTCATACCCTTCCTCTTTATATTGCCTTTGTTTTCTTCCCTTTTACTGGTGTACAACCTTCTACATCTATTTGTGTTTTGTGAAGACTTTTCTTCTAAAGCTTTTTTGGATGGAGACTTTCCATCATTGTTAGCGATGAGTCCATCCCCACATTCTCTTTTAATAGGGGACTGAGATATTTGGTGTTGTCATTGCTGTGAAGTCTCCAACTGAACAATATAATCTTTAGCTTTTGGGCTATGATCAGGACATGACTTCGAATCTGGCATTGGCCAAATTGAATGAATAGGTTCCTATGAAACATATAAATGAATTAAAAAAAACAATCAAAGATCATCTAATACTAATTATAAAGCATTAACCATTTAACTTGATTAAAAAAAATCAATTTCTAATTGTAAAAGGTAATAAATATATTGTGTGGGTGTGGAAAGGTTTAGATACTATAGTACCCATACCAGTGCCTATACCTGCGTCCAACCAAGACCCATATCTATTTATTGGCATGAATCTTCTTTTTTATAGTGTCGAGAGAAGATTTGCAAAACAAAGTACCTTGGGAGTAGATATCTGTAGAGGGATTTGGGAGTGGAATGTGAATTGTGGGAGTGTTGGGAATGGGATTTGTTGCAAGAAGGCCATTACTGCTGGAATTTGGGGAAAAGATTCCAATTCCGAGACTGAGACATCAACTTGATCATCCCATGGAAATGACCTCTCATCACAACTCTTCTTCCTGCTCAACGAACACATGCATAATCAAGATTCATTCATTTATTAGTAAATTAAATTTTTAAAAAACAAAACAAACAACCTATAAGCTATAACTGAACTGGGCAAGCAACTAACAGATTGAGAAATTGGGTGGGTCGTTCATTTTTTTTTGGGATGAAGTTAGAAAGCTTCAAAATAAAAATGCTTACAAAAACTGAAAACACCAACGAAATTTTCTAGCTCCATCGCGCCTCTTCTCTGTCGCAATCGGACCATTGTGAAGTTGTCCTTGTTTGCTGCTTCATTCATTGTTAAAATACATAATGCAAAATTTGAGAACAGAGTAGGCCGAAAATCAGAAAAAAAATGCAGAGGCGAGAAGTGGGGCAAGCTTTTGTTGGGCGTGTTCTTTGTGCAGTAGAGAGATCTATAATAAGGTGGAAGAAGGAGGAAGAAGAGATGGAAACGAGAGGAGAATTAGGGAGAGATGGAGAGAATCTGTGTTTCCACAAAACCCTACCGAAAATAGCAAGACAACCAAACTGGGAAATGCATAAACCAAGGGGGCTGCGTGGTGGTCAGAGAAGAAGAGCAGGAGCTGCGTGGTGGTCGGAGAAGATGAAGATGAAGAAGAAGAAGCAGCCATAGAAGAAGGCGATGAGAGAGAAATGGAGAATGAGAAATGAGATGGAAGACTTCTTTGCGAAAATTAAAGAGAGAGGGTCACCCAATGAGTGAAAATTGGGTGTAGTTTGATTGGTCTTTTTTAGATTTTTATTGGATAAGGTTTAGATTAGGTTGAGAGAGAAATTTTGGAGGGAAGTGAGAGCTGGAGTGCGGCTCGCTTTAAAGATATTAAGATTAAGATAACTACAAGAATTTTAGGGCTTTGGCTACCATGGACTACCATCATAGGTGGTTCATGATGAACAACATTTTATTTTATCTAAATCGTAATTAGGTCATGAAAGCTTACATTACGCTAATATGATCTCTCTACACGAGATCTCCTCTCCAAAAAAACAATAGCCTTCCCCAGCCCTTCCCCTCCTCCTCATCGACCACCGACCCTTTGCCCCCACCCTCTGCAAATCCATCATATTCTCCTCGGGAGCTCCACATGGTTCTCACTAGCCTTCAACCTATGAGCAGTAAAGAAGCTGAAAGACAAAACAGAGACAACATTGGCAATAGTAAAGAATAGACAACAATGAACTTGACATTAGTGCGCTGAAGCTTCCTAATATCATGTTTTTGCCCCCATGGTTCACGTGTCGATAATATTTTTAGGAAAAATAGAGACAACTAAGCAGTAAAGAAGCAACAAAAACAAAGAGGGAGAGCACCACCATGGGTCGTCGCGGTCTTTCCCAACCGTTAAATTCTAAGTTCGTTGATTGGAGGGAAAGAACACTACCATCATGCGGTCGTTTGCCATGCCAGCAGTAACCTAAATCTTTCCCTCGCACAGCCATCATGTGGTCGTTTACCATGGCAAAAGTATCCTGAATCATTCCCTCGCACAACCATCATGCGACCGTTTGCTGCCATATTGACGACCCCTTAAAACCTTTCCCCTCCCACTCCCACCCTTACCCACTACCACCCCGTACCCCTGGCCTTTTGCCGTGGCCTCTAAACCATCTTATCTTGCTTGAACCCTTCCCACCTCTTCACCTTCTTCCCCACCTCCACAATCATCACCTTCTGTTTATGGGGAAATTTGGTTTATGGTATGATCTTACCAGTTTTGATTATCTTGAATGATCTACCAAATTCATCAAACAAACAAATAAATTTTGATGATCAAGCAATTATGAATCCGAACGAGTTACGTGGTAATCTCGTTTTGAAAACAACAGTTTCTTTTGAATGTAACGGTCAAAGGCTCGACACGTTAATTGTTCTTTAACATTCTTGGCTTTTAAGCCATTAATTGTCAAATCTTATGCCAAATTTGGTTATGATAATTCCAATTAACAACTAGTTGCTGTCGAAATGGCAATGCAGACTTAAATAAACAAGATTGGCTGTCGAAAGCCAATAACTTGGTTTACAAGTAAGTTAGATCAAAATTTAAAGAAAACCAGAATGCAACTACTGCAATGTCATGGGGCATGCATCACTAAAGCCCAACATGCAGTTTGAAGTTAATGCAGAAATGTGAAGGAAAAAACAAGTAATAAACTAAGTTTAAGAAACACTGCTAAACGACATGAATTCAAACGAAAACATATAAATGCAGGAATTTAAATAACAGAAAGTGTAAAGAATATGAGTTTGAAAATAGAAAAGCATGTAAATGACTTAGAAAGTAAAAGTGCAGAAATAGTAAATGACAAAGACTTAAAGAATGTAAATGCGAAACGAAGAAATACAAATTGATTGGAATGTAAATGACATAACTGGAAGTGTAAAGAATTGAAAATAAGTTCAAACTTGATTAAAATGCAGAAAGATAAGGGATGGAAGGCATACGATGATAGTTTTCCGTTAATCTTCTTTAGCCGTCGAGATATTAGGAATTAGATCACGTATCCAACCTTGATTACATCGTACAACCTACTATTTATAGGCAAAAATATGAAAACTGCTTAACATCCAACCTGACACGTGTACGGACATGGGTTGGTAGTTAAGTTTTCACTAAAAAACTACCTAATCGACAGTATCACTTCCTGTCGAGCCATACATTGATTTTTACTTAATAATTAAGCCTATTCGACCATGATCATTTTGACCTCTTCAACGCGTTATGCCTTCCGTCGAACATCAATCCCATCATTTGGTCTTTCAAACTTAGTTAATCTTCATTGCTTCTTCTGGTCTCTTACACTCTCATTTGTCGAATTCTAACATTCTGTCGATTAATCCAAATTTGAAATTTGGCACCCAACAGATGCCCCCCAAATTCTGAGTTCTCGACACCAACACACGGAGAGATCCAGAATTTTGTTTAATCTTCACGCGCGACGATTCCTTTTCCGCAATGTCCCATCACAAGTCTGTGCTTCCCACTTCCCCAAAAAATAGGACCATCATTACTTCAAACTTAGGCGGTTACTCTTCCCACTCGCACATTTCGTTTCCAAAGTGGTGCTTTAAATAGTATTCAAAACCCATTTAGAACTCTTCTTCCACCAACTGAACTCTCACGAAGGCATCATACTGAGAGAGCATCATCTTCCTCCAATGGCGTCTTCATCAACTCCTGCTCAAGCTACCGTTGCCCCTCGAAGGAAAACATGGTGGAATCCTGACGTTGATGCATCAATCCCATGACAGAAATCTAAGGTAATTATCCCTTACTTAAACGATCCCTCTTATCTCTTAGACCCTCCTGCTGCTTATTTAGGACCAGTTATCGCCCTACCTTGTTTCCCAAAAAGCTTTGAGGATTCTTTCCCAAACAAAGATGGGCACACTGACATTCTAACTTCTTCCCCTAAATTGCACATTCACTATTTCTTCAAAAGCTCAAGGCTTTTTAGAACGCCGCCGTTGAACGTTAACGGCTATTCTGCCTGGCTTACTAGGGTAGAAGCCAAAAAGGCTGAGACTTGGAAAGATTTAGGCATTTACCACCTGATTCAACTATCAAAACATCAATTTAGGTTGGACTCTTCTATGTTGGGAGCTGCTATTTTCTTTTGGAACAAAACTACCAACAACTTCCACTTTCCTTGCGGAATGATGGGTCCAAATTTGTTTGACGTTTCTGCTCTCACTGGCCTCCCACCAGATGGCCAAATGATTCACCCCTTAAACGTTCCAGAAAACGTCATTGATGTTTTCAGTGAGGAACCCCTTGCATTCTCAAAGTATGTTGCTAGCCAAATGAGGGATACTGATGATGTTTCTGATGAGGAACACGTAGCCTTCCTGTTTCATTGGCTTTACGCTGATCTCTGCAACAAGAATATTCAAATGTCGAAATCTCTTCTCGACTTGGCTAATCTTCTCCATGAAGGTAAGAAATGGGCTTTTGGCTCATTTCTTCTGTCGAACCTTTACTCGAGCATGTCGAGTTTATACACTATGGTGAAAGGAGGAGGAAGAAATGTCAGAGCCGGAGGCCCAATGTGGCTACTTCAATTATGGTTAAACGCCATTCTCCCGGGCCACACTGTCGACAAGGCTCCATCTAAACTTGAAGTCGACACCTATGGCACCTTGGCCATGTATCGCGCTCCGAAACCTTTCGACAGCGAGCTTGAAAGTTTCAAGTACTACTTTAAACTCTTTCACTCCCTTGCTCCCACAACTCCAGGCATTCGCTTTCAACCCTTTGTTAGCAGGAGATATGGACCCAAGTGGTTCACAGCCCCTTTTGATCCAAAATCTAAGGAGTGTCAAGTCATTTGGACTCACTTCCTTTCTCGACAAGTATTCCCATTGGGCTCCTGGTTCGACGGATGGATCTGCATTTGTTTGCCTACCCAATGCTTACGCCAATAACACCGGTTTCATGCAATCCATTCTCGGTCCATTCCCTTACAAGAAAGAGGATCTCTGTTGGATTACATTGACATCAAGCCAGAAACCTTCGATGGCATGGAGAAAAAGAATAGCACTCGCAGGGCTGCTATCAATCTTGTTCCCTTCACTCCTACTCTTGGCATATCTCAAGACTTTGAGACTTGGTGGGTAGAATATTTCAAGAAATTTCACTCATCTTTTGAGGCATGTGTGAAACGATTTGTTGACCCTTCTGTGCAGGAACAGGACCCCTCGACCAAAACCAAAGGTGAGCATTTGAAAGATATACTCAGCTTTGAAAAATTTTATAAATTTAAATGGGATCCTCGACGTCCCCATTATATTGTCGAACAGGCGAATGAAATGGTCGCCAAATCAAAAGAGGCACACGATAACAAATGGGGCTTAAAGGCTCTAAAGCACTATCATGAAACAGGGCAATCACTTGTGAAACCCCCTTATCCTGAGCCTGTGCCTTTCCCTTGTGCGAATTTTGGTTTGGCTGACCCATTTCCTGGCAAACCGACAAGGGCTGGTAACTTCATTGAATTGGAAAGATACTATTCTTATCCCATTGCCAATAGCTTTAGCAACAAGGAAGTTACTTTCACTGGTCGGTTTGCTTCACCTTTCGAACAACATAATGAAGCCGTCAAACTCATTTCCTAATTTCCGCAAGGTATTTCAGTTTCTTTAGCCTTTTTGTTTGAAGATCCACTCGTTTTATGCTTACTTTCTCCACTTTGTTTTAGCTTTGGCTCTAAAAGAGCCTTTAAAATACAAGCAAACAAGTGGTAAGACCACTGAAGTCGAGGTTCAAGAAGAAGATGAAGATGATGAACCTCCCCTCCAATCCAAGTCATCAAAAAAGAAATCCTCCAAATCTGGAGTTTCAAAGACCGGTGCCGGCAAGAAACCGGCTGCACCAAAAAAGAAGCCAGCAAAGTCGAAGCACTCGACCAGCTCTTCACAGCAAGAGCCCACCAAGAGAAAAGCTCAAACCACTGGTGCTGGAACCAAGCCCTCCAAACGCAGAATAATTCTGCTCGAGTCTCCTTCTCGTTCCACACCTCAAACGGTATCTCTCTCTTCACTTGCATAGGAATCCATTACTTATTTATGATTTCATCAATTAGACATCATGGTTACCCTTACACAATTTTCAGGAATCGCACTCAGAGAGATCCGTTTCTGACAACTCTGAAGCAACTCCAACAGTTAAGTTTACAAAGGTAAACTTCCCTCCACTACTGTCTAAATTGATGGTCTTCCTGTTGCTTACAAGATTTTCATTTTTTCTTTTCGACATTTGCAGGAGCCAAGAGTTAAATCAGCAAAAACAGGGGTGTCTGAAGAATGTACTTCTAAAGACCCTATCTCTGTCGAGGGAGCTGACTCGTCAAGCATTGATAAGGTATTCCCTTTTTACTAGTTTTGTGTTTTTTTTTTTTTTACTTTTGGACATTGCCTCATCATACCTGTTTGTCAGGATTCCCCTGAACAAGCAAATGTCGATACTTCGCTCCCTTTGCGAACAATCTTCCCAAGCACTGCTTCCCCTGCTACTGAGGTACAAAATTTCTTGCCATTCCAACTGGCATCAGAGTAATGATTTTGGGACTTTCATTGATTTTTCTTTTTTCTTTCACAGGAAGTCCCAGAGACTCAGCCTGAACATGAGATTGAAGAACCTTCAGCCATGGACGTCGATGTGGCTCAAACTACCATCTCGACAGAGAGTCCAGGCTCTACACCCACTCATCAGGATGATCACAACGTTCAGGTTGTAACACCTTCTTTGAGATAACCATCGCCCTAAGCCTTTGAAAAGCAAAGTCCCATAGTAATCAGGGCAGATAGTGTTGATATGGATCAGTTGCTCGATGATCCTGTTAATCCACCTTCTCACAACGAACCCCCTCCATCGGCTGCGAATTTTGGGAAAGCCAGCGTGGGGATTGATGAATGGATCAACTTGTTGTCAAGTTCGAGCAGCAAGACTTCACCGATGTCAGCCCGATCCTCCACACTTCCTGGAGATAATTTTGCTGAAAAACTCAATGGATTGCTTGCGGAGCTAAAGGATTTCTTTAAGTATTCTTTCGACGACCTTTACTCAAACCAGGAAGTAAGGAATAAATTAATTCACGTCGTCAAAGAACTTCAACATTCCCGCAAAAGGCCTCCGCTAATCCATCGAGGGCATATCAGTAGCCTGCACGAATTTGTCGAAGAGTTGATTCTTAAACTGCTTGAGCTTGACGACAGTATCCTTCCATACCAGCAAGCCATCACAGCCAAGCATGAGCTTCGTGACAAATTGGTGCATCTCCGACAGAGGCAATCTGCATTGGTCGAGAAAGGTGCTCCCTACCAAGCCAAAATTCCTGAGTTGGAGCAGAACGTCGCTCGCCTGAGGCGAGAACTTGCCGCGGCTGAGACCCAATTACAAGAGGCAATTAAGGCTTCTTGCTCTGAGGAAATAGCCTCTCTCGACCAGGAAATGACTCGTAGTGCTGCGGAGGCGCAAACCATTTTGTCGAAGGTTGAAGCTCTTGAAGTTAGTTATATAAATGCTGAAGGCACAAAAATGGAATTGGCTGCGACTTGGGAAGACATTAGAAAAATTCCTTTGTAATAAAAAAAAAATTCCTTATTCGCACATTAGCCATTTTTTAATTCCTTGTATGTCGAACACTTTTGTTTTCGACCACTTCTTGTACTGCCCTGCAACATTTACAATATGATTTCTCTTGCTTTCGATCAATCATTTCACCGTCCAGCTAGCACGTTCTTTTAACTGCTTTAATTTCAGTTTCAGGCTAATAAATTACATTCAAAGCTATTGACCAGTCAATCTGACCGTCAAAACCTGAAAACTAACGCCATCTTGCGCTATAAATAGACACTTGCCATACTCCTTCTTTCGCTCAAACAACAAACGCTTTCTGAATTTCTTGAAGTTTCCTTTCACAAAATCTTCGAGAAATTCTTGCTAGCATTACAAGCGACATCCCCAAATTCACCTTGTTCTTGGCCCCAAACTAGCTATTTCTGAGTATAACAAGCTGCTATGGAAACCTTTTTTATACACTTCAAGCCTTCATTCCATGGCTCTGTCTATTTCATCTGGAAGCCAGGGGCTTCATCTCCCATAGTCTTTTCCAAGGTCTTTGTCTCAACGGTGCAAGACACTCTGGGTTTTGGTAATTTGCCTAATATCAACAATGAGTTTTTTGGTAAGTTGCCTAATGCAGCTTGCCAATCTCGTTGAAACATGTGAGAAAGGGAAAGCCTGAGCCACTTCTTTCTCCTACTGTCTTGCACTCCTTCACACCTTGTGCTCGAAATTCAACGTGTGGGCAAGCAATTAGGAAAAGTTTTGGCACAGTTTGGTTAATTGTGAGGCATACACTTAAACCAACGACTGCCTCTCAATCTGCCTGCTTTACCTTCACTCACATGGCATTTGACACTTCTCATCGACGTACCCATACTTTTAGCTTCACTTTTCCGTCGATTTGGGTGTCTACCATCTGGAGCGGCTCTTGCAGACTTGATTGACCAGATGGTATGCCACAGGAGTCCTTCTTACTTCCCATGTTCCTCTTCCTAAATTCTTCCTCGACATGATTAGGATCCGGGACACGGAAAAGTTTCCACAAGTGGATTTATCCCATAATAGCCTAGACTTATTGACTTTCCAGTATTTGAATTACCAGGCTGTAAGCCTATTTGACAATGTATCTTGTATACTGCCAAATGGCTCTTGGATAGAACAATCCGGTTTACTTTTCAAGGTTGTATTTTTACTTCGCACATTGTTGGTCTATATAACTTCAAGTATTTGCCATTAATAGACTTAATCCTGAAACCGGAACTAACTTCAACAAGTGCATAAGCATTTCCTGAGAATGTTTGGACAACCTCAAATGGCCCTTCCCACTTTGGGGACCATTTCCCAAATTCTCGACATTTCTTATCCATTGGTAAAATGACTTTCCAAACTAAGTCACCAACTTTGAAACGCTTGTATTTAACTCGACTGTCATAGAATTTAGCTATTCTTTCTTTTTGTCGAACTAAATGTTCTAAGGCCACGATTCTCTCATCATGAACATCATTCAATTCGTCAAACATCGAGTTCCAGTATTGGTCTACTGGCATCTCATTTTGCTTTTGAATTCTTAATGAACCAAGATTTATCTCAACAGGCAACACAGCATCATGGCCATAAACCAATTTATAAGGAGTAGTACCTGTCGATTCTTTTGGAGAGTTTCTGCATGCCCAAAGAACTTGTTCCAGAGTCGAATGCCAACTTTTCGGATATCTACCAATGTGCTTCTTTATCAACCCAATGATAATCTTATTCATGGCTTCGACCTGACCATTTGCTTGCGCATAGTAGGGCGTCGAAGTCACCATCTTTATTCGCCTTGACTCAGCGTACTCGGCAACCTTCTTCCCAACAAACACAGACCCTTGGTCAGTTGTGATGGTTTGAGGTATTCCGAATCTACAAACAATGTGATTTTCAATAAAATCGACAATGTCTTGTTGAGTCACTTCTTTCAAGGCCACTGCCTCTACCCATTTGGTAAAGTAGTCCACCCCTACTAAAATGTACTTATGCCCCTTTGAAGATGTAGGAAAGATCTGACCTATGAGGTCCAGTGCCCAACCCCTAAAAGGCCAAGGCTTAATGATAGAATGTAACTCACTAGCAGGCACATTCTGTATGTGGCCATGTTTTTGGCATTCTTCACAAGACTTTGCAAACATAATGCAATCTTTAACCAAATTGGGCCAATACACTCTTTGTCTTCTTAGTACCCATTTCATTTTCTCACCTGCTTGATGAGCTCCACAAATTCCTTCATGAACCTCTGCCAATGCCAAATAGGCATCCTCCTCACTAAGGCATGTTTCCAAGTTACCATCGACGGACTTTCTATACAAAACTCCAGCGAGCACAACAAACTTAGTCGCTTTGTATTTAATTTTTCTGTCGACATCAGCACTTGGATTTTCCAAATACTCAATTATTGGCTTACGCCAATCAGATGAACTTGATGTATTGGAAACTAATATATCCCTTTCGTCCCAAAGCGGTACAGCAACTCATAATTTTTATGAGTTCTGTCAATACCTTTGATGATAACTTATACCCCGAGGCCAACCGGGCTAACTCATTAGCCTCTTGGTTCGATTCTCTGGGATATGTTCCAATTAAACCTTTGTCGAATTGCTTCATCAACTTGCTAGCAACTTGACAATATTTGACAAGATTATGGCTAACACATTTATATTCTTGAGTTAACTGCCTTATAACCAGTTGTGAATCTCCAAAAACTTTGACAGTGCGTGCTTGCATTTCTATCAAAATCTCTAAACCCACAATTCAGGCTTCATATTCAGCCTCATTATTGGAACAAATATATTTTAACTCAAACATTAATTTAGTTGGCACACCTAAAGGTGAAATTATCAGAATGCCAACACCAACACCATTTTTGTGTCTTGAGCCATCAAAATACAAATGCCAAGGCTTTAACTCGACTAGCCCTGTCATCTCTTTTATTTCCAAATATGGATGGTCCGTTAAGAAGTCAGCAATTGCTTGACCTTTAACAGCCTTCAAAGGTACATATTGCAAAGAAAATTCAGACAAAGCAAGTGTCCATTTTCCAATTCGACCATTCAGAATTGGCTGGGACAACATGTACTTTATCACATTTGTCTTTGACATAACTAAAACATTACAAGGCATCAAGTAGTACTTGAGTTTTGTACAAGAGAAATATAATGCTAAACATAGTTTTTCTATAGCACTATATCTAGTTTCTGCATCATTGAGCACTCGACTGAGGTAGTAAACGGCTCTCTCGACGTTGTTTCCATCTTCTTGAGCCAGTAAACAACCGATGGTCCCTTTTGATGCTGATATGTACAATCTCACTGGTCGATGTGGCTCTGCAGGCATCATGACCGGTGGATTTGTCAAATACTGCTTGATTTGGTCAAAAGCTTCTTGGTGTTGTCGAGTCCACACACAAGCTTCTTCTGCCTTGAGTTTCACCAACGGAGCAAAAACTCTTGTTCTTCCTGAGAGATTTGATATGAACCTTCTGAGAAAATTGACTTTTCCCAAAAAGGACTGAAGTTCTTTTTTGTTAGTTGGAGGTCTCGCTTCCAACACAGCTTTAGCTTTATTCTTATCCACTTCAATGCCTTTTTTGTGCACCAGAAAGCCTAAGAACTTAGCAGCAGAAACCCCAAAACCACATTTCTCAGGGTTCATTTTCAAACTATGCCTTCTCATTTCCTGGAAGGCTCTTCTCAAATAGTTCAAATGCTCCTCTTGACTGTCAGATTTAACAATGACATCGTCGATGTACACCTCCATGAACTTGCCTATCATTTCATGAAAGATAGTATTCATTGCCCTCTGATATGTTGCACCAGTATTCTTCAAACCAAAGGGCATCACTATCCATTCATAAGTTCCAATTGAACCTGGGCACCTGAAAGCGGTCTTAGGTACATCCTCTTGACTATAAAAATCGATTATAACCAAAGATGCCCATCCATGAAACTTCGAAGCTCATGACCAGATCTTGCATCCACTAGCATATCCGCTATGGGCATAGGGTATTCATCTTTAGGAGTGGCTGCATTAAGGTTCCTAAAATCGACACACACCCTCATCTTGCCATTCTTCTTTATGACAGGGCACTACATTAGACAACCATTCCACATACCTAGTTGTGCGAATGAACTTAGCCTTCAAAGACGTTCGACTTCCTCCTTGATTTTTAACACAACTTCAGGAGCGAACCTTACATTGGCTTGTTTGTGAGCTTGCAATCGGCTTTAGAGGCAATCTATGCTCCACAAGTTCTCTATTCGGACCTGGCATCTCGTGGTAATCCCAAGCAAAGCAATCCTTATACTCGAAACCAGCTCCACAATCGCCTTTTAAAGCGATCGATAATATTGCACTCACATATATTGGCCTCTTTCTATCTGCATCGCCAAGTCTATCTCTTCTAAAGGGTCTTCCAACTCAAAACCACTTCTATCTTCAAGCCCTTTTCAAAACCCAAAGGGCCATCATCAAATATACAATCGGCCAACACACCTTCTTACGAGTTTGGCCATCGGTCGGCCTCACAGCCGACAATTGTATGTTGAGGATGTTCAAAAGTCATTCTTTGTCGATTGGCGATTTTCGTCGGCCTCATCCAAAGAACTTGACTAAATCGCTCCATTAAGCATGCATTGAGCTTCTTTATCAATAACACCACCACCTTGCGGAGATGGGTTTCACCTTTAGATCATACACTTTGAAGTCTACATGCATTTGTTGCAAATAACATGGACTATCGTCAGCTTCAATAATCTCAACTTCATCTCGGGCATTCCACAGAATCATTTTTTGGTGTACTGTCGAAGGAACTGCTCCAACAGAATGGATCCAATCCCGACCTAACAAGACATTATAACTAGACCTCGAAGGAATCACAACGAACAGAGTAGATCTTTCTACCGATCCTACTTGCACATCAAGCATCACTACGCCATCTGTTGGTGCAGTTCTTCCTCCGAAGTCAGTTACCACTATATTAGTTGGCAACAAGTCAGATCCTTTCCCAATTTCTTGAACATGGCTCTTGGAATCAAATTCACTGATGCACCACCATCAATCAATATTCTGTTGGCCGGCTTACCTTCAATCATTGCTCTGATGTGAAATGGTCGAAGGTGACCTCTCTCTTCATGAGTTGGTTTGTTGAGCCTAGCGAAGTTGTCAAATATAGTGACCATGTCTTGCTCAACAAATCGCCAACCAATAGGAAATTCATCTAAGTCTTCCTCGTCAGGCACTTCAACTACAAACTCGTAGGGAGCCTCATATTCATTGGCAACACCGAGACTAAGTTTACATTCAATTTAGTAAACTCCTCTTGATGGCGGTATCCTCATTCTCCGGATGACTTCCCAACCTCATGCCTAGTTAGTCAAATAAACAATCTCCCGATCCTGTGTCCGACAAGGTAGTACCCATTGTCATCACCAACTCGTCTAAGTCTTTATCTAAGTGGTGTCAAGATCAAGCGTTTCTTCATCTTCAAAACCTATTGGGTCGTCCTGGATCGCCCAAAGGCAAAGAATCACCTCTTCCATGGACAAATCTGTTTTGACAATGTTCTGCTCCATGGACCCCAAGGGTTCATCTAACAAATCAGAATCATTAGCTATGATCTTTAATTCCTCCATTGACACATCACTGCCTGGGCCTTCTTTCTGGGCCGGTTGAACACCAACTTCAACACGTTCCAAAGCTAACCTTTCAGCTTCAATTAGACCTATCGGCCAAGGCGTCAATTTTTTCTTAGCCACAGGAATTTCAGCATACTTGGAGCCTTTCTTGAACGAGGCCTGCTATGAATGGACTCGCATCTTGGAAGTCTGGCCCTTGTCGTAATTACTGCCTCTAACATCAACCACTACGCTTTTCAGCTTTGGACCAGTCTCCTTGGGCAACGACACTTTTTGTGTCCCAACCATGAAACAATCTTCATGTTGAGGTCGTTCCAAGTCACTAGCCTTTGTTTTCTGCCTCTGAGCTTGCCTTATCCTTTGTCGACGACGCTTTTGGCTTTTCGACAGTGGGGTCTTCTTCACTTGATCACCCCCAGGGTATGGTATTACGCCATCTTTGGTACTCTTCGTCCCAAAACGGTGTTTGTCGAGGGTTACTCTTTATCGCTCTCACCCTGTTTCTCAGTTTAGGACAACGAGCTTTGGGAGAATTCTCGACCCATTTGTTTACCGTAATATTAGTATCAGGTTTCCTAGTCCTGTTCGCCTTTCGACCAAGAGGTTCTCCATAATTACTCCCTGTGGATTCCCTTGGAGACTCGACCAACCATCAACCGATTGCTCGATTAGGCCTATTAACCACAGGCCTTTGCACCCGGTTTGCCGGTGCATGTCTCACGTACCTATCCCCATAAAGCGTACGAACTTGTTGATGAACGTCTGCACCATCAACTTTCTTTGCTCTCTGGGCTGCTTTCTCATCGAAGTACTTGTCACAATGCGGGCATAATTTCAACTGCCCCCTATTGTTTTTCCTTCTCAGAAAAGCTTCAACAATCTCATGAGACCTTGGATAGATGTCGAAAGGGTCCTCGACATTCACCACGTACTTCTGCTTGGCGCTAATGTTCACCATGCTACAGCTTCTCACATTTTGACCTTCGACATTGGCAATGCCTTGACCAAATGGATCAGTATCCACCTTCATGCTAGGCTTCTGTTTGTCAGCAAACTTGAGCCTACCGTCTTTGAGAGCCTTTTGAATCAAATCCCTGAAACGAAAACATTCATTAGTAGGGTGGCCTAAAGCTCCATGGTACTTGCAATAATTCTGACCATTAGAGTCTTCAGGCCCTTTCACTCTATGATCATTTGATAACTTAAGCTGTTTATCTTTTACGAGAATATCGAATATTTTATCAGCCTTGGTTATATCAAATGTATAAGTCTTCTTATTCACATAGCTCATCTTTTCCTTCCCCTTGGAAGGTACTAACGCTTGACAAGCATAAGGTGGTCCTTCTTTTAATTCAGCGATGTCTACTTCTCGCTCTATCATGGCCTCATCCTCACTGTATGTTAGATCATTTTCGACATAATTGACTTTCTCACGCCTGATAAATTTCTTGTTGTTCTTCTGATTCTTCTCAGAGCGGAGTTGTTCAACTTGTCGAACTTTCTCCCCTAGTTGGGCGAGGTCAACTATGTGTTGGTTCACCAATTTCTTTCTAATATGGTAATCCAAACCACTAGCGGCCATTTTTACAATTTCCGCCTCGGGAACAGACGTAAAACACCTGCTCTTCATTTGCTTGAACCTAGAGATGTAATCGTCTATAGATTCATTATATGTGCGTTTGACGTTAAATAAATCAGTCAAATTAACCCTCAAATCGCCCCTGAAGAATTGATTGTGAAACAATCCTTCCAGTTGTGTCCATGAATGGACTGAATTAGCTCTCAAAGTCGAGAACCAAGAAAACGCGTTCTTTGTCAAAGAACTTGGAAAGAACCTCATTTTCACACCTTCCACGATGGGCCAACTCTCCCATTCCTATCGTGTCTCTAGCCCCATGCTCGCCAGTCGATTCACCCCTGTCGCCAGAAAATTTGGACAATTTGGGGATTTTAATCCCTCTTGGCACTTCGACTTGTTGAACCCACTCAGAAACGCAGATATGAAATATGGTCTAGTGCCTTGACCAATATTAAAACCAAGCCTATTCGGCATTTGCTCGACGGCTGATTCACGTTTTGTTCTATCCGATTCCCATGATATTGTGCACGAGGTTGGCTAAACCTTGATGCACTGGTGGGCCTTGGTCTTGATTTCTTTGTAGAATATACACCTGGCCATAGGCCAAGTTATTCAAATTCTGACCAAGGTTCTGGTTTGGCTGAACTACTTCGTTCTGCGCCACCATAGGGTTATTAATATTCTGCGGAATGCCCCCCATGCCCTGACCATGAGGTATAACCCCTGGGACTTGTTGAACATTCTCGTTCACTGGTGCTGCCAAACCCAATGCTTGATTTAGCCTCTCCATTTGTAAGGCTAGTGTATTACATGCTTGATTAGTAGTCTCCATAAGAGGCGTGATCACTGAGTGAACATGTTCACCATCTCATGGTTACTATCATCCACTTGCTGTCGAATACTCGCCAACGAATTTTGTGTTAATCCTCCATTATTCTGAGGCATTTGTCTCGACATGTCCCCACCCGACCTTGTCGGTTGGCTGTCATAATGGGAGCCACTCCTGCCATTCCTTGAATATCGGAAGAATTTCCGAATGGCATAAAAGGCTGGTTGGCATATTGGTTGAACATAGTTGAACCAATAGCGAGGACTGCCGAGTGCGCAAATAGCCATACGGCATTCCAAACGGAGGTTGGGTTACTTGCGGTATAGGCCTAATACTTGAGTTCCTCGCGCTTCCAGGCGATGCCTGAATTTCTGGAGCACTCTGAACCACCGGTTCAAGCACTGCAGCGCTCGGAATAACCTCTGCTTGCGTATTGGCCATCGCTATTCCGATCACGGCCCGGTAGCATTACTCATCCGCGGGATCATAACTACCCCGGCGTTCGTACTTGTGGTCGAAGCATTCATATTACTTGCCAATGCATTCGCACTAGCAATGCTTGGTGTTGTGGCACTGCTATTCGTGCTGCCACTCATGTTTCTAGATTGCGTTGCGTTAGAAGCAGTGATCTTTCCACTTCTTAGACGCATAAAGCCATCGTTCAAAACGAGTTACTCTAAACCAGTCCCACCGGGCGTGCCAATTTGTTTATGGGGAAATTTGGTTTATGGTATGATTTTACCAGTTTTGATTATCTTGAATGATCTACCAAATTCATCAAACAAACAAATAAATTTTGATGATCAAGCAATTATGAATCCGAACGAGTTACGTGGTAATCTCGTTTTGAAAACAACGGTTTCTTTTGAATGTAACGGTCAAAGGCTCGACACGTTAATTGTTCTTTAACATTCTTGGCTTTTAAGCCATTAATTGTCAAATCTTATGCCAAATTTGGTTATGATAATTCCAATTAACAACTAGTTGCTGTCGAAATGGCAATGCAGACTTAAATAAACAAGATTGGCTGTCGAAAGCCAATAACTTGGTTTACAAGTAAGTTAGATCAAAATTTAAAGAAAACCAGAATGCAACTACTGCAATGTCATGGGGCATGCATCACTAAAGCCCAACATGCAGTTTGAAGTTAATGCAGAAATGTGAAGGAAAAAACAAGTAATAGACTAAGTTTAAGAAACACTGCTAAACGACATGAATTCAAACGAAAACATATAAATGCAGGAATTTAAATAACAGAAAGTGTAAAGAACATGAGTTTGAAAATAGAAAAGCATGTAAATGACTTAGAAAGTAAAAGTGCAGAAACAGTAAATGACAAAGACTTAAAGAATGTAAATGCGAAACGAAGAAATACAAATTGATTGGAATGTAAATGACATAACTGGAAGTGTAAAGAATTGAAAATAAGTTGAAACTTGATTAAAATGCAGAAAGATAAGGGATGGAAGGCATACGATGATCGTTTTCCGTTAATCTTCTTTAGCCGCCGAGATATTAGGAATTAGATCACGTATCCAACCTTGATTACATCGAACAACCTACTATTTATAGGCAAAAATATGAAAACTGCTTAACATCCAACCTGACACGTGTACGGACATGGGTTGGTAGTTAAGTTTTCACTAAAAAACTACCTAATCGACAGTATCACTTCCTGTCGAGCCATACATTGATTTTTACTTAATAATTAAGCCTATTCGACCATGATCATTTTGACCTCTTCAACGCGTTATGCCTTCCGTCGAACATCAGTCCCATCACTTGGTCTTTCAAACTTAGTTAATCTTCATTGCTTCTTCTGGTCTCTTATACTCTCATTTGTCGAATTCTAACATTCTGTCGATTAATCCAAATTTGAAATTTGGCACCCAACACCTTCTAACCATTAACACCACCAAAATAATTAACCACCTTGAGATCTACCTAAATCTAGTCCCAATGTTGACGACCATCTTTTTCTTTGTCAAAAATAATCTACCCATATCTAACACTATAGCCCACAGCCACAACACGTTGCCCAGTAACGACAAACTCAAACGCCATAAATTCTCTATGGTAACTTCCCAGCAACATGGACCAAATTAACAAAATTGTGGTTTAGACTTCAGACATGATTACAGATGCGGAGGTGGGGGAGGGGTTAGGGATGGGGAAGGAGAAGGAGAATGGGAGATAAGGGAGCAGGTGTGGTGGAGGGAGAGTGATCTGGTATGGATGATCCATGATAAGAGACTCTTAAGCATATTTAGTCTGATTGTCCAGAAAAGTTATCCATCATGGACCACATATGATAGTGGTCCATATTAGCAACCACCTATTTGTAGTTAACATTATCACTTCGCTCGATGTGTATTGTTTTAAATGGAAATACTAACTGTCACAAAATTTTCCTCAAAAAGTAATCATGAATGACAATTGGTAGTTTATCATTTAAACTCATCATTGTATTGTCACAAGTCCTTTGTTATTATTTGAGAAGAGAGAAACACATGGGCATTTCGTGATGTATAACATAACTCCTGTTTAAATATTCATTATCATGTGTGCAATATACCAAATTCTCTATTTTTTGTAGAGTGAAATTGGAACATAACCATACTAGTTTTTTTTGCAATGTCTCTCTTTTAAAACCTAGGTAACCCTTGTCAAGAAACACAGATTGCTCCTCTCCCAAAACCTCCTAATGGCGGTGCCAGAGGTTTGCCGACAAGAAAGATGTCCTTCCGCGAAAAATTACTAGGTAACAAGGAAATGCCTCCCCCTTGGGAGAAGATTGATTTGCCAAGGAAGAAGATCTTTCGTGTGGATCTTGAAGAAGGAGATTGGCTTCGACCAAGAAGTTTTCTAGAAGAGAACTTTGTAAGTTGTAACTGAACTTAGGAAGTCGTGGGAAGATGCAGTGATCGTCAAACTTCTTGGAAAGACCCTCAGCTTTCCAACGATGAAGGATACGTTAAATTCAATGGTAGATATAGGGTGCATATTCTATATGGTGAAATTCGACAAGGTGAAGGATAGAGAGAAGGTTATGGGAGGTGGACCCCTGGATGTCATTCGACCACTACTTGAAGGCAAGGACCTTGGACCCCTAATTCTAATTTTGAATTCAAATCTGATTCAACGTAGGTAAACCATTTATGAGAATACATTTATGATTCGTATTACAATTATTAATTAATATGGTGTAATAATGATTGATATATAAGAATATTTAAAAAAAAAAAGTTGATTTAGTTGGGAAACTGAAAGGCTTTGGTGTTGACAGTGAAAATCTTACATGAAAAATACGTGGAAAAAACCTTACCTTAATATATCTATTGATTTTAAAATAACAATCATCCTATTAATGTTAGTATTATAGGAGAGAGAATGTGAGATACAATAAAAGCTAGATATTAGTGTGTTCAATATAAAAATATACCATTTTAGTTCTTTAACGATTTTATTTGAATTCCATTTATTATTTTTTAATTGTTATAACTAATATTTTCATGTTTATTTTTAGCTAAAATTTTAAATATCTTATTTTCAATTTAAATAATTGAGAGTTTATAATAATTCTAGAAACAAGCTATTTGAAAGGTTAACAAGACAGAAACTTGATGAAAATTAAAAGTATTTTATAAAACTTAAGAACGTGATTTTGAGAAAGGAAAAAATTTTAAAATTTGTTTATATGAAATTTAATGTTTTGAATGACAATTTTCGAGTAAAAACAAAGTCAAATCAACTTAAAAATCATATAAAAAGTAAACATAATTTAATATTAATATTGTCAAGAAATATATTGATTTTATTTTTACAAATGGCAAACAAAGAAAAAAGCAAAGGCCCAAGGTCTTACAAACGAAACCCCCTTAGCATCGCCAAAAGTAAGCTAGTCATCTCCACAGGAGGAGCATCCAAACATACCAAATGCACATCACAACAAGCACCCACTTTAGCTATGGAGTCCACACATTGATTGTCCTCCCGAAGAGTATGACATAAATTAAACTCCCAATCTTTCTCTATAAGCCTTCTAATCAAGGCTATCTCACTTCCAAACTTATGGAACTCTTGATTCTGTGTGTGAATCATATTAATGAGATTTAGGGAATCCGAATAACAAAACACCTTCCTGTAACTTCAGTCCCAACACAAAAACATGCCATGAAACAATGTCATAATCTCCTCATACAAAATATCTGAGTGCCCTACCGAACCAAAGAATCCCCTCAAAAAAGACCCAGAATGGTCCCTGATAAGACTGCCAAATCCCGCCATACCCGGATTATTGACGACACTCCCATCCACGTTGAGAGTAACATACCCCTCATCCGGTTTAGTCTAAGATACCTCCCTGGGAATAGAAGGACCCTTCCTGATGTTGGAAGTCCCGTAAGCTGCAATAGTATCCTGGAGCAAGGACTGCACCTACAACACAATAGATATGACCGGAGTGTCCACCTCTTCGAAAATGAACAAATTTCGGCTACACCACACCTTCCACATGACAATAAAAAAGATAATGCCATACTCAGCAATACTAGCTCGCAACCAACTAGCATAATCGTAATTATCAGGCGGGATAACCAAAGGATTCTGCAAAACTGCAGACCATATACTTTGGGCTCTATTGCACACAAACAAACAATGCATCATAGACTCCTGCATGACCTCGCAGTAAGGACAATGAGGATTTATAGAGATCTCTCTATGAGCAAGAACGCTCCTTGTGGGAATAGTTGAGTGACGTAATTGCCATGCAAAGAATTGAATATTAGCTGAGATTTGGAGCTTCCAAATCCAACACCACGAAGAAACAAGACCGGCAGCGCATGCTCACCCACGAGCCAATTATATGCGCTCTTTGTGGGAATAAATACCACTAGAGTACTGTTGCCAAGTCCATCGGTCCCTAACCCCCTCCACGAGTCTAGGAGAAATATGACTAATTTTTTGGGACAGATCATCCGAAATGGCAGTATAGAGAGTGTCCAGGTGCTACCAAGCTCCCTCATAAAACACATCCTGAATCTTCAAATGGACATCATACTATTTAGAAATACATTGATTTAAGTCATATCATTAAAAATCATATTAAATTCAAATCAAATTAAATCATACTCGAATTCAAATCATAGGTGCATTTTTTACTGTATATATATATATATATATATATATTTTGCTCATCCATCGTAATTAGGGTATTTGGCTTCCCAATGAATGCCCCAGAGTATTTCCACAATCTTAGATCCTTTCGACTCGCTATGAGACTAATTCCCGAGTTAACATTCCTTGATGTCGATCGTTGTTTGTGTTTTTATGCGAAATAAACTATAACTTGTGGATCACCTTTGTAACAAGAAATGTCTCCATCTATTGAATTTTGTTTTCTATTTTTATGAATTTATTTTTATTTTATTTTTAAATTAACATGTTTATACCTTTTATAGTTATTACTCAATTATTAATTGAATAAATTAATTTATTAATGAATTATGTGCTGTTTTAAAGTATCTCAATATCTTCACCAAAAAAAGGTATCTCAATATAATATTCACAAGTTATAGTTATTATAATTATATTAAAATAATGTGATGGTTTAATATTTGTCAAAAAATAAATAATGTTATTGAAATGAGATTAACAAACTTCTACAATAAAATAAATATGTGTATCAATTATAATAATTAAAAAGTAAACAAAAATATAACAATTAGTATGATTATCATTGTGAAGAACTATTATACATTTATACTACATAGTCAATTATTACTAAATTCAAACAACAAATAAGTTTATTTTTAAGTTTAATCAAATGTAATTAATTATAGTTTGTAGTATTTACTCCCTCCGTTTTTATATTTAAGCAACAAAATCTCCTCAGATTTTGTTACAAAATATAAGCAATAGTTAATCATTTTTACTCTATTAAATAGTGTTAATCCAAAATTACCCTTAATTAATTTTAGCCCATCTTTATTCCCTTACAACTCTTTCGTTTCCATGCCATTAATTAATAAGGGTAACTTAGGAATTACAATTCTTTTTTTAGATTTGAAAACTATTAAATGAAAATAACTACTTTTCTTAAGGAGTGTGTGCAATAGTTATTTTTTTTTGTTACATCAGAAAAGAAAAAAGAAAAATGCGACAAAAATCAACAAACTCCTAGAAAAGGAGACACCTGAAGCATCAGCTAAAAGAGCTGAAGACATACAAAGAGGCGGATAATCCACCATAACAAGAGAATCACTACAATGAGCCCCTAACTTCTCCAAACAATCAGCGCAGCTATTCCCCTCACGAAGAGTATGATGAATAGATCAACTCCAATTTCTAGCCAAATAACTCTGGATGACTTCTAACAGATTAACATACTTATGAAGAGGTTGAGAAGCGTCTTAAATAAGCTGGATAGAGTGAAGAGAGTCTGAATAACAAATTATATTTCTATAACCAGCATCTCAACACAGTTTAATACTAATAAGCAAAGATTGAATCTAAGCATGAAGAATTTTCGAGTCCCCAATACTACCATAAAAACAAAAAATAAATTGACTGAGAATTACGAACCAAGCCTCCAAAGCCGACCTTACTTGGATTATTATACAAAGCGCTACTATCAACATTAAGATACAAACAATTAATCAATTGTTATCTTTTTGTGTGCATTTATTTAACTACTTATACACATAATGATGCAACAACATAATTTTGTACTCAATGTATTTAAATTGGTACTAAAAATTAAATTAATTTATACTAAAAATATCATAATTAAATTATAAAGCTTATTCAAATAAAATAATCAATCAATGCATTTGAATTGATATTGAAAATCAAAACCATGTATTAGTTTTTTCAAAATATTATGTTTTTATTTTTTTAATTTTTCCTCAACACTTTTTTATAATATTTTAAATACTAAGACTCACATGTCGTTATATTAATATATTTGTTTATTAATTTATTCGAAACTAGGGTAAAACAAAAGCTTATTTTTCTATTTTTTAATTTACTATTTATACAAGTCTTAACTAATACAACATATTCATATATAAACTATTAACCTAATTATTATTAACTTATATTTAATATAATTATCAAGTGACCAGGTGAATGGACAATTATTCATAATCAATATAATAAATTTTTTTGATAGAGTAATTATTTAATTTTTTAAATAAAAATATAATTATTTGAATGTATTTGAATTAGTAAATAAAATTTAAAAATTTTATCTAATCATTTAATCAACAAATATTTTGACGAATTAATTTCATAATTTTATAGCTTTATTTTAATATAAAATCAGCCCATTCACAAAAAAATTGACTTGGCCTATATTATAATTTAACATGACATCCAAATTAAAATTATTATTTTAAATTACATAATTAGTTAAATAAATTCAATAATACTTAACTTGATATATAAAAAATATATTACATCTAATCATATATAAATTTAGATTATACTATTTTTAAATTGTAATCGTAAATATAAAAAATTTATAATAATAAATAAACAAGTATTACATTTTCGACGAGAGACGGGTTATTAGTAATTTAAGTATATTATTATTTTAGTACATTATTAATGAAAGAGCTACCTCCGTTTCTCAATATAAACTCTCTTTTAAAAAAATGTGTCTCTTTTTATAAGTTATTTTTTAAATTACTTGATGTATTAATTATTTTTTTATAAAAATATTCTTAATTAATTTACTTGTTTTTTTGTAATTAATAGTAAATGAGATGACTATTTCTCTCTCTTATGTCAATAATTAAAGGGTATTTTTGAAAAAATAATATATATTTTAGACAAATTAAATGTATTAATTAATTTTTTTTAATTTGCGTGTTTTGATTAAAAGAGACTTATAGTTAGTGAGGGATGTATTACTAATATTTTGTTAAATAAAAATCTATATTTTTTTCTTCTAATCCGAGTTGACTCAACGTTTAAACTCGTGGTCAAGTCCAAACTCTGACTAAATAACTTTCCAGCTCAAAGGAAAAGGAAACTAAAGAAAAGTAAAGAATTGGACCCCAAAAAAAATAAATAGAGAAAAGTAAAGAAGGATGATATGTGGGACCAGACCACTCTTGGAGCCGTGAATGACTGAAATCATCACATGTCCTTCACGCCACAAATGTTTGTGCAATGCAATTTCCACCGTTTATCTAGGTTATTGATGGCCCCGCAAATGATGCCACACGTTCCCAAATGAAGTATCAACCGTCCGATACAGGACAATGGGGACCCTATCACCCTTTGTCTTTCGCCATAGGATAGGAGACAACAGATTGCGGAATAAAGATTAAAGAAAGTTAATTTGCATATTGTTTGTCACGCGCCTTTCAAGCACGTCCTTCAACTTCTTCCTAATTTGCTCTGCCTGTTCTTCTTTGCCCCTTCAGCACCATCTCAGCCAATCGAAGGATGCAAATTGTAATTGTAATATTGATAGAAGCAGATAGTATTGGGAATGGGAACATCGAGTACTGTAAATTGTTGCCATATGTTGTTCCACTTGCTTGCTAAACAAGAAAAATTCACATTTCAAAATTCTATTTACATACTCCTTTATATGTCAATTATAAACAACAAAAGCTTCATATTTTTTAGTCTTATATATAAGTAAATTTAACTAATTTTATACTAACATTCATAAAATACTCTTACTAAAATCACTTTTAGACCTCAAAAGGAAAAAAGTGTCATTGAACAGTGTCAAAAAAAATTAAAAAAAACTGTCTATGGGCTCTGCATAAGTGGCTCTTAATTAGTGTGTTTTTTTTTGTTGCTAATATTGAAGACCAGAGGGAGTAAGTTCATGTAGTAGTATTTACTACTGGCTACTGCTATTATGCAGAAAAGAAAGTATTTATTAGATCATAACACACAAATTAAAAAAATTAGTTAATTCATTTAATTTATTTTCAATGTTTACTGTTTTTTCAAAACTACATTTTAATTATTGACTTAAGAGAGAGAAATAATCACCACATTTACTATTGATTAAAAAAACAATGTAAATTAATTAGAAGTATTATTGTAAAAAATAATTAATATAACTAGCAATTTCAAAAAATAATTGTAAAAAGGAACTTTTTTTTTTCAAATAGAGTTTATATTTATGGACAAAGGGAGTAGCAAGCGTCTATGATGACGATGACAGAGGTATTACAAATTTGCAATTGAACTTCGCTGTAATTAGCATCGACTATGAATCTGTGAAGATTTTTTAAATAAACCTTTATTTTTCACTTGTATTTTTATAATGATTGTTTTGCTTTATCTTTTGTTCTTTTTTCCTTTTTTTGACAAGTTTTGTCTTTTTTTTTCTTTCTATTTACTGATAAGTAACCTTGCAAATATAATGTATTTTTGTAAAGTAAATAAAAAATAATTCAATGGAAAAAGTTAAAAAATTAATTTAATAAAACATAAATTTAATGCTCTTATCGAATTAGATCTGAATTACTATTCTTTCATAGCAATAGCAATAGATCTGAATTATATATAGAAACGGATGTACTATTCTTTCATAACATTGTAACATTACAAATCACTAGCTTCTTTGTCCCAAGGAAATCATAACGAAAGACTAAATCAATTTGAAAGTGAACAAACTGAAACCTCATAATAAACAAATCAAACACAACAAATTCCATGTTTGACCCATACAAATAGATAATAATATGCATATACGTTCTGAGTATATCACAATACACGAATTACAAAACAAACAAACAAACAAGTACACACACATAATGATAGAAAAAAGAAGGACTGTTCAAAAAAGAAGGACTGTTACAAAACAAACAAACAAACAAACAAACAAACAAGACGGTAACATCAATTTCAATAGTTACATCTGGTCAAGTACCTAGTCGAGTTCTTAATCGATCTTCTAAAAAGTCGAATGATGATTTTTTGTATCAATAAAATTAGGACTGTTCAAAAAAATTAAAAAACCGAACCGAATTGTAGAACCGAACCGAATCGAACCATAAAAAACCTAACTGTTCATATTTCGCGAACCAAACTGGTGCTTTCAAACATGGTTCACTAACTGAACCACTAAACACAGTCCAGTTAGTGAACCAAATGAACCGAACTGGTGACTAACTGTAGCCAAATCCCCAAATCAAGACTTTAAGCTTCATGGATTACCTCGACGAGCAACACAGAAAATCAGAAAAACCAGAACCAAAACCATCCAGTGAACTTCTTCTCCGCATACCATCCAGTGAACTTGCAATCCAGTGAATTTCATGAACCAGAAAACATGAAGTTCAGAAATTTAGAGGAAAGAGGAAAGAGGAAAGAAAATCAGAAAAACCAGAACCAGAAAAACAAATTCGTCGAGCCATCACAATGAAGAACCAGAAAAATCAGAAAAACCAGAGGAAAGAAAATCAGAAAAACCAGAACCATAACCGCCGCTGCTCGTCTCTCCGACGGCTCCCTTCTCCTCATCGACACCGTCGAGGGCGTCCACATCCAAACCCACGTCGTCCTCCGCCAGTGCTGGATCGAACGCCTCTCCCCTTGCCTCGTCCTCAACAAACTCGATAGGTTAATCACCGAGTTGAAACTCACTCCCTCCGAAGCCTACACGCGCCTCTTTTAGATCTCCGATGTGGATTCCCTCCTCGCTGGTGGCACCGCCACCTCCGGCGAGGTCATGGAGGATTACAACAACATTGAGGATGTGTTTCAGCCTCAGAAAGGGAATGGGGTTTTGGGATTCATGAATTTGCAGTGCTTCAAAGCTTGTGGCTAGTGTTTTTTGTTGGTGAAAGGGTTAATTTTTTTGGTGAAAGCTTGGGGCTAGTGTGAGTTCATTGCATAACACAGTTTGGGAATTTTTTGTGACAAAAAGTTCGGGCTAGTGTTTCAGTTTGGACAAAAAGTTCAATTCGGGAATTTTTTGTGAACCGGCTCGGTTCGATAACTAGAACACAGTGCACCAAATTGAAAAATTGGTTCGGTTTGGTTCTTGAGAACTGATATCATAGTTCGGTTCGGTTTGAGCGAACTGTTTAGCCAGTTCGGTTCAATTCTCCTTTTGAACCGAACTATGAACACCCCTAAATAAAATAAACCTTTTTATGGTGATTTCAACACAAGACTTTTCTTCATCTTCGTCGCCGAATTGTTTCTTCTGAGAGAGGGAGAGTACGTAAGAGATTGAATTGAGCCTAGACAAGAGGGATTTTTTTAAAAAACAAATTGAAAAAAGAACCAGATTTAAAATTACATGGTTTCACGTCATGATTCACTTGCTAAGATAGAAATAGGTCCATGAAACGAAAAAATATATTAACACTGTTAGTCCACCATTAACCCGTAAGAATCTAATTAAAAAAATCGATAGTTATAAGGATCTTTTTATCTAATTTAAATTATAGCAATTTTGTTAAAAACTTGAGTAAACAATCGGGACTACTAACCAATTAATTTAATTTATTTTAAACTATACTAGTTTTGTGATATTGCAAAGGAATTACACTAGCTAGTTGGATAAAAAATCCCGGCAATTTCATTGTGCAATTTCATCATAGGCAAGCCCTTTTGAACACATTAGAATTTAAAGATTAGAACTATAATTCACCGGTCTAAGCACACACACTACAAGAATAAGCAGTCTTGCCTACCACCTTTTTTCGTGGGCTAAGACGGCAAAAAATTATCGTGGGCCTAAGCCTCAAGAAATGACAGATTTGAATTTGGTGTCTTGTTTTCGTGGGCCCTGACCAACGGTATACGAAAACACCATTTTTGGCGGCCTTCTCCCACGCTAAAAACGATCAGAGGAGCGGACCGTTGCAATCTGACACACTTTGACCACTTATCGTGGGCTGCGTCCGACGGTAACGAATGCAGAACATTAACGTGGGCCTTGGCCCACGGTATGGCCCAAACGCCCTAACCCTAATTTTAAAACACTCTCAGATCTCACTCCTTCAACCACGCCACACAAACCCTCACTCTCCCTCCCTGATCTCGTCTTCCTCGCTCTCTCTCCCTGATCTCATCTTCCTCCTTCATCTCTCCCCCTCTGTCTCAACCACACCGCAAAAACCTCTCTTCGTCTTCCTCTTCTCTGTTGTCAATGCGATGTGAAGGACGGAGCTCTCTGTTCCATGGTGGAAAGAGTGGAAACGGAAGCTGTTGACGATGAGGCCATGACTCTTCTGCTCCACCTCAAGCAGCGTTTCATGGAAACAGAAGATCCCCTCCGGTGGTCTCGCACACATGGTGATCCGAATGGACAAATGGATCTGGAAAGAAGATCCGGGTGTGAGGAGAAGGAGTTTATTGAGTTTCAGCTTTTGGATTTGCTGTCTCCATTGGCTTCTCTGGCTTTCGATCCTTCCACTGATTATGTGTTCAAGAGGGTTCTTCTTCCTCCTATATTAATCACTCCCTCTCTGTCTTCATCCCCCATTCTTCTGGAATTTCGTTTTTAATTTTTTTTCTAAATATGTTTTTTTTGCAGGCATGGAGATATGGAGAACCACATGCAAAAGATAGTTCTGGAGATCATAGATTCGAACCAGAAGAAGCAGAAGCATTTGGAACAGCACGAGTGAGACACCAACAAAGAACCAAAAACAGATTTAGTTCTTAGGTTTTTTTTTTTCGTTTTTTTTCTTCTCTGTAACCTTCTTCTTCTTCTGCATATTTCTTTTATCTTCTCTATAACCACTTTCCCTATTTCTTCTCCTCTCGTTCTCGTTCAACTCCCATTTTTATTTTTTTCTGTCATTTTGGGCTTGCTGTATAACTGATTCTTTGTTATTTTTATTTTATTTATTTAATTTTTATTTTATTTCTGTGAATTTGTATTTTGTTTATGTGTATTTTTTATTGCTGATCCAGTGTCTCTGCATTTTATTACTGATCAATTTAGTGTTTGGTTTTAATTTGATTTCAAATTTCAAATTAGGGTTAATGGCTTTTAGTAATAACCACTTAATGGCAATTAAAAATAGGCTCAGATAAAATTAAAAATATTTTTTTTCTTAGTTTTTATTAATTTTTTATATTTAATTGTCTCAAATAAAAAGGGAAGGCTAATTTTATTACAATGAGAGTTTTTTTTAAGTTTTTCTTAGATTTTAAAAATTGATTATTTTAGTTTTTAACTAATTAAATTTAATTAGTTTAAAAATTGATTAAATTTAATAGTTATTTTTTTTTAAATTCCTTTATAGTTTACCTAGGGCCTATTCCCACGGTAATGGACAGGAAGTTACCAGGGGAACAGGCCGACGATAATTATCTGGGGCCATTGCCCACGTTAATTACCCGCGACCTATGAAAAAGGCTCACGGTAAAAGTTACCGTCGAACAAATAACTTACGGAATGTGGCCCACGGTGGGCCCACGGTAATATATGCATTACACACGACTTTTAGACATTAGAAGGGGCTTTCAGCCCACGGTAATGATAGTTTTTTGTGTGGTGACAAGCAGTAAAACTTGGACTTGGATTGGCTACAGTCACTGCTGGGTGTAGTCACTGTAGTCGAACCAATCTCAGCCCTTAGATTTATTTTTAAGTCAATCTCAGTCCTTAGTTTACTTTGTTTAGAAAAACAAATAAAAAATGTAAAAAGAGAAATGTATACACAAACAACTGCACCGAATCTACATCCTTTTTCCATGCCAAACCTGACTTCATGAAATATGAACAGCTAAATTATTAGGTAGGACTCCCGATTGTCATGCTCGGAAAAAATTGCATGAACTCTCTTGGATGGTGCGAGAAGATAACTCATAACATCTATATGATGTGTGATTTCCTTGCACGTCTCTTTCATTGAACTTGAAAGAAAATCATAGTCAGTAATCAATGATGTAATGTTAATGATGCGGATCAATGAAGGGTTGGACATTGAAAAGAAGGAAGACAAGTGAATTTCTCTCGTAACATACAATAAAATTGACAGAAACAGGAATAAATTGGCTCAAAAGCAATATAAAATACTAAATTAACAACAAGCCAACTACATGAAAAACATAAGAGAGGAAAGGAAAATTTTGGGTAATGTGATTTTGATATTTGATGACAAATACTTAATTTTCTAGTGAGATTTCCATTTTTTTGGTGATATATTTACAGTGAGTTTTTCGTTTTTTAACTTATAAGCCTAATTGACATTTCTCAAAGAAAAATCAGTAGTGTTATTTGAACATATAATCTTAAACACCATGTGTGACTCTGTATATTTTTATCTATATCTGTCACTTACTTTTTATCTTCTACAACTTACACATTTCAGAAAATACGCAAAAAACAAAGAAGACACTGTAGGCGTCCCAAAAACGGATGTTTAAATAACATTTTTGAAGAAAAATATTTAAGATGTTTTGCTCTATTTTCTATGAAATATTTATGTCTTTCCGATATATAACTACTCAATGACTTTTCCTAAAAAAAACTATTGTTTACTGGAAAATTTGGTTTGTATAGTAATTTCTACCGAATTCATCAAACAAACAAATAATTAAATCGAAGCACTTGCGTGATCAACGAGTTACACGGTAATATCGTTTTAAACAACAGTTTTCTTACAATAAAGGTCACATTTTCGACCATAAGCGAGATTAAGCATATAAATGTTCAATCTGCTTAAGTGTTTTTGCCAATGATAACTTAATTCAATGAGGTAACCGGCAAGAATATTTCTATCGAATTGGCTATATATTAATCATTCTAATGGAAACAACCGTCGAAGGCCATCATGTAATGTGAAAACTTTAACACTTACACCATAATTATATGACTCATTTACAACCATGAAAAAACATATTTGCAAGAAAGTAAAATAACAGTGAATGTAAAGAATACGAAAATAAATAGACTTGAAAGGAAAATTACTGGAAGCATAAATGGCAGAAACAAAGCATGAAGTGTGACATCCCGTTTTTCAGATAATCTTAAATAATATTTAAAGTATAATTAGATTGATAATTAGGTACTAAACGGGTATTAAAAATCTTGATTAGGGATAAATTGGGCTTAAGTGAGACCCATAAACCTTAGGAAAGTCCTAAAAACACTTAATAGGATGAAAATACCCATAGGAAAGGTGCGGATCACCCCAAAAGATTCTGGAAGAAGAGAAACCGAACCGTCCTCCTAAGACACTATCGCAACGCGACGGAAATCATGTAGTATCCATCGCGACGCGATGGTAGTAAAAATGAGACCAATTGATTCGCGCAACGTGTGCATCTAGAAGGGTCCAGAAGGCTCCAATCGCATCGCGATGGTGGCGAAGCTCGCCTATAAATACCCCTCACCCCTTCATTTCCATTAGCCCCAAATCCTCTTCTCTCTCTAGCTTTTTTTCTCTAGGAACTTCTAAGGAGTATGTAGGCTCTACACTTGCCTCCAATGAGGATCTGGTGCATCAGAAAACCCTTAATAGGCAATCCTTGAGATTGAGAAGGGAGTGGGACTTAGAGGGACACTAATGAGCGAGTATGCTTTTCACTTGCCTCAAGTGAGGATCTTGTGCATCAGAAAGCTCTTAGTAGGTAATCCTCAGAGAGGAGAGGAAAAGAGTTGAGAGCAGCCTAGTAGGCAAGGAAGGAGTGTCCAGAGGTAAGAGCACGAGTAGCGGGTGCAGTGAGGGTACACAGAATGATAGCAACTGCAGCAATTAACTAACCAGATGGGAGATCTGAACCCTATCCACTAGGGATTGTAGGATTAGAATAAGTGTATAACTAGGCGTAGGGTGACCCAAGCCCTAATAGCGGTTGATAACAGCAGCACCTCAAGAAAGGGGCTGTGACCTATGATAGCTGAGGACAGTTGTCAGAGGTTTGTCAATCATAGGGATTATCTATTGATATCTATAGATGGATGTTGATTGGTGTGGTGCTTATTTTATATGATTGTTTTATGATTGTGTGTGACTGCTGGTGTGCTGATTGATAACATGTTAGTAGTAGGTCGCCTGAGCGATATTAGGATTGATCCATATGTTGATCGAGGATGGTTGATGATTAATCATATGTTGATCGAGGATGGTTGACAGCTGATATTGTGTTATGTATGCTGGTAGTTATGGTTATGTTGACATTGTATACTCATGGTTATATTTTAGTCCTCATGCTGATGATGATGGATGACTGTCTTAAGGATTGGCTGAGCTGTTTATAAAATCTATAACAAGCTGATAAATGCTGAGCTGACAAGTACTGAAATAAGCTGTTAGATTATAAGAGGTGACGTGGTGAGGTTTCATATGCATGTGCTGTAATCCACCGTCGTGCACATAGGCTGTGTACGAGGTCAGGTACTAGAGTACGGGCACGATGCAGTCAGTATAGGACACGCTGGTCCTTGAGGATAGTCTGGGTCCGATAAGTCCACAGGTAACAGGTGACTCACGACCATCCTGTCGGGACGTCGGGTAGCCTGGTCATCCTGACGGGGTACTGTTGCATCACTATCCATAGTGTCGATCCCGAGTACCACCCGACACCTATTCTTATCAGCTGTAATTGGGGGGCAAGGATACACTCTTAGGGGTACGATGAGTGGAATATGGGGATGGACAACTGACTTGACCTACCCACACGCCGGTGTGAGGTTACTGAGCTGTTATCTATAAAGGCTAAGGTGGCTAAAGTGGGGCCGCTTCTGCCGTCTTTAGAAGCTGTGTGGCCACGTAGGCATATAGAACCATAGGATAGTGGTTGACCTGCTTGTGTGTGTGCTTGCCTCTTTATACATGAGTTCTAATTCCTGCTTTCCCATTAAATGGTGCGTATAGCGTGTTCTTATCTCCCGTTTTATTTCTTTGTTTTGCATATATCTGTCTACGTGTATTAGCAGGTACCCGACGATTTCCAGAAGTGAGATCGTTTTAGTTGATTAACAGCAGTGAGTCAGAATCAGTAGATGGGGAGTCCGAGTTACTTGGTAATAATATCACTATACACACTGTATAGCTGGGGCCCTATGGATGGGTACCTCTAAGTACATTTGTACACTTCCGCATGCGATAATATAATTAATTATTTTTACTACTATTATCGTCTAAAATTAATATACTTAGGAATTTGGGGACGGGGTCGTCTCATTTAATGGTATCAGAGCAGTTCGGTCCTAATCGGACTGTGGAGTCATTAGGATGTTGTCACTGGCTGTGTCTAGTCGGATCCCCACTGGATACTGACTATACTTAGAAGGGGGTGGAGTGTTTGCTTAGCTATTATCTATGTCATGAAGTGTTGAGATAAATGGTTTCCTTAGTCTATTCATGAGATAATCAATCTCATGGATCATGGGTTGTAAGAATCTTACAAGGATTCATAGCCCATGAACACGATAAGGTCGTTCCTCTTGAGGAGAAAGAGGATGAAGATACCATAGGAAAGACAGTCGAGTTTAATGATGTTAGAACTGGAAAGGGTATACATGTAGAAGACAAGAGTCTACTGCGGTCAAAGAAGAAATCAGTAATAACCCTTCTGCAATTAGGTCCAGTAGAACGCAAAGCCTATACGGATGGTTACTAAGAAACAAAGCATTAGAGAATATTTTGTGATGATATGATAAAATGGAAATTTATACTGTTCAGATTTAGTGGATAGGTAGATAGAGTTTTGGAGGTTAAGTTGAGTTACTGATGTGATAGGAGTATCTGGTGAATCCCATTAGGCCCTAGCTAGTAGGTTAAACCATGATAGGGTATAGGGGCAATCGAAATAATTGACCAGGAGTGGTGAAAGGGATGGAAACATTGTTAAAGCTGACAATTTAGTTAGTAAAGTAATGGAGTAGTTCGGAATAGGATGTGAAAAGAACTATAAGGTGTGAGAAGGAAGTAGAGGAAACTAGGCATAAATATAGTGATTCCTAGGGTCTGATTAGGAAGAGTCTTTGGAGAAAAAATTTATGGGACGGTTAAGCAAAAGAAAGAGTGAATTAGGTGACTTGACTATTAAGGTACTAGATTCGACTTCCGATAGCTGAACCTTAGAATGGACGTGTGGTGCTAGAGGATTTGGAGCCAAAAGATGACTAACTTGAAAGTGGTGGATTCAATGAAGGTTAGACTTAGAAACAAAGAGGTAAGAATAAAAGTGATGAAGGATGAGATGATCTATATGCTAGAGGTGGAGGAGCTAATCAGTCAATAGTCTAAGAGTCTGTTAGACTAGGTCAGAGGAGGAGTGGTACAAATACTAAATCAGCAATTAAGCAGAAGAGCCATATGATAGTTGTAGAGGAGGAATTAGCATAGATTTCGATACAGGGATTGAGCATAAAGGTAGAATAGAGATTCTTATAGTGAAATAGTAGTATCAACCTGTGATTAACAAACTAGATTAGGACCCTTGAAAGTCTTTCTAGGAAGGGTAAGTTATCACTATGTGACCAATAGATCAAGTAAGGAGAATGGTTAAGGTGAACAGTGTAGTTAAGGTGAACAACATCATCACTGAAGGTGGAACAAAAATTAAGACTAAAGGAAATAAGGATATGGACTCCTAGATGTTAAAGAGTGACTGGTGTTGAAAATCAGAGTTAGGTAATAATTAGGGCGACAGTTACGGGAAGAGTAAAAGATGTAGGATTTGGCCAATAATAATGGCATCAATTGTGAGATAAAAGTATAAGAAGTGTTGGACTGAAGATAAGTCTGAGGGAGGATCATGATAGCCTCTAGGATTGAGAGGGATATTTACAAGTAGGATTTATTATATTTAGAGGTATCATATTAAGGAGAAATAGGAAAGACCAAGGACAATAAGGGATATCGACCAATTTGTTGAACATTATAGTTGCTTTGCAAGAGGTGATCCCTTCTAGAAGTTAATTAAGAATGCGACCATGACTGGATATGTCATGACTATCAAGGATTAGAAGGAAATTTCAAGAGACAATTTTGCCAGGACGGATACGTTTAGGAGTAACTTAGTATATTAATGGAATTAGATAGAGTTTGTCCATCTAGGATTTTTGGGTTCATTAGTAGATAATAACCTAAGTGTTAAAATCGTCGAATCGGTGGCTGACCCTACTCTTCGGGTGGACCCTTGAAGGCGATAGATATGGAATCTTTTCAGACTATTCAGATGACTCATCTCTCGTCTCCTTTCATGAAATATCCTTGTGGGAAAACTCCAACTTTCTCCTTGGAGTTGTTTCCTCTCTGTTTGATCTCGTATTAGCATGGGTAGTAATAGGATTATGAGTGTAGTAACGAAAATAGGAGAGACTAAGTAGTATTCTTAATAGTTTCCCTAGAATAGGCGAATAGGTTCTTTCAAGAAATTGAAACAGAATCTGTGTAGTCACGAGATTAGGGAGAAATAAAGAGAAGGATCAGGAAATCTATTTTGGAGGAAGGATTAGGAGTTAGCTTATAGGATGGGGGTCAAAAGTATCAAAGTCATACATAGTGGTAAGGGAAGAAACAGATAGTACGGAATTGATGAACATGGGGATTAAGATTTCTGATGGAAAGTAAGAATGAAAGACGAAGAATTTACTTTTGGATATAGCCAACTTGTAGGTGCTTGCGATAACGGTTCTAGAGGATAATATAAAGTTTGGAATTAGAAATAGCAAGGTATAATTGAAGTTGGAGGGATCTAAAGATGAAATAGGATCAGAACGATACACATAAGTGTTAGTGCAAACCCTAATAAAATTACAGATGGAAAAATTTGAATTCAGATATTTTACAGGTATCATCGAGAGACTCCTCTAGTATAGGTTAGTTTACATCATATTCCGATTTGTAGCAAGTTAATAGGAAGACCATATTGATTAGGATGAACCGATGCTTGAAGAAGGTCAGAAAGAAAAGTAGATTAAGGATTACGAAGAAGAGTACGAAGAATAAATAAGGAAGGATGTGTGAGAGGGGAAAGTATAAGGGTAAGGAAATAAATCTTTAAATAAGGGTAGAAACTTAGAATGTGTTTATAACATTATAAGTAGGGTAAGCCCTAATGAAATTTCTGTTAGAGAATAGTAATAAGAATGAATCCGGACATTCTTAACCATGACTCTATTAGAAAGTTCATCAAGGGATTTCTTGAATTAGGTTAAATTACTGAGATGATTTATAACAACATTGTGGTTTTACATTGTTAACAAATTACGAGACTAATCACCTCAGTAATTTACGAGACTATTTAAGGGGCCATTTTTCAGATAATCTTAAATAATATTTAAAGTATAATTAGATTGATAATTAGGTGCCAAACAGGTATTAAAAACCTTGATTAGGGATAAATTGGGCTTAAGTGGGACCCATAAATCTTAGGAAAGTCCTAGAAACACTTAATAGGACAAAAATACCCCTAGAAAAGGTACAGATCACCCTAAAAGATTCTAAAAGAAGAGAAATTAGACCTTCCTCCTAAGACACCGTCGCGACGCGACGGGAATCATGTAGTATCCATCGCGACGTGATGGTAGTAAAAATGAGACCAATTGATTCGCGCCACTTGTGCATTTGGAAGGGTCCAGAAGGCTCCAATCGTAACGCGATGGTGGCGAAGCTCGCCTATAAATACCCCTCACCCCTTCATTTCCATTCACCCCAAATCCTCTTCTCTCTCTAGCTTTCTATCTCTAGGAACTTCTAAGGAGTAAGTATGCTCTGCACTTGCCTCCAATGAGGATCTGGTGCATCAAAAGACCCTAAGTAGGCAATCCTTGAGATTGAGAAGGGAGTGGGACTTAGAGGGTCACTAAGGAGCGAGTATGCTCTACACGTGCCTCAAGTGAGAATCTTGTGCATCAGAAAGCTCTTAGTAGGTAATCCTCAGAGAGGAGAAGAAAAGAACTGAGAGCAGCCTAGCAGGCAAGGAAGGAGTGTCCAGAGGTAAGAGCACGAGTAGCGGGTGCAGTGAGGGTTCAGAGAATGGTAGCAACTGCAACGATCTACTAACCAGGTGGGAGATCTGAACCCGATCCACTAGGGATTGTAGGATTAGAATAAGTGTATAACTAGGCGTAAGGTGACCCAAGCCTAATAGCGATTGATAACAGCACCTCAAGAAAGGGGCTGTGACTTGTGATAGCTGAGGACGGTTATCAGAGGTCTGTCAATCATAGGGATTATCTATTGATATCTATAGATGGACGTTGATTGGTGTGGTGCTGATTTTATATGATTGCTTTATGATTGTGTGTGACTGCTGGTGTGTTGATTGATAACATATCAGTAGTAGGTCGCCTGAGCGACATTAGGATTGATCCATATGTTGATCGATGATGGTTGACGACTGATATTGTGTTGTGTATGCTAGTAGTTATGGTTATGTTGACATTATATACTCATGGTTGTATTTTAGTCCTCATGCTGATGATGATGGATGATTGTCTTAAGGATTGGCTGAGCTGTTTTTTAAATCTATAACAAGCTGATAATTAAATGTTGAGCTGACAAGTGCTGAAATAAGCTGTTAGATTATAAGAGGTGGCGTGGTGAGGTTTCATATGCATGTGTTGTAATCCATCGTCGTGCACATAGGCTGTGTACGAGGTCAGATGCCAGAGTGCGGGCACGATGCAGTCAATATAAGACACGCTGGTCCTTGAGGATAGTCTGGGTCCGACAAGTCCACAGGTGATAGATGACTCGCGACCATCCTATCGGGACGTCGGGTAGCCTGGTCATCCTGAAGGGGTACTGTTGCATCACTGTCCATATTGTCGATCCCGAGTACCGCCCCAACACCTATTCCTATCCGCTGTGATTAAGGAGCAGGGATGCACTCTTAGGGGTACGATGAGGGGGATACGGGGATGGACAACTAACTTGACCTACCAACACGCCGGTGGGAGGTTGCTGAGTTGTTATCTATAAAGGCTAAGGTGGCTAAGATGGGGCCGCTTTTGCCGTCTTTAAAAGTTGTGTGGCCACGTTGGCATATAGAACCCGAGGTGCATGAGTGCGAGAGTGGTTGACCTGCTTTTGTGTGTGCTTGCCTTTTTATACATGAGTTATAATTCCTACTTTCCCGTTAAATGGTGTGTATCGTGTGTTCTTATCTGCCGTTTTATTTCTTTGTTTTGCATATATCTGTCTACGGGTATTAGCAGGTACTAGACGATTTCCAGAAGTGAGATCTTTTGAGTTGATCAGTAGCCAGTGAGTCAGAGTCAGTAGATGGGGAGTCCGAGTTACTTGGTAATAATATTACTATCACTATACACAATGTATAGTTGGGGCCCTATGGATGGGTACCTCTAGGTACATTTGTTCACTTCCGCATGCGACAATATAATTAATTGTTTTTACTACTATTATCATCTAAAATAAATATACTTAGGAATTTGGGAAAATGGGGCGGGATCGTCTCATGAAGCACACAAATCCAAGAGCATGTAAATGGCAATGAAGTAAAAAAAACACATTTAAATTAAGATTGATTGTAAGAACATGAATTTAAAGGAAGGCTTGTAAATGCATGAAGATAAATGACTGAAAAGATAAATTGATTAACAGTAAAGATAATGAAATAAAAAACTAGAATTGACCCAAACAAGAATGGCGAAACTTAGAATTAAATTTCAAAAGAAAATGTTTTCAATAAGTGTAAATTGATGAATGCATTGCAGTAAAAATAAAGGTAAAAGTTCACATAAATGAAACATGAAAATTTCATTGCAAGAATTGGATTAAAAAGTTGAAGGCATACTTGGTCGTGACTTTCCTATAATCTCCTTCGACGTGAGATTGTAAGGAGTTTTGATCAAGTTTCCAACCCTGGTACAATCTAAAATTCTGGTATTTATAGGCAAAACCAGAAAAAACTACCTATCTATCTACTTGATACGTGTGCAGACACGTAGACAGTAGTTACATTTTTTAAACCTAGTCTCTAAACTCGACGGTGTTATGTCGTGTCAAGTTTTTCAAACTTTTCTAACTGGTCGACGCTTAATTCAACCGCATTATTGCTTTACCGACTTCGACATATTTGCTTCCTCGTCGAATTTCCATTAAGCTCTTTGATTTTATAAAATCTATTTCTTTCTTTCGCGTTTCTACTTAAGCTGCTTTCCTAGCTTGCTAGTGTCCCGGCAATCTGTCGTGATCCAAATTTTAAATTTAGCAGCCAACAATTGCTCAATGACTTATCTGGATCAATTTTCAATTTATTTTACCTTAAACCATTATACATAATGCACAAAAATGTTTAGTTTTGAGTAGGTGTATAAAGGAGTCGGCTTAATTCGAGCACTTAAAGTTTAAGGTGTAATTGTAAAAAAAGTTATCAAACTTGACTTATTTATTTAAATGAATTAAATTAACAATTCAATCTATTTAAAAATACAAAGTCTATGTTTAATGTGTTTATGAATTGTTTTTTTATTAAAATTTTTCTTGAATTATGTTTATATTCTATTGAATTATATATTTAGTAAACATCTTTCTCCAACAGCTACAATATATAATTCTTTTAAAAATATGTTCATAAAAATGACTTGAGAATAGGAAAAGTTAGCTATATGATAGATATATATAAGATAATAATTTAAAAGAAGATTAATGGTCACTCATTTAAAATATTACTTCAGATTGAAAGTTAAATATATGATAGATATAAGTTATAATATTTTTTAGCGTAAAAACACTTATAATATTTTATTAAATAAGTAAATATTTTTAAGTAGGTCCATAATGCATATATAAACTACTTGAAAACTGTTTAATGTCTTACAAATTTTAAACCCAATTCATTTGAAAAAAAAATTAGGTTCAATTTTAGATTTAAGTTTGTTTTAATTAAACAAACTTATCAAATATAATACATATATAAACTACTTGCAAACTTATCGTCAAGCTCAATCTATGAATAACTAATATTTTTTCGATTGAGAAAGGAAACAGAAAAAGGCTAAGCAATACGGCGGGGTGTACTACACTCTATAGCATCCAAATGAGGGCGCAACTTCAATTGAGGAGGGGGGAATCTAGGATAGACCAAGTGAAATTGCCACCGTGACCCATATTAGCGAGAAGGTCGGCACAACTATTTGCTTCACGATAAACATGAGATAAAGAAACCCGCTAGTTTGGAGCTCGCATGAGGTGGAGAATTTCTGAAAGTAGCAGTTGGAGGGTTGCAGTGGTACAAAATCCGTTAGAAACAAATCTAGCCACCGTTTGGAAGTCAACCTCTATAAGGAGAGAGGGAAGCTGAAGCTGAGAGGCAAGTTTCAACCCAAGATACAAACCCCAAAGTTCAGCATGAATGGTGGAGGTTCCAATATTATAATGGAAGCCTTTAATGACAATTCCCCTGGAGTATCTATTAAGCCTCCACAAGCTGAGCTACGGTCCTAGGTGTTATGGGAACCATCAACATTCAACTTGAAGGAGAGGGGAGGAGGAGGGTGCCAATCAATATGTAACTCACTCTTTTGCTTCCCAAAGTAAGTAGGCAGTTGCTTAGTTCTATCAATACAAATTTCATGAACATATCCATCAATAACATAAGCGAGTTGGTACCTAGATCAGACTTACCGTCAAAGATAAGAGAGTTGTGATCTCTCCATAAGCTCCAAGTAGTAATACTAAATAGGGTTGGCCAATGCACTCTCGGGGGCCCAATATTTGTGGCAGTAAAATTGCATTTAGGCCAATCAAAAAGGTCAAGCTAAAGAATTTACTCCATTGGTCCTCTGCAATAATCCTATTCCAATGCTCCCTAACAACATCACATTCTTGAATAGCATGAAGAATATGCTCTTCATCGTTGGCACAACGAGGACAAGGGCTATCTTGAGTCATATGACGCTTTGTACTCTCCAAGTTAATAAGGAGCTTTCCATGGCACCGTTTCCAAAGGAAAGCACGAACTCTTTGCGGACCATGCCATTGCCAGGCAAAGCAGAAAAGAGAGGTGGTATCAGGGCCGCAGTCAGGATCCCCAGCAAAGTAAAGATAAGCTGATTTTATAGAGAAATCCCCATTGCTAGTAAGAGCTCAACACGGGATATCATCAGAACCACTAGTGGGGGGCTTGATACTCGCTGTTTTAGAACAAACATCCGCAGGGAGAAGATGGGAAAGCTTGGTCCAATTCCAACCATCATCGTTTGCATAATTCAAGGTTGAAAATTCGTTTTCACCATGAGGAATGACATAGATGACTCTATCCTTCAAAAGGCTGTGAGAGTGGGCCTAATGGTCTTGCCAAAAACGGATGGTATGGCCATTATTCGCAATCCAGGTCAAGTTCTGCATCCAAAGTTATTAGGATATGCCATCATAGTCTAGGCAAGCTTCATCATATAATCATATAAGCCAAATTAAGAGTACGAAGGCAATGAAAACCAAGATCACCCTTATCCTTGGGCATACAAATACTTTCCCAAGAGATCAAATAACATTTCCTACAGCCAAATAGTTAAAAAAAAACTTATCAAATATAATACACATATATGTTAGCAAAATAATAATAATAATAATAAACTACTTGCAAACTTATCGTTAGGCTCAATCTATGAATAACTAAATTCAGTTACATTTCTATCTCATCCTGATCCAGTTACATTTCAATTGGTCCATTCCAAATCTATTGGGTATCCAAGTATGAGGGGTAAAATAAAGAAGTCACATATCGCCTAGTAATGAACAAAATGAAGAGTATATAAGAGGCTAGACCCATTAACCTAACACCTTAAGGTTTTGGGAACAAATGTGGTCAAAGTCTCTTAGTGCTCCCCTCGAAAATTTCCTACAAGTGATATCAGAGCCGATGGTTTGATTAAAGGTGACTGGTTCCTTGTTTCGAAAGTCTACCTAGTAATGTGGAGGCTAGATGGCAGGTCCCGTTGATGTGTGTGAAACGGTAGTGCAAGTACACAAGTATGTGAATGAAAAACGCTTCCGCTTGAGGGGTCCGAGAATGGCTCGATGGAAAAAAAAACCGAGTATCTCTCGAAGAGGACGATGTGGAGGAGACTCACACTCGATGGGGAGATATTGGGTATCAAAGTGTGAGGGGTAAAATAAAGAAGTCCCACATCGCCTAGTAATGAACAAAATAAAGAGTATATAAGAGGCTAGACCCATTAACCTAACACCTTAAGGTTTTGGGAACAAATGTAGCCAAAGTCTCTTAGTACTTCTCTCGATAATTCCCTACAAAATCCAATACTACTTTTCATCCTTTGTGTTTTTTCTCATTCCAATCCCAAATCCAATACATTATAGTCATTGGCGGATCCAGAAATTTTCTTTTGCGGGGGCAAAAATAATCTATAATATTTTATGTAAGAAAAATGTTATAAATTTTTACAAAATATGTAATTTTATGACAAAAAAACCTAAATACCTAAGCTTCTACAAATTACAATTGTCCTCTACACGTTTTCATATTTTGAAAATGTTACATGATTTTTTCATTATCAGTACTATAAAAAATATATCTCTATGTATGTAACAATACAATCATTTAAGCAATTTTTTCAAACAAAAAAAAATATTTAACTATTGATCTCTCGTATGCTATTCATTGGTCTCACTTTTTATATTTTAGTATAATGGTCTTTAGGAAAATCATCAAGAAAATTATCTTCATTCTTTGAGTCTCTTAATCTCTTACAGTCTATCTAGAACAATGTTCCTTTTTGAAATCTAACATGTTTTGTCATTATGTGAGTTTAGTGTTAAACGAGCTGTAAAAATTAGAAATATAATAAGATCAAATTAGTACCAATTTATTCTATCTTGTATCTCTCATAACTTTCTTCACCTATTTTTTTTAAAAACGTGTCTTACGAGGGCAACACCTAATTTTTTATGGGGGCAAAATAAAAATTATTAAGCACATTTAACTAAAAAATAATTATGTCGTGGGGGCAATTGCCCCCAACTCCATTAAGGTGGATCTGCCACTGATTACAATATTGCACTACAGTAATAGGAACAAGGTAGAGAAGGGTGGATGAGAACATAACCTCTGGAGAAAATCACATGATCGAATTTTAGAGAAGCCACTTTAAGGAGGAAACCAACACTAGCTGACCCAACATATGTATAGACCTAAAGCAATTTGAAGTGAGACATTTTTAAAACAAACAACAGAAAAAAAGTAGAGGCCTTTTTAGACCTAATTAAATTTTATAATACTAAAGAATATAAAAATAATTATAAAATGCATTCACATGGTTTGATTAATTTTTTTGTTGTCGAATTGATTAGGAGCAAAAGTACTAAGTAAAATTAATATTATGAGGCTTAAAAAATAAATACTAATAAAATTAATACTATTAGTTAAATTAAAAAATAAATTTGAGACTTAAAAAAATTTGAGACCTAAAGCAATTGCTTTACTTGCAACCCCTTGAGGCGACTCTACAACTAATCGCATATAAAACATGTCGCTCTAATTCCCCAACTCGAGATTAGTTTCATGCAGGCCCAAAAAAACTTTGTTATGGAGATACCTAGAAAGCCCACTCTATCCAAAGACAAGTCTAGAAGGTTTCTTTGATGAACTTAAAAGAAAATCATGGTTTTTAGATTTTTTTATAATCGATTTTTCTAACGCGTGCAACCTTACACGCGTTAAGGTGTATTAAATAACTAAATTTTCAATTAATATAGCATAGTTAGTTAATTATGATTCTTTCAAAAATATTGTTATATCGCTTCATTTAATTTTGAGAATTTTTCTCCCCTATAATATCTCTATTTCTACCAAAATATAACAACTATTTAATTCTTGCTTTTTATTGTTTGCACTCTCTCTCTCTTTCAAAACCCCCTCTTTCTTTTCCAGTATTTCTTAAAGACTACTTTATTTTTTTTCATGTATTTGTCAGCTACGTTCTATTATCCTTTCAATTTAAAATAGTTGAGAATGCATGATCTATGTGAATTTGGAGCATTAATTTTTCCCTCTAGTAATTTACTCATTCGGCACTTGATACTCGTGTCATTGGCCTATGTCAATGTACTGTGTTCGTTTTCCAGTATTTCTTAAAGACTACTTTATTTTTTGTCAAGCATTTGTCAGCTATGTTCCATTATCAAACCAATTAATAAGAAAATTGTCATTTACCAAAATAAAAATAAAAATAAGGAAATTGTCAACTACTATTTTAACGTCTTTATGTTTCGGAAGAGGTCTCATTGAATGAAGATATATTTTGTAGAACTATTTGTTATATTTTGGTAGAAATAGAGATATTATAGGAGAGAAAAATATTCAAAATTAAATGACACGATATAACAATATTTTTGAAAGAATCATAATTAACTAACTATGATATATTAATTGAAAACTTAGTTATTTAATACACTTTAACTCGTGTAAGGTTGTACGCGTTAGAAAAATCGTTTTATAATTAAATAATATATTTAAATTTTTCTGATGATTCTATATTTTATTTTAATTTTAATAAATACAAAACTGACCTATCATGCTAAATTTAATTTTTGTTTCTGAAATTATGCGGCTCAAAATATTTCTTTTGCAATCTAGCGGATATTGGGCTGACTCATGAGACTTCAGTGACGACAATTTAACGTCCTATCATATATAGCATCAACAACAAAGATACACAGTTGACAGTAGCCCTAGATACGAATTTAAACATAAGTGAACTCAATAACAGTCATTAATTTTTTTTGGGGGGTATATTATTTTAATTAATCCTTTCCTTTTTCCATTTTTTTTTAAAGAAAAAGAAAAAGACAAAGGTTCTTCTGCACCCCTTTGTGGACGTTATAACACTGCCTCCTCACTCAGTTGCCACTCACTCACTCACTCCTCACTGTGTCTGAAATGGGTAAACTTATTCCGAATTCCACTCCTCCCCCACTTGTTCTCTCCATCTTCTTCTTCTTCTTCTTTTTGCTTTCCCAAAACAATGGTGTTTCTGCAGATGAAGTTTCCAAAACCTTCATCTTCCGCGTTGATTCTCAATCCAAACCCTCTATTTTCCCCACTCACTACCACTGGTACACCTCTGAGTTCACAGAACAATCCCAAATCCTTCACGTGTACGACACCGTTTTCCACGGCTTCTCTGCAGTGCTCACGCGGCAACAAGTTGCTTCCATAAGCCAGCACCCTTCCGTCCTCGCCGTCTTCGAGGATCGTCGCCGTCAGCTTCACACCACTCGCTCCCCTCAGTTCCTTGGCCTCCGCAACCAGCGAGGTCTCTGGTCCGACTCCGATTACGGCTCCGACGTCATCATCGGAGTCTTCGACACCGGCATTTGGCCAGAACGCCGAAGCTTCTCCGATTTGAACCTTGGCCCCATTCCCCGCCGCTGGAAAGGGGTTTGCGAAAGGGGAGAGAAGTTCTCACCTAGAAACTGCAACAAGAAGCTCATCGGTGCCAGATTCTTCTCCAAAGGTCACGAAGCAGGTGGCAGTTCTGCGGGTCCTTTGAATCCCATCAACGAAACCATCGAATTCCGATCCCCTCGCGACGCCGACGGCCATGGGACCCACACGGCATCCACCGCCGCAGGTCGCTACGCTTTCCAGGCCAACATGTCCGGTTACGCTTCCGGAATCGCCAAGGGCGTGGCTCCGAAAGCCCGATTAGCGGTTTACAAGGTTTGCTGGAAGAATTCCGGTTGCTTCGACTCCGATATCCTCGCCGCCTTCGACGCCGCCGTGAATGACGGTGTTGATGTCATTTCTATTTCCATCGGCGGCGGCGACGGTATTGCCTCACCCTACTATCTCGACCCCATTGCAATCGGATCTTACGGCGCCGTTGCGAGAGGCGTGTTCGTTTCTTCTTCCGCCGGAAACGACGGGCCAAGCGGAATGTCAGTTACCAACCTCGCTCCGTGGTTGACGACGGTGGGAGCAGGCACCATCGATCGGGATTTCCCTTCGCAGGTGATTCTCGGCAACGGTCGCAGACTCTCCGGCGTATCCCTCTACGCCGGAGCTGCTTTAAATGGGAAAATGTATCAATTAATTTATCCTGGAAAATCTGGAGTCCTGGGTGACTCACTGTGTATGGAAAATTCCCTCGATCCGAAACTTGTGAAGGGGAAAATTGTGGTGTGTGATAGAGGAAGTAGCCCTAGAGTTGCGAAGGGGTTAGTTGTGAAGAAAGCAGGTGGTGTGGGAATGATTCTAGCAAACGGAATCTCCAACGGTGAAGGACTTGTTGGAGATGCTCATCTTCTTCCTGCATGTGCAGTTGGTGCCAACGAAGGAGATGCAATCAAAGCATACATCTCTTCTTCTGCAAATCCCACAGCCACACTCGATTTCAAAGGTACTATTCTCGGAATCAAACCTGCGCCTGTTCTCGCTTCGTTCTCTGCAAGAGGACCCAACGGCTTGAACCCACAGATACTCAAGCCTGATTTGATTGCTCCGGGTGTTAACATTCTCGCGGCTTGGACCGACGCGGTGGGTCCAACCGGTCTTGATTCTGATACACGGAGAACCGAGTTCAACATCTTGTCTGGTACTTCTATGGCTTGCCCTCACGTGACTGGTGCCGCGGCGTTGCTGAAATCTGCGCACCCGGATTGGAGTCCCGCCGCCATGAGATCCGCTATGATGACCACCGCCACTTTGGTCGATAACAGAAACCTGCCTATGATGGATGAAGCTACTGGGAATAGTACAACGCCCTATGATTTTGGTGCAGGGCATCTCAATCTGGGTCTCGCTATGGATCCTGGTTTGGTCTACGATATCACCAACAATGATTACGTTAATTTCCTCTGCGCTATTGGTTACGGGCCAAAGGTTATTCAGGTAATTACTCGCACGCCCGCGAGATGTCCGGCGAGGAGGCCTGCGCCGGAGAATCTGAATTACCCGTCGTTTGTGGCTATGTTTCCGGTGGCGTCTAAGAGGTTGGTAACGAAGACGTTCATAAGGACTGTGACGAACGTGGGGCCTGTGAATTCAGTTTACCAGGTGAGGGTGGAGTCGCAGGTCAAGGGGGTGACCGTGACTGTGAGGCCGTCGCGGCTTGTGTTTTCAGAGGCTGTGAAGAAGAGGAGTTATGTGGTGACGGTGGCGGCGGATACCCGAAATCTGAATATGGGTCCATCCGGGGCGGTGTTCGGGTCGCTTTCGTGGACGGATGGTAAGCATGTGGTTCGGAGCCCCATTGTCGTTACTCAAATAGAACCGTTATAGAGCTTTGATCATGTCGTTTTGATCGATGCGACTAGCCACGTGTGAGTGGTGCCTCCTTCAGTTGCCACGAGTAATACTAGACGACAGAAATGCTTCGTATTTCTTTCCTTTTTTTTTTAATTTATTTAGGGCCCTGTGTGATGACTTTGTTAAAAGGACAAGGTTGGAGTTGGAATTGTAATCCTTTGTTGTACTTTTTTATTTAAAAAAAAAGTTTTTTCTTGGGTTTCTTTTAGCTTGTATTTATAGGCTTCTAGGAGTCTAATTAAACTCTATAAGAAAATTTATAGGATAAATTATTATTTGTGATTTTTATTTTACACTGCTCTTCAAATTTATTTTGACCTCGTATGATTTGAAAAATATTTTATTTTCATTACAACATTAGTTACTTAAAAGAAAAAAACTTAGTTCAAGTTGGTCATGTTTTCCTTATAAAATAGATTAAAAAATTTCTTTTTGTCAACTTTTACTATCTCCAACCTCTTACCACCCCATTATCAAATCAGTTTTTATCTTATTACCCCATTATCAAATCAGTTTTTATCTCATTTTGTGATATAGACGTGATCGACTTGATTTGAAAAACTTGAACCAAGTTTTATCCATACTTAAATTAATATTTTTTCTCGCTTGTATTTAACCGCAAAGTTTGTAGTTTCTATTCTCGTACCAACTTAGGCAATTTTAAACAAAATATTAATTATGGTGGCGAAGCAAATTTGATGGTATGATCTGGTAGCGAAACAAAACATACTACATTTTTTAACAGAGATCGGTGGAGTAGCTCTCGACATAGTATTTGTCAAAAATTAATAACTTACCATAGATGTTGCAACCGTTGAACATCATTATATTAACAATCATGCACATCCAATTTTAATTAAATTGGTCATTTGTAAATGAGTAATCTTATAACTAGCATTTATTTATATTTTAAAAAAAATTATTAAACGTTGAATTAATTAAAATTATTTGATGAAGTGTGAAATAGTTTTGAAATTTTATGAAAACTTGTGGAGTTGATCTATTCAATAAGAACTTTTAATTTGATAGTTGGAATGGTGAAAATCAATGTCTATAATAAGTTATTAATCAAAATAACTAAGTCAAGAGTTACTCTTAGAGTAACAAGATCCCTCATTTTTTTTATATATATTAAAGCATACCAATATTACACAATATTAAACAGAATATTAATCATGATAGCATAGCAAATTTGATGACATAAGGCAACGAAACATGTTGTACTAGGTTCTAGGTTTGATCCGGATCTTGTAAATAGAGAGAGATAGAGAGAGGAAGCGTTATCTATTACCTAACCTACTCTAGCACTTTCGTAGAAAAGCGCTATCTATTCGCTTTACCTAAAAATTAAACCGATCCAGTACCTCTCTCTCACTCTCAGATATTCTTTTTCCCTCTTCTTTTTCATTGATAACAAAAACTTTCGCGTTCGTCTTCCCCATCCTTCGCCTCTCTGCCACCGTCCTTTGTCGTTCCTCCTCCGCCTCTTCATTACATTCGTATTCCCTGTTCGTCGTCCTCTCCGCCGCCGACATTCACCACACTATTGGAGCTTGCGTCCAGTCACTGTTTTATCTTCTCCCCCTCGAACCGTTCGTCTTCCTCTCCGCCGCTACGTTCACCACACACCGTGAACCCAAACCACTACGCCGGTACATTTCTCTCCTTAACTCATTTCTCCTTTCAACTGATTTTGAATTCTCTTGACTGAAATGGGTTTGATGTTTGATTTTACTGCTATAAAATGAAATGGGTTTGGTGTTTGGTTACATATGCATTTGATTTTGATGTTTGGTTTTACACATTTACTTTTGATTTCCTTTCTTGTTCATTTTTTTGAGGTCATTGTTTCTTATTTTTTACTCTACTCCTTTGCTCTGCTCTGTTCTATTTTTTATTTTTATTTTTACCATTTTGTGCAAGACTTCTTTGTATCTGCAAGTTTGAACCATATATTTGGACCATATATGTACTGCTTCGCCATTGAGGGGTTGCTGAGAAGCACAGTTAATAAATTTCCAAAGACTACATTATGTATCACCTCATAGTTATTTATGATTATTAGGATTAGTAAGTAGTTCCTCTAATTTTTATCAGCTTGAATTAGCTTTAAATTTATGTGAACATCTCAATTAAAATAAGTATTTGGTTCTTCACCTAAGTAAGTGCTTGATTTCACTTTGATTCATACATATAGCTCAACATATGTGCATTTGAGATGTTGATACTCACCAATAGGTGCTAACTTTGTTTTAATAATGAATTGACAGACTGGTCAAGGAGCATGAAGTTTAGTTTATAAAACAATTTGCTCTTCACATGTTCTCTATAGTATGAACTTTAGTTTACTGTATGGATTATTGGAAATCTTAGTGTCAGATACCTTGAGTAGGACCTACCATTAATCTATCCATGCTGTAAAATTCATAAGCATCTCATGGAAATGCACTTGCCGCAACTACATGTTGTAAGATGAATTTTAGTTTTGGTGTGTGTTTGTGTTGTTCAGGTGAAGACTCCATTATATAGTTGTGCTTGTTATGCTTATGCTCTTTTAGCTTCTGGCTTTGTGGATCTTGTTGTTGAGTCTGGTCTGACGGTATGTTGTATATTGGCTCACCTTTGTTACAGAGTGTTTTGAATATATGAATTGGATGCTTAATTTTGATTATCATTTTTTATTTTGCTGTAGAGTGGATCTTGCTTTCCTTTCCTCTAGGTTGGATATTCTGAGTTCTAAGTTTTCTTCGTAGTTTAGAGCTTCTGTGAGGTAAGTTGATGTACTTCTTTTCTAAGGGTTGTGCCTAAGGGCTGGTGATGGTTGTTTTTTTTCATTTCCCTTTCTCTTTCTAATTCTAACATAATTCCTCTGTTACTCAGCTCAGTTTCTCTCTCTTGCTTCGTTTTTCTTCCTCGGCTCTACAAGTGAAGTCTTAATCCTCAAAGCTCAAAATTTCAGGTCTATTGTTTTTATTATTTAATTTGATTTGATTTGGTGTAGTATAGTGTTGAATTACCTCCCTTGGAAGATGAGTACAAGGAGAGGTCTGATGCTTTTGTTATAATTTGAATTTCATTTAGTATAATTACCTCCCTTGGAAGATGAGTACAAGGAGAGATATGTTGTTTTTTTTATTTAATTCGATTTGATGTAGTATAGTGTTCTTATGGTAGATTGGGAAAATATGGATCGGAAGTGGTTATCTGCCAATCGTTTCTCGAAGGAATATAAGGATGAAGTTCAAGATTTTATTAGGTTTGTAGTTCGCATGAAAAAAATCTTAGTAAAATTGTATGTCCTTGTTTCAGTTATTGTTATGTAGGCCGAGTTAATATTGTTGAATTGGAAGGACATTTAGTGAGCAATGGAATTGATCAGAGTTATACATGTTGGACAAAGCACGGTGAGACAAGAGGTGAATCTTCTAATATGAGGAATAGTGGGAGAGATGCGTCAAATGACACCGGTACAAATACATATGATGGCGAACGTTTTGAAGAGATGGCAAATGCGGTTGAAGAAGATCTTCGTGATTGTCCTCAAATGTTTGAGAAGTTAATAAGTGATGCGGAGAAGCCGTTGTATGAGGGTTGTACTAAATTCACGAGATTATCGGCGATGTTAAAGTTGTATAACTTGAAATCAGACAATGGATGGACTGATAAGAGCTTTACGGAATTACTCACCTTATTGAAGGATATGTTGTCGGGTGATAATGTGCTTCCTAGTCGAACATACGAGGCAAAACAAATGTTATGCTCTATTGGCATGGGCTATAAGAGGATACACGCTTGTCCTAACGATTATATTTTATTTCGGAATGAATATGCATCGTTAAAGTCATGTCTTAAATGTAATGTCTTACGGTATAAGAATAAAGAATCGGCTCCAGATAAGGTTATGTGGTATTTCTCCATAATTCCCAGATTCAGGCGCATGTACCGTAGTTCAGAAGATGCAAAACACTTGACATGACATAAGGATGAAAGGATTAAGGATGGCATGCTGCGGCACCCGGCAGATTCTCCTCAATGGAAAAAAAATTGATATTGAGTATCCTGATTTTGGGAAAGAACCAAGAAACCTAAGACTTGCATTGTCTACTGATGGATTTAACCTGCATAGTGTTCATAGTAGCTCTAATAGTACATGGCCTGTGATTTTGGTGATTTATAACCTACCTCCAGGGCTATGCATGAAGCGCAAATATATGATGTTGTCTATGCTAATTTTTGGCCCCAAACAACCAGGAAATGATATAGACGTATTATTGGCTCCTTTAATTGAAGACTTGAAGCAAATGTGGGAGATGGGTGTAGAGGTATACGATGGGTATATAGAAGAAAGTTTCACCTTGAGGACTATGATCTTCGGCACAATTAATGATTTTTTGGCATACGGTAATTTGTCTGGATACAGTCCCAAAGGCCAGTGTGCATGCCCTATATGTGAAGATTGTATAGATTGGATGCGGTTGGGACATGGTAAGAAGAATATCTTCCTTGGGCATCGTAGGTTTTTGCCTTAAAAGCATCATTATCGGTCGTGGAGGAAAGCATTTAATGGGAATATTGAAGAACGTAGAGCTCCTTTGCATTTGACGGGTGCACAACTGTTTGAAAAGGTAAAAGATTTGAGTATTGAATTCGGAAAGCCTTTTACGGGAGAGCTTGTCACACGAGAGTGGAAGAAAATGTCGATTTTTCTTTAAGCTGACATATTGGAAGTCATTATACGTGAGACATTTCATTAATGTGATGCATGTTGAAAAAAATATCTTTAATAGTGTTTTGGTACCTTACTCAATGTGCCCAGGAAGACTAAAGATGACATCAATGCAAGGCAGGACTTGGTTAGTATGGGATTGAGACGGGAATTGGGACCGGTAAAGAAAGGGAAACTACGTAGCAAAACACACCGAAGATGATGAATCAGTCATAGGAGTGGATGCCTGGAGAGACCTTGTAGTAAAACACACTGACGATGATGAATTTCTGGTATACTTATATATGTCCCTGCTTGTATACTTGTATATGTCTATACTTGTATACTTATATGTTTGTTCCTAAGCACATTTATAAATCTATATAGAGAATAAGTAATACAAATCGACAGAGAGCATCAAATCCTCGTTACCCATGCAGAGGAAGGGTTAAGGGGTATCCCGGCATTGAGGAATATATGGTATGCAGAGTAACCCTAAATTATATGTAACCTTAAACCTAATTAACACTGATGAATTTCAATTTCTTTGTTAATATGTATAGCTGAAGATGACTGGAGAAGATGTATCACCAGCATTAATTGATCACCATATCTTGTGGATAGAAGCCCATCGAAACAATGATGGTGAGATTGAACACCCCCCGCTATGAAAGTGTGTGACAGGGGAAGCAACAACACTACCTATAATAATTTCTCCAGAAGTTTTGGGACATAAAGATGAATTCTCCTTGGCTCTCGTGTCAAGGATGAATTGTCTGAAATTTTTACTTATGACGCTTGGATCAGTCAAACTATTATTATTGTATATGTTAGGTATTGCATTTAACTTTAAACTATACGTTTTTTTTCCTTATTGTTTCACCTAAATATTGAAGTTATTGTTAATCCATTAATTTGTATATGTTTAACTTAAGGTACTTGTATTATGAGATACTGGTCCAAGAAGGACGGGCTCAAAGATTTGTGTTCTTGTGCCCACAGAGCACAGATTTGGCATTTGACCTTATCGCGGTTAAAACATATATAACTAAACACTTGACACTAGCAAACTCTGAGTGTGAGACATTGTTTTTGTCACTGTGTAACATAGGATGAGTCATTTAATTTAATCATATATATATATATATATATATATATATATATATATACTAGTGTATTTACCCGTGCTCACACAGGTTAACTGTATGGGTTGTAAATGTATCTAACGTGCAACAATAAATTTGTAGTTTTTTTTATTAAAAATTATTAGCAGATTTAAATTTTTCGAAAACTATTATATAGATAATTCATTATGAAGTAGATAATATATGTATTTATACATATACTTCAATTTTTTTTAAAATATAACAAATAAAATAGAAGATATCGATTCTATTTTCGTTTATGATTAGAGATGGTTTTTCAACTATGAGTTTCAAAAAAAATATATAAAACACACAATTGAATTATTTATCTAAATTACTGTAAATAAATTCAAAATAAGTTACATAAAAAAGAGATAATCTATTATCTATGCCAAACAACAAATTAATCCTAGAAAAATCTCTGGTTTTTCTCGTTTATAATATCGGAGCTTCAAAAAGGAAAAAAATAAAAATACATATTGAATTACATTTATTATACTTAAACGTAAAAAATGATGTGAATGTTGCAATGCTGAAAATTTTTAAATTTTGATAATATTAAGAGATAAAATATAAAAATTATGAAAAAAGATAAAAATTAAATTTAATATTATATAGTTATGATTTTTAAATTAAATATTTTGATGTTCATAGTAAAATTAATCATTCATGGAAAGTTATAAAACTAAAAGTAACCAAATTTATATGGTAAAATAATGATGAATAGTATTTGTCAAAAAATTATGATGAATAATTTCTGATAATTGATATAATCAATAAATAAAAATGGATAAGTCATTTAAAGGAATAAATTATTGATTTACACTGCGAAAATATTATTTTACATGGTGTAATAATGGTTGCTATAATTAAAAACAATAACTAAAAAATAAAAAAATTTGAAATTGATTTAGGCAAAAAAATTAATGATTATTATGCAGTCACATGATTTAGATAATATTTTGATTAAATGACAAATGTCCATATATGAGGATTAATTGATTGATATGATTTAATTTATTATATCTTGAATTTGAATTTGATTTAATTCAAATTTGATTAAATGGTAAAAGTCTAGATATGAGCCTTAATTGATTGATATGCCTTAATTAATGAAATTTCATGAATTAAAAATAAAAAATAAAAAATTTTGCATTTTAGAGGGAAAATAATGAATGTGGAGCTGCCACGTGGCATGAATCTACGTGACAAAACTCTATTTTATATATATATATATATATATATATATATGTATGACTTATTTAACGCAATACTAATTTTTGTGAAACGTGATTACTTGCTAATTAGAATTTTCTTAATCAACTTTTATTGTAGGAATCATTGGGTATTGTTAGCAATCAATCTCAATAAAAACATGGTGTACTATTTAGATCCATGATTTGAGCTGCCGTAAAAAAACGAAAGATACGTACGAACAGTAAGTATTTAATATATAGTGTTAAATTGTGCTTATTTGAGTTTTGTGTGCTATGAATTTTCAATTTTGATGATTCAAAAATTAATGATGTTTGTTTTTGCACTCAGGGCTTTGATGATTCATCGAGGACTTGATGGAAAACCCAAGTCTCAATTTTCCAAATCATCCACCACAATTAAGTGGATAACTGTAAAGGTGTTTATTAAAATACTTATGCAGTTATTTAATTTAAAAAATTAAATCTATAATGATTTAATATTTTTAATTTTATAGTACCCTAGACAACCAAACAATAATGATTGTGGGTACAATATTATGAAGTATATTAAGGATATTATTGTTCACGACCAAATGAAAATCCCAAATGAGGTATGCAATTTGTTCTACTTTACACAATATACTCTTACATTTGATCATTCTTCCACTTTAATTCTAATATGATTTTTTTTTCATTTCGCAGTACTTTCCCGACTGTAGATACCAGTCATACTCTGATTCTCAAATTTTTGAATTAAAGAAAGAGTGGTGCTCCTACGTGGCAAAAAAGTTTATTTTACGTGTATGATCTTTGTGTTGTTGCATGTATATATAGTAGTATGTGATATGATGTTGGCCGATAAGAGGCTTTGTTTTGGTTAGTACTGTTTTGTTATATATACATGTATGTTATTTTGGGATGTCAATATTTTAGGGGAGTGATTATGCCAAAATTTTGTTAGAAATTTCTTTCAAATTAATATTGAACATTTTAAATATAAATTGATATCATAGTTGTTTTTTGATTTATGTTCTGAGCTTCATTGTTCATATACATTTTAAACCTTAAAATGTTCTCAGCTTGAATAGTTCTCAGCCTCTAGCAATCGCATGCAGCATAATATTAAAACAGTAAAAAAAAACCAAATAGCTAGCGCTTCTTTGTTGTTGAGAATAGATAGCACTTCTTCATTGTTGTTGAGAATAGATAGCGCTTCTTTGAAGAAGCGCTAGCTATTTTCAGAAATAGATAGCGCTTTTTTAAAGAAGAGCTAGTTATTCCCAATTTCGCTAGCGTTTCTCAAATACTGTCTTTTCGAAATACAATTACTAGTGGGTGATTAAGTAAGCGCTAGTGAAGGCAAAAAAAATAAGCGTTGATTTCGTTTTATGCTGTAGTATGTGTAATTTATGTAAATTTAATAAGTATCGGGAGTTATACTAACCACAAACTTTTTATTTGACGAGATATTAACCTCAAACATTTTGCATGTGATATACTCCTTTCGGTTCTATATATAAAAGACACTTTTTTCTCACAAAAATCTCTCTTATATATAGGACCGGATGGAGTATGTAATATTATTTGCATGCTGCCTAAACCAAATTGAAAATTTGAAAAAAAAATCATCATGTTGATAGATTGTTTTTAAGCAACAAAGGGATAAAGATAAGGGAAACGTGGCAGAAGGAGTAAATGGTACTCTAACACAAGGCTGTTAAAGATTTCTTTGTCAATGCTTTTGGTATCACAGGCCGACAAACCCCTGTAGATTTGGCCGACTTAAAAGTTGAAATGCAATAGATGGATCCGGATGCTCTCATGTTGGAACGTACATGAGAAATAATGCGCAGTATGAGTGTGCAGAAGACGAGTCAGGATGAGTTATACATTTCTTTAACTCTAGTCTTAGATTTTGACTGGATCAATTTTTTATACTCTAATCTATTTCTATACCTGAACAAACCCAATGTTTTGTGACTCAAATTAAGACTGGGTCTATTAAAGATAAGATCGAATTGGCCTGAAGGACAATTCAAATAAATTTATAAAGTGATTATTAAATTATGATTAAAAGTTAAGATATCAAAAGAGGTAAGATTGTATTGAAAAATGATGTTTTTGTTGTTTAACTTATATTTTCAAGACATATTTATTTTTTTATATATTCTTTAACCAATGTCTTTAGGGCACTCATTAACAAGACCAAAAGTTAAAAGTAAAAGATTGAATATTTTTAGTATTTTATCATGTACCTAAAACCAAACACGACTCTTACAATTGTACTTTGCTATAAGATTATTGACTAAACTAACATGAATTCCAACTTGAATATATTGTTGATAGAAGTCTCATCACAAAATAGTAGAACTAATACATTGGTGAGTAGGAGACTGGTTGAGATTGTTGGAGTTAATTCAGATTCAGTTTCTGTTAGTTGGATAAGTTTGTTAAATGTAGTTTATTAGTTGTTGTGTAATTAATAGTGAGTGTTTACTGGGAAATTTGGTTTCTAAGTGTATTTCTACCAAATTCAGTAAAGTAACAAATAATTAATTCAAACGATTGAAAGATCGACGAGTTATGTGGTAATCTCGTTTTGCAAACAACGGTTTTTGAAAATAACGGTCAATTTCTAGACACATTATCAAATTTGTAACATTCTTGGCTTCAGAGCCATTAATTGTTGTGTCTTATGCCAAATCTATATATGAGAATTCCAACTAACAAACAAGTTGTTGTCGAAATGGCAATACGGATTTAACTAAACAAGATTGGCTGTCGAAAGCCAATAACTTGGTTTACAAGCAAATTAAAGAAAAAATCTAAAACAAGAATACACTAATGCAAAGTTATGAGACATGCATTACTGAATCCCAACATACAATTGAAAATAACGCAAAAAAATGTAAAAGAAGACAAGTAAATTGACAGAATTTAAGAAACATTGTTAAAAAAAAGCATGAACTTAAATGAAAACATGTAAATGCATGAATTAAAAAGAAAGCATGTAAATGCATGAATTTAAATAACAGAAGTGTAAAGAACATGAATTAAAAAGAAAGCATGTAAAAGACTTTGAAAGTAAAAGTGCAGAAACAGTAAATGACAGGGAATTAAAGAATGTAAATGCGAAGCAAAGAAATGTAAATTGACTGGAATGTAAATGACATAAATGAAAATGCAAAGAATTGAAAATAAACTGAAATTGATTAAAATGCAGAAAGGTAGAGTTTGGAAGGCATACAATGATCGTTTTCCGTTAATCTTCTTTAGCCGTCGAGATATTAGGAATTAGATCATGTATCCAACCTAAATTACATCGTAGAAACTACTATTTATAGGAAAAATATGAAAAAACTACTTAACATCCAACCTGACACGTGTACGGACACGGATTAGTAGTTAAGTTTTCGCTAAAAACTACCTAATCGACAGTAGCACTTCCTGTCGAGCTGTACATTGATCTTTACTTAATAACTAAGCATGTTTCGACCATGCTCATTTTGACATCTTCGACGCTTCATGCTTTCCGTCGAACAACCGCCTCATCACTTGATCTCTCAAACTTAGTCAATTTTCATCCCTTGTTCTGGTCACTTACGCCTTTACCTGTCGAATTCATAACATTCCGTCGATCAACCCAAATTTGAAATTTGGCACCCAACAGATGCCCCCCAAATTCTGAGTTGTCGACGCCAACATACGGAGAGACCCAGAGTTTTGCTTAACCCTACGCACGACGGTTACCTTTCCGCAATGTCCCATCACAGGTCTGCGCTTCCCACTTCCCTAAAAAATAGGACCATCATCACTTCAAAAATAGGCGGTTTCTCTTCCGTTCGCACGCTTATACTATAAGTAGACTGCAAAACCCATCCAAAACACTTTTCTCCCCTTCTGAGTTTTCTGGAAAGTTTTAACAAATTCGCAATGGCGTCTTCTTCAAACCCAACTCAAGGTACTACAACGCCCCTTCGGAAAACATGGTGCAATCCTGACGTTGATGCATCGATTCCGTGGCAAAAATCTAAGGTAATAATACCCTATACGAATGACTCTTCTCTCATTTTGGAACCCCTCGCGGCTTATTTAGGACCAGTAATGACCCTTTCTAACTTCCCTGAAGATTTTAGGGATTCCTTCCCGAATAAAGAAGGTCAAACTGACATTCTTGCTGCTTCCCCTGCCTTGCACATTCGTTATTTCTTAAAAAGCTCTAGGCTTTTCAGAACTCCACCACTCAGCGTAATTGGTTATTCTGCTTGGCTTACTAGGGTCGAAGCTAAGAAAAGTAAAATTTGGAAAAAATTAGGTATTTACAGCCTCATTCAGCTTTCCAAGCATACATTTAGGTTAGACCCAACAATGTTGGGAGTTTCTGTGTTCTTTTGGAACAAGACTGCCAACAATTTTCATTTCCCTTGTGAAATGATGGGCCCAACCCTCTTTGATGTTACTGCGTTCACTGGCCTCCCACCGGATGGCCAAATGATTCACCCTCTTGCCTTGCCTGATAACGTCATTGACGTTTTCAGCAATGAACCACTTGCATTTTCGAAGTACGTTTCGAATCGAATGCAAAGTGACCCTGATGTTTCTGACGATGAACATGTAGCCTTCCTGTTGCACTGGCTATCCGCTTTTGTTATGTGTAACAAAAATGTTCAAATGTCGAAAACCTTGCTTGATTTGGCAAACTTTCTCCACGAAGGTAAACGGTGAGCCCTTGGTTCGTTCCTTCTGTCTAACCTTTATTCTAGCATGTCGAACTTGTACGGCATGGTGAAAGAAGGCGGAAAGAAAAGTGGAATTGGAGGCCCAATGTGGCTCATGCAATTATGGTTAAATTCTACCTTTCCCGGCCACACTGTCAATAAGGCACCACCTGAACTTGACATCGACACCTATGGCACACCAGCCATGTATCGCGTTCCCAAGCCATTCGACAATGAGCTTGAAAGCTTCAAATATTACTTTAGCCTTTTTCATTCTCTTTCTGCAAGTACCCCAGGTATCCGTTTTCAACCCTTTGTTAGAAGAAAGTATGGGTCTGCTTGGTTCACAGCCCCTTTTAATCCAACTTCAAAAGATTGTATAAGAGTCTGGACCCGTTTCCTCGCTCGCCAAGTATTCCCCACAGGTTTACCCGGTTCGACAGACAACGCCGCTTTTGTCTGTTTGCCCAATGCCTCTGCCAACAACATTGGTTTCATGCAATCCATTCCAGGCCCATTCTTTTACAATAAAGAAAACATTCTCCTCGATTGCATCGACTTGAAGCAAGAAACCATTGATGGCATACAGAGAAGAAATGACTTGCGGATGTCTGGTGTCAACTTCACTCCTTTCACCCCTACCTTGGGTGTATCCCAAGACTTTATCACTTGGTGGAATGAATATTACAAGCATTTTCATCCATCCATTGAAGAATGTATGAACAGACTTGTTGATCCCTCTGTGCAGGAACAGGACCCTTCGACTAAGACCAAAGGTGAGCACTTACAGGATATACGCAGCTTTGAAAAATTTTACAAAATAAAATGGGACCCTAGATACCCTTTTCATATTGTTCGACAGATAAAGGAAATGACTGCCAAATCAAAAGAAAGCCATGAGAACTATTGGGGCATTAAGGCTCTGAAACATCGACAAGAAACAGGTCAATCACTTGTGAAACCCCCTTGACCTGAACCAGTGTCCTTGCCCTGTGCACATTTTGGTTTGGCTGATCCATTTCCAGGGAAACCGACAAGAGCTGGTAACTTCCTTTTCTTAGACAGATTTCATTTTCATACTAATGTTAACACTTATGAAAACAAAGAAGTTACCTATGCCGGTCGGTTTGCCTCTCGTTTTGAATTTGGACAATATGACGAGGCTGTCGAGGTTATTACCCAGTTTCCTCAAGGTATTTTAGTTTCCTTTGCCTTTTGCTTGAACACCCACTCGTTTTATGCTTACATTCTTCGCTTTGTTTTAGCTTTGGCTCTAAAAGAGCCTCTAAAGTGCAAGCAAACAAGTGGTAAGGCTACAGAAGTCGAAGTTCAAGAGGAAGATGAGGACGATGAACCTCCTCTCCAATCTAAACCAGCAAAGAAAAAATCTTCCAAATCTGGAGCCACAAAAACTAGTGCTAGCAAGAGACCAGCTGCGTCGAGAAAGAAACCAGCAAGATCTAAGCGCTCGACCAGTTCCTCCCAGCAAGAGTCCACCAAGCGGAAAGTCCAAACAATTGGTGTTGAAGTCAAGTCCTCAAAACGCAGGATAATTCTGCTCGAGTCTCCTTCTCATTCAACACCTCAAACGGTATCCCTTTCTCTACTTGTATGGGAATCCATTATTTATTTATGATTCATCAAGTAGACATTATCATGACCATTGCACAATTTTCAGGAATCGCATGCAGAGAGATCCGTTTCTGGAAACTCTGAAGAAACTCCAACAGCTGAGTTCACAGAGGTAAACTTTCCTCCACTACTGTCTAAATTGATGGTCCTCCGGTATTTTACAAGGTCTTCACTCGTTTGTTTTTTCGACATCTGTAGGAGGCAAGAGTCAAATCTGCGAAGACAGGGGTGTCCGAAGAATGTACTTCAAAAGACCCTATCTCTGTCGAAGAAGTTGACTCGTCGAGCACTGATAAGGTATGCCTCTCTGAACTAACTTTGGATTTTTTTTTTATTACTTTTGGACATTGCCTCACCATACTTGTTTGTCAGGACTCTCCTGAATAAGCAAATGTCGATACTTCTCTACCCTTGCGAACAATCTTCCCAAACACTACTCCCTCTGCCACTGAGGTATAAAATTCCTTGCCATTTCACTGGCATCAGAGCTGTGATTTAGGACTTACATTGATTTTTTTTTTAAAAAAACAGGAAGTTCCAGAGACTCAGCCTGAGCATGAAGTTGAAGAACCTTCTGCCATGGATGTCGATGTGGCTCAAACTACCATCTCGACGGCAAGTCCAGACTCCACACCCACTCACCAAGATGATCTCACCTTCCAAGTGGGAGCAACCTCTGTGGAAACCCCTGCTGCAGAAACAATCGCTGCTAAAACAACTGCTGCCCCCCAAGCTACTGAAAAGCAGAGTCCCATAATAATCAGGGCAGACAGTGTTGATATGGATCAATTGCTCGACGATCCTACCAATCCACCCACTCACATCAATCCCACTCCACCAGCTATGGATTTTGGAAAGGTCAACGTTGGGATTGATGAATGGATCAGCTTGTTGTCAAGTTCCAGCAGCAAAACTTCACCCATGTCAGCCTGATCCTCCACACTTCCTGGAGACAATTTTGCTGAAAAACTCAATGGATTGCTTAAAGAGCTAAAGGGTTTCTTCAAGCATTCTTTCGACGACCTTTACTCAAATCAAGAAGTAAGGAACAAGTTAATTCGCGTCGTTAAAGAACTTCAAAACTCCCGCAAAAGGCTGCCGCCAATCCATCGAGGGCACATCAACACCCTGCATGAATTTGTCGAAGAATTGATCCCCAAACTGCTTGAGCTCGACGACAGTATCCTCCCATACCAGCAAGCCATCACAGCCAAACATGAGCTTCGTGACAAACTGGTGCGTCTTCGGCAGAGGCGATCTGCATTGGTCGAGAAAGGTACTCCTTACCAGGCAAAGATTCCTGAGCTGGAACAGAACGTTGCTCGCCTGAGACAAGAACTTGCCGCTGCTGAAACCCAATTACAAGCGGCAATTAAGGCTTCTTGCTCCGAAGAAATAGCTGCTCTCGACCAAGAAATGACTAGCAGTGCCGCAGAGGCGCAAACCATATTGTCGAAGGTTGAAGCTCTTGAAGTCCGTTACGTGAATGTTGAGGGTACAAAAATGGAACTGGCTGCGACTTGGGAAGACATTAGAAACATTCCTTTGTAATTTCCTTTTGTCTTATTTGCGCATTAGCCATCTTTGTAATGCTTTTTATGTCGAACGCATTTGCTCAACCAACTCTTGTACTTCACTGCAACATCTGCAATATGATTTGACTTACTTTCGATCATTCGCTTCACCGTCCAGCTAGCACGTTCCTTTAACTGCTTTAATTTCAGTTTCAGGCTAATAAATTACATTCAAAGCCTTTGACCAGTCAATTTGACTGTTAAAACTTGAAAATTAATGCCATTTTGCGCTATAAATAGGCATTTGCCATACTTCGTCTCTTGCTCAAGCACAAACATCTTTTGAACTTCTTGAAATTTCTTTTCAAAAAATCCTTAAGAAACTCTTGCTAGCATCGCAAGCAACATCCCCAAATCCAACTTGTTCTCGCCCCAAACTAGCTAATTCTGAGCGCAACAAGTTGCTATGGAAACCTTTTTTATCTACTTCAAACCTTTATTCCCTGGCTCTGCCTATTTCATTTGGAAACCAGGGGCTCCACCACTTGGAGTCTCTTTCTTCAAGGTTTTTGTCTCAACGGTGAAAGACTCTCTGGGTTTTGGTAATTTGTCTAATATCAACAATGAGTTTTGGTAAGTTGCCTAATGCGGCTTGCCAACCTCGTTGAAACGTGTGAGAAAGGGAAGGCCGGAGCAACTTCTTTCTCCTACTGTCTTGCGCTCCTTCACACCGTTCGAAATTCAAGGCGTGGGATCTGCAGGCTATTAGGAAAAGTTTGGCACGGTCGGGCCAATTGTGAAGCGCACCCCTAAATCGGCGACTGCTTCTCAATCTGCCTGCTTTACCTTTACTCGCATGGCATTCGACACTCCTCATCGACGTGCCCACACTTTTAACTTCACGTTCCCGTCGATTTGGGTGTCTACCATCTGAAGCAGCTCTTGCAGACTTGATTGGCCAGATGGTATGCCACGGGAGCCGCTCTTGCTTCCCATGTTCCTCTCTCTTCCTAAATTCTTCATCAGCATGATCAGAATCCGGAACATGGCGATGCTTCCACAAGTGGATTTATTCCGTAGTAGCCTAGACTTATAGACTTTCCAGTAATTGTATTACCAGGCTGTAAGCCTATTCGACAATGTATATTGTATACTGCCAAATGGCTCTTGAATAGAACAATCCAGTTTACTTTTCAAGATTGTATTCTTACTTCGCACATTGTTGGTCTATATGACTTTAAATATTTGCCATTAATAGACTTAATCCTGAAACCATAATTAACTTCAACAAGTGCATAAGCATTTCCTGAGAATATTTGGACAATCTCAAATGGCCCTTCCCACTTTGGGGACCATTTCCCAAATTCTCGACACTTCTTATCCATTGGTAAAATGACTTTCCAAACTAAGTCACCAACCTTGAAACGCTTGTACTTAACTCGACTGTCATAGAATTTAGCTATTCTTTCTTTCTGTCGAACTAAATGTTCTAAGGCCACAACTCTCTCATCATGGACTTCATTCAATTCATCAAACATCGAGTCCCAGTATTGGTCCACTGGCATCTCATTTTGCTTTTGAATTCTTAATGAACCAAGATTTATCTCAACAGGCAACACAACATCATGGCCATAAACCAATTTATAAGGAGTAGTACCTGTCGATTCTTTTGGAGAGTTTCTGCATGCCCAGAGAACTTGTTCCAGAGTCGAATACCAACTTTTTGGATATCTACCAATGTGCTTCTTTATCAACCCAATGATAATTTTATTCATAGCCTCGACCTGACCATTTGCTTGCGCATAGTATGGCGTCGAAGTCACCATCTTTATCCGCCTTGACTCAACGTATTCGACAACCCTCTTCTCAACAAACACAGATCCTTGGTCAGTTGTGATTGTTTGAGGTATGCCGAATCTACAAACAATGTGATTTTCAATAAAATCCACAATGTCTTGTTGAGTCACTTCTTTCAAGGCCACTGCCTCTACCCATTTGGTAAAGTAGTCCACCCCTAGTAAAATGTATTTATGCCCCTTTGAAGAAGTAGGAAAGATTTGGCCTATGTGGTCCAATGCCCAACTCTAAAAGGCCAAGGCTTAACGATGGAATGTAACTCACTAGCAGGCACATTTTGTATGTGGCCATGTTTTTGGCATTCTTCGCAAGACTTTGCAAACATAATGCAATCTTTAACCAAAGTGGGCCAATACACTCTTTGTCTTCTTAGTACCCATTTCATTTTCTCACCTGCTTGATGAGCTCCACAAATTCCTTCATGAACCTCTGCCAATGCCAAGTAAGCATCCTCTTCACTAAGGCACGTTTCCAAATTACCATCGACGGACTTTCTATACAAAACTCCAGCAAGCACAACAAACTTAGTCGCTTTGTACTTAACTTTCCTGTCGACATCAGCACTTGGATTTTCCAAATACTCAATTATTGGCTTACGCCAATCAGATGAACTTGATGCATTGGAAACCAGTATATCCTTTTCGTCCAAAGGGTACAGTAACTCACGAACTTTTATGAGTTCTGTGAACACCTTTGAAGATAACTTATACCCCGAGGCCAACTGGGCTAACTCATTAGCCTCTTGATTCAGTTCTATGGGGATATGTTCCAATTCGACACTGTCGAATCGCTTCATCAACTTGCTAGCAACTTGACAATATTTGACAAGATTATGGCTAACACATTTGTCTTCTTGAGTTAACTGCCTTATAACTAGTTGTGAATCTCCAAAGACTTTGACAGTGCGTGCTCGCATTTCTATCAAAATTTCCAAACCCACAATTAAGACTTCATATTCAGCCTCGTTATTGGAACAAATATATTTTAGCTCAAACATTAATTTAGTTGGCACACCTAAAGGTGAAACTATCAGGATGCCAACACCAATACCATTTTTGTGTCTTGAGCCGTCAAAATACAAATGGCAAGGCTTTAAATCAACTAGCCCTGTCAGTTCTTTTATTTCTAAACATGGACAGTCAGTCAAAAAGTCAGCAATTGCTTGACCTTTAACAGCCTTTAAAAGTACATATTGCAAAGAAAATTCAGACAATGCAAGTGTCCATTTTCGTATTCGACCATTCAGAATTGGCTGGGATAACATGTACTTAATTACATTTGTCTTCGACATCACCAGGACATTACAAGGCATCAAATAATACTTAAGTTTTGTACATGAAAAATACAATGTTAGACATAACTTCTCTATAACACTGTATCTTGTTTCTGCATCATTCAACACTCGACTGAGGTAGTAAACGACTCTTTCAACATTGTTATCATCCTCCTGAGCCAGTAGACAACCTATAGTTTCTTCTGATGCAGAAATGTACAACTTCACTGGTCGATGTGGTTTTGCAGGCATCATGACCGGTGGATTTGTCAAGTACTGCTTGATTTGGTCGAAAGCCTCTTGATGTTATTGAGTCCATACAAAGGCTTCTTCTGCTTTGAGCTTTACCAAAGGAGCAAACGCTCTTGTCCTTTTTGAAAGGTTTGATATGAACCTTCTAAGAAAATTCACCTTCCCCAGGAAAGATTGGAGTTCCTTCTTATTGGAAGGTGGTTTTGCTTCCAACACAGCCTTACCTCAATGCCTTTCTTAATCACCAGAAAACCCAAGAACTTAGCGGTTGAAACACCAAACCCACACTTTTCAGGATTCATCTTTAAACTGTGCTTCCTCATTTCTTGAAATGCTCGTCGAAGATGGTTCAAATGCTCCTCTTGGCTCTTTGACTTGACAATCACGTCATCAATATAAACTTCCACAAATTTGCCTATCATTTCATGAAAGATAGTGTTCATTGCCCTTTGGTAAGTTGCACCAGCATTTTTCAAACCAAAAGGCATCACCACCCACGCGTAAGTTCCGATGGACCCTGGGCACCTAAAAGCAGTTTTAGGCACATCCTCCTCAGTAATGAAGATCTGATTGTAACCAACATGTCCATCCATGAAACTTAGAAACTCATGACCAGATGCTGCATCTACTAGCATATCTGCTATAGGCATAGGGTACTCATCTTTAGGAGTTGCAGTATTAAGATTCCTGAAATCAACGCAAACCCTCATCTTGCCACTCTTCTTTATGACAGGCACCACATTCGACAACCATTCAACGTACCTAGTTGTACGGATGAACTTAGCCTTCAACAAACGCTCAACTTCCTCCTTGATTTTCAGCACGACTTCAGGAGCAAACCTCCTGTTGGCATGTTTGACAGGCTTACAATCAGGTTTCAAAGGCAACCTATGTTCCACAAGATCTCTACTTAGACCCGGCATTTCATGGTAGTCCCAAGCAAAACAATCCTTGTACTCAAAGACTAGTTCCACAATTTGCCTTTTAAACTGGTCTGGCAACAAAGCACTAACATATATTGGCCTCTTTCTTCCTTCATCCCCCAAGTTAATCTCTTCCAAGGGATCTTCTAACTCAAAACCATTTTTATCCTCAAGTCCCTTCTTAAATCCCAAAGGGCCATCGTCGAATATACAATCAGCCAACACTCCATCTTCTGAGTTTGGGTTTGGCCGGCCTCGCAGTTTCATGGCCGACGGTTGCACTTGATTCTCTTCAAGGCTCATCTTTGTCGATTGGCCGATTTTCATCGGCCTCATCCAGCAGCCTGACTCCAAATTGCTCTTCCAAGCAAGCGTTCAGAGCATCTTTGTCGACAACACCACCCTGCACAGATATGGGTTTTACTTTTGGATCATATACCTTGAAATCAACGTGCATCTGCTGCAGATAACATGGGCTGTCATCAGCTTCAATAATTTCAATATCATCATGAGCATTCCAAAAGATAAGTTTCTGATGCACCGTCGAAGGAACTGCTCCGACAGCATGTATCCAATCCCTACCCAACAGAACATTGTAACTTGACCTTGAAGGAATCACTACAAATAAAGTGGACCTCTCTACTGATCCCACTTGCACATCTAGCATTGCCACACCATCTGTTGGTGCAGATATTCTACCTCCAAAGTCAGTAACCACTATGTTGTTTGGTAGCAAATCTGTCTCATCTTTCCCTAGCTTCTTATACATGGCTCTTGGAATCAAGTTTACAGATGCTCCTCCATCGACCAACACTCTGTTGACAGGCTTGCCTTCAACCATTGCCTTAATATGCAATGGTCGAAGATGACTTTTCTCCCCATTAGTTGGCTTGTCTAAACGAGCAAAATTATCAAAAATGGTAACCATATCCTGCTCGACAAAATGCCAAACAATTGGAAAATCGTCAAACTCCTCCTCATCAGGAACTTCTACAACGAATCCATACTGAGCCTGAAACTCAGCTGGCAAAACTGACACCAAATTCACATCAAGATTAGTGAACTCTTCTTCAGTAGCTATTTCTTCATTTTCTAAATAACTTCCCAACTTCATGCCCTCCTTATCAGACAGGCATTCTTCAGACCCCAAATCTGACAAGGTTGTTCCCATTGCCACCACCAATTCATCCAGATTTCTGTCCAAATTAGTGTCAGGATCAAACTCTTCCTTGTCATTAAGGCCAATTGGGTCATCTGGATCATACAATGCTTCAATGACCTCTTCCATGGACAAGTCTGTCTTGACAAAACTTTGCCCTACTGCCCCCATGGGTTCATCCAACAAGTCAGAATCATTGGCTATGATCCTTAACTCCTCCATAGAGACATCACTGTTTGTATCCTCAACTGGAGCCGCTTGAACACCAAACCTTCTTCGCTCGGAAGCCAGCTTTTCGGCTTCAATCAAACCTGTTGGCCAAGGCTTCTTCCCTTGAACTGTCGAAGGAACTTTCGCAGGCATGGCATTCATTTTGGACCCTGTCGAAAATGCTTGCCCCTGGTCCTGGGACGTTTGACCTCGTTCAAAGTTAACCCCTTTAACATCGACGACCACGCTCTTTAGTCTTGACCCAACCTCCTTAGGCAATGGGACCTTCTGGACCCCAACCATGAAGCAGTCCTCATGTTGAGCCTTGGCCATCTCAGTATCCTTCAGTTTTTGTTTCTGAGCTTTCCTCATCCTCTGTCGACGACGTTTCTGACTCTTCGACAATGGGGCTTTCTTCACTTGAACACCTCCAGGATAAGGTATTCTGCCAAATTGGTAATCTTCATTCCAAAATGGTACTTGTCGAGGATCACTCTTCTTAGCCCTTACCCTATTTCTCAACTCAGGGCAACGAGCCTTGGAAGAATTCTCGACCCACTTGTTCACCACCACATTGGCATCAGGCTTCCTAGTCTTATTCGACACTCGACCAGGAGACAACCCTTGGTTGCTTCCAATTGATTCCCTCGAGGACTCAACCAACCAACCACCAACTGCTTTGTGAGGCCTTTGTGTCGTGGGCCTCCGCACCTGGTTCACTGAAACAGGCATCTGGTTCACTGGAACAGCCTTATAGTTCCTCCTTGCACATCCAGTTTGCATGCGCTGGTGAGATTTAAGCTTTTGATCATCCTTGGCTTTCTGAGCGGCTTTCACATCGAAATACCTGTCACAATGTGGGCACAAACTCAGCTGTCCCTTTCTGTTCTTCCTTCTCAGAAAGTCCTCAACAGACTCATGAGGCCTTGGGTAAATGTCGAATGGGTCTTCCACATTCACCACATACTTCTGCTTAGCGCTGATATTCACCATGTTGCAACTTCTTGCATTATGGCCTTCGACATTGGATATGCCTTGGCCAAATGGATTAGTGTCCACTTTCATGCTAGGCTTTTGCTTGTCAGCAAACCTGAGTCTTCCTTCTTTCAGAGCTTTTTGTATCAAATCCCTGAAACGAAAACATTCATTAGTAGGATGGCCTAAAGTCCCATGGTACTTACAATAATTTTGACCACTAGAGTCCTTAGGCCTTTCCACTTTATGACCGTCTGACAGCTTAAGATGTTTGTCTTTCAATAGAATGTCAAATATTTTATCAGCTTTAGTTATGTCAAATGTATAGGTTTTCGTGTTTGCATAATTCATCTTTTCCTTCCCTTTGGAAGGTACTAAAGCTTGACAAGCATAAGGTGGCCCTTCTTTCAACTCAGCAAGATTTATTTCTTGCTCAGTGATAGCCTCATCCTCACTGTCTGCTTGATCTTGTTCGACACAATTGACTTTCTCACGTCTAATGAATTTCTTATTGTTTTTCTTATCCTTTTCAGACCTGAGTTGTTCAATCTGTCGAACTTTTTCCCCTAGTTGGGCGAGATCGACAATGTGTTGGTTCACCAATTTCTTTCTAATATGGTAATCCAACCCACTAGCGGCCATTTTAACGATTTCCACTTCTGGAACAGGCGTAAAGCACCTGCTCTTCATGTGTTTGAACCTAGAGATGTAATCATCTATAGACTCATTATACATACGCTTGACGTTGAATAAATCAGTCAAGTTAACCCTTAAGTCACCCCTGAAGAATTGATCATGGAACAATCCCTCCAATTGGACCCAAGAGTGGACTGAATTGGCCCTTAAAATTGAGAACCAAGAAAATGCATTCTTCATCAATGAGCTTGGGAAGAATCTCATTTTCAAACCCTCTACGGTGGCCAACTCCCCCATCTCTATTGAGTATCTGGCAACATGTTCGACAGTCGATTCTCCACTGTCACCAGAAAACTTAGACAACTTGGGAATCTTCAGCTTGTTGTACCCATTCAGGAAACGCAGATATGAAATATGGTCGATTAGCTTGACCAATATTGAAACCAAGTCTGTTAAGCACCTGCTCGACAGCCTGATTCACGTTTTGTTCTATCTGGTTTCCCATGATATTGTGCCTAAAGTTGGCTAAACCTTGATGCATTAGGGATCATTGATCTTGATTCCTTTGTAGAATTTGAACCTGGCCATAAGCTAAGTTGTTCATATTCTGACCAAGGTTTTGATTTGGTTGAATGACTTCATTCTGCACCACATTTTGATTATTCACATTTTGTGGGTTACCCCCCAAGTATTGTACTTGGGGCATGCCTGCTAAGCCCTGCTGAACGTTGTCATTCATTGGTGCTGCCAACCCTAATGCTTGGTTCAACCTTTCCATTTGCAGAGCCAATGCATTACACGCTTGATTGGTATTCTGCATAAGAGGCGTAATGACCGCACCCATTTGCTGAGTGAACATGTTCACCATCTCATGATTACTGTCATCCATTTGTTGCCGAATGCTTGCCAACGAATTCTGGGTTAAACCCCCATTATTCTGAGGCATTTGTCTTGACATTTCCCCTACACCAGACCCCTGTCGATTGGTTGTGGTAGTGGTCATGCCTACCATTCCTTGAGTATTGGAAGAGTTTCCAAAGGGCAAAAAGGGGTGGTTCAGATATTGGTTGAACATGGTCGAACCAATGGCGGGAACTGTCGAGTTATTCAAATAACCATACAGCATTCCAAACGGAGGTTGCGTTGCTTGCGGTACAGGCCTAATACTTGAGTTCCTCGCACTTCCAGGCGATGCCTAAATTTCTGGAGCACTCTGAACCACTGGTTCAAGTACTGCAGCGCTTGGAATAACTTCTCCTTGCGTATTGGCCATTGTCATCCCAGTACCCGCCCCAACGGTAGTATTACCCACCCGCGGGATCATAACTACCTCTGCGTTCGTACTGGTGGTCGAAGCATTTGTATTGCTTGCCGACGCATTCGCACTGGCAACACTTGGTATTGTGGCACTGCTATTCGTACTGCCACTCATGTTTCTATATTGCGTTACGTTAGAAGCAGTAATCTTTTCACTTCTTAGACACATAAAACCATCGTTTAAAACGAGTTACTCTAAACTCGTCCCACCGGGCGTGCCAATTTGTTTACTGGGAAATTTGGTTTCTAAGTGTATTTCTACCAAATTCAGTAAAGTAACAAATAATTAATTCAAACGATTGAAAGATCGACGAGTTATGTGGTAATCTCGTTTTGCAAACAACGGTTTTTGAAAATAACGGTCAATTTCTCGACACGTTATCAGATTTGTAACATTGTTGGCTTCAGAGCCATTAATTGTTGTGTCTTATGCCAAATCTATATATGGGAATTCCAACTAACAAACAAGTTGTTGTCGAAATGGCAATACGGATTTAACTAAACAAGATTGGCTGTCGAAAGCCAATAACTTGGTTTACAAGCAAATTAAAGAAAAAATCTAAAACAAGAATACACTAATGCAAAGTTATGAGACATGCATTACTGAATCCCAACATACAATTGAAAATAACGCAAAAAATGTAAAAGAAGACAAGTAAATTGATAGAATTTAAGAAACACTGTTAAAAAAAAGCATGAACTTAAATGAAAACATGTAAATGCATGAATTTAAATAACAGAAGTGTAAACAACATGAATTAAAAAGAAAGCATGTAAAAGACTTTGAAAGTAAAAGTGCAGAAACAGTAAATGACAGGGAATTAAAGAATGTAAATGCGAAGCAAAGAAATGTAAATTGACTGGAATGTAAATGACATAAATAAAAATGCAAAGAATTGAAAATAAACTGAAATTGATTAAAATGCAGAAAGATAGAGTTTGGAAGGCATACAATGATCGTTTTCCGTTAATCTTCTTTAGCCGTCGAGATATTAGGAATTAGATCATGTATCCAACCTAAATTACATCGTAGAAACTACTATTTATAGGAAAAATATGAAAAAACTACTTAACATCCAACCTGACACGTATACGGACACGGGTTGGTAGTTAAGTTTTCGCTAAAAACTACCTAATCGACAGTAGCACTTCCTGTCGAGCTGTACATTGATCTTTACTTAATAACTAAGCCTGTTTCGACCATGCTCATTTTGACATCTTCGACGCTTCATGCTTTCCGTCGAACAACCGCCCCATCACTTGATCTCTCAAACTTAGTCAATTTTCATCCCTTATTCTGGTCTCTTACGCCTTTACCTGTCGAATTCATAACATTCTGTCGATCAACCCAAATTTGAAATTTGGCACCCAACAGTGAGTCAGTTAGTGAGTTGGGCCTCAATGTAAATGAGCCAAGTAATATGGTGTATAAATAAAGGTTCGTAGTGTGCATATGAGTAGTGATTTTATTTAGTAAATAAAGTTTTACGTTTTTCTCTTTGTGTGTTCAATTCCTCTGCTTCTATTCATTGTGAGTGAGTGAGTGACTCAAGTGTGTGCATTCTTGCACTAACAGAGATGAGTTATACCCGATCATAACCTGTCCTTAAATTTTGGTCAGATTCATTTTTTAGGCCCTAACTTGTCCAAAACTCGAACAAACATGATACTCTGTGGGTCAAATGAGACAAGAACGGGTCTTCGAGTTGGGTCGGAGATCCTGCTCACTCCTACTGTGGGAATCGTGACCCTTGAAAGATTAGGGAAGTTTTGGAAATTTGAAAAAAAAAAAAGGAAAGATTGGTTGGAGATTTGAGATAATCCTTTTCCCGTGTAGTATGGTTTAGATGAGTCTTCATCCATGATGAATTAATTTATGGTAACTATTAATATATTATAACATAAATAATTAACGATTACAATGTTTCATTTAAGATAATTTAAATTATAATAGTTAAAAAATAGTTTTAGGCTTAAAAGATAAGTTTAAATATATTCGTAGTCCTAATAAGTTTTTCAAGCATTTTTGGTCTCTTATTAATTTTTTTGTTAGTATATTTGGTCTCCGCCATTGTATGGGTTTCGTTAAATGATGACATGTCTATTTATGTCGACAAGATATCTGATGGCAGCCACGTTAGATACCACATGTCAGATTATTTGTGTCATTTTAAGTAGGGGCTGCAGGGCCCACCAAAAGGGGGTGGGTGGGTTGGGGTATGTCAGCCCACCACCGCGCATAACCCGTCCCACCTAGCCCGCTAACCCTCAGACCACGGGCGGGGCGGGCCAGCCTGTCAGGCCAATATATCTTTTTTTTTTATTTTATTTTTTAACCAATTTTGTTATGTTTTTATGTATTTTTTGCAGGTTTAGGCGGGCCAACCTGCCACTTTTTAGACCAAATTTCCTTTTTTTAGTAATTATATTTTTTATTTTTAAGGCGGGCCAACCCGCCAACTCGCAATGTCCCAGGGTGAGCTCACTTTCTCAACCCATCAACTCTTGACGGGTCGGCCCGCCCCGCCCCATTTTTGACGGGCTTACGGCGAGGTAGGTGGGCTGACCCGCTTTGCCATCCCTAATTTTAAGTATGCATTTTGTCCCTGTAAAATTGTTGAGTTTTGATTTTAGTCACCATAATATGCAAACCTTGATTCTAGTTTGTAATTGATTTTTTCGCCAATATATAAGTCTTTTTGAAATTTTAATTTTTTTTTCCACTTCCACCTTCACCTCAAAAACTGACATATAAATCAACATCTACTATATTATATAAAATCGAGTTTTTTCACGTAGGCTTATACCATGTGACAGCTTCACATTCATTCTTTTGTCTCCAAAATGCAAAATATTTTATTTTTTTATTTTTTAATTCATGTTATTTCATTAATTAAGGCATATCAATCAATTAATGCTCATATCTAGACTTTTACAATTCAATCAAATTTGAATTTGAATTAAATCAAAATCAAATTCAAATTCAAAATGTAATAAATTAAAGCATATCAATCAATTAATTGTCATACCTGTGCATTTGTCATTAAGTCAAAATATTATCTAAATCATGTGACAACATAAGAATAATTAATTTTTTTTGCCTAAATCAATTTCAATTTTTTTTTAGTTATTGTTTTAACTATAGCAACCAATATTACACCATGTCAAACAATAATTTGGCAGTATAAATCATTAATATATTCCTTTAAATGACTTATCCATTTTTATCTATTAATTATATCAATTATCAGAAATTATTCATCATTATTTTTTTGATAAATACTATTCATCATTATTTTACCATACAAATTTGGTTACTTTTAATTTTATAACTTTTCATGAATGATTAATTTTACTATAATTATCATAATATTTAATTTAAAATCATAACTATATATGTTAAATTTAATTTTTATATTTTTCATAATTTGTATATTTTATCTCTTATATATTATTAAAATTTAAAACTTTTCAGCATTGCAAAATTCAAATCATTATTTATGTTTAAGTACAATAAATGTCAAATCAATATGTATTGTTATTTTTTTCTTCTTAAAGCTCCGATATTAATTACAAGAAAAAACCAGAGTTTATTCTAGGATTAATTTTTGTCCAGCATAGATAATTGATTATCTCTTTTTTATGTAACTTACTTTGAATTTAACTTACAGTAATTTAGATAAATAATTCGATTGTGTGCTTTATATTTTTTTGTTGAAACTCATAGTTGAAAAACTATCTCTAATCATAAACAAAAATAGAACCGATGTTTTCTATTTTATCTGTTATATTTCAAAAAAAAAATTGAAGTATATGTATAAATACATATATTCTCTACTTCATAATAAATTATCTATATAATAGTTTTTGAAAATTTTAAATATGCTAATAATTTTTTTAAAAAAAAATTCAAATTTATTTTTATACATTAGATATATTTATAACTCATTCAGTTAATCCGAGAACGAGTAAATATCTATAACTATATATAAAGGGGATATCCCTTTTTGGTGTAGACTTTTTTTCCTTCTAATTTTATCCTTTATTTCTCTTTTATCTATGTTTATCCATAAATTAACTTCTCCCTACTTTTGTGTATATCAACCGTTTTTAACTTATGCACTTCTTCTCCCTGATATCGGTTAACATATATACACGTAAATTCATAGTGAAATCAAATATCTTAAATCAATTTCTAAAAAGTAAATCCAAATTCAAATTCTTTTTATTAAAAGAAAGTAACATATATGTGTACATATCAATAGGCGTTAAATACTGTTAATTAATAATAATATGTCATTTTCAAAATTAGTGTAATAAAATACAAGGAATGCTTAATCAAATTTCTTAAAACCAACATTAAACAATAAAATGCGATAAAATATTTTATACTATAACGTAATAGAAATGTGAAAAGACGGGCACGATAGTGCCGGTCTTGCCGCTAGTACGTAGATAAAAACGATTTAAAAATGGGGAGTGTGGGTAGCAATAGTATTCCTTCCATAAATCCATAAATTAAATTTCTTAAACAGAAAGTAACCGTAAGCAAGTGTATCCAAAGAGGTGGCAGAGTCAGAGCACTCTAAATCCGCGGTTATTACACGTACTCCACACTGCCACGTGTTTTCTTTTCTTTCTGCATGTCGGCTTTGTCTCATATTTATTTATAAAATAAAAATAAATAAAAAATGTAGGACCAAATAATCTTCATGTCATTCGGCTTCTTATTCTTCATTAGCTTCTTCACAAATCACAATCACTTTCCACGACTATGGCTTCTTCTTCTCCTGAAAAAAGTTCATTCTACCCACAAGTCGAACCCACCAATCCAGACGCCAATTCTCCTTTCTCTCATTCTTCTTCTTCATCTTCCATGTATCCCTCAATTGACACAAACAACGCTGCTCCAAACACTGCAGTACCCGTGGAACATGTTCTGATAACCGTCCCCGGCGTGATTCTTCATCTCATAGAAAAGGATTCCAGCGTCCACCTGGCTTCCGGCGACCTAACCATAGCGAGCCTAAAAGAAGGGGACAACGTGGTGGCGGTTCTCGCTCGCGTCGGCGATCAAGTCCAGTGGCCGTTGGCCAAAGACGTATCAGCCGTAAAACTCGACAATTCCCATTACTTCTTCACGCTTCAGGTTCCACAGGAGAATGAATTGGAGGTGTTGAACTACGGGATGACAGTGGCAGCCAAAGGACAAGAAAGGTTGCTGAAGGAACTGGATGAGGTTCTGGACAAGTATTGTTTTCTTTCAGTGGAGAAAGTGGAGGGTGTGAGAGGTTGGGAGGTTTTGGATGGGTGTGAGTCGACACCGGAGGAGTTGAAGTCAGGGGAAAAGAAAGAACTATTGGAGGAAAGTTCTGCTGCTTATTGGACTACTTTGGCGCCAAACGTGGAAGATTACAATAGCCGTTTTGCGAGGTGGATCGCGGCGGGGTCAGGGCATATGGTGAGGGGAATTCTGTGGTGTGGGGATGTCACTGTGGATAGATTGAAATGGGGGAACGATTTCTTGAAGAAGAGGCTGCAGCCTGGTTCTCAGTCACAAATCAGTCCACAAGCCATGAAGGGCATGCAAAGGTAATTCGAATTTAAAACACTCTATCCACTTTACCGTTAGATCAATTGATTTTTTGTTTTCTTTTTAAACAAACATTAGAGAGCACATGTGGTGAAGAAAAAGAGACTACAGCGTTAAGTTTCTTAAATAAATAATATATTTTGATGTTATCTGTGGAGATTTCAGTGTTAAGAAGTTGACGAAGATGTCGGAGAAAGTGGCCATAGGTGTTCTTTCCGGGGTTGTGAAGGTGTCTGGATTCTTCACTAGTTCGGTGGTGAACTCTAAAGCGGGGAAGAAATTCTTTAGCCTTCTTCCTGGAGAAATCGTACTTGCTACTATGGATGGATTTAGTAAGTTAAACGTATCTTTGAATTTAATATTCTTTTGATTATGTATGCAAAATATTTTTTTTTTCTTATTATTTGGCTGTTTGTATATGATGATGTGCAGATAAGCTTTGGGATGCTGTAGAAGTAGCTGGAAGGAATGTCATGTCAACTTCATCGGTAGTGACCACGGGACTCGTTTCACATAAGTATGTTCATTCTTTGTAAATTTAGTCCTCTATTCAATTATACTCGTCCCCAAACATAATTTACTGGCCTCAATGATAGGAACTTTGCTTGAAACCTTAATTTTTATCACACCAATCTTTTTATGTTTGGTTAATTTAGTTCATAATTTTGACAAAACCCAGTTTCTGTAGTGTATTAATGGTCTTACGTTTTCTTTTCATTGTCTTTTTTGGGTCATAATAGATATGGAGATCAAGCAGCTAAGGTTACGAATGAAGGGCTTGACGCTGCAGGGCATGCGATTGGGACAGCTTGGACTGTGTTCAAACTTAGAAAGGCACTCAACCCCAAGAGCGTCATCAAACCAACAACACTTGCTAAAGCTGCTGCGCAAGCAAGTTCTGCTCAATTGAAGGCAAAGAAATAAGTAGTCATAGCAACAACAGAATTGTTGGAATTAAATCAAGCAAACCTCAAAGAGGAAAAATTGAACTTCACTAGGCAATTTGAAACCAAATTGAAAACCAAGAATTAGTTGCAAAGTTTGGCTTGAATGTTTTTACTTAGTCATTAAGTATAAGATTTTAATAATTTTTTTATCATAATCCTTTGCCTATATAAAGGCAACTCATGTACCAAAATTTAGTGTGTTCAAGTTCTAAATGAGACATATTATGAGTGAACACATTTCTTTCTGGTGTAGTCTTCGGTATGTATCCTAGTGTGTTTTTGGTGTTTAATACAAGTGAGTTATGTTATAGAGAGACATCCCTCTTCTTCCTTATTCTTCTGTTGTGCATATATGAGTATATACTAGTGTGTGTGAGTTTATGAGAAATTATGGCCAATTGTTAACAAATTGGTATCAGAGCATAAATCCTCCCAACCCCTCGCACACGCACAAGTTGTAAAGTTGTATTGGTTTATCAGTTCACTGGTTTTTTCTAATTAATCTTCATCATATGCATTTATAGTTGATGATAGATGTCTTGAAAAAGGAATTGCGTTTGATTATTGAATTCCATGGCGCACCGAATACTCGTACAGATTGACACACAGAATTTGCAATTGTTAATTTCATTTATTAATAACTAATCAGAGATACTCGTGATTTACGAGTGGATTTTGAGTGGGTTAACTTTATTAAATACGTAATAGTATAGATAATCATTGTAAAATACTGCTTTTCTAACAGCAGAAGGCATTGAGGCTTGAGCATTCATCTTGCAAAAGCCAACTTATCATTTGCTATATAATACACTCCTGGCTCCTCACAATCATCTTCTTTACACTTAATAACTAGTTTTGAATGGCTTGTAAGTCTTGAGATCCAAAACCACCCCAGCCACGGAGCCAACACCAGCTAATATTGAAATAACGAGGCACCATACATTAAGCATTTGAAGTCCAAGCCACTTATTAGTCCATCGTCCAATCTTCTTCTGTGAAATGTACATGTCAATTGGAAAATAAACTGTTAAGGGCCAGAACCCAAAAGCTCCAAGTATTCCAACCACATCGTTGAAAAATGGCAGTAACATGGCTATGATGGTCGTCAACAGCACAAATATTGTCCTCCATACTAAGCGGAAGAAGTTGAGTTGGTACACCCCAAAGAAGGGAATGGGTATTTCATATTCTGCCGTCACAAAATCATTCTTTGGCCACTTACGTACACTCCACTTTTCCACAAATGCAAATAAGGGCTGGGAAAAAACCTGAAATATATAATATATAGAGTTAAATTAAATGTACTAGTACTGCTACTACTACTGCATTTCTTCACATAATAATAATAATAATAATAATAATAATAATAATAATAATAATAATAATAATACCTGGTATGCCCCAACTAGGTGGACAACAATTGCAAAGTTGGCAATGTCTAGAAGCCAATAAGGGTTGTAGAACCCAAAACCAGTCAGGAGGTTTCCAGGTGCATTATCTCCGAAGGCTGCATAACCCATGCTTCCACAGAGTAAATAGAACACTGTGGTAACTGTTATACTCAACATTGTGGCCTTTTTCATGGTCCTGTGCTCTGCAGGAGGAGATCTTACGGTGTCCTGCAACACAGAAAAAACGGTTTTCATATGTAAAATTTTAAGTTGTGTGAAGATTGTGTGTGTATTATCATTTTGGACCTTGTCTGAATTACCTGAATTTCGATGAGGATAACGGAAAAAGAATATGAGAAGGCCATTGCCCCTAGAGCTTGTAAAGTCCTCCATATTTTCTGTGTGCCAGTAACTGTTCCAGCTTGTGTCACCGCGCCAATGCTAATTCCCATCAAGCTTCCTTTAAAACTTTTATTTTCTGCTAGATGAAAAGCATGAGTCAAAAATTGCACAAAAAAGTTAAATATAGTTTAAACATTGATGCTTCAAAATAAATCTGCTTGCACCTGCTACTTCGGCCACGCCAAGACTCAATCCAACTGCAGAATAAGAGAAGGACATGATGGCTGCAACTATAGATAGCCACCATATTTGATCGAAGTCTGGAATTTGGGAAAGTATTACTTCAGCTATACCGAATGTTATCATGTACCCGTTACTTGATATGTGGCATGGATCTTTTCCATCACTCTTATGATAACAATTAGACCTCTTTATGGCCCTAAGACACAGGCAGAAAGGTCAATAACAAAAATTATTACAAAAAATGTCACATACCAAAAATTATTACAAAGTCGAACATTAATAATAGAACACATATATAATCATAAACAAGTGAGGTTTAAAGAAGTTGTTATTTTGAAACTAACCACACACCAAACTTGTATGCATTCAATCAATCATATTAATTTGTATATATAGTTTCTACTAATTTTTTTTGATTTCAATCAGAATTTTCTTGTGGTAAAATAAGTTCAAGTTCCAACAAATTAATTCATTTTATAGAACAAGATGAATAACTAAGGGTACTTATGTTTAAACTCACATCATACTGACTGAGGCAGCAATGGTGTACCCAATTGCAATTCCAAACAGATTCACGTATTGGATCATGCCACATACCTTGACCTTTTTTCCTCCTGAAACCCAAAAAGAACGGCTTGATCAAATTTCATCACAACGCTACACTGGCTTCCGGAGGTTACACATTACAGGTTCTTAATCTTGTTACCTAAGATGGACTTTACTGCATCCATGTAGGTGTAATTTCTCTGTCCAGTAACAGAGTCACCCGTCCTGTAACACTGTGTTAGTAAGCTGGAAGTGTAAAGATTGACGACGGCAAAGAGAAGCAAGATAACAGGTCCAGCTACCCAGCCAAGCTGAGCTATCGCCCATGCCAATGATAGGACTCCCGACCCTATCACAGCTGTGATTATATGAGCTGTTGCCGTCCAAATTGTTCCTGCAACAACAAACACAACAGATTCTTTATCACTTCCATTCCACCTACTACTTCTACTTCAAGTCACATTGAACCTCGACTAATTCGAGACAATTCAGCTGCAATTATGTAAATAGATCTAGATGAAGTTCTCCCGTCATCTATTTTCCATTCCATTTATAAAACTTAATCGGAAATTTGTTTAAGGAAAATCAAACTCCTCGTCAATTAGACTATTAACATCCTACCTTACATGCATCACATAAGTTAGCTTGTTTAAATTATTTTATGATTTTGTAGAATTTTTACACAAGCCTTCATAGTTTAAAAAGCTTTTAAGAGGACTTTTATATTTAAAAAAAAAAAAAGTTAAATGATTTTTTATAATTATGTTACTAAGATTATGTTGATTTTTTTTGTTTTATTTAAAGCAGAACCTGTTCTCTTCAAGCGACCATCATCGTCGAAGCACTTGGAATAGTTGGGCTCAATGGACATTGCTTCGGTCTCCGTTTGGGGTTTGGGCTGCACTTCAACTTGTAAGTAGTTTCTGACATCATGCCTCTCTTCTGTCTGTTGTCAACAATTATTAATTGAGTATCAATCATAACAAACTAATTAAAAAGAGTATGATATATTGGAATATTGGTTAATTTGCTCTTACAATTCCTTGGTGGATTCTGCTAGGAAGGGTTCTACATCTTGGCAACATGATTGTGAACTGAATACTGTGAGTGTGAAAAACTAGAAGAAAGGTGGATGTGAGGAATGGTTTTTTGTGGAAAGTGAACGGGATTTTATAGGAAAAGGTTTTGTCTGTGTGCAGTCCACGTACAACACGTTTCCGGTGATAGCTACTATGGCATACTAGTTCCATTTCAAAAACCATTATTACTCAGCATGCAATCAATGCCTCTTGGGACCCCTGGTTGGGAGTTAATGAGTCATGAACATGTCACTTATGTTAAAAAACAAATTAAACTGCCACTCTAACCGCGCGACGCGAGTACATGCATGGGGCCATGAAGATGGTCGAATACGAACAAATAATATCTAAAAAGATATGATGAAGAGATAAGATAACGATAGCTTTTTGTTAAAATTTTTATTCTCATATGAAATAAAGCACATTTACTTATTATTAGTTCTCCATCCTTAAAATACCGTGATCCTATACAGAAACATATTCCGTATATCAGTTAGTAGATTACTGATAATTTTGTTCATCGTAATGGCGCCTAATTATATTAATGGTTGTTAATTACTCTAGCACTACCAGATAGTGACTGTGGTTCCCTCCACCATGATCGGGTCGGTCAGGACATTCAGCGTTGACACGTTTTGCAATATTTTATTTTATGCTGTCCAATCTTACTACAGAAAACACGCTTTGCTCTTACTTTATAGGGAAGGGGGGAGAGTACTGTACGCGCGTGATGTGAATGCGGTAGGCTTCTCCGTTGTCAAGTTTCAACGGCTCAAGAAGAGCGTTTTTTAGGAGGTCAATTCTAGTTTCATGGAGGTTCGTGTCTTTTTCTTCTTTCAAACCAATAATCTATCCACTCAGGAATGAATTGTGCCTAAAAACCATTCACTATTTGAGATATTTGTATTATGTGGGTCACGGAATGGATAATCATGTCTTTTATTTGTGCTCTAAAATGATTGTTATCGCGCATGGCTGATTGGTGCACGAAACCTGTCCGACGATAAGTGTATCGAGGCTATCAGAATTCGAGAACGTATAGGGCTGACTATTATCAGGGCAAATCGGAGGATTTGCACGGAAACAGGCCAACTTGGGCCATGCTTGTGCGCGAGGGGCCATATGCTTTCACTAGCTTGTTTATTAGCTTCATTACACATCTAAGTATATAAAGCCTTAAAGTCTCAAAAACCAAGCTACGTGAGACTTGTAACTTTTGAAATATTAAACCGTATACAACAAGGATACCATTACTTGTGAGACATTAAAGATGATGTGCTAATAAATAATTACTTTCAGGAAAACAGATTTCAAGCACCTAAAATTGGTCATGCCTCATGCCATTGACACTTCTGGTTGACCAAGAGATCTCGAGTATGCTCCCAGCAAATCTTGCATAGACACGCATCCAACACGTAAGGTACCTACACCCATCCAATAACATAAAGACAACGCATTCAAAAAATACAGCTGGAATTTACAATTGTTACAGTAAAACCTTTTCATTTTGGGATATCAGAAGTCTATCACCATTCACCTCGCCTTCGTTTTATTCATGCTCGTTTCACCAGCAATTTAGTAGACACCCGAAAAACTCAAACACTCAGAGAGAATAGAGATCCGAGAGAGACAAAGGCATAAGAGAGAGAAGAGAGGGAGGACTCCTTAGTCCCTAGCTACTAGCGTTTGCCGTTGCGCCTGTGACTTTGCCACCACGCATGGGCGCAGTTCCCTCGCGCCATAGCAATGCAGCCAACAAACTGTAAACTGCAGATGATTGATATATCCTCCCACCACCGCGTGAGAGCGAGGCCTCCCCCGTGGCAGCGAAATGCGGCTACCTCTTCCAGGCCGCCGCAGATCACCCTCCCTCTTCGGCGACCTTATCTCCCTCTCACCCTCACCACTTCCTCCCCTTTCTCTCTCAGCATCAGCACCCATTTTCTTGGCATTTCAGATCCTAAATTATTTAAACATCCTAATGTTCTGCCAATTGAAGTATTGGTGTATCTGGAAACAACAATGGGTTGGGGGAATGTGAAATATACGATATGTAGGGCTCAATTTTTCCATTGATTGAACTGAATAAATATACAAAGGTATTACATTCGAATTTGTATAGATAAGATATAAGATATAACAACTTATTCTATGGATGAGAGATAACACATAATCTAAGGGATAACAAGGTATACAATTTAAAATAATTACAATTGGATGAAGAGATAACAATCTGCGGTGCAAGATCATAGGAGAGGATTAGGTGGTTGGTCTAACACGCCCCTACAACATTGGAGTCCCATCAGTGACGTCAATCTTGTTTCCTTGCTGAACCAAGTCACGAACAAAATGAATGTCGATTGAGATGTGCTTTATACGATTATGATATACTGGTTTGTGAGTGGGATAAGTGGCACTCAAATTGCCACATAAAATTATTGGAGCCTTTGAGGTGGTGACACCTAACTCAGTTAGTGATAAATGGATCCATGACAGTTTTACTGCAGAATCTACAAGAGCTCTATATTCAGCCTCCGTGAAGGATCTAGCTACTGCCTGTTGCTTGGATGATTTCCATGAAATCAAGTTAGAACCATAATATAAAAGATGGGAAGAGGTGGAGGTAAAATATCTTTGTTTCTGGCCCAATCAGTATCGTTATATGCAATGAGAGAGGTCTTTGGTTTTTAAAGCATTAAACCATGAAAGATTGTGCCTTGAAGATAGCGTAAAAGCCTTTTCAAAGTTACTAGGTTTGCGACAGTGGGTCGTTGCATAAATTAGGCCAACTTGTTGACTGAGAATGCAATGTCAGGACGAGTCATGGATAGGTACTCGATACTGCCAATTGTGTTTCTGTAGAAGGTGACATATGTGCTTGGAGAACCGTCATCCTTGCACAATGGAGAGCTGGTTGACATAGGAGTGAGCACATGCTTGACTTCATCCATTTTGGTTCTTTCAAGAAGGTCAGCATTGTATTTTAGTTCACTACAAGAAAATTCGGATTTACCGACGGGCTTATACCGACGGTCACAGACCGTCGGTTAAACGTGGGATTTTTCGACGGCCAAAGCCGTCGGTAAAACAAAAAGTCCATCGGTAAATCGAATCTGATTTACCGACGGTCAATGCTCGTCGGTAATTGCACAGATTTTTCATTTTTGCGCCTATTTTTCAAATACCGACGGCCTTATACCGTCGGTAAATTAACAAACCCGCTTGGTGAAGTCGGTCAGCTTTATCGACGGCTACACCGTCGGTGAAAACGCCGTCAGAATGCGCGATAATAACCACAAACCGCGCCTTCCATTTCTCCTCCATCTTCACCCCTCTTCTCTTTCACTTCCCTCTCTTCCTCCGCCACCACCGCCACCACCACTACGCCGCCACCACCACCACCACCACCATCACCACCACCACCACGCCCACACCACCACCAAAGCCGCCACCACCACCACCACTCTATTCTCTCTATTCTCTCTCGTTCTCTCACTGTTCTCACTCTTTCTCTCCACTACCACCACCACCACCACCACCACTCTATTCTCTCTATTCTCTCTGTTCTCTCACTGTTCTCACTCTTTCTCTCCACTACCACCACCACCACCACCACCACCAGTCCGCCACCACCACCACCACTCTATTCTCTCTATTCTCTCTGTTCTCTCACTGTTCTCACTCTTTCTCTCCACCACCACCACGCCGCCGCCACCACCACCCCGCCCCCACTCTGTTCTCTCACCTCCTCCCAAAAGCTTAGGTTGTCATCTCCTCCTTCCATGTTTTATGCAATTATGTTGTGAATTTTGATTTCAATTGGTTCTGATTGTCTAATGGTTCTTGTTTTTTGTTCATTTTAGTACTTATGTTCAAGGTTAGAGTTTGAAGGTTGCTCTACTCTTATTGATTTTGTAGATTGTTAGTTGTTTGATGGTTGTTCTGCTCTTATTGATTTTGTGGATTGTTAGTTGTTTGACGGTTGCTCTGCTCTTATTGATTTTGTGGATTGTTAGTTGTTTTAAAAGTTTAGGATACTTATATTATGTCCAAGGTTAAAAGTTTGTCTTAAGCATGCTAATTAAAAGGGGAAAAAACAATTGAGTTGGCGCATCCTCGCTCAGTTAGCATCATGATTTGAAAAAATATTGGAATAAAGTCTTAAATATCGCAAACCTATGCCTTTGTTCGTTTTGTTGTAATTCGATTATTTTCAGTGTATATGCTCATGGTGACCAATGTTGACAACAAGCAGACAATGTCTTTAGATGGAAACCGTGGTCGAGGAAGGGCTTCAGGAGGCCGATGATGTCCGCAAGGGAGTATCGAATAGCTTTGTGAGGATTGAGGATCGCGATGCTCGCCATCGTGATCCTCCTATGCCTTCCAGGAGGCCGATGATTTCTGCGAGGGAGTATCGAAATAGCTTTGTCATCAGGACTAAGGATCGTGCTGAGGATCGTGATTTGATGAACCAGCATGGTGATCCCGGGAGGCTGTAGCTACGGTGATGCTCATCGAGGACATACATCGTTCAGGTCTCCAAATGATGACGATGAGATCTTGGAGTATACTCCATCCACACCAGAGTATTCTCCAATCGGAGAGGATTACACTCCGACCTCACCGGAGTATTCTCCAATCGGAGAGGATTACACTCCGTCCACACCAAAATATTCTCCCACCGTAGCAGATTACACTCCATCGACTCCTTCGAAGGATTCTACCGCCCGATTTTGTCCTGGGGACCCCTCAAGGAGCCGCCACTAGCTAGCCTCTATTTTATATTATGCATGTTATGTACATTAGTATTTGATTGCTTTAACATTTTAATTGGATAAATGTATTAGGATAATATATGATGTATGTCTTTACATTTGTGCTTTTCTATTTAATTTTTGTGTTAAGCCTAAGTTCCAATTATTCCAACGTTTCAACAATTGTTCGCGAATCCAAAAGACGCAAAGAATATATTAAGTGGCACGTAGATGCGAGGTTTATATTAATTAAAAAATAAATCAATAAATTTAATAGTTAATAATGGAATTTATTAATTTAATAAATTTTAGAAAATAATAAATTTAAAAATTAGATAAATAAATAAATTAATTGAACTAAATATAAAAAAAATTATATACGGTGTTACCGACGGCTTAGACCGTCGGAAAGCCGTCGGTATACGACCGTCGGTAGTTTTCCGACGGTCTAAGCCGTCGGTCGGTTTTTGCAACGCCCATTTTACCGACGGGTTTTTGGCCGTCGGTTAGCCGTCGGTAAAACCGTATTACCGACGGTTTTTATGAATTACCGACGGCTTATGGCCGTCGGTAATACCGGTTTTTTTCGTAGTGAGTTGGCTAAGAAATAAGCCTGTGAAAGTGTGAATTATCTTAACACCAAGGAAAAAAATGCAAGTTCCCCAAATCTTTGATAGAAAAGGAGTGTGTAAGAGCTGTGATGCACTCAAAAACATTGTTATAGGAGTTTCCTATAATTATAATATCATCTACATACACTAGAAAACATAAAACAAGCCCTGCTTTTTTTAGAATGAACAAAGAGGAGTTAGATTTGGAGTTAATAAACCCATAGTCACATAGGAGCTTACGTAATGTCTCAAACCAAGCCCGTGGTGCTTTTTTCAGAACATAGATGGACTTCTTTAGCCGAAAGACATGATGAGGTTTCTCACGTTGAATGAAACCTGGAGGTTGTTGCTTATAGATCTCATTGATCAGGGATCCATGTAGGAAGGCGTTATTCACTTCGAGTTGACATAGTGGTCAGTTATATTGTAGTGCTAATGGAAGAACAAGCCTTATCGTTGTTGGTTTGACAAAAGGATTGAATGTATGAGAGTAGTCCAACCTTCGTCTGTGATGAAAATCTTTGGCTACTAGTCATGCCTTGTACATGTCAATATCACCATTTGCTTTTCGCTTAATTCTGTAAACCCATTTGCAACCACTGAGATTTATATTATGTGATTGAGGTTCCTAATGCCATGTTCCTATTGGACTAAAGCATCAAACTCCTTACTCATGGCATCACGCCATTCAGTTGATTCGAGGGCTTGAGAAACACAAGTTGGTTCTAATAAGGAAGGTAAAGGGTGTTTGGTAGTGAGAAGATATTTTGGATTTGGCTTGTGTATTTGGTTCATGGCTCGGATGATGGGGCGTGTAGAATAGGGGAGGGGGCAGTGTTAATGATTGTGTTGGTGATCCCGTAGAGGAATTTGTGGTGGATTGAATAGATTGAGGAGATAAGATAGATGTGGGTGACGCAGATGAGATAAGAAGAGGAGTTGATACGGAAGAGTTTAAATTTTGAGAAGGAGTTGGAGACATAATAGGATTGTTAAGATGTTGAATGATAAAAGGATGATGACAGAGAGCGTGGTGGTTAGAATTTGAATTTTTTGAATTTGAAATTGAGGTGGTTTGAGGAGTGTAGAGGTTAGAGTGAAAGGGAAGATTGATTCATGGAAGATCACATGCTTAGAAAGATATAATTTTTAAGTGGGAGGGTGATAACATTGATAGGCAGGGTGTTGAGATGAATAATCTAGGAAGACACAAGGCATGCTTTGATTGGATAGCTTGTTTGCAGAGTATAGCCAAAGCCAAGGGTAGCACAAGCAACCAAAAACTCGTAGATTGAGATAGTTGAGATTGGAACCAAAAATAATTTCATCAGGACTCTTGTTATTGAGTTGAACAATTGGCATGTGATTGATTAGATAAACAATCATTTGAAAAGCAAAACACCAAAATTTTTGTGGAGCAAAACAGAAGAGTGAAAGTCGTTTCCACTATATGACAATCTTTGCATTCAACAATGCCAATGTGTTCAGGAGTGTATGGTGGACCTATGTAGTGAGAGATGCCATGGGAATTGAAGTGATGTTTAAGTTAAATATACTTAGTTCCATCATTTATGTAAAGTGATTTGACTGTGTGGGAAAACATTGTTTCAATCTTTTTATGAAACTGTGGAAATATAGTAAGAACATTAATTTTGCTTTTCAACGGGTAAATCCAAGAATATCGTGTAAAATGGTCAACAAATACGAGATAATATTTGTAGTCATTTATAGAAGTAATGGGTGAAGGCCCCCAAACATCAGAAAAAATAAGTTCAAGAGGAGTTGTAGTTTTGATAGAGGACACAGAAAACAGAAGCTTGTGACTTTTATTGTTATGACATGACAATAATTATAATGAAAATATTTATTCCCTAAAGTCATATAGATGCCACACATGGATAGCATTTGAGCAAGTTTTGGTGGAGGGATGACCAAATTGAGCATGCCAACTGGAGAAGGATAGGCATGTGGAAGACAAAGCAATGAGCAGTGGAGGATCTTGAGTAAAATTTTTAGGGGGGGCAAATATAGATATATGTAAATATATATCAGAATTATTTTAAAATTACTTAGTAGTGTAGTGGTTTAGCCCTTTTACTCTTCACAATTGTACGTGGTTTGAGTCAAAGTTTGAGCATTTTTGGCATTTTTTTTCATTTTTTAAACAAGGAAACACAAAGGAGATGCAAAAAAAAAATACTCGTCTAGGAATCGAACTCGGCGTCGCTGGTTACAAAACATAAGTAGAGCCACTGTGCCAAACTATGATTTGTGGAATCTAGACGACATATAAGATATATATAGAAATCCTTGGGGGAACCAAGGCTTCCACTTGTCATTACAAAGATCTGCCACTGGCAGTGAGTGATGATCGAGAGTTTGGACGATAAGTGTAGAGATGAACATTACTTGGACCAAACATCAAATACTGTCGGTAATAAAAAAATTCCGACGGATTACCGACGGCCTAATGTCCGTCGGTAAACTGCGCGTCGCAAATACGTACCGACAGCTTTAACCCGTCGGTAAATTTTCGACGGTTTTCTCCGACGGTTTTAACCCGTCGATAATTCCGATGACATTTCCGACGGCTTTAACCCGTCGGTAAGTTTCCGACGGCTTTTCCGACGGTTTTAACCCGTCGATAATTCCGATGACATTTCCGACGGCTTTAACCCGTCGGTAAGTTTCCGACGGCTTTTCCGACGGTTTTAACCCGTCGATAATTCCGATGACATTTCCGACGGCCATGACCGTCGGTAAATCCGAACTTTAAATTTTTTTTGAAAATTGTTTAAATTTTTATTAAAAAATTATTTACTTTTTTAAATTATTTAATTTTAATTTCTGTAATCAATTTAATTTATTTATCCATTTAATTAACGATTACTAGTTATCACATTTAATAATTAATTTCTTCTGTATTTAAAAATGTAATGCGATAACATAACTATAAAACAAATTAAAAAAAGCGTAACAAATAAATAAATAAATAAATTCGATTTAACAAATCAATAATAAAAATATCCGAAAATATAAAAATATCGATACAAACATAACTAATAGTCACGATAATCATGATCATGATCACTATCTACATCATCGACATGATCACCCGATTACTATGAGGCGAGGCGGAGGCGGTGGAGGAGGCGGTGGCGAGCTAGCAAATGGTACAGATCCTCCCGTCAGCCGCAAAGACTGAGCCAACATGGCAGCCGTCCGGCGGGCCTCCTCCTGCTGGACGGCCGCGATCCGCTGCTGCTCGGCCATGGCCCGCTTCAACTCTGCTATCTCCCGCTCATCCGCGGCAGCACGACTGCTGGACGACTCTCCAGCAGAGAGGCAGCGGGCCCCTTTCTTGTAGTTGCCGGGCAAGGTCGCCAAAGACCGTGATAGGCGACTCTTCTTCTTGCCGCCAACAACATCTCGCCCAAACCATCACGCATTTGGATCCTTCCGGGCTCGAGGCGGGAACATGAAGATGTCCGAGATCTAACCCGAGACATCCTCGCCTCAAACTCCTCTGTCAAACATAAACAAATTAGTCAATTTTTATTGTAATAAAACAATATAAACATTGTTAAAAAACTATTCATTATGTTTTATAATTACCTGGGTCCGCCTCGACCGCTCATCGACAAACTCACCAAGTACCTTTCCTAATATGAGTTGCACGATGGAGCTCGTGCAATCGAACCTCCCTTTGCAACTTGAGGCTGTAATTATTTAATAAAAAGCTTAACTAAATAATAATAATAATAATAATAATAATAATAATAATAATATAAAACATACAAGTCGAGTCAAGGTCGCGCTCGACCGACCGAACCTCCAAAGATGCAAGCTCCCACCCTTTCGTGAGGCTCTATTCTTCTTCGCTTCGCTACGCCTTGAACTCGTGGGAGTTCCAAGGCGCTAGTAGTCCGCCGCCAGATCTCATCTCCTATCCAAGTGGGCTGCCCATTGAGGCGAGCATCTCTAAGCATATCGGATAGGCGGTGGGAAGCCTTCATATGGAAGTTCTTCTTGATCCGCTCCTCTGCTCTTCCTTCCAAGAAACCCTATCCTGTATGAATATAATACGTTATTAAAAATAATTGAGATTCATGAAATAAAAATAATACGCAACAAAAAAACAAACAACTTACTCTGAAAGAATTGAACATGTGCCTCCGCTCACCAGTCAGCGTCCCCAGGTGGGCGAATAGGTGCGGTAATTTTGCTCAATTACTTAGTGATAGCCTTCGCACTGGCTTTGTGGAAGGAACCTAAACAATAACAACATACCAAACAAGTTAAAAATATATAGGTTAAATCGTAATTTTCGTCCCTTATCCTTTTTTTAGTTTTCATTTAAGTCCATTAAGTTATAAAAATTACTTCAATTTAGTCCTTTCTTTTTAATTATTCTTTTTTGTCTTAGACGAAATACCATCTTACACGTGGCGCTTTGTTTTATTGTATTTTATTTTTCTGCCACGTGTCAGATGGTGATTCGTCTAAGAAAATATGAATAAATAAACAGAAAAGACAAAATTGATGTGATTTTTGAAGTTTAAGGGACTTAAATGAAAACTAAAAAAAGATAAGGGACGAAATTGAAAACTAAAAAGATAAGGGGCAAAAATGTGTATTCAACCTACATACTCACCCTCTACTACCGGCACGATAGCAACTCGGCCATCATGCAAAGATCTGAATATCATCAACGACCTCCTGCTCATCCTGCTTTGCCAACCTCCTCGTCTTGTCAACCCCGGTCTGATCAGGTGCCTGGCCCACACTATACTCCTGATCGGACACATGAGTGTCGGGCACCGTCTCAAACACAAAATGAGAGGAAGAAGCGGAAAGTGTCTGCTGGAACCCTGGGGTGGGCATCATGTAAACGGGTGTCGATGCAGAAGGTCCTGCATGCTGTGTAGGTGCCCAATGTGACGTAGGCTGCATAGGGCCGAACTCGCTGGAGCTTTGTGTAGGCGTAGATGTATGCGACGCCGTGTGGATGACAACATCGCATAGCAGCATCATCAATCCTAATAATGTTCGGCCTCCGACGCAGGGGGGTCGACAATGATGCCACTTCCTTCCGTTGACCACTTCTTTGGGTGGTCGGGCCTGAACTGAACCTCGATGCCATATATGTCTATAGAGCAATTCAATAATAACTTGATCATGAAATATTATATTTAAACATAACAATATTAAAAATGAATTCCAAAAAATAAACAAGTTATATGAAAATAATCGACAAAATAAAATATGTTGTTAGACATTAAATTCTCTAATTGTAAAAAGTTAAACAAATTTATTACGCCCATTACGCCCACTCGCTTGGCATCGTCTTCAGATCTTGATGGTTCTGCCACTTCTTCATTTAATTCCTCATCTCCATTTACATCTTCATATGTGATTGGATCGTCACGTAGTCGAGAAATGGGTTCAACTTCGTTTACTACGTTGACATGAGACATCTCATCCACTTGATAAGCCACTTCTTCCTGTGGATCATCTGCTTCAATGCGACCCCTTGGTTTTGTCTTTATTGCAACACACCAACCTTGTTTGTCCCTTCGAGTTGACGGATAAGGGACATAATACACCTGTCTTACATGTTGTGCTATGATAAACAGATCAAACATTTGGTATCTTCTGCTCATGCATATGTTAACATTATTATATTTGCGATCCATTCTTGTGCCTCTACTTGACGGATCAAACCAATTACAATAAAATAGCACTATTCTTTTAGTATAGTCTAAAGTATTGTACGCCAGCTCATATATATGTTGAATCACGCCGTAGAAGTCGTCTTCACCTCCCTCTGTGGCACCTTTTACATAAACTCCGCTGTTAACTGGTTTTTTCCCCTCTCGCTTTTGACTGAGTTTGAAATTTGTAACCGTTTAAATACGTGTGCCATTCTTTTACACGTGATTTAGGACCATGAGATAAATTTCTCAAGTGTTCGATTATGGGCGATTCTGACTCGCTATACACCTGCGTATACACATGCACAAGTGATTTAGGGTTCCTTTTTGCAAACAATCTTTTGTATTTTCAAACAACAAATAGTTGAAATAGGACTAAAAATACATACCTGGCTCCTAAACCACGTTGGGAAATATTCATGAATATAGGCAGAAGAGTCTTGTTCGCTTGTGGGCTTAGTTAACAAGAATGCCCTGAACAAGTCATTATCAAACAAATGATCATGAATAGGTGTGGACTAAATAAATTGAAAGTGGTCAAAAGTATACATACGTAAGATATGGTGATACTTCAGCACAGTTGATCAACACGTGAACGTGTGCTGACTTCCAATCTTCTCCCGTTAACCAGGACTTCAGCTCCTTTCCAGCATGACGACCGGGAAGGCAAAACACTGATAAGGCCAGCGGGTGCCTTTCACTTTCAATTTCTATTTCATTCCTATTATTTGTTGGTGTCAGCATGAAGTTCGTAAAATAATGGGAGCAGAAATGAATTGTCTCACGGTATAAGTAAGTTGCACAAATAGATCCTTCAACCCTGGCCTTATTTTTCACCGACCGCTTTTGAGTCACCCATAAATCTCTGAATAACCAGGTTGGTGATCAACATTTCAACATTTAACCCGGCGTTGAATAATTATGTTAAAGAATATTTGATTATATTACCTTTCGAATGGATACATCCATCTGTATTGAACAGGACCACCGAGCGTAGCTTCATGTGCAAGATGCCCGGGAGATGTTCCATAGAGTCAAAGAAACCAGGGAAATATTCTCTCCAACTTACAAAGAATGACTGGTATGTTCTCGCTCCATCTTGATAAGATCATCATCTCTCAATGTTGCGGAACACAAATCTTTAAAAATTGGCCGAGTTACGTAAGTGGATTTAAAATATTTGACTACAGGGAACTAAATGCAATAGGAAGTAAACACTCCATGAATACATGACAATCATGGCTTTTCATCCCAATTATTGTTCCTTTGTTCACATCAAAGACATCTTGCCAAATTAGAAGAATAACTGCCTGGCATTCAAGTTCTTTTATCCACCGGCAGATCGACCTAGCTTCCTCAACAGTTAAAGAGTAACAGGCTTTGGGTTTCGTGGTTTTCCCATTCGACCGAAGTCGTCAAATGCAAGTCCTTTCGCTACAAAGAAAGTGGTAAGTCGATCGACCTTATCATTGTCTTTCGTTCTTCCTCTAACGTTCATCACTTGTGAGAAAAACATTGTCAAAAAGTTCTTCTCAATGTGCATAACATCAAGGTTGTGTCTCAACAAATTATCTTTTCAATACGGCAAATCCCAAAAATACTTCTTTTAGTCCAATTGTGCCATTGTCCATATCCTTCAAATCGATCCAATTCACCAAAATCTGTGATTTTTGGCGAGATCCATAACTCGGTAAAAATGCATTGGGATGTCAACCTCGAGGCGGGCCATCTAATTCAACTTCCCTTCTTGAAGGCGTTCTTATTCCGTCTAAATGGATGATCTGCTGGTAAAAACTGCGATGTGAGTCAAACCAAGAACTCTTCCCAAATTTCAAGGTAAAGGCCTTTGTATGCTCCATGCAATGGGACATGCCATCTTACCATGAGTACCCCAACCGGACAACATGCCATATGCAGGGAAGTCATTAATGGTCCACATAAGAGCTGCCCTCATTGTAAAGTTCTTCTTCGTGCAACATCATAAGTCACAACGCCATTCCACGACCTTTTGAGATCGCCAATGAGAGGTGTAAGTAGATGTCAATACCATCTGTTGGATTATCTGGACCGGTATAATACAAGTCAAGAACATATAGGGCTTAGACATGCACATATCGGAGGAAGATTGTATGGGGTAACAATAATCGCCAAAGAAGAATAAGGTTTCGCCGTTGATTGAACATATGGGGTAAAACCATCGAGCATAAGCCAAGTCGTACATTACGTGGATCTCGCTGCAAATTCGGATTCACACGATCAAAGTGCTTCCAAGCTTCACCATCACATGGATGTCGCAACATACGAAGTGCTTTTATTCTCATAGTGCCAAGTCATTTTGTCTGCGATGCGTGTTGACGCAAACATTCTCTCGCAGCCTTGGAATAATTGGCAAATAAAACATTGCCTTCCGTGGAACTGGTTTTTGTCTACCCTTCCCATTATCAGTATGTGACATATACCTTGGCTCACCACAGAATTTGCATTCAACCAGCGCGCTATCGTTTTTACCAAATTCATTGTCGTAATATAACATACACCCTCTCACACAACAATCAATCCTTTTAGATTCCAACCCCAATTTGGACACTAAGCTTTTAGCCTCGTAATAACTTTTTGGCAAACCATATCTGATAGGTGACGAGTCCAACATCATCTTCGTTACGAGATCCAAGCACACATCCGTAGCACCACAGTTGGACTTGAGAGCTAAAAGTCTCACACACATTGATAACTTAGAGTCGGCAGACCCTTCAAACAACAGCTTATTTGTTTCTAACAAGAGATTATAAAATCTTTGTGAAGTCTCATTTGGAAGTTCATCTGTGTCATCATACTGTGGCTCCTCGAATGATACGTTGACTCCCAAGGCATCACAAACCATATTTTGCATCAATTCAATCTGCTCACCATATCCCGTATCTACGCAATTACTTGAAGCACCTGTGCAATTATCGCCAACCCCTAATCCAACCCGAGGTAACTCTTCACCATGTCTAGTCCAAATGCAGTAATTAGGCATAAATCCAACTCTCTCGCAGTGCAAAGATGACCTCTCTTTGGGCTCTTGATCTTTCTGCAATCGCATTTAAGGCACGGACATCTAATCCCTCCATTAATTTGAAATCTTCGTGGTGCCATTGCGACTTGAACGAAGTGATCAATCCCATCGCAAAAGATTGTTTCAAACCCCTCTTCCCTGATACAACCTATCGTGACATCCAACTACGACTCGAAGGAAAAAATTCCATCTTACGCATGTCAAAAATGACAATTTCAGCAAAGACGACATTCTTACAACCGCTCTCTTTCTTTAAATGGTATGACCCTATCCCATTCGAGGAAAAACTTTTTCAGAACTTCGTATAATAGTCATTAGTAATTCTCATATCTTATACTTGACAAAATTTCGTGACATTTCCATTGGTCTCTCGAGTACACAAAATGATCGTGATTAGGAACAAGGCAATCAAGTATGCACCCAGAGAACAAAAGGAAATGAATCTAACCGAAATTTCATCAAATATCAAGATACGAGAATCAAGCAACAAGTATTATACAAGTAAAGAAATTTTTTTTCCCAAACTGTCCGACTTGGACAATTCAAGGTTCAATATACAATGAACACGTGGTATCTAAAAGAGTACACGCACTCAATAATATATTGAACCTCAAACGGGAAGCTAAGGCTTTTCTCCGATACTAATAACAACAATCAAACATCCATTTCATCAATAATTAAAAAGTAACATGTTGAAAGTTGACATCCTCTTAGAGGATAGAATTAAACAAGCATACCGACGGCAAGGGAAGCATAAATCCTTTTAACAATTTTTGTTTTCATAGTGGTTTGGCTTGGTATATGCCATGCAATTAGAGCTCCTATATGGTCACATCTACCATACATCCTAATCCATTAATTGGCCAAAAAACAATCATTTTCTGTTCCTGCAGTTAAAAAACTAGCCTAGCGCCAGAATCTACTACATTAACCAAGGCAGTTGATGGTATCTCTAAACAACATAAAATTGGTTACTTTATTATTTTTAAAAAAAATAAGATCATCACATAATTAAATTCATCAAATATAGGATTTTAATAGTTTATAATTAGTGTCTGATACGATTAATTTGGGAATCAATTTCCTCGACAGAATTCATGTCTTTGTGTAATAATATGTCTTTCATATGTTAAATTTTTTAGTTTAATAAACGTTGTTTGTATTTACTGATATAGTATATAGTTATAATCTGTAAATATTTTGGAGATTAATATGGTTACTATCTCAATATAAATTGGTTTCTATAAGTATAGCGAGACGTAGCATGAACATAGGATCGAGATTCACTTATCAAATTGAGTTTATGTGTTGCTTGCTAAATGAATAATCTACATGCTACCTTACTCTAACATAAAATATACATCAAACAAAATTTCCTCTGTGGAGAGAACTATACATCACTTCAACATAAAACATCCTTTGTTAGCCAAAACACACATCACCTCAAAATTCTCTCTGGAGAGAACTATGAAGCAAATCAAATAAATATGTCGGCGTGGGGTCAACACCAACCCTTTTTCCACCCAATGAGTCAACCGACATTTCGTTAGAGTGCATACCTAATTCTCAGAACAAGAGAGTGTCCACGTCCTTCGATGTGAGTGGCAGTCTCGGAGCAATGTCGTGGCCTCGAACTAAAAATACAGAAAAAACATAAAAAATTTTAACTAACAAGCTACCAAATAGCAATCAACAAAAATGAGCAGGATGCCAACCAAACAACAATCATGTTATAAAATAATTCCAAATAAACCCCAAGTAAGCTTTTTGGCTTTCACTATTTTTATCAAATCATGAATTCTCAAAAGCTATTTAACCTCCTCATGTAAAACATATAATAGAGCATAATAGAGTGGTGGTGGTGGTGGCGGCGGCCTGGTTTCGCGAACAATCGTTGAAACGTTGGAATAATTAGAACTTAGGCTTAACACAAAAATTAAATAGAAAAGCACAAATGTAAAGACATACATAATATATTATCCTAATACATTTATCCAATTAAAATGTTAAAGCAGTCAAATACTAATGAACATAACATGCATAATATAAAATAGAGGCCAGCTAGTGCCGGCTCCTTGAGGGGTCCCCAGGACAAAATCGGGCGGTAGAATCCTCCGAAGGAGTCGATGTAGTGTAATCTTCTACGGTGGGAGAATATTTTGGTGTGGACGGAGTGTAATCCTCTCCGATTGGAGAATACTCCGGTGAGGTCGGAGTGTAATCCTCTCCGATTGGAGAATACTCCGGTGTGGATGGAGTATACTCCAAGATCTCATCGTCATCGCTGGAGACCTGAACGATGTATGTCCCTCGATGAGCATCACCGGTAGCTACAGGCCTCCTGGGATCACCATGCTGGTTCATCAAATCACGATCCTTAGTCCTGATGACAAAGCTATTTCGATACTCCCTCGCAGACATCATCGGCCTCCTGAAAGGCATAGGAGGATCACGATGGCGAGCATCGCGATCCTCAATCGTCACAAAGCTATTCCGATACTCCCTTGCAGACATCATCGGCCTCCTGGAAGCCCTACCTCGACCACGGTTTCCATCTAAAGACATTGTCTGTTTGTTGTCAACATTGGTCAGTCATGAGCATATAAACTGAAAATAATCGAATTACAACAAAACGAACAAAGGCATAGGTTTGCAGTATTTAAGACTTTATTCCAATATTTTTTCAATATTTTTTCAAATCATGATGCTAACTGAAGCGAGGATGCGCCAACTAGAATTGTTTTTTTTTCCTTCTAATTAGCATGCTTAAGACAAACTTTTAACCTTGGACATAATATAAGTATCCTAAACTTTTAAAACAACTAACAATCCACAAAATCAATAAGAGCGAGCAACCGTCAAACAACTAACAATCCACAAAATCAATAAGAGCGAACAACCATCAAACAACTAATAATCTCACGCAAAGGCTACTCTTGCAAAGCTACTAAAACAAAAATCAAATACCAACAACAAGGAATACAAACAAACCTTAGTTCCCAAAATCACAGAACACAAAATTGGAGGTCAAGCCACAAAAGAATACGTGATGCACCAAAACCTTCAAAATCACGTCAAAAACCTTCAAATCACTTCAAGAACCTTCAATCGTTCTGAAACATAGAAAAGGAACACCAAATCAATTTGGGATTCGGAAGAAAAAACACAAACAAAGAAGGTCGAATAGAGACGAGAGAATAGCGGTGGTGGCGGAGGTGGCGCAGACCACGGTCTTTGTGGAGGTGGCGCGGAAGGTCTTGTGGAGGTGGTGGCGGCGACTTTGTGGAGGTGGCGGCGGACTGCTGTGGAGGTGGCGGCGGATAGAGAGAGATGAGAGGCGAGAGAGAGAGCGGAACCACGGTGGTGGTGGAGGTGGCAGAGGGAACGCAGTGGTGGTGGAGACTAAGACGTGGTGGTGTGGGCGCGGTGGTGGTGGAGAGAAAGAGTGAGAACAGTGAGAGAACAGAGAGAATAGAGAGAATAGAGTAGTGGTGGTGGTGGCGAGCTGGTGGTGGTGTGGGCGTGGTGGTGGTGGCGGGGTAGTGGTGGGGTGGAGGAAGAGAGGAAGTGAAAGAGAAGAGGGATGAAGATGGAGGAGAAAGGGAAGGCCTGGCTTCGGTTATTATCGCGCAAGACAGCGGCTTTTTACCGACGGTCTAGGCCGTCGGTAAACTGTTCGGCATTACCGACAGATTTTTTAACTTACCGACGGTATAAGGCCGTCGGTATTTGAAAAATAGGCGCGAAAATGAAATATCTTTGAAATTACCGACGATCATTGACCGTCGGTAAATCAGATTCCATTTACCGACGGACTTGTTGTTTTACCGACGGCCAAGCCGTCGGAAAATCCAACGTTTAACCGACGGTCTCTGACCGTCGGTATATGCCCGTCGGTAAATCCGAATTTTCTTGTAGTTGCCCCTGTGGCCTGATCCTTCACACAGAAAAAAAGGGGTGAAATTCAAGATATGCTTTGTTGGCTTTGCAGAATTTAGAAAGAGAAATGAGATTGTGTTTGACATGTGGTACACAAAGAATATTATGAAGTTTGAAAGCAGCATTAATTATGGTTTAGCCCTTTTACTCTACACAATAGTACGCGATTCGAGTCAAACTTTGAGCATTTTTGGCATTTTTTCATTTTTTTTAAACAAGGAAACATAAAGGAAATGCAAAAAATACTCGTCTAGGAATCGAACTTGGTGTCGCTGGTTACAAAACATATTACAACGTCGCCCCCGTGGCCTAATCCTTCATATAGAAAAAAGAAGGGTGAAATTCAAGATATGTTTTGTTGGGTTTGCAGAATTTAGACATAGAAATGAGATTATGTTTGACATGTGGTACACAAAGAATATTATGAAGTTTGAAAGTAGCATTAATTGTGGTACACAAAGCATTAATTGTGGGGAGAGTGGTAGAGCCAACATGTGTAATTTTCAAACTTGTACCATCAACTATTTGGACTTCTTCTAGACTATCATATTCAACATGAATATTCATGTTGTTGAGATTGTTGGTTAAATGATGGTTGGCACCAGTGTCAAATACCCAACTAGGTGTTGTAGCATGAGGAGTAGATGCATAATTCGCCATTGCTTGATTATCGTGTTGCATAAGTTGAGGGCAGTATCTAGCAATATGACCAATGAAGGAGCAAAACTAGCATCTTGGCGGTTATCGGTTGCCACGAGAATTGTAGCCACGATGGGAAGGCAATGAGTATCATCTGGGTAGGGTATTATAGTATCTGTCTTCATACCCTCTGGGTATCTAAGTACTCGTACTCATACCTGTTACTCGCACTTTAACTATGAAAAAGAAATAAATAACAAAAAGAACATTATAACAATTAAAAAAATGATCCAAAGATCTTTTAAATCTACTCGTAAAACATTACAAATCAAAGTACGTAACTTAATAAAAACATTTAAAACATAAAAAACGAGTAAATATCACAATAAAGAAAGTATAAATGTTGCTAGGTTTAGAAAGATTAGAATCTTTAGATCAATTTTGTTTTAAAAAAAATTGTATCATACCTAAAATTATATATATATATATATATATATATATATATATATATATATTAGTAATATAAATAAATACATAAATAAATAATTATATATGTATATATGCGGGGTGTGGGGCGGGGTGGATATATAGTACCTGTACCCGCACTCATACCCATACCCATACAAATTTACGCGTAATTACTCATATCTGCACCCATACCCATTGTGCGGATAATTATATTAACTTACCCATCGTAAGTAATTTTTGCGGGTGTCCAATAGGTAGAGTACAAATTGTCATCCATAATTTTGCTTGGAAAGGGAATCTTAAGGGGTAAGGTTACTGAAAATTGCATTTACATGATATCATATTCACCTATATGTTTTTTCAAAGCTTTTTTATTTTTCACTTTGATGTTTTTCTTTTAGTTTATTCTACCAAACAAAAAAATAATACAAGATAAACTCATGAGTCACAATATAATGAAAACAAATATTTTATTTTAAAATATAAAATAAGTATTTTAAATTTAGTAATATTTTTAATGTCTAATTTCTATCTTTTACATTGATGAGAGTGTATTTCATATTATCTTTTACATTGATGAGAGTGTATTTCATATTTTTATTCTTTTGGTCACATTTCATTTTTATATGTGGCTATTTATGTCATTCTCTAAATATATCTTTTTTTTTTCCTTTCACTTTCTTCCTCGTCAAACAAAGGAAGAATTACTTTCTTTCTTGTTAAACAACTAAAAAACATTTCATTTTCTATTCTCTTTTTTTAGTTTACTTTGTTTCCTCTCATCTTATTTCCTAAACCAAACAAGGCAGTAGTGTTTTTTTCTTTTAATATTTTTGCTGGCCATAAGCTCATTTCGTGAGTCCATAACTAAAAGTAATATGGAGATACTTATTTTTTTGGGTCTCGAGTCTTTCAGTTTCATACACCAAGTGGCGGTGGACTTGAGCCGATCAAACGCATATCAAACATCACTCGTAAAAATATACTATTTGCGAGTATACAAAATTTTAAATTTTGTACACTCGCAAATAGCCTATTTGTGAGTATCAAACATCACTCGCAAATATGCTATTTATAAGTGTACAAAACTTTAAATTTTATACACTCGCAAATAGCATATTTGCGCGTATCAAACATCACTGGCAAATATGCTATTTGCGAGTGTACAAAATTTTTGCCGTGATCCGCAAACCACTTCTGTCACTTTTTACCGTGAGCAAAAACCCTAAGAGGTTCCTCCTAGTCCTGCACACATAAAAATAAAAGTCTTGTCATGAATTACACAATTAAAAAGAAAACCCTTAAATGTTTTAAAACAGTAAACAATAATTACCTCTCCGCTCCACAAGTGGTAAGCGACGTGGTCCTTGAACGATCTAAGCAGAGATGTATCAGAATGTCCTCCAGGAAATAGTCTCTCCTCTGCCGGTGCATCTATATGCATCTCAACTTGTTCCTCGTGAGGAACCTCATGCTGATATCCCTCATGCTGAGGTTTCCTCATGCGGAGGTTCCTCGTACCGAGGTTCCTGTCTGCGTCGTCTACCCTGTCTGCTCGGTCCACTCTGTCTACTGTCAACAAGTCTCCGATGGTGTGATGCAGTCATGGCCTCCCGCCGCTCTCGCGCAGCTGCTCTTGCACGCTCAACCTCTTGAGCATTAGCCTCCATCTCAGCCTCCCAGCCATCCAACCTATTCCTCTCATGCGTGGCATAACTGAAACGAAAAAAAAAACACAAAGTTAATTTAAAAAAAAGGAAAACACACTCGCAAATAGCATATTTGCGAGTGAGACGAATGAAGGAAAAAATGTTTTAATTTTACCAATGGCATTTTAGTCAACTCGCCCAAATATTGGGTGCACCCAGCAATTTGGAGGGTGCCTTTAGCAATTGCCCTTTATTATTGTCCACATCCTTTGTCAGGCCCAATCGTACATTGGATATGAATACAACTAGTATGCTTATATTTTGTTGTAAATAGGCTCGGTATTTAGTGGACCAAAAAAAAAGGTGGGTATCTTTTACTTTGGGATCAATATAAAGGAATAATTAAAAACACTCATTTTTTGCTATCTCCAGAAGTTTTTTTTTTTTCCAAACGATATAATTTGTTCAGATTTGTCCTGAAATAAACTTATTGATACACCTCAGGATAAAAACTTCCAAAGAGTGGGTGCATGCAGCAAAAATGGAGAGTGTGTTTTATTCCAACGATATAATTTCAAAAGAATGGCAAAACTTGAGCAATATTAAAACCTCTCTTTTTTGGGCCAAAAGGCCCAAACAAGAACATTCCACCTTACCAGTTGCATTTATAGTTTGTCCAGTTTTGTTACTCTCACTGCAATCCTCAACTTGCAACTTGCAATTTGCAATTGAAGAGGCCTACTTGATGATATTCAAGCACTCCATTGTTTTCACATTGCTAGTATCTGTCTCTTTCCGAGGGAAGCGATAAATAGAAGTGGGTGGAAATCAAATGGGAAAGTTGTTGGTTGGTCTGTAGAGGAGTTAATGTTTTGCTATATTGATACAAAAACCCAACGTCACATCATCATCTATTCGGTGATTGTAATGATATCAAGCTGATTGATTATGCTAGTTGGTACAAACGCTAACACAAATATATTTGTCAAACTCAACTGTGGCGGTTGTTAAATTTAATATTATATATTTTATAATCATATTCAATTATTCATTTATTTTTTTCCCTTTTTTAATTTATCTTGCTTCTAGAATCTTTTCGCATATGTGGCGAACGTTTGGGAATTTGAGACATTGTAAAGTTAATTAGTTGTTATTCTCACCAAATTGAAACAACTCTCTCATACTCTCATCTCATTTGATCTGTTTCTTGTGTGAAACTTCAGAGCTAAGTGAAATTGAAGAGAGAAACTGATAAAACAAATCCAATAATTGTAACTTAACAGTTTAAAAGGTCGGAGTCAAATTTAAGATCGAGTATAGTTGATATGTCTCGGAATTTTTAGTTTTATTGTTAGGATAAAGGGCCCCAACACCAAGTGATGCCAATTCCATGTCTAAAAAAATCAATTCACCAAACAACTAATTTTGGCCTATACCATATTGGAAGATTACTGAGATTTGTAAATCCTCGGAATTTTCTCGGTGGATGTTTGCCACAGTTTTTCCCGGAAAATTAAACCTAACTAGCTACCCCTTGATCATGCAATGCAAGTATATTATACAACTTTTTTTGCACTTGCAGAAATGCCCAGAAACACTGAAAGTCCTTCCAATTATATGAAAATGTTCAAAGCAACCCTCGATCAAATAAAAGCTATGTGCCATGCAGTGGTAGAGATTGAATTTACTATGATGTATGCGAAGTCGATCTGTCATGAAGTTGAAGTTTCCTTCCTTTCAACCTTTTGTTTAGTATGGTTTAGCATAAACTCACACTAATTAATATGTCTTAATTGGTCACTAAATGCAATGAGCTTTCAATTCAAAACGTTTGGTGAAACATATGAACAGAAACTTTAAGCTAGGCATGCATGTCAACATGTCATAAAGAAGAACAGATGAGAGATAGAGGGAGGAACGAGAGATGGAAGGCGTGAGAGGGAATCTGGTGGCTGGGAGCATGTCCGTTACAGGGGAGGAGGCTTTCCAAGCCTAGAGGCGGAGAGTCTGGTATATACAAAAGGGGCATCTGAAGGAGATTCTTTGGAATTCCACTACCTTCTATGTCACAAACTTCCCAGAGCATGTTGGTCAGAAACAGCTATGGTTAGAATTCTAGAAATACGGTAGGGTGGGTGATGTTTTCATACCAAGTAAGAGGGATAAATTAGGGCACAGATTCGTGTTCGTCCGATTTAGGGAGGTGGATAATGTTGAAGAACTTACCAAGGAACTGACAGAGGTGTGGTTGGGGCGACATAGATTACGGGTCAACCCCCCTAGATTCATGCGAGAACACCCAACTGTGGTGGCTAAGGCAAACGTAAAAGGGGTGCGGGGAGTTTCGTCGAACTAGTGCGTGTGGGCGAACGCTCTTTCTGCGATGTCGTCAAGTCTTCAAACCAGAAACGGGACACGAAATTAGGGGCGATGATGGAATATCAGGGGTCGGAAGAAACACTTCTCTGGCTTGCTAAGAGTTATGTGGGCACCTTACTCGATCAACTAGTTGCGTTCAATTTACGGGACAAGCTTATACTGGAAGGGTTCCACTCTGTTCAGGTTATTCCCATGGGTAGGCCTCTGGTTCTCCTGGTTGGTTCGGAGGATGGGGAGGTCGCTGAAATGGTAGAACAGAATGGGGATTGGTTCTCTGCATGGTTCAAAGAGGTGGGAAATTGGCAACCAACTGATATTGCAAGGGAAAGATTTCTATGGATCAATTGCTTTGGGGTCCCATTGCATACGTGGGAGGAGAAATTTTTCCAAAGTATTGCGAAGCGGTTTGGCTCTTTTGTGGCCATGGATGAGTCAACCAGAGATAAAAAGAGATTGAATGTGGCTAGATTCCTCATCTCTTCTTCGTGTAGAAGCCCGGTGGATTCTGTGATTCGGGTCTTGGTACAAGAGCAGATTTTTGAGGTGAGAGTAGTGGAGGAGAAGATGGAAAAACAGAGTCTCGCGGGTCACCCGGGTGCGGCGGCGTCGACCAAGAAATCGTTGCTTTCCTCTTCCAGCTCCGGTGGCGAGTCGGACTACCACGGTGGGGGTTACGTTGACGGGGAGTTCTCTGATGAGGATAGTATTGGAAACCTCGAGGTTTGGCCCACAGACCTGCAACCTCCCTCTGCCTTGTCACCGCAACCCTACAAGCTCTCTGCAAATGTGGGGCACAGGAAGTTGGAAGGGCTCAAAGGAAAGAAGGTACAACTGGATGGTGATGGGTCGCTGGGGGTGGTTGTCGTTTCTGAATTGCCTGCGCATCTCAATCCCACTCTGCGGTGTGAAGGTGTCCCGTTTGGTGATAGGGAAATTGGTTGTCAGTGTGACACCCTCTACCCCATCATGGCATTTTAGCAATGTAAAAAGAAAAGAACATGAAATAAAATTTTGGTCCATTTAAAAACTTTCATTTCAAACGAAGTAGAGTCATCACACTCACAACTTGCGGAAATAGAAAACGAGTATGAAATACAAATAATGACAAATAACCCAAGGTTTCTCGATGTCACAATAATTTAGAGCTTCTCCCTAATCATTACATCGGAAAATAAAAATAATGAATTCAAATAAATCTAATCTTCTTTCTAATCCAACAAGCTATCACGATCACCCATCGGCATCCACATCCTCAACATCTGCAGTCTCATCATCTATACATACTCAATGGGATATGCATAGCCACAATAGGGGTTAGTTATCATAACCTCAAATAGTACATACAGTAGAGAAACAAGGATAAGCAATGTGCATAACATGTTCATCGTAACTAACAACAACCATCGAAGTACAACGACGCATAAGAATGACAATCAACTAATCATCATGCATGTTCAACTTAACTAACAACAATCATCAAAGTATAACGACACATAGGAATGACAATCAACTATTCATCATGCATGTTCAACTCATGTATTTCAATGCAAATCCTAAGACCATGAGGAAATGCATGTGGATCCATTTTCAATGAGGCAGCGATACCATGCCCATTTCGGAATACCATGTCCATAATGCCTCAATGACAACAAGGCCAGGATACCATGCCCGTTTCAGAATACCATGTCTATAATGCCTTAACAAAGAGGAGGCCGGGATACCATGCCCGTTTCGGAATACCACGTCTGTAATGCCCCATAAACAGTAACAACACTATGGACACCATAATGCATGAGCACAAGTAATGCGGTGTCTAACATCAGCTTCTATCACAATATCTTTGATAGAATAACAACAACAACATCAAGTCACAAGTTAGTACGTCAACGAGTGCCTTCAATCAACGAATGAAGCAATCAACACACTTAGCCAATTAAGTTTTAAGCATACAACACTTGGATTAATTATAGCCAAGTACATCAACCTCACAACCATGAGCATTTATCATCTAATCAATTATTTCAAACATAATTCATAAGGAATAAAATAAAATCCTTAACGTAGCCACATATTGATAAGGATAATACATCAGCTATATTCACTCAAATACATCTAAATTTGGGAAGAACGAAATCAGTTTCAATCATCATTTCCAAGATTTCTGGCACAACAGTTAGATAAAAATCTGAACGAGCAGCCAAACATACTCTAAAAATTCTAAAGTTTTTAATGAAGATAGTTAACTCATACATGAACAAAATACAATTGGTTCCATTCCAAAATTTGAATCCTAAAATTCAAGAAAAATCACGCACTGAGGCTGATTTATGCAGGATTTTCCAGTAACAACAATTAGAGCATATTCTGAAAATTCTGAAGTTTTTATTGAAGATAGCCAACTCATTTATGAACAAATTGCAATTGGTCCCATTCTAAAATTTGAATCCTAGAATTCAAGAAAAATCACGCATTAAGACTGATTTACACAGGTTTTTCCAGCAACACCCTATTTGTCCTATAGGCATTCCAGAAATTTTTCCACATAGTAAAACTTATCAAAATGCAATAAATTTTAATATGAAATATATCAACACATATAGGAACACCTGAATATTTTTATTTTCACAAAAATCACCACATAAATATACAGTTTAATTTAAAACAAAAACAGATTTTTGGGAAAACACGGTAATAGCGTAACATGCACATTTATCATATTTGAGCCATCAAATGATATCAATTTAAATTACACATATAGAAACACAATTCAAACCGGATAGCAACAATTTAAATTAATCCTACATAGTCCATTCTAATCCCATCTTTAACAATCATAAAAATTCTATTTTTAATACATAGCGTTACCTTCTAAGTCACTACGATAATAACTAGTAGAATTAGGCAATTCAACAATTTGCACATGAGATCAATACCAATACCAAGACATAAACAACACTAATCATATAGCATCTCATCAAGGTATGTAGGATTCATGTCATAGCAACTTACAACAACAGCCAAAAACTCATAAAATCATGAACAATAAGGGGTCATCAAGAGTAGCAATCATATAGGGAGTCAAAGACTCAACCTCCAAACCAAATCCATTGATTTAATAAGTTTACCACATCACATTACAATAAGTATTGCAAATCAGAGATTATAAATCAAGGATTCAAGTACTTTCCTATCACGATGGTGATAGTATTCGTTTATCGTTACTACGCGAGGTGAAGGGGTCTTGGGACACCCCTATTGCTCATTCATGTTCCATAAACCCACTAGATGAGAAACAACTACCCTTTACCTTAAGAGAATTTCGTGCTCCTAGAATAGGATGAGAGAACTCCAAGTTTTTCCTCTCCCTTTGTTGTTTTCTCATTCCAATACGCGACTTCCCAAGCGAGCAAGATGATACGAAAGTTCCTTTGCTAGTTCCTAGGAGTTATTCTCTTCCTAAACAGAAAGATACCAAGATTAGGAGTTAGGGAATTGTGTCCTGGTCACAGCCTTTCAAACGGCAACGAATTCTGACAAGAAACGGAAGAGAACGATAAAAAACAGTATTAGGATTCCGAAAACATCACGTATAAGTCAAAACAGAATAGAAAAGGGCTTACCCACGAACTCTCCTTCTCCAAAATAGATACCAAATGATATGAGATGGTGCACGACAGACGGTGTTGAATTCCGATGAGGAATAAGGGAGATAGAGCAAAAAGGGTACCGGCAACGGTTGAGAACCACACAGCAGCTTAAGCACGAATTTAGATGGTGTTTCTGACTAATTAGACCTAGGTTAAGGTCTTTTTATCATGCCCCATGGGTTGTATTCGTTTTGGGTCGAAAATGGGTCAAACGGGTCGGATTACATGTGCCAAAATGCACCAAAACATCAAAAAATCGCGTAACAGCATGCTGCCACTGTTTTAGCTGTATCAGGAGCTACAGGTGTACGATTGAGGCGTTCTTAGTGGCTTTGGAAAGTTAAGATAATTTCCTACAATTTCTTCTCTAATAAGCTTAACTAAATTCTGGCTCTAACATGGCTAAAAATGTAGATAAAATTTACTTCAATATTCCTAAGTGCTACACTTGCGCTGCTTGACTCCAAAAGATTATCTTGAGTTCTAGACATTGGATTTGAGTCAAACCAGAGCCAAAAGAATGAGGATAGGTATACAACTTCTTTGAAAGAGCTTAAATCCAATTAAGTCGTTAGAGGGTTCGAAAAAGAGGAATAAGACGACCAAATTGTACTAGGCATAGAATTAGAGGTGCATCTAGGTACTTAATCGATTGGAGAGATGTTAAGACATGTGGAACCCTTTTCAAATAACTATAAACATATTCTAATCCCATACAACATATCCTAATCTAGGAGGATGAAAATCTGGGCTGTTACAGTCAGAACCTTCAACATTTCGCCCCTGGTAAGGTCAACTTTACGGATAATTTGAAATGGGGGAACCATCAGATATTAACTGTTTAGAGAAAAAAGGGGCTAGTGCTGGGCTGGTGGAAGTGGGCCACGAGAGTCTCAAATTCAACCCGGTTGGGACTAACGTGATTTTGGAGAGGGACCATTAGGCTGGGTGTAGCCAATGTGAGGGCCTATTAGCGAATCCGGTCGCTGCTTTGGGGGTTACTTCACCCATCTGCTCCCCACTTCGGGTTGAGCTAGTTCCTCAACGTGGGTTGGGCCCTCTTACTGTTCATCAACTATCTCTTCTCCAGGTGGGCCTTCTTTGGTGTGTTTGGGGATAGATGGCTCAGCCCATGCTCCTGCTCCACTCCTCCTAAGATAGTCCTGTAGGAGTGGGACTCCTAACAATGGTGGAAGGCTTAAGGGGAGGAAGAAACTGGCCAAACAAAAAGTCAAAGGGGGTCATCAATCCAAGGTGCACAGGTTCCTTTCCTTGGCAAATCCGCATAGAACTGAGGGAGGTGGAGCTAGACGGTCAAAAGCTGGAGCCAGTAATGCTTCTGAAGGCACTCGACCCATTGATACAGGGGTGATAATCTCGCCGTCTATGGCTCTAGAAACAATACCTTTAAATCTCTCTGGTGTTGATAATCTTATGGTTGTGCCTTCTACACCACTGGGAGAGTCCAATTGTGAGATGGGGGACCAAATTGGGGGTCATGGAAGCCATGCTTTCCCAGGGAGTGGGTCTCATACTGCGTCACCCAATTCCCATATGACTGGTCAATCAAATTCTGCGACAAAGGTTCTGGATATGGTTAAAAGGATGGGGGTAATAGAGTTGGGGGTGAAGACTGCATAATTCAACACCTTGTGGGCTTAGAGGGTCGTAATACACTTGTCAAGGAGCTGTGGAGATCAAAGATGTGGATTAATGATGGTAGGCACAATAAATATGAGAGGATTAGGGGTTAGGGTGAAGAAAAACAATATTCGCTCAATTGTTCGGAATAATCATTTGGATTTCATTGGAATCCAAGAGACTAAGTTGGAAGTTATAGATGATACCTTGTGTCGGTATTTGTGGGGAAATGAGGAGTGTGGTTGGTGTTCGGTGCCTTCAGTAGGTAGTAGTGGTGGGATACTGTCTATTTGGGACAAAACAAAAGCGAGATTTGTCTTCTCTTTCAAAGGGGTCGGGTTCGTTGGTGTTTGTCTTGAGTGGGGGGTGGAGGCGAGGAGATGCTTTGTGGTAAATGTGTATTCGAAGAGTAGCATAGCGAAAAAACAAAAAATGTGGAGGGACATTGTGATGTCAAAAAGGGGCTTTGGGTCGGGCCTTTGATGTGTCCTTGGTGACTTTAACTCGGTAAGATTCCCAGCGGAGAGAAGAGGTGCCCTTGGGCTAGACCAGTCAGCTGGGTTAGTGGAGCTCCAAGAGTTCGGACGGTTCATAGAGGACATGCAGCTCGTTGATCTACCTCTCCTTAGTCGGCTTTTTTACTTGGTTCTAACCACATGGCCCTACAATGAGCCGCTTGGATAGGATTCTTCTATCTCAAGACTGGCTAGATACATGGTGTGACCCTTCACAGTAGACGTTAGAAGGGGAGGTATCTGATCATTGCCCAGTTATTCTAAGATACTCTAACCAGCTTTGGGGGCCTAAACCTTTTAGGTTCAATAATCATTGGCTACAACACAGGGGCTTCAGGGAAGTGGTTGAGAAGAGCTGGTCATCCTATTCCTTCTCGGGGTGGATGGGTTTTATCCTCAAGGAAAAACTTAAGGCGTTAAAGGGTGATCTAAAGAGATGGAATAGGGAAGTGTTTGGGGACATTGATGTGAAAATACAACTACTGGTGGATGAGATTAAGGAGGCGGATATCCGGTGTGAAACCGTGGGATTGTCTCCGGAGGAGATCCAGAGGAGGAAGGTTAGTTTTTCTGATTTGTGGCTTCTACTCAAGAGTAAGGACAGCTTGTTGGCCCAGAGGTCCAGGAGTAGGTGGTTAAAGAAGGGAGATGCTAACTCGAGTTATTTCCACTCTTGCCTTAAGGTAAGGGGGAAACAGAATACTATCTCTGCATTGCGTGTGGATTCTGGGTGGAGTAAGGGGGTGGCTGATATACGTGCAGAGGTGTGTAGCTATTTTGCCTGCCACTTCTCTGAGGAGTTTTACCATAGGCCGAGATTGGGTGGGATAGACTTCCCTTCAATCTCAGTTGTGGATGGTGGGGCTCTGATTGCTCTATTCTCATTGGCTGAAATCGAGGATGTTGTGGTCTCTTCCGACTATAATAAGAGCCCGGGACCGGACGGGTTCAATTTCTCATTTTACAAGTCTTATTGGGATCTGCTTAAGGATGATCTTCTGGTACTTTTTCAGCAGTTTCATGCTAATGCTAGTCTGCCTAGGAGCTTCTCATCCTATTTTCTTACACTTATCTCGAAGGTCGAGTGTCCTTTCACCTTGGGCGATTTCCGCCCCATATCACTACTAGGGTCACTATACAAGATTGTATCGAAGGTATTGGCTGCTAGGTTGGGCAAGGTTATGGAATCCATTATCTCTCCAGCTCAGTCGGTATTCATTAAGGGCTGCCAATTGATGGATGGGGTGGTGGCTATTAAGGAGGTGGTGGATTTGGCCAAGAAGTCTAGGAGGGAATGCCCTATCTTTAAGGTTGATTTTGAGAAGGCATATGATTCAGTGAGTTGGGAGTTCTTGGACTACATGCTAATGAGGTTTGGGTTCTGTCACTTGTGGAGGGCGTGGATTAATGCACGCGTCTTCTCTGGCAGCCTCTCTGTTTTGGTTAATGGCAGTCCGATAGAGAAGATAAGTATTCAGCGGGGATTGAAACAAGGTGATCCTCTGGCGCCTTTTCTTTTTCTTATTGTGGCGAAGGGACTTAGTGGGTTAGTCAAGAGTGCAGTGTCATGGGGGTTATTTACGAGCTTTGCGGTGGGGTAGTCCGGTACTATGGTCACTCACCTATAGTATGCGGATGACACTCTGTTCATTGGGGAGGCTACGGTGGAAAACTTGTGGGCTATAAAGTCTATTCTCAGGAGTTTTGAGTTGGTATCAGGTCTCAAGGTTAACTTCCACAGGAGTAGTCTTATATGGGTGAACGTGGAGAGTACCTTTTTGACATTGGCGAAAGAATTCCTCGATTGTAGGGTGGGTCGTTGCCTTTCAAATACCTCGGTTTGCCGGTGGGTGCAAATCCGAGGAAGCTGATTAATTGGGAGCCCATGCTACAGACTCTTCGTACCAGGCTTGATTCGTGGTGCAACAGGTTCATCAGCTTTGGAGGTAGGATTGTTCTTTTAAATTCAGTTCTTAACAGTATCCCTATCTTCTTTCTCTCTTTTCCTAAAGATGCCAAAGAGGGTATGGAGTTTGGTGGTACAAATCTAGAGGCAATTCCTGTGGGGTGGATCCAAGGGGGGAAAGAAAATTCCCTGGGTCAGATGGTCGGAGGTGTGTAAACCGAAGGTGGGGGGAGGACTAGGAGTACGGAATCTGGGGGTGTTTAACACTGCCTTACTTGGGAAGTGGAGGTGGAGATTATTGGATGGTAGGCCTGCGGTCTGGAAACAGGTGGTTGAGGCGAGGTATGGTCCCGAGGTGTTTAGGGTGCCAGCCTTGACTTCGATTCAGATCCGTCACCTCGCATCTACATGGTGGAAGGATATATGCTTGTTGGGTGTGTCTGCGGGCCGACAGCGGGTTGGTTCTCAGATAGTTTGGTGAAAGGGGTTGGAAATAGGGCGTCTACTCGTTTATGGCTTGATGAATGGTTAGGGGAATCCAGCATTTCTCAGCTCTTCCCGCGATTATTCTTGGTATCTGACCAACAACATTTGATGATAGTGGACTTGGGAGGTAGGATTGTGATGTGTGGCTCTAGGACCTCCGATGGAGGAGGAGGTTATTTGTTTGGGAGGAGGACTTGGTTGGAGAGCTTATGGGCAGACTTGCCACAGTTCGCCTCACCCAGGCTGAGGATAGGTGGACTTGGGCCCACCAGGTGGCAAGCACATACTCGGTTAGATCGGCTTATGAGTTCCTTACCGCGAGCTCTTCTCGGATCGCTGGAGTCTCCGACACAGAGGTTTTGGATTTGAGAGGTATTTGGAGGAGCCCTGCACCGTCCAAAGTTATTGCTTTCTCTTGGCAACTGCTTCTGGACAGAGTACCCACTCGGGACAATCTGTTTCGGAGACGGGTCATTACGGATGTGGCTGGGATTATATGTGCCCACTGTGGGGCTTCTCAGCAGACCAGTATGCATCTTTTCCTTACCTATGATCTTGCTTGTTCAGTCTGGTATAATATCTTCAGGTGGGTGGGTTCACAGTTAGTACTACCACAATACTTATTCCAGGTGTATTTCATATTATGCTCACTTGGGAGGGGCTCTTGACAGAAGAAGGGCTAAGCATTGATATGGCACTCGGTGCTCTCGGCTATTTGGGAGGCGCGGAACCAGCACATTTTCTCTAATAAGGTGGCAGACCGACATGGCCTTGTGGAGAGAGTTCGAGTCCTTTCTTGGAGGTGGCTCCTGGCAAGGGGGCACCCAAATGTATGCCTCTATTATGAGTGGTATACCGATCCTCTTGCTTGCTTGTCTAGGTAACTGTTTCCTACTTATATTTCCTGGCTGTATTGTACTGGGTTGAAGTATCCCTTGTACTCTGTTAATACATAAATAGAATTTCTTGTTTGCCGTTCAAAAAAAATGTCATAAAATGGGATTGCAAATTCACTACCTCACCAGTGCACTCATTACAGATCATAAATGCATTATAGGGGTGTTAATGGGTTGATGGTTTGAGATAAAATAAAATGCAAATCAATTATAGTAGATTGGTTTAATTCGGCTCTTTTTAAATTTCTTTAGTAAATCCAAAACAAACCAACCTAATTAAAATCAATGGTTTGACTCAAATACTTGTGTTATAATATGCAATAGTACGGGGTCAAGACCCAGGGTATCTACCTTCTCTTTTGGTAGTATCGGGGTTCGAGTCTTAAGCGGAGGGTTTGAAAAAGGTAGTGAGAAGGTGAATAGTGCACATACCTGGTAAGTGAGCCCCTCAATGTATTTATAGCTATAGTGTGGTACTGGAGATCACTTGTAGGATTTGGGTTGTCCTGATGCACAAACGACCATGACGGACAGGCAGGTCGATGTCATTGGATACACATGGGTTAAGGATCGTACCTCTTGATGTTGACATAATTAGGGAAGTGGTGATCTGACAAGGCCTTGGGTCTTTGTCTTGCTCAGTCTGGCCCCAATAGGGGTCGACCTTCATCGGGGTGCCGAGTCCAAGACAATACCTCGGAACAAAATAAAAAACAAATTATTTTAAAAAAATAATTATCCTTGCATATTGTTTTGGATCTGCTTACTACTTTAATATGTTTACTAAAAACTGAGGTCAATAAAACTAGTTTCTACAAGTACAAGCCCACCACCCGGAAATGGAGGCACCCCAACATTCACATATGTCGCATTTCATTTATCCTCGAAGGATACTACCTGTAACTGATCCTTGTCTCTCCCCTAAAACCACATCAACCCGTGGGTAGTGTTGGAAATGCATCTACCACTCACCTTCCCACCCACAGGGAATAACTCTAAGTCAAAAGCAACTATCATGCAGTGCCATCAAGGGTAAGGCGAGTCATTTCGGAGGCACATTTCAAAACTTACTAAGGAGACCATGAAAGTCCATAATGCACTAGTGAAGTATAAATACATCTAACTAAAGATGGTCTTCTCCATAACCTCATTTTCGTATGTATCTGACCAGAAAGAAGCTGAAAACTATGCAAAGATTCCCAAAAAGGTCATAAAATTAGTAATTTTTGAAGATGGATATGAAGCAACGTTAACTCAGATGAAAGGTTGAACCCTTCAGGAAATAAGTATTATACCCATAAAGGAGGAGAGTCATAGGACTTATTAAGGTGTACGTTTTCTAAGAAAATAGGACAACTACGCCCCTCCAATACCCTGAGATCAAGACTTCTTACCGAGGTGAGGGCAGTAGAATTCAAGGACACTGAAAATAAGGCCTCTCGAGTCTTTGGAGGAGGGGGTCCCAAACAAACCACGATAGATACAGACAGTTTTGCAGGGGGTTAGGACATGCCATTAATAAGCATATTCGATTAAAGGATGCTAGCGAAGACCTCATTCACCAAGGACCAAGGACGATAGTTTTAAATAAAACTAAAGTTTTTATAATAATATTTTGTCAAACAAATTTTAGTTTAAAAATAGCTTTTAAGTTGAAAATAATTAAAAGTTACCAAACAACTATGACTTTATTTTTAAAGCTCTTTCATTTAACTTTAATTTTTTGTTGTCAACTGTGTAATATTTCATTGAAAAAGGCAAAAGTCCAAAAACATTACACCAAAGTGCAAGATTACTGGCCCACAAAACATGGCCAGACTAACAACATATGTAGTGTTTTAACATCTAAACAACAATATTAATCACAGACACGCTATTATAGCAAACACAAAACAAACATCTAACACAAGGTCTTAATACCTAAGAGTAAAGAGGAACCAAGGCATTTAACTAGACAACTATCCCGTTTAACAATATGGGGTTGGTCCATTAGGACCTGTTTGATGGTCCAGATAAAAGAGACATGATAGGATAAGCTATCATATCCTGTCTTAATCCAACGTTTGTTGAGTCATTATGATACGATAACTCAATCATGTCACCTATCATATCATGTCCATCTAGTTAAAATCTTATCCAGAGGGAAAGACTAAGTTAGAAACCAACAGGATAGGATAAGAAATTTTTTTCTGCATTCACCCTTATAAAAATTGATTAAAAAGCTTATAAATTTAAAAATATTTAAAATAAAAACTAATAACTAATATTAAAAATTATAAAAAAAATCACTATAAGTTAAAAATATCAAAAACTATTTTTTAAAAATTATATATAATTTTGTCACAAGGGTAATTTTGTCATTATATGTGATTAAAAAATAAAAAATATATACAAAACTAAATCTAATAAAATATCATAGAATTAAAAATAAAAACTAAAAATTAAGAGTTCATATTAAAAATTATAAAAAATATTTTAAATTAATAAAAATATTAAAAGAAAAATTAGAAATTAAATATAAATTTGTCACATGGGTAATTTGTCATTTTATATTATTCATTTCATATTATACTCTTATTTGGTTCATCTCAAACACATGATAAAATAATATAATATTATCTAGTTTATTATCATGTGTGCATCAAATGCAAGAAATGATAAAAGCTTATCATGTCCATATCATATCATTTCCTATCCTTATCCAACCCCCTTATCCTATCATGCCCTATCATATTCTGACCATCAAACGACCCTTAGGCTTTCAAGAAAACCCGCATAACAGAAAGATCAAAATGCCCCTAGATTCTTCTTCTCCAAACGATCTAAGACGCGAGAAACTTGACTCGTTGATGATCATGTGTTGCATGCAGCCACCAATTCTGGTGCCATGGTGCTCGATTTTTTTATTTTTCAAAGGATTTGCCTCAAATGCACCAGTAGATTGCAACTTTCATTGGATCAGAAGCGACATTGCAAATGTATTTGATAGCCCATATCTCAAGAGGGAATTTTCTAGTTGATTCTGATTTGCAATGCTTTGTTTGGCAGGGGCGTGCCAGTGTGGGATCTCTATATTCTGACATGGATACCAGGCTCCAATGGCAGAAGGAGAAGGGTTTGTACTAAGGGATAAAAGATTGGATATAGACTCAAAAAACATTCTTCCTAAACTATCATTCTCTTCAATATCTGAGCTTTCCAATGACCCATAAGTGAATTCATGACCAGAAGTTACATTCATACTCCTTGCTAAATCCGCCACTCTGTCCAATGGCTTTGGTGGTGGTCGCTTCGCCGGTGGGTCCGTGGTGATTATTGGCAAAGACTTGATAATGTTCGATTGGAGGTATAGTGGCTATGGACGCACCCTCCCATTGGGGATTCCCTAGCGGATAGGAAATGCAATGGATGCTAGGAGACGATATATCTATCCAAATGTTTGTGAAGAAGGGAGTAGAGGCAGATGGTGGGAGCTTCCACTTAATGGAAGAGAAAACCTAGCTGAACTATGGAGAAAACAATGTCGATAGCCAATGAAACCCTTATTTAACTTTAATTTAAAAGTAGTTTTATAGCTAAAAAAAGTTAGGCAAACATATCCTTAGTTTGTGTATTATTTTTTTAAATAATTTTTTCTTTGACTACGAGGGAGGTTCGTAAGCCGCTGCTATAAAATACTCTACTAGAAAAAGAAACACATGATACATCTTGACATGGCAAAAATATGGCAAGAAATAACACCACTAGGAAGAGCTTGCAATAAATAGTTCCCTATGAGGACTTCCCGCATGGGACGTTTTCTCTCTCTCTCTCTCTCTCTGAGAGCTATTTTTTCGTAACCTAAATTGTGCCTTCACACCTTTAGTTACCTTAGTTTTCTTCCGGCCGATGGTAACTTTTCTTCGGCAACCAATGGAGAACCTCTCTCTCAGCGACGACGAGCCTGAACTAGAGTTTCATGATGTTGTGCCACTGCAACGCAACCATTATGCCTTGTGGGGAGGTTTTTAACAAACAAACCTATAAGGTCTCAAATGGTTAAGGATCGCATAGGTGAAGTGTGGCAACCAGGTAGAGGCATCTCAATAAAGGAGGTGGAGCAGGGTCTCTTTGTCTTCAAGTTTTATCACCAGCTGGACATACAGAAAGTCATGAAGCTTGGCCCTTGGTACTTTGATAAACATCTACTCATGTTGGGTGTGTTGCATGATGGAGAGATACCCAGGCATGTTCCTCTACATTGGGCACCATTCTGGGTGCAGGTGCACAATGTGCCTGTCAGTTTCATGACCATGACTGTGGGTGAGCAACTTGCTAATTATATAGGGGAGTTTTTGGAGTATGATGACAAAAACAACCCAAACTTTTGGAGGACTTTCATGAGGATTAGGGTGCTCGTGGATGTTAGAAAGCCTTTGAAGAAGGGTAGGAAGATCAAGAAACCAGGTATGGATGCGAAGCTGGTGGTCTTCAAATACGAAAGGCTCGGATCATTTTGCTATCTATGTGGTCTCCTTGGCCATGTGGATAATCAATGCGATCGACGTTTTAACATGGAGGTTGATGATGGGAGGAGGAGTTGGGGGCCTGACATTCGGGTCGAACCAAGAAAAAGGAACTCTGGTAGCGGGTCAAGATGGATAAGGGAGGAGGATGATCAGGATTGGAGAGCACCATGTCCGGTTACTAATTACCATCAAGGCAGGGCAATCATGAGCATTCAACACTAGGTCAACCAAATAAGACCAGCAAGTCAGTCTTGAATGCGTAGGTGAAACGACCCGATTTGGCAAACTATTTCTGCAACCCACATTTAATGTTTCCACGATGAGTAGTGCAAAGCACGAAATCTAATATTGGTGCAGCAAGTAACGACGTCACCATGGCAGAAGAAGGGCCTGAGGAGGCGTTGACAATTGAAGGGGATAGGAAAGGGACAAGATTAGAAGATAACGTGGGGGTTGAGGTGCACCTGCCTCAACATGAGAATAATCCAAAAAGTCAAGATGTGAGCATGGGAAAAGCAAATAGTGACAGCAGCAATTTTTTAATGGCGGGCCCTGGCAAAGAGGCCTGCCAGGGATCATGAGAATTCTGAGTTGGAACTGCCGGGGCCTAGGCAACCCGAGCGCAGTTCCGTCGCTTTATGACCTCGTTCGGTCGTACCATCCGAACATTATTTTTCTTTGTGAAACTTTGGTACAAGCTTCAAAAATTGAGGAGATTCGTGTAAGGCTGGGTTATGAATAGGAGTGGTAGAAGCGGGTTAGGCTGGGTTATGAGCATGCTTTTGCAGTGGATAGGAGTGGTAGAAGCGGGGGTCTAGCATTGCTTTGGAGTTACCCCTTTGACTGTCAGGTTATTAATTACTCTCAGAACTTTATTAATGTTGCAATGCGCCAGCAGGGGCATCCTCACTGGCGCTTCACAGGTTTTTATGGCTACCCGGAAACAACTAGGCGCAGAGACTCTTGGGACCTTCTGAGGACTTTAGCTCAGGATAACACTTTCCCTTGGTGCACTATGGGGGACTATAACGACCTTCTATCTAATGATGATAAGAGAGGACCAGACCATCCTCCATGGATAATTCGTGGCTTCAGAGAAGCGATTCAGGACTGCAATCTCATAGACCTTCCAATGGAGGGTTATCAATTTACTTGGGTGAAGAGTTAATCCCACGGAGGAGTGGTTGGATAGAGCTTTGGCTACCCAACCTTGGGTGGATTCTTTCCCCCACTATCGTTTCCAGAATACTATAACTGATCGTTCTAACCACTTCCCTATTCTTTTGAGGCTTCATGATCATGAGCGTAGAGTGGGTGCTCGTGTGTTCAGGTTTGAGAATGCTTGGTTAGAAGAGCCAGAGCTTGATGATGTTGTGAAAATAGGCTAGTTAAAAACCCTTCGAACCCATTATTATCCAAACTCTTTAGCTGCACAGAGGAATTGGATGACTGGGGTAAAAGGGTGAGAACCCGGTTTAAGGCAAAAATAGATGATGTGAAAAGAGAGATGGAGAACTACAGGGATGGCCGAGACCCTAATGCGATGTCCAAGTACAATGAGCTCAATAAGAGACTGAGCACGTTATTAAAGCAGGAGGATATGTTTTGGCGCCAACGGGCCAAAGCACATTGGAATAAGGATGGGGATACCAACTCAAAATTCTTTCATGTGGTTGCCTCTTCTAGAAAGAAGATCAACCACATGAGTAAGCTAGAGAGGGAGGATGGCACCACAGTGACCGATCAAGCTGGCTTGTGTAGAGTGGCTAAGAACTACTTTGACAACCTTTTCATGAGAGGTACTAATATTTATGATCCAGTCTTAAGATATGTCACGCCTAGAGTGTTGGATGATGATAATGAGACCCTCACCGTGCCTTTTAGCATGAATGAATTTAAGAAAGCACTGTTCAGTATGCATTCTGATAAAGCGCCTGGGCCAGACTGCTTGATCCCCGTTTTCTATAAGTGGTTTTAGGACATGTGTGGTGGTGAAGTGTTTCATACTTGTGTGGAGTGGCTAGAGCAAGGACGATTTCCTCAACACCTCAATGACACTAATGTTGTTCTCATCCCCAAGGAGAATCATTCCTCTATGAAGGATTTGCGTCCTATTTCTCTCTGCAACGTGGTTTATAAGATGCTGGAAAAAGTCTTGGCCAACAGACTGAAGCCTCTACTCCCCAAGTATATCTCTCAAGAACAATCTACTTTTGTTGAAAATAGATCCATCCTTGATAATGTTATGGTAGCCATAGAAACTATTCATCATATGAAATGTAAAGTCAATGGTAAGTAGGGAGAGGTGGCATTGAAAATAGATATTAGCAAGGCTTATGACAGGGTGGATTGGGGATATTTGAGTGCCATTATGAAGAAGATGGGGTTTTGTAGTAAGTGGGTGACATGGATGTTGTTATGCCTGGAAACTGTTAATTATTCAGTCTTAATGAATGGTGAGAATGCAGGAAACGTGGTGCCAGGTAGAGGCCTCAAGTAGGGTGACCCCCTATCACCCTATCTATTCATTATCTGTGCTGAGGGGCTCGCATCTCTCCTCCAGAGAGCGGAGGTGACAGGAGATATCCCTGATATCCGGGTGTGTAGAGGGGCTTCATCCCTCTCACACTTGTTATTTGCTGACGATTGCTTTCTCTTTTGCAGGGTTGAGGAAAGAGAAGCACAAAATTTGAAGGACATCCTTACCATTTATGAGAGAGCGTCTGGTCAAGCTATTAACCTTATGAATTCAGAGATTTTTTATAGCAAAAACACAACCAACAATATGAGGAATAAAGTGACCTCCATCCTAGGGGTTACGGAGTTCCTCGGAACGGGTAAGTACCTTGGACTGCCTTCCATGATTGGCAGAGACAAGAAGAATGTTGTCTGGTATCTTAAAGATAGAGTGTGGCGAAAGATTCAAATTGGACAGGTAAACATCTCTCGAAAGCTAGTAGGGAGGTGTTGATCAAGTCAGTAGCACAAGCCATACCTAGTTACTTCATGAGTACTTTCTTGCTACCCACTACTCTTGGAGAAGTGATAGAGAGGATGATGAACTTGTTTTGGTGGGGTACGAATAGAGGTACTAGATGAGGTATCAATTGGTTGAGATGGGAGAAACTTACTGTTAGGAAGGAGTTTGGTGGTATAAGTTTTCGTGATCTTTATGGCTTCAACTTGGCAATGCTAGGGAAGCAGCGTTGGAAATTGTTGACCAACCATGATGCTAATATTTCAAGAGTCTTCAAAGCTAAATATTACCTAACAACGGGGTTCCTTGAGGCGCGCTTGGGCCATAATCCAAGCTTTGTGTGGCGTAGCATCCACACTTCCTGGGATGTGGTTAAAGAAAGCATAAGGTGGCGGATTGGAGATGGAAATAGTATCAATGTGTGGTGTCAGCCATGCTTTGCAACAAGGACAATGCTTATGTGACTTCAACCCCACCTGCGGGTTGGGAGCATTTGAGGGTAGCAGGCCTCATTGATAAGGAGCAAATGGTGTGGAAAGAAAATATAGTAAGACAAGTTTTTCAACCTCGTGATGTCAATGAAATTTTGAAGATGTCTCTGCCTACTTTTCTTGACCAGGATAGGCTCTTGTGGAAACTTAGCAGACATGGATCCTACACGGTTAAATCCGCATATTTTCATCTCATGGAAAGTGTGGTGGACTCTAGTCATTTGCGGGTTGTAGGTGATTGGAAGCAACTTTGGAATTTGAAGCTGCCAAATCAAGTCAAGGTTTTTCTTTGGAGGGCTACTAGAGGTGTACTTCCCACTTGTGTCAACCTTCAAAAGCATGGAGTGGCCTGCAACTTGGAGTGCAACCTGTGCGAGCTGAATCCTGAAAATGAATGGCATGTTTTTGTAGGTTGTGAGCATGCAAGAGCTGTTTGGCTGGAAGTTGGTCTCTGGAATATCATTTCACCTTTGGTTGACGCAGCTGGCGGTTTTTCCGAACTGGTATTTTCGATTCTGTCCACTTTTCCTATGCAGCAACAGCTGAAGGTGTTCATGTTAATTTGGAGCTTATGGTGGAAGAGAAATGCCAAGGTTTGGGAACATGCTGATAAGTTAGATTTTGAAGTGGCAAGAAGAGCCCAAGCCACGCTAGAGGAGTGGCAGCACGCAAGGAGTCCCACCAGTAAGCAAACTTCGCAGCACCAAAACCTGTCAGCTTCGCGGTGGCTAAAACCAGTTGTTGGGAGCTGGAAATGCAATGTCGACGCGACAATTTTTGCAGAGCATAACAGTTATGGCATCGGCCTGGTCTTGAGGAATAAGCATGGCAACTTGGTGGCAGCTCGATCCCTGGTTCGGATAGGAGTTCCACCAGCTATGGAGCAGAGGCTGCAGTACTTTTAGCAGCATTGGAGTGGATGATTGAGAGGAATGATAGCAATGTGCACATAGAGATGGATTGACTAACTGTGGTGGAGTACTTCCACAGCACTTCCAGCCTTCACAATGAGGTTGGAAACATTATTTCTAGGTGCAAAAATGTTAATGGTTTGGGTAATAACTTTGGGATAAGTTTTATTAGGAGACAAGCTAATCGAGCTGCTCATGCCCTTGCAAAGGCGTCTCGTTTATACGCTAGTCGTCAAGATTTTGATTTTGTACCTCCCTGTCTTGAGGACATTATTTTGAATAAAATGATATGAGTTTATTTCCGTCAAAAAAAAAAGTTTTTACCATTGGAGTAAGTATACGTGGAAGATACCATCCCTTAAAATTTAGTAGTGGAGCTTGTAGAAGTAACCATCTCTTATCCTTAAAAAACTATTTTTTTTCTCTTTCAATGTCAACAAAATTAAGTGACATTTTGAGCCCACATATATAAATATAAATATGTGGAGTCAATTGTAGGATTCAATATAAAAAAAAAATTAAGCAACCACTATTGGAGTAAAAACTAGTGAGATTACTTATATATTGCTTAAATCCTATGTGTTTTTTTGGGCCCACAAAAAGTGAGTTAAGGCACTGAAAATGGAATCCGGCTTATATGCACTCGCAGACTACATGCAGTCATGCAATCGGTCGAGATCGGTAGTTCGATTTCGATCGAACGTTCCAAATTCAAGCTCAGTATTTTATATTCTTAGAAAAATAAAAAACATGTGTGTTCTGTGAGCCGTTTGATCGAAATCGAAAAGTCGCTCTCAGCCGACTGCGTGACTTCATACGGTCTACGACCGCATATAATCCATTTCCCCGAAAATTGATAGCTTAAATTGTCCCCATTGCGGCCGAGAATGCGCGTGGGATGCAATCAAACTAGCCATTTGAACAAAAATCAATAATTAATTTCAGCCGTTTTAACGAATGTTAGGACATTTCTAATAGTATTTTATAAACTATTAAACAAAAATCAATAATTAAAATTACATTTAACTTAATAAAACCTGTTTATTCTTTTGGATTTTATCCAACTGAAACACATTTCGATACAAATTGAGAAGGATAAATTCTCCTTTGTTCCTATTAGAATATGTAAATAATCTTTTATTTTTAGAATTTATATAGGAGATACTCTCTTAATTTGTATAGGAGATACTCTCTTGATTTGTATAGGAGATACTCTCTTGATTTACTTAGCAAAATTATAGCCAAGAGATTATCTAGAATTTTGTATATATTATTTGGAAAATCAATGAAACGATCACGCAAACAATTCTATCATGGTATCAGACTAGGTACATGTTTCTCTCCTCCATCTAACCCTAGCTGAAACACCCGCCGTCCCTTTTTCTTCTTTTTTGCGTCCTCCACCACCATGACTCCTCCCTCTCCTACCACTCCTCTTCCTCCTAATCTCCCTCATCCCGCTCTTGCGGTACAAAACATCAACAGCTTTATCAAAGTCACCTTAAACATTGAAAAGGGTCAATATGTTACGTGGTCGGAGCTCCTCAAAATCCATGCTAGATCTTATCAAGTTCTAAATCATATCATTCCTTCCACAAAGGAAAAGGCGACGCCGGGTTCCTCTACTAAAGACACGAATCTCGACCTCTGGTCACGTGTTGACGCCGTTGTTCTACAATGGATCTACGACACTATCTCTGAAGACCTTCTCAACACCATCCTTGAACGTGATTCCACTGTCGAACTTCCATGGAATAGGTTAAGAAATATTTTTCTGACAACAAAAATTCTAGGGCTCTATACCTAGAACAAGAATTTTCGCAGGTTCAAATGGAGCATTTTTTTGATGCCTCGTTGTACTGCCAACATCTGAAGTCGCTCTTGGATCAACTATCCAATGTCGGTGCTCCTGTGTCGAATGAAAGGTTGGTACTTCAACTCGTTTCAGGTTTAACTGATGCTTATGCTAGTGTTGGATCACAGATTCGTCATGGAGATTCTCTTCCCCTTTTTTACAAAGCTCGATCTATGCTCATCTTGGAGGAAACGGCAAGGGCGAAAAAGGCGGCAAACTCCACTGATAATTCTGCATTCTTTACCTGTCAAGCTGAGAACTCGAATGACAACACGGCTGTAAATACATCCAACCGTAACAACCGTAGCATCAGCAGAGGCTACACCAACCGTGGTGGCAGAGGAGGTGGAGCCAGCGGCCGCGGTGGCAAGGGAAAGGGGAGAGGCAGTGGTCATGGGGCCCAACCGCAGCATCAGCAGCACCCCTCGGCGTGGAAGCCAAACTCTACACAGCAGCAGCAGTGGGCCTTTCCACCTTGGGCTGGGTCGTGGCAACCCTGGGCGACCCCCATGCCCATATCCCACTGCAGCAAATTGGCAGATGAAGCCCACTTCTAACCGTGGGCAAAGTCTACTTGGGCCGAGACCTCAACGGGCCCACATAGCAGCAACCACTCAGCATGCCCAAACTTCTTATGCTCCAACAGATATTCAAGCTGCTATGCACACTCTCTCAATTGCTCCTCCTGATGATCAATGGTACATGGACACCGGAGCCACTTCTCACATGACTGCAAACGGAGTACTCTTACGTCTTATCTAAATATGAGCAATAATCGTAATATTACTGTTGGTAGTGGCCATACTATTCCAATTATTGGCTGTGGAAATGCATTATTACTCAATCCCCATCCCCCTTTAACCTTGAATAATGTCCTGCATTCCCCTAAATTGATTAAAAATCTTGTCTCTGTGAGGAAATTTACCATTGACAATGATATTTCTGTTGAATTTTATCCTTTCGGTTTTTCTGTGAAGGATTTTCAGACGGGGATGCATTTAATGAGATGTAACAGCATGGGTGACCTATATCCAATTACCACGAGACCACACATTGGAACTTCGCCACCATCTACCTGTGCCGCTTTGTCTCCTGAAATCTGGCATAGTCGTTTAGAACACCCGGGAGCCCCTGTTTTAAGCTCCATTCGCCAAAACAATTTCATTATTTGCAATAAATTTCGGGATAATTTCTTTTGTCATTCATGTCCTCTTGGGAAACAAGTTAAATTATCTTTTTCTGACTCTTTATCTTATACTTCTTTGCCATTTGATATTGTGCATAGGGATCTCTGGTCATCGCCTATTCTTAGTTCAGGTGGACATCGTTATTATGTTTTATTTCTTGATGATTTCACGAATTTTCTATGGACTTTTCCCATTGCCAATAAATCTCAAGTGCATTCCATTTTTCTTTCTTTTCGTACTCACATTAAAACATAATTTGAAAATAAGATTAAATGTTTTCAATGTGACAGTGGAAGGGAGTACGACAATGGACCTTTTCATAAATTTTGTCAATTAAATGGAATGACTTTTCGATTTTCTTGCCCTCATACATCTCCTCAAAATGGAAAAGCCGAAAGAAAAATTCGTACCATAAATAACATCATCCGAAACCTCCTTGCTCATGCCTCTCTACCATCCTCTTTTTGGCATCATGCACTACAAATGGCCACTTATCTCCTCAACATACTCCCTAACAAAAAGCTTGCTCTCCAAACACCCACCAAAGTTCTCTACCAAAAAGACTCGTCCTACTCTCACCTTCGGGTTTTTGGGTGCTTATGTTATCCTCTTCTTCCATCTACTTCTAGAAATAAATTGCAAGCTCAATCAACACCATGTGTTTTCTTGGGGTATCCATCGAATCATAGAGGTTATAAGTGTTATGGTTTATCGAGTCATAAGATAATTGTTTCGAGGCATGTCATTTTTGATGAAAATACTTTCCCTTTTTCTGACTTACATACTCATACATCTTCTACTTATGAGTTTTTAGATGTAGGCTTGGCACCTCTTCTTCACTCACCTACTCCACCCACGACCACCACTCATGAAGCCCAATCTTCTCCTGCCCAAGTCGCTGACTCATCGGCCCAAACCACACGTCCTATGCAGGCCCAACAAATACAAACCTCCCCCAACACATCTCTACTCGGACCTCATCACCTCAAGCCTCACTGATCGAACCAACCTCTCCCAACAGCCCAAACCGGTCCACTACACGGACCGTATCCCCTTCCCCCACAAATCAACCCAACACTCATAGTTCATCACAGGCAGTGCAAACCAACCCACTTGCCAATCCACCAACCTCTCCTCAAATGACAACAAGAGCCCAACATGAAATTTTTAAACCCAGAAAACTTCTTAATCTTCACACTTCGGCTAAAAACTCAATTTCTCCTTTGCCCACCAATCCCATTAATGCATTAAATGATCATAATTGGAAAATGGCCATGAAAGATGAATATGATGCTCTTATTGAAAATAAGACGTGGGAATTAGTACCACGTCCAGTTAATGCTAATGTCATTCGAAGTTTGTGGATTTTCAGGCATAAGAAGAAATATGACGGTTCTTTTGAGCGGCATAAAGCCCGACTTGTAGGTGATGGCACAGGTCAGAAAACTGGCATCGATTGTGGTGAGACTTTCAGTCCAGTGGTCAAACCGACAACTATTCGGATGGTACTAAGCATTGCTTTATCTAAATCTTGGTGTCTTCATCAATTGGATGTAAAGAACGCTTTTTTGCATGGAAATCTCGATGAAACTGTCTATATGCACCAACCTCCTGGTTTTCGAGATTCTAAACACCCTGATTATGTATGTCTGCCAAAGAAGTCTCTCTATGGGCTTAAGCAAGCCCCTCGTGCTTGGTACCAGCGCTTTGCTGATTATGTGGCTACTTTGGGTTTCTCTCACAACATTTCAGATCATTCTTTATTCATTTATTGTCGGGAGAACGATATTCTTTATGTGGATGACATTATTCTTGCTGCATCTTCAGATGCTCTTCGTCAATCCATAATGTCTAAGCTTGGTTTTGAGTTTGCTATGAAGGATCTGGGTCCTCTAAGTTATTTTCTGGGCATCTCTGTTACAAGACATTCAGGAGGTCTTTTTTCTTTCACAAAAGAAATATGCGAAAAAAATTATTGAGCGGGCCGGTATGTCTTCTTGCAAGCCATCTCCTACACCGGTGGACACAAAAGCGAAACTCAGTATCTCTTCAGGTAATCCCTATCATGATCCAACTGAGTATCGCAGTCTTGCCGGAGCCTTACAATATTTGACTTTCGCGAGACCGGATATTTCCTATGCTGTTCAGCAAATATGTTTGTTTATGCATGACCCGAGAACACAACACATGTCTGTTTTGAAGCGAATCATTCGCTATATCCAGGGTACTCTCAATTTCGATCTCCATATTTATCTCTCTTCAATTAATAAGCTCATTTCATACACTGACACAGACTGGGGTGGATGTCCAGATACCAGACGGTCGACTTCTGGCTATTGTGTCTATCATGGGGATAACTTGATTTCATGGTTCGAAAAAGACCTACTTTGTCCGGCCCAAAGGTCTTGAGGCTGAGTACCGTGGGGTGGCTAATGTTGTCTCTGAATCATGTTGGATTCGAAACTTACTTTTAGAGCTACATTGTCCTATTACGAAAGCCACTTTAGTCTATTGTGACAACGTTAGTGCGGTGTACCTTTCTGGCAACCCCGATTCAACATCAACGCACTAAGCACATTGAGATGGATATTCATTTTGTGCGTGAGAAAGTCGCCCGTGATCAAGTTCGTGTTCTACATGTCCCTTTGCGTTATCAGATTGCAGACATATTCACTAAGGGACTTCCACTTCAACTCTTTGATGATTTTCGAGATAGTCTCAACGTTCGGCAACCTCCCGTTTCGACTACGGGGGTGTATTAGAATATGTAAATAATCTTTTATTTTTAGAATTTGTATAGGAGATACTCTCTTAATTTGAATAGGAGATACTCTCTTGTTTTGTATAAGAGATACTCTCTTGATTTACTTAGCAAAATTATAGCCAAGAGATTATCTAGAATTTTGTATATATTATTTGGAAAATCAATGAAACGATCACGCAAACAATTCTGTCAGTTCCAAACGGCGTCTAAAGCTCCAGAACTATAAAAACAAACCCAAAAAAAACAGAAAAGTTAAATGGACACCACTTTTGGGACACCATAGAGTGTCCTTCTTGTTTTTGTTTTCTGATGTATAGCCGACAAGTAAGAGAGAGAAAAGATAGGCAAAAGTGGTGAGAGAAAGAGAGACCAAAAGACGATGTCGGGATACGATGTTTAAAAAATGATGTTCAACTACCATATCTCAAAAAAAAATTGATAATAGTTTAAAAATGGCTAAAATACACTTTTGGTCTCTTAACTTTATTTTAGTTTTTATTTTAGTCCCCTAATTAATTAAACTTTCATTTTGGTCTCTTAAGTTATGAAAATTACGCCACTTTCGTCCCCTAACTATTTTACTTTTCATTTACGTCCCTTAAGTTACGAAGTTACGCCACGTTCGTCCCTTAAGTTACGAAAATTACGTCATATTCGTCCCTTCCATCTGTAATCCCTTTAAACAATAAGGTCAAAATCATGCTCCTATCATTGTTCTTATTGATGAAGTAACATGATAAAAGGTAATGGAGCAAAAAAACAGAGTATCAATGACTTATACACACACAATAAAGAGATTACAGACAGAAGAGATGAACTTGACATAACTTTTGTAACTTAAGAGACCAAAATAAAAGTTTAATTAATTAAGGGATCAAAATAAAAACTAAAATAAAGTTAAGGGGCAAAAAAATATATTTTAGCCTTTAAAAATTTGAATTTCACAAATTGACAAGTGGTGAGCAACTTGAATCAATGTGTGAAGAAATTTTCCGTCTCGACGGCGCTTATCCAAAAGGACTTTTCTATGCGTGACTAATTAGTCATCAGTGCCAGTGGACCACTTCGTTTCATTAATTAGGTTTTGTATTTGTATGCGTAGGGTTAAAAGATAATGCTGGCAAGTAAGTGGAAGCCTTGAGAACAAAAAGAGAACAAAGGGATTGGCCTACTAATAGCGTGTTAGCACGTGAGGTAGAAAAGTACGTACAGATATACCTTTAGAACGCGAGAGGTTTTTGACTCAAATCCTGATAATAAAATAAACTCTTTGAAGCGCGTTAGCACGTGAAATTGTATTCATGTCGCTCCATATCTTGGATTAGTAGCTCAGTCGCCACTATTTTTGTATTAAAAAAAAAAGGAGATAAGATGGACTTTAGGTTAGTAAGAGAGCATAGGATGGAATAATAACATGTAAAATTGTAACAAAAAAAAAAGAATAATAACATGTAAAATGAAATATAAAAAATAAAATAAAAGTGTTGTGGGGAGGGAGGGGTTCAGTTTAGTGAAAGGGATAGATGGTTGACTGAAAAAAGACTACATGGGATACACGGCGGGGTTAGGATGATTTTGTGATCTCACTCTCATCCCAATCATCATCACCTAAATACAAGCAACCACTACCTAACAATATGGGCATCCATACTTATCAACCACACACTAGCATTATATCCTTTCCCTTCTCCACCCTCTTATGCATGCTAGCTCTAGGCCTATTTTGGCTTTTTATTTTTTTTTCCTTAATTAAAAAAATATATTTTGTAGCTTTTTCCCAATTTTTTCCTGTGCTTATCTCAATCTCCTTCTCATTATTTAATCACAGACATCTCACCAAACTTTATGAACTTTTCCTACCAGCTACATTTTTGCTATCTTGCGCACTGAGTTCATTACCCTGCTTCCGTACCTGTCATAGTCACGGTTTGGTACGCTGAGGCCCAGTTATGGCCCAAGTTAATTAATAGAGCTCCTCTAGCTAGAGCAAAGGAGTGATGACCTACAGTATTAAAGGCATTATTACAATTAAAAAACAGAAGGAAATTTCAGCAGAATTTAATTTGCCAACTATGACTCTATAACAAATCAATAAAAACAAATAGGTAAGGGGAGGTCGTGACCTTTTCCAAGTTTACAAATAAGGGTTCTTTTTTTTTTTTTTAAGATTTTGATAGAATTGATTCTCAAGAATTTATGTTAAAAATTTGATTTTATAAAAATATTAAAATGTTAAAAAATTGATTTTATAAAAAATTTAAATTTAAAAAAATTGATTTGTATTTGGTAATAATGTTTTAAAAATGTGTTTAAAGGAATTGATTTCGTTTGAATGATATCGTATAATTTTTTAATGTATAAGTTTTAAAAATGTGTTTAAAAGAATTGATTTCGTTTGAATGATATCGTATAATTTTTTAATGTATAAATATAAATAAATTTATAGGACTCGCACCTAGAATTGATTTTATCCAACGCAAAAGCCAGAAATTATTGTTTGAACCAGAATCAATTTTACTTATCCTCGAATCAATTTTATCCACCACGATTTTATGACCAAATACATCTATAGTTAATTTCAATTATTCTTGACTTATTTTTCTCCCAGAATTGATTCTGACCCGTTATGAATCTCAAACAAACGGGCACTAAATAATTCTACATGCCAACAAGAAATGTTGTGAAAATATCTTATGTCAAATTAATACTATCATTAAAAGAGAATTCGGATTTCCTACATCTAGATATTTCATGATTTATGCAGTCAAGAGTTCAGAACCATTGGATCAGATCAAGATCTCTAATTTTAAGCTTGTTAAATCGGTTTTTTTGTCAGTTAGTAGAAATGGTAAACAATAAACATACACACACATTTAAACGGCAACACCTGGGTTCGAATCCCGGTCCCGACGTCCACTGAAATTGCCAAAACAACTAGCGGTGGGGGACTTGTTAAATCGGCTTTAAAAACAAACTTAAAATCAGAGTCATTTAATCTTGATACAAGTTTTGAGCTGTTGGCGATATGAATGCGTGCATGTATGATGCTAGGAATCCAAATGCTCCAAAAGAACAAAACTTTAAAATAATTTCAAACTAGAACATTTCTTGCATTTAATAACAATCGGGCAGGAAAAGGGTTGGGATCAGTGTTGTTAGAATCGCGTTCCGGGACGTAGAATCGCACGATTCTACGAGTCGAGATGCCCTGAACGAGCCAACTCGGAGCTAGGATCGCCGCCGTGTAGAAACGGCCTAGAATCGTCGTCCTGGAACGTAGAATCGTGGCTCGCCGCGCCGTTCCGTGTCTGCGTGTAACGGGTGAAGAAGACGGGTCAACCGGGTGAAGAAGACGGGCTAGGGTATCGATTTAAACACATGACCCGCGTGGTTAAAAAAGACCCGTTTGACCCGCGTGTTTTAAAAAAAAAAGGAGGCCCAATCCGCGTTTTGACCCCGTGTAAAAAAAAACAAAAACGGCCCAAACAGCTTGTTTTAACCTAAGTATACGAGCTGCTCTCCTTTTTACCGTCTTCAACAGTAGCTAGCGACGCTGCTCTTCTTTTTCACTGTGAGTTCCTATTCTTTGTTTACTTATTTGTTGCATCATTTTATCTGTTGCATCATTTTGTTCTTTTTTTACCCGCCTTCAGCCATTGCTCTTCTTTTTATCTGTTGCATCATTTTTTTTTTCTTATATCTATTTGAGTCTCTGTTTTTGTTCTTTTTTTCATCCTTCTCCCTCTGTTTTTTTTATGCGACTCTACCTCTCTTCTCTGCCTCTTTCTTTGTTATTTATAACTTTTATTTTTATGCATTCTGTTTTGTTCACCGTGAGTTCCTATTTTGAGTCTCTTGAGTCTCTGTTTTTATGCATTCTGTTTTTTTCTCCTCCTCTTTTTTTATGCGAACTCTATCTCTCGTTTCGCCTATCTTTGTTATAACTTCTATTTTTATGCTTTCTATTTTGAAGAACAAAAATGTCTTCAACTCCTATTGGTGGAAGTGGAACGGTGGAAGTGGAATCGTTCAGTTCAACTCCGGTAAGTGGAAGTGGAACCGATGGTGGAATTTCTAGGATGTTGAATAAAAAGCGGTGGAATGAGGATCGACTTGGCATGGAATCACCGTGTTTCGGTTAATGGAGACAGAAAAAAGTAAAATGCAAATCTTGTGAGAAGTTGATTACAGGAGGTGTTTATCGGATGAAACATCATTTGGCAGGAACAGCGAAAGATATTGGAGCCTGTATTGGTGTTCCAGATGATGTTAGGAAACAAATGTTGGATATTGCTACAAAATTGCAAGCAAGTCTTGTTAAAAAGGCGAAGCAAGAGAGTTTGAAGAAACTATTGGCACTTCTGAATCACCTGATGATGCTGGGAAAAGAAAAATTCAAGAGGATGGTAATCCTTCTGCAAACCTTTTCAAGAGAAGGGCAAGTCAGTCTACTATCAACAGCATTTTCAAAAAATCTGAGGACTATGCATGCATGGAGATTGCTTCTTTTTCTACAACAACGCCATTCCTTTCAATGTGGCAAATAGTGAAGAATTTCAAAATATGTGTGGTGCCATTGCGAGCATGGTTTAGGATTCAAGCCACCATCCTACCATGAAATTAGGGTGCCTTTGTTGAAGAAAAAAGTAGAAGAAACAAATCTGGTTTTGGAAGAACATAGGGCTTATTGGAAGAAAACGGGATGCACCATTATGACCGATGGATGGACCGATCGAAGGAGGAGGACTATATTGAATTTTCTGGTAAATAGTCCGAAAGGAACTATTTTTCTCAAGTCTATTGATGCAACTGATATATGCAAGACAGCTGATAAAATTTTCAAGATGATGGATGATGTTGTTGAGGAGATTGGGGCAGAAAACATTGTCCAAATTGTCACAGACAATGCAGCAAATTACAAGGCAGCTGGTGATTTGTTGATGCAGAAGAGAAAGAGCCTGTATTGGACACCTTGTGCAGCTCATTGCATCGACTTGATGCTTGAGGATTTCGAGAAGAAGCTTCCCCTCCACAAAGATACAATCGCAGCCGGTAAAAAAATTACTACTTATATCTATTCAAGAACTGGCATTATGACTTTATTGCATCACTTCACTAAAGGTGGAGACTTGATAAGACACGAGCAACTCGTTTTGCTACTTCTTATCTAACTTTGGGTCGCTTGAATGATAAGAGGAGAGAGGCGATAAGAATGTTCACATCTCAACAATGGAAATCAAGTGTCTTTGCAAAGTCTAAGGATGGAGTATTTGTTGAAAATCGATTCTTGATACTAAGGGATTTTGGAACAATGTTGTGAACTGTTTGAGGGTGCCTATCCCCTAATTAGAGTGCTACGTTTGGTGGATTAGATGAGAAGCCAGCCATGGGATTCATTTATGAAGAAATGGATCTTGCTAAAGAGAGGATCTGAAATGCCTTCAAAGAAGTTAGTCTGAGGTAATACTTCTCACTTGTTAGTTGCTTGTTTTTAAGTTTTACAATCATTTATTTTAGACTTCGTTTGATTATAAAACCATTAATTATGATTGTTTTTCATTTCTTAGCTACACTCCCTTATGGGAAATCATTGACCAAAGATGGGATAGACAATTGCATAGGCCCTTGCATCTTTGCGGGCTATTACCTTAACCCCATATTGCATTATGGTCCAAATTTTAAAGCTGATTATGAAGTAAAGAAAGGATTATATGATTGTTTGGAAAGGTTGGTGGGAGATAGGGACCAAATAAGTATCATTGATGGTCAGCTTGAGCATTTCAAAGGTAAAATGGGGTTTTTTGGTAGTGCAGTAGCTCTGTGTGCACTTAAGACCAAAACTCCGGCACAATGGTGGGAGTCTTATGGTGATGAATATCCAGAAATGCAAAGGTTTGCCATTAGGGTGCTAAGTTTGACATGTAGTTCATCCGGTTGTGAGCGCAATTGGAGTGCTTTTGAGAGGGTATGATTCTGATTTACAATTGATTTCTGATTTCCGATTTTGAGATGGTATTATGTTTTAATTGATTTTATAATTATTTAGGTTCATACCAAGAAGAGAAATCGCTTAATGCAAAAGACCATGAATGATGTGGTCTTTGTGATGGTCAATTCAAAAATCAACAAGAAGAAGAAAGCTAGGAAAGCAAAGGATTATAGCATTGATGAACTTTCTTCTGATGATGAATGGCTTGTGGAGAATGATGAAAATTCAGATTTGGATGCTTCAATTGAGGATGACTTTGATCATGTTGAAGAAGATGTTAGTGGTGGTGGCATTCAAGAATCGGCACTTGGAGATGATTTGGAGATTCCTAATGCTATTGATGATGATGAGGAATGTGAAAAAGATGCAATCGATGAGAATGAAGATCATATGGAGGATGACTTTCCTGAAATTGGATTGAATGCTATCCTAGATATTTAGAATCGTAGTTTGTTTGAGCTGGAGTAGGATTAATTATAAAGTTGTTCGTTTGTTTTTGAAGTTGAGTTGTTTGTTATGTTTTCGATCTTATGTTATGATGATGAATGTTTTGTTATGATTTGCACTTATGGATTTGGTTATGGATTAATTACAAATTTGTTATTTGTTATACTTTGATTTTTCATATTTTCATATTTTTTTTCATATTTTAGAGGTTACGATTCTACATTACGATTCTAGTCCGAGTCACGATCTTACTATTTGTTAGAATCTTACGAGTCGTGTTACGATTCTCCGAGTTACGAGTTTTCACCCTCTTTCCGTTCCAAGTCCGATTTACGTGTTTCACAACATTGGTTGGGATGTTCCTTTCAATATCTGACATATGGCCTAGCTTGTCAAATAGCAACTTGTTCATTGCATCACAAACTTGGAGAAAGGAAAAGAAGAAGAAGAGCTGAGATAAAACCCACAGTGCTAGTATTTATTGAGAATAAAATCCAATTTGCCCAACTGACCCCGGATATAGTAGAAAAAATTGGCACCAACCATGTGCCAGAAGCTGAACCAGGGATCCAATTGTAACTATGCTTGTAGGGTATTAGGTCTGACTTTGCTGGTCCTCAGATATGGCTAATGACTCTGTCCCATATGCATGTATTGAAAAATAAAAGAAGATATATTATATAGTCTTGCTAGAACATATTCAAGTCCTGAATTTTCAACATTTTCAATTTTCTTCTTTATTCATATCAAATTAGATATGATGACCTGCATTAAGCACAAATTAACTTGATTATGGTTATTTTAAAGAAAGCATTTTGTCTTTGTATTGCTATAATCATGCAAGCAAGTACATATTCAAAGATCAAATTAGTCGTCAAAAAGACCAAGGTCACCCGAATTTTGCCCAACAAAATAAGTGAAGAGGACCACTATTGTCGTTTAGTAATTATTGCATATAATAAACGATGGTAAAAGAATGATAGAATTGATGTAATTCATATTCTAATCCATAAGCTTGGAAATTTTCCCTCATCCTACATAATAAACAAGACTAGACAAAATAAGACTAGACAAAATACGGGGAACTTTTAAACTACTACGGAGTACTACAGAATATTTTGTCGCACTTCACCGATAAAAAGTGTAACCTAAATAAAGATAATTAATTTCCGATACCAATAATTAGTATGCTTTTATAAGTGATTACATCACCAAACCCATATTTTTCTACGTGTGTCCATCATTATGTACTAAAGATTAGAGAGCACAATCATCATTTAAATCAACTAAGGACTTTTTCCTTAAAAACAAGATTAGATTAGACTATTAGATTAGAAAGGGTATTGGAACTATGCGAAGGGATATATGCACACACGAAAGAGAGAAATATATCATGTGGAATTGAGTGGAGCCGTATCTTGACTAAGGTTAGAGCAGAGAAGGGACCCAGGGGTGATTGACGGTGGTTGAGAGAGGACCCCACCGCCGCAGCAGCGCACATGTGCCTACGTTGGACGGCTACCAACTACCGCCTCATAGCACAAGACAAGACACGGTTTGGTAGAGTTCAGTGAGTGTGTTCATCTTTCTAGCATATGCCACAAGTTAATGTTTGTCTTTTCACTCGGATATGAATTTTTTTTTTTTTATTCTAACGGATATGAATTTTTAATTGGTACAATTTTTACAACTCTGTCAAACGTCATTCCTTAATTTATATTTTTATTTAAACAAAGAAGAAGAAATTTAACCTTAAAAAAACATAGGTGGGAAATGTAACAGGGGGTAGTTGCTTAACACACTGTTAAATACTTTTTTCGGTCCCATATATAAGAGATAAATACACTTTTTAGGTTAATTGAATAACTGATGTATCTGTCTCAGATACATCAGTTATTCAATTAACCTAGAAAGTGTATTTATCTCTTATATATGGGACCAGAGATAGTAGAAAATAGCATCAACCCCATAGAATCAAACTTTCGAATGAAAAATAGCATCAACCCAACAGAAATTAACTATAACAGATAAACTAACAAATTTAATAAACTTATCCAAAAACTAATTTAGTTACAAATTTATTTGTGTCCCCCAAAGCTGAAAGAATGAGCACCCCATCTTACAAACCGTTTTTGTGGGGTTGAGTTATGCCCAAAATTTAAAATGGTATTAAAGCCAGATTTTCCTTAGACCTAGGGTTTATCACTCATATGAAACTTCAACAAATCTCGACGGCGATTTGAATCTTCAGCAAGGAATGTTGAATTCTTCTTCTTTGTCAACCACATCGTTTTGCTTCACAATTGTCAATCAAGCTTGATGAAAAAAATTTCTTGCTATGGAATCAACAGGTTGAAGGTGTGATTACTTCACACAAACTACATTGATTTGTGGTTAATCCACTGATTCCGATGAAATACGAGTTGGAAATGGATCGCGAGCTTGATACCATTTCTGGAGACTATGAACGTTTGCTTGTGCAAGACCAAATGTTGTTCACGTGGTTGCTTTCTACACTTTCAAATTTGATCTTGCGTAGGGTTCTTGGATGTCGCCATTCTTAATTATCAAGTCTGGGCTAAGCTTCACAAACACTTCCAAATGCTCATTTGTCGTGCTAAAGATGATGTGAGGAGGGTATTGGAAAAACTCAAGTCTCACATTGACTGGAGATAAGGCTAGAATATGGTTTATAAAAAATGGACATCTCTCATCTTACAAGTCGGTTTTGTATGGTTAAATTAGGCCCAAAATCTTAGATCCAATTGTTAAGAAGTCGATTGAAAAGAGTATAATCAAGTAGAGATAGGGAGAAGATGAAATAAGTTTGATTGTCGGCAGTAATTCACAAAAAGTGGATGTCAATGCTCAATATTATGTTTTTATACAAATATTTGAAAACATACAAATTAAATGAAAACAAGTGCCCGCTTTGTAATTAAAACAAAAAATCAAAATAAAAAATGTTTTTTCGAATCAAACATATCCTTACCTCTTCTAATTACTAGTAGTCAATGATCATGATGAGTTCAATTAGTTCCTCTTTATTTCCAAAATAAAAATTGTGTAATATGGTGATAGTTACGCTTCACATATTACTCCCTCCATCCTCATTTGATTTGATTAAAGTTTAAGGTTATGGTACAAGAATTAAGAAAACTAATTAATAGTTCGGAATTCATAAAAAAAAAATTATACATTTCTAATATGCCTTTTGTTACTTCTTCTCTCTCATAGTAATTGATTATTTAGTCAATTAATGTTTAATGGGCATAATAGAAAAAAATAATTTAATACTTCATTGATATTGTAAAATGACAATCAAAATAAGACAATTTTTTTTCTAAAACATAAAACAAAAGAGGACGAAAGGAGTAGTTATCACTAAAATAATCAATTCCTGGAAGTCAATTTTAAGAAACTAGTCAAGTCTCTACCTTATATGATTTATGTTTTTTTTTTTTACATTCTTTAATTAATACAATGATGACATTAAGGATTGCATATGCAACATTATACGAAGTATTTAAGTTTCTTATAATTAGCTCACTTTAATTAATGGGTATTTGTGAATTTTTATAACCCTCTATAGAAAGTATTCAATTTACAATAGTAACAGTTTCAAATCGGTGGATATTTAGGCTCTGTTTGTTAAAAAATAACGGATAGTGGGTAAACTGGCTGATAGTGGATAAGCTAACGGATAGTGAATGGGCTTATAGCAGATAGTTGATAGCGAGTAAGCTAACAGATTGAATTTAAAGTGTTTGGTAAAATTAGCTGTTGAACTAACTGATAAAGACAAAATGACATAAAAGGGCATTTTAATAAATGATAGAGAGGCTGCAAGGGTTAATAATTTTTTACTTCATTTAATAGATGATAAACGGGTAATTTAATTAAAATAATAAGGGTATAAACGAGAGAAAAAATGATACGCTATAAGATATAATCTCAAACGCTACTTCAAGTAGTATCTGAAAAAACGCTGTAAACTAGTATTACTAAACATCTACTACGAGCTTATCCATTATAAGCTATATTTTATAAGCTAACAGATTGGTTTTAACAAATGTAGCTTTTGTTGGTGACTATGATGAGGAAATTTAAGTGTTAGACGAACATATGGATATTTCAACGGCACCTCGGTCTCTTCCAACTTCCTTACGTGTCGTTACATCTCTCCAGCGAGAAAAAAGAGCTTATCTAAAAAAAACTGGAAAATTATGCTTGGTGATGAAGTCAAAGTATATCGACGAAGTAGTTAGCTCCTTGTCTTGAGTGCACCTAGCTGCGAGGTACATTTCCCAAATCCTAATCCTAAATTTAGCACAACTTGTTCAGTGCCAACCCCACTTTCAGCATGGAATTGATGAGATAGTATGCCTAAATCCCACGTTAATATCGTTCCTGTTCGTTAATTATGAAAGGAAGGTATCCCTACTTTTTGGAAGTGGTACCAGCCATGAGGCAATTAAAATTAGAGAAGCCCTCAAAATTTGTCCAACCCCTTTCCATATGAGAATTGCATGTTGTTTTCTTCCTTAATTTTTCGTTTGCTCAATAAGATACTTGTAACACCCATACCTCAATATATATTGAAAGTACGACAATTACATTAAAGTACACGAATTACTACTAAATTTACAAACTTAATTGCAGTAATTCAAGTCATAAATTAAAACTTAAATCATTAATCTAATACATAGATTACAACTTATACAATACTTGGAATGACAAATTCCATTATAACATAAACTAGTCCATGAGTCTCAAGCCTAGAGTTTCGCCTCATCAATCTTCATTACCTGTTTATCTGAAAAACAAATAAAAGGAATGGGGTGAGATTATAAATCTCAGTGAGCCCTTCACGGACTTCTCACCATTCTCTTCTCGGAACATTCTAGCATGAAAAGACTAACTTAGGCATTTCAAACCTAGACATACTCTCCCTATGTACCATAAGGACTTGACTTGAAACATCTTGATCTCCCTAAGCTAAGACGCCTTAGAAAGCGCTAGCTTGAACTAAAAACTTATTATATTATAAAATAGGGTAATCCTAGATCCAATATACCATTTATCAACTTGAGATTAAACTAAACATATAAATGTATAGAAAACCCACATCAATCTTATAAACATCCATTCTTTAACCTATGCTTAGCACAACTAACCTCAATACAATGTAAATTGCAACTTTATTAACTAAGAACGTATTGTTCTTACTTACTCACTTTGTGCTTAACACATCTTTGCTTTTCTTTATGCTATTGGACTTTGCCTTATACTTTATACCACAAACCCCAATCAACCTAGCTTGCTTATCCTTTAAGTGATCTAGTCACAGCTCTCATTACTTTTATGCATTGTTACTATAGTAGTCTATCAACTAAGGAATTACAAACCATAATATCCTTTGCTTAACTAAGCTAATTCCAATGATATACATAAGGAATTCTTCACATTCGTAAAACCTTGACTTTACTTCACATATTATACCATTCACAAGCTTAAGGAGATAGATAATATGAGGCTATGCAATGCATCTTTTTAACTAAGGACATTTAGTCCTTCTTTGCTTTGTGTCATTGGGTAGTTATCATATGTTTTGGTCCATAGACCCCAATGACACGCTTTCGGTAAGGTGGTTAGACGTCTTAACCGTCCAAGTGGCGTTCCACAAGGCTAACCAAACCGATCTTCTCCTTTAAATAGAGGAGTCTTGCCATGGACTTTACTTAAATCTTTCATTCTTTAATGCATGTTTGAAAATGCAGACTTAACTAGCTAGGATTATCAATCATTATCCTCATTTAACTATTCAAGAGAATTCACAATCAATTCACTGAATCTAATTTAACAATAATAACATACATTATTGACTAACTTACTCACTTAGAGATTAAAACATACTAGATTCATAATAAGACTCATACCAAATCATGAATATCTACTTCAAACATTTCCCTATCACATACTTTCCTAGGGTCCTTTCATTGACACCATTGACACACACTTAGGGCTCATTGACAAGCCTTCCAACTGACCAAATTAATGGACAACACATACATTAAACACATCCCTTGAAACTCTATGGAGTTTACAAGAGAGCAAACATCAAACATACATTCAAGTGTGGGGAGTTGGGGGTAGTCAACCAATCTCTTGTAGTCAAACCCACTATCAATTCATAATAATAATAATAATAATAATAATAATAATAATAATAATAATAATAATAAACTCTACTTCATGTGGATATTCAAAATCCCTAACTTGAACCTAGGGTTCACATATTACTTAAGAAAATAAAATTCCTATATGTGGGACTTATTGGTTTCCCATCACCTAAGGGATGAAGAACTCACCATGATTCTTCAAGACCTTGAGCTAGAATGGTGAAACTTTGGCCTCCTTGCTCTTCTTCAAGTCCCACTTTGCTCAACTTAGGACTTCTTCAAATACTCCTCAAATCTTGAGCAACAACCTTCAATCTTCTTCTTTAGTCCAAGAATTCGAGCCATCTTGGAAGGAGCTTGGTCTTCTCCCTCTTCTTCTTCTTCAATTCGTTCTTCTTCTTCTTCTTCTTCTTCTTCTTGGTTAGGGTTTCTCCAACTTCCATAAAAACCCAAATCTCAACTCTTTAACTCTCTATTCAAGCTAGAAATTGAAGTAATCTAGCAATAATCTCACAAATCTCTCATAGGATGTTGAAACCCTAGCATTTTTTCCCTTTTCTCTCTTCCCTTTTTCCCCTTTCTCACGTTTCTGCTCGTTCTGCAGTATTTTTAAGCATTTTAGCTGTGAATCGATTCATGCAGTGAAGAAAACTGCAGCGCGTCTGGTGAATCGAATTGGTGAATCGATTCACAGCTTCCCAATTCTATTCACAGAATCACCAGAATGGCCTGGAAGCTCTTTGTGAATCGATTCAGGCTTGAGTGGATCGATTCACTCACTGCTAAAAGTAGAAAAACTGAATTTCTAACATCGATTCACTCACTGCTAAAAGTAGAAAAACTAAATTTCTAACACCAAATCTTGGAATTTCAACTTAAACCTTCTCCCATTGATTCCTTGCTCCATACTTCCAATCACTTGACAACCAAATTCAGCTAAAAATCAATAACTTACAAATTAAAGCTTTGTGTAATCATATTTACTCAATTTGAACCCAAATTAAGCTTAATTTGAACCCAAATTAAGCTTGAATACAATCACACCACTTCTCACAACTTATTCTCAACTTAGCTTAGAGAATTTGGGGCGTTACAATACTCTTCTCCATTCTTTTTAATCACGTTTATTGCACGCCATTAAGCCTCACATCGATCCCTAACATAATAACAGATGACATATACTCCTTCCGTCCCTTAATATAGGACCCATTTGACCATTTCACGCCCTTTAAGAAAATGAGTTTTGTTATTTATTAGTATTAAATTTGTACAAAATGTGTGTTATTTTTTTCAAGTTACCCTTCTCATCTTCCAAGATTATTAAGAGAGAGAGAGAGAGAGAATTAATGCACCTTGGTATAGGGGATAATTTTATAAAAAAATAATTAATACACCTTGATTTTTAAAAAGGGTCTTATATTATGGGACAAGAAAAATTTACAAAGGTGTCCTATATTAAGGGATAGAGGGATTATCTTCTTATCAATTTAATGCCTCGTGTCCTTAGCCTATTATATACAAATTCCAGCTGCAAACGTGATGATAAGTTAACTACTCCGTATGATCCATATTAAGTGTCATTTAAGATTTTTTCACGAAGATTAAGCAAACAATAAATAATTTTACAAGTGAAACAATTTTACTAAATAGTCCTTATTATCCATTGGAGAATTAATTATTGTTATAAATGTATAGTGAATTACTACTATAATGACTTGGGAATGATGCATACAATATTTATTTAGGGGTAAAGTTGGAGGGAAAATAAATTAATGTTGCATTAAAAAGATAAAATAACACTTATTATGAATTTTTTTTCTTTTGTTAAAATGACACTTAATATGAAACGAAGAGAATAAGACAAACGCCATATCAAACATAGAAAGTGTAATTCATGGACCGTTTGACAATCATAATGGTGTGGATTACGTGTTAATTTTTCATTATTACAAGAAATAATTAAAAAAATCCTTCTTTCAAAGTAAATTTAGATTACCCACGCGAAGTTGGTTGAAGTGGTAAGCGGCTTTAACCCCTAATGAGGAAAACATGGTTTGAATCCTACCTACGAATTTGAAAGGTTGAGTAAAGAAGGGTTAATTCTCTCGCTCAATCGACAGAATTTGGGATTGGTCTCATAGTCATCCGGCTACGGTGCTTTAAAAAAAGTAAATTTAAGATTTCATCCAATTAGATTCCATCCTGAGTCATGGTTTTAAATTGTGATCGCAGTTGTGGAGGTCTGAAAAACTGTTACATTGCGGAAAACTGCAAACAAATGTGGTTACAATTGCAGTTGCGAAGGCATCAAAAATCGTTACGTTGTGTGATTTGTGTTAAATGAGTTGCCCAGCATCTAGGATTTGAAGCAAACGACATGGGACTTCCAGCACTCCCTCCACATATATATGTCTACCAGAATAGGCGATACACGGGAAGATTGCCCCAATAGATAACAAATGACGATGAAGGGCTTTGGCTCTGATACCAAGTTAAATTTCATCCTAAAACTAATTGGTGTTAAGTGGAATTGTCCAACAAATATATAAACTGCACCCCCCAAAATTTGAGTCAGACGACGTGATACTTCCAATGCATCTCAAATATTTGTGTCCCCATAAAAATGTTTTACATACCGCACCCGCAAGTTGTCATTTCATGGAAATTGGCAAAGGGGTCCATGAAGTAGAGAAATCTATTAACATAAAAAGGGTGAACCCCTTTATTACTGTAGCACAACAGTAACTAGCACTCCCATTTCTATCTATTAATCTATTAATATTATTATCCCTTTTTATTAAACTAAGCAAAAAATAGACTAGGCAAAAAATAGATGAATGTGGACAAATCACTTCAACCATTACTGCGTGTAACTGCGTGTAACTGCTTGAAATCATGGTCGTCCGATCTGATCTCGACGGTCGAGGTCGATTTAAGCTGATTTGGTGAAGTTTTAGTCTCGTCCGTCCGATCTGATTTCGACGGTCGAGATCGCCTACAGCGTGAAACTGCGTGGAATCTCTACTGCAGCAAATCCAGGTCCGGATATGGGCACCTGAGTTCACAGAAACGCAGAAGGCAGTCGCAGCGAGCGGGACGTTGACGAACGAAGATGAAAGATGAACAGAGAAGACGTCGGCGCTGGCAAACACTGCGAGCGCGAGAAGATGAAAAACTCTGGATTTGCTTGTGCGAACTGCACTGTACGTCAGTTGACCTATTTTTTTTTTAATTTTTTTTTGGACTTGTATTAAGTTGGGTCGTGTCCCGTTTAGGGGGTGATTGTGTGTCATTAGGATAGGTTGTGGTAGGTAAGCATGCTTATAAGTGGGTGATTTACTGTATGGTTGGTACGGGAAAGCATGGTTTTGATGGGATTTATCGTCTTCTTTCTTCTATTAGGCAGGGCGTATGGCAAGGTGGCGTGAAATTTTGGGTAAAATTTTGAAAGGAAACTTGATTTGTTCAGTTGCCATAAGAGGATGGTGTTACTGATATTTTTGTGATTTTTTTTTTGGCTTCGTGATTTGATTGCTCAAGATGTTGCACAAGTGATGGGTCTTACCAACTCTGTACTTGAGTTGGTCACTGTTTCTTTCCATCATTTCAACCTTCAATTAGATTACATTAGAGGTTTGTGTTATTGATCTATCTGTGACTTGTGATTTTTATATTTTTTGTTTCTTTTATGTCCGATTTCATTGCTTAGTAGTTGCAGAGGGATGGGTCTTACCAACCGAGTACTTGAGTTTTCGGCTATTATTTCCCTCTTATTTTCAGTTTTAAAATTTCAAATTTTGTTGTGTTGGAGTCTATATAAATAGAAATGTTGTTTTAGGTTTTTCACGTTTTCACCTTCTCTTTGTTTGAGTGTAGTTTGGCTTCTGAGTTGCAATGGCTATCTCTTATGATAAGATCAATAACATTGTGTTGAATAGGGAGTCCATTAGGTTGTTGGTGAGGGTTGTGAGGATGTGGTCAGTTCCTATGTATAACAATCCTAACCAGACCAGCTCCTTGGAATTGATTCTGTTGGATGAATATGTATGCTATTCTTGGCTGATTAGTTTTGTTCTCTTTAACTTTTATGTTGGTATGTATTTGTCTATTTTTGTTATTGTGGTAGTGAATATTGGTTTGTGTTTAAATTTTGTTTACAAGGGTGGCAAGATTCAAGCTACTGTCAGGAAAGCATTGTTGCATAGGTTCACTCCTATTTTGGAAGAGGTCAGGTTTACAAGATGGTCTACTTTAATGTGATTCCCAATGGTGGTCATTATAGAGCCACTTTTCATGAGTTCAAGCTTGTCTTCCTTTTCAAAACAACTGTTGTCAAGAAGGAGGCAGGCTCAATCCCCATGTTTGGATTTAGTTTTGTTCCTTTTAATGATGTTTTGAAATATGATAGTTTTGAACATTTGATTGGTGAGAACGATGTGTAATTCATCTTTAGTTGTGATTTGTTAGCAACTTTTTTAATGCTGATTTTTTATGAGTTCTTTTGCTTTGTGGCAGATGTTATGGGTGTGTTAACTGCTGTGTTTCCAGAAAGACAATATGAGAAAGATGGAAAAGTAACCACCATGGTTGTGATGGAGTTGGCTGATGCTCAGTGAGTCATTGTTTCCTTTTTTTTGTTGATTTCAAATATAGGCCTGTTTCGTGTTACCATTATTTGTTTTGTTGTTTCTGTATTTGTAGTGGGAAGTTGGAATGTGCTCTTTTTGGGGAGTATGTGGATGAGCTTAGGAACTTTCTACACCAGGGAGGTAATATTCAAGTAGTGGTGGTGGTTCAGCTTGCTAGGGTGAAGACTTTTAGGGGTTTGTATTTATCTTTTTTTTTATTGGCTTTATTTTTGGGTCATTTTATAAAGATACTGTGATATGTTCTTTTATTGGTATTGCTAATTTTTTCTTTGGCTCGGTTGGTTTCATGAGTAGGTAAGACTGTCATCCAAAACAGTATGAATGCAACCAAGTTGTTTTTTAACCCAGACATAGCTGAAGCTATTTCATTTAGGAATAGGTTGGCAGAATTTATTTATTTTATTGTTGTTTTATTTTATTTCCTTTTATATTATGTCTTTTTCATGACTGAATCATATTTATTTGTGGTTTCTCATGTAGTGTTGCTGAACATGGGGTGCTTGATGTGGAGCCTCTTGCTGTGGTCCTTGATAATTCAAGGGAGGGGTTGGAAGTTGACTTCATGAAGCTGCACCCAAAGAAGACAATCTCTCAACTGGAAGATATACAAGAGGTTGTGTCCTTACATAAAATTTTACTCCTAACAACAAAAATAGTTTGTATTGTTTGCTTCTAAATGACAAATCTGTTTGGACTTTTCAAAGGTTAACTGACAAATTTTTTTCAGGATGGGATGTTTGTTGTTTTGGCAAACATTGTTGATATAATTAGTGATGGTTCTATCTTGCATGCAAGTGCAACCGTGCTGTTACTCTTCAATCAAATGTGTACTTTTGTGAGAGTTGTCGAGTTCCTGTTCTTCAAGTTTCTCCAAGGTATGTTTTAGTTTTGTGTTCTTTGTTTTGGTCAGCTTATGAGGCTTATTGTATAGATTTCACATTTATATATTTTCCCTTATTTTGATCTATATTTGTATTTGTTGTTAAATAAGTAAGTCACTGTTTTTTGTAGGTTTAAGGTGATGGTTGAGGTTATAGATGGCAAAGATACAACTGTATTTGTTTTATTTGACCGTGACATTAATCTGCTGATTAATAAGACCTGTGAAGAGTTGCTTTCTCAGTCAATTCAGGTAGAAATTATAGTGTGGATTGTGTTCTTATCTATCTATTTAATAGATTATTCATTTAGTTTGTGGGTATTGTTGCTTTTGTGCAGGATGTTTCTGGGAATGGTTATCCCTCACTGCTTGATTCTTTGATTGGCCGAAAAATTCTTTTAAGGTGGAGACCAAGGTTGAACAAAGAAATCCAGTTTGAGGGCAGCTATCTTTGAGAAGGGTTTGTGTTGATGAGGACATCATAGCCATGTTTGAACCGCCAGAGTGGATTTCACTCCAACAAAGGTATCAACTTGATTTGGTTATTCTTGAATTTAATTGTATTTACTTGTGTATGATTAGTTTGGTATTTTAATATGTTGAATCATGTGTCCTTCATTGTAGTGAGAACTTTTTAAAATTGTATTTTGTGTTGTGTTGGAAGGCAATTTTTGCACCACCTTTTCCAAAGGTTTCAAATGATGACCTTGAAGAACCTTTTCATGTGAACATCAGATTCTATCCATATCAAATTTTGTCGCTGTTTTTGTACCTAATTAGTGGGGTTTTCTCATGGCTTTGAGTTTAATTTTATGTAGGACATTGTTTCGAACTTATTGTTGCTCCCATAAATTTGGGAGATGATGATTTTCATTCAAGTCAAATGCACCCTTGCAAAGAGGAAACTAGATGCTGAGTTTGCTTCCTGCCAAGTGGGCTGTTCAAGTAGCAGGCAGAAGTTGGGTGCTATTGTTGAAATTGAAGATGATGTGGATCCAGTTTGTACATTGGTTCCTGTCAAGATTGAAAAGCAGTGAAGTTAGGGTTATATGTATAGTGGTCTGTCTTTTTTTGTTAATTATCCATTGCAAGATTTGTTTAGTGTGTGGTTTTGTTGTATAGGAGTATTTAGCTTTAGTATTTTGAAGTTGTGGGTCGTGGGCTATGTTATGTTTTGGTGGGGGTCTGGATGGTTGGTTTTGGATACGATGCGTGGGTCAAGCTTCCAAAATCAAACATATTAAAGACAAGCTTAGGTTGTTAGTGGGTTATATGTGCATGTTTAAGCACTTTATTTCATAGTCCTTTTTTTTTGGGGAATGGTGTATGTAATCTTGGAATCTCAATGGAAATGTTGTTGACAGGCCAATGTTTAATCAAGTGTTCTTTTGTCACTATCTTTTGTCACTTTATTTTGATGTTGATTCTGTTTGAACTGTATGGTATGGTTAAATAGAGAATGCACACTACAAACAAAAGAATTGATGCAGGGCCAGTGTTCTTAGACAAACATGTAAATTAGAGATAAGAATTGAAGTCATGGTTTGTATATCCCATGTTTTGTTTTGTGACTTTTACCTAAATTTCATTAACTTAATGGCAACTAATATCAAGCATCTGATTTAGGAACAATATTAACTGGCGTTGACTTGCCTCTGTTCAATGAGGAATACAAGGTGACGTCGAATATAAAAAAAAGATGATTCGACAATTGGGAAGAAAACTTCGACTTGGAACCAAACGAGCTAGCTCATGAACCAAACGAGTCGAGCTATGCTTATCTCATTTCAGTTCATTTATTTAACGAGCTTAATTTTCAGCTCAAGTTCAGCAAAAGATTCTACAAAACGAGAAGATCATTTTGTAAGTTGTCGACAGTTAGTCCTCCATCCTTTAACACTAGAGTTGGAGTTCGACAAAAGATTCGACAAATGTGTGAAAATGTGTGACTTGCCTCTGTTCGACAGTTAGTCCTCCATCCTTTATTTAATGAGCTTAATTTTCAGCTCAAGTTCAGCAAAAGATTCTACAAAACGAGAAGATCATTTTGTAAGTTGTCGGCAGTTAGTCCTCCATCCTCTCCATCCTTTAACACTAGAGTTGGAGTTCGACAAAAGATTCGACAAATGTGTGAAAATGTTGGTCCTCAAAGACATTAGGAACAATATTAATTGGCGTTGACTTGCCTCTGTTCAATGAGGAATACAAGGTGACGTCGAATATAAAAAAAAGATGATTCGATAATTGGGAAGAAAACTTCGACTTGGAACCAAATGAGCTAGCTCATGAACCAAACGAGTCGAGCTATGCTTAGCTCAAGTTCAGTTCATTTATTTAACGAGCTTAATTTTCAGCTCAAGTTCAGAAAAAGATTCTACAAAACGAGAAGATCATTTTGTAAGTTGTCGGCAGTTAGTCCTCCATCCTCTCCATTGCCTCTGTTCGACAGTTAGTCCTCCATCCTTTAACACTAGAGTTGGAGTTCGACAAAAGATTCGACAAATGTGTGAAAATGTTGGTCCTCAAAGACATTAGGAACAATATTAACTGGCGTTGACTTGCCTCTGTTCAATGAGGAATACAAGGTGACGTCGAATATAAAAAAAAGATGATTCGACAATTGGGAAGAAAACTTCGACTTGGAACCAAACGAGCTAGCTCATGAACTAAACGAGTCGAGCTATGCTTAGCTCAAGTTCAGTTCATTTATTTAACGAGCTTAATTTTTAGCTCAAGTTCAGCAAAAGATTCTATAAAACGAGAAGATCATTTTGTAAGTTGTCGGCAGTTAGTCCTCCATCCTTTAACACTAGAGTTGGAGTTCGACAAAAGATTCGACAAATGTGTGAAAATGTTGGTCCTCAAAGACATTAGGAACAATATTAACTGGCGTTGACTTGCCTCTGTTCAATGAGGAACACAAGGTGACGTCGAATATGAAAAAAAGATGATTCGACAATTGGGAAGAAAACTTCGACTTGGAACCAAACGAGCTAGCTCATGAACCAAACGAGTCGAGCTATGCTTAGCTTTTTGTAAGTTGTCGGCAGTTAGTCCTCCATCTTTTAACACTAGAGTTGGAGTTCGACAAAAGATTCGACAAATGTGTGAAAATGTTGGTCCTCAAAGACATTAGGAACAATATTAACTGGCGTTGACTTGCCTCTGTTCAATGAGGAATACAAGGTGACGTCGAATATGAAAAAAAGATGATTCGACAATTGGGAAGAAAACTTCGACTTGGAACCAAACGAGCTAGCTCATGAACCAAACGAGTCGAGCTATGCTAGCTCAAGTTTTATATTCAAATCAATCACTTCTTTGGAGGCCATACTTGTGATGTGATTGTATTTAAAGTTTGTTTATCAATACAAGCTACATGTCACATTGTTGTGATTGTAATGGTTAGTACTTTATTTCCTTAGATGTTATCTATAATTATATAGCTTAGCTTAATATAGTCATGTACAAGAAGTGGTGTTACAGTATATATTTTGGTAGTCAGATTTGAGAACAAAACTCATGAAGGATTAAGGTGCTAAGGTGCTAAGGTAGATTTCATTCCAACAATATTGGAGGGAGTTTGCAGAATAAAGGTTCTAAGGTAGATTTCATTCCAGCAATTAATTTTGTCATGATATATTTCTATTATTTTTATAACATGGATCCCTCATTTGTTTTTATTATGTCATCTTCTCTTTTTGTCATATGCTGATTTGTTTTTAGTATCCGTATAAAAGTTGTTGTGAGCCAACTATTTTTGTTTGTCTATTATTCTTTAGTTACATGATTCGATAAAGCAATCACCAGGCTTCCAGTTTTTCTTGTGTTTATCTACCTTTTATTTATGCAATACTCTAGCCTTTCCAGGACTTGAACCCATAAAGCCAATGTCTTTTTCTGCTACATAATTAATTTTGAATAAATGGAACCATGTAATTATAAAATAATAAAATAATGTATACATATTATCATTTTAATTGTTTACACGCTTTTCTTTCCTCTCCATACCTTTCTTTAAATAATATATTTTTTTATAAATTATGATAATACGTATTTGTAGAAATTATTTTGTTCTATTTTTTTTAACTAAAGCATAAACTTATATTTAGTGTAATAAAATTAAACCTATATTTTCTATAACTGATATCTACATGATCTTTACTAATACAATGGTGAAAGGTCTAATAAAAATCAATAAATTAGTAACCTAATTTATTTGAGTATGTAAATTATATTTAAAATATACGATTGATATATGTATTGTGATTGATTTTTCTTTTATTTAGTTTCGAATTTGATGTATTCCTTATTTTTTTTCCAGATATTTATACACGTGATGAGCAATGGACAAGAACAAGAAAAGAAAGGTAAATGTAGTTCTTTGGATCAAAATGCTAGACAAAGAAAGTTGTCAATGGTTAGGGTGAAGAAGAAAAGACGCTATAAAGAAAATGCAGGTTTGCACTCATTGTACTTATTGAGTTTTAATATAGTTTATGATAAAATTAAGTAGGCCTAATATCTAAAGCTTATATATATGCTAATGAAATAACTTTCATGTAGGTGAATTGGTTTCTAACGTGTCTAAGCCAAGATTTCAATCTCAATGGGATGCAACAATCAGTAGTTCTAATCCTCTGCATCCCATAGAAAACGGTATGTGAAAGCTTACTTACTATTTTGTTTATTATTAATAGATGGTTGTTTCAATCGAATTATTGGTTCACTTTCTATAATAACTATATTAAATTATAGGGATATTGGTGTTGTAGTGTTGATGCGTACTGTAATTTATTTTTTACATATAATTTAGATTTAGATTACATAAATAGAGTGCAATCCCACCCACAAGGTCTACACCAAACAATCATACCAGGGGATATTTATTGGAGAAGAAAGAATTGTGATTTTTCAGATATTCCAGGTATTTGTAATTATTCCCTTTTTTATTTTTTTTAAATTTTCATATATAGTTTACATACTATATACTATAATACAATTAAGAGTGCTCTCTTGCATATAAATGTTTTTTATTTCCTTTTTTTAGATATTGAAGTCTCAAAAATGGATTCCCAGCTTTAGGTTGAAGAGGATATTTTATTTGTTCAAGGTGAAAATGAAGGTATGTATTCATTTATTAATTTATTTAATAGTTTATTTACATACTTATCTATGCCTTTTTGTTTCATTGTCGTTTCTTCTTATTCTTTCTCTTTCAGTTTATTTGGACTTTGGAGGTACTGATTACTGTTGCCAACATTGTGGAGCTATGGTTTGGTTTGAGGAGCGTTCTGAAAAACAGAAGACCTCATCAGGTGTAGAATTTTCTATTTGTTGTATGAAGGGAAAAATTAAACTGTCATATTTGCATAGGCCACCTGATTTGCTTTGGAACTTGATTCATGGATTAGATTCAAGGAGTAGTCATTTTCTTGAAAATATACGTTCTTATAACAGTATGTTTGCTTTTACTTCGATGGGGGGTAAAGTTCAATCCGGTGTGAATTCTGGTCATGGGCCTCCATGATTTATTCTTGGTGGTCAAAACTATCATCGGATAGGAAGTTTGTTGCCAATTGAAGGACAAATGCCAAAATTTGCATGATTGTATATATACGACACAGAAAATGAAGTGGCGAATCGGATATCTCATTTTAGGTATTTATTTATATGCTCTTTTTATAATAATCGTTTACATTTATTATTGTTCATCTATCATATTTTTTATATGTATTATATTTTATTATTCTATCTTTATAGTTAAGATCATATTGTGTTATATTTGAATGTATTCAAATTATATTGTTAAAATGACGTTATATATGGTGAGGGTTTTTTTTTTCATTCTTATTGAAATTCACAGAGAGGGAATAAGGAATTTTTAATGAATTCTTACAGGAGTGATGCGAAAAAAAAAGAACTTGACCCGTCTTTAGTGAATGATTTATTGGAAATGATTGATCAATTTAATGAGCTTGCAAAATCATTTAGACGGGTCAAAGATTTTGTTGAAGAAGAACAAAGTGTTAATGTCTCATTGAGATTGTTTCGGAATCGTCCTACTGATGATCGAATGTATGGTTTGCCAACTGTGGATGAGGTTGCAGCTTTAATTGTTGGTGACTTTGATAGTTTTGATTATGGTAGAGATATTATTGTGCGTGCTCATAGTGGTGATTTGCAGAGGGTTTACGAGACTCATGCATCATTTATTCCTTTGCAATATCCATTGTTATTTCCATTTGGAGAAAAGGGATACCAGGATGATATTCCCTTGATGGTCGATAATGTAGACGTTGGTGGACAAAAAAGGGTTCATGTCTCTCTTAGAGAGTTTCTAGCATTTAGGTTGCAAGAAAGACTATTTGAGGAAACTATTTTGTTAAAGAGTAAAAGGTTGTTCCAACAATTTGTTGTGGATTCTTACTCAATGGTGGAAGCACAAAGATTGTTATATATTAGAAAGAATCAGAGTATTATTAGGTGTGATTTGTTGAAAGGTATTGAAGAAGCCACTGATAGGGGTGATGTTGAAGCTACTTCTATTGGAAAACGGATTGTTCTACCGTCTTCACTTACAGGTGGTCGTCGTTACATGTTTAACTGTTGTCAAGATGCCATGGCAATTTGTAAAAAATTTGGGTATCCGGATTTGTTTTTGACTTTCACGTGTAATCCAAAGTGGAACGAGATTCATCAGTTTGTTTCTGAAAGAGGGCTTACTGCTTCTGATCGTCCTGATATTTCATGTAGAGTGTTTCATATGAAATTGAATCAATTAATGATTGAATTAAAAAATGGAGATTTCTTTGGGAAAGTTATTGCAGGTATACATTTGATTATTACGGCTTTGTTTTAAAAAAAATTGAGATATACCTTTGATTGTGATTATTTATCTAATTTATTTAGGTATGTACACCATTGACTTTCAAAAGCGAGGTTTGCCACATGCTCATATACTGTTGTGGTTGGTGGAAAAGGGCAATCTCGATCAATCGATTTCATTGACTCCATTATATCAAATTGAATTGCTTAGGACCAACAAAGGTTTCCAGATTTGTATAATGTTGTGTCAAATTTTATGCTTCATGGACCTTGTGGTAATGTGAACCGCAGTTCTCCTTGCATGAAGGGTGGAAAATGTTCAAAGTTCTTTCCGAAGAGATTTGCTGATAAAACATCCTTTGATGATGATGGGTATCCGATCTATAGGAGAAGAGATGTGGCGTCACTACTATAAAGGGCGGTGTTCATTTGGATAATCAGTATGTTGTGCCTTATAACCCTAAGTTATTGATGAGGTATCGAGCCCATATTAATATTGAATATTGCAATAAGTCAGATTGCGTTAAATATCTTTTCAAATATGTTAATAAGGGTTCAGATCGCGTTACGGCAACTTTAGCGATGGTGTACAAAGAATCGAGCGATCGAGGCGTGGATGAGATAAAGCAAAGACTTACGATCGCAGATATTTGTCTCCGTGTGAGTCCGTGTGGAGAATTTTTTCTTTCGATATTCATCAAAGATGGCCTTCAGTTCAGCAGTTGAAGTTCCACCTTCCAAGAGAACAAAATGTGCTATTTGATGATAATGATACCATTGATGATGTTTTTGAAAGGAACAAAGACAAGAATACAATGTTTCAGGCTTGGATGGAAGCTAATCGTAAATATTGTGATGGAAGAAATTTGACTTATCTTTGAGTTTTCATCAAGGTTTGTTTATCATCCTCGAGAAAGGGAATGGCATCCTAGGAAGAAAGGGCAGATGATTGGACGGTTGCAATTTGTTCCCCCTGGTACAGGAGAAGTGTTTTACATGAGGTTACTCCTTAATGTACAAAAAGGTTGCACAAGTTATGAGAACTTGAGAACTGTCAATAACCAAACTTTTGATACCTTTCAAGATGCATGCTCGGCTCTTGGCTTATTGTCTGATGATAAGGAATTTGTAGATGGGATTCGTGAAGTTGCAACTTTGGCGTCAGGGCTGTACTTGAGGAATTTCTTTGTTACCTTATTGTTGTCAAACACAATCAGTAATCCGGTTCATGTATGGGAAGAAACATGGGAGCTATTAGCAGATGGGATTTTATATGATAAACGAAAAAGATTGCAGTATCCGGGTATGCTTTGATACATATGTTGAGTTTTGTATTTTACATGTGTATCTTTTTTTTATCAATTGCCTTATGATGATAATATATGTATGCAGGATTGTGTTTGTCTCAAGATCAATTAAAGTTGATGTGTTTAGTGGAGATTGAAAAATTGATGCGTGTGAATGGAAAATCTTTGAAGGATTTTGATAGCATACCATATCCAAATAGTCAGGAGTTACACGACTTTAATAACATTTATGTTGTTAGAGAACTTGACTATGATAGAGATGAGATGGCTGTTAAGCATGCTCAATGCTTGGAACAACTGAATTTTGGACAAAGGCTAATATATGATGAAATTGTGAATGCTGTGGTAAATGAGGTTGGTGGTTTATTTTTTGTTGATGGTTATGGCAGATCGGGAAAACTTTTCTTTGGAACACTATGTCTTACAAATTTCGTTCGGATGGTAAGATTGCTCTTAATGTTGCTAAGCGGTATTGCTTCGCTTTTATTACCTGGGGAAAAGCGCTCATTCACGCTTGCTATTCCATTGGCATTAAATGAAGAGTCGTGTTGTAATATTAGGCAAAAGCAGTTTTAAAGTCGATCTACTTCGTGAAACAAGTTTAATAATTTAGGATGAAGCTCCAATGGTTAATAGGTGGGCTTTTGAAGCATTAGACAGGACTTTAAAAGATGTAATGAGTGTTGTCAAAGTGAGTATTCGCCAAACCATTCATGGAAAGGTTGTTGTCCTTGGTGGTGATTTTAGACAGATATTACTGTAATTCCAAAGGCAAGTAGAGCGGATATTGTTATGGCAACTATCAATTCTTCAATATTGTGGAAACATTGTAAGGTCTTGAAATTGTCGAGAGAATATGAGGTTGCGAATGAGCTCGAGTATTTTCGATGAACAACAAATTAAGGAGTTTGCAGTGGATACTAGACATTGGTGATGGAAAGTTGGGAATTGATAATGATGGTGAAGCTGAAGTTGACATTCCGAGAATCTCTCTCGATTCTAGATTCTTGAGATCATATAGCAAGCATTGTCTCTTCTACCTACCCTAATTTGGTGGATAATATGAGTGATTTCAAGTTTTTTGAGGATAGGCGATATTGGTGCCAACATTGCAAATTGTAGAAATGGTCAGCGACCATGTGTTATCATTGATGCAGGGTGAAGAAGTGGAGTATCTTAGCTCTGATAGTATTTGTAAGATGGAGGAAGTTGCTGGGATTAATTCTGATTGGTTAACTCCTGAGTTTCTTAATCAAATCACGTGTTCAGGTCTCCCTAATCATAAAATAGTATTGAAAGTAGGTGTCCCTATTATGTTGATGAGGAATATTGATCAATCTTACGGTTTGTGCAATGGAACAAGATTAATCGTGGATCGAGTTGGGTTTGAATGTCATTGGAGCTAAAGTGACTACTGGAAATCATGTAGGTGATAAAGTTTACATTCCCAGGATGAATTTAGTCCCTTCAGATCCTGGAATTCCTTTCCAGTTTCAAAGACGACAATTTCCATTGATTTTGAGTTTTACAATGACTATCGATAAAAGTCAGGGACAAACATTATCTCATGTTGGTTTGTACTTGCCACGCCCAGTGTTTTCACATGGTCAATTATATGTTGCCATGTCTAGGGTGAAATGTAAAAGTGGATTGAAAATTTTAAGTTGTAATGACAATGGCGAGGCATGCTCTGTTGTCAAGAATGTTGTTTACAAAGATGTCTTTCAAAAAATATGATGTTATTCCAGCAACTTAATTGTTTGTAATTTGATCTTTAATTGTGCATATGAAGAGTAATAGACAACTTAAACCCGTGTGTTATCTTTTTATCTAATTGTAGGTTAGTATTCATGAAATTACATTGTGCTTATAAGAAAGGCAGATCAGGAAAACTTTAAACTCATATATCTAAAGATGCCCTTCTTTTTCTGACTCTACGTGATTACAACAATTCATTGCTTGATGCCAATAAATTACTTGTGCTAGACTAGAGTTGGAGTTCGACAAAAGATTCTACAAAACGAGAAGATCATTTTGTAAGTTGTCGACAGTTAGTCCTCCATCCTTTAACACTAGAGTTGGAGTTCGACAAAAGATTCGACAAATGTGTGAAAATGTTGGTCCTCAAAGACATTAGGAACAATATTAACTGGCGTTGACTTGCCTCTGTTCAATGAGGAATAGAAGGTGACGTCGAATATAAAAAAAAAGATGATTCGACAATTGGGAAGAAAACTTCGACTTGGAACCAAACGAGCTAGCTCATGAACCAAACGAGTCGAGCTATGCTAGCTCAAGTTCAGTTCATTTATTTAATGAGCTTAATTTTCAGCTCAAGTTCAGCAAAAGATTCTACAAAACGAGAAGATCATTTTGTAAGTTGTCGACAGTTAGTCCTCCATCCTTTAACACTAGAGTTGGAGTTCGACAAAAGATTCGACAAATGTGTGAAAATGTTGGTCCTCAAAGACATTAGGAACAATATTAACTGGCGTTGACTTGCCTCTGTTCAATGAGGAATACAAGGTGACGTCGAATATAAAAAAGATGATTCGACAATTGGGAAGAAAACTTCGACTTGGAACCAAACGAGCTAGCTCATGAACCAAACGAGTCGAGCTATGCTAGCTCAAGTTCAGTTCATTTATTTAACGAGCTTAATTTTCAGCTCAAGTTCAGCAAAAGATTCTACAAAACGAGAAGATCATTTTGTAAGTTGTCGACAGTTAGTCCTCCATCCTTTAACACTAGAGTTGGAGTTCGACAAAAGATTCGACAGATGTGTGAAAATGTTGGTCCTCAAAGACATTAGGAACAATATTAACTGGCGTTGACTTGCCTCTGTTCAATGAGGAATACAAGGTGACGTCGAATATAAAAAAAAGATGATTCGACAATTGGGAAGAAAACTTCGACTTGGAACCAAACGAGATAGCTCATGAACCAAACGAGTCGAGCTATGCTAGCTCAAGTTCAGTTCATTTATTTAACGAGCTTAATTTTCACTCAAGTTGACAAAGATTCTACAAAGCGAGAAGATCATTTTGTAAGTTGTCGGCGATTAGTCCTCCATCCTTTACCACTAGAGTTGGAGTTCGACAAAAGATTCGACAAATGTGTGAAAATGTTGGTCCTCAAAGACATTAGGAACAATGTTAACTGGCGTTGACTTGCCTCTGTTCAATGAGGAATACAAGGTGACGTCGAATATAAAAAAAAAAGATGATTCGACAATTGGGAAGAAAACTTCGACTTGGAACCAAACGAGCTAGCTCATGAACTAAACGAGTCGAGCTATGCTAGCTCAAGTTGATTCATTTATTTAACGAGCTTAATTTTCAGCTCAAGTTCGACAAAAGATTCTACAAAGCGAGAAGATCATTTTGTAAGTTGTCTACGATTAGTCCTCCATCCTTTAACACTAGAGTTGGAGTTCGACAAAGATTCGACAAATGTGTGAAAATGTTGGTCCTCAAAGACATTAGGAACAATGTTAGCGGCGTTGACTTGCCTCTGTTCAATGAGGAATACAAGGTGACGTCGAATATAAAAAAGATGATTCGACAATTGGGAAGAAAACTTCGACTTGGAACCAAGCGAGCTAGCTCATGAACTAAACGAGTCGAGCTATGCTTAGCTCAAGTTCGATTCATTTATTTAACGAGCTTAATTTTCATTTCAAGTTCAAGAAAGATTCTACAAAGCGAGAAGATCATTTTGTAAGTTGTCGTGATTAGTCCTCCATCCTTTAACACTAGAGTTGGAGTTCGACAAAAGATTCGACAAATGTGTGAAAATGTTGGTCCTCAAAGACATTAGGAACAATATTAACTAGCGTTGACTTGCCTCTGTTCAATGAGGAATACAAGGTGACGTCGAATATAAAAAAAAGATGATTCGACAATTGGGAAGAAAACTTCGACTTGGAACGATGTTATGCTTCACCGTTAACACCAACCCATTGCCCTATTTACAGGATCTACCACAACACTTTGGTACACATCGGGAATACAACTTATGAAAGTCTGCTGCTAATAGGATTTTGGTGATCAAACATCTTGCAAGCTATTGATCCGAAATTGGACCAAACATCTAAATAGGCTAAATGCCCTTACCATTTTTTTGCTCCTTCATAATTCCTGCGTGACATCCCTTTAAAATTCCTCAGCATCCATGCATTTAAATTGGAACATGGCATAAACCCTTTTTGTGATAGCAAATTTGTTTGGATAAGTTCTATTGGTGAGAATAAAATTGGCAGCTATGTGAGTACTATTTCTTCTGCACAATGTTTAAAGATATGTTTTACACGACCTACTTGTGTTCTGTTTCATTGTCTCGAAAAAAAATCAAACTGCTATCTGCCACATGGTTTTGTTGAATGGTTTTGTAATCGGTAATAATAATGTCTCACATTATTATTATTATTACTATTATTATTACTATTATTGGTTAGTTATAACGATGGATACTCGTGCGTTTTGCACGGGTTAAAATCACTAGTTAATAACAAGTGGGAAAGCACAAAAAGAAGAAGCGATTATTAACAATAATTAGTTAGGGCCAGTTTTACCCGCAGGCAAGAGGAAGATTGATATTTGGACAATCTGTACCTATAACGGACCCCAGAGCATGGCCATAAAACGTACACATGTGTGTTGCCACTTACCAAGTTGGTTAAAGTACTATCAACATTATGTGATCCATATTTGTGTACACACATACACATGCATTATATTCCCCCAAAAGGGGTGTTGGATAAAAGTACTTCCACCAAACAATGGCTTATGAAAGGCATCCTTGTCTGTTATTTGGTAATCTCCAAGGTGAGGATCTATAGATGAATCCAAAAAGGACCCACTATAAGTCATGCATGTGATGTGGGTGAAGGTTGTACCAATTAACAATTTGGGGAGTAGAGTAGAGAAGAAATAATAAGTGCCCTTATTGACTGGCTGAAAAAGCAAGAAATTATAATCACATGAGTCCCCTACCCAGTCCCTGGCTGCGCCACTCTTCAAATTAATCAAAAACAAAAAAAAATCTTGAGGCTTGAGAACTGTAAAATAATATAGTAGATTGAATTGAAAATTTCTTGTGGAAGCTTCTAATGTCTCTACCTAACACCTTTGAAAAAGAAAAAGGGGAGGATTGATGGTTGAAAAGCGGCTCCCCATTATCTGTGGGGAGGGCATTATTTTTGGGATCTGGTTGAAAATTAGCTACCACCCATTCTGTCCTTTCTGCTCAATGTTATCTACTACGATCTATGTCTCACACTACTTTTCACAAACGCAATTAACTTCTTTTGTGGGATTCTTTTTTCGGATTAGTTCTCTTCTTTGCTAATTTTGGGTCTGTTTATTTTTTTTATATTACATAACTTTGGCTACGTTTATTTCTTCAAAATGTTTTCAATTTTGATTTTTGATTTGGTGAGGTATCAAGAGTTTGGAGAAGAGCAGTAACAGCCCAACACATGTTGAGGCTTAAAGCAAATTTTAAGATGAAGTCCTTAAATGCATAATATATGTTTTCTGTGAGGGGCTCCAATACTTAAAATATATATCACAAATACTTCATGAATCTATATGTGGCTCAATGGTTTAGATTGCTTATTTTCCCAGTTGCAAGGGGTTTGAATCTCGTTGCTGGTATTTTTAGGAATTATTTTTGCACTTTGAAATATGAAAACGTAAAAAAGGCTCATTCGAGAATCAGAACCATTATAAGCATTCATGATATGAGTGGAAAACATAATATATAACAACTTTCATTGTGTCTAAGTAAATTTTTTTAGGCCTTTTTTTTCCCAGAAGCCTAAAGCCCTAGCTTTGGTCACTTGGGCCTTGGGTCGGCCCTGGAAAAGAGGGAATCGTTAAATAGCCGTGATTAGGTCGCGAATAGTGGTGTAGATCGCGAGTAATAGCAGTGGTATCTTTTTCATAAACAATGTAAATTTCCTTTTATCATTTTAAAAATTTCAAAAATACTGATTTTATTTTCTTAAATTATGTATAAGAACAGTCGGGCAAATATACTTTCACAATCATTATTTACTTTAGAAATAAAAAGCAAGTAACCATTCGTTTTTTATTTACATTTCTACTTCCCCACGCTTCTAATTTATAAATAGTCAACACGCTTATAAAGATGTACTGATAACTTATAAAGACCTATATATATAATCTTTTTTAGTTTTCATCTTATAAATCTTATTTTATGGTGCTATTTTTTAAATTTAGTTTATCTTAATTTCTTTATATTTATGTTCATTTATTACTTGATATGTTTTTTATTATTAAAAGATATATATTAATTTAGTAACAATTTAAAGATAGTTTAATTATAAAATCATATACCATCAATTTGTTTTATTTGTTTTTTAGCAAATCAATTTTTTTTTTGGTTGACGAACGACTATAAGTTTTAGAGTAAATACCAAATTGGTTCGGGAAAAATGAAAAATACCATTTTAGAAATAATATCAAATGTGATTTAAATTAGTCATTTTTAGGATAATTTTTATGGACATTTTAATCCCTATTAGAGATTAATTTGACCCATATTTAATATTTTTAAAAACTAAAATAATATTTTATATTTTTCAGAGACTGAATTTGTCTCACGACGATTTTGGGTATTTAATCTAAATTTTAAAAACATTGATGTTTACCAATATTATTAGGTTGGGGAAAAACATCCGTATTAATCCAAGCCACCCAGAACAGGCCAATCCAATCGAATTGCTCTGTGACCCCACATGACATGACCCTGAGTTAATGCGGCAGATAAAATTTGAATGGTTGGTAGGATCAATTCACTACCCATTTTATTTTAATTGCTCCCAACTTTAAATGTGATTTATGCCATTTACCTATTAAAAAGTTGCTTATATATCGTCAACACGCAATATAATGCAGAAAGAATACTCGCACCAAGCAAGCACAATTTCAACCAAAAATAAGAAGGAAGACATTTCCGCATCTACCGTTTGTTAATTACTTTAGCCAAATCCTGCACAAAACATTCGATCTTTAAATACCAAACCATGGGCAAGCAAGCAAATTGTTACAAGGGTATATACCTTCTTAGTGAATAAAAGTTGACCGTTGCTGTGTTTGCTTAATTAACATGATGAGACCAAGTAGCTAATATCTTTTTAAGTTTTACCCATCTCTAACTTAGTTGTAAATATTAGTATGTGGTATGAAGGCATGTTCATCCCGAACGTATACCACCAAATTTAGAAGAGCATAGTGTATAGTGGACACGTGTAATGTAAAAGAAAGAATGGCAAAATCTTTTTTTTGTTTTTTTGGTACAAAAGAATGGCAAAATCTAGGTAGGTTCACATGTATACATGCCAAAGTTAAGAAGTCGGTTGGAAGAAGGCCTAGCGAAATAAATAATTGTTGGGAGGTTGGTAGAATGATATGCATGTGGTACGGGCAATATTGCTTGTTCATTCACGCGTTTTAGATAATGTAGTATGTACACTACTTGATAAGTATGAATATTGAGCTAGCTAGCTATTATCGTGTGAGAGATAAAGTGGAAACAACGAACCAACTTAGTGTTGGGAGTCGGTAATGTGACTCTCCCTGACCCGAACTCGGGTTTGATTCTTGAAGTTACTTATTTGAGAGACAACTCAACTTCTTGTGTAAAAAATTGGATTTCATTCGCTCCCTACCGCTGCCAAACCAAAGATTAGTTACATTGCCGATCCAAAGGGTCGAAGTTATGATGAAACCTTAGTGAAAATGCCCTAATTACTATTGATTTGGGAAAAAAAATAAAGTGGAAACAAAGGAAGATAAAATTAAGAATAATATACTTTTTGCACGTTACCAAACCACATATTTCCCCACATTAAGAATATGTAATAGTAATATCAAGGTGCAATTATAAAAAACTAAAATGAAATTAATGATAAAGAATAAAAATTTTGTAAATATAAAATAATACTCCATGTAAATGTATCTGTAGTATTATTTTATAATTAATTAGGTGTACCGCCATTCTAGCTATCTCAATAATTTCTCCTCCTCTCAGAGCTTATCCGCGTATTCTTTCTGTAAACATGAATATACCTATCATCCCCCTTTTTTTCTCCGAAAAAAGACAACCCAAAAAGCCTCCGAAAGTCCAAAAGAATCTAAATAGATTTCAATGACGAAGAAAAAGGGAAATAAAGATCATCACCACAGACTCGCTGGTCTATTAATATTTGTGACACATGAATGCATATATAATATTCACAATAAGAATAAGAGAATTTGGAGTTGGGAGCGGGGATTCGTACGTAGCGCAATTGTTTGATGGATGCATGTGAAGCTGCGAAGAAATAGACACGAAACACTGGCTAGCTGAGCTCAGGAAGTAAATTAATTCATTAATTAATCATTAATCATTTAAACAATTCAGAGAAGATTAACCTTGACTTGGGATGTGATGATGCAGATAAATTATTGCAGTTTATACGGTTAAATATAATTAAAAGAGCTGTCATTACTCATTCCATTAGGAAAGATCTAATCCTCTAGATAAAAAAAAAAAAAAAAAAAAAAAAAAACAAGTGTGTCAACTCATACATGAAGCACAAAATAACAAAATCAAATTCATGATCATATCTTACATCACTACCATTAATTACCCATGGAAAAAATCAATGAATACATAAATTAGCCAATTCTCAGATTCAAGAATAAACAAAATTAACAGGAAACAGGAAGAATTAGAACAACAAAATGAAGGCAAAAAAAAAAATGGCCAATCAATAACGTTCAGCTGTACTGGTACTATATAATCTTATGCATCAACAACTAATTATTTATACAAATTAGAGAGAAGAAAATAAATCCAGAGATAAAGAGAGAGGTTTTTTCAAAAATAATTGATTTCATTCTCTCACTTTTTCTTCCAACAGACACTAACTAATTCATTTCATTTCATTTCATTTCATTTCATTTCCAAGCTTGTGTAATCCCAAACACCAGCTTTCAAGCCCAAGAAATCATAAGCAGGAGCAGTGTTATTCCCACTGCTAGTGTTACCAACGTTACCAATCCCACAGCTACAATCCTTGCTGTTCTGCAAACCCAAATTACAAACAAAACAGAGGTTTCTCTCAGCGTTCTTGAATTGCTGATGATCAGGCTCGTGCTGACGTGGAGGACTAATTGTTAGCTCAAGGTTCAAGTCAGGACACCGTTCTAACACCGTGTCTTGATGTTGTTCTTGTTTAACAGATGAAGCAAAAGATATGGTGGTTGGTAGTGGTAGTGGTAGTGCTGCAGCAGTAGCAGTAGTAGTAGAAGTTGTAGCTTCTTGATTCTGAAGATGATGAGAATGAGAATGAGAATGAGAATGAGAAGCCTCGTTTAAAGGTCTGTGAGTTGCAGGGTCAATTCCTCTGTTCAAAAGCTTCCTTCTTATATGTGTGTTCCAGTAATTCTTTATCTCATTGTCTGTTCTCCCCGGCAATCTTCCAGCTATCAAAGACCACCTAAAAAAATGAGGGATAAAAAGGTCATTTAAATGTTCATCAATGATCGATGTCATTGGTGACTGTCTAGCCTTAGTAACTCAATGGACTGTGTTCAAATTAATCCCCGCGAATGGCGGCCTAAGTATCTCCTCTCCCCTTATTAATAAAAATCCCCCCTCCCCTACCCCTTAAAAAGAATGCTCATCAATGATGACAAGTTAAAAGGTGTTTTGATTTTTTATTTTTGATTTTGGTTTTGGAGCTTACTTGTTGCCAAGGAGACTGTGGAGTTTGATGATGAGTTCGTCTTCTTCTTCAGTGAAGTTGCCACGTTTGAGGTCAGGACGGAGGTAGTTGATCCACCGGAGACGGCAACTCTTGCCGCATCGGAGAAGGCCGGCGGCTTTGGGGAGAGAACGCCAGCAGCCCTCACCATGAGCTCTAATATAAGATATCAGTCTATCATCTTCTTCTTTCGTCCATGCTCCTTTGTTTGTGTGAGCTTTCTCACAACAAGGTGACCTTCCCATATTTTGATCACAAATTACTGCACTTTCAAGTTCTCAACACTTGAGCCGAGCTGAATTGAGTTGTGTGTTTCACACTTTAGAATCAGAACCTTTGGATTGGGAAAACTCTGTCTCAGTGTGTGTGTGTGTGTGTTGCTGCAACAACAAAGCCGGTGAAGAAGGAGTTGGGGTGTGATTTTATAGGGTCTTTGACCCAAAGGGAGAAGGGGGGACAGAGAGATAGGGAGAGGGACGGAGAGAGAAGGAAGACCCCAATTGCTTCTAGATGTGAGTTGGTGAGACAGGTTAAAGAGAGTGGCTGTTGGCTCTATCTCTCTCCTTCTCTTTCTCTATGTGATGATATATTTATAATACTATATTTGCATCAGTGATATAACGGGTTAAAAAGACATTAACTATGGGTTACCTTCAGGTTGGTGTAAAGTGGAATATATTAAAGTATGGGCAAGGCAAGACAAGATGTGATCACTTGGCCCTTTTTAGAAATAAGAGAAACATATCCCTAAATATAAAACTGAAACTTGTCCATATAACCTTTCACTAAATAAAAAATTCAGTCCCCAATTCTTTTCTTCAATAATTGCTCAATAAAAATGTCTAGCTGTTGTTATGTAACCAGTAAGGCACCTCTCTATTTAATCCTTTAGAATTAAAAAAATGATTATTTCATTTAGATCCATGAAATCAAATTAAAGTTAGATTGAGAATTGACTTTTTTTTTATCAGATCTAACTACCTAACACTACTGAATTTGATTCACATAAGAGCTTCATGTGGGCTTTGTTTCCCTTTTTAAAAAATTAGCCATTTCGGTAAGTTAGTTGCAATAGGCAATTCCCTGAAAGAAATGTATTCAGTAGTTGGCTATTCATGTGCCAAAGCATTGAGATGGTAATGGTAGTTGTGGTTCTTTATTCTATTGGTGCATTATAATGCATGAGAGAGAGAGATCAGATAGACAGGTTTCTAGAAGTGTTTGAGGCTGGTTTCAAGGAAGGATGGTGAAATAAGAGAATAGGAAATGCTAATTGAGTGTGGTTGTGGTTGTATATGGGCTTTGGTTCACCTTCCACTTCTCATTTTTCTTTTTCCCCAAACCTTATGGTGCAAGTTTAGGAAAGGTTGGGATTGGGGGGCCTCATCATTCACCTTTTTGTTGTCATCTTCTCCCCCTCAATCGTATATTATAACAGTAATTAATCCACCACCGCACATCTATCCACTCTCTTTTTCCTTCCTTGTGAATGTCAAGTGGATGGTAAGAGTTAATATTCATGGGTACAAGTAGCTTTCAAGGAGGAAAAGATTCAGCCCACATGGGTAACTATTTGGGATTATTTCACCCACTTTTTCACTCTTTTCTGACTATACTTTCAATTCAAAGTCCAAATCCTCCCTCAGTTGTATGTTGAACTATGGCATAGTGGCATGATTTAGTGAATTACAGTACCAACCCCAAGTAACTAACAAAGTTCCTGTACATTTAAAATCCTTTTTATACTTATAATTTGCCAGCAGATTTTATTTGAACATACAACTTCTATTTTAACCGTATTCAATTTGAAACCTGAATTTTACACGCCACTTTGGTGTTAATGTGCAAAAGATATTTCTTGTCTCTGTTTTTAAAGAGAATGAACAACCCAACTAAGATCATGAGCATATAATTGCATTTTTTTAGTGATAGTATTTTATTCGGTGAGGCAACAGCACTACCTAACTCTATTGCATAGGTACCGAAAAGACGCAATGTGCGTATGATACTAAAGTTACCAATAATAAATGATAGATGAAACGCGTAACTACTCGCATCAATAAATTGAGCATCACCCTTGGTCGCTATCGGTTGGGTGTAATTATTACAAGAGATCAGCCTATAATGGCCTTCTTAGCTACTCTTAGCTAACCCAAAAAGGAGGAGCAACCTAAGACCTTCTCTCCCCCAATTAGTCTTGCATACCAAATGCAAAAACTAGCACATGGAAAAAATTTTAAAAAAAAAATGAAATGAAAAGATGAAAATACAAAGCAAAAGGGACTCGGTTCATACATAGAAGGAAGAGTCACTGGCGTACTACTATTTGCATTTGCATGATTGTTATGGTGACAGCCAGCACAGCAACACGAGTTTGTCATGTGCTTAGGTACTCGTGGAAGGCTGTCCTAACTTCCCAAGAGGCCTTACCTACCTCTTGGGCTGTCCTCCACATGTGTGTCTTCCTGAACTTGAGCCTTTTTCTGTTATGTCTATACTCTATATGGTGGATAAGATTTAGAAAGCAATAATTCAAGATTCAGGAATAACCTTGCTCACATAAATAAGAGTATTTTTTGTTCTTCCAGTTCTGTAACATTATTGGCAGACACCACCTGCAGATTCAGATCTATCTCAACATCTGTCTTACGTTGTTATTTAGGTCTTCCCTCTGTTGCTTTTACCGCTTTTCATTTGTTCCCTATTTAAATAGGACAGATTGTCCTCCAGCCTGCAGATTATAATGGATGAGATACTAGAGCTAGAGGAAGACCATGTGGATCTTCAAAAAAAATGCATCCGAAGGACCACACGAATCATCTAATCTGAATTACTAATTTTTTTTTTTTTACAACAGACTTGGTAATTGTTATAACAAACACTCTGGTGATTTTTCAGCAATATCTTTGTACTACTAAAGAGACAACGTGATACTACAAAACTAATTCCCGTCATAGCATCTGCGACGTAGTTATACATAAAAAAAAAAAAAAAAAAAAACCTCCCGTCCCCAAGTGCCCATATATTGGTGCCAAAGTTGCATAGTGAACGTCCCACTTTCTATGATACCATTATATTCAACGCATGCTTGAATGCACTAGTACTAAAAATATCTGTTCTCCTCCTATTTGAGTTTACATGCATGCACATGTGCACCATATGTGGTGTATAATTATTAAAGATTCAATATTTAAAATTTCCTTGTAAAACTTAGATCAGAGTTTCTCTCAGCTAGTACAGTATGTTGTAATTTTAAGCAACGCACAGCTGAGGTAAAGTCAAAAAAGGATCATTGAACCTCTGGCGCTTTCATATTATATTCCCACGTTTTCATAATTCTGATTTCCTCGCAATAACACAACAAATTAACTAACCTCCTTTTCTGATCTTCCAGAGAAACCAACACGTAACCGAAGCTACTGAAATTTGTATGTACATAATATGAATTTATGATGTTGCTCTCAAGAGTATTCAGTTGGGTTTATAGTCTATTCATATACTCAATAGGTGTAGCATTATTCTTATTGGTACTAAGAAAACATAAACTGAAACTGCAAAAATGAACCCAACTGCTCATTATGGGCCACAGTAACTTAACACCCAATAGAGAGGAACAGATCCAAGTCTAATTCGCTCTTTTGCGAACTTCATACAAGTAGCCAAGGATCACCACTGCAGCGGTAACTACAACTCCAACGGCACCTTGTGCCAGTATAGTCCCATCCTTGGGAGAAGTCGCCTTTGAACTTGGCACAAAGCCAAGCTCTGAGAGTTTCTTATGCGATTCAGCATAATCTCGAAAAAACGCATCCTCATCCTGCCAGAGGGACAGAGTTCAAAAATATGAAACAGCAGACAGATTCATGTAATCTAATAATGCATTAACAGCAGTAAGAACTTTGCTGCAAATAGCCATTCTATTGATTTTCTTTAATGGTGGAGCAAAAGAAACTTTCACATGGATTTCTTTGGTAGGTTAGTCTACATACAAGTGCTAATAAGAACGTCAATTAGTTTAATGTAGATCTTCAACTACATTAGTCTAAAGAAAGAAACAAGACTAAGGTATGGTCAGCAGTTGGCAGAGTGAGGAGTTTTACTTTATTAACCAATGGAGAAAATAATAGAGAAAGCCCATATCTATCACATACTCCCTCCCTCCGTCCCATAATATATGTCACAATTGACCAAATCACACAGTTTAAAAAAAAGTAATAAATAAAAGAAAGAGTGATAATTTTACCAAATTAACCCCATTAACTATTGATGTATTAACTATTGTCATAAATACAAAGTGGAGTATTTGAGGGTATAATTGACAAACAAGCATTTAATTTTACATTGAAAATTGAAGGTGACATATTTTGGGACAATTATTTTTTACAAATATGACATATATTATGGGACGGAGGGAGTATTAAATAAGAAAGCTGTTGGTTTCGCCACCCAACTGACACAAGGGGGAAAACTTATGAAACCTCAAGACAGCCGCATATAGCAAACTCCAAAGCCTAATGCTTATGGGGAAGAAGATCCTACTAATCACCTGCTAATTAGTGCATGTTTGATTTACAGTTGGACTGCAAACTTACGTTTGGTGTCAAAGTATCAATAGAGTTCCTTTGGGGGAAACATAAGTTTGGACCCAAACATACGTTTACAATGGAAATGCATAATACCCTTAATGCAAGGAGTTCTAGTCAAAAGATTGATCTAATAATTAATACAACAAGCCTACAACAAACTTCATGGCGTTTATAGTAAGGGGGCATTTGAAAGAGCATATTTGGGTTTATCTTAGGATATAAGCATTTGCGTAAATGTTTGGAAGGGCTTATTTATGATATGTCCATAAGTTGTTTTCAGCTTAGTTTCATAAGTTTCCTTAAATAGCATATAGAAACAACTTATATAGAACTTATGTCATGCTTCCTCTCACTTCCTCTTCGATTGTAAATATGGTTTATATATAAGCGCTTATATGAAAATTATTTATCCAAAGTTCCAAACACACCCTAAACAGATTACATATAGACTTATGAAATGCTATTCAAAAACCGTAATTGCCGGGACACAGCATCAAGTAAATTTTCAATAGGGATTATGTAATAGTTATTTTAATTAAACAATCCCAATTACCTTCGCATAGAGCTCAACATAACGGCGAAATTCAGGATCATCCATTAAAGCCCTGTCTGTTGGAAGTTTAAGCAGCCCCGCAGAATCATCTTTCAAAAGTTCCCTGATATTAATCATATATAACAGTAAATAAAAATCAAGCTCTTATCATATTGGGAGGCAAATGAAGCTTTTACAGATATCTTTGTAGTAAGGCAAAAATGAGTCGTATTGCACCCAACATAAGTCTTACACAAAGTACGAGTTATCAAACTTCAGAGGGTCCTCTGTCCAAGGGCCATCAAACCCTGATCTCTCTAGATGTGCTCTTCCCTTGTAACCACAGAAAACAAAAATAAGAATTTCTGGCCGTAATCACAGCTAGTAATAACAAGATATATACGAAAGGAGAATCACCAGCGTATGTGCCCCAGATAGTGCGACAATATCCTTGTCAGACAAGCCCATTCGATAAAAGATATCACGGAGATGTGACACACCTACAAACAGCATTGACATATTTATATGTTTTCATATTACATTCTTAACCTCGTTGATTGTGAAGGCAATACAAGGGAAAAAAAACACCTTTCACAGCTCTTGTACATTTACCAAGCCCAAGTGAAGGAAATGGTTGTATCTTATAATTTGGGTTTGGTCCTAACTCAACCCCAAAAGCTAGTTCATGGGGTGAGGGTTGCCCCCCACTTATAACCACTATTGAGGTCATATCACTATCCAATGTGGGACTCCAACACACCCCTTCACGCCCAGGACTGGACATCTGCAGGTGGCCCAACGGATCTCGATAGGCTTTGATGCCATCTTAGAATTTGGGTTTGGGCCTAACTCAACCCTAAAAGCTAGCTCATGGGGTGAGGGTTGCACCCCACTTATAACCACTATTGAGGCCATATCACTATCCAATGTGGGACTCCAACATTGTACCACTGACAAAATTTTAGAAACTCACCTTGTTTAGCATCAGGAAGCCGCCCTTCTCTGGTACTTATCTTTGAATCCTACATGAGATAGAAAATTGCATAAATAATGAGATTCAGGGATTTCATAACAACTAATATTCTAACTAAAGGCATGCAACAACGTACCCTTCTTCCAGGAACAAAGTCGACTGTGGGACCCCCAGTAACCTCAACTGCAACAACACCCGCAAGCTGGAAGCACAAGGGAAAGAAATAATTTTTGTTCAGATTCACACAATCTATATGGCAGCTGGCTCAGTTCTTCACTAACAAATGCATATCTTGTTTTACACAAGCCATGCCCTACACGAGTGATAATCCTCCACCTCCCCCTCTGGCCCTCCCTCTTTGTTCAATAGAATCTGGATGCACCGGATTTAATCGGTTTGTATGTGGTATACAAGAAAATCAAATAAATGTTTTGATTCTGATAGAAATTAATACAGTAATTTAAGGGAATCTTCTATTCTCAAAAAAATTAAATTGCCAACATATGCTAACTTTCAAAATTAGAGTATAGAAAATCCAATGGTGTTCAACTTCATTGTAGACATCTTAGGCACCAAGATTAGATGCATGTCAAAAACTAGTTACAAAAGAAGTAGACCTCAACCAGGTAAAAGCATAAGTTGATGAAACTTGAAACTCAATCCATTAACTACACAGGAACTTGAGCTTCAACTGTACTTGTCCAAAATTTGTTTTAACGGAACAAGGTGCTGCAGTAATCTTCATATAGTACAAATGCATATGCTCTCAAATCACATAAAGCAACTAACTAGATAAATAGTTCACAAAATGAAAGTTTGCAAAAGAGCAAAAAGTTAGGCTTTCTCCCTTAAAATGGTTCATCAATCCCCTTATCCAAACTTAAGGCATAGCATAATCCTGGATAACTTTATCAAAAACCTTGAAACCTCACACATAAAGTTTTACCGCATTAGGCCAAGATAAGCAAGCCTGTATATAATTGAATAGAACAAGCAACCCTTTTTGTCTTTGAATAGAAAAGAGAATTTCCTAGAGACTAGAAATAAACTACAAGAAGATAAAATATCATCCTAAAAGAGAATAGAGAAAAAACGAACAGAACAACCCAGATGAGCTGATTAACTAAGCAAAGTGAGTCAATCTCTTTGTAATAGTAGTATTCAATGATTAAAGGTCGGAATTGTCATACATAGTGAGAGAAAGGGGCTTAAGTGAAACAGGGCACTAATCTCAAGGCATGATATATCTGTAACAGTAAGATTCATTCATCCTCCTAATACTGAGATGTGAGATTCAATCATGATCAAGTTGCAAAATAGAAACAAGAATTCGATAAGCTAATACCACCTAACACTGTAGGGAAAAACCTAAGCATAGCAGCTTCCATATGAGTTTTGACTTTTGAGAATCACGAACAATGTCTAAAAATAATAATTTGAGTTGCAAGTGGCAAAAAATAGAGCCCCGAAATAGACATATGATAAATATTTAACTAATCAATTATGCTGCACACTCCAGACAAAATTGAAAGTGCACAGACCCCATTCTAGTATTCTACAATTTCCGCCAAACGAATTCAGCACAAAATTATTGGATTCATTGCAGATTTTCATAATAACTGAATGAAGACAAATGATCACCTGATAAAGATCCGCATATGTGATCTTAGGATGTTTTGCCTTCACTTCCGCTGTGACATCAGAAAATAAGACAATTCTCAGAAAGCCAAGACCGACATAGTTTCAACCAATGATACTACTTTTGTCAAAAAAACTTAGTAAAATGAACATTGGAATTGATTCTATTTTAATTCATGGCAAATCATTACAAAATATAAATCAAAATCAGGCCTATAAGTCTTCTTGTTATTTTAATACTCGAGCAACACCAAATATACGCACATGGAATAGCATGGAGCATCACGTATTGTACGCACAAATATGCTACCTACCTACCAAAATAAAATCGATTATCAACTGGTAATTTTAGGAAAAGATAATAAGTAAGTTACATACCGCAGAAATCGATAGCTTTCTTCAAGCCACTGTTGGCGCCGTGAGAATACTCTTCTTCGTTCCTGATCGAACCATTAGGTCCACCGGTCTTCGTCTTGGCGTCGTAAGTGCCCGCATCGTGCCAGCTACATCGGATTAAGAAAATTTTCAAATATGGAAAATTATAATAAAATTGCACAATCGGAATCGTTGACCGCGTAATTAACGAAAACTAAGCAAGAGAAAATCGCGAAAACATTGAAATCTAAACATTAACAGCAATTGCTTGATTGAAGAAGGAAAAGAAGAGAGAAGAACTCACGCCAAGCGAACCATGATAGGAGCACAGTTCCTACTGGCGATGAGTGCGCGGAGATCGCGGCGAGCCTTGTCGACCTCCTTGAGGTACTCTGCGTCAACCACCACCGGCATCGCCATTCTCAACGGAATAACGGATTTTGATTGGAGGAAAGGGAAAACGGAAAACCAAACACCACTTGCAGCACTGCAGTTGTGAACAGATAAATGAGTGGGTGGGTGGTGCTCCCATCACATATTCCCGTGTCCTCGCACTCCTCTCTTGCCACGTGGCATCACTTTATGGGCTCACATGTTCATGAAAAACAGACCGACTGAGCAATAGTTATCAAAGGAAAAAAATGAGAAACGCTAGGACCAATGTACACATTTTTTAACATATCTTTTTATTATCACTGTAATCTTATATTATTTTTTTGACGAAAGATAAGTGTAATTTTATATTATCATGATCATGATATCACTTCTCAAAAATTGTTTACACCATCCCAAAATGGTAAAAATGTCTGAACTAGGATAAAATTTGTTTATATCAGCGTTAAATATGTTTTTGACCTTATAAAATAAGAAATTTTGGTTTTAATTCTTGTAAAAAAAAATTTAAGTAAAAATGGTATGGAAAAGTATCACTCTAAAGACTGTCATCCCAACTATTTTTTTTATTTTGTTTTCATCCCTCTAAAATATGAAAGTAATGTGACGTCCGTTAAGTACTTATCTTATGAAAGGTCACGTTGGTATCTCATGTCACATCCAATGACGTATGTGATGATATATTAGCATGTAACTACCCGAAAATTTTTCCTTGACTCTTAAAGTAAATTTTATTTATCTATCATAAAATGAATATCAGGGATCAAAAATAATGATTTCAGGTTTTAGATGGATGAAAATCAAATAAAAAACATTTTACAGGAACCAAAATCAAAATTCGTCCATTTTACAAAAACAATACTTTTAAATTTTAGATGAATGAAAACCAAAGAAAAATTTTACAGGGACCAAAACTAAAATTCACCAATTTTATAGGACCAAAACCAAACTGCAAATAACTTTCTCAAACATTATAGTTCGCTATTTAATTTTTCATTAGAAATTTCGTTGCTGATATTTTTTGTTTTTATCAAATACGCTCTTGATTATATGTATTTGTCATTATATCTTGTAAAATAAATTCTTACTTGCACTCGACACTGTTTAATTTTTTTTATTTGTACTAATTTTTTCCAACAAAAAAAAAATTATACTAATTTTCAAAGTTAAAATTTCGAGCTTCAATCTTATGGCCACACAATCCACCAGAGCCTACCTATAATACATCCTTAAATATTACATTTTTTTTGTGCTACCTTAAATATTACTATATTTAAATTCTTAAATTTCATGAAATCAACATTGCCATGTGTTATCTCCGTATTATTATTATACATGCATAAAGTTTTCACATCAAATCAAGTCAAATTATATCAATTGTAATTTCATTTTAATTATCTAATAAAACAAAATTTTCACTTATTGATATTTTTTCAATCATACATTAAATATAATAGAGTATTTGTTAATAATAATTAAAATGTTAAATATTTTTAGTATATATATTTTTATATTTAATTTATTTTAATACTATTAATATATATTTTTTTTATCAATGAAACTAATTTTTTAAATATATTTTTCATGCAAGTACCTTTATATTGTACAGAATACTAGATAGGTGGCTTTTTAAGTAGGCGGCTTCTAACCTGCACGAGCTGGTAGGTGAGGCACGGTGCCGCAACGTTTTTTACCATTCGATTAAGATGGTTCATGATAACGAGTGTGAACCCCCAAACACTATAACATACTCCCTCTCTCTTTCAACCGCACATTCACCACGCCGGAGAACACAGTCCCATAAAATAAAACTGGTTTCAATGGTGCTTACGCCGGTTCCGGATGAAAACGACATTTCCCCCCTCCCCTCAGACAACGATTATTAAAGGAAATTATAACCAAAACGAGAAAACCCAACAAATAAATAAATAAATAAAAATAGAAAAAGAGCAAATAATGGCAATGTGGATTGTGCAGCGAGCAATGAAGAGGAAAACGTCGTACCCAGCAATGAGACGATAACCGTTCTCGTACCGCTGCTGATGTCGACCCGTACGGGCCACCAAATCAGACATAATAGCAATACACAACCCCCCCCCAAATCCTAGTCCCAAATCTCTCAATCTCGCGTGATCGCGAAACCAAGCGATGTAGGGATTTTTTTCGCCATTGCAATTGAAATTATCAGAGGCGCGCGAATCCGAAACTGCTCACGCCCACACTCGATTACGATCCCACCAACGAACGCATTCGTGTTTTTAGGGTTTGCAGAGAGAGATAGAGGAAAACTGAAGTGGCAACAGAGGGTCACGATGGTGGCGGAGGGAGGAAACTAGAAAGATATGTTGAGTAATTTTGCGATGGCGAGATGAGAAAGCGGATGAGGAAGATGGTGGGTCTAGATCTGGTGGGGAAGGTCCATGCTTGGATTTGGTGGAATTGTTAAATCTAACGGTGGAAAATTGAGTTTACAAATGTGACACCGTGCCGCACCTAGTAAAGTGCTGCATTTTAGTCGCACCCTTTTAAGTAATATAGTTCACCTTTGAAAAAAGGGTTTCAAAATAACTAATAAAAATAATCATTTTTGTTAAATTTCATTCAAACGGAATCCACAGACCATTTGTACAGCTACGCGCTCCAGAAACTTGACCTAAAAATGCCTATCCTATGCTTGGCGAAATTGCTACCACCGGGCACATGCCAAAGATATTTAAGCAATAATATGAAGATTGTCTCTCATCGTGAGAGGTATAAAAGGGGGGGGGGGGGGAAAGAAATGTGGTGATGATATAATAATAGAAATAGAAAACTATAAAAAAAATAGTGTTAGAACTTAAAAGAAATATAAAGAAGTGGAACAGAATATTTGTTCATAACGTCGCCATGGTCGTCTTTTATCATCTCATATAGGATCTATATCCAAATCAAATCATATATGTGTTTTTGCTATTTCAAATCTTTATATCACAAGCATGTACATGATTGACAAATGAAACCAATCCAACTCACGAGAAGAATACAACAAATGCGCTTCTCACCGTTTCCTTACACTGCATCAATGACTAAATATTAAAAGATGATTTTGAAAAGGGGTTGGAAACGGAAGTACAAATCTATGGAGATTTTTATCATCGTGCTCATGAAGTTCTCCACTGCAACTCTATCTGGATGCGACCATTCTTGGAGTCTATAAGATGGTACTTCTCATTGATTCTCTTGTTAGAAACAACATCCCCAAGATTGATATTGACATAACCCAGTGATTCCTAATGTCGAAAGGAGCGGCAGAGAAAAATGAATCTCAATCATATCAAGTAGCAAGAAAAGGGGGAAAACAAAAAGAAAAATATTTGGCATATTTCCAGGGCAAAGCAATTTTGTTTCAAAGGAATATTAGTCCAAGCCAGGAATCAAGTGTTAATATAAAGTTGCTATGTGTGAGCAAACAAATTTGTATTTTAGGAATGAAGAGCAAATCCAATAAAAACTTTGTAAACAAGGATGCTCTATAAAGCATAGAAAAGCAGAACGTGTGTGTAGTTTGACAACACTTCTCCAATGTATCACACAACACAGCAAATATCCTCTACGTATCTTCCGCAAAATAAAAATAATGTTCATCTGAACTAATAAAGTCAATTTCATACGCATTAGAATCTAGAAACATGAACAATCTCTAACATACATTACTGGCAAAATTATATAAAACTCCCTTCAACTTCGACATGTGTGATTACTTTCTATACATCCAATCAAAGCAAGGATAAATTACAACCCCTCTTGGTTACACTCCTCTCCCCTTTATTTATGTTAAAATCTGTATTCTCCCCTTTATTTATGTTAAAATCTACATTCTCCTTTATTTATGTTATAAATATATACATACTATCGCGATTCAAAAAAAATAATCTACATTCTCCTCTCCAGAGATGTAAATATGCATTACATTTTAGTCTATTTTAACATAAACTTTTTAATGGTGACGGAAGTCTTGAAATGATCATTTCAGTAAAATCTTGTCTATCGTGTTATTGATAACTAATTTTGAACACTTTATTATTGATGATATTGAGAAACTGAAAGATAAAATGAAGTTTTAAATGCCAAATTATCGGCTTTGAAACAATGCCCAAAATCTTTAGGAGTTCAAAACTGTGTTAATGATACTTAAGAGTCAAATATAGAGAAAAATATGTGCATAAAAAGCTTGATTATATTCAGATGAATTAAAACGTAATACAAATTAACTTTTCAGGGGAGAATAATGTTGATTTTAATATAAGGAGGGAGGAGTGTTTAAACCAAGCTTTTCTCAAGGGAGGGGAAATTTATTTTCTCTTAAAGCAATCAGCCTCTTCAGCTTCCATTAAAATTGCTTTATTCGGAAACATAAGCGGGTAAATTTTTATATTTGGATTTTGAATCAGTAAATGTTTGTGCATATTCCACAAGTACTTTAACTCTTTTCAACAATTTGAGGCTTCCTAATCTAACTTTCCCTTTTGTAGTTGACAGAAACTGTGAATAGGTTTTAGCTTCTACAAGGCATCATCATATTACTAATAATGCATTACATAATTCAGAATGGTAAAGTTGTTATGAATTATGTACCTTTTGATGGAGCAAGTTTCGTGATGAAGTGCTGACAACTTCCACATGTAATTTATCATTGGTGGGAGGCTCCTCTACTGTAAAATGGAACTCATCTTCCCATCTTGGATCTCTGTTCTTTTTTATGCGCTGTAATAGTAACCACAGTATCAATTGCATTCCATACAAAAACCAATTTCGATCTGAATGCAATGTACATATACCACTACCACCCCTATTCATAATTGTCTAAACATCTGCATCTACATCCCAATATCTTGTTCTTTTCTATTTTTTGATATATTAATATGACAAGTAGGGTGGCAAAACGGGTTCGACCCGTCGGGTCAACCTGTTTAACACGCTTTTGGCAGGGCGTATTTCTAACCCACCAACCCGTTTTGAACCGCCCCACATAACCCGTCAAGAAAGCGGGGCGGTGGTGGGTTGGCCTGCTGAGTTCTTTTTTACTTAATTAATTGCATGTGTTTTTGTGCTTTTTCTAATTTTTAAAATATTTTTTGCGGGCCAACCCGCCTAACCATCAACAACTTTCATTTGCTTTTCTATGCGTATTTTTTGACGGGCCAACCCACAGAAGGGTTGGGAGAGGCGGGATCTCCAACCCACTTCCCTAATTCAACCAGCCCCACCCCGCCTGGCGGGGCAAGGCGGTTTTGCTTGTTTTGCCACCCCTAACAACAACAACCACCACCACTACCACCGCCGAAGTTGTGTCCCACTATATCAGTTTGACCACATGGATCAAATGATGTTTACATGTTCTATCATACATCATGCCAAAACAAACCATTTACATCCAAATCCTTCTTAATGGCTTCGCCTACAGTTTTTCGAGTCAAGCTCCATCTTAACTCATGGACTACGCCCAATCTAATCTACTCTTCTCATTAAGGCTTCTGCGGGTCATCTCCACACATGCCTAAACAACCATCTAAGACAAGATTATACAACCTTTTCCAAAATAATGCTACCCTAACTTTCTTTTTAAGCATTCATTCCTAATCCTATTTTGTCTTATGTATCCACTCATTTGTGATATTCTCACTTCTACAACATTGATCTTATTTTCTTGTTAGCTATTTACCAATTACCACCAAACATTTAATTCCATAAAACATCGCAAGTCTTATAGCCGTGCATAAAATTTTCCCTTAAGCTTGAGTGAAGTCTTTCTATCACAAATAAGACACTCCCATTTCATCCAACTCACTCGAATCTAATAGTTTACATTTCACTCTATTTCCCCGTCATTTTGTATAATAGACCCAAGATACTCAAGCTGTGTAGTTTGCGGTATGACATGGTCTCCAAATTTCACCTTTAAGCTAGAATCGGTGTGCCTCCAACTAAACATACATATGATACTGTCCATTTTCTGGTATATTAATAACAAAAAAAGACTCATGAATTTGTTTCTTGAGACATGAAAAAGTCACTAGATCACACCAACCATATCATCATAAACCAGTTGTTTTAGAAACCTGTCAACTTAACAAACCAATACTAATGCTGTGCATAATTATTATACTACAAAATATTTGATTAAAAGATTTTGGGGATACCGTAAGAGATATGCCAAGTTGGAGCCTATACCCATAACCAACCCCATCCTTAGTAGCATATATTAGTGACGGACTATAAGGACTACTTGAGTTGAAAGAATTTCAGAAACTCATTGAGGCATATTAAAACTTCAGCTTGTAAAGAGGTTAGGGTGCCTGCTGTTTTATTTATTCTAGAAGAAATAATAGGTAGAATGCAAATATTTCTTGGGATTTTGTACCTTAGTCTTTTTCTCCTCTCCTCTGAAAATAAGACGTACATGTGGATTAGTGTGGTGCTTCCCTTCAACATCTTGAGCTTCATGGACTATAACTACAAGCAGACCACCACCAGCTGGAGTACCTTCAGGAGCTTTTGGTACACTCTGTGTCTCTTCAAAATCCTTGGGCAAGTCCTCTTCCTTGAAAGGTTTATAAGTCAATTCCACAACTATCTGTCCTCGTGACTTCTCATTTTGAACATCATTGGGATCCATAGTTTTTAAAAGGTCAAGAGTAAAACGTTTAGGCTCTTCAGGGGAAACTTCTTTTAAAGGGATCACATTCATACCCATCTTGTCATGCTTCCCAACCTAAGCAAAAGACACACACACAAAAAAAAAAAAAAAAAAAAAAATCAGTTCAGATATCACAAGAAGAAACTATAAGATAAAACATTCAGCTCAAGTGGTATACCTGCTCCCAGTCATAAACATAGACCTCTAAAACCTGGGACTCAGGATCTTTGACTACCATATTAAATTCTTCATTCCATTCAGGATTTAAGTTCTTGTGCTTCACAGTAGTCTTTTTTGACGGCAACTTATTCTCAGTAAGCTTTAGTTTCACATAAGGGTCAGATGCACCAAGGAGATCTTTCTTCTTTAACTTCATGGCATGCAGAACCTTTACATGTAAAATTCCAACGGGCCTCTTCATAGCTCTAAGATTCCCAATAACATTCACAAAAAACAGAAAGGAGTTAAAAGGTAAACATACCATTATATTATGAATATTATTTTAGAAAAATGAAGAAACATACTTGGCCGGATCTATAATTTGAACTTCCAGGGTTTTGGGCCATAGATACATGTTTGCAACCTGATCTTTGATAAGCTCCTGAAAAAAACATGCTTTAAATTAGTTTTATAGCCATGAATCCTTCAATAAAATATAAAATCAATACTAGCTAAGGACAATGACAAAAAACATGGATATGTTACAAAGGGTAATATCTTGTTTCTCTATTATTAGCAATAACGACAGATGTACACCCCAGACCAAAGAAAAAGTGATATATGCTGCATAATATTACCACCAATTTTCCGTTTTGGATTTACACTGCAATAATAAAACCTCGTAAAAAGGTGGTATGATCAAGAGAATGAAAGATTGAAAATAGCCATCAAAATCTCTCAATCCAACAGATGCATCCAGCTAAATGGTATTTCTAAAGAATGAAAGATTGAAAATAGCCAACAAAATCTCTCAATCCAACAGATGATTCCAGTCAAATGGTATTTCTATAACTAATCCAGTTAATGCACAAGAGATTTTAACTCTACCGGAAAAGAAAACGTCCAGCTCAAACTAAAAGGATGGCTTCTAGCAAAGAGGGTAACAACATCCAACTGACACCAGTGGACCACTTTAATCTTCTACAAGACCCTACAACTATACCCTCAATGAATGGTAAAGTAACATCTAATAAGGCCACAAACCATTCAACCTCGGAACCCTACATTTCTTATTTCTTCATGTTCACATCAATATGACACATGTCAATTCAATCACGAAGACGAGTTTTGGTTTCTTTGACAATCAAATTTCTTTTGTCACACTTACAGCTACTCCAGCTTGATGCATCAAATTATTCCATGATAATTCTCCCATCCTTCTGCAAGCAAGATGTTTTGTGCACAAAGAGTGCATACAAAAATCAATGGTCTTCACTGAGAATATCACATATTTCAAAATAACATCCACTTGAGCAAACAATGGTTCGTTTCTACGATGGGAGGTTATCTATTATGCAGGACTGTGAACCCTCCCACTTAAGGAGTGGAAGATGAATGTAAGCAACTTTAGGCATCAAACATTAGGATAGGAGGGGGCGACCAAACAAACAGATTAAAAGATACCAGAATTATACCTGAACAATCCTGTAGACACCAGGAATAGACATAAGATCAGCCCCTATCAGCTTTAGCCCAAAGTCAACATGTGGCTGCATGATAATGTACACCAAAAACAAAGAAATAGAAAGAGAGGATTAGCTGTATTACACATAAAATAATTATAAGTGTAAATCAATCTTGGGCACACCATACCGAGGTTTCCTCAAACATTCAAAAATAAAATCTAGTAACAAAATATGTATAAGAACGGGGAGGTTAGATGTTCAGTTCAGCATCATCAAAGTTATCACAAAAATGGCAATAAGTAACATGTCCCCAAAGAAGAATAAAAATAACCACAATTATATTTTAAGTTGTTAAACTTTTAACAAGGGAGGAAATCAAAAGCTATTTGAACATGATCCCCTTGTTGAAAACAGCTTGATCATCACTACAACATTCCTTCAGTCTCTCAAAATATTTTGGAATTCAACTTTTAGTTTTCTAAACACCAATGATTCTGATGAGTTTTTTTTAATCCTAAACATGCCAAGTGCAAGAGTAATCTATGTTACTTAGGCTATGTCAGTCAAATAAGGGAGTTGTGATTTCCAGATGCTAGCAGTACTCAATTCCTAAAAAACAATTACTGATCTAGAAACTATATTCTCGGAACTTTCAATACCTCGTGGGAACAAAAACAAAATAGCATTTCGAATATTCATGCAACAAAAGAAGATAGGTATATCATGAAAGTAAGCATTTTCAATAGGAAGACCATGTGAATATAAGTAGGTCAGAATGGAAGGCCTATCCCAGCTCCTCCTTCTCATTAAGAATGGAGTTTTCTATCATCCAGTAAGTGGTTTCTATCAACCTTAATTCCAACTAGAAACTATTCTTTTGGTGTCGGGATATGATCTAAACACAGATACAGTTGTCAACAACTATCAAATTCAAATATTCTACTTATAATGTATTAATGTATTGTATTACACATTCAAGTGGGCAAGCAAAGTAGATGTTTTTTTGGGTTTTTTTTGGGGGGGGGGGTGTGGGTAATACACCAAACAACCACCAACCTTTTCCATGAGAGAGACATAGACGTTGGCAAAGCAAGGAAAGCTAGGAACCAAAGGCTTCAAAGTAATGCGAGGCAAAAGAAAAACTTGCAAATCCACAACCTGGAAAACAGATCCTTTAGCATTAAAGAGAAAAGATGGGAATTATCTATCCTCTCTCTACTAACACACAAAACAAAGTTACCTGCACAGTTGCTTTCAACCCGAATGCCTTAACAGCAACAGTGACATTGGGATTTCCAGCCCATTTTAAAGAAGGCTCCATAATTAACTCCTTCTCATCAGTCTCATAAACTTTCATTCCTATGAATATGCATTTGACGAAAAGTATTAAGAATATTCATATGACATGACAAATAAGTTATCAAGACATAAATGAATCACATGCATAAAATAGGAAAGCGGGAATAACCCTTTTTGAACAGAAATGAAGACATAAAAGAGCGATCTTCATGACTTTTAACAATTGCCTCACACATAACAAGCAAGACCCAAAAGAGGGTCTTGTGGGGAAATGCACCATTTAACAACTCAAGTTTCTTCAAATCCTAAACAGGAACAGTCTACGAACTTTTCAAAGAAAGTACAACCATGATAAATCTCAGTTTCAAATAATGTTTCAAGAGAGGAGAATTCACAAAAAGTGATATTTATTCCTTTACAAACAGTAAAAACTCCGTGAAATTAGCTAACACGGTTCACAAAACATTGACAATATCCTGAGTATCTGTGCAAACAATTAAAAAATTTCTTATCCAATAATGCATCGTGTCTAGATCTACTAACCCTGAAAGGTTGGCGGCAGGGACCCCAGAGTGAGGGTTTGAAACTCAACAGAATCAATTTTATATTTTGGAATCTGCTCTTCAATTATGGGTTTTGCAATGTTCTTGGCAGTCTTGCAAATTGCCTAAACAAAAAAAAAAAAAAAAAAAAAAAAAGCATACTCAAGCAAACAAGGAAAGTTAAACGGGCCCTTAGATGTTAATTGAGAAATTTCAAAGCATATCAAAACAACATACCTTGTCAAGATAAGGCCACATATATTCTATAAACTTGTTTAGCCAGTCAAGCTTGAGAAAACCACAAACAAACAAAAAAATAGTTCAGTAGCTAAATCCTAAAGCCCAAAAATAGAAATGCAGCATAGTTGTGTAGTTTGGTTACCCGATCGAAGTCTGGGTTTTTTATCCAAACCGGAATCTCAGGAAACATTCGTTGCAAAGTCTCCGGGTCTTGCTCCACCAATGGCTTGATTTTAGGATCCTGTTCAATCCATACAACAGTTAAAAGTCTCAAACATCAGTTTATAAAACAGGCGCAATGCTTTAAGAATTAGGCCGCATGCTACTGCTACATACCTCCACATTGGTAGGTTGGAAGTAGATGAAGAGAAAATAGCCAGCGACGAGACCAATGGAAATCCCAACTCCAAATCCGAAAAAGCCTAAAATGGTACTGAAGAAACCCATCTCAAGCTCAAATCTACTTTCGACTCGATCTTTCACGTTTCACCTGTACCCACTCCCAGATCGCGATCTCTCTTTATTTCACCATTCCTACTCCTGCTAAAACGAGCAGCGCAAACAAATTTCGAAGAGATAGAGTATTTTGATAATATTTGGGGGGGGGGGGGGAATCAAATCAACAAAAGCTATTAGGAGTTGTTATCCTTATATCTAGGGGTGGGGCAGATGAATGAAACGGCTGAAGTCCAAAGGAAGCAATTGAACAGCGACCGGCTGACGAAGAAAGCAACGCATCCATATAATATAATACTAGCGTCCTGACAGGCACTCCCGTGCCCGTCAGTCCGCTTTTCCTATTTTGTATCAGTATTTAGTTTATTTTTTAATGTGGGTAAAGCGTGTCAGTTTTCTTTTTTCTTTAACATGTTATTGGTTTTTTAACCATTCTATTTTGTTTACATGGGTGTTTAAAGGAATTGAAGGGCACACGTGGTTAAGTTATGCAGTTTTAATTGAGCAAGAAAGTTAAAGAGTAAAATAGAGACAAAAATAAGACACTAAAAGCGATTCACCAATTGAGCTTTTTTTGTTTTACTTGGTGCAGTTAGTAGTAGGCAAGGGTAAAAAAGGGACATGAAATTAGTACACGAAAATTGGCAGTTACCTTACCCTATCCTCTTTATATAATGGTATAGATAATATAATTATATGTTAATAGTATTTTTTGTTGGTATAATTTCAGAAAAATTCAGTTCCCTTGTAAAAATATTTTTTTAAAATAGTTTTTATAATTTAAGATTTTTTCACTTTTAGTTCCTGTAAAATTTTTTGTTTAGATTTAGTTCCTGTAATTTTAATATTTTTCTATTTTTAGTCCCTGTAATTTTAAGATTTTTCCACTTTTATATAGATTAAAAGTGGAAAAATCTTAAAATTTCAGGGATTAAATCTAAACAAAAAATTTTATAGGAGCTAAAAGTGAAAGAATCTTAAATTATAGAGACTATTTTAAAATAAAAATACTTTTATAACGACTAAAACTGAATTTTCTTGAAATTATTAACCCTATAATTAATTAATAATAAATTTATTATTTTTTATAGTAATTTTTTACTTATAATTTATGAAAAAAAAGGTACACGTGGCGTGCGTGGGAAGCTGTCGGCACGGGTACAGGCCAGATCATATTGATGCGGGGCAGAGCATCGTGGTCGTGGTGGGTACAAGACACTTGGCTTTCAGCATTTTCAACCGAAAACATTTAAGCACTGTTTATTTAAGAGTAAAAAAAAAGTGATTCTCTTACGCAATAATTAAGAGATTATTTATTATAAATTTTTAAATAAATCTAAAATTAATTTATATTTGCTTATAATAGTAAAAATTATTTTTTTAACATTCTCTCTTATCTTTATGCTCATTAAAATTAGATTATTTTTTAGAATCTATTTTAAATAGCTTCTCATTATAATCAGATTTTAGATTGTTTTTAAATTCTGATTATTTTCAAAAATTGAAACAAACAAATAAAAGATTTTAAAAAGTGATTATTTTATTAAAAATGTTATTCTTTCATAAAATAATTGGAAAGAAATAGACTCATGTCACATTAGATTTAATCAAATCATCATACTTTTACTCCATTGGTATTCATTTAAGCAATTGTTTAGGGTTTTTTTGGGTCAAAATGACTCGTATTTTTATACTTTTTTATGTACACTTAATTTATTTTAATTTAAAAAATTAAATCATAAGCAACTTATTATTGATATTTGAACAAAAATTGTTTTTATCAGTATGCAACACATCCTTTGTGTTGCTTATATACGCAATTCATCCTTATTTTAAACAGCTCGCATTGTCAACTATATCAACTCCAATTAAAAAAAAAGGCAATAGTTCCTTATTTTCCACATAGATTTAAAAACTCAATAAACAACCCCTATTAAAAATGCTCTTAGTTACCGCACCTTGACTTATCTTTCATTTATTTATTTATTACTACTATTCTTTTTTATTATTATTATTATTATTATTATTATTATTATTATAGAGTAAAACATAAATTACTCAACCATTTATATTTTTCAATATAATGACTTGTTGGACCCTACTTGATGTAGAGTACAATTTCTTTACATCCATTGATTTTTTTTTCAAGTTATGGTTGTTATTGAACTAAACATGGGGGACTGAGCCCAAAGACAATAACATTCAAATATAGGGAGAAAGAACTTGAACTTACAAGTGTTAAGCTATATATTTGTAGTCTAGGTCATCACGTGTCTATCTAAGTCTAAGTCTATCAATCACCTACATATAGTCACTTCAATGGTCTTTAACTGCTTGTTCATGGGGCTTGACGCGAGGAGTGTTATAAAATGTGCCTTGCTGGATGCTCGGGAACCGCCATTCCTGCTTGGGCGCTCGAGGTGAGTGGGTGATCATGCGGATTTTGCGGGAGAATGTGGGGCACACGCTTTTGAAAACAGGTGATTTTACTTTATTGTCCATTCCATCTAGAAACAATCTCATGAGTGGGTTGGGTTCATTGAGATGATGAGTCTTCCTTTTGGGCCTGGTATAGGTATACCAAACACAATCCCCCCAAGCTCTGAGCCTAACATGCGAAAGTGTAATATCCAACCGAGCACAACGATAAATGGATTGACCCCGACTCCAATATTTTCATGTAAGACTTCATCATTCACTCGAGTGGAGCTCGATCTCTGTTTGATAGTATAATTTAAGACATTGATCAGTTTTCCATGTGATCTCACTTACCCAAACGATGGTCGGATTCAAGTAGTCGTTAAGTATTGGAGGGTATTTTGATATTTTCAAACTTTTAAAGCCATTCGGTGAGGTGTCGCTTCAGGTGTGAAAGATGTTTCCTTCTCTTTGTGACACCTGGGGCTGACGAGGGCGGAGAATGGTCGTCGGTGCATTGAGCATGGACAAATAGTGGCTCATTGCAGCTTCTAGGCAAAGGGACACGCGAATGAACCGAATTTACACCGGAATGATAGGGATCCCAAGGTTGTGCAAGTATGGGACTGCACAGTTGAAAAATGACTTAAAAATTTGATTAGTACTATCTACACCAACAAGATGCATCTTCTTTTCGGGAGCCCGAAACATAAGAACTCCATAGTTAAGCGTGCTTGACATGAAGTACTATTGGGATAGGTGACCTTCTGGGAAGTTTTTCAGAAAGTGAGTGAGGACAAAACATGTTGAAAAGACCCTTGTTGGTTTGTGAGGACAGTCGACAATTCTGAAAGTAGTCTGTGTTGTTATACTCTTCGCGCCCTTTGAGTTATTTGTCTCTTAAGTTTCAAGTGTTTCACCATTGTCCGCATCCTTTGCATCATTCGTCTTGCTTTCTTGATTCGGGTACCTTCTCTTTCTTGTTTTTTCTTTACATTTCTTTTTCCTTCATTGGCCATTTTGTTTGTTCAGGTGGTTTCTTGAGCTTTTTGTCGTAAATGAGTAGTTCAACCTCCTCTTAGGGTTTCAGATGGTAGATAGTGAGGGCGAATTAGTTGAAATCATAGAAGTTTGTGCTCCTAAAAAAGCAAGTTCCCCCATTAGACAATTCTTCTTCTAACTCTGAGTGAAGTTCTCAACCTATTTCTTCTTCTTGTTCTCCTCTTCTTGTGAACCCTATTTTTGTTTCCTCCAAACATGCAAATATGGGGCGTTCCTCTCGTGACAAGAATGTTGAGTCAGACAGGGGAAATAGCCTGACCTTTGACATATTGAACTATGAGTCTTAGGTGAGGTATGGGGTCTTAGACTATTCTTCTAACCTTATTACTACTTAGAGCATTAAGTCTATGAGAAAAGAAATTTGGCTGACAAAGGATGCCTTTGAGAGCAACATTTGGTGTTCCTTTTGTAAAAAGGGGAAGCGAGTGTGTTGGCAACAGACAAATAATCTAGAGGATAAGTTTGTCTATCTATATAAATTTTTATTTAAGTGTTACCTTCTTAGCCTTCCCACTTACGCATTTCCAATCTAGCGTTTTGTCTGTGCTGAATTGGCTTCGACCCAAATCCATCACAATATTAACACACCAATTTGTCTATATTTATAGGGCATTTTTAGTATCAAATTATACCATTTTGCACTAATTAATGCACAAAGGTTCTCATTTATGTCTTATTATGCAGAATTATCATGAAGACACCACTCGGAGCAAAAAATGTGAAAAAAGACAAAAAACTGGCTAGTTTTGGAGAGTTTTAGCACTACTGGACAAGCGATACGGCCTGACCTACCAATAGTACGGCCGTACCTAGAGCAGAACCTCAGTAGGGCGTACCCCTCAGTCTGTACCACCTGATGCCGATAAAACAGTCCAGTACGGTTGTGCCTAAGGCAGTACGGTCGTACACAAGTGATGTCAGGGGCAACAGCACGCATGGGTACGGTCCAGCGTCATCAACGAAGCTCGGTACGGCCGCGTATATATGCGGTATGGTCATACCCCATCCCTGATCAGTGCAGATTTGAAGCCAGATGACCTAATTCGCAGCCTAGTCTATAAATAGGGGCTCTTAACATGCAATGCCCTCTTGATGCATTTCTGAGTCAAGAGCCTCCAATTGAGATCTAATAGCAAACCTTTGCCCATTCCATCGAATTCTTGTCTCCTTGAAGCTTGGTACCATCTCAAATCGCTACTGGAGCTTGTGAGAACGCGAAGAACGTGCTTAAGGACCGTCGTCATACCGAAAGGGTGTCCCAGTTTAGAATTTATTCTCTTGTTATGGATTATTCTAATTTTATATCTAAGTTTATGTTATTATCATTAGTAATTAGTAGCTAAACCCATCACTAGGGGTGATAGGGGATCCTTTACAATACTCTTGATGTTTTGTTATTTAATTATATGAGTTTCTATTGATTGTTTGAGTATTTTATTCCTATTATGCTTAATCCCATAAGGCCTGGTCAACCTTTATCTAGTTGGCTTAATTGTGGTAACAGGATCATGATTAGTTAACAGAACTATAGGATAAAAGAACTTGCTTTATACGCCGGATAGGTTAGAGCTTGTTTCTAATCAGTTATTAGATTAACAAATCCACCTGAACTTAATGCTCTTTCCCTTAGTTATCTTCCTGGACCAAACGGAGTAATTAGTTAGGAGGAAGACTTTTGTACGCGAGGACAACCTCTAGTAATTTAGAGTGGGTGGTTAGTGTTCTTTCATGATAGATAACTCATATCAATTGATTAATGAACTCGAGGGTAGAGCATTGGTGAACCCGGTTCCCCTTAGGTTTCCCATAACATTGTTAAACCGTTCTTGCATTCAATCTGTTATTGCTTTAATTTCAATTTCTTATTCTACTCGCTCAATTACAATCTTTGCTCGCCTAGTAGAATAAAATCATACTAATTCACTGGTACTCGCTCATTCTCTGTGGGTTCGACATTCGGAGTCCTAGTTATACTCCACTATTATTACGAGTTACGATCAGGTGTACTTGTCTGAGATGTAACACCCAACACTTGGGGTTTTGTCTGTGTGTTTGAAATCGTATGTAATAGCCTTGGGATAAGGACTATAGTGGCAAAGGTTTTCTATTTATGTCAATTAAAATAGTGTGGTAAAGTGGATTGGACTTCTACAAGTGGCAAATCAAGTCAAAGTTTACTCAAAGCCTTTGATTCTTCATACCAAAACTAGAAAGACAAGTTCTTTTGAGCTCGGTTAGAGGAATCACATTAATTTATCTTTTTTGATGGTGCTAGAAATCTCAGGTTCCCATTGCAATGGGTTGTTGCCCTAGTCAATCCAAGATATAAACTTAGATCAGTTAAGGGAAGATGAACAACATGAAATTCTTGGGTTTAGGGGCTTATCGACCTTCCGTTGTGCCAATTTCACTGCCTTGGAAAGGAATCTTTATGGTTTACTAGCTTATTTATGTAATCAATCATGCAACATTAAGCATTTGTCAAGGATTTCCATTTGAAATGATATTGTTTGCTTTCATTTACAATGGACATGGCTCCCAACAAGTCGAAGAGGAAGGACCTTGAGGAGTATATGAAAATTGGTCAGGGAAAAGAGCGAGTGTGTGAGACCACCGTTGAGGCTGCTGAGGGTGCCACCAACGTCGTTAAGGCTAGTACTCTGGCCAAAGAGATAAGGAGCAAACAGGCTAATAGGATCAGCCCTCAAAAGCAAATTCGAGCTCCTTCTAACCCCCGTCTGGACAACTCTCCTATGATGTCGCAAGGTTCGACTCGGCTAGTTACAACGGTGGATCTGATAGAGCCAAAGATTCAACAACATGAGCAAGTGGATACTTGACTACGTTGGACTTCGGTTCTTCGTGAATACCTGAGGTCCTACTCGGGTAAGGTCGAGTCACTGTGGGATATAGGGTTCTTCCTTGGTTTGTTAATAGATAACTTGTCCTCTTCCGATGAATAATGGGAGAGTAAGCCTAGAGACAATAACATTCAAATACAAAGAGAAAGAACTTGAAATTACAAGCAGTAAGTTGTCTGTCTGTAGTCTAAGTCATCAAGTTCCTATCTAAGTCTATCAGACGCTTACATGGGGCTTGGCATGGGGAGTGTTATACGACATGCCATGTTGGATGATCGGGAACTACCCTTCCCGCTTGGGCATCCTAGTGAGTGGGTGATCACAGGCATTTCACGAAAGAACGTGGGAACACACTTCTAAAAAAGAGTATTGTACTTTGTTGCCCTTGCCATCTAGAAATCGGTTCACGAGTGGGTTGGGTTCATTAAGATTATGACCCTTCTTCTTGGGCCTAGTTCAGATATACCAAACAATTGTGACTACACAAACCTCTTATGGTAACATTACCATGTTAGAACTTGCTAGAACGAGGCATAATAATAAATTAATCAATAATATAATCTCTAACGTGACGGGGGCACAATCTAATTTAACCATTGTAGCTATAATTCAACAATTTGATCGGTTAAGTCCCTAGATTGTTGCAAAAAAAAAAAAAACAAGATCAGACAATATACCAAACAGACTCTCGTGAACTTCCTTCTAGAAGCATCATTTGGGGCACAATCAAGATCACCTGGGCAAAATCTAATTTAGCTATTGTAGCTATAATTCAACAATTTGATCGGTTTGGATGCTAAATTTTAACATCTTTTAATAATGCAAAATCTCGAGAACTTCCCTCTAGAAGCATCAATGGTGCGGATATCAACCTTAATTTGAGTCCCTACAGCTGAAACTAGGGCATGAAGGACGCTTTCATCATAACACTCGATGCCAAGGTTAGGGAACCTAATCCAAACCAAGGTTTTATCAATCTTACTCGTGGCAAGTATAAAATTCGGCCCCCCATTTGCAAACCGTGAGGTAGTAATCAAACATCATCCATGGCCCTCCCACAATGACTTGTCACAGTCTTTGGCCAAGTTGAATTTGACCAAATAGAAGCCAATTCCCATGTCCACCCGTTCCATTCCACCCGCCAGTTTTCGTACCCCTTTGAGTCTGTCCCTCATAGTGAAGAAACTTAGGGTTTTGCCTAGCAATTCAATAATGACCGCATCCTCCCATGGTTTCTATAGTTCTTTCAACACACCATCATTTATATAGCATCGCGGCTTTTGCTTGTCGCTGCTATCAAGCACAATTCTAAAAAGATTCTTCTCAATCAAATTAACATACTTTCTTTTCTCTAATGGTGCCTTTGCTCCCAGAAGCTTATCCCTAAAAGAAGTATTAGTTTGGGCTTGTGACCAACTGTCGCCGCCGTTTGGTGGTTTCAGTGCCGGTTGCTCCATCCCTTGCGTAACACCTTGCTTCGTACAGCTCATAGCCCTAGCAGCGTTTCTCTCACTACCTTTCTCTCACTTATTTTTTGATGGGAATAAGAATTGACGAATATATTCAAATTTTCTTCTATGAAAATAAACTCAATTTTTTATTAAGAGCTTTGTCAAAATCCTGTTTGGCCCAACTTTTCCTTTTAAGGAGAAGAGAAGTTTAAAATAAGTTGGGTCAAACACTACCCAGGTAAAGGATCTTTTATGTCTTTATCTTCCAAATCCTCAATTTTTCAAAACTGTGGGAATTGATGCCTATGATATTGGATATAGAGGTATTATAAAACAAAAAAAAATAGCAGACAAGGACCAGATTATTGCATTTACTTCAAAATATTGGAATCCTGCACAGTGAAAGTATTTTACTATTAAAAAATAAATTTTAGCAATTGTTCTTTGCATTTCAAAATTTCAATCTGATTTCGTAAGTCAAAAGTTTTTTGTACGTGTTGATGGTAAATCAACAAAAGATAACTTGCAAAAAAGTTGTTAAAATTTAGCACCCCAAACAAAATTTTGACAGATGGCAAGCAATTTTATGTGTTTTTGATTTTGAAATTGAATTTCTTAAAGGAACTAAAAATGCTTTTCTTGACTATCTTACTCATGAATACCTACAGGGAAAATAGTAGGATGTCGAAATCGGTAAAATTTACCCCTTCAAGGGGTGGGAAAACGTCAGGTAGGTTAAGCATTGTAGGATTAAGTAATCGAAAAGCCGAGTCATCTACCTTAGACGGGTCATCCACCGAAACCAATGGCTTGGGTCATCCACCCAGAACCCAACACTCAAATTAAACTAAGCCATATACTTAGCAACCAAAACTGGAAACCTGAAACAAACCAAAACTGATTATGCCTTCCCAATCCAAACACTCAAAGCCTTTTATGACCAATATTTGCCAAACTACCAAAAAAAGTCTAGGGCAAAAATTGTTGAGGAAGAAGAAGAACATAAGTCTTTTTTAGCTCAAATAATCGAAAACCTCAAAAACAAGTAAATAAAAAGAAATTCTCCCAATGGTGGGATTATGGACCAATCATACAGAGTCTTCCTCCATAAATATCAAGTGTTTTCAAAGAAATTTAACTCGGATAATGAATCATTCCCTACAAAGTTATATTTCTTTTCATAGTTTCTGTTGGCATGAGAATTCTCATGGCAATATAAGTATGGAAAACACAATAATCCAAACTTAATGTCAGTCCTCCAGAAACAAGCACATGTCAAGTGGTGGGCACAATTTGATGCATCTAGATCCACATGGGAAAATATAAAATTGTGATTCAAAGATAATCCCAAGCATCTACAGATAGCGGACTCCGACACTTCCAGATTTCTCCATCAAAAGTCTCATATTGCAACAACATTGACAACATCTTCAGAGGAAAATTTTGTAGAAAATCTGCAAAATATCCCCATCCTCCTTCTCGTCATCAAGAAGGAAGAACATGGCCAATTTGGTAAAATGGAAAAAAGATAGAGCATGATCTCCCTTCTTCATCCTCTTCTCATGCAGGATTGTCATCTACCTTCTACCAAAACAAAGATGACTGTTTTAGAATCTGTCAACTCATCAATCTGTCAAAAGACTATAGTCTAGTCACAAGTCTTTTGTAATAACGTAAACATTTATTAAAGTCTTTATTTTGTTTTTATTAAAGTCTTTGTATTTTGCATTCACAGAAGCTTTCACTAAAGTTTTGCAATCATAAATACTTTTAGTATAGTTATTTTGTCTTTTTTGACCTGTACTATTGAAATAGTCCAAATAACTTGCCCTAAACTATAGAAATAATATTTTTAACTGTCTGTTTAAGGAATACTTATTCTTGTTTGAAGGTGTTCTGGACAGAACTTTAGAGGATGACCGGAGAGAAGCGATACGGCAGCGTCAAGTCGGATGACGACGGCGCGTGGTGGTGGTGTACCTGCAAACACTCCAACTCTCAAGTCAGTGCGCGTAAGAGGTAAGTGAAGAGGTGATGAAATGAAGATTACCTCAATCGTTTGAAGTGACTCTCCTTTTATAGGAGTTAAGGATGGTGAGGGCGGTTCCCGTGGAACCCGGGGTGCCGTCAGATCGTTTACCGACCTGTGATGGGATGGGCGGAATGCCGAGGACCGTTGGATCGGCCACGTCGATATGATCTCGAGGTAAGGCGGTGGGAACCGACGCTGGTAATGGGCTGGATGTGACTCTTCGAATTGGGCCTCGGCCCAGTCCGGAACAGTTGCCCCCCAAGTCGCTAGCTCGAATGTCGAGGTGGTGACTTGTTGTCGAAGTTCGTTGATGTCCTTGTCTGCAAGGAACTGCAAGCGTCGTCATGTCGTGCTTGTTTATTAGTTCGTTCGGAACCTTCGTGTTCCACGTCTGCTGAGGTAGTTCATGACACGAGGCTTGATGTCTTTGTCACGAGCTCGTGCACGCGGTCTCGGCAAGAGGTCGGTCAGGGTGCTTGTGCAAACGCACAAGGCTTTGTCACGAGCTCGTGCACGCGGTCTCGGCACGAGGTCGGTCAGGTGCTTGTGCAAACGCACAAGGCTTTGTCATCACGAGCTCGTGCACGCGGTCTCGGCACGAGGTCGATCTCTTCATTAGGTGCCTGTGCAAACGCACAAGGCTTTGTCATCACGAGCTCGTGCACGCGGTCTCGGCACGAGGTCGATCTCTTCATCAGGTGCTTGTGCAAACGCACAAGGCTTTGTCATCACGAGCTCGTGCACGCGGTCTCGGCACGAGGTCGGTCAGGGTGCTTGTGCAAACGCACAAGGCTTTGTCACGAGCTCGTGCACGCGGTCTCGGCACGAGGTCGGTCAGGGTGCTTGTGCAAACGCACAAGGCTTTGTCACGAGCTCGTGCACGCGGTCTCGGCACGAGGTCGGTCAGGGTGCTTGTGCAAACGCACAAGGCTTTGTCATCACGAGCTCGTGCACGCGGTCTCGGCACGAGGTCGGTCAGGGTGCTTGTGCAAACGCACAAGGCTTTGTCATCACGAGCTCGTGCACGCGGCCGAGACGAGGTCGCCAGGGTGCTTGTGCAAACGCACAAGGCTTTGTCATCACGAGCTCGCACGTGGTGGTCTCAGACGAGGTCGATCTCTTCATCAGGTGCTTGTGCAAACGCACAAGGCTTTGTCATCACGAGCTCGTGCACGCGGTCTCGGCACGAGGTCGGTCAGGGTGCTTGTGCAGACGCACAAGGCTTTGTTCATCACGAGCTCGTGCACGCGGTCTCGGCACGAGGCTCGATCACATCTTTGGCGCGTTCCAAGTTTTTGGAATTTGCTGTCCTTGTTGTGTCTCGAGGGTGTAGGCGCGGTGCGGTCTTTACGACGATTACATGCAGACGGCCTTCCCAGTTGAGCACAAGTTTCCCTTGTGGGGCGTTCTTCAGGCCAACATCAGCTCGTCGAAAGAACTAGATCCCCAGGTATGAACTCCCTGGGCACAACACTTTGGTTGTATCTTGCTGCGATTTTCTGTTTCACTGCGACCTCGCTGAGTGCTGCAAGCTCTCTGCTTTCGTCAAGGAGGTCGAGTTCTTCTCGTATACTCCGACAGTTGTCAATGTTACTCTGGGGATTTGTCTTTGGCTTTTGACGCCATCAACTTCTCTTCGTAATTCATAAATTTATGAGCTCGCTTCAGGAACTCGTTCAGGGTTTTCGGTTTGTCGACACCAACGTTGACGCTGAATAGATTTCCTTCGATCAGGCCTTGCTCTAGCAAGTACAGCTTCATCTCGTCAGAGCATTTCTTCACCAAAATGGCTTCTTTGTTGAAGCGCCCGACGTAGTCTCTGATAGACTCATCTTTCTTCTGCTGAATTGCGGCGGTCTGCCGACAGGTTGGACTTTAGACGCAGTGAAATGCGCGGAGAACTGGTCGACGAGCTCAGTCCACGAACCAGTGGAATTTTTCTTAAGAGTCTGGAACCAAGACAACGCCGCCTTCTTCATTGTGAGGGGAAAAATTCTGCACTTCACCGGCCCTTGGGCGCCTCGAAAGCCCATGACAGTATCAAAGCAACCAACATGCTCGTCGGGGTCGGTGGTGCCGTCGTATGAGTCCAAAGCGGGTGGTTTCTGAAGATGCTTCGGAATCGGGAATTTCATGATCTCGGATGTAAAAGGACCAAAGGCCTCGCTCGAGCTCCGAGAAGGAGTTGATGAAACAAAATGAGCACGGCGGTGTGCTCTATGCACAGAGCGGTGTGAAGTCGTGCCACGGTGGTGGCGATGAACAGATCTGAGATTTTCAGACTCCTTCGATCTCTGAGGAGAACGAGAGACTCGATCTTTTCTGTTTTCGATCTGTGTGGCCACACGAACGGAGATTTCTCTCTGCTGATTCTCCATTCGATCGAGGCGTTGATTCTGAGCATGCATCGCTTCGGCATGGCTTCGAATGAATTCACGGAACTCGTGGATCGGAACGGCGTCATTCTGATGGGGAGGTGGAAGGTTACTCCTCTGTCTCTCATGTTCCACGACGAAATTAACAGGTTCGTGGTGAGGTGGTTCCGCCGGAGCTATCGGAGGATTCGGTGGTTCAAGATCTGCGTTTGCACGAGTGGAGCTGCGAGTCGCGACCTGGTGCTTCGATCCAGTCATCGTCTCGACAAGTGTCGAGCAAAGATGTCGAGCAAAGAAAAATGAAATCAAAAACGATTCCCACAGACGGCGCCAATGTTCTGGACAGAACTTTAGAGGATGACCGGAGAGAAGCGATACGGCAGCGTCAGGTCGGATGACGACGGCGCGTGGTGGTGGTGTACCTGCAAACACTCCAACGCTCAAGTCAGTGCGTGTAAGAAGTAAGTGAAGAGGTGATGAAATGAAGATTACCTCAATCGTTTGAAGTGACTCTCCTTTTATAGGAGTTAAGGATGGTGAGGGCGGTTCCCGTGGAACCCGGGGTGCCGTCAGATCGTTTACCGACCTGTGATGGGATGGGCGGAATGCCGAGGACCGTTGGATCGGCCACGTCGATATGATCTCGAGGTAAGGCGGTGGGAACCGACGCTGGTAATGGGCTGGATATGACTCTTCGGATTGGGCCTCGGCCCAGTCCGGAACAGAAGACATCATTTGAAGTTAGAGACTTAGGATCTTTAGGTATGAGTATTCTTTGTCTTTGGCTTTAGTTGTAAGTTTTTCAATATTGTTTCAATAAAACCTTGTTTCAATCATCTCTTTCTCCCTAAGGTCGATCTTTTCAGTATTTCTTTTTAAATTTTTATTTACTTGCATCTCTTTTTTTAGTAAATATTATACCATTTTAAGATCGATTTTGTGGTGAATAAAATAAAATCGATTTTAGAAAAGTTTAAATATTAAATATGTTTCATTAATAAAAATAATTTGAAAATATTTTCACAACACCAAATAACTATTTTTATAATTCTCCATTATAATTTTTTTTCCGACATTAATTCTTATTCTTAAGAAACAATTTATATCTTCTAGTAAAAAAAAAGAAACAATTTATATCAAAGTTTAAAGCAATGCTGCTTCATTTAATAAAAATAATTTTGAAAATATTTTCACAACACAAATAACTATTTTATTATTCACCATTATAAATTTATTTTTTCAACATTAATTCTTTTTCTTAAGAAACAACGTAAGTGACACATGGGTCCGGTTAGCTACTTCCCCGTGAAACGACGTCGTGTTATGATTAAACCATACCAGTACGCGTTACGCGCCACTCTGCGACAATACCACCGAGAGAGTAACAAGTTCAGTACTGTTTATTGAGAGTGACCAATCCATCGAACAAAAATTAAAAAACAAAAAGAAAAGAAAGTTACATATAAAAGCCTCGCATTCTTCTGTCCCTTTATTCTTCTCCATTTTCCCTTTCCCCTTCCCCTTTCCCTGGCTTAGGGTTTTCTGCTACAACCCTATTTATTATTCTCAATCTTAAAATCATTCTCGCTATTTATCACACTCGGTCTCCAAAACCTCACCGAACAGGCGAACACGCTATCCAAAACACGCACGATTCCACCACGCAACAATTTCTAGGGTTTCGAATTGGAGAGTTTAAACCATTGATTCAATCAATTGAAGGAAGATTCGATCGATCCGAAGCGGGGAATGGTAGCGATTGTCGTGTGGTTAACAGTGTGATTGACGCTCGGTGACGAGCGAGTTGACAAATTGAGGGGTGGGTGGGTTTTTGTATGGAAACTCGGAGTCGGAAGCGGGCGGAGGCTTCCTCAGCTGCCCCTTCATCTTCCTCCTCAGGTCCCACCACTCGTGCCAGCAAGCGCGCCCGGCTAACTTCTTCTTCCTCTTCTTCTGCCGCCACCGCCACTACAGCTCCTCCTCGCTCTGTCAACACTCGTTCCCGCGCGTCCAAGTCCAAGGAACCCTTGCCGCCTAAAAATCCTCCTCCCATGGACTCCACCAACGAATCCTCCTCCGGTTCTCGCCGTCGCGGCAAAAATTTGGAGAGGGACAACTCCGAGAAGGGAAAGGAGAAGGAGCACGATGTTAGGATGAGGGATAGGGATGCAGAAAGGGGGCTTGCGTTGAACGTGGAAAGCGGTGGTGTTGGGGACGAGGACGATAACGACAGTGACGGTGTAGGGATTTTGCATCAGAATTTGACTTCTGCTAGTAGTGCACTCCAAGGGCTTCTTCGGAAACTCGGTGCCGGTTTGGATGATCTGCTGCCGTCGTCGGCGATGGGTTCTTCATCGTCTCAACAGAGTGGGAGGCTGAAAAAGATCCTGTTTGGGCTGCGGGCAGATGGGGAAGAAGGTCGGCAGGTTGAGGCTTTGACGCAGCTTTGTGAGATGCTTTCTATTGGGACAGAGGAATCGCTTAGTACTTTCTCGGTTGATTCGTTTGTTCCTGTGCTCGTGGGGTTGCTGAATCACGAGAGCAATCCTGATATCATGCTTCTTGCAGCCAGGGCGCTAACCCATCTGTGCGATGTGCTCCCTTCGTCTTGTGCTGCTGTTGTGCACTATGGCGCGGTTTCACTCTTCTGCGCAAGGTTGCTCACCATAGAGTATATGGACTTGGCTGAGCAGGTTGTTTCCCTAGTTCATGACCATTATGTGATTAGTGAAAACGGCATTTGGAACTTGGAACGAATGTTACATATTTTATGTTGAATTATGATTATGTAGTGCTTAAAATGTTTCCAGGACTATTAAATATGAGGTTTCTGATTCATATTTTCTACTGTTAATTTGTAACGGATATATGCATTTGTTTATTAATGACTTGGCATTCTGGAAATGATATTCGTTTTGTTTGATTGCTGTGTTTGTTAACATGAACAGTCCCTTCAAGCTCTAAAGAAGATATCTCAGGAGCACCCAACTGTCTGCCTGCGAGCTGGTGCTCTCATGGCTGTACTTTCTTATTTGGACTTTTTCTCAACAGGAGTTCAGGTTAATTATCAGTGAAATGCCTAAATTTAGATTGTGTTATAGATTTGGATACTCATGATTCATTTGGCGATAGGTGTACTTCTAGTGAGCAAGCGTATATTGACATAATTCTATGTTTCAGCGTGTTGCATTGTCTACTGCTGCAAATATGTGCAAGAAGCTTCCTGCAGATGCAGCTGACTTTGTGATGGAAGCTGTTCCTCTTCTGACAAACCTCCTTCAGTACCATGATTCTAAGGTAAGCTTATGTTTTGTTCTTATCAGACTTGTCATGTAATAGAAACTATATTTTTCCTTGTTACATCGATAGTTTTAACTATTAAGGAAGTTTTGTTTGATCTGAAGAAAATTTGATTCCCATAATCCATATTATAAAATCTTTAGCTATATCTTCGTCATGTGCATTTTTTATTTTTTGTAGGTCCTGGAACATGCCTCTGTTTGTTTGACTCGAATAGCTGAGGCATTTGCATCATCTGCGGACAAATTAGATGAATTATGCAATCATGGACTGGTAACACAAGCTGCCTCCCTCATTTCTAACAGCAGTTCTGGAGGTGGACAGGCTTCCCTCAGTACGCCAACATATACCGTGAGTGCAGTTTTTGCTTTAAGTTCAATGCTTTGGTCTATAGTTGTTGGTTATTGACTTCAGGGCATATGCAGGGTTTGATCCGACTTCTTTCAACTTGTGCAAGTGGGTCCCCTCTTGGAGCTAAAACTTTACTACTACTTGGAATTAGTGGTATCCTTAAAGAAATTCTATCTGGTTCTGGAGTTTCTTCTAATGCCTCTGTTTCTCCTGCATTAAGTAGGCCACCAGAGCAGGTATAGTGTACTTCAGAATTCTTATTCGGGTCATTCATGTGTAGTTTTTTCTCTATGGTTTATTTGACATATTTTCACCTTAAATCAATCATTTAGATCCTTGATATTTTCGGTTGCCATACCATTGTGAAGAGATGAAATTATTCTAATTCTATGTTCTAATAATACAGATATTTGAGATTGTAAACCTGGCAAATGAGCTTCTGCCGCCATTGCCACAAGGAACTATTTCCCTTCCTGTCAGCACCAACTTGATTGTGAAGGGACCTGTTGTAAAAAACTCTCCTACTGGCAGTTCTGGGAAACAAGAAGATACAAATGGAAATGTTCCTGAGACATCGGCTCGGGAGAAACTATTAAATGATCAGCCTGAGCTACTTAAGCAATTTGCGATGGATCTCCTTCCAGTTTTAATACAGGTTGACATTTATTGCATTGATTAAATGCTTAAATTTTGCTTCATAAATTTGTCAAATTAAAAAAGTTGTTCTGTTAAATTGCTCTTTTGCTTCCTTATGTGTCTCATTGATAATATTGGTATGCATTTGAAACAGATATATGGTTCTAGTGTCAATGTACCTGTTCGGCACAAATGTCTTTCTGTCATTGGAAAATTGATGTATTTCAGCTCAGCAGAGATGATCCAGTCTCTGTTAAGTGTGACAAATATATCAAGGTATCGAAGTTCGATTGGATTGATATTGCTTCATATTTTCACTGGTTTTACTGGTTTAGAAAATTTATTCATTGTCGTTTTGATCATATAGTTTCTTAGCTGGAGTCTTGGCATGGAAAGATCCACATGTTTTGATTCCTGCCTTGCAAATTGCTGAAATTCTTATGGAAAAGCTCCCTGGTACATTCTCTAAGATGTTTATCAGAGAGGGTGTCGTCCATGCAGTGGACCAACTTATTTTGGCTGGAAATTCAACCAATGTCTCTACACAAGCACCTTCGACCGATAAGGATAATGATTCTATATCTGGAGCATCATCTCGCTCTAGGCGTTATCGGAGACGCTTTGGCAACTCGAATCCTGATGGAAATCCTTTGGACGATTTGAAGAGTCCAGTTTCAGTAAATGTTGGTTCGCCTCCAAGTTCTGCAGATATTCCAACAGTAAATTCTAGTATCCGGTTATCTGTTAGCACAGCTGCAAAAGCTTTTAAAGACAAGTACTTTCCTTCAGATCCTGGGGCTGTTGAAGTGGGTGTTACTGATGATCTTTTGCATCTGAAAAATCTTTGCACAAAGTTAAATGCTGGTGTTGATGACCAAAGGACTAATGATAAAGGGAAATCTAAGACTTCTGGATTTGGTCTGGAGGAGTATTTAATTGGGGTCATATCTGACATGCTAAAGGAACTTGGCAAAGGAGATGGTGTATCTACTTTTGAATTCATTGGCAGCGGTGTTGTTGCAGCTTTGCTGAATTATTTTTCTTGTGGGTATTTCTCTAAAGATCGACAGTCAGAAACCCACCTGCTTAAGCTTCGCCAACAAGCACTTACAAGGTTTAAGTTATTTATAAATGTTGCTCTACCTCCCACTATTGACAATGGGGCTGTAGCTCCTATGACTGTCTTGGTCCAAAAGCTTCAAAATGCTTTGTCCTCCATGGAACGTTTCCCTGTTATGCTGAGTCATCCATCTAGGTCATCTAGTGGAAGTGCACGCCTCTCCTCTGGACTAAGTGCATTATCTCAGCCCGTCAAGTTGCGTCTTTGTCGAGCCCAGGGGGAAAAGTCGCTTAGGGATTATTCATCCAATGTTGTACTGATTGATCCATTAGCAAGTTTAGCAGCCGTTGAGGAATTTCTTTGGCCTCGTATCCAGCGAAGTGAATCTGGTCAGAAGTCCACTGCACCTGCTGGGAAATCTGAATCTGGGACAACTCCTGCAGGAGCCGGTGTTTCATCTCCTCCTGCTTTTACTCCTTCCACTACCCGTCGTCATTCTACGAGGTCCAGATCATCTGTTAGTATAGGGGATACGCCCAGAAAAGAAATAACTCAAGACAAAAGCTTGAGCTCATCTAAGGGTAAGGGAAAAGCTGTATTAAAGCCTGCACAGGAGGAGGCAAGAGGACCTCAAACCAGGAATGCTGCACGCAGAAGAGCAGCTCTTGATAAAGATGCTCAAATGAAGCCAGCAAATGGTGACTCTACTTCTGAGGTATACTTTGAAATCCTAGGGATAAGTTAATGATGCGATAATCTTTATTCTTCTAGATTTTTTTTCTTTGTTGGATTCCCGTTTTCTTATGCTCTTTCCTGTATGTGTTTGTTTGTTTAAGTTTTTTGTTTTCTAAATGTTTATGTGACCACATGTGAAGGTGGGGGATCTACCATGCATTTTGACAGTTTCCTTTTAAGGAAAAATACCTAATAATGCCAAAATAAACTCGTAAAAGATGCCTTGTTACATTTTGCATGTGTAGCTTGTAAAGAGACTAAAGACACCTGAAATATCTTGGTGAATATCTGTAGCTTTGGACACACTAGATGTTGTAGTCAGTTGATATTTCAAATGATTTACCTCTACCAATTGGTTTTATAGATGGCTGTTGATTATAATTACTTATTTAGGCTATATACACCCTTACTTGATAAACTTAACCTAAGTGTTCTTTTAAGGATTTATTCGAGCAATTGCTTCTTTCCATCATTGATGTGTTAATTTTGTTCTCTATATAAAATTAAAGCCCCCTTTAGATTATGACAGTGATTACATACATGCTAATTGTTATTTAGCTAAATTCATGTTGTTAAACTCTTGGAAGGATCTGTTGAGTACAACATACACGCGCACAAATTATATAGGAGTCAATAGGGCTTAACTTGTGTGTTAAGCACATCTTTTGTTGGCTTTGGTTTGGATCAAATTATGAACTTAATTATTGTCTCTTAAAGTATTGTAGTACTGGTGGTACCTTTTTCTTTTTTTCCCCTCTGTTGACAATATTTTCCATTGTTTTGTGTTGTAGGATGAGGATTTGGATATATCTCCTGTTGATATTGATGAGGCATTGGTGATTGAAGATGATGACATTTCTGATGATGATGACGACGACCATGAAGATGTATGTATCCGGTGTTTCTTCTTTGGCTGGGATTTTCTTTCTTGCTTATTTATCAGTATCTCATATAAGCAGTTATTTTGATACTGTCTTTGGTTTTCTGATATCATTTCTCTTCATGTTTTTACTGCTTTTAATATGTTAAATTTTGTATGCATCTCTATTTTTTTAATTACCAGTACAACGTCTGCTGTCCTTTATCTTTATCGCTTTCAATTATATCAAACAGAGGTGCTATTATTTCTTACAACCATCGATAGTTCTTAACCGAGATTGAACATTATCATTATGTTCAGTTGCATCTACCTAAGAATTTTTTGCTTGTTTTAATTTTCTGTTGCAGATGCTGAGGGATGATTCCCTTCCTGTCTGCTTGCCTGACAAAGTACATGATGTGAAACTGGGAGATTTAGCTGAGGATAGTACGCTTGCTCCTGCAACAAGCGATGGCCAGAATAATGCAGCATCAGGTTCTAGCAGCAAAGTTGGTACAGTCAGGGGATCAGACTCTGCTGATTTTAGGAGTGGCTATTCTTCTAGCTCAAGAGGTGCAATGTCATTTGCTGCTGCTGCCATGGCTGGACTTGGATCTGCTAATAGCAGAGGAATCAGGGGTGGCAGAGATCGGCAAGGGCGTCCATTGTTTGGTAGTTCTAATGATCCTCCGAAGTTGATCTTTACTGCTGGCGGGAAACAGCTTAATAGGCAGTTGACTATATATCAAGCAATTCAGAGACAGCGCTCGCTAGATGAAGATGATGATGAGAGATTTGCTGGCAGTGACTTTGTGTCTAGCGATGGAAACAGGCTGTGGGGTGACATTTGCACCGTAACTTATCAGAGGGCAGAGAACCAAACAGATAGGGCTTCCTCGGGAGGTTCAAGTTCAAACACTTCAAAATCTGGTAAACCTTTGTCTGCATCAAGTTGCAGTTCTGAAGTCAAGGTGCATCAGACATCTGTATTAGATAGTATCTTGCAGGGAGAATTGCCCTGTGAGCTGGAGAAATCTAATCCTACGTATGATATATTGGCACTATTGCGTGTGCTCGAGGGTTTGAACCACCTTGCACCTCGTTTGAGGGCCCAAGTGGTTACTGATAGCTTTGCCGAGGGAAAAATTTTGGATTTAGATGAACTAGTTGTTGCCACTGGTGCTAGGGTTTCTCCGGAGGAATTTATAAGCAGCAAGCTTACTCCAAAATTAGCTAGGCAAATACAAGACGCCCTTGCCTTATGCAGTGGAAGTCTTCCCTCATGGTGTTATCAGTTAACTAAAGCATGCCCTTTTTTGTTTCCATTTGAGACCCGGAGACAATACTTCTATTCAACTGCCTTTGGGTTATCTCGTGCCCTTTATCGACTCCAGCAGCAGCAGGGTGCTGATGGTCATGGATCAACAAATGAAAGAGAGGTTAGAGTTGGAAGGCTGCAGCGCCAAAAGGTTCGTGTCTCTCGAAACCGCATTTTGGATTCTGCTGCTAAAGTGATGGAGATGTATTCCAGCCAAAAGGCTGTACTTGAAGTAGAATATTTTGGTGAAGTTGGCACTGGCCTGGGTCCCACCCTTGAGTTCTATACACTTCTAAGTCATGACTTGCAAAAAGTTGCACTACAGTTGTGGAGATCAGGTTCTGATGAGAGATATCCAATGGAAATTGATGGAGACGAAAAGAAAATGAAAAACAGTGAAGGAACTATTGCTAGAGATGAAGAACTTGTTCAAGCTCCTCTTGGGTTGTTTCCTCGGCCTTGGCCTGCAAATGCTGATGCATCAGAGGGTAACCAGTTTCATAAAGTGATTGAATATTTCCGGCTTTTAGGCCGTGTAGTGGCTAAAGCACTTCAAGATGGACGCCTATTAGATTTACCGTTGTCAGTAGCTTTTTATAAGCTTGTTCTTGGTCAAGTAAGTTGTTACAAAATGTTGATGTCTTATCTAATTTCATGCATACAGTTGATCTAAAGGCTGAATTTATTTTAGTCTGTATAAATTTAACCTTTGATTTTTTGCAGGAGCTTGATTTGCATGATATTCTTTTCATTGATGCTGAACTTGGGAAAACTTTGCAAGAGTTAAATGCCCTTGTTTGCCGGAAACATCATATAGAATCTGTTAGTGGTGGCCCTACTGACACAACAACTAATCTGCATTTCCGTGGAGCCCCAATTGCAGATCTCTGCCTGGATTATACCCTTCCTGGTTATCCAGAGTACATCTTGAAACCTGGAGATGAAGTTGTATGGATTCAATCTCTCCTTTCATTTTTTTTTATTCCGTTCGTGTTGTGAAAATTGCTTTGAACTTGCTGTCAAAATTTCAGGTTGACCTCAATAATCTAGAGGAATACATATCCATGGTAGTCGATGCTACTGTCAAGACTGGAATAATGCGTCAAATGGAAGTGTTTAGAGCAGGGTTCAATCAGGTTATAGGCTGATCTTTCTTAATTCACTTAATTTTTAACTGTGCACCTTGTTTGGTAATGTCTAAAATTGGAAGTGTTTTGGCTTTTTATTTAACTTCATTAGAAAGCTGTGTTATCAATAGTGGATTGCGGAAAATAGCGGAAAGCCAAAAATCCGCTCTATGAAATAGCGGATAGCAATGCGGGCAAATAGCGGAAGTCCTATAGCGGTTGAAATAAATCAATAAATCAATTATATATAAACAAAGTAAGGTCTATACAAATAAAAATAAGCTGCATAAAATTAAAAATAAGTTGTATTAGAAAGTGACATAATATTAACTCAGAAGCTCAATTATTCAAAACAGAATACAGATAATTCTGACTGGGGATTACTGAAAACAATTAAATAAAATTGAATGAAAATCATCATTCTCCTCCCTTTCCCCAATATAATCATCATTCTCATTATCAGATGTGAGACTGTTGTTACCTTAGAATGAGATCCTCCGAAGATGGAGGACACGAATGAAGGTAGAGCACAATCCGCTTACATATTGAAAGGGTTATGGTTTGATTATATATAAGTGGAGTGTCTCTTCAGTTTTACTATCCAAAAAATGAGTCATGTGAAGCACACATGCTGTGACTCTTCGGTTTTACTATTAAAAAACGAAGAACTCTATAATTACCTGTTTTTCGCTATGCCTGCTACGTCTGCTATAATTGCAAATGTGATAGGGGGTGCTATCGTCCTTATAGTTTTCATGGCAGATTCACCACAATCCGCTTCGTAATAGCGAGATAGGTATTATTGTTGTCTCTGTCTTTTATTTATTTATAAGTGGTTGATATTTTCACCCATTCTTTTCTCTTGTTTCTCTCGAACAATTTTATACTTGACTGGTGTTTACTTTTGATAATATTTGAGCATTCATCCTTCAGCTTTAGTTGCTGAGCTTTTGAGAGTTAACTTAATGCATGCCTTCAATTGGGGAACATGTATTTAGGTTCCTGTGGGGCATTCTGTTCTGCTAAAATCTATCTTCTTGTTATCTCTTAACAAGTGAACTACATATAAAGCCTCAAACTCTCACTTGGATGTATCTATTAGGAAATTGTAATATGTTTATTCCTCTTCTGTTAGCTATGTTGGCTACCAACCTCCAATCCCACTTTCCCCCAGCAAATTAAGAGGGGAAGGGAGAATTTAGAAAACAAATGGTCATTTTTTTTCTGATTAATTTGAAATATTCAGTAATTGAGTGTCAAATTTTGACACATTTGTGATATGAGCTGCCAGCCTCTCTTATATGGAAAGAGATGATGAGCAGGATAGTAGTTGGAAAAACTTTAGATATTTTGTTCATTTTATTGACTTCAAAACTAAACATTGTCACTTGCACACTTGTGCTGGTCAATTCAGGTTTTTGACATCTCATCATTACAAATCTTTACCCCCCAAGAGTTGGACTATTTGCTGTGCGGCCGTAGAGAATTGTGGAAGGTATTGTTCTACCTAAATTTGCTATTTGCTTATAACAATATTTGGAATGTTAACGTTTGTAATTTAATCACAAGTTTGCTTATATTTCCTGCAGACCGAGACTCTAGCCGATCATATAAAATTTGACCATGGGTACACCGCCAAGAGCCCTGCCATAGTTAATGTATGATTCTATTCCATGTATAAGAAAAATTGTGTATTGTGGAGTATTTCAGGTTAATGTATTATGCTCATCCTTTATGGTGCTTTTTTTAGTTACTTGAAATTATGGGAGAGTTCACACCAGAGCAGCAGCGTGCCTTCTGTCAATTTGTTACTGGAGCACCTAGGCTTCCACCCGGTGGGCTGGCTGTTCTAAATCCAAAACTAACGATTGTGAGGAAGGTATTAAAAATATGTTTTTGATCATGTGCTACCAGTGTTCTAGTTCATTCACGCCCTCCTGTAATTTTGTGCTTGATATCCTGAATGTATGTGCTTTTTTTTTTTTTTTTTTTTTTTCTTTGGAGGTGGGGAATTGATCCTCGATTTGAACTTTGGTCATTACCAGTGTTATTGCAGCTCATTTTTAAATATATTATAATTTCTAAACATAATATGCAAAAGGTGTCGTACAGTGTTAATGTTATTACATTTTGTTGCAGCTCTCGTCAACTGCAGCTAATGCTTCATCTAACGGGAATGGACCTTCAGAAACAGCAGATGATGATTTGCCAAGTGTGATGACTTGTGCTAATTACCTGAAGCTTCCTCCTTATTCTACCAAGGTTAGTACAACACTGCATAATAACATCTTTGATTATATTATCATGCATGGCGAAGCATCTTTTGGTACTGATCTTTGATGTCCAATTTAAAACAGGAAATTATGTACAAGAAGCTACTCTATGCAATCAATGAAGGCCAGGGATCCTTTGATTTATCATGAGTTTCCTGAACTAACCAATCCGACCCTGTATGTTAATATGATGAATCGGGGTTTACTTTCCAGGCTTAATTTTTGGTTGGTCTCCTTCCTTCTCAAATAATGGCCTCATTTAAGGCGCTCATCAAAGGTTGTGGCATAGTTCAGGTGAGGTGGGATGTCCCATTGGTTCTTGATATGACTATATTAGCCGCATTGTCTGTGCTGTGGTATGCGCATAATTTGTTGATTATTTTGATCAATGTGACCAAGAGACTTTTCTATTATTTTATGTTTTCTATTTTTGATAACTAACATGATTTTTTTCATAAATGGCAGTTGAATGGAATCGCCACATTTCAAGGTGTAAAGGTATTTGCGGAGCTCGTTTTAGCTGTTACGTGTAAATAAAATAGGAATGTTGAGTTATTCCCTCCTGCCCCCTAAATTTTTCATCATTCTGTTTTCAAGCCAAATTATTGGTAGTTTATACATGTATGGAAGATGGTAAAAGGAATAGAAATAATTTAAAATACTATATGCATTATGGTTCCATTATTTCCTGTTGGGAGTCCTGTCAAGTGGAGCTTCATTGCGGTAAAATTTTATGCAATTTATCATTTTATTGGGGGTACCCGAATGATTTTATGCTTTTTTAAAATATTAAATATGACTTTCCCATAATGAGGCGCTCGTATATAAATAAATCTGGCACTTGCCGTGGGGACATTTTATTTTGGGTTTTGACCGCGGCTGCGTTTCTGCGGAGGATGCTAGATAATTAACTATGAACATATATACACATGGTCGAGAAATTTTAGTAGAGAGTCTTCAGTGGGTGAATTCATGTGAGCCTTGTTTTGAGAAAATGAGATTCATATAATTTTGTGGATTTCATATGGATTTTATTCCATGATAGTAAATAGAAAATAGTGATGTTAGTATTGCTTAATGTTAGTTTCATTTTGTAGAACGGAAATGGTAGCTTAAGAATTATCATGCATAGTTAAATATGCTTGGGGTTAACAATGTGAAGGCTAGGGTGACTCTGTCTTACAATTAAGATTAAATTATAATTTTAGTCCCTTTTTATTTTTATTTTAGGTTTCAGTTTGATCTCTTTTTTATTTTGTTTTAAAATGGTCTCTTATTTTGTAAAAGTATACCAATTTGGTTTTATGTTCTAAAATAGTTTTTTATTTTACGAAATTGATGTCAATGTGATTCTCCCCCCCCCCCTAATGAGGGATTATTAAGAAAAATGGTACTGAATTGGTATATTCTTTTGTAATAAGGAAACTTTTAGAAATAAAAAATAAAATAGACCAAATTATACTCTAAAATAAAGATAAGATGTCAAAATATATGATAGCCTACATTTTAATTATTTTTTAGAGTGGATAACTATTTTAAATATTTTTATATTCACAAGGTTTCGTGTTCTCTTTTTGTATGACACATATTATCAGCTTAGTTATTAAATAAGATAAATATTTATTTTATTTTTAAATAATTATTAGATCAGAATATATATTTATTTTGATATAATAATATTTTTTAAATTATCATGAAAATATTTTTATATTAATTAATACGATTTTTAAAATTTCTCAACATGAAAGCTTTAAATGTTTGTATTTTTATATTTAATAATTTTATTATTGTTAAGGTATATTTGATTTTGTTAAATTAATCTTGATTTAAATATTTGTTATTTTAATTATTTTATTCTCTTACCAAAGAACAAAATATTTGTTAGTTATAACAGTGTTTATATCGAAAACAGAATCACGTTAAATCAAGTGTGCGCCAATAGCACTCGTCAATTACAAGTATCTTCTATTTTTCATTACTGTTATATATTCATGAATTTTATGAGTTTAGAACCTTTATTAGGTTATACATAAAATAGTGAACTCTTTTAAATTGCCAAGACTGAAGTGCTTTATTGTAATGAGCCACCAAGAACAACAGCGCGGCCAATATGAGACAAAATTCTTCTTGTAACCTTTGCTTTCTGTATTTTATGTAAATACTAAATAGAACAGATAAAATCTTGTTTGTCTAACACAGACATCGATCTCAGGTATCATTTGCTACAAAAAAAAACTAACTAAAATTTGAGCTTATGGACTCCACTTCACCAACCAAATCACTAACTTGGCCACTCATCTCTATCTCACCCGCTGACAGCTTTCCCGGAGCGACACTTCACTTGGATTGCAAGCGTCTTCATCACATCTGGGCAATCATCATGGCCATTAGTGAAGATTGCTTTGTTCATTGGAACCGAACAAGCTTCTTTTCCTAAGCAATGCTGCTCAAAGTCACAAAAAGAAACCATGTTATCAGCTTCATATTTGTAACAACATAAAATAGGAGGGAAAAAATGAGATACACTGAGTTTGTTTGCAAAGAAACTAAATAGATGAGTGCGAGAAAATAAGCAGAAAATATTTTTTTTATATAAAAAATTGAGATGTTGCAAACATAATGCAACATGGATAAATAAACTAACTGTAGTTAGTTTTTTTAAATAAAAGATAATAAAAAATATGAGTCACGTGGCACAACGTGGATAACTAAACTATAGTTAGCTTTCTTAAACAGATAATGATAGATAATAATTCTACCTGCTCAACAATCTTATTGGTGGAAGGTGCATGACATTTGCCCATAGTAAAGCCTCCACAGAAACCCGAAGGATCACCAAAACTTGCAAACTCCACAGCCGCAATGGTTTTGTGGTTTGGACACTTGAGTGTAGCTTCTGGCGCCAAGTTATCTCCTACAGATTGGAGTTTCGTTTTCTTACTTGCAAATGACTTAATATTGGGCGGGTGATTCTCTGTAATGATACTGCATACTGTATCTCTGTTGACATTTAGGATCACAATCTTTTCTGGACTTGCTACCTCCTCCTCAAGTACAACAAGCAAGTTGTCTTTTTCATTAAGGAATGATCTTGGGATGTGGTACCTGATACAATTAACAAGTTCAAAATGGACAGAAAAGAAAAACAAAGAAAAATAGTGAAAAAAAACTTCAATTAGTTTTTCGTTTTGGATCAGTGTTTTAAAAACCGAACCGGAGATTGAACCGGCAAGACCTTCTGGTCATTGTTCAATTGCATTAAACAGCTCGAACCGATATAAACCGAAAGTCGAACCATTCAAATAACCAAACCCCTGGTTCCAGGTTCAGCCGGTTGAGCCGGCCTCTCCGGATTGATTCTTAAAACACTGATTTGGATTTTAAGTCCAACATTTGTTTACTAGTGATTTGCTTACTCTGACTGAGTAGGCTTTCCAAGAGGAGAAAGGTAATTCATCCAGTGACGACCAATGCTTTGACCATTGACCCAAACCATTCCTTTCCCCATACCAGTCATCCTGATGGCAACAGGGTCCCTTCCCTCTGGGGTTGCAAAAATTGTCTGCAAAATCAATATGGAGTCATAAAAGAATTCAAAGGCTTTTGATTGAATCTTGTTAGCAACAAAACAAATTACAATATTTTAATCTTGTTGAGAGTCCCACTTTCCCACTTATACCATCGTAAAAGACTATTGACTCTTAGAGCATGGGCTTAAGGTCTAACTGAACTTTACAAAACCGGCTTGTAAGGTATTCAAGTCTTATAAAGCACTACTTAAGTCATATTTCTAGTCGATGTGAGACTTTCAATACACCTGCTCACCCTTAGGACTAGACATTTGAAGCGTAGACCAAAGCGGGCGGAATGATAGAGATCTCAACAAATCTAATAAAATAACCATTACCTTGTACCAGGAGAGAGTTGGTCCAGGCCCCTTGACCTCCTTCCAATCTACTTTCTTTGATCCCTCCTCAGTGAAAATGCTAAGCTTCTCACCTTGGAGACCAACCTGAAAATTGGCATCAATTCAGTTATACAATCTTAGCTGTTCAACAGTGATTGATTTTACTATGTTTATATCTTCAGATCTTTTGTCAAAGTCTTTTAATGATAGATTCATACCTGATGACCCCAACCATTAATAGTGAGATCAATTGTTCCAGAGTTAAGACCAAGGATGGTTATAGTCTTAGGTCCAGCGTACCTGTGCTCCATGTATGCTCCACTGTCCTGTATATATTAAATGGGACACAAGAATGTTACTATTTTACTCCTTGAAACTTAAAGAACTACCAAGTGCTTCAAGTTTGAATTGAAAGAAGGAAAAAAACTTGAAGCCTCTTACGGGGAGTCCTACTAAGCAAGCCAAAATAGCTATCTGGTTAACTCCAACCGTGAAGCTTACAGGTTTCTGAAATTCAAAACCTTTTTCCTCATGGCTACCATGATTAGATCCTTAAAAACCATCAAGACAATAAATATTAGTTAATACAACTTTGTAATGACTCAATTTAAGTACATTGGATTTGTCCCACTTCCTTTTAGAAGGCAAATCATTAGTCAAATTTCTATGTGCTTACCAATGTATTCTCCATTTACAAAGGCAAGTAATGAATGGCCAAGACTCATAATCCGAAGAACCGGGGATATCTCATTCTTCTTTGGCAAGTCTTCTGGACCCAACTCCACACTGCAGCAAATATATTTCAGTTTCACAAAGCCTCATATAGTATTTGCATACACAAAAGGAGGCATTTTGAAAAACTTATTTGAACTTAACTTATAAAGTAACCACCTGTGAAAATAGCTATCATAATTCATATGTCTATAAACAAGTTGTTTTCAGTTTATTTATATAAGCTTCCCATAATAATAACTCGTAAAACCAGGTTATGCGGAGTTTCAATCATTGTCTTAATCAAAATACTCTGCAGTCATTGCAGTCAACACATCTTGACCGTTGGATCAAGATCAACCAGTTGATATTCCGGCTTCACCAACCGTCCGATCTTGATCTAATGGCCGAGATGTGTTGGCTACATTGTGACCGCTGAATATTTTAACTTCACAACTTGGATTCAACAACTTATAACTAAGCACTTATAATATAAGCGATTAGTATTAAATATGCGTTTGATTAAGTTATTTATATAAACGCCCCCAAAATACTCAATGCTGGGGAATGTGGGATAAAGAGAGAAACTGAGAGAATGAAATATCAAAGGTAAAATGCAAGGATAATACAAACAGAAAGAACTAAATCCTGAGCTGCTTACAGGTCGCAGGAAGAATTAGAAGAACTCACCTTGTGGTGTACCATCCATAGTCAGTGGTGTCTTTAAGCATGCTGTAAAGCTCTGCAGGAACCTTTTTATTTGGTGGCAATTGCTTGGTAGTTGGAATTGTCTCAGAAAACACCTCCCAGTTGTGATTGTTTGCAGCCTTTGACTTCTCAAAGTTTCTTGAAGTGTGTTGTGAAACAATCTGATTTTTTTTATCCAATCAATTGTGGAAGCAATGCAAAAATAGTTAGATACAAGAACTGATTGGTAAAGACTTTAAAAAGCTAAGGAATGTGTATTCTCTACTTGTAGTGTAAGGAATAAACAAGTTACATTTTGAGTGTTGAAGACCACAGTCTTGCAATCAGGGAGAATGCTAATGGAACGCGCTGGCAAATCATATTTGGAACCTCTGAATTTTATTGTTTTTGGCGTTTTGGTGTGGTTGTTAGTGATGAAAGCAGCACATATATCACTTCCTGGCTTCTCATACACTACAACCTGCATAGTTTGTTATTTCACCTTAGCTTTAATTGTCAGTGACATAGATTTCTATTGGATGATAAGTTAGTTAGTTAGTTAGACACGTATATAAACTGTTAACTAACTAACTTATCATCCAATAATTTCTTCCCTCACAACATCCCTCTTATGGGAATGGACATTTTGAGAAGGCTATGTGAGATGCTTACCTCATGAAACTGGCTAATTCTTTTGACACTAGGCTCACCGTTGAGAAGAGCCTTCCTACATAGATTCACAGCCTTGTGCACGTCCCTCAGGTGACTCCATTTTGGATCTCTCTGCAGACCGAACTCATCAAGAGGAGCTTCGTCGTAATAGCGGGTTGTTGTAAAGGCAGAACTTGTTCTACCAAAATTCGTTCCACCATGGTACTACAAGAGAGTTTCAAATTGAGTTGAGTGAGAAACACTATGCACATCAGTTTCATCAAAAGAAAGTTTGGATGATTATTAGTCCATTTACCATATAGTAATTGACCAAAGATCCATTTTTAGAGAAGAAACGGGCAACTGAGAAGGCAATGTCTTCTGCAGATCTTTGGGATGGTGGATCTCCAAATACTCTATACCTGTAGTTGCATATTATCAACAAAGATATACTTAGTGCTTGGTGGAGGCCAAAACAAGAACCATATCTTAGAGTCTTGTTTCCTATTGTTGAATTAGTGCAGGCAGTGCATCCAAGAGCTAAAGTAGAGTTTAGCACTCGGAGAAAATTTAGATACAACTCTGTAGGTGCTTTTGGAGTTTTGGTACTGTTTTCCAATCACAACATGACGTATGGACTTTTTAAAAATAAATAAATAAATGAACGATAATAAATAATATGAATAAACAGTTCACGTGTCATTCCGTGATTGGAAAACAGCACCAATAACACTCATAGGACTATAGTTTTCTTTTAGCAACAAGATAGAATGGAATAGTGTTTTGTTCTCTTTGATTTTACCTTTGCTAATAGAATCAAAATATACCACTGTTTATATCTTATGTTCAATTTTGTTTTAGTTTTAATATGCACATCAAATGAGTTTTACCTTTTTAATAGAATCAAAATATACTACTGTTTATACCATGTGTTCAATTTTGTTTAATTTTAATTATGCACAACATATAGAATAGAACTCTTATATTTTGCTTTGTCCTATATATTTGAACCTGTCTACCATGTTATCTAAGACTATAGATTGTTTACTAATGGTTCACAAGGCTGAAGAAGTAGGGAATAATTAAAGATACCCCATTTTGATAACATACACTCTCTTTTTCGGAAGTTTATTTCTGGATGGCATAATTTGTCCGAAATAAACTTGCGGATGACAAAATGATACATCTCCAGAAATGAACTTCCGGAGAGTGGTTACATGTTAGCAAAAGAAGTACACTTACTGAGCAGTCCAGTTTTCAGTCCATATGGAAGGTTTGTATGGTTTGTTTGGGCCTGTGAAGGTATCACCACAGTGTCTTCCATTGCATGCATTAATCTGCCAAATGAAATATGTATAAGTGAGGTTAAAAGTAATAGGCTTTATCTTACTTGAAGGAAAACTGTGCCAAAACAATTTCATGTACTTACCACTGGATCAGGAGCATCCTTCTGCTTGCACATGATCCATGGAACTCCAATATCTAGTGAAACTGCCATTTTTGCAGCCCATTGGACATAATCATCTCCATCCATTTCATAAGCAAGTTGGATATGGTTGTACTCATTCTCAATCTGCAGTGCATAAATAAATAAATTGTGAGGAGCTTAAACAAAAATATAAATATATATGGGAGAAAGATATGTAGTGTGGAAAAATCAGAACCTGTGCCAAGATGATGGGGCCTCCTTGGGGAGCAAAGAGCTTCTCTTCTTTCATTTTTTCTATAACAGTTGATACATATTCTTTCATATGCTTCTGTAAATTATAAAGTATTTCACATTTAAGTAATCTTAAACTGTAGCATTAATTTCCAGAAACTAGAAGCTCATGATTTATATATGGAGAACAGAATACGGTTGACTACCTTAAAAGGTTCATTGTTAGATCGGAATATGATGTCAGGAACCTCTCTTAGCCAATATGGAAGTCCTCTGATATATTAACATTGTAGGAAATAGATTATACTCGGAGAGATAATAATAATAATAATAATAATAATAATAATAATAATAATAATAAGTAAACAATACAAAAGGAGAGAAAAAGGTAACACTAAGTGGACAAATTGGCAGAAAATATTGATATACTACTATCTAATTTTGCACAATCCATACCCGTGATTCCATTCAGCTTGGATGAAAGGGCCAACCCTGAGGGTTAAATACATTCCTTTCTCTTGTACGAGCTTAATGAACTTCACCAAATCATAATTGCCTTCGAATTTTAACTGCATAATGGAACAAACCAAGTCACAGGTTGGGACATTAATCAACTCTGGAGTGGCAGCCACCAGTAATTAATGAATCCGTATTCCCTGCAGCAGCAGTAAAAAAATATCGTAGTTGCCACAGTCAGGCTATCGGATCTTGATCAGATGGCTCACATTCCGAGTTGAGTAAATCAAATACAAATTCAATCTTAGAATGTGCACCATCCGATCAAAACCAACCTATCTAGATCGTTTGATTGCGACATTTTTTTGAGTGAGGGGAATCCGATTTCGTAATTAATCTTATCTGAGTATGCATGCAATAGGTCTGCTTCCAGAATCAATTTACCTACCTTGCCTTTCTCAGGCTCATGAGCATTCCAAAACACGTAAGTTTGTATCAGATTTAAACCTCCATGTTTTGCCTTATCAAGAAGATCTGGCCACATCTGAAACACAACACAACAAAACCTAATTAACTGAGCTAAATTTGTAGCAGTGATTAGTTAGTACTTATCTGGAAAAGTAATTCAAATTTTTAAATATTAACGTGCCTTGCGATTTGCCAACAGTATAATTATTACAATAGTATATGATGTAATTAACTTGAGGAAGAAGGAACGTACATCTGGGGTGCTTCTAGGGTAATGTATGGAACCCGAGAAGAGAAGCTCTCGGTTTCCGTTGATAATGAGTGACTTTCCGTCGTAAGTCACAGTTTTCTTCTTGTCCTTATCGGCGTTGGCGCCAATAATGGTTAAAGAAACAATAATGATGGAAATTAGCAAGGTAATGGAAAGAACTTTGAAATTTGACGACATTTTTAATTTGTATATCAAGAGAACCCGTGCCGTGCGTGCTCGATCGGGTTCGAGAGAGAAAGATTAAGATGAAATTAATGTGTTTGAAAGTGAGGCTACATAACACAGCAGAGGATTGATCGACCGATTTCTTTCTTAGATGAAAGAGTTGCTCAGTTAGTATATCTGTTTCCGCAATTCCATCAGCGACACTAACGTAGAGGAACTAACACACGTGTGTAAGGGCTTAGAGAAAAGCTCGGTTTGCTGTTTTGAATTTTTCTGTTTGGAAATCATTGGTTGTGATGTGATCTTGTCGTTGCTAAATTTGTCTTAGGAGGTATACCTATTGTCGCATGCATCATGCATCATGTGTTAGTTTCTCCTTCTTTCACTACGTGGCTTAATTTCTCCTTTCTTTGTTACCATATTTGTCTTTCTTCAGCTACGGTGTTCATGGTCATTCTAGTTTGATTTCTGGCAGACTGTCTTTAAATAATAAAGCAATACATTGTTCAATAGCAGGAAACAATAAAGCAAAGAAATAATTTTACACACTTACTAAATTTGTAATCTAGTAAATAAAAATACGCAATCTAATAATTTTCACATGCTAATAACCACTTAAGAGTCTTTCCCTATTTTTAACTATTTTATAAATTGCAGTTGTCAATAATATTTCGTAGTAAAATTACTTAATAATTATAAAATTTTAATAATTTAACTTATTTATATTTTTTCTTTATTTTCATAAATTAGTGGAGGTACCTTTCAGACTTTTTTTTTTTGGGGAAGAATGTTTCCTATATTTTGACACACAACACATTTTTCATTGCAAGAATGATATAATCGACCTCGATCTCATGTTACTCACCGGATACTATGAATTCATGTCTGTCTACATTTTCTTTTGGCTTAATTGCATTTTGGTCTCTAGATATTGCGATTGTGCGATTTTTGTCTCTCAGATTCCAATTGCGCGAATTGGATCTTACAAGTATCGCGATTATGCGATTTTGATCCCTATGTTCTAATTGTGCGAATTGGGTCTTCAAGATATCACGATTGTGCAATTTTGTCTCTCCGTCCAATTGTCGTTCAACTTCTAACTGAAAATGCTAACATGCCACATGTGGGTATGACCTGTCACATAACTTAGGCTGAGTGGCATGTTATGTTTCCTGATCATCATCTAAGTTGGCTTAAAAAGTTTAAAAATGCAATTTGTAACTTTTGTTTGTTCATCCGATTGGGGATGGTATGCACTGCTAAAGGAGAGGGTTGTGTTGTTGAGACAAAACATCTTTTCGCCAAATTTGCTAATAAAAACTTCGTCTTTATCACTCACAATTGTTTTTGGCATCCCATGTAGGCGGTAAACCGCAAAGATGAAGATTGGAGCTAACAACCGCAGAGAATTAGGCTGGTAAGGCAATGAAGTGCGCATATTTGGAAAAGCGATCAACAATCACCCAGGTGGTTGTCTTGCTTGTGACGGGGAAATGTGGGTGATAAAGTCTATGGAGAGGTCCTCCCACACTTGAGTAGAGATGAATCATATCTATATCACTCATATCCTTCAGATCATTTTGTTACAGATGACGTTTGATAGCATTAAACCCTACAACTCCAGATGTAGGAATTGTAATGACTTCAATTCGAATGACTACTTCACTATGGTTGTCATGAGAAGCGCTTATAACACTTATATAACTATTATGCAACATTCTTGTAGTGGGTCAATTCAATATAATTGTTACTTTAATATTTATACATATGTGAATACTTGATATCTCATATCCATGACCCATGATATGTGACGATCGGTCTACTCACTTAACAATCTCAATATATTATTGTCGTCCTAATTAACAATAATACTTGACTACGAATATTTAAGAATAGTATTCCAATGTTCAATCTCACGATCAAGTCATACTTAATGTTCTATTGAGCAAACTTATTATTCTGAGGACTTTGTTATATCGTAAACAAACAATATAACAAATAAAATGCCTTGTATATAAATAATCGCCATGATAGAAATGAAAGTTGGAGCCAAATGGATTGGCGTTTAGAGCTTACACCAACACTTTTTACTGAAAAACTCAATGGAGGTGTGAATTCTGCAAAAGGATTGCACCATCGGTGATCCCCAAGGTGTCGATAGTGATGCCAAAGGAGGTTGAGAAGTATGGGAGGCAAAACACCGACAGTGTAGTCATGGCCCATTTAAATGCTTGAAATGCATTTTGGGTCCAGTCATTCCAATGGAAGCAATTTTTTTGAGGAGTTTAGTAAGTGGGCCAAGAATGGCCGGACTTTTGTTCCCCACACCCATCATCCTTCTCAATACATCCACCATTTTTTTAAAATACCCAAAATACTCTTATCATATTTTACCTTATTTTACCTTATTTCTTTCTCGCTGTTTTTTAATAGACATTTACGGTTTAGATTGTTTGTTTAATTATATTTACGGTTCACATAAATATAATTACGGTTTACATTTAGTCACAAATGTGATATTTACGGGTTTAAGGGTGATATTTACGGGTCACAATTATGATATTTACGTTTTGTTTGTGATATTTACGGTTCATATCACTATTTACGGGTCACATAATGATATTTACGGTTCATATCTCTATTTAGTGGTGATATTTACGAGTCACATAATGATATTTCGGTTCACAATGATATATTTACGGTTCATAATGATATTTACGGTTCATATATGTCTGTTTGTGATATGAGGAATGCTAATTACAAACTCTCTGACACACTCCTTTTAACACACTATTATCTATTGGGCCACTTTAACCTTTTTTTATGCTCGCTTCCCTGATTACCGGTTCTTCCCGTTTAACATTTTTATTTTATTTTGTTAATTATTATTGGGTTTCAAAATCTAAAATTTTCCAAAACCCATAATTCCTCCTTTGCGTCTTCTTTTGTGAGCTGTCTCCAGAGACCCAGCATCCCTCTCCAACCTCCTTCCATCTCACTGTCTTCTGTGAGTCGGCAAATGAAGCATCGCGAAATGCCCTGTTCAATCTTGCTAGCTTGCATATATCTAGTGGATCCACCAAGTACATCATCGCAAACACAAGAGGAAAAATTAGCACCCATATTGACACCCACCAAACCAAACCAAACCACTTTATCCCACAATGCAAAACTCAGATTTCACACAACCAGAATATGAATTCAACTAAAAACTTGAAATTGAACCTCAATTTGTCAATTTCACTCACAAGACCAATTTTTCCCCCAAATGTTGAACGCAAAGCACTTAGGTTTTGCACACACCAGAATCTGATGGATTTCACATCAAGAAGGTGGAATCAAATAGATAAGCTTTTCAAGAAACTCAGAAGAAATATAGGGAACTATCTTTTTCTATTGTTCGTGTTACAATTGAAAAAGGTGGTTCCGGAGGAATGACGCGTTCTTGATGATGACAGATGAAACCCATAAATTATAAATAAAAAAATAAGTATTAAATTTGAAAAATGTTAATTGAACACAAAATTTGACACAAACACGAGACACTGTATGTCCGTACAGTACGGACAAATTTTTTTTTTTTGAAAAAAATATTTTTTTGATTTTTTTTTATAGATTTTTTTAACTGGTTAACACAGATTTTGACATTAATCAGATAATGAATAACATTAACTAGATAATGAATAGCATTAACCAGATATGTGAATTTGATTAACCAGATAAGAAAATGAAATGTCTAAAAGTTTCAGGATTTGACATTAACCAGATAATGAATAGCATTAACCAGATATGTGAACGTGATTAACCAGATAAGAAAATGAGATGTCCAACAGTTTCAGGATTTGGCATTAATCAGATATGTGAACTTGATTAACCAGATAAAAAAATCTGTAATATTTTTTTTTAATTTTTTTTTTTTGAAAAAGAAAAAAAAATTGTCCGTACTGTACGGACATACGGTTTCTGTGTCCAAATCTGTGTTCAAATAACAACACTGTTAAATTTGTATAACAGGTTGCCAAGCAAGGGGTTTAAAAAATGGGGTGACGTGGACCAATAGTTAAGAGTGTGTTTAAAAGAGTGTGTTAGAGAGGATGACCCTAACATTTCTCTTGTGATATTATGTAAATCGTAAATATCATACTTACGGTTATATATTTTCTAAATATATAACCCGTAAATATGACATATTTACGGGTCTAAATATATAACGCGTAAATATCATATTTACGGGTTATATAATTTTTAAAATACCGTAAATATGTGATATTTACTGTTATATGTTTTTTGAATCTATAACCCATAAATATCACATATGTGATAAGGGTATTTGGGTATTTTAAAAAAAATGGTGGGTGTAGTGAGAGGGATGATGGGTGTGGGGAACAAAAGCTAATTTTGTACGAAGTGCCTGTAATAACCAGACAGGCCCACAAAACTGTGCAAAGAAGAAATGGATCTTGGGGTGGCCCAATCTTGAATGGCCTGAAGTTTAGTTGGGTCAGCAGCCACACCCGCGGGCTTTTATTTCCCCACCTCCCCCACTTAATTTTCCCACCTCCCCCACACAAGGAAAAGACTATTTTACCCTTTACTTTTCCTATCTTCCGGATTCAAAATGTTGACGTTATTTTTTTTTTGGAAAAATTTCAACCTCCGGATTCTTAATACTGGAGCACTCCGGAGATAAGAATCCGGACTTTTTTTGAACAATTCACCTCCCTTTTTGCTAGATCTGTAAAATTAAAAATAACACGTCCCGATTCTTATTACCGGATCACTCCGGAGACAAGAATCCGGACGTGTTAATTTTTTTGCTAGATTTAGAGTGTCCGGATTCTAAAATCCGGACGTGTTAATTTTTTTGCTAGATTTAAAGTGTCCGGATTCTAAAATCCGGAATTATCCGGATTTAAGAATCCGGAGGTGGGAAAAGTTGGATTTTTAACAAATGGATATTTTAGAACAAGGGCAAAGTTGGATTTTTAAAAATATGGGAGGTGGGAAAATTAAGTGGGGGATGTGGTGAAATAAAAGGCCCACACCCGCGTGAGAAATGACGTGGCCCAAGTAGTCAACACGGTCCAGTCCAAAATGGCATTTTGTGAGTTTGGCAAAATATTATGTTGGGCCAACAGTTGTAACACTTGCTGCAAGTGGCCCAAAAATTATTTAGAGGATTCTCAAAAATTAATTTAGTGACAAAGACCCCTTTTTTGAAGAATTAGTGTGGTGACACATTAATATTTGGAGAATCAAATTAAGGTTTATTCTCTTTTTTTTTTTCTTTTCCCCGCAACCTTCTCAGTTCACTTTTTTTTTCCCTTCCTTTTTGTTATCCAACTGCACTTATTAGATTAAGTGATTATATCATTACACGTTCTAAGTCATGGGTGCAACATTACCTGATGACAAACTGCCTGTGTATAAGGAAGTTTAGTACTAATTGACAAGAGACTATTTCTACTATTAAACAAAAAATGACAATTCTTTTTTGTTGCAACTGTTAGTACAAACAACGACACTTTGGAGTATGAGCCCGAAATTGAATATATTTTTGTGGTTGCTCAAAATCAGGTCGTGGCCCTGTTGATTCACATTGGTTTAGGGGTAAATTCAGTTTAAAAATTCTAAGAGATACCTGCCATGTCTTGTTTTATACTAATTGGAAAAAAAAAATTCCGTTGACTTTATTTGCGCAATTTATTAATCAAATTGTCTCTTCCTTACTTTTGTTTGTTGGGCTTAATCTTTGAACTGAGATGATAGTTCATTTGCTTAATCAGTGGCAGATGAACCTAAACCACATGTCCACACCAAATGGTTCCGTAAGACGTCATATTTGTTGATGTTTAGAGTTAGATCCTCCAACTAATTTGATTAGGTGGGGGGGTACCACTAGCCCCAAGGCCCACAACAACAACTTTTTGAGCCATGATGCTCAACAAACCATTGATTTTAAGAAATTTTATGATGGGAAATATAATCCACATGCTTAATGCCAGGTGAGTTTAGTTATGGACGTAATCGAAATTTAAGTTTTTTTGTGGAGTGTGATGGACCAAGAAGGACCATGAAGTTGCTGGCTGATATCATCATGTATCATCATTAGTAGCTTCCACGATTTAATTACTCACATGAATAGATGGCGCTGAATTTGGATTACGTGTAGTCATAAATGCATACCGTCATGTATTTAGTGCATTTCGGACCGTTCGATCAAAGATGAGACGATATGTATTTTAACTACACCAAATCACATTTGTAGTTGACATAAGAATCGTCTGATCTTTGATCGAACGATTCAAAATACACTGACTGCATGCATTTACGACTGCACACAACCTAAATCCTGATGCTCTAAAAGCGAAGGACGTTGTCCATGGCTCCACGCCCATCCATGGAGCATTGCTTCACAATGAAGGAAAATCGTGGTGGTCCATTCTCTTTGCGGATGTGAATTGTGACATAATTGTGATGAGAGAGTTATTGCTTTCTTTGACATCGTTCTCACTTCTCACTCTTGTCCATTCCAATCTTATTCCTCCCTTTCACGCTTACACACAATTTGAATGCTGAGAGAAATTAAAGAGAATAGAAACTAAATAAAAATGAACAATAGTCAGTTTAAATATTGTTTAAATAGAAAGAAAATGGAGAAAAAGTAAAAAGTTTTCTTCATTATGTTTAATTGGATAGAATGGAGAGAAGTAAGAAAATATCTATTATATACCACATAGATCCAAGGATCCACCACCAACTTTGTTGTGCTTCAATACTCGTCTGAGCCAACCACTTGGTCACAACAATAACTTTGATAACACTGTTGGGAAAAAACGCACACACCAAAGATCTTTGATGAAACACACACAAACACACCATAAAGAAAGCAATACAGAACACATGAGAATTTATGTGGTTTAACATCCCTTGTCTACGTTCATGAAAACACCTCAACAAATATAGTTATTATCTCAAATAAGATTATAGGATTGTAACTCACCAAGTTGTTTATCGGCCTACAAACCCGAATACCTCATTCAAGAGTTATAAGAAATAATAGAAACTTACTCATCTGACTCACTACAAATGATCACTGACACTAGTCTCTCCTCTATGACATGGTTGGGGATACTCCAACTCTTCAAATTATACCTTTTATATAACAAAAGGAATACGACTTCATTCATGAATATGACATAGGGGATATTTATTGTTCCACCTCTTTAAGTAGCTTCGATAGTGGAGATCTCAATGGTCTTGATTAAGTTTCACTATCTCTAGAATTGTTTCAATTTGCTTTCCACTCGCCTGGATTAATATATGGAAAGTTGTATTGATTTTCCCAAAATTAGTAACATAACTTGTAATGTAAATAAATCTAAAATTTTCGTGCACTCTTTTTGCTGTTGTAGTGTCATTTAAGGTAATGATATAAAAATTAAAAAAAATACTAATTATTGTTGTTATTTTAAAGTTATTCAAAAAGCATAATATATTTTTATCTTTTTAGATTTTGTTCTGGACAGAACTTTATAGGATGACCGGAGAGAAGCGATATGGCAGCGTCCACGACGGATGACGACGGCGTGTGGTGGTGGTGTACCTGCAAACACTCCAACGCTCAAGTCAGTGTATGAAGAGGTAATTGAAGAGGTGATCAGATGAATAATAATACCTCAATTGTTTGAAGTGACTCTCCTTTTATAGGAGTTTGAGGGCGGTTACCGTGGAACCCGGGGTACCGCGTCGGATCGTTCTGGGCTTTGTGATGAGCTGGGCGAAATGCCAAGGACCGTTGGATTGGCCACGTCGATTTGGTCTCGTGGCAAGGCGGTGGGAACCGACGTTGGTAATGGGCTGGAGTGTGACTCTTCGGATTGGGCCTCGGCCCAGTCCGGAACAGTTGCCCCCCAAGTCGCTAGCTCGAATGTCGAGGTGGTGACTTGTTTGTCGAAGTCCGTTGATGTCGACGTTCAACGTCCTTGTCCGTAAGGAACTGTAAGCGTCGTCATGTCGTGTTTGTGCAAGGTTTTGTCACGAGCTCGTGCACGCGGTCTCGGCACGAGGTCGGTCAGGGTGCTTGTGTCAAACGCACAAGGCTTTGTCACGAGCTCGTGCACGCGGTCTCGGCACGAGGTCGGTCAGGTGCTTGTGCAAACGCACAAGCTTTGTCACGAGCTCGTGCACGCGGTCTCGGCACGACGTCGATCTCTTCGTCATGTGCTTGTGCAAACGCACAAGGCTTTGTCACGAGCTCGTGCACGCGGTCTCGGCACGAGGTCGGTCAGGTGCTTGTGCAAACGCACAAGGCTTGATCACGAGCTCCTGCACGCGGTCTCGGCACGAGGTCGGTCAGGTGCTTGTGCAAACGCACAAGGCTTGATCACGAGCTCGTGCACGCGGTCTCGGCACGAGGTCGGTCAGGTGCTTGTGCAAACGCACAAGGCTTTGTCGTCAGGTGCTTGTGCAAACGCACAAGGCTTTGTCACGAGCTCGTGCACGCGGTCTCGGCACGACGTCGATCTCTTCGTCATGTGCTTGTGCAAACGCACAAGGCCTTGTCACGAGCTCGTGCACGCGGTCTCGGCACGAGGTCGGTCAGGTGCTTGTGCAAACACACAAGGCTTTGTCACGAGCTCGTGCACGCGGTCTCGGCACGAGGTCGGTCAGGTGCTTGTGCAAACGCACAAGGCTTGATCACGGGCTCGTGCACGCGGTCTCGGCACGAGGTCGGTCAGGTGCTTGTGCAAACACACAAGGCTTAGTCGCGGGCTCGTGCACGCGGTCTCGGCACGAGGCTCGATAACAGTGTTTGTTTTCTTCAATCATACTTTATTGCTTCACATTGTGTGTTTCGGATACAATTGTTTCAACTATAATATTTCTTCATTTTTGCCGCATTCCAAGTTCTTGGAATTTGCTGTCCTTGTAGTGTCTCGAGGGTGTAGGCGCCGGTACCAGTCTTTGCGACGATTCTGTACGGGCCTTCCCAATTGGGCGCAAGTTTCCCTTGTGGGGCGTTCTTCAGGCCAACATCAGCTCGTCGAAGAACTAGATCTCCAGGCATGAATTCTCTGGGTACAACACTTTGGTTGTATCTTGCTGCGATCTTCTGTTTTACTGCGACCTCGCCAAGTGCCGCGAGTTCCCTACATTCATCAAGGAGGTCAAGTTTTTCTCGTACACTCTGACAGTTGTCAATGCTACTCTGGGGATGTGAGGTTCTCCAACTAAGTTCCCCAATCTCGACAGGAATAACTGCCTCAGTCCCATAAGTGAGACGAAAAGGGGATTCTCCTGTCGTTGAATGTGGAGTAGTCCGATACGCTCAAAGCACTCGGGGAAGCTCTTCTGCCCAGTTGCCCTTGGCCTCGTCTAACCTTCGTTTCAGACCTCGTAAAATAACCCTGTTCGCGGCCTCAGCTTGACCGTTCGTCTGGGGGTGTTCTACCGAGGTGAAGTGCTGTTTGATGTCGATGTCTTCCATAGTTTTTCGGAATCCGCGATCTGCGAATTGTGTTCTGTTGTCAGTGACGACCACCCTGGGAATCCCGAACCTCGTCAGAATATATCTTTTGAAGAACTTAATCAAGTTCTTTGCAGTTATCTTTGCCAAGGGCTCTGCCTCAACCCACTTGGTAAAGTAATCTACCGCCACGGCCAGGTACTTCACCTGTCCGGGAGCCGTTGGAAAAGGTCCAAGTATATCAATCCCCCACCAGGCAAATGGCCATGGTGATGTCAGGGATGTTAACTCTGTAGGAGGAGCTAAGCGTAGATCTCCATGTCTCTGGCATTTGTCGCATTTCTTCACGAACGATGTTGCGTCCACATTCAGAGTTGGCCAATAGTATCCTGCGCAGAGGATTTTCTTTGCCAAGGAACGTCCTCCAAGGTGTTGCCCACATATGCCTTCATGCACTTCAGCAAGTGCATATTGCGCTCGTGTATCGTCGAGGCATTTCAACAGGGGGGTGGAGAACCCTCTTCGATATAAGACACCGTCGATCACGGAGTATGAAGATGCTTTCTTTCGGATTTTGGTAGCCTCCTTCTCATCATCAGGTAGTTGACTAAGTTGAATAAACTCTTGAATGGGTGTCATCCAACTGTCGGGCTCATCGGGCAAATCCTCGACACTTGCCTGGGAAATTGCAAAGCAGAATTTCGGCAGTTTTCTCAGTGCTTCGTCATAAGTGGCATCAACCACTGCAGTAATGCTAGGCTTGGCCAGTGTTTCTTGTATCACCGATTTGTTGTTTCCAGAGCTTCTCGTGCTGGCGAGTTTGGACAAAATGTCAGCTCTGGTGTTTTGTTCTCTCGGGACGTGTACGATCTCAACTGAGGAGAAGTCGCTCATTTTCTTTTTTACCAGGGCGAGGTATTTTTGAAGAAGTGGATCTTTAGCCTGGTATTCTCCACTTAACTGGGACACAACTAGCCGAGAATCGATTACGAGTTTTACCTCTTGGCGAAGTCTCGAGCGGTGTGAGGCCAACTAAACACGCCGTATTTCGCCTGGTTGTTGGAGGTGGGAAAGGAGAATCCTAATGAAAACTTCGACAATCAGCCCGTCGTCGTTCTCGAGCAATAAGCGGCCATCGCTTTGGAATTGACGATCCGTCGACATGGACCGTCCATCTGGAACATGGTTCTGTAGCCCCAGGAGTCATCTCGGCAATGAAATCCGCCAAGCACTGGGCTTTGATAGTTTGTCTCGGCTCGAAAGTAACTCCGAATTCGGACAACTCGACCGACCACTTGATCATACGCCCTGCCAGGTCAGGCCTGTGTAGAATCTGTTTGATTGGTTGGTCAGTTCGAACCATAATGGGATGTGCCAAGAAGTATTGTCTTAGGCGTCGAGCTGCGACTACCAGCGCGAGCGCGACTTTTTCGATCTTCTGGTATCTCAGCTCTGGGCCCTGAAGTGCTTTGCTTACAAAATAGACCGGTTTCTGGCCCTCATCTGTTTCGCGAATGAGGACGGCACTCAGAGCTTCGTTCGACACTGCCAAGTAGAGATAAAGGACCTCCCCTGGATACGGTCTCGTCAAGACTGGCGGTTGGGACAGTATGCGTTTTACCTGTGTTAAGGCTTCTTCGCACTCGGGCGACCATTCGAACTGAATTCCCTTTTTGAGCAAGCGGAAGAAAGGCAACGCATGTTCTGCAGACTTTGAGATAAACCTCGTCAGGGATGCGAGCATTCCAGTGAGCTGCTGGATGTTTTTCTTCGACGATGGTTGCTGCATCTCCGTGACAGCTCGACATTTGTCGGGATTGGCCTCGATTCCCCTCTCGGTTAGATAAAAACCTAGAAATTTCCCAGCTCGTACTCCGAAAGTGCACTTTTCGGGATTGAGCCTCATATTATGTCTTCGTATTTCAGCAAAGACTTCTCTAAGATCGACGACGTGGTCGATTTCCCTCGTCGTTTTTACTATCATATCATCCATATATACCTCCAGCATTCTACCGATTTGGTTGGCAAAGACTTTATTCATCATGCGCTGATATGTCGCTCCAGCGTTCTTGAGGCCAAAAGGCATCACGTTATAGCAGTAATTGCTTTTATCGGTCATGAACGCGGTTTTTTCTTGATCGGCATGGTGCATCGAAATCTGGTTGTAACCAGAGTATGCATCCATGAAAGACAACAACTGAAAAGCGGAGGAATTATCGACGAGTTTGTCGATATTAGGGAGGGGGTAGGCGTCTTTGGGACATGCCTTGTTAAGATCAGTGTAATCAACACACATGCGCCATTTTCCATTAGATTTTTTAACTAATACAACATTTGATAGTCAAGTAGTATATTTGACCTCCTAATGAATTCACCTTTATCGAGGTTTTCAACGACTTTGGGCTGCGGCTTGACTTCAGAGCTTGCTTACGGCGGCTCGAGCTACCCAAATGAGCCTTGGGGTCGAGAGCGAGTTGGTGGCAAGCGATATCGGAGAAATACGGCATGTCGGCAGGCGGTCAAGCGAAGAGGTCTGCATTGGACTTCAGGCACTCTGTTAGTTGCAATTTGACCTGTTCAGGGAGGTCGGCACCAAGCTTCACCGTCTTCCCAGGGTCTTCTCCTAGCTGAACTCGGATGAACTCTCCATCGGGTACCGGCCTTTTAATTTTTTGCTGGAGCTCGCGGGCTAGGGGGTCGTTCTCCGGTATTTCATCTTCGATCTCAATCCTGGCGTCAAAATCGGTGAGATTGACCTCTGCAGCAGCTTTTGCAGGGTCGGGTTTCTTGGTCGACAGGAGTTGCTTTTCTTCTCTTGGCTCGTCGGCCTTTAAAGATAAAAGATAGCATCTCCTCGCAGCTTCTTGATCCGCTGCGATGGTGACGACTTTGTGCTCGTTATCATGGAAGCGCATTTTCAAGTGGACTGTCGAGGTTATGACCCGAAGTTCACCCAGCGTCGGGCGTCCGACAATGCAGTTGTAAACGGACTTGCATGGTAATACAATAAACTGGACCTTCACAGTTTTGGAGATTGGTTGTTCTCCAAAAGTCACCATCAACTCCACATAGCCCAACGGCTTTATCTTCGAACCGTTGAACCCAGTCAGATCAGACCCCGGGTATGGTACGAGATCTTTTTCCGGAAGTTTCAAGGTTTTGAATAACTCGTGGAACATGATATCCGCCGAGCTCCTGGTCTATTAAGATTCTTCGGCGTCAAAGTTAGCCATATAGGCTTTCACCAACAGGGGAATCAAGTAGTTCGGCCTTTCATTCACCAAGTCTTCATCCGAAAAAGGCTAGGGTGGTCTTCCCTTATGCCGGCTTGATGAAGAGAAAGCGATAAAGCAGATCATTGCTTCTCTCAACTTAGTTTTGCGAATTGATGCTCGCCCCTCTTTATCGGAGAATCGCCGGAAATGACCATGGCGGCGGGAAGAGGGCGAGATTTCTCTTCGGATGCACGAGTGCTCGCCGGCGTTGCGTCACGCAGTTGATTCTTTCTTTTGAGGTCGAGGTGATCTAGATCTAGACCTTCTATCCCCGGATCTTGGCTTTCCTTTCACGTATCTAGTCAACTTCCCTTTCTTGATTAGTTGTTCTATGACGTCCTTCAGGTGAAAGCATTCATCAGTCTCGTGCCCAACACACTTGTGGAAGTGGCAGTATTTCGATTTATCAGCGTTCGGCATCTCTTTTCCCCTCTGGGGAAATCTGACTCCGGCATCGCGGAATTCGGTATTCGCGCACTCATTCAGTATGCGCTTGGGTGTAGTGTTCAAAGGGGTATATTCGTCATACCACTTCGGACCACAACGTTCCTTCTCCTTACGCGACTTGTCTTCGCGTTGTCCACCAGCTTTCTCCTGGGTCTTACCTTTAGTTCTCGATGTCATCAACTTTTCTTCATAATTCATATGTTTCTGAGCTCGCTTCAGGAACTCGTTCAGTGTCCTCGGTCGGTCGACACCAATGTCGACGCTAAATAAACTTCCTTCGATCAGGCCTTGCTCTAACAAGTACAACTTCATCTCGTCAGAACATTTCTTTACCAGAATGGCCTCTTTGTTGAAACGCCCGACGTAGTCTCTGATAGACTCATCTTTCTCCTGTTTGAATTGCCGCCAGAGCTGTCGACTTGGGTTGGACTTTAGGCCTTGATGAAATGTGCGGAGAATCGGCTAACGAGCTCGATCCAGGAACCAATGGAATTTTTCCTAAGAGTGCGGAACCAAGGCAGCGCGCCTTCTTGAGTGAGGGAAGATTACGCACTTCACCGCCCTTGGCGCCTCGATAGCTCATGGCGATATCAAAGCAACCAACATGTTAAATCGGGGTCGGTGGTGCCGTCGTATGAGTCCAAAGCGGGTGGTTTACGAAGATGCTTGAATCGGGAATTTCATGACTTTGGACGTAAAGGACCAAAAGCCTTGTACGAAGTCACTGTGTCATCGCCCGAGAAGGAGTTGATGAAACAGGCGAGCAGCACGGCGGTGAGAGGTGTGCCCAGAAGTTTTGACTTGCCGCCTAGATGCTGAGGCGGCTCTTCTATGAGGAGTGTCACTACTCGCGGTGGTATCTTCGCGACGGGACGCGCGCGTCGGGGAGTGGCGATGGCACGGCGGAGTACGATCCACCGAACGGTTATTTTGGTGTGCTCTATCCACAGAGTGATGCGGAGTCGTGCCACGGTGGTGGCGATGAACAGATCTGAGATTTGCAGACTCCTTCGACCTCTGAGTAGAACGAGAAACATGATCTTCTCTGTTTTCGACCTGTGTGGCAATGCGAACGGGGATTTCCTTCTGCTGATTCTCCATTCGATCGAGGCGTTGATTCTGAGCGTGCATTGCTTCAGCATGGCTCCGAATGAATTCACGGAATTCGTGGATCGGAACGGCGTCATTCTGATGGGGAGGTGGAAGGTTACTCCTCTGTCTCTCATGTTCCACGACGAAATTAACAGGTTCGTGGTGAGGTGGTTCCGTCGGAGCTATCGGAGGATTCGGTGGTTCAAGATCTGCGTTCGCACGAGTGGAGCTGCGAGTCGCGACCTGGTGCTTCGATCCAGTCATCGTCTCGACAAGTGTCGAGCAAAGATGTCGAGCAAAGAAGAATGAAATTAGAAATGATTCCCACAGACGGCGCCAATGTTCTGGACAGAACTTTAGAGGATGACCGGAGAGAAGCGATATGGCAGCGTCCACGACGGATGACGACGGCGTGTGGTGGTGGTGTACCTGCAAACACTCCAACGCTCAAGTCAGTGTATGAAGAGGTAATTGAAGAGGTGATCAGATGAATAATAATACCTCAATTGTTTGAAGTGACTCTCCTTTTATAGGAGTTTGAGGGCGGTTACCGTGGAACCCGGGATACCGTCAGATCGTTGCCGACCTGTGATGAGCTGGGCGAAATGCCAAGGACCGTTGGATTGGCCACGTCGATTTGGTCTCGTGGCAAGGCGGTGGGAACCGACGTTGGTAATGGGCTGGAGTGTGACTCTTCGGATTGGGCCTCGGCCCAGTCCGGAACAGCTTTTTTTCCCAGAAGTTTTTAATCGTGCTTCGGTGTCCACAGAAAAGAGGCCCTGATTAATCCGGAGTTCGGCCATGAGGTAAGTAAAGTCTGGCTCCAAGTTATTCCATCGCCAGAGATTGAACTCGGGTATTAACCGATTTCATCCCTTTAAATAGAGTGCTTTAACCACTCGCACTCAAGTACCTGAGGTTATCTTTTTAGCTAATGATCTACATAAAGTTCTTTTTCTTATAAATTAATTAAATAATAATAATAATAATAATAATAAAATGATTAATGATATATTGAAATTTTAAATTAACACATAAATTACTGTACCTTTTTTCTTTCTAAAATAACAATTTCAAATGACAACGGTCGTAATTTTATTTACTCGATAACTTCTATTCGTGTTTTTTTTTTCTTCGTCTGAATTATTATGTGACAACTAACTTTGAAATTATGCGGAAGAACCATGATTCTTTTAATAAGCTCAGTTTTTGTCTAGCTAAAAAAGTGATTGAATATGTAGAAGTTTAGATTGAGGTTGTAATCCTCCTCATACAGTCATACTATCCAAAAAGCTATCTTATTCTCAAATCCGTTTTGCAATTTCCTTTTCATTTTTATACTTAACTTCGTTTTGTAGCAATGTTTTAAAAATTGGATCGGATGAATAATAAATAAATAAGTATTAAATTTGGGAGAAAAAGTAAATAAAAAAGTAAAAAAATAATTTCAAACGGTTTAACTCGGTTCAAAGCGATTTAATCGCGGTTTAACAATACTGCGGTTCAAATGGGGTTGAACCAACCAGCAAACCGTTTGGTTCCTGGTTCAACCGGTCTGTTCGGTCTGGTTTTTAAAACAGTGCTTCATACTTTCACCTTTTCACAGACCTAATGACATTCTTCATCCGGTTGAAATACTCGTGAAGAGCTTCAAGGGGTAAAGAAAATGACAAAACTTAGGTAAAGTTTCTTAGGTGTCATTGATGTTGTTTTTCTCATAAAATAGATAAAATTTTTCTCTCTCTCTCTCTCTCTATCTATCTACTCTCACTATCTCTAACCTTTTATAAATGTCACTATCAAAACAATTTTTATCTCATTTTGTGAGAAGAACAACACCAACTATACTTAGAGAACTTTACCTAAATTTTAACCTAAGGAAAAAGGGGAAACAACAAATCGGAAATAAGTCTTGGTTTTTGTTTACGATAAACAATAAACATTATAAATTTTGTATAATTTCACATGCTATTCCTAGCTACTAAATCACGTGCGTTCACGGGTTTGTTTATGTCTTATATAAATATATTTTTTAAAAGAAGTGTGAGAGTTAATTAATAATTTAAATATATAAAAATATTTTATACGAACCTCTCAACAAATTGATGTTTGCCTGATGTATAGTCATATTGTAGTATGTTTTCAATATTTGTTGGAGGTCTTGATAGGATTATCTTTTTTTTATGATTAGGTAACAAATTATTTTCTTTGATCTTAGGCCTTCCTTAGTATTAAAAACATGTAAATACATAAAATTTTATTAATTATAGAATAACATGTAATGATTAAATACTTTTATATTGAAAATTTGTATTAAATAACTCATTTATTTAGTAATTATTATTTTTTGTATGTAATATTTCTTATTATGTTTAATAATTAAAAATATAAAATTTTTAGAAAGCTTATCATTGAAACTTCAATATATAAAAAGATAACTTTATTAAAGAAGTTGATTAAACACATTATGGTATTGCATTAGTATGCAAATTTCTTATCTTAGTTATCAACGAATAATTTCAATCATTATGGTTACATTATTGTTGACAATGATATATAGAATTATCCATGATAAACTATTGGTTTTTAAAATATAACCCCACATAATTTAATGTATGTTATGACATTTTGGTTATCATCACTACATAAAATCTATTTATAGAAGTTTTTTTTTGTACAATTGAAGATTATTTTATTCTCTAAATAAATATCATTTGGAGTCATTTATCATCAAAACTATTTATAAATTAAGTACTTTTATATTAGCGATATCTTTTTTAATAATCTTTGTTTGAATTATTTAATCTCTTACAATAAGAAGTTGTACTCCATTACACATTCCTAACGTAATATTACTATTTGAAACTATCATACTTGGTATTTTTATTTATAAAAATAGTAAAATTTAAGTGTTCACCAGTCATATGAATTATATTGTAATTCTCATATAAATCTAGGTACAATATTTTCTATTCTTCAATTATGCTATTAAATTATACATTAATTTTCAAACTGAATTTTATATGTTAAACTTTGTTGTAACTTTTGTCACAAAAATATAGTTTTTTGTTACTATAATCAATAAATAATAAATAATTAATTACTTTTTAAATTTAGTTAACCATTATATTAATAATAAAAAGTTTAAATAAATAAAGTAAAAGAAATAATAAACAAAGATAGGATAATAATTTTGATAATAGGAGAAGAATAAAATTAGTTTTAATTAGTAAATCAGTAATTAAAAATAACAATAGAAGTAAGATAATAATAAATATTCTCTTGATAGAAATATTATAGTAATATTGCATCTAAATTTTAAATATTTTTAAAAATAGGGTTTGATATAATTTTTAGTAAAGCTTATCTTATTGCTATACTTTAGACTTTATGGTCATTCATAAAAAAAGACTTTTTTTAGGGAATAAAAGAAAAGACATTATAACCACAAATAACAAACTATAGGAATATAGGAGCATATGTCATAACTAATTAAAAAATTTCAAGAAATAATAAGGTGAATATTAACACAGAGGTAATTATTCTCTACTATTTATTTGAGTGACGTAACTTAACATGTCAGGAATATAAATTTAAAGAAAGATAATCATCAATGAGATACTGTTATTATAAAGCACATCAATTTTTTTTGTCAAAAAAAAAAGTACATCAAATTTTTTGTTCAATATAATAGTATAAATGACCTTTAATTAGTAAAACATCCGGTAATAATAATATTTTTTAACAGTTTAATCACACTAAAAATTGAAATTGAAAACATTTTGTTGGAACCTTGAATTGATGGAGATATTGTGGGAGATGCTGCAGCACTTGAAAGAAGAAAAAGATGATGATTGTTGCACAAATAAATCCAAAGCGTGTGTGAAACACTAAGCTTTAGGTTCGATTCGCCCCCACCAATCTTAGAATATTGGATGCAACAGGGTTCTTGGCGAATCTCCTTCAGGATACTTTGGATTCCTTGAAGTGGTTTGCACACACACTTCAAACATATCAATCAATAATAGTTTACAGAATAAAGTTTTCTCACTAACTCTCGTGCACTAGAGAAGAGAAGAAATGATTTAGAATTTGATAATGGCAAGGAAAGCAATGAAATTCGTATCTCTTTCTGCATGTAGAGTGCCTCTATTTATAGAGCAACTCATGCCATTTGGTGAAGGGAAACAACTCTCCAAGAGTTTTTGACAATGGTTAAAGCGAAGCGAAATGTTTAACTATCATTAACGCTCAATTCATGACACAACGTGACCCATGGGTCTAGCGGTTAGCGTTGGAATCTGTTTGCTACAGGGTGCCAGTTCGAATCCAGGAGATGGCACTTTTTGTTTTAAATTTTCATCCGTTGAATAACGTATCAAAAATTCAAAACCACATACACGCAGATTCGATCCTGGGACGCATGGTTTCATGCAAAACGCTGCGACCACTAAGCCAACCAAGGTACTGTGTCAAATTTGTATCATTATGTGTATTTAACCATTGCAACCTTTCATATATTTTGAAAAATCCCTCACAATCCCCCACCATTTTCAAAATAGATCTAAATCCATTATTCCGGAAATCTCATGGTTTCAGATAAAGGTGTCTTGCGACTTGAACCTTCACTTAGTAAGTTATGATTTCACTCATCCCAAAATAGAATGGTAGACAAGCTTTGAACCAACTATTCATTAGAACAAGTGTGCATAACTCACACATGAAATCTCGGTATCATTGATTGAATTATGAAGATGACACATTTGATAAGGCCTTGTGTCATGTACCCTTTTCATGAGAACTATTAGAGTCAAGCCCTTTAACTCTATGAAGCGGCCGCACTTCACTCTCATATAGGTAGACTATATCAGAAATGCACTCATAATATGCATCTCAGCAAATATATGCTATATGTCTATTAAGAGCAAAAAGCTCAACCTTCCACTTTTTATTCTTATGCTCCAAGTACTTTATAACCTTGGGATGTATCTATTAACAAGTACTTGCAATCACTCTGATAGTATACTTTCACCATTAAACTCAAGACTTTGCTCAAGTGTGAATTGGGTTTCTACTATTGATGATCAATTAGATATAGGCTTGAGTTCTATCCACAATGATGTTTCAAAATACATCATATCCTTTGTCAATCTTTTCGTCAAAGGATTGCAAGATTTCTTCACTTCTCTTATAAAATTTAAATGTAACTTCTTCACATGGCTATGCTTTAATCCAATGTCCCATGACATTTTTCTATTCATTAATTAATGTACTCTTGATAGTATTGAATAACTATCACAGAATTTGGGTCACTTGTCCTATTGACTTTCCATTATCCAATTGGATATATGCCTTTTTTTTTGCAAAAGAAAGGAGAGGGGCCTCGTTAAAACTTTCTGATGCAAAACTCACCTTAGGGAAAAAACACCAAGAAGGAAAAAGAGTACCCCCGCCTAAAATTTATTGAAAAAAAGAGAAAAGAAAACAAAAAACATGGGGGGACTAGGCCAAAACTCATGAACCAAAGCAACAAAGAAAACAGCAAAAAAGCGAAAATCGCCTAAATAAAGGCCAAAACAAGGTTTGATATGCACAGGCATCACTATAATGACTATCATCCCAACTATGTTGGCACCAAAGTCATTAACAATCATATGCAGCACATCAAAACCTAACAGAGAAGGCCAAACTAGACCTAGAACCTTGAACACTACTTAAATCTATAATTTGGTAGACCCACTCTATTTCTAGAAAAGCCCTCCCAAATTATTCTAGGAACCGTATCCCACCAATGAAAACCAGAAACTGTAAACCCCAGAGAGGCAATCTTATCAGCACAATGATTGCCTTCCCGAAAAATATGCGAAATTCTAAAACACATTTTCCTAGTGAGCTCTATACAGTTTAACCACCTATTCCGAAGCTGCCAAGGAACAATAGTGACCGAATTGTAAGCAAGAATAACAAGCTGTGAGTCGCATTCCAGCCAAAAATTATGCCAACCCTTTTTGTAAGCCAGCTCAATAGCAACCATAGCGCCCATTAGCTCTGCATGCAAAGCAAAAGTGATGCCCATATTAAGAGAAAAACAGCCTAAAGATGCTCCACTTCTGTCTCTAAAGATGCCCCCGCAGGCCGCATAACCCGGAGCTCCTCTAGCTGCACCATCAGTATTACACTTAATCCAGGAACAAGGCGGAGGAATCCACTTAACCTCGACAATATATGGAGCCTTCCTAGGCTTTGCATCAATTGAGAAAGCCTTAAGAAGCACAAATTCCTGTAAAGAAGAAGAGATGCAACCCTTACTTGTGCGACCAGTCAAGGAAACACCGGCTGAGACGGGCGAATAACATGTAATGGTAATGAATTCTTGTGTTCTCAAATCTGAGCATGTTCCTGCATTTCCAAATCCACCAAACTACGTTAAGAATTGCAGCAAGAATAACATCTGCAGCTTGAGAAGACCAAGTCTTCTCACAAATATTAAGAATAGCATGGATAGAGGTAGTGTCAAGCTGCTCACCAATGACGCCACTAAGCCAACTCCAAAGCTTTTGAGCAAAGGGACAATCACAGAATAAATGGAGGCTAGTTTCCAAATCGTTGCCACACAAACTACACATAGAAACCATGAGACAACCCCTCTTCCTTACATTCTCGTCCGTTGGAACCCTGTTATGCAACAACTTCCAAGAAAGAAAAGACTTAGCAGGAGGGATGGCATTACTCCAAATCAACTTCGCCCATTTAACAGTTTGACCAAAGGGGCGGAGATACAAGAACGCATTTTTAAAGTTTAACTCACCCGAATTCGTTGGCCTCCAAATTCTATGATCTAGCGCGCTAAACTGAGGAATAAAGCAGCGTTGCAATTCCGCTTGCAGCGTAGGAAAATCGCACAGGATAGACCGAGGAACAGACCAAATACCATGGCTAATAAAATCCTTAACCTTGGCGTCTAAATGATCATGAAGGTGGCCGGAAATATTTAGCAACTGAACCAAAGTCGTTGAAGCCCAATGATCAGTCCAAAAGTTGATAGTCTCACCGTTACCAAGCTGCCAACTGCTGTTGTCTCTAAGCACAGAAATGTTGCTCTTAATTCCAGGCCAGATGGTGGAATAAATGTGGTATTCAATGAAACCATGCTTCCTTAAAACTCTAGCTCTGAGCAAATTAGCCCACTGCGTGTCTGCATTGTAAAAATCCCAACAAAGCTTTAAACTAGCTGCTTCATTAACATCTCTAATGGATCTCAAACCCAGCCCACCTTCAGAGAAAGGAGAACAAACTTTATGCCAGGCAACAGTAACAATTTTTGCCTTATTAACATCTCCTGACCATATGAAATTACGGATCCATCTGTCAATCTCATTTAACAGGGAGACAGGCCAAGTGTAAACCAAAAAACTATAAATCATCATGCCGTGAATTACACTCTTCACTAGCTGAACACGACCCATGACAGAAAGTAAAGAAGCTTTCCAGGCAGCAAGCTTAGCCTTAATCCTATCAGCAATAGGCTGCAAATGAACAATTTTTGGCTTACCTTTAAAAATAGGAATACCCAAATATGTAAAAGGTAGCAAACCAATCTGAAAACCCAGAGTATTGGCAATAGCAGCTTGTCTACGGGGAGTGGTCGCACCCGGATAAAAAGTGGATTTAGCAGGATTAACAACTTGTCCCGAAACCATGCCATAACGATTAAAAAGATCCGTCAAAACCTTAAGATTCTTTTGAAGCCCCTTACAGAAGATCATAATGTCGTCTGCATACATAACATGCGAAGGAACATAGGCCCCTCTAGCGCCTTGCATCAAATGCAAGTTACCATCATCAACTAACTTCTGAATGCCCCTACTCAAAACCTCCTCTGCTAAACAAAATAACAAGGGAGACAAAGGGTCACCTTGCCTCACCCCTCTCTTACAAGAGAAGAAGCCGCAAGCTCTCCCATTAATAGAAATAGAAAGTTTGGCAGAATGGAGAATAGTTTCAATCCACTTACAGAAAGTTGGGTCGAATCCAAAAGCACGCAACACTTTCAATAAAAAAGTCCAATCAATGGTGTCAAAAGCTTTCCTAATATCAATCTTCAAAGCTAAATTACCGCCAAAGGATCTCTTATGCAACAGATTGATGGCCTCAGAAGTTTGGCAAATGCAGTCTGTGATCTTCCTCCCCCTTATGAACCCTCTTTGATTATGAGAAACAATATGAGGAGCAATTTGTTGGTGTAAGCCCTAGAGGCCAATGTTTTTCCTTTGGACTTATATTTTGTATCATGTCATTTATTTATTATATGAGGCATTTTCAGTTATTATGTTTGTTTCAACGTAATAAAGTCCTTGAGTAAAAGTTTGTTTTCAATAGAACATCGAGTAGACGACTCGGTTGTGAGATACTAAAGAACTTACTCTAAATATCCGTAGTCGAGTATTATTATTATTAAGGACAATAATAATGCATCAAGACTATTATGTGGGTGGACTGATAACCTCATCTCACAGGTTATAGATATGAGATATCAAGTCACCACATAGGTACACGTTAGGGTAATTGTGTCTTGGATTGACCCGCCATGAGAATACTACATAGTGTGTTATGTAAGTGTCATGAGTTATTCTCATAGTGATAGTGGTGTATGCCACCCTCGCACTGAAACCACTATGGTCCCTATATGAGGAGTTGGGTGTTTTATTGCCGCCAAACATTATGCATGTGAGGACAATTATAAAGTCGATTAGCTGGGCACTCAACGAGTCATGCAAAGAGACATGAGTGACCTAGATGGGATTTGCCCCTCCTACATAACAGAGTAATATCTGTGGGCCCCTTGATAGAGTATGATCAAAATGCATGGCCATGCTTGAAATAAGTCAATATGAGATATTGATCTTATTTGTTGTTACTAAGTCTACTCGGGCATCAATGAATATAATATTGAACTATACAAGGGTGACACATACTATGCCTTGTGTTCAATATAGATATAAGGGCAAAAGGGTAATTATACACATGATCATTATCACGGAAGGGTTACGTCACAACACTGACATTCTCGTTACTTGGGTAGCAGTGATGTGTTGCTAGACACCGCTCACTGTTTATAATATTAAATAGTGATTTAATATTATTGCCAACGTTACGGGAACCTCTGATGTCACACACATGAGAAACAGGCTAATGGGAGATTAAATAAATGAGTGAGACTCATTTTATTCGGTGGTGCATTCTTACGATGCACCAGTAGCGAGTCAAGAAAGACGCAGAACACGATAAGTTACGGTCTGGCCGAGAGCACACGGTAGTTACTGATGCGCTAGGTCAGTCTTAAGTGAAGTCTATAAATAGACTCGTTAAGATCAAGTCAAAACACGGAATTAAAACCCTAGCCGTTTCAAAGATCGTGACTTGCATCGTGGCCGGTTCCGTCGTCGGCTAGCACCGTGACGAGACCGCTCCCATTCGAAGGTCGTTCGTTTGGACTACGTAGAGGCGTTGTTTTTACGTGCGACGCCGTGCTCGATTCAATTTTAAATGCGCAAACGATCTGCACTACAAGAGGTAATTCATATAACCCTGAGTCATGACCATTCGCAAGGATCCATGGAAGGGAAAGTTTAAATTTCCGCTGCGTTTTTAATCTCTGTTATTGCGCTATTTCCCTACACAATTTTAGCTAATCTATCAGCCAACACCTTGGTGAGAATTTTAAACTTGAAGTTAGCAAGAGCAATAGGCCTGTATTGCTCGATTTTATCAGCCTCAGGGACCTTCGGAATAAGCACAACCGTGTTTGCATTCCAATTTGGAAGCATCCAACCACTAGAAAAGAATTGGACCACAGCTTTAAAGACATCTAGAGAAACCACCTCCCAGAACTTCTGAAAAAAGAAAGCCCCAAACCCATCCGGTCCTGGGGCGCCATCAGAATTCATAGAAAACACTGCTTGCTTCACCTCTTCCATAGAAGGCATGCTAGTGAGAAGAAGGGTATCCTCATGAAACAAAGAGAAAGGATCACTTCCTCCACCAAACCATTATCAATGCAGACATTATCAGTGCTGAAGATATTTTCAAAATAATTTACCACATGATTCTGGATATCATTAGGCGAATTCAACACAGAATCACCATGCTTAAGCACTGAAATTTGCTTGGTAACATAACGTACCTTAGCCATTTTATGGAAAAACTCCGTGTTACGATCACCGTTAATATGCCAATTTAACCTTGATTTTTCTTGCCAGAACTCTTCTTGAGACTTCAAAGCCACCTCTAAATTCACCTGCGCGGTTTTCTCAGCAGCCATTAAATCATCAGAATAACCCTTCAGATCAACCTCAGCTTGGATGGAGTCCAACTCCTTCCTAGCCGATTGGACTTTTAAATTAACATCACCAAAAATAGATTTATTCCAATCCTTTAACTTCAGCTTCAAAGACTTCAACTTATGATTTAGCACAACCATAGGACAACCCACCACAGGCTCCTTCCAAACCTCCTTAACCATATGCAGACAATCCGGATGAGAAGCCCACACCTTCAGAAATTTAAAAGAAGAAATCTGAGGACTTGCATCTCTATTCAGATCCAAGAGTAAAGGGAAATGGTCGGATTTGCTCTTTGTGAGAGTGCAACAAGAAACACTATTCCAGAAGTTAATCCATAGGTCATTACAAATAGAACGATCTAACCTTTTTTCAGTAAAAGCTCTACCCTTCCTACAATTACTCCACGTGTAAAAAGCCCCTTTAGTAGGCAAATGCAGCAGCTTATTTTGATCTGTCCAATGCTGAAACTCATCACAAGCAATCTTGGTAGGGGAGCCACTCCCTCTATATTCATGAGCACCAAGGACCACATTATGCCTTTGATTGTTTTGACAATCACAAATATAAGTATAATCATGTCATTGGTTTTGACCAAATTGATATATCATACAACAAATTTATAAATAACTCTATTTATTCCTACTAAAGCATTCAATAGTCATTTCAATGTGAAATTCCAATGCTATTTTAGTTATCTTAATTCATTGATATCATGCAATAAATGCATTAAAAGTTCATAACAACTAGTGCAATCCTATTTTAAGATCAAAACTATCTTTAAATACCAAGGTGGGTTAATCATGTAAATCATATACATACATAGTAACAAATTAATTCTAACATTGTAAAATTTATGTCAACTTTATTAAGAAGCATTGTCTTCTTAATTAGCATACAAATTATTCATGCATCATAAATTGTACTTGTAAAATATTAAATAAGAACATATCATGGCATTTCTAATCATTAATATGTCTCCATATAATAAGTCATAAAACTTAACACTAAACAAACTTAACAATATCATTAACAATTACATAAAACACATTACAACAAGTTTAAACAAGTTTTTACACATAAATCTATTATTATAATCATACCCTCTTATAGAGGATAAACATGTCACCCTCAAATACACACATGAATCCATACTTGTTAAGTAATGGTACATAAAATAAATTCATAAGTACATTACATACATTCTTGAGAATAATCACTTTTCCCAAAAGTGAATACTATGCTTTAAGGTAATCCTTTGATGCACTAGAGTTCTTTTCTTTCTTTTCATTCTTCAAGAATCTACATTTATTCTTGTAATGTCCCGGTTTGCCACAATGGAAACAACTCCCTTTCTTCTTCTTTTTCTTTTGGTTATTCCCATTGTTGTTGTCATGAGATTCTTCACAATCTCGATCACTTTCCTTATGAGACTAGTCAGTCTTTCCTTCCTCCATCACATGCACTTTCTCATGAGTAAGTTGGTCTTTAGTATCATCTTGTTTTCGATACTCTTCTTCTAAACTAAGGTGATTACCCAATTGCTCAAGAGAGATATAATCTTTTCTATGCTTCAAACTTCTTTTGAAGTCTTTCCATGAAGGAGGGAGTTTGTCTATGATTGAGGAGACAATAATGGTTTCATCCATATGCATGTTATGTTGTTTGTAGTTATTGAGAATTCTTTCTATTTCATGCAATTGTTCTATAATAGATCTATCATCAACTAACTTGTAATTATTAAAACGAGGAACAAGAAACTTCTTACTCGTTGCGTCTTCAGTCATGTATCTTGCTTCAAGTTTGTCCCAAAGTTCTTTTGCAGAATTTTCACTTACTTAATTGTCCCATGCATATGTAGTCATCATTGTCCTACTTCTGTCTTTTGCGAGTTTCAGTAATTGTCTCGTCATCTTTATCCATTGGTCTTGGAGTGTTCAAAACATATACCACTTTCAAAGTTGTGAGTAGGAAGTGCTTCTTTTTCTGCCAACGGATGAAGTTGCCACCATCGAATTTCTCCAATTTCACAAAGTCAGATGTCATCTCTTTTAGTGTTGCTGCCATTGTTCACAAACCAAAATTGAACCTAAAGATTGTTAGAGCCTTGAATTGATGGAGATGTTGTGGGAGATGCTGCAGCACTTGAAAGAAGAACAAGATGATGATTGATGCACAAATAAATCCAAAGCGTATGTGAAACACTAAGCTTTAGGTTCGATTCGCCCTCACCAATCTTAGAATATTGGATGCGACAGGGTTCTTGGCGAATCCCCTTCAGGATACTTTGGATTCCTTGAAGTGGTTTGCACACACACTTCAAACATATCAATCAATAATAATTTACAGAATAAAGTTTCCTCACTAACTCTCGTGCACTAGAGAAGAGAAGAAATGATTTAGAATTTGATAATGGCAAGGAAAGCAATGAAATTCGTATCTCTTTCTGCATGTGGAGTGCCTCTATTTATAAAACAACTCATGCCATTTGGTGAAGGGAAACAACTCTTCAAGAGTTTTTGACAATGGTTAAAGTGAAGGGAAACGTTTAACTATCATTAACGCTCACTTCATGATACAATGTGACCCATGGGTCTAGCAGTTAGCATTGGCACCTGCTTGCTATAAGGTGCGAGTTCGAATTCAGGAGATGTCACTTTTTTGTTTTAAATTTTCATCCGTTGAATAATGTATCAAAAATTCAAAACCGCCTACACGCGGATTCGATCCTGGGACGCATGGTTTCATGTAAAACGCTGCAACCACTAAGCCAACCAAGGCACTGTGTCAAATTTGTATCATTATGTGTATTTAACCATTGCAACCTTTCATATATTTTGAAAAATCCCTCACACATTTTACTTATCCTTTAAATTTTATTTGAGTCATTTTACTTAATATTGGGGTACCTCTTGTTCTCCGAGTAGTAATAGATTGACTTACTTATAAAAAATAATGTGTCAAAACAAATAATATTTAGTATCATCAATTATAAATAAAAGTTTTTTCTCAAGGAATATGTTAGATAATATTTGATAATATACAATATCATATAATTATTTTTGAGATAATTCTTTTTCAATATAAATAGCACTTAGTATTGTCATTAAATAATTTTATCAAATAGAATTGTATTTTATTTTTCATAACAACATTTAATAAATTATAATCTAATTTAGTTATAATTTAAGTATTTTTCTCAAATTATAATTAATAATTAATATTATCATTAATAAATTTTAATATTTTAATGAATGTCTAAGAAGTTTTATATTTAATTGTTAATACAACCAATAATAAATTAATTTTTTAAATAAAATAACATTTAATAATAATATTTAAATAGAGTAAAAAATGATTAAATTGATAAATAAGAGTAAATGAAAGGTGGTAACTCACAAATTAAAATAAATTTATATTCATTACTGAAGCTAAAATCTCCTTAAATTAAATTCATAAATTAATTAATATTTAAATGGAGTAATAAAATGATAAAATTGGTTAATAAGGGTAATTGAAAAGTAGTAACTTATAAATTAGAATAAATTTGTATTAAATGTTATAGCTGAAGTGTATAAAATAATATTATCTGGGGTTATTTCAGGCATTTCAATATTAATTATGTTTTTCCTTTTTTTTTTGTTATTTTTAGGTAAGTTAGAGAGCAACTATATGAACTTTTTCTACGGGTGCAACTACAGTCATTTGATAGATTAAGATATGAAAATATACCAACAAAAGATGGAAAATTTTCTAACCAATAAACAATTATAAATTAGACATCTGTGAGTTTAGAATTATAAAAGTCATTCTGGGTATAAATGGCCCAATACTACCTGAGTAACTAATGCGACTTCATGTCCTTCCCTTTGACTGGACAAAATAAAGAACGCAACCAACAAATATAATATACATCATGGAGAAATACCAATATGCTAGATATAGATACAAAAATAGAGCAATAAAATATGAGACATAAAATAACCAATAGACAAAAATTGCTCTCCTTGAGATGTCGCGGTCAGAGTCATAGGAAAACAACTTACACATCCTTCCAACCAACTTAGAAGGAAAGTGAAAGGCCCGTGTTGCTTCTTTCTTATCCTTTTATATCCTTATATATATATATATATATATATATATATATATTTCAAATTATTATTAAAAAATTCAAAGAATTTGATAGACTAAACATTTGATACCCACTTCAATTTTATATTTTTTTAATTTATAAACCTAAATAATAAAAAATTTTAAAAACGAAAACGAAATTGAAAATAAATTGAAAATTATAAATTTAAATTTAAATGAGAAATGAAAATAAAACCAAAATTATTATAAAGATCGAGAAAAAGGATGGACAAAATATGGTAATCACATCGATTAAAAATTTCTTTAATAATTTAATACTTAATATTTTTATTTTGTAAATAACATTTAATAACAGGTACTGTTATCTATTTTTCTCATGCATTTTTTTAAATATGCAAATAATAATTATCATTAATATTGAATAATTTTAATATTTAAAATTCTAAAAATGTTCAGTAATTGTGACTGATTAGTACTAACTATAATAATTTGTAGACAATAAAAGGCAACAATAAATATAAACTTCAACAGATGAATTTTGAAGGATTCATGATTTAATACTACATTTAAGTAAAAACTCAACTTGAGGTATAGTTTTAAAGTGAAATTAAATTTTAGCTTTTGAAGACATTTCATTCTTTAATTTAATACACAGCTGAATTAATTTTAAATCATTTTACAATTTTATAGTTTTATTTTTGTATTAAATAAGGATGGTAATTACATGCTCTTTTTTCTTGACTGGATGCTTACATGTTTTAAAAGTTTAAGAGACTATTACGCTAATTCATCAAAAAAAAAAGAGAGACTATTACGCTAATAGTCATTCTATCCTCATTATCGAAAAGTTTTTGATTATTCAATCTTTGTTATAACAGCCTATAATTAGTTAACAACAATTGCTTTAAAAGAAAAACTGTCCAAATAATTTTATTAAAATTACATTATGAAAATTTCCTACTAATTCATTGAGATTTATATCGTGCTTATTTATGTTTTAAGTTTCTGTTGAAGCCTTTTTTAAAATAAAATGTCATTCCAATATATAACAAATATTGGTTATGACCATTAGTTGGAATAAACTGAAAAGTTGGTTAAAAACTTTTAATAACGTATGAATGATGATGGTCTTTATAATGTCATTTAACTAATGTAATGTAGTATTTAAATAAAAAATGTAATGTAGTATTTAAATAAAACAACGTTCAGGATTTCCTTACTTCTAAAAACATCCTATAGTTGTGATATATTAGTATTTGTGAGACATTAGTAATAACTATAATAATTTAGAGACACCATAAGACAACGTTCGAACCTGCTACACCCCCCTTTCAGCGCTCTTTAGAGTGCGTAGTAGGCCGCTGGGCCATCAGACAAAAAAAAAATCTAAACTTCAATAGATGAATTTAGAAGGATTTATGATTTAATACTACATTTAAGTAAAAACTCAAGTTTCTTTTACATATATATATATATATATATAATATTTAATAATAAATATTTCAATCTATTTTTTGTCTAGCTGAAAAAGTGATTGAATATGTAAAAGTTTAGATTGAGGTTGTAATCCTCCTCATATGGTCATACTATCCAAAAAGCTATCTTCGTTTCCTATCAATGTTTTAAAAATTAGACCGGAGATCGAACCGACGAGACATCCGAATCATGATTCAATTGGTTCATTTGGTTCAACTACAATTGAACAAGTTGAATAATAAAAAAAACCTATTAAATTTGGGGAAAAAATAAATAAAAAATAATTTCAAACGGTTCAACCCGGTTCAATTAGCAGTTCAAAGCAATTTAATCGTGGTTCAAACATACTGCGGTTCAAATGGGGTTGAACTAACGGCAAACTGTCAGGTTCCTGGTTCAACCGGTTGAACCGGTCGGTTCGGTCCGGTTTTTAAAACAGGGCTTCATGCTTTCACCGTTTCACGAACCTAATGACATCCTCCATCCGATTTAAATACTCATGAAGAGCTTCAAGGGGTAAAGAAAGGGCAAAACTTAGGTAAGATTTCCTAGATGTTGTTGGTGTTATTTCTCTCACAAAATAGATAAAATTTTTCTCTCTATCCACTCTCATTATCTTTTTTTTTTTTGGGTACAACAACTCTCATTATCTCTATCCACTCTCATTATCTGTAACTTCTTATAAGTGTCACTATCAAAATAATTTTTATCTTATTTTTTGAGAAAAACTACACCAACTACACTTAGGAAATCTTACCTAACCTTTGTTCTAAAGAAAATGGAGAAACAACTAATCGGAAATAATTCTTTGTTTTTGTTTACAGTAAACAATAAACATTAGGCATTTTGTATATTTCACAAGCTATTCCTAGCTATTTTGTTCTTTTATGTAGCAGCAAATTCTTTTTCCTCTTCTGACAGAGATTCTTAACATGTGTACAACAATTTCTTTTAGAGAACTAACCTAATGATATAAGCTTAATATACGCTGTCAACATTATATTTGCATTTATTAAAATAGATACATCACAATGTCATACAAACATTTAATAAAAATGAACTTTATTTGTAACCAAAAAAAATGAACTTTATTTTCGTTACAACTAGAGGAAATCCCGTGCGTTGCACGGGTTTGTTTATATTTTATACAAAATATATTTTTTAAAAATGTGTGAAAGATATATAATTGAAGTATCTAAAAATATTTTATACAAATATTTCAAAAGATTGGTGTTCACGTCATGCATAGTCATATTTTAGGATGTTTTTAGTTTTGTTAACAGATTTAGTAGAGATATTATCATCTTGAAGGATTAAGGTTTAGTATTTTTTTCTTTGGCCCTTATGCTCTTCGTACTAAAAAAAATGCAAATAAATAAAATTTTATTAATTAGAAAATAAAATAAAATAATAAAGTATCCGGTCATAAAATTTAATATTTAAGTATAATCATATTGAAACATTATATTAACTAACTCATTTATTTATAAATTACTTTTTGAATATATATTTGTTATCGTGTTTAATAATTAGAATTAGGGATTTTTTTAGTAAGATTATAATTGAAACTTTAATATGTCAAAAGATAACCTTGTCAAATAAATTTATTTTTTGTGATTTTAAATAATTTTTCATATGATTAAAAATTATTTTAATCCTGCCAAATAATTTTTAATATGCATGTTTCTTATCTTGGTTATCAACAAATAATTTTAATCCTTATGGTTATATTATTTTTGACAATGAGATATAAAATTGTCTATGATAAAATATAGATTTTATCAAATATAATCTCACGTAATTTAGCAATTATTATTGTTTTTTAGTTATCATTATTACATAGAATCTAATTACAGGAAGTTATTTTATTCTACAATTGGATGCTAATTTATTCTATAAATAAAATGTCATCTGGAGTCTTTCATCATAGAAATTATTTATAAAATAAGTATTTTTACATTGGATTCACCTTTTGTAATAATATTTAATTGAATTATTTAATCTCTTACAATAAAGAGTTTTATTTCATTATACATTCCTAATGTAATATTAATGTTTCTAAGTATCATAATTGGTATTTCTAATGTAATATTAATATTTCTAATTTTTATAGTTAATATAATATTATAATTGACCTTCAGTTGATATAACCTTAGGTTATAATAAAGATTTTTTTGAACATATAAATCGCAATAAAAATTTAAACTGAAAACCTTTTACTTATCCTTCAAAATTCATGTTGAGTCATTTTAATATGTGATACATTATAAATATAATTTAATTATTTTTAATATATTTTTTAAATAGAAAATATCACTTAGCATTGCCATTAACTACTTTTAATAAATTACACTATTTTTTATATTTGATAGTTATATTTAATAATTTATAGTGTAACTTAATTGTATTTTTATCTTTTTAAATTATAATTATTAATTAACATCACCATTAAGAAATTTTAATATTTAATAGAATCTAAGAAATTTTATATTTTGAGTAAAAAATAAATAAATTTTGTATTTAATAATTGATATAATTAATATTTAATAGAGTAATAAAATAATAAAATTAATTAATGAGAACAATTGAAAAGTTGTAACTCATGGAGTAAAATAAATTTGTATTTAATTATAAAGCTTGTGTTTATTTTATTTATATATTTAAAAAGTTATTCACTAAAAATATTTAAAAATATTTGTGTAAAAAATTGGTTCTAAAAATATATAAAGGTTATATAGTGGTTTTTTAATTTAAAGAAACATACCTATAACTAAAAATTAAGCTGAAAATGTATCTCTCTTGGAAGTGAACAAATCTCTTAATTTATTATCATTTTAAAAAAGTACACACACACACACACAAATATATTTATATACACATATATATTTCTAATTTTTTTATTTTCTAATTTTATAAATTGATTTACTTTTTATTGATTATGTATGTTTTTTAATTTAATTAATTTTAATATATACCCATAGAATACAATTAAATTAATTACTTTTTTGCTTTACAATTTCAAATATTTTATTTTATTTTTGCAGTTGTAATTTTGAAATACTTTATTTTTAAAGTAAATTGGAAAAAGAAAATCATCAATCATTCATATACTCAAACACTGAAAAAAGTTTGCCCAAAAAAATAGAAACTAAAATATTTACATGTATATATACATAGTCAAAGATGGTACAACATTTCAAGTTTATTACATGTACACCAAAACCATCTTTCAAAAAGTCTTTCTCAACTAAACTTTCCAGAAACTGAACTAGTCATAACTAACATATGCCAGATACAAAATTTACATATAGAGCTAAATACACTAGTCAGACATAAGACTCAACATGAAGCTAGACAAAAGCTAAATATGATACTGAGCAAAAGTCAAAATGAAGCTGGTCATTTAAATGGTCATTCAAAAAGGTCAACATCACACAGCCAGATGTCACTAATCCCTCCACCGCTCTGCACTAGTGTAACACCCCAATTTTTAAGAAAAATTGTTGTAGCAATAAAATCTCAGTTACTTGAAGGTAAGTCGTGGAGACTCTCAATGATTTACTAAGAGTATTAAGAATTATTTTGACTAATTTTTAATAATTTTTTTATTATAAATAATTATTACTTATGATGTCAATTCAAATTAATAGACAGCGTAGACGTATGCTGTTTTTAAGATGAATTCATCAATTAGTCATACTCTAACAATGGGCTCTGCTAGGGTTTGCTTCACGTGATCTCCTAGGGTTTGCATGAAACTTTCATGGCCGTCAACAATCCTATTTGCCCGTGGGGCTTCTTGGCCTCGTTTTCACCCTCCACAGTCCCCACATCTTCGAGTGAAACTAAGAAGAACCAGCCAAAATCTTTTGCCAAAGCTGTCTCGGGTGAGCTTGATGTGTCTCTCAGTCAGTTGCCAAAACCTTGCATCAAAGGGAATGTCGTAACGATCAAGATACCACAAGATGAATATTTGGCAGGGTTAGAAGCATGCAAAAACAATCTTCATGGGCGCCTTATCTATAACAAAGGCGATGTGCCGCGGAAGTTTGCTGAGTTACAAACGAAATTGATTGATCAATGGAAAGATATCGGAAGGTGGAGTATGGTCTCTCTAGGCAGAGGGTTTTACGAGTTCTTGTTCAGTTCCAAAGAGGATCTCAGGAAGGTGTTAGCAGCCGGATCCTGGAATCTAAAGCCGGGTGTTATGCGGCTCTCTCTTTGGACTCCAGATTTCAAACCATCCGAGTAAAGGCTCACACATGCTCAATGCTGGGTTCGCATTCTAGGATTACCGCAAGAATATTGGAGGCCCAAAATAGTGCTATCCATTGCAGGTGGCATCGGGGTTCCAATCGCCCTTGATGAAGCTACTTGCAAAAAAACTTTTGGCCACTTTGCAAGAGTCTTGGTTGACCTTGATTTAACAGGCAAATTTCTTGACAGGATTTTGGTGGAACGCGATGATTATAACTTCTTTGTGGATTTGGAATATGAACATCTTCCAGCATTTTGCAGTATTTGCCAGCTAATTGGCCATGATGTGGCTCAATGTAGAAAGAATCCTCAGCTGCCCCGAGATGGAAAGAAAGTTGTTGCTGCTTATAAAAAGATTGATAACCATGTTAAGCAACCAGTTACTAATTATGTGCCAAAAACCAATGAAACAGTGGTGGTTAATGATGCTAAGATCAATGATCTTGAGACTAATGATCCTAATCAGCCTTCAAGTAAAGGCAAGGAGGTATGTTTAGAGAGTCATCCTGCTGTGAGTGTCGAGGGCACAAGCAATTTTCATGGTGCCAACCCTGTGCCTGATGAGGCCTTGCATGAGGAGCCCGATTGTGCAAATGAGGCAGTGCAACAAGAGTATAAAGGGACTGTTGAGATTCCATCGGATATTAACTGTGATGCAGGGAATCCCTCTGCAGGTAAATCCAATTCTGGTTTTGAGAGGGACCACAATTTTAATGTTAATTTAAATGCCAACAGGTCAAACCATGAGACTGATGCAAGAAATACTCTTAATCATTTGGTGAGTGGTACCCCTGTCACTCCCATGAAACAGCCGAGTAATTCAAATATTGCCAATAATATGATGATTGTTGGCAAATTGTGGGGCAATATGGCTAGTGATGATGAAGAGGTGGATGAGGAAATTGTCATGGAGACACAAAGTCTGGATCTCTCTGCAGGACAAGGTAACAAATACTTACTTGCTAATGACCAGTGCCATTCTTCAGATTTCACTGAAGTAATCTCAAAATCTAAGTTGAAGAAAATGAAAAAGAAAGCTAGGAAGGCTCATAAGCCTGGGAGATACCACACCCGCAGCAGAGGTGGCCCTACAAATTTTTGCTAAATGAATATCCTGTATTGGAATGCTAGAGGGATTGCTAATCCTGATACAAGATTGGTTCTCAAAAGGTTATGTAAGATGAACAAACCTGACTTTGTTTTTCTCTCAGAACCTTGGATTGATATTTCTAAATTTCCTGCTAGTTTTTGGAGGAAGCTTAATCTAAAAGTGGTGGCTGTTAATGATAGGGGAGCACTCTCTCCAAACCTTTGGTTTGCTTGCTCTTCACATCTTGACCCTCACATCATTTCTGTTTCAAGGCAGCATATTTCATGCTCAATCACTGTTAACAGCAAGCAAGTTTTTATTGCTGCTGTTTATGCTTGTCATTCTTACACTTTAAGAAGAAGTCTTTGGCTGGAGTTGACTAAATTGCAGCAAGATCACATTGGCCCTTGGTGTTTTATTGGGGATTTCAATGTTGTTATGGGTGCTCATGAATATAGAGGCTCGGGCAGGCCCTCTCAGTTGGCTGCTGAGGAATTCCAAGCTTGGACCGAATTGAATACCCTGACTCATATATTGACTAGAGGCTCCCAATTCACTTGGTCTAATGGTAGAAAAGGGAATGCTTACACTGATAAGAGGTTGGACAGGGCTATCTGCAATGACCTTTGGCTTGACTGCTGGTCTAAAATTTCCTGCAGCACTTTAACTAGAAGCAAGTCAGATCACTTCCCTATTCTGCTGATTGCAAAGACAGACTCTTTTGCTGGTAAATCATCTTTCAAATTTATGAAAATATGGGATAGTCATCCTGATTGTAGGAACATTGTTGCTGAAGAGTGGGGAAAGCCTTATGTTGGTTGCCCAATGTATATTCTTTGCCAAAAATTGAAAGCTTTAAAAACAAGGCTTAGAGTCTGGAACAAAACTGTCTTTGGAGATGTGCATCTCAAGGTGAATGCTGCCGCTAGCAAAGTAGATCAGGTGCAGTCCCGAATTGATGCTTGCGGCTACTGTGATGACTTAATGGAGCAGGAGAAGATTGCTCAAGCTGACTTACAGCAGGCCCTGCTGCTTGAGGAGCAATTTTGGCTTGAAAAATCTAGAACTAATTGGACTTTGTATGGTGATCGAAACACAGCTTATTTCCACAAGCTGGCAAGAATTAGGCATGTTACTAAACAAATCAATACCTTGCGGAATGGTGATCATATTCTGACCGAAGCCTCCCACATTCAGCAGCATGTTGTCTCTTTTTACCAGAATTTGTTCGCTGCAGAAAATTCATGTGTGGATAATGATATTGTTGACAAGGTAATTCCAAAGCTGGTCTCAGTGGAGGATAATATTCTTCTTACCAATTTGCCTACCTTGGATGAAGTTAAAGACGCTGTTTTTGCTTTGAATGGGAATAGTGCTCCAGGACCTGACGGCTTTGGTGGTTTCTTTTTCCATCAATATTGGGACATTGTTGCAAATGATGTTTTCAAGTCCGTCCTCCAATTCTTTAAAACAGGTTGGATCTTGCCAAATTTGAACTCTAATGTTGTTGTTCTTGTTCCTAAAGACCCAGGGGCTGATAAAATAGAGCAATTTCGACCCATTGCATTAGCTAACTTTCATTTCAAGATTATTACCAAGGTTTTGGCTGATAGATTAGCTAAGGTTGCCCCCAAAATAGTCTCTGCTAATCAAAGAGGTTTTATTCATGGTCGCCGACATGATTGTATCTGTGTTGCTTCAGAGGCTATTAACATGTTGGATAGGAGAATTTTTGGAGGTAATGTTGTAATCAAAATTGATATTAAAAAGGCATTTGACACTCTAGATTGGGCTTTCCTTTTGAGAGTGCTTCATTGTTTTGGTTTTGATGATAAGTTCTGTAAGTGGGTGGATATTATCCTTCACTCGGCTAAGCTCTCCATCTCGGTAAATGGTAATTCGGTGGGATTCTTTTCTTGCAAAAGGGGTGTGAGGCAAGGAGACCCCCTGTCTCCTCTCCTGTTTTGTCTTGCTGAGGAGGTGTTAAGCAGAGGCATCACTAATCTTGTGCAATCCGGTAAACTCCAGTTGATGACAGGCCCTAGAGGGTTTCCAACTCCATCCCATGTTTTATATGCCGATGATGTAATGATCTTTTGCAGGGGAACTCAAAAAAATATGCGCAATCTCATGGCTCTGTTCAAGGATTATGGTGTTGCATCTGGCCAAGTCATTAATTCTAATAAGTCCAAATTCTATGCAGGGTCGTTATCTGCTCTCGTGATGTACTCTTTCTTCCATTCTTGGTTTTTCAGCTGGGGTTCTTCCTTTTGTTTATTTAGGAGTTCCTTTGTTCAAAGGAAAGCCTAGACGGATTCACCTTCAGTATATTGCGGATAGGATTAAGGCTAAATTGTCTGCTTGGAAAGCTTCTCTCTTATCAATTATGGGCAGAGTTCAGTTGGTTCAATCTGTCATTCAAAGCATGCTCACGTACAGTTTCCATGTTTATATTTGGCCTATAGGCCTTCTTAATGATGTTGATAAATGGATCAGGAACTTCATTTGGTCAGGTGATATTAATTCTAGAAAGTTGGTTACAGTCTCTTGGAATAAAATGTGCAGTCCGATTAAGGAGGGTGGTCTTGGTCTTCGCTCTTTGAGAGCAATCAACAATGCTTCAATGGTGAAATTGGGTTGGGAGCTGATTTCGTCTAACAGCCAGTGGGCTTGCCTTTTGAGAGCTCGTTGTCTAAAGAACAATGTCCCTACTTACTCTTTTATCAGCTCCTCGATCTGGACAGGAATTAAATCAGTTTTCACTTCTGTTTTGACCAATGTGACTTGGCAAATTGGTGATGGCAGTAAAGTTAATTTCTGGACTGATAAATGGTTATCACAGCCGCTGGTTGACATGCTTGACATTCCCTCTCACTTACACACTTCCTTGGTTGCTAAGGTTAGAGATTTTATCAAAGATGGCACCTGGGAAGTTCCTCCAGCTGTCCTTCAGCGCTCTGCTACTCTTGTAGCAGCTTTGAGATCCGTTTCTATCCCTATAGCTGAAGTGGAGGATCACCTTATCTGGAATACCACTGATTCAGGCTCTCTTTCTTCAAAGGAAGCTTATTTGTTACAAATTCAACCTGGTCAGCAGGTTCTTTGGTCTAAAGTCATTTGGAACCAGGTTATTCCTCCCTCAATTTCATTTCTAGTTTGGAGACTCATCAACAATCGGATGCCTACTGATGATGCTTTGTGGAAACGCGGCTGCTTTGTTGTTTCTATGTGCAGTCTATCTTTGCAAATGTAAACCTGACAAAGACCTCTTTTTTGAATGCTCCTTTGCGCAACAAATTTGGACTTGGCTTGCTTCCATTTTACAGTGCAACCTCAGACACTCTTCAATTCTTGATGTTCTCGGTGTTTGCTCAGGGACTTGGAGCAAGCAAGCCAACGATGTCATCACAGCTGCCATCATTTATGTCATACATGCAATCTGGTTTTGTAGGAATAAAGCTCGCTTTGACAACATTGACATTCCTGTCCCTGCTGCCATCTCCAAAATCTCAGCAAATGTTCATTTAGCTGGTAATTTGAGTAAGGGTGCAGCCTCTTCTAATATTAAAGAGTTTATGATTTTTAAGGCTTTCAACATTGTACTTCACCCTTCCAAAGCTCCAGTTATCTTTCCGGTCCTTTGGCATCCTCCGAGATGTGGTTGGATCAAATGCAACACCGATGGTGCTGCTAGAGGTGCCCCGAGTCCTGCGGCCTGTGGAGGGATTTTCCGTGATAGTGGAGCTGCTGCCCTCGGGTGTTTCTCTATGCCTATTGGCAATTCTTCTGCGCTTCAGGATGAACTCCTTGGTGCTATGGTTGCCATTGAGATTGCTTATGACAAGGGTTGGCACAATTTTTGGCTGGAGTGCGACTCTGTCTTAGTTATTTCTGCTTTTGTTTCCCCTCTAACTGTTCCTTGGAAACTTCGAAATAGGTGGTTAAATTGTTTACAGCTTACTAGTAGGATGAATTTTAGATTTTCTCATATATACCGTGAGGGTAATCAATGTGCAGATAAATTAGCCTCTCACGGTACTGGGCTTCAGGGTTTTATTTGGTGGGATTTAATTCCTACTTTCATAAGGGAGCATTTTTTCTGTAATAGGTATGCTCTTCCAAATTTTAGGTTCAAATAATTGTACATGGGTTAGGTCCATGCCCCCCCATGATTTTTTTTCTGTCCTTTTCTTTATTTTTAATAAATTTTGGTGTGCTGCAGATGATAGGTAGTGGCTGATGTGCCAACCTAGTTGGGATATCAGTTTCTATTGTGATGCTTTTGCATGCCATTTTACCAAAAAAAAAAAGAAGATGAATTCATCAATTAAGTTTTATATAAGTTTTCTGTTTGATGCGTAACGCATATTTTTGTTGACTAAGAAAGTGAGTGAATTAAATCAAGATGAAATTTAATTTAAGAATTTATATTTCATATAAATTCATATTTCAAAATTTTTCGAATAATTCTTATGAATATTCGCCGTATTTTGGATTGCTGGATAATTTTTTATCTGCAATAAAATTTGAAACGAATTCCGATTCCGATAAAAATCGAATCGCGACTTGTTGTGACATTATTTGAGTGTTTTATATTATTTTTATAATTTATAGATAATATCTATTTCACGTGGTAAATTAATTTCTTGGTAAATTAATTTACAAGATGAAGCGGTAGAAAACCTAACACGCAACGAGAGCCGAGATTTTAATAACTGTGTAAGCTAGATTTTTTTCAAACTTGCGGAGGAAGTTTGCAGATACATTGAATTATGTTATCTTACCAAATTCATTTAACCAAATTCTTAATATTATCCAAAACTTTTATTTTAATTTTTTTTTACCATAATTATCCATTAAGCTAGAGATAAACTCTCCCTTTATATCTCCTGGACACACACACCCACATGATCAGCCGTAGCCCTCCCTCAGTCTTCATCCCTTCATTTTATTTTATTTTTTTTTCTTTTGCTTGTCCAAGTGTTAGTGTAAGAGAGAAAATAAGCTAAGTTCTTATCTCTTCTTTTTTATTCCCTTGTTTCAGCCGAGACTCCTCCCTTAGTATCACTATCTTACCTTTTTATTTATTTATTTCCTTCTCTTTTTCATGAAGCCGGCCGTAGCTCTTTTCCCCATTATCACATCCTTCCATTTCTTATTCCTTCCTAAACTACTAAGTGAAGGTTGCTTTAAAGAAAAAGAAAGTTATTTCTTCCTGTTTTCATGCTCTAGTCAAAGAAAGACCATCCATTTCTTTCATTTTTCTTCTCTATATTGGTGATTAGTTCCTTGATCAAGAGGGTAGGTGTCGAACCAAGTCTTTCCTCCTTCTGCTTAGCCTTTAAACCGTGGGCCATGAAGCATTTTTGGCTGAGGTATTTTCATGTTCCCAACTTTATTTTTCTGGTCATGTTTTGATGATGATTTAGGAAACAAAAATGAGAAATTATTCTCCTCCTTTGTGAGCTCTATGCCGTGACATACAAAGGGGTAAAAGAAAAAGAAATTTTGCGAATCTTAGTTTTTAAGTTGTTATTTTACTTCTTGTTGTTGTTTTATGATTTCATTAAGAAAAGATTTAATTTTTATGCTCCTTAAACTTGAATAAAGTTATGATTGGAGAAATTTTTTTTGGGATCTAAGGTTTGATTAATTTATTGAAGGTTTTGGAAAAGGATTTAGGTATTTTATGTTGAAGTTCACTTGATTAGGAAGCTTTAAAATTTTTCCTAGACTTTGATGCTAAAACCGTGAGCCTAGGTGGGTTGAAAATAAAATTGTTGTGTTTCAAAGTTTGATTCATGCATGATTCAGTGGTTGTTGAAATATTAAAATTTTTGGAAAAGTCTAATTTGAGTTTTAGTAGTATTAGGAATTGAATTGGTATGTTAAGACTATGAAACACCTAAAGTTTAAAGAGATCTTTGTATTTCTTGAACAAGGTGGAGTCTTGAAAATATTATTGTGAAAAATATTTTATTTTAGTATTGATTTCATAGTTTTGAGATTTGAAAGAAAACGATTTTCTAGTATTTTTAAAATTTCAAGTTTAGTTAGAAAGTTATAAAGATTTGAATAAGTTGTAAATATTTAAAATATTATTTCTAAATTGGTTTTAGTGTTTTTAAGTGTGAGTATTACTAAAAAGAATTTTTGGGCTGTGTACCCTAGGAGTTTGTTTGCGAACCATAACCTAGGGGTTATCTCCGAGTGATTTAGGGATTTTCTAAGACTTAGTGTCTTTGTCTTAGGGTTGTTGGGGTCGTGAGTACGTGCATGCGAGAGTTCGTGACATATCTTTGACGTTAGCGTGAATGTGGAACTCTATTCAGTAAGGGCGCTTCACATTATATATGTTTTATATAGTGTAGTATGAGTAAGGGCTACTTCTAGAAATGTTAGGATGTTAAGTTTTATTTTAATTTCATCAAAGAAGTCTGAGAACCTCCGGGTTCAAAGTGAGGGTTTCATACCCCTTTGATTTATTTAAATGCCTTTAATTATGGTATAGTGGGCTTGGATAAAAGTGGTTGGTATTCTGACTCCGACCCCCCACACTTGTTTGTTACCTCTTTGCTAACTCCACCGAGTTGCAAAGGGATGAACTGTGTTATTGATGCTGATGATTGTTGTGATGTGGTATTGTTGGATTGATATGTATTATTGGATTGAAATGTAATGCGGTGCGTGTATGCTTAAATCGTGATTAAGATATATGTTGTTGATTGTTTTGGATAATGCAATAGTATATGTAATGTTGGATAGTTATATATATTATTTAATTATGCCATGAGTTAAATATCAAATGTGGTGATATGTTCATTGGGGGTGGTTAAAGGCATCGTTGTGTCGTGTCTTGTAGTAACGTCGACCTGTCTATCCTGGGTGATGGATTGCCCATGGCCAAAGGAATTCGGGATGTTTTGTCGTTAAAATTTTACCATCGCAGGGAAAAGTGTCGGTCTGGTACGTACAACCCGATATGACCTTAGCATATGAATTCCGGAATTAAAACTGCACTGGCATATAGTTGCGTCAATAGGATATTGGGTGCATCCTTATTGATTTGTGCTGAATGTTGTTGACATGATTGCTTATATGTGCTGGAGTATGTGGTTTCATATTATATGATGCCTGTATAATATAATTGGCTGTTGTATCTGCTATTTGTGTGTTATCTGTTTTAATTTAAGAAGTTGACCCTTGCCCGTGGTTCTTTCAATCAATGAATATAACCCAGATGACGAGGACTGCAGAGTATTCGAGGTTGCTGTCAAGCGTAGCTGAGGATAGTCCTGTCTGGCTATCCGCCTTGTGTGTCAGGCTGAATTTACTAGAGGACTAGTAAATGTTGTAACGTGTAGACCAACTATAGGGTGTGTATTGTTTTTAATTACAATGTTATAATAAGTGTATTATGTTTTCAAGACTTGAATTGTCATGTGTGTATATTTAAATAAATCTACTTGTATGGTTATTGTGAGTTGAACATAGTGTTTTATTTATTCACCACTTTTCGAAAATGCTGCAATGCTCTGACTATTCTTTTCAAAGAAGTTTAAAAAAAAAAATAGGCCCATGTTTTTTGAAAACCATGCGAGCAGCGTATTCCAGTTTCAAAAGATATTGAACTGGCAAGAGTAATAGTTAGTTTAGTAGCGATCCATGAACGGGGTGTTACAACTAGGGTCCTCTATGGGATCCTCCTCATCCTCATCTGTCATCTGCACCTCCTTGCCCCTGTCACCATCACTAGTGAGGTATATAGAAGGAACAGAGGGAGGTTCCACCGGAGCCCTCACCTCCTCAGCTATCAGACTATTAATCCAAGTATCAATCTCGCAACCTGCCACTCCACAAATTTGGCAGATTGGAGCAGGATCTGCAGAAAGAGTAGATTCCCTAACAACTTTTGGAGAAACTGGAGTCACCTCTGGAGATGGTACTGGTTCCTTCTGAAGTGTCTGAGAGTCTACTGTCATATGTGAAGTAGAAGCACCCACATCTTGTCCATGGAACCCAACCCTTTTCCGAGCAGTTTGGCGTACTCGTGGACCCCCAACTCTGAGTCCATCTTTATAGGCAGTCACTCTATGTACACTGGAGAAGATTCCTTAGAAGAAGAAGAAGAAGAAGAAGTAGAAATATCCAGATCCGGTTGGGACTCTAACCAAGTATCTACAATCTTTCTTACTGGTACTGGAAAGTTAATAGTCCTATTAGTTAACTTTACCTTAGTAATCTGTCCTTCTACTTTTGTTGTCTCAACTACTTCACCTCTATAAACAATCATGCCTGCTATATGGTCAAATTCACAGGCCAAAGGTACGTTCATGTCCAGAAGGTCAAAAGTCATTTACGACGTTTCCTTCATTATCGTAATCTTTATTCTCGTCTCCATCATCTGGGTTGTATTCATTATATTGAAAGAATCACGGGCAAGGGTCATCTTATAGAACAAAACTTATAAACAACAAATGCATATACATATACCAAGTATCATATTATTCAACAATCAATGATCAACATATTAAGGAATGCAAATAAATTCCTATTAATACACTCTATATGTCAATGCACATGATTCCAGAATATCACCATAATACCCATACCAATGGGCTCATCGGTTCTGCTCCTCTCATAGGACCCATCCCATCATAGGATGTTACAGACCAGCATCTCCAAAGAAATTATTGACACTGAACTCCACAAATAGGACCAATCCACATATAGGATTTAATTCAGGTCAACTTCACCATGTATGCATGTCAATGCATCATCATATTTGATTGAACATGCCAACATATGATATTTCAACTTTTCACAACAAGTGAAACAACAATGAATCATAACTCCACAAGATTCTTACACATACTCGCAAGTATTCTCAAGCATACTTAAGCATAAATAATCACCAAATCACAACATCACTTCAACAGCTCAATAATCATCAAGTACAAACAATTCACAACAAAGCCACACTTAGTTAAATTAAATAATGGATGATGCCCTTACCACCAAGTTTTTCTCTTTTATTAACGTCAGAAATACCGTCTCGTTCTCGCTCACACTTACCACCACGATCTTTACATCCTAAGACAACAACACTAAGGTTTAGAACCAATTTCTAAACTTCCAAAATAACACCTAAACCACAGTTAGGCAATTAAAATTTAAGACACAAAACTTTAAAATCCTTCTAATTTAAAACTTACTCTTAACACATTAAAATAAGATTAAAAACAATACTTTAAAATTAAAACTTACTCAAAAACCTTCACAACTTTAATTTATTAAAACTCTTAATTTATAAATTAACCAAAACTTATTCTTTTTACACCAAATCAAAGATTTAGCTTCTAAAATTTGTAAATACCAAACCACTAACATAAAAATTAATTAAAAGTATAAAAACCATTTTCTAAAAATCTAGAAACCATACGGTTTCTCTAACAAAATTATTCATTTCCAAAAATCTTTTTTTTAACAAACCCAACAATAATAACAACATCTAAGATTCAAAAGGAAGTTATTTTTCCCTTTTCCCTTCATAGGTCATGGCCTTAGGGTTCATAAAAGAGAAATAGAAATACTCATTCTTGCTTCCTTAATCATCATCAAACTCTACACAAGAATTTAGGAATAGAAATCAAAGATTCTTACCCAAAATTTCTTCCAAAAGATGCAAGACTCCAAGGTTTTTTTTTTAAACAAAAGAAAGCTCTTGATTCATAGTCTCACGTATATGATCAAGGTTCTAGGATTTATTTGGGATAGGAAAATGAAAGAGAAGTTGGGGTTTAAGAGAGAGGAGAGCCACGGTTTTAGAAGAAGAAAGTGGAAGGAAAGTTTTTTTTTTTTCCTTCTTCCACACTTTAAACATAACAAGTGATAGTAAAAAAAATAAAATTCTCTCCCCTTTTTATATCCTAATCTGATCGACCAAGAGAGGATATGGAGGGAATTTTTATTACACAAATGTTTACTTGGCCAAGAAGAATTAAGATAAGTATCTTATCAAATCAAGTTCTCAACCAATTCAAACTTCCCATTTTTCACCTAGTCATGTGATTCATTAAGCAAACAAGATTTTGTCATGACTCATACTAAGTCATGATTGCTTCTCACAAAATGTGGTCCAATAGAAAAATTCTAAGTGTCTCACTTTTACTTCGTCCTGTAAATTAATTTACAGAGAAATTAATTTATCGCGTGACTAGGAAATTATCCACAAATATTTTCTACACCAATAAATCATAAATCTAATTTAATAGTCACATTATATCACAGCAAATCACGATTCTATTTTCATTCAATTCGAAATTCATTACAGACTTTATTGCAGATAGAAAATTATCTGACAGTTCAAAATTCTGTGAAAATCTACTTAGAATTTTCCGACGAATTTTGAGTCATGAATTAATATAAATTCTCAAATTTAATTTTATCCTGATTTAATTCACTCACTTTTTAACATTTAAATTTTGCATATTTATTGCATAAATACAACCAATTTACAATACCGTAACGATAATTACATACCGTAAAAATTCAAATGTTTCACTTTGCCCCCATCATCTTATTTCTTAATAATCATATAAAATGATAAAATGCAGCAGCAGGGGTAGATAAAGAGAATCCATGCTTTACAACTTAGCCATTAATGGCCAAAATGTAACCAATGGCTAAATGAAACATCTTCGCATCTTTTTTAAAGCTACTTATATTTCAAATCCGACAACATGCTTTGGTGTTATAAGAGAGGCGTAATGGGGTGTGTTACTGATATTAGGACAGGAGTAGTTGCTGCTGCAAGTGGATTGTCCACAGGCGGTGACATGAGAGGGTGCATGCTGCGATATAATTGTACATGGCGTGATATAATTCAGTATTCCAACAGATGCAAATGTGGGTCGGTCTTCTTATTTCCAGTCGCAGTGCTCATGGAATTTTTATGCGCAGCGCCAGTGTGATGTAATGTGGTCACAAGTTTCATTCTACAAGTTTTATTAATGGCTTATTGGAATGGGGCAGCATCATATTGTTGTTATCATTATGCTGGTGTAATAGGTGTGCTGCTAATTGTAAAAGCCAGAGCAATAGAGACAGAAACGTGGCTTTTTAGCAGGAACGAAGAAACAATTTAGGAGGGCTATTTCAAAGTGTTTTGACACAAGCATGTATTATTGGGGTTATATCTAAATGCATAAGTTTGTACTCCTGGATACATTGTGGTGTATTGTTTGGACAAGGCTCATCTTGTGCCTTTGTCCTTTATTAATAAAAGTTTTTAGCTTTTTCAAAAAAAATAAAATTATTTCCTCTCAATTGACCTTGTGAGGTTTGGTAACTGTTTACACCCAAAATATTCCTAAGAGCTAGCCGAAGCTAGTAGTAGCCGAATTCATCAAGTAGCCGATTGTTGTCAGCCGAGTAGTAGATTAGCCGAAATTGCAGCTGATAGAGTCACAAGCAGGAAACTAAAAGCTAGACATGGGCCTTGGGCTTATTGGGTTGCAAGGAAGATATTAGACCCATTGGGTTAGCGTGGAGTCACACATTGGATCGGATTCTTGCTCCATGAGCCGAGTCACGTGGAAATAATTTTGATTTAATTTAAATCCAAGGTGAAACACAGTCAAGATTTCTCTCCACAATTTTAGGAGCTGAGAGAAGGAACCTGAGATAAGGTCTACGTTGAGAAGACCGTTGAAAGGGGAGACGTGGCCATGACGTGGTAGTGCGCCTATATTTTAGGATCATGGTTAGTGGAACGTGGCACGGCTCAGCCGAATAACTGCCAACTAAGAATTTATCATTGTTAGCCAACTGAACGTGGCAAATAGGGGTAGTTCTCAGTTGTTACTATAAATACCCAAGTTGTACATAATTTTAGACACACTCAATCAATCAAACAACTTATTTTCGCTCAAGCTTTTATTCTATCTTTATGTTTACCTTTGCGTTCTTATTTTTATCTTAGTTCACCAACTTAACCCTTTCTGGAGTGAGTTAAGGGACCCATAGCTGAGGAACAGAGTTCCTTTCTCGGCGTAATCTCTTGAAGAAAAGGGAATCACTGTTGTGGAGTTTAGCCGATCTGCTGCTAAGTTACGTTCCAGTCAACAAAATTGGCACGCCTGGTGGGACCAAAGGTGAACGAATCAACACGTTCGAATCCCCAAGTCAGGATTACCATTGGCGTATGCACTTGCGTTCTGGCAAGAGCTTGAGCAGTATGACTACTAAGAGCAATCCCAGGAAGCCTTTTGAAGCGAGCCCCCCTCACGGAGTTCCTCCTCCAACAGTAGAGCCGATTCACGCAGAGGGACAGCCTGAAACTCAACCCAACGAGCCCAACGACCCACCATTGGTGATGTCCACTTTGTTTATACGCCAACAACTCAATTTGAGAATCAATGATATCATGTACCAAGTGTCACAACAATTGGCTGATATCGTGAAGCCCATGGTACACAATGAAGTGCAGCAAGCCGGGGAGATAGAGGCTAAGAGGGCTCACTCAGGCGAAAGCTCTTTCAACTCTGCTATTCCAACGCAAGTGGGGTACACTACCCAGGCAGGACTCGTCACCCAGTCGAATGCAACTCAGGCAGGACCAACTCAGGTTCAAACGAGCACGATTCTGGCAGGGGTACAACAAGTTCAGCCTGCCTATGTGCAGGCAGGGCCTACTCAGGTTCAGCCGAATATAGGATAGATACCTTTGAATCCAATTAATTCTCAGCCTAGTGCTTTTGCCACGTGGAACACTGGAGGTCAACAAGTGGTGAATGATACAACTAACCATGCTAATCTTCATTTTGGACAGGTGCAGATGGCTAGGAGGCCACCGGATGCAGTGGGGCCAATTGGTATGCAGCAAGTTATGCCATATGTTCAGCCCTATGGCGTTGCTACGCATGCAACTAACCCACAATATACTGGGGGGAAAACTCTTGGTGCAGGAGGGGGTGGAGCAAGACCACCTGGGGATATGCAGGTCAGCAGCCATGGAACAACATTCCACCTGTATCGGCTAATCTTCCATTCTATCCACCCTATCCTGAAGTGTCTGCAGGCGCTCAAATGGGGTCAACTCCTCTAAGGGCACCTGGTTTGATGGTGGAGCAGTCATGGGGACAGATCCCACCTCTACCATCTAACGCAAGTGTTCCTGGAACTCAACCTAGGGTACCAGGTGAAGGAAGCATGGAGCAGCCATGGGGGGTTCACCCAACTCCATTATTTACTCAACCAGGTTACCCCAATCCTCCAGAGCAAGTATCCCAAGCACATCCCCAAGCATGGAGACAACAACCACAGACAATTACTCCTAACTTGGGAGAAGTGAGGCCAGGGGGATCACAGCTGCTAGACCCAGCAGTCATTGCAGATACCATCAAGAAGTACTTTGGTGTGCAGCTGAAGCCTTTGGATAGGCCAATCTATAGAAAACCATACCTGAGTGGGTAGATAGGTTGGCATCTCTGCTTAGGGGATACAAGACTCCAGATTTTGCCACTTTCTCTGGAGAAGATGGTAAATCGACAGATTTACTGCCCGGTGTGGTGAAGGGAACCAAAATGAGTACCACAAGTTGCAGCTGTTCCCCTTGTCACTTACAAGGACAACATTTATATGGTATTCCTCTTTACCACCCAACTCTAATACAAACATGGGCAGACATGGAGAGGTGCTTCCATGACAGATTCTACTGGCCTCAACCTGAAGTCACTACGGCTGACCTCATGAACCTAAGACAACAGGTAGATGAGTCGGCTGCTGACTTTGTGGAAAGATTCAGAAAGGTATCTTGAAAATGTTCAGTGCAATTCCCTGAGTCAGAATATGCAGCCATGGCCATTAGTAGCATGCACCCCCAACTCAAAGAGAGACTAGTTGGCCAAGCTTGCACTGATTTGAACCAGTTAGTATCAAGGGCCATGCACATTGAACAGTTTATTCAGGAGAAAGAGAAGAGGCGAGCCAGTAGAGGGAGAGGCCATCAGTTGGTATCCATTGTAGAAAATGAAGACTCTGATGATGATTCAGCCGATTCCACGGTAGACATCATGCCAGCTGGGATTGTGAAGGGTAAAGGCTACTCTTGTCCTGCCCTGAGAGCTGCCAAAGGAAAAGAGTTAAAGTCAGGGGATGGCAAGGTTGAATATTCCTTTGATATTTCCAAAGCAGACCAGATCTTTGACTACTTGCTTAAAGATAAGTAAATTCGGCTGCTGGATGGGCACAAGATCCCACCTGCTGAGGAGTTAAAAGATAAGAAATATTGTAAGTAGCACAATTCTTATAATCATGCAACTGTAAACTGCATGGTTTTCAGGAAAGCCATTCATAAGGGAATAAAAGAAGGAAGGTTCAAACTTGCAGACAAAGGCATTGCTGAGATGAGAGTGGATATTGACCCATTCCCTGCCTTGGGGATAAACATGGTCGCATTCTCAAAGTTTGATGATGCAGAACCCAGTCACAAACGAAGGATATCTGTTCAACAAGTTTGGAGGCCTAAGAAGGGGTTAGCCGATTCAAACTATAGTGATCGGCTGAAACCTGAGGCTGCCAGGACTTCTGTTTTTGACAGATTGGGAAAACCTCAACCAACGGTTGAACACAGGCAGGGGGCAAGCCACCTAGGTCAGGTAGGCTCACCCAGGAGTTGGTCAAACGGTATGTTGAACATGGCCAAACCCCAACAAAGAAACCTGCCAAGGCAAAGGGCAAGGCACCCATTACTAAAACTAGGGGGCAAGATCGGCTAACCATTAAAGAAAGTGGTAGGCTATCTTTGCCCAAGGTTGATGAGGAGCCTATCCCCAAAGATAAAAGAAGGGTGGCTGAGTTCACTATAGAAGGAGGCATGTCTTCTTTGAAGATAACAGTGAGGAATGATGAGAAGCTGAAGCCTCAGAGAATGCTAAAGCCTCCTGCTAATGTCACAGAAGGACATTGGTTTTTGAACAAGTATGCTAAGGACAAGAAGGCCATACCAGCAGTATTGTCAAGGACCCAAAAGAGAAGAATGCAGAGAATGAGGTCTGTTCAGAGAATGAAACAGACTCTGCAGATGCTAGCCGATGTCAAGAATAGGGAGAAGAGGGAAATTCCCTTGGAGACTGTGAGTGACATGCTAGATAAAGCTTTTCCAAAGCTAGACCCTGGAGAAGCTAAGACAGAGGAAATTCCTGAAAGCACAGAATCAGTCACTGAACAGGGTCCTGCTCCTGAGGCTGGGGGTCTAATTGCCTCAGTCGATGTGGATGAGGAAGCAATCACCATAGAGGGCTCAGTGATCCCAGAGATGCATTGGGAATAAGATGATGCTATGGAGGACTCACTTCTGGATCTCTTGTTCAATGAAGAAGCTGATGGCCTGTTAGCTAAGATAGAGGCTATTAGTTTGTTCCCTGAGGAGTTTTGGGCAGATAACCCCCAACTTGGAAGCTTGGAGGGTGATGTGTTTGCCGAAGAAACAGAATGGGCCACGTTAGCTGATACATTGGCTGATGAGGATGCCAAGGTGGTTTTTGAGAAGCCTACTAAGGAAATGATGAAACACTTGAAACCTTTGTACATCAAGGCTTATATCAATGGAATGATCTTTGGGAGAGTCTTTGTAGATGGTGGGGCTGTGTTGAATGTAATGCCTGTTGCAACCGTGAGGAAACTCGGAAAGAGTCTTGAGGACTTAGTCCCTACCAACGTGAAAATGTCCAACTTCATGGGGGAACCATCTATAGCTCTTGGAGTCTTGATAGCCGAAGTCACAGTAGGCCCCAAAACCCTCAAAGCAGCTTTCTTTGTGGTTGATGGAAAGCCTTCCTATAGTGTAATCTTGGGTAGGGATTGGATTCACATCAGTCAGTGTGTACCCTCCACACTTCACCAAAAGCTCATGTTCTGGGTTGGAGATAATGTGGAGACAGTCGAAGCTGATAAAAACCCTTTCTCAACTGAGGTAAAAATGTTGGAGGCACTATTTTATTCTCCCCACCTAGGGCTCATTGCTATTCTAGAAGACTATGAGGAAGATGTGTGGAAGGTATGCAATCTTACCAATGAAGGATTCAAGTTAAAGTCTCAGGCCGAATCACGGCCTAATACACAGGTGATTAATGAATAAAGAATCACAAGTGCTTGAAGACTTGTTGGGTCGGCTAGAGATCTTTGAGGCTGAGTCCAAGGTGATAGATGCCATGATGGAAGAAAACAACACTAAGAGTGAAGGGGAAGAAGAGGGCTTGCTCTTCAAAGAAGAAGGTACGACAGCTAAGCCTAATAAGGCATGTGTAGCTGAGCCTATGGAGTTGGACTCTCCTCTTCACAAGACTGCACCTGCTTTTGAGGCAGAGGATCCTTTGATCGAAATCAACTTGGGTACACCAGAAGAACCCAGATCTGTAAAGGTGAGTGGGTTACTTGAGGAGGACAAACAAGGCAAGATAGTCAAATAAATCCAGCAGTACAAAGATTGCTTTGCCTGGAACTACTATGAAATGCCTGGTTTGGCAAGGGAACTGGTGGAACACAGGTTGCCCATTAAGGAAGGATACAAATCTTTCAAGCAGGCTCCTTGCAGATTCAATCCCCAATTGATGCCTCAAATCAAAGCTAAAATTGAAAGACTATTGAAGGCAGGCTTCATAAGGACAGCCAGGTATGTTGAGTGGTTGTCTAATATAGTCCATGTGATCAAGAAGAATGGCTAGATAAGGGTATGTATTGATTACAGAAACTTGAATTTGGCCACTCCAAAGGATGAGTACGCTATGCTTGTGGCTGACATGTTAGTCGATGCGGCAGCCACTCATGGTATCCTCACCTTTATGGATGAATACTCAGGGTACAACCAGATCTTTCTGGCAAAAGAAGATACTCACAAGACAGCCTTCAGATGTCCAGGAGCTATGGGGATATATGAATGAGTAGTCATGTCTTTTGGGCTCAAGAATACAGGAGCTACTTACCAAAGGGCCATGAACTCCATTTTTCATGACTTGATTGGTAAGACCATGGAAGTATACATTGATGATGTAGTGGTCAAATCTGAAAGCTTTGAAAGCCATTTGGTAGATCTAGAGCAGGCCTTGAAAAGAATGCGGGCCCATGATTTGAAGATGAATCCTGCCAAGTGTGCCTTTGGAGTTGCAGCTGGCAATTTCTCAGGATTCCTGGTCCACCATCAAGGAATAGAAGTAGACAAGAATAAGGTGAAAGCTATCCTGGAAGCCAGGCCTCCTAGGAACAAGAAAGAACTTCAAAGTTTGATTGGAAAGATCAATTTCCAAAGGAGGTTCATAGCTAATTCGGCTGGGAAAATGAATGATTTTTTCCCTTTGTTAAAGCTAAAAGATGCTAATGATATGATATGGGGGAGAAAGCAGCAGCAAGCCTTTGATCAGATCAAGCAGGCATTGGCCAAACCTCCTGTGCTAACGCCTCCAGTATCAGGAAGGCCACTTAAATTATACATAGCTGCAGAAGAAGAATCAATCGGCTACCTGCTAGCACAGGATGCTGATGATGGAACAAAGAAAGCTGTGTACTATCTTAGCCGCACCTTAAATGATGCAGAGACTAGATATACCCCTATTGAGAAATTATGCTTGTCATTGTTCTATGCTTGTACAAAATTAGAATATTACCTGTTGCCTAAAGAAATTCTGGTTTTGTGCAAAATTGATATTGTTAGGTATTTACTTAGTAGGCCTGTCTTACAAGGTCGACTAATGAAGTGGGCCATTAAGTTAAACGCTTTTGCATTGAAATACGTTCCATTAAGAGAAATAAAAGGTCAAGCAGTAGCCAATTTCTTGGCTCAACACCCTTGTATTGAAATCAATGATCCATTAGCCGATCAAGTTGCATGCATCAACCTGAAACCGTGGGTGTTGATGTTCGACGGGTCAAGGACTCAAAAAGGGGTAGGTGCTGGCATCACCATTACCAGTCCAACAGGAAAGGTTGGAAATTCATGTGCCAGCTGGATATTTGTTGTTTCAATAATCAGGCAGAATATGAGGCTTTGATTTTGGGACTTAAGATCCTGGCAGCCATAAAGGCAAATTATGTTCATGTTATGGGGGATTCACAGTTGGTCATAAAACAGCTAACTGGGGAGTACAAGTGTCATAATCCTAACTTGAAGGAATGCTATGAAACAGCTAGCAAGCTATTACGCTTGTTTACTGATGCAATAGTGTTCCACATTCCCAGGAAAGAGAATGAAGAGGCTAATGATTTGGCTCAGTAAGCCTCAAGGTACAAAGACATGATAGTTGAAGTAAAACATAAAAAGTACCCAGTGTGGAAATGTGCTCCAATAGGAACGATCGACTCTTGGAAACAGGAGTTAATCGACTATCTTAAAGATCCTTCAAGTAGTACTGACTTCAAGCTTAAACAGAAAGCACTTAAGTATGTATTGGTAGATGATGAACTCTACAGGAAAGCCATTAATGGAGTATTGCTTAACTGCATCAACAAAGATGAGTCCATGAAGGTCATGGGGGAAGTACATGAAGGAATCTGTGGTTCTCATAGGGCTGGACCCACGATGAAATGGCTAATATACATATATGGATATTATTGGCCTACTATTACAGCTGACTGTTATCAATATGCCAAAGGGTGTGAGGCATGTCAGCTGCATGGTCCAATTCAAAGGGTCCCAGCCGAAAATCTACACCCAGTGATAAAGCCCTGGCCATTCAGGGGATGGGCAATGGATTTGATAGGAAAAATCTATCCACCTTCATCCAAGAGGCATGCATTTATCATAGTTACGACTGACTACTTCACCAAGTGGGTAGAGGCCTAGCCGATGGTGAATGTGACTCAAGAGGAGGTGATTAGATTTATACAGTGCCAAATCATTTATAGGTTTGGTATACCTGAAACCATCACCACAGATCAAGGCACTATGTTCACTGGGGAGAAAGTGGTGGCCATTTCACAACAGTTTGGGATTAAGTTGATTCATTCATCCCCTTATTATGCTCAAGCCAACGGGCAGGCAGAGGCTACCAACAAAATTCTTATTGATTTAATCAAGAAGAATATTGAAGATAAGCCCAGAAAGTGGCATGAAACACTGAATGAAGTCTTGTGGGCTGTAAGGAATTCCAAATGCAATGCAACTGGATTTACTCCTTATCGGCTAACATATGGCCAAGATGCAGTGTTACCATTAGAGATAAATGTGACTTCATTAAGAGTAGAAAAGCAAAACCTACTAAGTCTAGATGACTACCAGTAAGCCATGTTAATGGAGCTAGATTCTGTTGATGAAGATCGGCTCACGACCTTAAATAGAATTGAGCATAGCAAGCAAAAAATGGCTAAAGCCTACAACAAACATGTGAAACCAAAAAGGTTTGTTGAAGGAGATATGGTTTGGAAAACCATATTACCTATTGAGATTAAAGATCCTAAGTTTGGGAAATGGTCACCAAATTGGGAAGGGTCATTTGTTGTTAGTAAGGTTTATCATGGTGGTGCTTATCGACTAGTTAACATGCAAGGCGAAGAACTAAACAGAAGCATCAATGGAAAATACATCAAGAGATATTACCCTACTATGTGGGAAGGCATACTAGGGGAATAAAGGAAATTGCATTAAACTTAAAAGAAATTATCTTTGGTGACCACAGGTTGGCCATCTAGCCTAAAATTACTTGAATTCAAAGAAAACAACAAAGAGGGTTAAGTAGTTGCAGCCTCAGGTACATCACCTGCTTTTCCTTCAGTATGCTCAGGACCTGGATCGGTTGACGATGCAGAAGCATCAGTCGTAGCTGAAGCTGCAGCTGCATCAAGGGTAGGATCAACCAATGCCTCCACCTAGGGACAATAGGATCTGCAGGGTCATTTTGTTGTGTGGCTGAAATAGCGGCCACCACAGGGACTTCCCTCCTCTTGGCTTCATCCAGTTGCTTCTTGAAGGAGTCCCAAGCCCTATTAGCTTCGGCTAGCCCAACACTGCTAGTCTCAAGGTCCTTCTCTAGGCCTGTTTTTTGAGAGCCCAACACTACAATGTCATGGTCTAGTGAGGAAGATTGTTTAAACAAGGCATAGCGTTGCTAGGAGAGAGAATCAAGTTTCCCTGTTAAGGCAGTCGATTGAGGAGCCAGTGTTGCCATTTCCTTCTTAATCTTGTCTAACTCATCCGACAAGACAGATATCCTCTCGTCTGTCCTTGCACTGAGTTAGGGCCTCTTGGCGTTCCTTTTCCAAGGCTAGGAAGGAGGATTGGAATTGGGCTTTTTGTTTTTGAAGTTCCCTCAACCTTTTGAGGTCATGAAAGGTCATGTCATGAATCTCCCTGGAGCGCCCATATTGGTGAGACAGGTTGTTCAGTTGAAGAGCCAAAGTATTATATACTTCTTGGCTAGTTGTAGAGATGTCAACCGAATTGGCCAGTTTGAACAGAGAAGTTTTCAAAGCCGCCACTTGCTCTCTGCTAGTTGAAATATCTCCCATCAGTGTTGTATTGACTCTTTCCAAGTGACTAGATATAAGGGAGAAAACCAATGGGAAGGGATCAGCAGAGGTGAAATACTTGGTCATTTTCTCCTCTGAAATGGTCACCATAGGAGCTCTAGGAGGAGAAGGCATGAGGGGAGTCTCATGAATGAGTTCTTCAGATTGTGGTGGAATGGTGGAAGCCTGAGGTTGAGGTGCCTGCATCAATCAGTGGTTAGCCGATGAAGCAGATAAATGAAAGACATCAAAGAAAGAAAGAATCGGTTGTACCATTGTTGGACTTTGAGAACTGGTGCCTTGACCAAGCTCTTGAACATAGGGGTTAGGTATGTCCACCCTTGGCTTCTGAAAATAAAGAGAGGTTAGATTCAGGTTGACAAAGAAGTTTTAAGAAGAAGCTTGAAATGAAGCATTAAATTTCAGTTTCGGCTGTTTCCCTTTGTCAGCCGTTTGGGCCTTTTCTTTGGACCTGGTCTAAGACTGGGGAGGTTCCTCTATCACAATACCGGTGCCCATTGTTCTCTTCTTGGATGGGGTAGTAACAGAATCATCTTCAACAAGAATCACCTTGGGAGTTGTTGTTGCGGCTACCACAAGACAAGACAAGATAAGTTAAATAATGACCCTGAATTAAAAGGGTAAGAGAGCCGAGTTAAGAGGTTCTTACTTGGTGGATTGATTGGGGTCTTCATTCTGGAGGAAGTTCTCTTCTAAACTTGAACTTGCACTGGAGGTTTAGCCTTGACCGGAGTACTTTTTGGTTGAGCTGTTGGTCTCATCGCCTCAGCCACATCAGTAATCACCAACCTGGCTACATAATTCTCTAGCCGGTCAGGAAATAGCTTATCTTTTACTGAGGGCCACCAGTTGGCAAAAGCAGAGGTTTCACCAGAAACTAAGGTGAAAGGGATCCAGCGGAAGACCTCAGTTTTTCGAAAGTTGGTGGAAGCCACTTCCATTACATCATTTGCAGAAAAGGGCAGCCGACCAAGACTGGCTACCTTGGAATCATAGGGAAGAGGCACATGCTGCAAAAGCATAAACTGCCTAGCCACACAGTTAGGGTAATAAAACTCAGCTGTTGATTTGTTGTTCCTGGAGGTGGGTTTGAGACCACACAATAGGTTACGGGCTGTGAACACTGAGCTTCAGTTGAGCTCCAGCTGATCTTGTTGTTCGACTAGAAGAGGCTCATCTATTGAAAACATCTAGAATGGCCCAATGCCCCTTTCCAAAACGGGGCGCCAATCAGCTGGTATCCTACTAAGATTGAAGAGTTTGGATGCCACATTGAAGGCATAAGTGGTCCCACAAGGTATGAGCACCAAATGAGGTCTCAAGGTACTCACGTCCTTAGGAAGAGTGTTGGGGTTGAAGTGAGAGTCGATGAACTCTGGAAAATAAAGCATGATCCAGAGCTGTAAAAACCAGAGGGGTCCTTGAACATTTTTGATGTCCTCTCCTTTCTGCAGCCGATCCAAGATGTTATACATGCAGCGATAGAGATAGGAAAGGAAGAGGGTTCCCCAGGAAAAGTTGCCACCAGAATTGGTGAGAGCCACATATAGTTGCAGCTCTTGGACCACGGCAATAGAACTGGAGCAAAGAAAGTACTTGCTAAACCAGTAGAGAAGGAATGCGTTGTGTTCAGCATCTGACACGGTCCCTCTAGTCTTGGCATTATTGGCAAGGAATTGGAGTAGCCAGAGGTGTTTTTAGAGAAATGAAATCCCAACTCTGGGACCTGGAAGGAGTAGTGAGAGGGGATATCATCACCTATGATAGGAAGGCCCAAAATAGCTGCCACATCAAGGAGAGTGGGGGTGACCATGCCTCATGGAAAGATGAAGGTGTTGGTGGAGATGTTCCAATAGCCGAAGAAGCCATAAAGCAGCTCCAGGTTGAGAGGTATGTCCTGAGTCGATAGCATAATCATGTCGTAGAGGCACCACTGCCTCCATTTGTCAGATTTGGTTGCCTTTAGCCGATTCACCCAGTCAATGTAGGGTTGAGGCGAATGTGGCCACGAACGAAGGTCAATGGGTTTGGTCTTAGTGGTAAACTAATCGCATGAGATTGACAAAGCATATAAGGAAGGAGCCATGTATTCTTTCAGAAAGATTTCTCCTTCATTCAGCTTCAAAGTAGAAGGAATCAAAGAAACAGAGTCTTGAATTTCGAACAGAGAAGATTGAATATTGAATATTGAAGCCAAGAGCCGCAGGTGGACTGGGTGAACGTTTAACGCTCACAGAAGAAGAAGACTATTCGCCATCGTGTTCATAGGATTGGTTCTGGGAATCTGAAGCAGAAGACATGGTGGGCTCAGTTGCAGGTAAAAGAAGAAACGTTGAAGGAGGTAAAAGCTACAGGAATTAGGGCTTTCAGAAAAAGTGAAAAGGTAATTCGGCTAAGGGAGTATTTAAAGGAAAAGTGGATCGCTGATTGATAAGGGTTTATTGTGAATTAATCGGATGGATAGAGTTAGCCGTTGCACTATTTAAAAAGTAGTTACAAGTGGATAACTTAGCATTTATGATTAAAAGAGTGATTTGACCTTAATCATTACGCCGCCCCAGCCTAAACCTAAAGTTTTACGGCTAAGACAGCATAGGGGAGCAATTGTTTACACCCAAAATATTCCTAAGAGCTAGCCGAAGCTAGTAGCAGCCGAATTCATCAAGTAGCCGATTGGTTGTCAGCCGAGTCGCAGATTAGCCGAAATTACAGCTGATAGGGTCACAAGCAGGAAACTGGAAGCTAGACATGGACCTTAGGCTTATTGGGTTGCAAGGAAGATATTAGGCCCATTGGGTCAGCGTGGAGTTACATATTGGATCATATTCTTGCTCCATGAGCCGAGTGACGTGAAAATAATTTTGATTTAATTTAAATCCAAGGTGAAACGCAGTCAAGATTTCTCTCCACAATTTTAGGAGCTGTGCGAAGGAACCTGAGATAAGTTCTACGTTGAGAAGACCGTTAAAAGGGGAGACGTGGCCATGACGTGGTAGTGCGCCTATTAGTGGAACGTGGCACGACTCAGACGAATAACTGCCAACTAAGAATTTATCATTGTTAACCAACTGAACGTGGCAAATAGAGGTAGTTCTCAGTTGTTACTATAAATACCCTAGTTGTACATAATTTTAGACACACTCAATCAATCAAACAACTAATTTTCGCTCAAGCTTTTATTCTATCTTTATGTTTACCTTTACGTTCTTATTTTTATCTTAGTTCATGAACTTAACCCTTTCTAGAGTGAGTTAAGGGACCCATAGCTGAGGAACAGAGTTCCTTCCTCGGCGTAATCACTTGAAGAAAAGGGAATCACTGTTGTGGAGTTTAGCCGAACTGCGGCTAAGTTACATTCCAGTCAGCAGTAACTTTTATACATCATTAAACATTAATGTTTAATACATTCTTTCCTGCAAGTAAGCCCAAACAATTTACCTCATCCTTTTTGAAATTGTTCATTAGCATGAACAAAACTTTTTTCAAGGGTTGTTGCCTTTAGTTCTTCACTCGTAGCATCAGAATAGTATTGCATGAAAGTATCCTCTCCATCATATCACTCTTATCAAAATCATCTACATAATCATCAATAAAAATATCAGAAAGCCAAAAACCAAAAGAGTGTTGATACCAAGATCCCACAAACACCTTTCATATTTATATATTATTGCAATAGTAACAATCATACAAAAGGAAAAGGAAAGGACTACAAAGATTATGTTGAGTCTTAACTCAGAAAATTAATTCAGAAATCCAAACATTGTAATTAATATTGGTATGTCATGGGTCAAGAAACTGATCAATTCAGATTCAATGCTACATAGTTCAAGTCTCTTTTACACATACATACATACATATAATATGATATTTTAATCTATTATTACTATTATTTTCTAAAATTTTATATAGATAGACTTTAATATGTATTTCATTACAATTTCATAATATGATAGATATTTTTAATAGTTAATATTTAATAATATGTAGCACTATTATCTATCTTAAAAGTTTTGCTCAAGTTATATATATGTGTACGTGTGTGTGATATTTTAATGTATCATTACAATTTTTTTGCTACAATTTTATATAGATATATTTTAATATCTATTTAATATTTCATTACAATTTTGTAAGATGATAGATCTTTTTAATTGTTAATATTTAATAATATGTAGCACTATTATCTATATTTAAAAGTTTTTCTCAAGTTATATATATATATATATATATATTATCATTTAACTATTTTTAAGATAGTTTTTCAAGATTATAAATAGTACTTAGTGTTGTCATTATCTTTTTTTTTTGTTACCATGTCATCGGTGCGCAATATCTACCGGCTTCGCCGATGATTAATTTACGTTGGGAAACTTGGCTGGCCACATATTTTTTACTTGGCTTTGCCGGTCCGTGTGGTTCTCCCCTCCCAACAGAGTTTTTGCCACACCCAAGACTCGAACTCGAGACCTTGGGATGGGATCCGAGCTCAGTTATCACTCGGACTAACCCTTGTTGGTTTGTCATTATCTAATTTTAGGAAATATCACTATATTCATATTTGATAATAATATTTAATGAGTGATAGAGTAATTTAATTATTTTTCAAGTATTTTTCTCAGGTTGTAAATAATAGCTATCATTATCATTAAGATATTTTAATATTTAATAGAATGTCTAAATTTTTATTATATCTAATAGTTAACACAAGCAATAATAAAATAAATTTATCAATATAATAATATCTAAATAGATTAAAAAAGTGATAAAATTGATGAAAAGTAAATGAAAGATTGTAACTCATGAATAAAAATAATTTTGTATTTAATGCTAAAATTCAAACGTCCTTTATATATATATATATATATATATATATATATATATATATATATAAAGTAGCAAGCTTTATGTAAAGAGCCGAAATAGACTAATGAAACATAAATGACATTAAATGCATCACGATATAGAGGGTGCCCTCAACATCAAGGCTCATTGGTAATGAAGTTATCAAAAGCACCTTTCAACTGGGGTTGGCAGTTGGCTGAGATGGTCACACCTTTTACCGGTATCAACTGTGACTTGAGTTCGAATCTTGAATTCATGTTGATGGGTTATACGTAAATTTTATTGTAATTTTTTTTTAAGGTTGATGGTTCTTTCTTATCTTGCACGAAAGTGTATTTCTTATAATCTAAATTTTATTCTCATAAAAAAAAGGGCTCATTGGTAAATGTATTACACACATATATAGGAATTTTTTTTTCAATTCTTGTACAATAGTAATACATACTCCTCCCATTATAATAAAGACACCTGATATTATGTGGTTATTTTTCTTTTTTATTTTTAATATAAAATAAAAAATTGTTAATCAAAGACAATCATTATAAGAAGTAACAGAAGTACATCATTTTTTCACCATATATAGTTAGATTACAAAAAGGGAAACAAGGTAATAAAACTGAAAGTGAGAGGAGTTGCTGGGTGTATTATATGGTGGTTAAAATAATTGGTAGTAGAAAGATGAGCTGAAATTGGGGTTCTGTCACAAACAAAAAAAAAAAGCTGAAATTGTAGCATAACGTAATAAACAATAGCTGGCAGGAGCTGGCTCTACAACACACAGGACCGCCCTTAGTACCCAAAAAATTCAATTTGTTTCTCTAACACATCAAACACCCCTTCTTCTTCTTCTCAACCGTTTCTTCTTGAACACGCTCAAAGATCGGAACTTGAACACACAAAGCATTGCCGCATGAATAATTAGGGTTTATCTCGCAAGAAACAGAATAAAATTGAAGTGGGTGTCGAAGAAGTGAACGGCAATGAGTGCCTCCAGGTTCATCAAGTGTGTCACAGTAGGTGATGGTGCCGTCGGCAAAACTTGTTTGCTTATCTCCTACACCAGCAACACTTTCCCTACTGTGAGTGCTTCTCTTTGTTTCTTCTCTAAGAAAATTTCCCTCAACACAAAGAAAGGTTCACATTTAATTTACGTTTCTAGTTCTAAGTTGCTGGGTTTTGGGGTTATGAGAAAAAAATATGGATTGGGGATGCATGTGAGCTACTCGTTCTTCCAAATAAGAAATGACTTTGCTTTTATTTCACATTTCAATTTTTTTGGGGTTCCCAGAGTTTTCTTGATACTGTTGTCTGAACCTTTCAATTGGAGTTACTAATTCTAAGATTTCTTAAAAATAGACAAAACTTGGTATCTTTTCCATCAATTTCATATACCCGTCTGTTTAATAATTGGACCGGTTTGAAATTTGTTGGGTGGAAAGAGGAAAAAGGAAATAATTTGATTGAATCTTTAATGTTGAGTTCGATTCACAGATTCTGTATTTCTGTTTGCTATGACTCTATTGAGGTATCATAATTCCTCTAAGCAAGGTGCTTTGCTGAAATTGCTATATTAGGATATTAGGACTTTGATCCTTTTTGTTTTTGGTTTGATGCAACTTCAAAACTATTCCTGCTGTTTGACTTACAATTGACTGACAGATGGTTATGATTTGGGATTTAGTATTTGTTGTGACATCTTTTGTTTCTTTGTGATCCATTTGGCAACAGGACTATGTGCCCACTGTCTTTGACAATTTCAGTGCTAATGTAGTTGTGGATGGGAGCACTGTGAATCTGGGGTTGTGGGACACTGCTGGTAAGTTTTGTTTCTGGGGTTATATCTCATTCCTCTTTTATTTTAGGAGTGTCTTGTCATTGATTTAATGTTTTCAACTTACGGAACAGGCCAAGAAGATTACAATAGATTAAGACCGTTGAGTTATCGTGGAGCAGATGTTTTCCTGCTTTGTTTCTCGCTCATAAGCAGGGCTAGCTATGAAAATATTGCCAAAAAAGTAAGCTTGGCATTATTGTCTTTATTTTTATCTTGTCCTTCTCTATTTTGGACTAATTTGTTGTTCTTGTTCCAGTGGATTCCTGAGTTGAGGCATTATGCTCCTGGTGTTCCAATTATTCTTGTTGGAACAAAACTTGGTTAGATTCTTTCTCCTTTATTTCCTTCTCTAACTATGTTTCCACGGTTGTTGTGCTCCTTGTATGGCAGATAACATTCAGCATAATAGTAGTTCCCTGATATTGTGAAGTTTCTTCGTTTGATGACAATTTTTTTCACGCTATGTATCTCTTATTGTTTTAATGTTAGGGAAGTTATTTATTTATTAAACCTATCCTTCAATTAGATGCCTTCACCTAAATGATTGAATCTGAAGCCACTGCAGTTATATCTTGCCTTTGATGGCTTGTTATTCAGTAGAGATTGAGAGAATGAATTTCTTTCCTATCTTCCAAGGTTGCCTCAGTGATCAATTTAACCAATAATTGGTTCAAATATTGCAAAGAATTTTGTGAGATATTATGTTAAGTTTTCATTTAAGACAGAGAACAGCCTTGGTAATTTTTCATCTTTGTTCGATGATTACTTCCTGTAAAACTAAGAAGGCAAGTGTAGTGTGGCTGTTTACAATGCTGCGTAAGTTATTACTGATAAAGCTTGAGAAGTCTGGACTTCTGAAGTGTATTAAGAAATTTAAGATGACAGAAGAGTGTAGTAGTACATGAGTAGTTACCTTGGTGGAGTCAGTGCTTGATATAATAAGTTCTCGGCTTCATGATTCATCGGAGTTTCTTTTTCTAATAGCCTATGACAAAAGTAGAGCTTCTGTTCCTCCTATTTATATGGTTTAACTTATTTGTGCATTTGATGGTTCTGTTATAATGTTGTCGTGATTTGTTTAATGACAACCAAATTTTATGTCTTGTAGATCTCCGGGATGATAAGCAGTTCTTTCAAGACCATCCTGGTGCGGTGCCAATCACCACAGCACAGGTGCTTGTTATATGCCAGTGATTCCTTTATATATACTGTTAATTGGTTTTACTTTGTTTTCCATTTCATTCTTTTGTCTTTCAGCCTTTGTTTATTCGTAATTAGGGCATCAGATTACTTGATAGGTTATTGGTCTGATTTACTATCTTTCTGAAGGGTGAGGAACTGAGAAAACTTATCGGTGCTCCAGTTTACATTGAATGCAGTTCAAAAACACAAAAGGTACATATATGTTCTTTCAATCTTTAAAAATTCTGGAGGTTAAAGAATATCACAACCTTATCGATATTAGTCTTTGAATACAGAATGTGAAGGCTGTTTTCGATGCGGCCATCAAAGTAGTTCTCCAGCCACCAAAACAAAAGAAAAATAAGAGGAAGGGGCACAAAGCCTGTTCCATTTTGTGATCTTCAGTTCTTCATATCGTAGTTCGTGGAGGATGACATGACAGTAGCCATTTTCTGGTAGTCTCTGCCATTCTGATTCTATATCGTATACTATTTCCAACCTAGATGAAGGAATTTCCATTGCCAACTGACCGGGTCAATGTTCTCTTCTAAGCATCAAACTATTTGTCTCTGGCTTAAGGATATACGTACAGTCATGATTTCAACATGTTTGGTGTGTACAACTCTTGTGTTTCTCTGGGATGTTTACCTATTGTATTGATTATTAAATGGCCATTTCCATCTGTGGACATGGGTTTTATTGGCGTTGTAATCTGATCTACGAAGTGCTTGCATTTGTGGCTTTGGAATTGGATGTGAACTAAGTATATGTAATTAATTATGTTAGTTGCTTAACAGCCTGAATAATGTAGTTTGGTTTGATTAATGGTTCATTCTTCCATTTGTTTTTCAAGCGATCATAGTACTTGAAGTTCTAACTTGTAATCCAAAGTTCAGTTGACTAGGTTAACTTTACCGTTAAACCTTGTGATAACTGCAGGCGATTAGAGCCGAATTTTAAAATGGAAAGTCAGCTGTTAATTAAAAGAAAGGAGAGAATACCATGCAGATGTCAACAACTTTATATGCCTTTACAGAATGCACATTATTTGGAAGGATTCAAAGAACAAAACCAAAGTCTTTTTTTCACTTCTCACAACTTGATCAGATAACGTGTGGACTGATTAGGTTGGCGAGCATATTGTGGATCTAATTTCTTCTTTTTGGACGTGGGTTCGATTTTATCAGGCGCCCAATAACTGGGGATCTTATTTTGGCATCCATACATTTAACACGGGAAATGGTACCTGAAACCAAAAAGGAAGAAAGAGAAAGGTTTGAAGAGTCATCAAGAGATGTTGGACTTGCTTTAAATACAAATAATTAGTCAACCAAACTACAATTAATTATTCATCAATTAACATTTAACTTTGATATATAATTTCTTACAGAAGAATTTTGTGTGGATGGACAACATGCATTTTTTGATGTACATACTCCCTCTATAACAAAATATAAAGAAAAAAGTACATGTATTTTTTTTCGTTATATTTTGTTAGGAGGGAGTATGTACCAATGAGATTTGAATATATGACCAAATTAAAACTACTCAAACCCATTGACCAAAAAAAAAAAAAAAAAAAATCCTCAAACCCTTCACCACTTGGAGCCTTGGACAAGTAGTTGGAAAATGATAGAAGGAAAGCAATGATTAATTATATATCTCAATTGAACGCGACTAAAATACAAAGTAATAATGTAAACATCCTTTATTCTTTCCTCACGATTCTTAAAATCTTATCTTCCTTTCATTTCATGAGGAATATATACTGTGCCCACTTGCATTGGTCAAAAACGACAGATATGGAACTCTTGCATTGATTCCACTCAATCTCTCTTCTCCAACACCGCCTATATGCTCCATTAAATATGCCTGCAACTTGTTTTGTTTCTTATAGTATGCTAATTATCTCCAACCCTTCCTGAGAACCACGTGAATGGCGTCCAAAAGAATACTGAAGGAGCTCAAGGACTTGCAGAGAGACCCACCAACTTCATGCAGTGCAGGTAATGAGTTTAAATGAAACTTGAATTGGCTTATTTGACAATAGCTGTATGTAATTACCACGCTGCAGTGTATTGATATGCTTGTTATGATGGGTTTCAGGCCCTGTGGGGGAGGACATGTTCCATTGGCAAGCAACCATCATTGGTCCAAATGACAGTCCCTATGCTGGTGGCGTTTTCCTTGTTACCATTCATTTCCCTCCTGATTATCCCTTCAAACCTCCCAAGGTATACACCAAAAACTCTTAAAGCATACTTGAAACCCATTTTCTTTTATTTCAGCTACACCTTATTTACAAGTGACTCTACATAAGCAAAATGTCTCTTCCTTTTGCTTTCTCTCTGTGTGTGTGTATGTAATAACCTAATAAAATATGTTTGTCTTCAACTTTTATTTTTTGAAATTGCAATTGGTGTTTTAAAAATCGGACTGAACTGGCCTGTTTAACCAGGAACTAGCCAGTTCGACAGTTTATTTTGGTCTTTTTGAACCATGATCTAGTTCAACCATTCAAAAACCAGATGAACCAGATTGATCTGGGGTTGAACCGCGAATTGGTCTAGGTTGAATCATTCAAAATAATTTTTTTATATTTTTACTTTTCCCCCAATTTAGTCCTTATTTATTTATTAGTCATCTAGTTCAACCTCACGGGAGGTTGAACCAGATAAATCAATTGAACCATGACCCGGAGGTGTTGTCAGTTCGATATCCCGTTTTTAAAACATTGATTGCAGTTTATAGTATAACCTTGAATCTAATTGATGGCTTGTGTCAAAAATTATTTTGCAGGTTGCATTCAGGACCAAGGTATTCCATCCCAATATTAACAGCAATGGCAATATTTGCTTGGACATACTCAAAGAACAATGGAGCCCAGCTCTCACCATATCCAAGGTCATTTTGTTGTGGACCCTTCCTCATTTTGATGCTATTAGTTTCTTTCAGTTTTATATAAATACTGACTTGATTGTTAAAAATCATGATGCAGGTGCTGCTCTCAATATGTTCTCTGCTAACGGATCCAAATCCTGATGACCCTCTTGTGCCTGAAATTGCTCATATGTGCAAGACCGACAAAGTCAAGTATGAGTCCACTGCTAGAAGCTGGACTCAAAAGTTTGCCATGGGCTAAAAATCTCTGCCCTCTTAACCCCCCGGACCCCTCCAACACTTTTTTTGAATTGTCATTTTGCTCTTCAAAAACATTCCCTTCTAAAGTATTATATTTAGACGTGGCCTTGAAGTTCGGGAATTGCTGAACAAATTGCATACATATAAGAATTGTTCTCTAAAGGCTTTACCTTTGTAATTGGAGCATGCTCTCTATGAATAATGCTACTCTCTTTTGGTGCTTTTCTCATATTCAGCCCTTTAAATATGTACCAAAAAGGCTAAATTATTGTGAACTTCCTCAGGTCAAGAAACTAGGTTCTTTTTTTTTTTTTTTTGGTCAAAGCAAGTCTCATATTCATAAAAACAAGGGCTAAGCCCAGAACTGGGGTAACAGCCCAAGAACAGGCTGAACCAAGGCCCAAGGCCTACAACTACCCTTACACCGCATGCTAGAGTAAGGGACAAAATGTGCACATGCATACAGGGTCAATCTAGCGAAAAGTACACACCAAAAGACAAAAGGGATCTTGATTTGCTACAGTCAGCCTAATTAAAATAAAAGCGAGTTCCGAAAGTACATCACTTGAACTCCTTTTCACTACCACTAAAACAAAAAAGTAGAAACCCTAGATTTACCAATCGGTGCAGCTGCTGTTCAGACTCAACATAGAGATCAGGGGGTCAATATCTAAATCTTTGAAACTGCTTTAAGAATTATTACCTCCAATATCTCTTATATTTTGCAGTTGTTTTTCGCAATCCACTTGATTGCCATGGCAGTGAGATTTGGAACAGGGCCGACCCAATGCCCATGCCACTAAGACAAGGGCTTTAGGCCTCGAAATTTTTGACAAAAAACTAAGACCTCAAAATTTTAAGTTTCACTTAATATAAATGACCAAATTCTTTTTGGTAATTATAGCAAAGGCACTATGTCCCCATCTATAGAGGAGTTTTCCATTTTGAAAGCTTTCAAGATTCTGTGTCACCCCAGACCAGCTCCTATTATTAAAGAGATTTTTTGGATTCCCCCTCAACCTTTGTTTTTTAAATGCACACCGACTTTGCGAAGGGTTGCCCGCCCTCGCTGTGGGGGTATCTTTCGTGATTATAATGCAGCTATTGTGGGTTGTTTTTCTGCTAATCTGGGTATTAAAAACTCTTTTCAGGCAGAATTATTTGGCGCTATGTTCGCTATTGAGACTGCCTATCAGAAGGGTTGGCATCACCTTTGGCTGAAGTGTGATTCCCAGTTGGTTGTTGGTGCTTTTAAGAATCAAAGTATTGTGCCTTGGCGACTTAAGAATAGATGGAATAACTGCATTGCTCTAACAAAGCATATGACTTTCCTTGTGTCTCATATCTTTCGTGAAGGGAATAATCACATGGATCGTTTAGCGGCTCATGGCCTTGGAATCTCTGGCTTCATCTGGTGGAATTCGCTGCCTAAGTTTCTTTATGAAGATTTCTTTAATAATAGATTGGGTCGTCCTTGTTATAGATTCAAGTAATTGTGCCTTGCTTTTGGCTTGTTTGCTTTTTGCAGTCTTTAGTTATAATTGTCTCACCTTGGGGTTGGGTTTTACTTTGTCCTCCCTTGATGTGCTGCATATGATTGTTAATGGCTTTGGTGCCAACATAGTTGGGATGAAAGCCATTATTGTGATGCCTGTGCATGTCAAGCTTTGTTTTATCTTTTTAGGCGGGTGTTTCTTTCTTGCGGATCTCCATTTTGTTTCTGCTCATTGGTTTTGGTCTAGTCCCCCCATGTTTGTTTGTTTTTCCTTTTTTATTAATAAATTTTAGGCGGGGGTACTCTTTTTCCTTCTTGGTGTTTTTTCCCTAAGGAGGGTTTTGCATCAGAAGGTTTTAACGAGGCCTCTCTCCTCTCTTTTGCCTAAAAAAAAAAATGACCGAATTCTTTTTACTTATGACAAATTTATCTAGATCAGAAGATACAACACAATGCTTTTGTCCTCGTGGTTCTGAGTTCAATCCCCAATGTCAGTGATTTTGTTGTAATTTTTTAGCAGTGGTTCTGGGTTTAATCCTCAATATAGGTGATTTTGTTGTAATTTTTGAGCATTTTGTTGTGGGTAAGTGACCGTCCCAAAAAACAGTGAAGCCCAATAAAAAAAGTCACTTAGAGTGGCTCATTGACTAGTTTATTATCAAAAATTCTCTTTGGACAAAAAAATGGTGTTAAATTAACTCTAGAATAGCTAAAAGACTTGTATTATTATCCATTTAAACTACTCAATGACGATGATCAACTATGGGGTGAAAGACTTTAATTTGATTAGACCCTTTCTAGTTTTTTGGTAGTAGATAGATGGATTCAAGACGAAAGACATAGTTGAATTGTTCATCATCTTGTTTAAGAATCCTTTATGTAAAGAAACAAAGTGTTCAAATTGCACATTACGATAGGAAAAAATTAATACTTAACAAGTTCTTTTGAGATGATGACGAATATATAAAACTTGATTCTTAATTTAGATATTTTAGAAATAATGTTCATATTTAATTTTATCTGACTATATCATTATGCCAGAAACGTGCTCAGATAATGGCATTCATATGATATGCTTCAAGACGCAAGCGTCATTTGCATAAACATAGAGCGCTCTAATAACACTTGTCTGGGAAAACATAATTTGAGATAATAATTCAGTTAACACTTGTCCACATACGCATTATCTGAATGCTCCGTGTTTTTCAGATAATGTGGAGTAATACTTCAAATTCCCATGTACTTACACATCACCTATATAACAATGCATTAAACAAACATCACCTATAACAATGCATTCAACTATAGTGGGCCTGTTTGATTGAGTTCTTTTTTTATTGTTTTCAAAAATTGTCTTGTAAAATGATTTTGAAGAACTAATTTCTAAAATAGAAAACAAAAATAGCTATAAGTTGTTTTGGTTTTTTATTTTTAAAAACAATAAAATTGAAAACAGTTTTAAAAAACAATTTTTGGAAAGATGTAATCAAACAAGTTTTTTACTTTATTTTTTAGAAATTTTAAAAATAGAAAACTGTTTTTTAAAACACTTGCCCATAATTTCTTAAGTTTGCTTCTCATCACTTGTTGATCACAAATGGGAAGAATGACCAGGTATTTTAGAGGTTGACGCAAACTCTACTGCCGTTATGTTTATTGTTACCCAATTGTTCTCATTGACATGACACCTAACAGTACTGCATTATTTTTAATGGTGGCGTTTAAGATGCCAAAATAGATAGATTTTCCTATCATGGTCGAATAGAACGATACACAGCTCACGCGTTGTTTGTTACGCTTAATGTTTTAAGACGGTGATTGTTTATAAAAAATGATATTTTTGATTCAATGTATTAAAAATTAACTAATTTTATAGTGAGAGTGAAAGAAATATTAAATGTGTATCAAATATTATTATTTATGTAATTGTGTAACTTGTGTACCATATATGGCTAAGATGAAACAAATATGGTTAGGGTTTTCTTGATTAGATAGATAGATAATTATTTATAAATAACTTAAACATTTATAAAATTGATCTGTGTCAAAGACGATAAAATTATATGGACAATATGTAATATTTCCCCCGTCGAGACTTAAAAGTAAAATAATTATTTAAAAATAATAAAAATATTTATAAAAATTGATATGTGCTCAGAGATAACGAAATTATAGAGATAACATGTTATTTTCTCCCGTCGGGACTCAAAAGTAAAATAATCATTTATAAAAAATAATAGGATTCATAAAAACAGAATATAAAAAGTAATTATACTGACAACATATAATGTTTTCCCGTCTAGAATCAAAAGCAAAATAATAGATGATAGTATGTAATGTTTCCTCCCGTTAAGAATCAAAAGTAAAATAATCATCTATAAATAATATCTAATAAAGATATTTATAATCAAATATATAAATAGTAAAATATATAACAAAACTCTGTTGGGACTCAAAAGTTAGATAATCATTAATAAATAACTTAAACATTTATAAAATTGATCTGTGTCAAAGACGATAAAATTATACGGACATCATGTAATGTTTCCCTCGTCTAGACTTAAAAGTAAAATAATCATTTAAAAATAATAAAAACATTTATAAAAATTGATATGTACTCAAAGATAACGAAATTATAGGGACAACATGTTACTTTCTCCCGTTGGGACTCAAAAGTAAAATAATCACTTATAAAAAATAATAGCATTCATAAAAACAGAATATAAAAAGTAATTATACTAATAACATACAATGTTTTTCCGTCTAGAATCAAAAGCAAAATAATAGATGATAGTATGTAATGTTTCCTCCTGTTAAGAATCAAAAGTAAAATAATCATCTATAAATAATATATAATAAAGATATTTATAATCAAATATATAAATAGTAAAATATATAACAAAACTCTTTTTTTAAGCAAAGAAAGGAAATGAGTCTCGTTAAAACCTTCTGATGCAAAACCCTCCTAAGGAAAAAACATCTAGAAGGAAAAGAGTATTCCCCCTATATTTTATTAACAAAAAAGGAAAAAAAAAAAGAAAAACAAAGAAACATGGGGGACTAGGCCAAAACCCATGAACAAAAACAATAGTCAAACCAATAGGAAGGAAGACCAAACATATGATGAAGAAACTTGATCTAAGAAAAGCAATAATGGCATGCAAAAACATCACTATAATGACTTTAATCCCAACTATGTTGGCACCAAAGACATTAACAATCATTTGCAGCACATCAAAATCAGAAAATAAAAGGAAACAGAACAAAGCCAACATAACGGGACTTACATCGTACCCATGGAAAAATCAACTAAACCTATAACTAGGCAAACCTATATTTCTGAAAAATTCCTCAGCAATAAAACTAGGAATTAGGTCCCACCAAACAAAACCACTGATGCTAGTTCCATGACCAGCAAGCTTATCAGCGCAAACATTACCCTCTTTATAAATGTGAGTGCAAATAAAACTCATCTGTCTGGTTTAATGAATACAATTATTCCATCTATTTCTGAGCTTCCAAGGAACCACCTTGCAATTCTTGAAAGCAGAAACCACCAACTGAGAATCACATTCCAGCCACAAAAACTTCCAACCTATATTAAAAACAATTTCTATAGCCAGCATGGCCCCAATTAGCTCAGCATGAAGCGCATAATTGATACCAATGTTAGCAGAAAAGCAACCTAGGACAACAACACTTTTATCTCTAAAAATTCCACCACTAGAGGCTGGGCTAGGACAACCTTTGGCAGCCCCGTCAATATTGCACTTAACCATATAAGGAGCTGGGAGAATCTAAGTAACCTCTTTGATATTCGGAGAACTTCTGTAATTACCATTGACATTGAAAGCCTTTATAAATTCAGTAATAGAAGAAGACATAAAAGAATTGGAGGCATTTCCTGCTAAAGCCACATTGGAAAGGATTAAGTTAATAACCGAGTGTAAGGGGACAATTTTATTATCAAATCTAGCCTTATTCTTGCAGTGCCAAATTGCCCAACAAGCATTAACAATAGCATCAGAGACAATATCACACAACTGAGGGCTCCATCCATGAAGAAGCAAGGACAAAATGTTCTGAAAAAAGGAGCTATCGATCGAAATGTTTAGAATGCCTCCAAGCCAATTCCAGATAGATTTAGCATAAGAGCAGTCTAGGAAAAGGTGAGGAGTAGACTCTGAAGCATTACCACAAAGACTACAAACTGAAACAACAGTGCAACCTTTATTCCAAAGTTGATCATTCGTTGACATCTTGTTATGAAGAATCCTCCAAAGAATAAAGGATTTAGAAAGTGGAATAAAATTCTTCCAAACTATTTTGGTCCAAGGAACCACCTGACCCACAGGGTTATGGAAGAGGAAGGCATCTTTAAAAGTCAAGTCCCCTGAAGTAGATGTATTCCACATCAACTTATCATCCACCGGAACAATAGGAATAACTACTTCCTGGATTTCAGAATAAAGTTGAGGGAAATGAACTATAAGATCAGCAGGTATGAACCATCTACCATTAACAATAAAATCACTCAAAGTAGCTTCAAAACCCCTGTGCAAATTAGAATGTATAACAAGAACATCCACAATTGGCCTAGAAAGCCAAGTATCAGGCCAAAAATTAATATCGACACCATTACAAAACTTCCAAGTTGAGTGCTCCAAAACCACAAAAATGCAAGATTTAATCCCAGACCAAATAGAAGAGAAGACATGATAATTTACGGGTGTATTATTTCTATAGACTCTCGCTTTCATTAAAAAAGCACATTGTAATTCAGAAGAAATGAAATTCCACCCAAGCTTTTACATGCAAGTATTATTGATAGCTTTGATAGATCTCAAACCTAAACCACCTTCTTGAAGTGGCTTACACACCTTACTCCAAGCCACAGTAACAATTTTCCTGGTATTAATATCCCTTGACCACACAAAATTTCTAATCCAAGTATCAACAGAGTTGAGAAGATTAGCAGGCCAAGCATAAATGCGAAAGGTGTAAACCAACATGCCAAAAATAATAGAATTAACAAGTTGAACTCTACCCATGATAGATAATAAAGAACCTTTCCAGGAGGATAACTTTGCCTTTATTCTATCTGCAATAGGCAATAAATGCGCTCTCCGAGGCTTTCCTTTAAACAAAGGGACCCCGGGATAATTAAAAGGGATAGTGCCTATAGAAAAACCAAGCATTTTCGAGATGGCATGAACTCGAGATTGAGAAATGTTACCAGTGTAAAATTTTTATTTTTCTTTGCTAATAACCTGGCCAGAAACTTGATCATAATAAGTAAAAAGATACAACAGGCTGGATAAGCTTTTCTTAGTAGCTCTGCAAAAAATCATTATATCATCAGCATATAAAACATGACTGGGCATATAGAAACCTCTGGGGCCTATCATAAGTTGGAGTTGACCATCTTCAACTAGCTTTGAAATACCTCTGCTTAAGACATCTTCTGCCAGACAAAAGAGGAGAGGGGACAGGGGATCTCCTTGTCTAACACCCCTCTTGCAGCCAAAGAAACCAACAGCAGCACCATTAACAGAAAAAGAGAGCTTAGCAGAGTGAAGAAAAATATATATCCAGCAGCATAATTTATCATTGAAACCAAAAGCTGTCAGAACTTGTATCAAGAAATTTCAATCTATAGTATCAAAAGTCTTCTTAATGTCAATTGTTGAGGATTTCGGCAGTGTACCAAATAGCACAAGTAATAAAGTGATAAGAAAGATCGTCTCCACAGGGAATGCGATTGATTATTCAACTAAACAAAGTTCGTAACTATTTTGAACGAGAACCGAATAGTGGTATTTGGAAATAAGTAGATTCGTAACAACTGAAAATAACAATAATAACTATTTGTAATTAAATGGTATAAAAACGACTAGGGGTTTGAATCCTCTTGTATCCACTCTCATGCATTTAATCTACAACCAACGCAAGTTATTTCATACAAATAGAAGTTCGAATCAACTAAATTAGTTTAAGAACAATCCCTTGCCTCATAAACCCTTTACTCTAACTAAAACCCCCAATCCCTTAGGTGATTTATAGTTAGGTTAAGCATTAAGAATAGTGATTCATAAGAACACATAATCACAAAGTTATATTCCTATATTCATCATGACTATGGCTAACAATCTCAGTTCAAGTTCTTCACCCAATTTCCCAATCATCATGAAAAACCCCAATCGATTCAATAGCGGCCAAGTATCGAAAAGCATTAAGCGTGGAGAATTGAAAGCTCAATTGAAATGAAATAAACTTGCTTTAATATAATAGAATTAACTACATAAAAGTTTCATCAAGATTCATCTAACAATAGTCTAAAAAGTTTAGTTACTCATAGAGAAAGAAAAACCAAACCAGAAATTCATGAGAATTAATGAAGAGATCATTCCCAATCCTCCATCGTGCCTCCAAATAACAAAGTTCGAACCCTAGACAAGTCTCTAAAGTTTCTATTTATAGTCTAGGGTGAAAAGGAGTAAAAAACAGGTCCAAAACATGTAAAAATGTAAAATTCTGCGTCCAGGGTGTCAGTCGTAGCTGCAGTAGTGGCGTGAGGCACGGCTTAGCCGTGCTTCATTCTGTTTCTCGCCTTTGCTTAGGTGTTGTCGCAACACGGCCGTGCTTCCTGACACGGCTAGGCCGAGCTTCATGTTGTTTTGTATTTTTCACCTCTTTAACGTCCGAATTAGCTCAAGGTGTCTTCATGAAAGTTGAAGCTATGGATCTTAGCTATCCAATGGCACCGGTTTAATCTCATTTGGACACCTAAAACTCCAGATATGATTAAAACATTGAACAAGTGTCAGGCTGAGACAGCATTACATTATCAACTTGTAGTACAAATTACCCCAACTTATTCCAAGTGATTTTTCTCCTTTTTCCTAGGACAAATACCTTCCTTTAAGCACAATTGAACCAAAACCAAGTGCGTTATTCAAATCAAGCCAAATGCATAAATAACATGGATAAAAATGACTAAGATGTGATGCAAAACTAACACTAAACTATATGCTATTTCGAACGCATCAAATTACCCCAAGCTTAGAACTTTGCTTGTCCTCAAGCAATTACTGTGGTCAAAGACAACATGGAAAATACGAGATACAACCGATAAGAAACCCGAGATAGAAGCAAGATCAAGTAATAGGCTAAAGGACTATCAAACACAATAGAGACAATCAAAATCAAGTCCAATTACAAGTTAAGGCTCTCTGAAATCATGTCTGTCACTGATAAGGGTAATCTCCTTATCACTCTCCAAGTGTGTTAAAGGTTAAGGCAATTCGCTCATATCCATCAATGAAAGTGCTCTACCATAGGCTTGACTATTAACCAAATCTCAGCAAATAATTAATGAAAACACACAAGAATCAAAAGGTCTTTCAAAAGGTTGTAACGTGGCCATGAGATTTAACTTTTAAGGTGGGATAAAAACAAGAAAAGGGGATATTCAAGGACTAACAACATGAACAATTAAAGCAACCCTTTTAAGCAGAATAAGTGGAGCAATACATTTTCCCTTTTTGCTTTTAAAACCTTTTTATTTTGCTCCTCTTCTGTTGTTTTTTTTTTCCTTTTTAATTTTTTAATTTTTTAATTTTTTTATTATTTATTCTTTTTTTTTATTATTTATTCTCCCTTCTTTTGAGATTTTGCAATAATTATTGGGGAGGAATTAAACAACAGAAGAGATCCCAAGTTCAAGCATCAAAACAATTCACAGATTAAGCATCCAATTGCTCCCTTAAACATGCTCTAAAAGGTACCATAAACATTTGACAATAGCATGGGTACCAAGAAAATTTATTTCAGTTAAGGCTCAAAAGGGGCAACTAGAGGAAGCTTTCATTCAAAAGTCAGAGGCTTGAAAACATGCCTAAAATGCCTTAGTCATATTCAAGTGTGTAATAAAAAATTTTCAAGTTTTGAAACGGTTTCAAGTCAAGTTCTAGAGAGCACAATCAAGAGGAACACACTCATACAAGGAGAAGGGGCATAAGAACATGATGAAGTACAAGCCCCAAATGAAGCTCAAGTCTCACATTTAGAAGTTCAAATCAGTGAAAGACATCAAATCAGAGTGCCACATGCTAATCATCAACTTATCAAAAGATTATCCCTATGTACATTAAGAACACTACCTTTAAGCCCATCACAAGAGAAAATAATTGGGTTCCAAATCATTGAAATCTCAAATTTCAACAAAAATGTGGCACACATAGAAAAATTAGGAGGGCAACAAAGCAATTGGGGGATAAAATGATGCAAACAAAAACAAAAATTAACACAAAAAGCAAAAACTAAAATGAGATGCAAATCTAAATGCAAAAATGCAAACCCCTTACCCCAAGCTTAAAAACTTACATTGTCCCCAATGTAAAAATTTAAGTTGAAGCAGGGATGAGGAGGAAGGAACTCACCGAAAAACTTGGGTTGCCTCCCAAGAAGCGCTTCTTTAACGTCATTAGCTTGACACTTCAACACCCCTATTAGGGTGGATAATATGTCAGGAAGAAGATTTCTTCGTTCCGCTTCCTTCTTTTGGAGAGAATTCCCATGTACTTGGCATAGGGAAGTAAGTGTTCCCATGCCTCAGCAATTATACATTTGGGATATTGTTTCCACTCCTTATCTTGAAGCACATCAAATTCAACTTGCAGATGACCATTCTCTTCAATGCCCAAGAGTTGAGCTATCACTTGAATCTCTCCATGCCTCAACCTTAGGTCCTCTTTTATGTCACTATTTTTGTTTTTCCATTCTTCTTCCAATGCCACCATGAAGTTATGTTCACTCTCTATCTCCACTTTCTTCTGCTCAAATTGGGATAATTGCTCTGATAACCCCTCACAACGAACCTCAAAGCTATCAAATGAAGCTTGGTTGGCTCTCATGAATTCCACCAAAACATTGTTGAGGTAAGAGTCTTTGTCATGTGATTCTTCGAATTGAGTTTGAGGATGTGAATCTTCTTCTCCCATGATACTTTCCATGCAATAATCCTCTTCTTCTTCCACCATGACTAAGAGATCCTCATCTTCTGGTGATATGACCAAGAAATCCTCACAAATGCCATTTCTATGTTTTCCTCCACAAAAATCACATCTAAGAGGCTGCATGCTACAAAAGCTAAGAGAATTGTGAGCAACACAACAACTCTATAAGAAAAGAAAAGAAATTTTAAATTTTTGGTTTTTTTATAAACAGAAAATAAGATTGTTCAAAATAATACTCGTTTGCCTTGTTAAAAATCGATTCAACAATCCCCGGCAACGGCGCCAAAAACTTGTTGAGGATTTCGGCAGTATACCGAATCGCACAAGTAATAAAGTGATAAGTAAGATCGTCTCCATAGGGATTGCGATTGATTATTCAACTAAACAAAGTTCGTAACTATTTTGAACGAGAACCGAATAGTAGTATTTGGAAATAAGTAGATTCGTAACAACTGAAAATAACAATAACAACTATTTGTAATTAAATGGTATAAAAACGACTAGGGGTTTGAATCCTCTTGTATCCACTCTCATGCATTTAATCTACAACCAACACAAGTTATTTCATACAAATAGAAGTTCGAATCAACTAAATTAGTTTAAGAACAATCCCTTGCCTCATAAACCCTTGACTCTAACTAAAACCCCCAATCCTTTAGGTGATTTATAGTTAGGTTAAGCATTAAGAATAGTGATTCATAAGAACACGTAATCACAAAGTTATATTCCTATACTCATCATGACTATGGCTAACAATCTCAGTTCAAGTTCTTCACCCAATTTCCCAATCATCATGAAAAACCCCAATCGATTCAATAGCGGCCAAGTATCGAAAAGCATTAAGCGCGGAGAATTGAAAGCTCAATTGAAATGAAATAAACTTGCTTTAATATAATAGAATTAACTACATAAAAGTTTCATCAAGATTCATCTAACCCTAGTCTAAAAAGTTTAGTTACTCATAGAGAAAGAAAAACCAAACCAGAAATTCATGAGAATTAATGAAGAGATCGTTCCCAATCCTCCACCGTGCCTCCAAATAACAAAGTTCGAACCCTAGACAAGTCTCTAAAGTGTCTATTTATAGTCTAAGGTGAAAAAGAGTAAAAAAAAACAGGTCCAAAACATGTAAAAATGTAAAATTCTGCGTCCAGGGTGCTGTCGTAGCACGGCCGTGGCATGAGACACGGCTAGGCCGTGCTTCATTCTGTTTCTCGCACTGTTTAGGTGTTGTCGCAACACGGCCGTGCTTCCTGACACGGCTAGGCCGTGCTTCATGTTGTTTTGTATTTTTCACCTCTTTAGCGTCCGAATTAGCTCAAGGTGTCTTCATGAAAGTTGAAGCTATGGATCTTAACTTTCCAAGGGCACCGGTGTCATCTCATTTGGACACCTAAAACTCCAGATATGATTAAAACATTGAACAAGTGTCAGGCTGAGACAGCATTACATTATCAACTTGTAGTACAAATTATCCCAACTTATTCCAAGTGATTTTTCTCCTTTTTCCTAGGACAAATACCTTCCTTTAAGCACAATTGAACCAAAACCAAGTGCGTTATTCAAATCAAGCCAAATGCATAAATAACATGGATAAAAATGACTAAAATGACTAAGATGCGATGCAAAACTAACACTAAACTATATGCTATTTTGAACGTATCATCAATCTTCAAGGCTAATTGACCTCCAAAAGCTTTTTTATGAAGCATGTTAATAGATTCTGAGGTAGTGCAGATACAATCACAAATGTTTCTGCCTTTCACAAAGCCCCTCTGATTATCAGAAATAATTTTAGGAGCCACCAAAGCAAGTCTATCAGCTATAACTTTAGTAATAATCTTAAATTTAAAATTAGCTAAAGCTATAGGTATATATTGCCTAATTTTATCAGCTCCTTCTATCTTAGGAATCAAAGCCACAACATTAGAGTTAAAATTTGGGAGCAACCAACCTTGCTGAAAAAATTGCAGGACAACATTCTAAAAATCTTGAGCAACAATATCCCAGTAATGATGGAAGAAGAAACCACCAAAACCATCAGGGCCAAGAGCGCTATCCCCATTGAGAGAAAAAACTGTAATTTTTACCTCCTCAAGAAAGGGTAAACTAGTAAGCATAACATTATCTTGATCCGATAGTAAAGAAGGAATAACCTCACTATAAGACCATTAGGATGACAATCATTATTAATAGAAAACAAATTCTGATAATAGCTCAAAATATGGTTCTCTATATCAGTAGCCTTTGAGAGAATACGATCACCATCCTTCATAATAGGGATTCTCTTAGTAACATTTCTGATCTTGGTCTTTTTGTGAAAAAAGCTGTATTTTTATCCCCAAAAGAATGCCAATTAACTCTAGATTTCTCTTTCCCATAAGTTTCTTCATAATTCAAAGCAATCTGCAAATTAGTCTGAGCCTCCTTCTCACGAGAAAGTAAGCTGCAGAACCTCCGAGATTATTAATCTGCTTCTGAATATTATCAAGCTTGGCTAAAGCTTCTGTAACATTACAAAAAAACATTACCAAAAATAGAAGCATTCTAGTCCTTAAGCTTAGCCTTAAAGTTTTTCAATTTTTGAGATAAAACATGCATAGGGCAACCAACAATACAACTCTGCCAAACCTCAGAAACAACCTTCTTACAATCAGGGTGTTGAGCCCACATCTTCATAAATTTAAAAGAAGAACGTTTCTGAAAAGCATCCTTTTTCATAAGCAAAAGTAGCGGGTGATGATCCGACTTACTTCTAGTAAGGGTACAACAATCAACACTGTCCCAAAAATTTATCCAATCCTTGTTACAAATGGATCTATTCAGTCTCTTCTCAGTATAATTGTTACCAACTCTCCCATTAGACCAAGTAAACTGAGATCCCCTCGTATTAATGTGGATCAAATGATTCAATTCAGACCAATTCACAAAATCACTGCAAGAAATAACTGAAGGATGACCCTTACCTCTGTGTTCATGAGCACCCAAAACTGCATTAAAATCTCCTATAAAACCCCAAGGAGCTGGATAAGCCTGCTGCAAATTATTCAAATCACTCCAAAGTTGCCTCCTAGCAACGAAATTAGTAGACGCATAAACAGTTGAGAAATAAAGAGTCTGATTCTCCACAGCTAAAGAGAAAGCCACCTACTGATTAGTAGAAGAAATGATTGTTGGACTGAAAGCATCAATACAAAAGCACCAAAGATTAGAGGAAAAGGAACCTATATTATTCTCTACAAACAACTTCAAATGTAGCTTAGAGAAAAAATTAGAAGGGATTTGATGTAAACTAACCCAAGGTTCAGATATGAACAAAAAATCAGGCTTGTGCAACTTACAAAGCTTTTTTAACACTACTCTTGTGTCATAATTGCTAAGGCCACTGACATTCCAGTAAATCACCTTTAACATTGAGAAGAGTGTTGAAGACTACCCTTAGATCGGGTCATATAACTTACTTTTTTTTGGACTTGTAATCGCTTCTTTCGCAATTTTTTCTTCTTAGATTTTGACAAAACCTCTGTAAAATTAGCATTATTATTATCAGCTAAAAACTTAGATGATACCACATGGGAATCACCTTCATCTGAAACGTGCTCATCTTCAGTATCACCAACAGAATCACTCCAAAATCTACTAGCAATTTGCATATCTTTAACAACCTTAGCATTAGAATGATCAATTGGAGTATCTATATTGCGGCCACTTACTGTATCAGAGCTAGAAGAATTAAAAACCTGAATTGAGCTGTCCTGGGCAGCAGACTGGGTAGCAGAAGCAGTCTAAGAATTCTTCAGAACCTGCTCATTCTGCATAATTAGGCCAATAAATTGAAGATTTTTAGAACAATTATCAACCAGAATATCATCATCATTCGAAGCAAAAGCATTAATAGAGTCCTGAACCACTAGGTCGGATTCTGTTCTTCCAGTAGAGTGCAAAATGTAACATCCTGATTTTTCAGATAATCTCAAACAATATTCTAAATATAATTAGATTGATGGTTAAGTGATAAACGTGTGCTAAAAACCTTAATTTGGGATAAAATAGGCTTAAATGGGACTCAGAAACCCTAGAGAGGAAACAGAAATCATAAGAACAGTTTAGAAACCCCTGGAAGAGCGTAGAGTGCCCTGGAATCTTCTAGAACAAAGGAAACTAGACATTTCCAAAAATGGTCCATCGCGACGTGATGAAGAAAACAAAGGAAGACATCGCGACGCGATGAATGACGGTGGGTAAGTCAGTGATCACGCTCGTCCGATATGTGCCACGTGTCCCAGCTCGCGACACGACGGGATTTATGAGTATTTTGCTTGCGACGCGATCCACCCAAAATGCCTATAAATATCACCATTCACCCCTCTATTCCAACTCACCACAAATCATCTTCTATCTCTCTAGGGACTTCTAAAGAGCGAGTATACTCTGTGCTTACCTCTAATGAGGATCTGGCACATCAGAAAACCCTTAGTAAGTAATCTTAGAGATTGAGAAGAGGAGTGAGATTTAGAGGGCCACTAAGGAGCAAGTACGCTCTGCACTTGCCTCAAGTGAGGATCTTGTGCATCAGAAAGCCCTTAGTAGGTAATTCTCAAAGAGGGGAGGATGAGAGCGGCGTAGTAGGCTAGATAGGAGTGTTCAGAGGTAGGAGTACGAGTAACAGGAGCGACGAGGGAGCAGAAAATGGCAGGAACTGTAGCGGTCTTCTAAGCCAGGTATGGGAGATCTGAACCCTATCTACCAGGAATTGTAGGATTAGAATAAGTGTATAACTAAGTGTAGGGTGACCCAAGCCCTACTAGTGGTTGATAACAGCAGCACCTCAGGAGAAGGGCTGTGACCTGTGATAGCTGAGGACAGTTGTCAAAGGTCTATCAACCATAGGGATGATCTATTGATATCTATGGATGGATGTTGATTGTTGTGATGATAATTTATGTGATTGCTCTATTATTGTAAGTTTGTTAGTGTGCTAATTGATAACTTGTGTGTAGTAGGTCACTTAAGCGACACTAGGGGTGATTCTTACATTGATCAAAGGTGATTCCTAATTGATGGTATAATGATGGAGGATGGTTGATAAATGCTATAGTGATCGTTGTACTATATGGTTGACAGTTTTACTTATGTTATACAATATTACATGTGGGAATATGATGAGTTATTTATGATAAGTTAACAATAATTGTTGAGATAATAATAAGCTAATAAGCTGAGTTGATAAAAATGATAAGAGATGAGATAAGATATGGATGCTGATTGAGATGATGGTGAGTTTGAAAGATATTGATACCAGTTGAGCTGATAATAAGTTGGTAATAGTGAAATGTTACGAGGAAAGATTTCATATGCATGGTTGTAATCCACCGCCATGTACATAAGCTATGCACGAGGCCAGGTGCTAGAGTGCGGGCACGATATGTCGAGTACAGGGCACACCGGTCCTTGGGGATAATCAAAGTCCAATAAGTTTATAGGTGACGGATGGCTAGCTACCATCCTGTTGGGACGTTGGGTAGCCTGATTATCCTGACGGGGTACTACCGTATCACTGTCCATAGTGCCGATCCCGAGTGTCGTCCCGACACCTGTTCCTAACGTCAAAATTGGGGAACAAGAATGCACTCTTAGGGGTAGGATGAGTGGGATAGGGGATGGACAACTAGCTTGACATGTCCATATGTCGATGGAAGGTTGTTGACTATAAAGGCGAAGTGGCTAGATGGGGCCCTTCTTCCATTTTTGGAAAGTTGTGTGGCCACATAGGCATGTAGAACTCTAGGTGCATGAGTGCGAGAGTGGTTGATCTGATTATATGTGTTTGCTAATTTATTTATGTGTAATTGCTGATTTGTCAACGCATGTGTTTGCCTTTTTATACACGAATTCTAACTCCTGCTTTCCCATTTAATAGTGCGTATAATGTGTTCTGAGTCTCCCGTTCTATTTCTAGTTTTGCATATATCTGCCTTCGGATATTAGCAGGTATCAGATGAGTTCATAAGAAAGATAGAGATTATTGGATCACAGCCAGTGAGTCAAAGTCAGTATTTAAAGGAGTCTTAGCTATTAGACACTCTGTACGGTTAAGGGCCCTAAAGTTGGGTACCTTTGGGTACATTTGTACATTTTTGCCTGCTAAAATAAAATAAAATAATTTCCATTATTACTGTATAGTCTAATATATTTAATATATTGGAGAAATTAATTAGGACGTCACATTTTGGTATCACAGCAGTTCGGTCCTAACCGGACTGTGGAGTCATTAGGATGTTGTCACTTGCTGTGTTTGGTTGGATTCCCATTGGATTCTGACTATATCTAGATATGGGTAGAGTATTCTTTCAGCAATTATTTAAGTTATAAAGTGTCAAGATAGATGAGTGCTCTAGTCCACTCACAAGGTAATTAATCTCATGGATCATGGGCCGAGAAACTAGTACAAGAATTTATGGCTTATAAATGTGATAAGACTGTTCCTCCTTAAAGGAGATAAGGTTACTATAAGGAAGATAATTAAGTCTGATGATGATTATATTAGGACTAAGAAGGTTATACAGGTAGAAAACAATAGACAAGGGTCTATTAGGATTAAAAAGGAAATTAGTAATGATAAGGGAGCCTTAATGAGAAATAAAAATACTAGAAAAGATCTTGCAATAATCCAATATTGAAGGGATGAAATGGAGACTGAAATTACCGAGATTTGATGGATAAGTAATTGGAGAAGTTAGGAGGTTGAGTTGAGTTATTGATAGGAATATCAGATGAACACCCTTAGGTTTTGGCAGGGAGGTTAAACCTTAATTAGGGAAAAATTGAAGTAGTCAACTAGGGAAGGTAAGAGAGATGGAAATGTTGTTAGAGCCAACAGTCTGGGAATAGAGTAATTCAGAAAAAGATATGAAGAGAAGAATGAAGGGTGTGATAAGGAAGTAGATAAAACCAGGCTCAGATATAGTGGCTCCTGAGGTTTGATTAGGAAAAGTTATTGAAAAGAATTTTTCTAGACTAGTAAAGTATTAGCAAGGGTGAGATAGGTGACTTAACTCAAGGTAGTACGATTAAAGAACTGAAGTGGATCTTTAACTATTATTAGTTGAACCTTAAGATTAGATGTATGGTGGTAGAGGACTTAGAACTAAAAGATAACCAACCCGATAATGGTAGATTCGATAAAGATTAGACCCAGGGATGAAGAGTAAGATGGCCTATATGTTAGAAATGGGGGAAACTCATTAGTCAGTGATCTGAGAGTTGTTAGACTAAGTCATTAAAGGAGCTTTACAAATTGACCATCAAGTAAAGAGTTATGGAAAAGAAATTAGAATAGGTTTTGATTCAGAAGATTAAGCATAGAGGTGGAATAAAAATCGTTAAAATAAGATAGTGTCACTAACCAGTGAAGTTAGAAAATTTTCTGGGAGGAATGAGTTGCCACTATGTGACCAGTGGATCTAGTAGAAAACGTGGCTGGGATAAAATCGTGTAGTAAGGATAAACAGATTGAAACTAAAGGAGATAAGAAGGAAAGGTACAAAGTATCAAGGTAGTAGGAAAATAGAATCCCAGATGATAAGGTATGAGCTAATCAAGGTTTGCAATCAAGGCAACCGTTATTAGAAGTAAGAAAAGGAAGGATTTGGATAAGTATAGCAAAAGCGTTGGTGTGACATATGAAAGGAAAAGTATTCAGAAGTAAAAAGTCTTAGACAAAATCGTGGATGAAGGAAGAGTTTTATAAATGACAAATAATAAGAAGAGGAATTAGCAGGGATCTAGAAGTTAGGCATAAGGGTATAATGAGATTCCCTAGAATAAAATCTACAAGTAGCAAACTGGATTGGAACCCTTGAGAATTTTTCTAGGAACGAAGGAGTGATTTCCTACTATGTGGCCGATAGAACAGGTAAGGAGTAGGATTAGGGTGAACAGAAAAGGTGAATAACATTGTCATTAGAGGGAAGAATAGTAAAAGAATAGACTTTCAGATGATAAGATGAGGTTGGTGAACGTGAACACAAGAAGGGGGGTTGAATTGTGTTGAAAACTTTTCCTTAACTTTAAGTTAAAAACACTTAGAACACAGGTTTTTCAAAACAGTTTGTTAAACGGACGCTGGAAATAATCCGGACGCTGGAAAAGCAGTTTGTGAAAGCTTGTTTTTAACAGAGCAAGATAAAGATAAATAGAAAGCAGTAAAGCAAGAGACACAGAGATTTATACTAGTTCACTACCAAACTGATAGCTACGTCTAGTCCCTTCGTTCCTGAAGGATTTTCCACTATAATCAACTGATTACAAAACCTTAAGAGTATTCTACTGTCACAACCTTGACAATACTCTCAACTTCTCAAAACGACTCAGTACATTCGAGCCTTTGAGGGAACAGCCTTAACTAGGCCAAAACAACTTTTACAAGTAAGTTGAATACAAGTATAAATAACTCTCACAGAGAGGATAAAAATTAAGCTCAATATAGAAATGCTTTCTAAAAAAAAATGTCGGACGCTGAGTTCAGTTCTTGTAGTCCAGAGACTTGGCTCGAAACTTGATTGCTCACAGAAGCAGTGCTTTCAGAGTATTGACTCTTTGTAGTGTATAGCAACAATGCTTGTTCTCAGTAAATGAAGCAATATTCTCTTGTAGAGTTTCGGCAGTTTCTTCAATGGATACCTTGGGGTATTTATAGGAGTTATAAAGGATATTACCGTTACAGTAAAAATGGCTCATTTCCATTGAGTGAGGTGATTTCAGAAAGCTGTCTCTTTCTTCCTTTCCAGAGAATATCTCAGTAGTACACATTACCGTTTTCGTACTACCTTCCTTTTCATAATTGCTTGTACGATTTTTGTCTTTTAGCTAAAGGTGTCACCTTTGATACCTCGTACAACAATTTTGGCACATAAGATCAAATTCGAAATTCGCTCCAGAAACTTCTGAGAGGAAGAGCAACTACGTGACCAACACGTGATTTATAATGAAGTTCAGACGCTTGCTCAGAACGAAAGATCGGACGCTCATAGCAAATGGATAAGACTAGTGTCACAAAAGGATAATTCCAGACGCTCACGAAGACAGTTTACTAAGATGAGTCGGATGCTGACACATGGAGTGTATCCTTCTCTTGAGAGCTTCTTCCTTCTTGTTTAAGTGGCTTAGAAATATATGTAATATTAGTATCTGCACACTTCAAGAATTGTTAGAACATAAATTGTTCTCTTGTGAATATTTTGGTATCATCAAAATTAATGAGGGTCTAAACTTCTCAATCGTTTAGGTTCCAACAATCTCCCCCTTTTTGATGATGACAAATATCTAAGGTTGATGAACAATTTAGTTTCAAAATGACATCAAGGGTCTCCCCCTGAGTTTAACAACTTTGATATATAAGATAATTCTAGTATTAAGGCGATAGTTGATAAACAAATTCAATTAAGTGATCGCAAAAAAAAATACATAGATGTATCAGAGTAAGATCGGATGCTGATCAAAGAGATTGATTTAATCAAATTGTACCAAATTCATTGATCATTATAAGAGCACTAGATCAATGAATATTAGCGCATAAATAACCACACAAATGCTATGTATGAAATGCTATGCATGATACTTCAGTTCCAGCGTATCCATTGGAGTGTGAACATCGGACGGTGAGTTAGTCAGATTTTCACGTGTTCATCATGCCTTTCTTTTACTCCCCCTTTTGTCATCAGACAAAAAGAGTGTAAAAACACATCATAGTCAAAATAAGACATAGAAAAATTTGAATATAAGTCAGATGTAGGTATATATTAACAGATAATCAGATCAAAATTAGTGTATATTTATAAGTGTATCAACAAAGAAATAGTTTATATCACACAAAAATAAATAAATTCAAGGGTTTGGAAGAGGTGGTGGAGGGATGTTGAGACGTTCATATAGTAATTTCAGAGCAGTCTCCAGCTGAGTGACTTTCATGTTTGTGGCCTTCATTTCTTCAAAATCTGCTTTGGGAATAGTGACCATCTCAACTGCAGGAGTAGAAGTAGAAGGTCCAACTTCTGGTACGGGTGCAGGTTTCATCTTTTGATGCTCTGCTAGCACCCAGTTGGATAGCGTCAGTCTCAATTCCTTCTTCCGTTGAGCTCTTAGAAAAAATGCATCATTTGGTATAAACCATTTGATGAAATTTCCAAGTTTTCTGAGCTCAGATTCTGTTTGAATTTCACATTTATACTTCACATCTTCTGGATACAGCAAATTCATGAAGATGATTTCTCTGTGTAGAACTACATTAGCAGTGAAAGCATCAAACCTATTTCCAGCTTCTTCTCCCCATATACTTCTGATAAAGACACTTAATGCTTCACAAGCGTAAGAGAGTGCTTCATTTTCTGCCAGGTATATTCTTCTCAGATTTTCCCTGTCATCTTCTTCTAGCACTAGGGGGACGAGGCATGGTAACATGGCTTTGTCTTTTCAAGACTCAGACCATTGACTCCAAGTAAATCCAATGTCGAAGTGCTTGGTCACAGCAGCCCATTGGACATATATCTTCATGCAGTCAATAGGCCTGATTACTGAGCATCTGAACATATCATCGAAGTAGACTGTTCTAAGATTGATGTCAGTAATTCTGCTGATTATGCCAACTGTTGGAATAGTGGCCTTCTCGGCATTGCAGCAGTTTGAGGAGCCAGTTCTCCATTCATCTTCCTTCAGAGAATTCAGGTAAAACCTTCTGGCATGATCCTCAGAGATCTTGGCAATCGGAAGCTTAGAGAATTCCTTAAGGTTGTACTTTTTGGGAGCCTTCTCATACTCCTTGAGCCCGATCTTCTTTGAATGGCCGCTTGCCTGAGCGAGTTCTTTCCTTTTCCCAGGGATAGACCAAGGTAGCCATCTGCATGCATGCAGTACAATCTTTGCGTCTGAGAAGAAGGATCCATGTACTGTCTGATTACTTCAATCTTCTTCATCTCAAGACAGTGTGCCATGAAGGCAGCTTCTTCATCTGTGATCCACCTTCCGCATTCTTCCAACGTGAGTGGTTCAGTTTGTGGTAGGGATCTAGGAAGATCAACAGAGAAGGGAATTGCTCTGCTACCAGATGCTGGTCTCAATCTTCCTTTAAATGACATCTGAAAGTGGTCTTCTCCATCTTTGAAGGTAGCACTTATTGGAGACGCAATCTCCAATCTGGCAGCTCCAGAGGTGAAGGTTTTCAAATGCCATGTCGAGGGACGATTGTAGATGCTATGATATATCTCATACTTAACAAACTGTGGTTTGTATGAGACATTCTTCCTTCCACCAGCATCTGTAGGTTTATGGGTAATGGTGAGTAAGGTGGGAGTGGTTTTGGTGATTTTGTAGGTTTTAGATGTGTAGGGTTTGAAGGGATTAATGGGAGGTATTTTGAATAATAGATTAAAGGGATGAGAGTGAAGTTTGGAAATATATGTAGTAAGTGAAGTATTTGAAGAATTTTGTGGTAGTTCAAGGTTGAGTGTAGTGGATGATGGTTGGGTAGGTTTAGAGAGGGTTGAGGTTTGTTGGAGGCTCATTCTGGTTTTCCTGGTTTGTGTTTGTGTTTGTGGTTGTGAAACAGACAAAGGTGGTGCAGGAATAACATCATGAGCATCAAACACAGATACTGATTCATCAGCAGTAAAATCAAGTACCTTTGGGTTAACTTCTGGTGACTTGACCAACCTTCTTTTCGACCCTCTGGTGACAACAACAGCAGGAGGAGGAGGAGGGATTTGCTTCCCTTGACCGGACGCTAAAGCATCTTTTTCAGCTGCTGGTCTAAACTGTTTCTCCAAGACCTTTCTGATGGGAATTCTATCCTCATCTTATGGTTCTTCAACAGGTGCAGGTGCCACCTTCTGCTTTGTTCTTCTGGTCTCCCTTGAAGGAGACTCAGCAGGTCTTTTCACATCAGTCATTGAGCTTCTGATGGTTTTCTTTTCAGCTTCTCCTTCCTGTTGCTCTATTTTCACCTTCTTGATCATGGAGCCTGTAATAAGATGCATCCTGACCAAACTGTTGACTCCAAAGACTTCTGGACGAACAACAACACCAACACCAAAGTATTTTTCCTTTTTCTCTGTGTTGATGGAGTCAGTCAGCTTCCTTACAATGCCGTCTTTGATCATCATAATGGAGAGAAGAACTCCATATGGGATTATCTTGACGATATTCTTCTTATCAACATTCTTCCTTGAGAAGACAAGGGCATTTATCATATTGTTGATAATCAACCTTGGCAGATTGATTTTCTTCCCATCCATGTAGTTCCTCATAATGAACTTTTGCTCGTAGTTCACTATGTCGCTTGAGCCAGCCTTCAGAATCACGCTCTTGGCGATGATTTTGTGCAGTACTCGGTAGTGGCTTTTCAAGTCTTTAGCCATGGGAGTGATGTTCTTCTTCTTCAGTTCACGGTAGTTCTCAAACAGAGCTTCATTGACTTTTTCAAGTCCTTTGTAAGCATCAGCCCAGTTTGCATGGTAACTGATTCCTTCACACGGACACTTGATTGTCTGAGCAATAGTGTAACACCCTGTTTCCGGAGTGCTACTAAGTGAACATTCTAACAAAAGTTGACATGTTTCCGAAAGGTGGAATACTCTGCTCATAGGGTTTTTGAGAAATGTGGTCCTATTTTTTTTTAAGGTTCTTTAAAGAAGCAGTCAGAGCATCACAGCAACTTTTAGAAACATGGCGGAAAATAATTTAAGACACCACATAGACCACATTTATTTATTCTGTCAAATCATATATAACAACGTGTCATGAAACATAACAAATATTTATTACAACACTGAAATAAATGACAAATATCCTATAGTTGGTCCATAAGCTATACTCTTCACTAGACTACTAGAAAATTCCACAAACATAACGCAAGTAAAAAGCTGGACGACTATCCTCAGCTGCTCCTCTCTGCAGTTCTGAATCCTTCGCTTGCTTCACCATCTGGGTTACATTCATCAGTTGAAAGAACCACTGGCAAGGGTCAACTTCTCAAACAATCAAAATAAACCAAAGCATAAAGCAGTAGGCAAACAACAGTGTATACAATTCACAAGTGCGACTCAAGACCCAATTCAAGACTCATTCTCTCAACACTTTCGCCACATACCGGAAGTAACGCGGATCCGTCCACTGAATACCAGCCGTAGCCTTGGGCTCTCTCCTCACCCTAGGACATTCAGCTCAGGTTCCATTAGCATTACGACGCCTAGCTATTCCCTGTCGAACACCAGCCGTAGCCTTTTAGGGGATTCTAGCACCCTAGGTGAATCGACGCAAGCTCAAAAACGTCCCGGCAAAACTAACGTCTAGCCATTCCCTACCGAACACCAGCCGTAGCCTTTTAGGGGATTCTTGCACCCTAGGTGAATCGGCTCAAGCTCAAAAACGTCTCAACGACTCGACCAACTCTCGCACTCCGATGAACAATTCACATAATTATAACAATATAATTCAGTTCAATAGCATAAGCAACATAGCAATATAACTAAATCCATCAGAGATAAATAACATAAGCATCTCATCTCAAATAATCACACTTAGCAGCAACAGTCGACAATCAATATGGAATCCATCCCTCTGCAATTCGATGAAATTGACAGAGAGGCACAAACAAGTGTCGGGGGTTGGGGTCAGCTGCCAACCACTTGTAGACAAGCCCACAAAAAATTCAGCATATATAACAAAAATAAAGCGAATGGGTACAAGACCCTCACTTCGAACCCTTAGGTTCTCAGACTTCTTCGCATGAACACTTGAAATTAAATTCCTATCGTATCTAAAAGTTGCCCCTACACAAGGACATACAACAATAAAAGCCTACAAATGTCTAGAAGTGCCCTTACCAAAGGTCACCAAATCCCGTGTCGAAGCACGTCCCGAACTCATGCCGCACGAACTCGGATTCTCAAGTCCTAAAATCACAACACAACTTAGCACAAACCTAGGCATAGATCTAATTCTAACTCCCTAGGCTCTCATAACCCAAAAAAATAAATCTCTCAGATAAGAAAACACTTATACTTGAAATAAAATAACAACAACTAAAAGAATAAGGTTTTAAAAATAAGACCCTTTTAAAAGAATACTCTAAGTTGAAAAAAAGACAAAAGTTTTTAAATACTAGCTTACTTGCTTCAAAACTTTGAGACATAAAACAATTATAATATCAACTACTTTTCATCAAAGTCTTTAAATTAGGCTCCACTTGGCTTTAGGATTACAAAGAATCCATTTTGCCTTAAGTGTTTCATTGCCTTTCACAATCAAAACAACTTCCAAACAACCAAATTCTTTTTTCTAAAAATGATTAAATCAAGGCTCTACTTGGTTTCTTGGGTCTCAAGAAATCCCATTCACCTTTTGTGTTTCATAGCTTAAAAATCAAAACAACTCTCAAATTTTTAATCCAATCACTTTCTAAATTTTTTTCCAAAGCTCACACAATCCTTAAACATACTAAGTACAACTATTATAAACCAAAGCTTATCAAAGTCATGCTTCCAAAGCTCTAAGAAGCTCGCGGCCAACACACCCAAAATAGGGAACAAGATGTAAAATTTAAAATTAACTATACCACATCCTTTAACACTTAATTTTCTATCCAAATCATCAAATTTTCCAAAACAATAACCATTGACCCAATTAAACTACTCTATCATGTTCAATCCAACATCAAGGGTTTTCCCAAAATCACAATTTCCTTTGATAAAAACTAAAATTGACAACAACAACAATAATAACAATTATTAAAAAGTAATAACCCCTAACAAATTGCAAGATTCACTTGAGGAGTCACATACCCTTTTTCCCTAGACCATTCAATCCTAGGGTTTGTAAAAATTGGGGAAATTATGTTCATATTACTCACGATCATAATCAAGGTATATATGAAGCATTAAACAAGAATTAAACAAGAAAAACCAAAGAAAACACCTCCTAATCCTATTATGAGACCCACGGTTTGGGCTTGGAAGAACAAGGGGAAAAGTTTGATTGAACTCTCACCCATATGCTTAAGGATCTAGCACCAAAAATGGAGAAGAAAATGAAATAAACGGTGGTTGTTTCCTTGGAAGAGAGCCACGGCCAGGAGAAAAATAAAAGAAAGGAAATGGTCTTGGTTTTCCTCTTTTATCAACACTAGTATTCTTAGGAGAAAATAAAGAAATGAAATGGGGATATATGGAGAAGAGGGAGGCTACGGCTGAAGCATAAAAGGAAGGAGGAGAAAAACCAAAAAGGATGGTGGTAATGGAGGAAGGAAATGACAGCTACGAAAGGAAAAGAAGAAGGAAATGAAACTTTCCTTGAAACTCCACTTCACCAACACTTAGTAACTAGGATAGAAATGAAAATGATAGAGAAAAAAAAAACAAATGGGGGTGGGCTTCGGCCTGATCAACATAAAAAGGAAAGATAAAATAAATTTTTTTTAACAAAAATAATTTACTTGGCTCACAATGAACTAAGAGAGATATTTTCCTAATCATCAATACATACTTGACACCTAGCACTTATTCAAAGATATTTTAATCTTAAACCACATAAACTTAACACCTAATCATCTAGCCATGCTTACTCACTAATTCTAGCCTATTCTTAGAGTTTTGGTGTCCCAAAATTACGGCGTCAAATAATCGCATTACCGATTAATTCTTTGCCGATAATTTGCGAAAATTAATTTACTGACAAATTAATTCACCGCGTGATAATAATTTATCATAAATAATAAAAGCAATAGAAAACACTCAAATATAATCACAACAAGTTACGATTCGATTTTCATCGAAATCGGAATTCGTTTTAAAATTTTATGCGGATAAAAATTACCCGATGATTCAAAATGCGACGGAACTTCGTTAAAATATTTCGATGATTTTTGAACCATGAATCAATATTAAATATTAATTCTTAAATTTAATTTTATCTTGATTTAATTCAATCACTTTCTTAGTCAACAAAAATACGCGTTACCGCGTCAGACAGAAAACTTATATAAGTTTAAATTGATGAATTCACATTAAAGCAGCATATGTCTACGCTGTCTATTAATTTGAATTGACATCATGAATAATAAATTATTTAAAATAAGTCAAACTAATTTCACGTACTCTCAGTAAATCATTGAGGTGATCAATCTCTATGACTTACTTTTCGAGTATTCAGGATTTTATCGCTGAAATCATTTTTCTTAAAATTTGGGATGTTACAATACCACCCCCCTTAAAATAGTTTCGTCCTCGAAACTACAAGGATAGTAAAATACGAAAAATTACTTTACTCAAAACCATAAAATAATTTTGACATAAGCATTCACAATACTTATTATTGTACATAGTACTATATTTTTGTAACTACATAATATAGCATGCAATAATAGCGATCATAAGGTATAAACATACAGTACACCACAAAATAAGCGTAGTTAGTGAACGAAGAATCCCTTGCGCCTGACTGATCTTCATTCCTGATCACGACATCTGCCCATCCACGGTCACGCTCACGAACGCGGATGCGAACACGACCTCGATTACAGTTACGCGTCATTACTTACAAAAATAATACTAACCTGTTCGCAGACAATCGTGGGTACAACCATCTAGAACACAAAAACCTTTTACAACTTCAAAAAGGCTAAACTTCTCTTTTCCAATTCAAACATTTTTCTAAGGAAAACATCAATTTCTTGAAGACATTACCAATGCGAGGAACTATTAAAACACGACTTTTGTTGTTAAGGCTCGACCATTCTCTTGGACACTAAAGTTCCTTTGAGATTAGGTTCTCATTGTCTCAAAATCATCAATCAAGCTTCAATTAAAGACTAAAAGTACTCTCAAATTTTAAATTGTTAGGGATTTGAGAGATCGATTTTTAAAAATTTCTTTCAAAAACACTCTCAAGCGGAAAAATCCCCGTACCCATGGATCACGCATTACTCATGAATCACAAATAACATGATAGTTTGTAGTGTTTACCTCTTGGAGCGTAGAGGAGATCGATCACCAACACCACGATCTTGTAGTGTCTCTACTCAGTCCACACGAATGGTAGCCTCGGAATGCGTCTTGCTAGTTGACGGCAACAGGAAGGAGGCTCACAAAGGTCTAAGAAGCTTAGACTAGGGTTGGAGCATTAAGCTTATATACTCCCTTCCTTTCATTATGTTACCCTAATGGGCCTCATACAATATGAGCTCATTTCCTTCTTATTTAATTAAATCATTATTTAATTAAATAATTTGATTCCGATTAAACCGTTCTATCGTGTGACCCTATAGGTTCCCATTAAGTTGGCAATAATATTAAATATTAAAATAATATTAAATATTATAAAAAATGAGCGGCATCTAGCAATGCATCATTGCTACCCAATTAACGGGGAAAAATCGGTGATCCGATTTTAACCTTACCGCGACCAAGATTGCTGTGAAGTCGATGTCCCTTCGTCCATGTGTCCTAATTAAACACGAGGCATAAATGCGTCATCCTCGTTAAGTCCAATCATATGTTCCTCGATACCAGAATGGACGTGTAATTACAAGCGGGCCCAATATCATATATTGACCCACTTTTGCGTGGCCACACATATTTCACGTCTCACTCTATCGAGAGGCCCAAGACATTACTCATGTTATGTAGGAGGGACAAATCCTATCTACATCACTCGCACCCCTCAACATAATTCATTGAAGGCCCAATTACTATCTTTATGATCATCCTGTTACGGATGACGTTTGATAGCATTAAAGCCTACAACTCCACATGTAGGAATTGCAGTGACTTCAAGTCAAAGGACTACTTCACTATGGTCGCCATGAGGAGCGCCTATGACACTTGCATAACTATTATGAAGCGTCCTCATAGTGGGTCAGTCCAATATGAATATTACTCCTAATATTTATACCTGTGTGCCGACTTGATATCACATATCCATGACCCATGAGATGTGGTCATCAGTCTACTCACACAATAGTCTCTATGCATTATTGTCGTCCTAATTAACAATAATACTCGACTACGGACGCTTTAAGAATAACGTTCTATATGTTCAATGGGGTCTCATGATCAAGTCGCACTTGATGTTCCATGAAACGAACTGTTTATTCTAAGGACTTTATTATGCTATAAAATAAATAACACAATAAATGAAATGCCTCATATATATATATCAAATATATAATCAAAGTCATGACACAAATGATAATCTACTAAAACTAGATTGGCCACTAGGGCTTACACCAACAATCTCCCACTAGCACTAGAGCCAATCGGGCATCAATCTAATACCCATCGATCTAGTGTGAGCATCATGCTTCTGCTGAGCAAGAGGCTTCGTTAGTGGGTCTGCAACAATGTCCAGTGTAGGTACTCTGCATATCTTTACATCTCCTCTATCGATCTCTCGAATGAGATGGAAACGCCTAAGTATATGTTTGGATCGTTGGTGAGATCTAGGTTCCTTAGCTTGCGCGATTGCTCCATTGTTATCACAAAAGAGGTTAATCGGGTCTGAAATGCTAGGAACAATGCCAAGTTCACTAATGAACTTCTTGATCCAAACGGCCTCTTTGGCTGCATTAGAGGCAGCTATATACTCAGCCTCTGTAGTAGAATCAGCAACTGTCTCTTGCTTTGAACTCTTCCATTCTTGACTCGCCATTTAGGCAAAACACAAACCCTGATTGCAATCGGGAATCATCCCTGTCGGTTTGGAAGCTAGCATCAGTGTAACCCTTTACAGCAAGCTCTTCCTCACCGCCATAAACCAAGAACGAATCCTTAGTCTTTCTCAAATACTTAAGGATGTTCTTGACAGCTGTCCAATGGCCTTCACCAGGGTCAGATTGATATCTACTCGTTACGCTTAAAGCATACGAGATATCTGGTCTAGTACACATCACAGTGTACATGATAGAACCAATTGCCGAAGCATATGGAACTTTACTCATGCGTTCCCTTTCATCTGATGAGGTAGGGCATTGTCCCTTGGACAAATACACGCCATGTGACATAGGCAAGAGACCTTTCTTGGAATCTTGCATATTAAAGCGCCTAAGCACTTTGTCAACATATGTACTCTGACTAAGGCCGAGTAGCCTCAGTGATCTATCTCTATAGATCCTGATTCCTAGCACATAGGATGCCTCGCCTAAGTCTTTCATCGAGAAACATTTCCCTAACCATGTTTTCACATTTTGCAGTGTAGGGATATCATTTCCGATGAGTAGTATGTCATCCACATACAATACCAGAAAAACAATTATACTCCCACTAACCTTCTTGTAGACACAAGGCTCATCTTCGTTCTTGATGAATCCAAACTGTCTTACAGTTTCATCAAAACGAAGATTCCAACTTCTAGAAGCTTGCTTTAATCCATAAATGGACCTTTGCAACTTGCATACCTTTTCAGCATTTTTTGGATCGACAAAACCCTCGGGTTGTGTCATGTACACATCCTCGAGAAGATTCCCATTAAGGAATGCGGTCTTGACATCCATCCGCCAGGTCTCATAGTCATGGTATGCAAAGAATGGCAAGTAGGATCGGACGGATTTAAGCATTGCGGCGGGAGAAAGGTTTCATCATAGTCTATTCCATGAATTTGCTTGAACCCTTTCGCCACCAATCATGCCTTGAAGGTATTCACCTTACCATCCATGTCAGTCTTCTTCTTGAAGACCCACTTGCACCCTATGGGTTTTACCCCTTTGGGTGGCTTAACCAAGGTCCATACCTGGTTAGTGTACATGGACTCCATCTCAGATCCCATGGCCTCTAGCCACTTCTCAGATTCTGGGCCAATTACGGCCTCCTGGTAAGTCATAGGCTCATCTTGATCCATGAGCAAAGACATCACCTTCTTGAGTTAGGAGAAGTCCATATCTCTCGAGGTTGGCGGCGTGGCACGCAAGACCTACGCGGATCTTGTGCTACTTGAACCATTGGTTGAACCACAACACTTTGTGGTACTGGTTCTTGTTCCATTACATGTGGTTTAGTATTTTGTGGGTCTTGGATTTCTCCAAGTTCTACATTCCTCCCACTGGCTCTTTTAGAGATGTATTCCTTCTCAAGGAACACTCCAGTCCTTGCAACAAACACTTTGTCCTTGGAGGTGTTGTAGAAATAGTATCCCTTAGTTTCCTTAGGGTACCCCACAAATATACATTTATCTGATTTAGGTCCAAGTTTATCTGAAATCATACGTTTCACATAAACATGGCAGCCCCAAATCTTTAGAAAGGACATACTGGGTCTTCGGCCCGTCCATATCTCATATGGTGTCTTTTCAACCGCCTTAGATGGAACACGGTTAAGGGTGAAAGCAGCTGTAAGTAAAGCATATCCCCAGAAAGAGTCATGGAGGTCTGACTGACTCATCATAGATCAAACCATGTCTAACAAGGTACGATTCCTCCTTTCGGATACACCATTCCATTGTGGTGTTCCAGGTGGTGTGAGTTGGGATATTATCCCACACTCTTTCAGATAGTCATCAAACTCCTGGCTTAAGTACTCACCACCACGATCTAATCGTATGGCCTTAATACTCTTACCAAGTTAGTTCTCCACTTCATTCTTGAATTCTTTGAACTTTTCAAAGGTTTCAGACTTGTGTTTTATTAGATACACAAACCCATATCTACTGAAATCATCAGTAAATGTAACGAAGTAGGGAAAACCACCTCTAGCAGTTTTGCTTAGTGGACCACATACATCACTATGTATTAAGCCCAAAAGATCACTAGCCCTTTCACCTTGTCCAGTGAACGGGACCTTGGTCATCTTTCCCACTAAGCAACATTCGCATACCTCAAATGATTCATAATCAAATGAGTCCAAGAGTCCATCTTTATGGAGTTTGGAAATACGCTTCTCACCTATATGGCCTAAGCAGCAAGTGCAAAGGTATGTCGGGTTCAAATCATTTGGTTTGACCTTTTTCGCATTTATGTTAAAAATAGGCATATCAAGATCAAAGACATAAAGCCCATTACTCATAGGTGCACTAGCGTAGAAAACATCATCCAAATAAAGCGAACAACATTTGTCCTTAATAATAATATTAAAACCTTTCTTGTCCAAACAAGAAATAGAGATAATGTTTCTGCTAATTGCTGGAACAAAATAACAATTATCCAATTCCAAAATAAGCCCAGAGGGCAAAGTCAAAACATAAGACCCTACAGCTAATGCAGCAACCTTTGCTCCATTTCCAACTCGTAGGTCCACTTCGCCCTTGGTCAAAGTCCTACTCCTTCTTAGTCCCTGCACATTAGTACAAATGTGAGAACCACATCCAGTATCTAATACCCATGATGCTGAAGTAGATAAATTAACCTCAATAACATAAATACCTGAAGTGGAAGTCTCACTTCCTTTCTTCTTCTTGCACTCTTCTAGGTATTTTGGACAGTTCCTCTTCCAATGTCCAGGTTTTCCACAATGGAAGCAGGAAGCATCCTTAGCAACCCCGCCTACTGGTTTCTGGCTAGAAGAACTTTGCTTGAACTGTTTCTTGCCTTTGTCCTTTGTAGCCCAAGAAGCAGGCCTTTTGCCCTTCCCCTTTCCAGAGTTGACCATCATAATGGCCTTTCCCTTTCCCTTGTTAATATTTTGCTCAGCAGTTCTCAACATACCTGCAAGCTCTGGCAACGGTTTAGCAAAATCGTTCATGTTATATTGCATGACGAAATGGCTAAAGTTATCCGGCAACGATTGCAGGATAAGGTCCGTTGCCAGCTCTAGCCCCAAAGGAAATCCCAGCCTCTGGAGACTCTCAATGTACCCAATCATCTTAAGTACATGAGGCCCTACTGGGTTTCCTTCAACCAGCCTGCAATGGAAAAGGGCCCTGGAGGTGTCAAATCTCTCCTGCCTAGCTTGCCCTTGAAAAAGCATCTTGAGGTGTTCGATCATATCGAACGCCTCCATGTTCTCGTGTTGCCTTTGCAACTCCGAAGTCATGGTAGCTAGCATGAGACATCCAACATCTATGGCGTCATTGAGGTGCTTCTGGTAAGCATCCCTCTCAGCCTTAGGGGCAGTAGCAGCGGGTGCCTCAGGCACTGGCTCATCAAGTGCATACAACTTCCTCTCTTGCTTGAGAACAATTCTCAAGTTTCGCTGCCAGTCGAGAAAGTTGCTTCCAGACAGCTTGTCCTTCTCAAGGACAGATCGCAATGACATGGTATTAGCGGTGTTGCCAGACATGGTAATCTAAAACAAAATAAACATGCAGAGATAAGTATCATGACAATAACATATTTAATAAGGACTTTTATTAAATACGCTCCCACTATTTTACTCAAACCAATTACCCTCCTCATTGGCTCGGAAAATCCCGTTGGAAGATTTTCTAGTGGGCCAAGATCCATATTTCACCACGTCCTGAGTCAGCTTTGGCTGATCGCCCAGAACTCGGCTATTTAGGTAGGAAACTATTTCCAATTGCATCTATATGCAACTCTTGGATCAGCTGGGTGAATAACCTTTTATTCTAATTCATCTTATGAATTAAAGCCCAACTCTTGCCTCTAGGCCCATTTCCTTCTTATTGAATTCGGCCCAGTTAAGTCAAACCCGATGGTTGGCAGTTGGATATTTCACCTATCGCGCCTCACCAAGATAAAATAAGGTGCTCAGCTTTGGCATGACCCACACTTACTCTATCCTGGCCTTGACGAGTGCCACACATCGGAAGGCATTTCGACTTAATATTTTCTTTGAGGGAATTTTATTGTAAATGATCTCACCGGCGTTGTATTAACATACACGGTGTTTTGCTCTCAGCATACATGTCACACATGCCTATGTGCATTCATCTAACATACAAAACATACAAGACATACATGCTCATACATATTTAAAACATATATTTAAATCACCCATGTCATAAATTTCGTGCAACACTTACATAAAATAATAACACAATAAACATGCATCTCATACATTTCATGCATCACATACACAAACATACGAGAATTGGTTTTATGATTATGGCTTTTAATGTGCAAGAATTAAATAGCTAATAACTAAACTATTACAATTTTTTTGACTCACGAGCAAGCTTCCAAAGCCTCTCACTGGTTTCCGCATATGGTGTTTCCATTTCTCCAACTCTTGAAGAAAATATTTATTTAAATAAAAACAATTACATAAATAAATAAATGGCACGACACGCAGGCCGTATTTAAATTTACATAAATCACAACACGCAAGTTGTATTTACCAAAAAAAATAAAATATAACACCAAAATCTAAGGCCATAACCAAAAACCACATGCTTAAAATATTTAATAACAAACAATAATAGTAATAAACATTTTATTATTATAATTTTATTAAAAAAAATTTAAACATCAATGTATGAAAATGCTAACCCTTTAATGCCAACAAACTCAATTATACTAAACACCTCAAGTGCACCGTAAAAGAATTAACTAATAACTGCATATTAACAAGGACGCACAAAAGACGCAACGCAAAACCAAATTCACGCACTTGTCAAGTTTTGCACTGTGAATCAAATAGTCATTGCAGTGCGTCACATTTAAAAGGCAATAAAAAAAATCCCGTACTGGAATTGAAACAAATTACCTTTTAAAAGCAATTCATACCCGATATCATAGAAATTCATTTTAATCAATTGTCCTTTGACTTTTGAATCAAAATTTGATGCTATCACGGATATGGTAATTATGGCCAAGAAAATCGTTTCAATATTATTACAAAACGTAATATCAAAATTTTACAAAAAATTATAAAAAATATTGTTGCGCGTACAAGTTTATTCAATTCCGCCGAATATCACCGTCACACGGTTTGGTCAAAAAAAAAAATCACCATGAAGACATCACAGAACAATATCAGTACGCATAAATCAAAAGCTAACGAGCAGCTACAAGATATACACACAACCAAATCTGTACATGGTGAATCATAATCATAAAATTCAAACAATGTATATATCGCATATATACACAAAACAAGAATGATCATGTGTTCACGAAAGAAGACAACATGCCGAAATTTGAATCATATTCAGAAGTTATAAATCATGTTATCAAACAAAGCAAACAAACACATAGAATTCAAGGTAACTAAGACCATGGCTCTGATACCACTGTTAGGGATTTGGGAGATCGATTTTTAAAAATTTCTTTCAAAAACACTCTCAAGCGAAAAAATCCCCGTACCCATGGATCACGCATTACTCATGAATCACAAATAACATGATAGTTTGTAGTGTTTACCTCTTGGAGCGTAGAGGAGATCGATCACCAACACCACGATTTTGTAGTGTCTCTACTCAGTCCACACGAATGGTAGCCTCGGAATGCGTCTTGCTAGTTGACGGCAACAGGAAGGAGGCACACAAAGGTCTAAGAAGCTTAGACTAGGGTTGGAGCGTTAAGCTTATATACTCCCTTCCTTTCATTATGTTACCCTAATGGGCCTCATACAATATGAGCCCATTTCCTTCTTATTTAATTAAATCATTATTTAATTAAATAATTTGATTCTGATTAAACCGTTCTATCGTGTGACTCTATAGGTTCCCATTAAGTTGGCAATAATATTAAATATTAAAATAATATTAAATATTATAAACAATGAGCGGCATCTAGCAATGCATCATTGCTACCCAATTAACGGGAAAAAATTGGTGATCCGATTTTAACCTTACCGCGACCAAGATTGCTGTCCATGTGTCCTAATTAAACACGAGGCATAAATGCGTCATCCTCGTTAAGTCCAATCATATGTTCCTCGATACCAAAATGGACGTGTAATTACAAGCGGGCCCAATATCATATATTGACCCACTTCCGCGTGGCCACACATATGTCACGTCTCACTCTATCGAGAGGCCTAAGACATTACTCCTGTTATGTAGGAGGGACAAATCCTATCTACATCACTCGCACCCCTCAACATGATTCATTGAAGGCCCAATTACTATCTTTATGATCATCCTGTTACGGATGACGTTTGATAGCATTAAAGCCTACAACTCCACATGTAGGAATCGCAGTGACTTCAAGTCAAAGGACTACTTCACTATGGTCGCCATGAGGAGCGCCTATGACACTTGCATAACTATTATGAAGCGTCCTCATAGTGGGTCAGTCCAATATAAATATTACTCCTAATATTTATACCTGTGTGCCGACTTGATATCACATATCCATGACCCATGAGATGTGGTCATCAGTCTACTCACACAATAGTCTCTATGCATTATTGTCGTCCTAATTAACAATAATACTCGACTACGGACGCTTTAAGAATAACGTTCTATATGTTCAATGGGGTCTCATGATCAAGTCGCACTTGATGTTCCATGAAACGAACTGTTTATTCTAAGGACTTTATTATGCTATAAAATAAATAACACAATAAATGAAATGCCTCATATATATATATCAAATATATAATCAAAGTCATGACACAAATGATAATCTACTAAAACTAGATTGGCCACTAGGGCTTACACCAACATAAATCAACAACTCACTCACTCAAAAATCCTTTTTAGGTCAACGTTCTAAAAAAAATGTATATACCTTTATCAATGAAATTACTAACTATTAAGTGGTAAAATTGAAAATCATGTTTAGTAATATTTTGCACTTAAAAGATGCTAAAACAAGATTGAAATAACACCTCTAGACACGTTACAACTTACTCAAAATCTTTAGAAATAAACTTTTAACTTTGAACAACAGTAAATTATTTCCTTTCAAAACCACAACCATTACTAGATTCCCATTAAAATTGAAAGGTTTTCAAAACTAAACATTTTCCAAGGCTCCACCTTGTTCAAGAATCACAAGGATTTCTTTAAACATTGGGGTGTTTCATGGCCTTAAACACAAAACAATCAAACAACAATTATATCACCAGTCCAAACTTCAAAGCCCAAAAATTAATTTCCTATCATAACTTGGTTCAAGTTCAAGGATTTCAAAATCAACCCTCTTTCCAACTTGGCAGCACTTAAAACAATTTTTAACTCAAATCTAAATATTTCCTAAAACTACTAAACTTGAACAATTATCAAAATATGGAAAAATCGAAGTTTTTAACACAAAATTTTCTTCAACAATACACACGCGTGAAAACTTGGTTCCTCTAGAAGAAAATAAGGTCAGATTATTTCCCACTAAGACAAGATAAAAATAAAATAATAATTTAACAAAAATCATTTTAAAACTTAAAACCATCTTCAACGAGATTACTAACAAACAATACAGAAATCGAAAGCAAAGGAATTAAATTATTCACTGAGAGTTCCTTCGAGAAATCGCGGTGTTAATACATCGAAAGAGAAGAAGAAATCTTACAATCACTAGCCATACGTTCACAAACATCACTCACCAATGCTCAGGATAGGGAGAATTCTCATCTAACCTCATCTCAAACTTACGGTTTAGTCTAGGGAATTGGTAGGGAAGGTAACTCTCCAGACTCTCCGAGTTTGGTAAGGTTTCTCACACTCTCAAATTACCACCCGATTTGGTATCACCTATGGAAGAAGAATGGGTTCATTTAAGCAGAACCCATTCGAGGCGTGTAATAGGAGGAAAAGGAAGGAAACTAGGTTCTCTCAACACTAATACCAATACTACACTATTCTCTCCCACCTTCTCTTTTCTTGCAGTGACCGGCCAAGGAGGACAAAAGGAAAGGTGGCGTTCCCTCAAGTTTGTCTGGTTAGTCTTAATTCAATGAAGATTATTTCTTAAGGTAAGGTGAAGCTAAGGTTTGATACAATCTTAGGTACTACCCCAGAACTAGTTCAGCATCTACTCACACACTAACCACACCATGCCCCTGGCTAACATCTCTCACTAACTTTCCAGCTTCCCTTCGACTAAGTCGATTAGTTCTCGCGTAGTTTAAAGTGTCACAAGACATTTAATCGGCGCTGGCTGGGAAGGTAATCGCGTTTAATATCTTCGTTGGAAAATAAGTAAATGCTTACACAGATAGTCAAACACACAATCAATCACATATATTCACAGCAGTACTAAGGTAGACTATTGTGAAACACAGGTGTTAGTGGCAAACATGTCACACACAGAAAATTATGAAATAGTTTTGATTTTCAAGTTTAGTATGTATCAAAATTATTCAGACAACAAACATTGTGGTTTATACCTAGAACCGCTAATACTCAAAGATCAGGCTAAATATTAAACATAACAACATCTCCTACGGACAATCCCTTTGGTCTCTGCAACTTGCTCTTCTCACTGTTGCCCTAGCAGTTCACATTGATTCTCCGTGGCAGTCCGTTAAGCAATAACAACCACTGTCCCTGCTACATCTTAGCTATCTGGATCCTCATGTCCATTTCTCGAACTATCCGCTTCATAGGAAGAATCGCCTGTCCCAGAGGCCGGATTCCCACAAGGTTTTTACAACCTAGTCAGAACCCCACAACAATTTTGTGTGGCAGCTCACATTGTTTCAATTAAGAAACAATCCAAACAATTACAAGTAGAATTACTCTACTTGAGAAATAATCACACAAGCATAGTCCGACTCTCAACAAAACACATCTTGACTCCCAACAGTCTAATTCCTATCATCCCGACACTTGACCAGCTATAGTTACCCATCTCACAGTCCGGTTAGAACTGAACCGCTCTGATACCACTATTGTAACACCCTGTCTCCGGAGTGCTACTAAGTGAACATTCTAACAAAAGTTGACATGTTTCCGAAAGGTGGAATACTCTGCTCATAGGGTTTTTGAGAAATGTGGTCCTATTTTTTTTTAAGGTTATTTAAAGAAGCAGTCAGAGCATCACAACGACTTTTAGAAACATGGCGGAAAATAATTTAAGACACCACATAGACCACATTTATTTATTCTGTCAAATCATATATAACAACGTGTCATGAAACATAACAAATATTTATTACAACACTGAAATAAATGACAAATATCCTATAGCTGGTCCATAAGCTATACTCTTCACTAGACTACTAGAAAATTTCACAAACATAACGCAAGTAAAAAGCTGGACGACTATCCTCAGCTGCTCCTCTCTGCAGTTCTGAATCCTTCGCTTGCTTCACCATCTGGGTTACATTCATCAGTTGAAAGAACCACTGCCAAGGGTCAACTTCTCAAACAATCAAAATAAACCAAAGCATAAAGCAGTAGGCAAACAACAGTGTATACAATTCACAAGCGCGACTCAAGACCCAATTCAAGACTCATTCTCTCAACACTTTCGCCACATACCAGAAGTAACGCGGATCCGTCCACTGAATACCAGCCGTAGCCTTGGGCTCTCTCCTCACCCTAGGACATTCAGCTCAGGTTCCATTAACATTACGACGCCTAGCTATTCCCTGTCGAACACCAGCCGTGGCCTTTTAGGGGATTCTAACACCCTAGGTGAATCGACGCAAGCTCAAAAACGTCCCGGCAAAACTAACGTCTAGCCATTCCCTACCGAACACCAGCCGTAGCCTTTTAGGGGATTCTTGCACCCTAGGTGAATCGGGTGAAGCTCAAAAACGTCTCAACGACTCGACCAACTCTCGCACTCCGATGAACAATTCGCATAATTATAACAATATAATTCAGTTCAATAGCATAAGCAACATAGCAATAAAACTAAATCCATCAGAGATAAATAACATAAGCATCTCATCTCAAATAATCACACTTAGCAGCAACAGTCGACAATCAATATGGAATCCATCCCTCTGCAATTCGATGGAATTGACAGAGAAGCACAAACAAGTGTGGGGGGCTGGGGACAGCTGCCAACCACTTGCAGACAAGCCCACAAAAAATTCAGCATATATAACAAAAATAAAGCGAAGGGGTACAAGACCCTCACTTCGAACCCTTAGGTTCTCAGACTTCTTCGCATGAACACTTGAAATTAAATTCCTATCGTATCTAAAAGTTGCCCCTACACAAGGACATACAACAATAAAAGCCTACAAATGTCTAGAAGTGCCCTTACCAAAGGTCACCAAATCCCGTGTCGAAGCACGTCTCGAACTCATGCCGCACGAACTCGGATTCTCAAGTCCTAAAATCACAACACAACTTAGCACAAACCTAGGCATAGATCTAATTCTAACTCCCTAGGCTCTCATAACCCAAAAAAATAAATCTCTCAGATAAGAAAACACTTATACTTGAAATAAAATAACAACAACTAAAAGAATAAGGTTTTAAAAATAAGACCCTTTTAAAAGAATACTCTAAGTTGAAAAAAAGACAAAAGTTTTTAAATACTAGCTTACTTGCTTCAAAACTTTGAGACATAAAACAATTATAATATCAACTACTTTTCATCAAAGTTTTTAAATTAGGCTCCACTTGGCTTTAGAATTACAAAGAATCCATTTTGCCTTAAGTGTTTCATTGCCTTTCACAATCAAAACAACTTCAAAACAACCAAATTCTTTTTCTCAAAATGATTAAATCAAGGCTCCACTTGGTTTCTTGGGTCTCAAGAAATCCCATTCACCTTTTGTGTTTCATAGCCTAAAAATCAAAACAACTCTCAAATTTTTAATCCAATCACTTTCTAAATTTTTTTCCAAAGCTCACACAATCCTTAAACATACTAAGTACAACTATTATAAACCAAAGCTTATCAAAATCATGCTTCCAAAGCTCTAAGAAGCTCGCGGCCAACACACCCAAAATAGGGAACAAGTTGTAAAATTTAAAATTAACTATACCACATCCTTTAACACTTAATTTTCTTTCCAAATCATCAAATTTTCCAAAACAATAACCATTGACCCAATTAAACTACTCTATCATGTTCAATCCAACATCAAGGGTTTTCCCAAAATCACAATTTCCTTTGATAAAAACTAAAATTGACAACAACAACAATAATAACAATTATTAAAAAGTAATAACCCCTAACAAATTGCAAGATTCACTTGAGGAATCACATACCCTTTTCCCTTAGACCATTCAATCCTAGGGTTTGTAAAAATTGGGGAAATTATGTTCATATTACTCATGATCATAATCAAGGTATATATGAAGCATTAAACAAGAATTAAACAAGAAAAACCAAAGAAAACACCTCCTAATCCTATTATGAGACCCACGGTTTGGGCTTGGAAGAACAAGGGGAAAAGTTTGATCGAACTCTCACCCATATGCTTAAGGATCTAGCACCAAAAATGGAGAAGAAAATGAAATAAACGGTGGTTGTTTCCTTGGAAGAGAGCCACGGCCAGGAGAAAAATAAAAGAAAGGAAATGGTCTTGGTTTTCCTCTTTTATCAACACTAGTATTCTTAGGAGAAAATAAAGAAATGAAATGGGGATATATGGAGAAGAGGGAGGCTACGGCTGAAGCATAAAAGGAAGGAGGAGAAAAACCAAAAAGGATGGTGGTAATGGAGGAAGGAAATGACAGCTACGAAAGGAAAAGAAGAAGGAAATGAAACTTTCCTTGAAACTCCACTTCACCAACACTTAGTAACTAGGATAGAAATGAAAATGATAGAGAAAAAAAAACAAATGGGGGTGGGCTTCGGCCTGATCAACATAAAAAGGAAAGATAAAATAAATTCTTTTTAACAAAAATAATTTCCTTGGCTCACAATGAACTAAGAGATATATTTTCCTAATCACCAATACATACTTGACACCTAGTACTTAATCAAAGATATTTTAATCTTAAACCACATAAACTTGACACCTAATCATCTAGCCATGCTTACTCACTAATTCTAGCCTATTATTAGAGTTTTGGTGTCCACAAATTACGGCGTCAAATAATCGCATTACCGATTAATTCTTTGCCGATAATTTGCGAAAATTAATTTACTGACAAATTAATTCACCGCGTGATAATAATTTATCATAAATAATAAAAACAATAGAAAACACTCAAATATAATCACAACAAGTTACGATTCGATTTTCATCGAAATCGGAATTCGTTTTAAAATTTTATGCGGATAAAAATTACCCGATGATTCAAAATGCGACGGAACTTCGTTAAAATATTTCGATGATTTTTGAACCATGAATCAATATTAAATATTAATTCTTAAATTTAATTTTATCTTGATTTAATTCAATCACTTTCTTAGTCAACAAAAATACGCGTTACTGCGTCAGACAGAAAACTTATATAAGTTTAAATTGATAAATTCACATTAAAGCAGCATACGTCTACGCTGTCTATTAATTTGAATTGACATCATGAATAATAAATATTTATAATAAATAAATTATTTAAAATAAGTCAAACTAATTCCACGTACTCTCAGTAAATCATTGAGGTGATCAATCTCTATGACTTATTTTTCGAGTATTCAGGATTTTATCGCTGAAATCACTTTTCTTAAAATTTGGGATGTTACAAATAGAGTTGATAGTGAAGCGTAGTTTGAATCCTCTGAGGTGACCTTCTATGATTTCCCCCGGAAGTAAGTATGCACTTCCCCAGAATTCCTTAATAGCGTAGCTCAGTACGTCAACTGGTTCCCAGATGAAGTAGTTTTTCCAGCCCAGTTTCTCAAGACCTTCCTCAAAATCAAAACCATATAGCTTGAAGTTCTCGAAATCAACCCGGATCTCATTCAGAAGTTTTGCCTCAAAGAAGACATCGAAGGCAGCAGTGTATTGTCCAACCTTTCTGTCAGCCATTGTAGCAATTGAAGAGAAAGTGATGGAGGTTTTAGGGTTCAAAAACACAGAGAGAGAGAGAGAGAAAGAGAAAGAGCACGGTTTTGCAGAAAACGCAGAGTGAAGTGATGGAGCGAAAAATATGGAGTAGTGGGAAAGTTAATAGAGAATGATACAGTCCTTTTTTCAAAATATCGCTTCGTATTTCCACATAAAAATTAAATCAAAAAGAAAAGAAAAGAAAATAAAGATTTGCCTTTTCATTAAATGCAGACGCCAAAAGAAAAGTAAAATCAAGAAAAAGATTTTATCGAAAGACATTAACAATTATGACTCAGTAGATATGATGAGACGCTTAAGTCCTTAACACGTGTGACACGTGTGGGTGTGCTCGGACGCACGCAACCGATTCACCAGATGATGAGTTATGATGCATATGACAAATAAGATGCCTATACACATACATGCTTATGTCATATCAGATGCTGAGATTTTATTTATTTTCAGACGCTGAGATTAATCATTCTTCTATAAGATGAAAGTTTAAATTTCTTCTTATAAAATTGAATCTATCTTCAGCAAGGGGTTTTGTAAATATGTCAGCCCATTGATGATCAGTGTCTACAAATTTTATTTCTAGAATACCCTTCTGAACATAGTCTCTTATAAAATGATGTTTAATCTCAATGTGCTTGGCTCGTGAATGCAATATGGGATTTTTAGTAAGACAGATTGCAGAAGTATTGTCCTGAGAAGATAGGAATGTTACTCTCTTTTATCAAGTAGTCTTCAAGTTGATACTTCATCCACAGAAGTTGAGAACTGCAACTTGCTGCTGAGATGTATTCAGCTTCTACTGTTGAGAGTGCAATAGTGCTTTGTCTTTTACTTGACCAAGACACAAGATTAGCTCCAAGGAACTGGCAGCCTCCACTTGTGCTTTTTCTTTCAATTCGGTCTCCAGCAAAGTCAGCATCACAGAAACCTACTAATTTGTAATCTTTTGATTTCTTATAAAGCAAACCAAGATTAGTAGTTCCTTGCAAATATCTGAATATTCTTTTAACAGCACTCAGGTGTGATTCTCTAGAATCTGATTGAAATCTAGCACACAAAGACCGAACATAATGTCAGGTCTTGAAGCTGTAAGATAAAGTAGAGATCCAATCATACCTCTGTACATTTTCTGATCTACCTTCTTACCAATTTCATCTTTACTAAGAGTGCAGGTAGGATGCATAGGTGTACACATAGGCTTACAATCCAGCATCTTGAATTTCTTTAGTAATTCTTTGATATATTTGCTTTGATGTATATAGATACCATCACTGTATTGCTTGATTTGTATTCCAAGGAAAAACTTTAATTCTCCCGTCATGCTCATCTCAAATTCAGCCTGCATAAGCTCAGAAAATTCTTTGCAAAGGCTTTCATTAGTGGCTCCAAAAATGATATCATCAACATAGATTTGAACAAGTATGAAATGCTTGTTAGAGGATTTTCTGAAAAGAGTAGTGTCAACTAAACCTCTTGTAAATCCATTTTAAGTTTAAAAACATGTTCTGGAAATTCAATATCTTCAAAACCAGGAGGTTGTTTAACATAAACTTCCTCAGTTATAAAACCATTTAGAAAAGCACTTTTCACATCCATTTGATATAGTGTTATCTCATGATGTGCTGCAAATGAAAGTAAAATGCGAATAGCTTCTAGTCTAGCAACAGGTGCAAAAGTTTCAGTGAAATCAATACCTTCTTCTTGTGAATAACCTTGAGCAACTAACCTTGCTTTATTTCTCACAACTTTACCATCTTCATAAAGCTTATTTCTAAATACCCATTTAGTACCAATAGCTTGCTTATCTTCTGGTAGAGTGACTAGCTTCCATACATCATTTCTTTGGAACTGATTTAGCTCATCTTGCAATGCTAGAATCCACCCTTCATCTTCCAAAGCTTGATCAATCGTCTTAGGTTCCATTTCAGAAAGAAGTGCAAAATCAGCATGCTACTTGAAAGATGATCTGGTTCGTACTTTATCACCAGGTTCTCCTATGATTTGATCTTTTGGATGATTGGTTTTGTACTTCCAGCTTTTTCTTGCTTCACCGCTGAGTAGAATTCTTCGTCTTGTCACCACCGGATGATGAAGATGCATGTTCACCGTCTGACTTGTCACCGAGGTTTAATTCTGAAAATAACTCATCTAGCTCTAACATAGCAGTGTCAGGCTTCTTATCATCAAACTTGACATGAATGGACTCTTCAACTGTCAAAGTTTCTTTGTTGTATATTCTAAAAGCTTTAGACCTTTCAGAGTATCCCAAAAAGATTCCTTTGTCAGCCTTGGAATCAAACTTACCAAGCTGATCTTTAGTATTCAAAATATAACAACTACAACCAAAAGGATGAAAGTAAGAAATGTTTGGTTTTCTACCTTTCCACAATTCATAAGGAGTCTTATTCAAAATAGGTTTTATAAGAATTCTATTTTGAATATAACATGCTGTGTTTACTGCTTCTGCCAAAAAATGTTTCGCAATGTCAGCTTCATTGATCATGGTCCTGGCCATTTCCTGGAGGGACCAATTTTTCCTTTCTACAACACCATTTTGTTGAGGTGTTCTAGGAGAGGAGAAATTGTGGGAGATGCCATTTTCTTCACAAAATTTTTGAAAGTTTTCATTTTCAAATTCTCCCCCATGATCACTTCTAATAGAAGAAATACAGATGCCTTTTTCATTTTGAACTAATTTGCAGAATACAGTAAATACCTTAAAAGACTCATCCTTGTGGGCAAGGAATTTAACCCATGTCCATCTAGTAAAATCATCAACAATGACTAATCCATATTTCTTTCCAGTTAAAGAGGCTGTCCTTGTGGGACCAAAAAGATCAAGATGTAAAAGTTCAAGTGGTCTAGAGGTCAAAACAACATTTTTTAAATGAAAGGAAGTTTTAACTTGTTTTCCTTTTTGACAAGCCTCACACAGGGCATCAGATTGGAACTTAAGATTTGGTAAGCCTCTAACAAGATTGTGCTTGTTTAATTTTGAGATTAACCTCAAATTGGCATGACCCAATCTTTTGTGCCAAATCCATTGCTCATCTTCAACAGACATAAGACACTTGACATCTTGTTTTGCAAGTTCAGAAAGATCAACTTTATAAATGTTTTGTTTCCTCTTTGCTGTAAAGAATATAGATCCATCATTTTTGCTTTTTACTGAACATCCATTTTCTGTAAAGACAACATTATAACCACTGTCACATAATTGACTTATGCTCAATAGATTATGTTTCAGTCCTTCAACATATAAAACATTATCAATAGAAGGAAGAGAGCCTTTACCTATGCGACCAATTCCAACTATTTTACCTTTCTGGTTTCCTCCGAAACCAACGAATCCAGCTTCTCTAGGTCTTAGTTCTTGGAACATATGATTTTCTCCCGTCATGTGACGTGAGCATCCACTGTCTAAGTACCAAGATAGGTGTGTTGACTTTGTTTCTAAGCAAGTCTGCAACATAGACTATTTTATCTTTAGGTACCCATATCTTTTTGGGTCCTTTCTTGTTAGTTCTTGAAGGATACTTGTCCTTCTTAATTGTAAACACAGTACACGCACTTTTCAAATGACCGGATTTATTGCAGTAAGTACAATGCAAACATTTACTATGATTATTGGATTTATCAGATGCCGAATCATTATCTAAAAGAGGTTCATCTGATATATAACCAAGACCATGAGTTGTCGTTTTACTGACACCCCAAATCATAGAAGCTTGCTTGCTTCGAGTTACACTCTCTGCAAGAAACTTTTGAAAAGCATGTTCATAGTCGTTTGAGTTTGAGTTAGGATTGCTGTAACTCTGAGCTTTTGACTTGAGAGCTCGACTTACGGTTGCTTGTTGGCTTCCAGGTTTGGTTATCCACCAGATGCTGATTTTCGGTTTTCACAGTTCTCTTCATTGAGTACAGCGTTTTCATTGTGTAAAGAATGAAAATCTTGTGATAGTTTTGAAAATTTCTTTTTCAAATTCTTATACTCAATAGAGAGAGTGGCAGAATCCTTTAACAGATCATCAAATGCAAGTTGAAGTTCAGAATAAGAATCATATATTATTACCTCTTCAACTTCTTCTTCTGAATCAAGATCAGTGTCTGCCATGAGGGCAATGTGAGCTTCTTCTTCTTTATCTTCCTCAGAGGAGGATAAGTCAAGATCTTCTCATGTTGCCATGAGACCTTTCTTTTTTTTCTTGAAGGAGCTTCTTGTGGGCTTTTCCTTAAGATTAGGACACTCAGACTTGAAATGTCCAGGCTTCTTACATTCATAGCAAATGACTTGGGCTTTGTCCTTGTCTTTGCTTTCCTTCTTGTCCTTTGTATCTTTCTTCTGAAACCTCCTTCTGAAGTTTCTCTTCTTCCACATTCTCTGGATCTTCTTAGATATGAAAGCTAGCTCATCATCTGATCCATCATAATCTCCTACGAAGCTTCATCATTCGATTCTTCTTCTTCAGCCTGAAAAGCTTTAGAAGTACTAGGTTTATGTTGATTAACTCTTAAAGCAATAGACTTACTCTTCTTGGTAGGTTCTTCTTCATTTAGCTCAAGTTCATGAGCTTTTAAAGAACTCATAAGATCTTCAAGCCGAAGGACATTTAGATCTTTTGCTTCTTGAATAGCAGTGACTTTGGGTCTCCACTGCTTAGTCAAACTTCTCAAGATCTTTCTCACATGATCAGGTGTAGTATAACTTTTTCCAAGGGCCTGCAACCCATGAACAAGTGTTTGGAACCTTCCAAACATAGTTTCAATGTTTTCTCCATCTTCCATTTTGAATAGCTCATACTGGCGAACCATCATGCTAGCCTTTGTTTCTCTTACTTGGGCAGAACCCTCATAAAACAAAACAAGAGAATCCCATATTTCTTTGGCAGTATCAAACTTACCACATTTATCATATTCTCTTTCTGTCATAGCACAGATGAGAATAAATCTAGCCTTCTGATTGGTTTGATATCTCTTTTTCTGATCATCACCGATTTTCCCTAGGTATTGCAACACCAAGGGCATTAGCGGGAGAAATGTATCCACTTTCAACTATATCCCACAAATCAAGATTTTGTGCCTCAAGGAATGCTTTCATCTTATCTTTCCAGTAATCAAATTTTTCTCCATTGAATAGAGGAGGACGGTTCATATGACCACCTTCAGCAGACATGTTCACAGTAGGATCTTTACTCTTAACACTGTTAAGTGCTCAACCAAGAGGCCGAGCTCCGATACCAACTGAACGTGAACACAAGAAGGGGGGTTGAATTGTGTTGAAAACTTTTCCTTAACTTTAAGTTAAAAACACTTAGAACACAGGTTTTTCAAAACAGTTTGTTAAACGGACGCTGGAAATAAACCGGACGCTGGAAAAGCAACAGGAAAGCTTGTTTTTAACAGAACAAGATAAAGAGACATAGAAAGCAGTAAAGCAAGAGACACAGAGATTTATACTAGTTCATTACCAAACTGGTAGCTACGCCTAGTCCCTTCGTTCCTGAAGGATTTTCCACTATAATCAACTGATTACAAAACCTTAAGAGTATTCTACTGTCACAACCTTGACAATACTCTCAACTTCTCAAAACGACTCAGTACATTCGAGCCTTTGAGGGAACAGCCTTAACTAGGCCAAAACAACTTTTACAAGTAAGTTGAATACAAGTATAAATAACTCTCACAGAGAGGATAAAAATTAAGCTCAATATAGAAATGCTTTCTAAAAAAAAATGTCGGACGCTGAGTTCAGTTCTTGTAGTCCAGAGACTTGGCTCGAAACTTGATTGCTCACAGAAGCAGTGCTTTCAGAGTATTGACTCTTTGTAGTGTATAGCAACAATGCTTATTCTCAGTAAATGAAGCAATATTCTCTTGTAGAGTTTCGGCAGTTTCTTCAATGGATACCTTGGGGTATTTATAGGAGTTATAAAGGATATTACCGTTACAGTAAAAATGGCTCCTTTCCATTGAGTGAGGTGATTTCAAAAAGCTGTCTCTTTCTTCCTTTCCAGAGAATATCTCAGTAGTACACATTACCGTTTTCGTACTACCTTGCTTTTCACAACTGCTTGTACGATTTTTGTCTTTTAGCTAAAGGTGTCACCTTTGATACCTTGTACAACAATTTTGGCGCATAAGATCAAATTCGAAATCCGTTCCAGAAACTTCTGAGAGGAAGAGCAACTACGTGACCAACACGTGATTTATAATGAAGTTCAGACGCTTGCTCAGAACGGAAGATCGGACGCTCATAGCAAATGGATAAGACTAGTGTCACAAAAGGATAATTCCAGACGCTCACGAAGACAGTTTACTAAGATGAGCCGGATACTGACACATGGAGTGTATCCTTCTCTTGAGAGCTTCTTCCTTCTTGTTTGAGTGGCTTAGAAATATATGTAATATTAGTATCTGCACACTTCAAGAATTGTTAGAACATAAATTGTTCTCTTGTGAATATTTTGTTATCATCAAAATTAATGAGGGTCTAAACTTCTCAATCGTTTAGGTTCCAACAGTTGGCAGTGATTAGGACGACAAATATGGAAAAGTGAAGATTTTGATCTACCAGTATGAGACAAGAAGTTACAAGTGAAAAAGTGAAGGATTTGGTTTAGATGGTAACAGTGTAAGACGAAGATATGAGGAGTGTCGGACTAAAGATAAGTCTTGAGGAGAACCATAATAACCTTTATGATTAGGAGTAATAATTATAAAGAGAATTTATCTTAAAAATAGGAAAGACTCGGGGACAATAAGGGATATTGACCGATCTATTCATCATTTTTAGAAGTCAATTAGGAATATGATCATCTGTAGGATAATTGCCAGAGGTTGGGAAGAGACAATCTTTTCCGAATGGATATGTTTAAAGTAACTTATTATAGTAGAACTAGATAAAGTCTAACTAAAACGATTTAGGTCTAAGAGTCGAAATCATCGAACCAATGGTTGATCCCACTTTTCTAGAAGATTCTTAAAGGTGATAGGTATGGAATCTCTCATCTTTTGTTACATACCATTGTAGGAAAACTCCCACGTTTCCTTTGAAGTTGTTTTCTCTTAAGCATGAGTAATCATAAACTTATGAAGGTAACCTCCTGGGTTTTAAAATCCAATTAAGAAGATAAGAATGTAAATTTTAAATTAGAATTAAGGAAGTGATTGTATTACGATTGAAATTGTGCGAAGATTATGAAGTACGTATACATAGAGGAGTGTGTGAAATATGATTAGGACTTGACTAAGGATTGAGTAAGAAAATTCATAATGTTTAGTTAGAAAGTGGTTAAGCATTGAGTTAAAATTGGAACAAGATTTCAGGAATCGGGTGCAACCATAGAATAAGTGTTGGATGGGTAATAGAGGAACTTGAAGGGAACAATTGAAGGGTTTAGGAAGTTTAATTAAGTATGGTGGAAGGAATGCTTTAATAGACCTAGGCATAATAACGAAAGTAGAAAAGACTAAGTAGCAATTTTAATGGTTTCTCTAAAGATAAGCAAAAAGGTTCATTCTAGGAATTGAAAAGGAAATGGTGTGGTCAATAGATTAGTGAGAAGCAGGGAGAAGAATCTAGCTAGAAAATCTATTCCGGGAGAAGGATTGGAAAGGACCCGTTTATGGTATGATGATATCAAAGATAAATAGATGTAGTATAAAATTGATCTTTTGAAGAAGACTAAGAAAGGAAGATGAAGAATTAACTTTTGAATATAGTCAAGCCTACGTAATATAGAGTTTGAGGATTAGAAATAGCAAGATATAGTTGAAGGTGGAAGGATCTGGGAATGTGATAAGATCGGAATGATACACAACAGCCTTAGTGCAACTCTGATGAAATTGCAAAAGGAATTTAGACAAGTCATGGGTATTATTAAGAAACCCCTTTAATGAAGGTCAGGAAGGAAAAACCATAGAGACTAAGATGAATTGATATTCGAAGAAGGTCAGACTGGAAATAGATTAAGAATTGCAAAGAATGAAAGGATTGAGAAAAGAAAGTTTAAAATATTCAAGTTTCAAAAAGGTTAGAGAGAAATAAGAACATAGTAGAACTTAAGATAGTAGCATTCCTAGAGATATACCACCGCTGAATTTTCGATGATGAAAATTATTTAAGGGGGTAGTAATGTAACATCCTGATTTTTCAGATAATCCCAAATTATATTCTAAATATAATTAGATTGGTGGTTAAGTGATAAACGTGTGCTAAAAACCTTAATTTGGGATAAAATGGGCTTAAATGAGACTCAGAAACCCTAAAGAGGAAATATAAGTCATAAGAACAGTTTATAAACCCCTGGAAGAGCATAGAGTGCCTTAGAATCTTCTAGAACGAAAGAAACTAGACATTTCCAGAAATGGTCCGTCGCGACGCGATGAATGGCGATGGGTAAGTCGGTGATCACGCTCGTCCGATGCGTGCCACGTGTCCCAGCTCGCAACGCGACGAGATTTATGTGTATTTTGCTCGCGACGCGATCCACCGAAAATGCCTATAAATATCACCCTTCACCCCTCCATTCAACCTCGCCCCAAATCCTCTTCTCTCTAGCTTTCTCTCTCTAGGGACTTATAAGGAGTGAGTATGCTCTATGCATGCCTCTAATAAGGATCTGGCATATCAGAAAACCTTTAGTAAGTAATCTTAGAGGTAGAAGTATGAGTAACAGGAGCGACGAGGGAGCAGAGAATGGCAGGAACTGTAGCGGTCTTCTAAGCCAGGTATGGGAGATTTGAACCCTATCCACCAGGGATTGTAGGATTAGAATAAGTGTATAACTAGGTGTAGGGTGACCCAAGCCCTATTAGTGGTTGATGACAACAGCACCTCAGGAGAGGGGCTGTGACCTGTGATAGGTGAGGACAGTTGTCAAAGGTCTATCAACTATAGGGATGATCTATTGATATCTATGGATGGATGTTGATTGTTGTGATGATAATTTATGTGATTGCTCTATTATTGTATGATTGTTAGTGCGCTAATTGATAACTTGTGCATAGTAGGTCGCCTAAGCGACACTAGGGGTGATTCTTACATTGATCAAGGGTGATTCCTAATTGATAGTATAATGATGGAGGTGGTTGATAAATGCTATAGTGGTCGTTGTACTGTATGGTTGACAGTTTTACTTATGTTATACAATATTACATGTGGGAATATGATGAGTTATTTATGATAAGTTAACAATAATGGTTGAGATAACAATAAGCTAATAAGCTGAGTTGATAAAAATGATAAGAGATGAGATAAGATATGGATGTTGGTTCAGATGATGGTGAGTTAGAATGATATTGATACTAGTTGAGCTGATAATAAGTTGGTAATAGTGAAATGTTACGAGGAAAGATTTCATATGCATGGTTGTAATCCACCGTCATGTACATAAGTGTGCACGAGGCCAGGTCTCAGAGTGCGGGCACGATATGTCGAGTGCAGGACACACCGGTCCTTAGGGATAATCAAGGTACAACAAGTCTACAGGTGACGAATGGCTAGCTACCATCCTATCAGGACGTTGGGTAGCCTGATTATCCTGACGGGGTACTACCGTATCACTGTCCATAGTGCTGATCCCGAGTGTCTCCCTGATACCTGTTCCTAACGTCGAAATTAGGGAACAAGGATACACTCTTAGGGATACGATGAACGGGATAGGAGATGGACAACTGGCTTGACCTATCCATATGTCGGTGGAAGGTTGTTGACTATAAAGGCGAAGTGGCTAGGTGGGGCCCTTCTGCCATTTTTGGAAAGTTGTGTAGGCACATAGGCATGTAGAACTCTAGGTGCATGAGTGCAAAAGTGGTTGATCTGATTATATGTGTTTGCTAATTTATTTATGTGTAATTGCTGATTTGTCAATGCATGTGTTTGCCTTTTTATACACGAATTCTAACTCCTGTTTTCCCATTTAATAGTGCGTATAGTGTATTCTGAGTCTCCCGTTCTATTTCTTGTTTTGCATATATCTGCTTTCGGATATTAACAGGTATCAGATGAGTTCAAAAGAAAGATAGAGATTATTGGATCACAGCCAGTGAGTCAAAGTCAGTATTTAAAGGAGTCTTGCTATTAGACACTTTGTACAGTTAAGGGCCCTAAAGTTGGGTACCTTTGGGTACATTTGTACACTTCCACCTGCTAAAATAAAATAAAATTATTTCCATTATTACTGTATAAACTAATATATTTAATATATTGGAGAAATTAATTAGGACGTCACACAAAACAGCACCTATATGCGCACTCCCTGGATCTTCCCCTTGTTGCATTTGAGAACCAAAATCCTGCTGATGGAAGTCAACAATCAGCTTGTCCTAAATTATTATAATCAAGCTACGTTGTGAGTCATTTTCCTGAACATGTGGTGGCTCAATAAATCCAATTAGAGGATTTGTTTTCAACCCATCCCAAAGGACATTGTTAACCCCTTTAAAAGCATCCTTATCCATAAGAGATTGAACATCAATAACCTGAACTTGCTGCTGCATAACCAGCCTGGAAGAAGAACCCAATTCCAAATCCTTAGCTGAATTTTTGTTCACCACTGCAGCTTTTTCATTATTATCGATACCTTTTCCTTTATCAAGAATTAGGTGAGGAACATGAATCACTTGATCAAAATTAGAAGCAACCCCTTTGCCTTTGTCCTGCACCACTTCTTTATTGATATTATCTGCTTGCTCAGGGATGGTGCTCCCGACTGCTTTTGGAACATATCTAGCTTTTGATTGCTTAGATTCCCATCTTTGTTGTGGGTCGAGTCTTGTAACTGCTTGCACTTTTCCACATTATGGCCTATAAGTTGACAATAAGAATAAAATGGTGGGATTTTTTCATACTCCACTTCAACAAAGAAGGCATAGTCATCTCTCTCCACCGTTAAACGATTTCGCAAATCAGAATTTAAGTCCACATCAACTAGCACTCTAGCAAAATGGCCTAGAGTCCTCTTCATGGTTGGTTCATCAGGCGCAAGAGGGACCCCCAAAGCAGCCGCTATTTCAAACATAATTTTAGGACGCCAAGCAAAGAAACGAAGCACTCCCGGATCGAACCGTTCTGAGATCATCCATAGAAGAGAAAGCAAATTCATAATAGCCTTTTCCAAGGGATGTTGGAACCTAAACGATTGAGAAGTTTAGACCCTCATTAATTTTGATAATAACAAAGTACTTGCAAGTGAACAAATTATCTTCTAATAAATCTTGAAATGTGCAGGTATTAAAATTGTTTACGCTTTATAACTCACTCAAGCAAGGAGAAGAAATTCATAAGAATTTGAATACATTCCATGTGTGTCTGCATTCGGTTCACTCCAATGTCTTGTCTAAAGCAAGCGTCAGGTAGTGTTATCTTTTGACATGTGGATTACTCAATTGCTGTGAGTGTCCGTCCATTATTCTGAGCATGCATCTGATCTATTAATAAATCATGTGATGATCATGTTTGTGCTCTTCTACCTCAGCTGTTTTGGAACGGAATTCGAATTTGAATTTGTGCGCTCATTTTGATGTACGAGGTATCAAGGTGACACTTTTAGTATAAGAAAAAATTCGTACAAGGAATTATGAAAAGCAGATAGTACAAAATTGGTAATGTGTACTATTCTGATATTCTCTAGAAAGGAAGAAAAGGACAACATTTCAAATTACCTCACTCAATGATATGGAGCTGAAATTACTGCAACGGTAATACCCCTCAGAGACTCCTATAAATACCCCAAGGTATTCATTAAAGAAGGTTGCTAAAAACTGCTAGAAACTACATTCTGAAAGAGCTATTACTCAAGTGAACAATCAAGTTTCGTGTCAAGTTTCTGGACACCAAGAACTGAACCTTGTCGTTTGATATTCTTTCTTTTAGAAAGTTAATTGTTTCTGCGCTTAATCTTTTCATCTTCTCTATGAGAGTTATTTGATTGTATTCAAAAGAATATTACTTTGTAAAAGTTGTTCTACCTAATTAAAAGAATATTACTTTGTAAAAGTTGTTCTACCTAATTAAGGCTTTATTCCTCAAAGGCTCGAACGTACTGAGTCGTTTTGAGAAGTTAAGAGTATTGTCAAGTTTGTGATAGTAGAATACTCTTAAGGTAATTTGTAATCAGTTGATCATAGTGGAAATCCTTCTGGAACGAAGGGACTAGACATAGCTACCAGTTTGGTGGTGAACTAGTATAAATCTCTGTGTCTCTTGCTTTACTGCTTTACATTTATTCTTATCTTGCAAAGAAAAACAAGTTTTCTTAAACTTCAATTCTAGCGTCTGGTCATTCTCCAGCATCCGATAACTTACAGATTTAAAATCAAGAGTTCATAAGTGTTTTTAACTTAAAGTTTGCAAAAAGTTTTCAACACAATTCAACCCCCTTCTTGTGTTCACGTTCAGTTGGTATCAGAGCCAGGCTCATGATTGAACACTTAACAGTGTTAAGAGAAAAGATCATATACAGTGAACATGTCTGTAGAAGGTGGTCAAATGAACCGTTCTCCTCTATTTACTGGAGAAAAAATTGACTACTGGAAAGATAAGATAAAAGCTTTTTTTGAGACACAACAACTTGAGTTTGTGGGATATTGTTGAAAGTGGTTACATTCTTCCCACTAATGCTGCTGGTGTTGCAATAGCTAGAGAAAATTGGAATGATGAGCAGAAAAAGAGATATCAAATCAATCAAAAGCTAGGTTCATTCTTATCTGTGCTATGTCAAAAAAGGAATATGACAAATGTGGCAAATTTGATACTGCCAAAGAAATTTGGGATTCTCTTGTTTTGTCTTATGAGGGATCTGCCCAAGTAAGAGAGGCTAAAGCTAGCATCTTAGTTCGTCAATATGAGCTGTTCAAAATGAAAAATGGTGAAAACATTGAATCTATGTTTGGAAGGTTCCAAACACTTGTTCATGGGTTACAGGCTCTTGGAAAAAGTTATACCACACCTGACCATGTGAGAAAGATCCTGAGAAGTTTGACCAAGTAGTGGAGACCCAAAGTCACTGCTATTCAAGAAGCAAAAGATTTAAATGTCTTAAGACTTGAAGATCTCTTGAGTTCTTTGAAAGGTCATGAACTTGAACTGAATGAAGAAGAACCTGTGAAGAAAAGTAAGTCTATTGCTTTGAAAGTCAACAAACATAAAGCCAGTACTTCTAAAGCCCTTCAAGCTGAAGAAGAATCAGAAGATGAAGCTTCAGAAGGAGACGTTGATGGGTCGGAGTCATATCCAGGAAGATCCAAAGAATGTGGAAGAAAAGAAACTTCAAGAAGAAATTCCACAAGAAAGATGTCAAGGATAAGAAGGAAAGCAAAGACAAAAGCCAAGTTGTTTGCTATGAATGTAAAAAGTCTGGACGCTTCAAATCTAAATGTCCTAATCTTAAGAAGAAGCCCACAAGAAATTCCTTCAGGGGAAAGAAGAAGAGTCTCATGGCCACATAGGAAGATCTGGATTTATCCTCCTCTGAGGAAGATAATGAAAAAGAAGTCAATCTTGCCCTCATGGAAAATACTAACTTAGACTCTGAAGAAGAAGTTGAAGAAGTAATAATATATGATTCTTATTCTGAACTTCAACTTGCATTTGATGATATTCTTAAGGACTCTACCACTCTCTCCACTGAGTACAAAGCTTTGAAAAAGAAATTTTCAAAATTATCACAAGAATTTCAAGTTTTGAAAAATGAAAACACAAAGCTCAGTGAAGAGAACTAGAAGCTGAAAACTGAATATCAGCATCTGGTGGATAGTCAGCGTCTGGTGACATGTCAGCAACCAGAAGCTGAGAGCTCTCAAACTAAAAGCTCTGAAGCTAAAGGTAATCCTAAATGTAAATCAAATGATTACGAATATGCCTTTCAAAAGTTTCTTGTAGAGAGTGTAAATCGAAGCAAGCATGCTTCAATGATCTGGGATGTCAGTAAAACGACAACTCAAGGTCTTGGCTACATGTCAGATGAACCCTCTTTAGAAAATAAAAATCCTGCATCTGATAAATCTAATGATCACAGTGAATACTTGCATTATACTTATTGCAACAAACTTGGTCATTTGAAAAGTGTATGTACTACTTTTAAGGCTAAGAAGGACAAGTATCCTTCAAGAACTAACAAGAAAAGACCCAAAAAGATATGGGTACCTAAAGATAAAATAGTCTATGTTGCAGACATGCTTAGCAACAAAGTCAATACACCTATCTTGGTACTTAGACAGTGGATGCTCGCGTCACATGACGGGAGAAAAGCATATGTTCCAAGAGCAAAGGCCTAGAGAAGAAGGATTTGTTGGTTTCGGAGGAAACCAGAAAGTTTGATTCCAAAGCTGACAAAGGTATCTTTTTGGGATACTCTAAAAGATCTAAAGCTTTTAGAATATACAATAAAGAAACTTTGATAGTGGAAGAATCCATTCATGTCAAGTTTGATGACAAGAAGCCTGACACTGTCATGTCAGAGCTAGATGAATTATTTTCAGAGTTAAATATTGGTGGTACAACAAACAGTGAACCTGCATCTTCAGCATCTGGTGGTGACCAGACACAGGATTCTACTCAAGGGGAAGCTGAAACCAGAAAGTGTCGGAGATACAAAACTAATCATCCTAAGGATCAAATCATAGGAGAACCTGGAGATAGAGTAAGGACCAGATCCTCTTTCAAAGAGCATGCAGATATTGCACTTCTCTCTGAAATGGAACCTAAGATGATTGATCAAGCATTGGAAGATGAAGGTTGGATTCTGGCTATGCAAGAAGAGTTGAATCAGTTCCAAAGCAAGCTATTGGTACGACATGGGTATTTAGAAACAAGCTTGATGAACATGGTAAGGTAGTGAGAAACAAAGCAAGATTCATTGCTCAAGGTTACTCACAGGAAGAAGGTATTGATTTTACAGAAACTTTTGCACCTGTTGCAAGGTTAGAAGCTATTCGTATTTTACTTTTATTTGCTGCACACCATGAGATGATTCTTTATCAAATGGATGTGAAAAGTGTTTTCTTAAATGGTTTTATAACTGAGGAAGTCTATGTGAAACAACCTCCTGGTTTTGAAGACATTGAATTTCCAGAACGTGTTTTTAAGCTTAAAAAGGCTCTGTATGGTCTTAAGAAAGCTCCTCGAGCTTGGTATGATATACTGGGTTCCTTTTTAATGAAAAACAGTTTTATCAGAAGTCAAGTAGACGCTACTCTATTTAGAAAACATCAAACAAGCACTTTATACTTGTTCAAATTTATGTTTATGATATTATATTTGGAGCTACTAATGAAAGCCTTTGCAAAGAATTTTCAAAGCTAATGCAGGCTGAATTTGAAATGAGCATGATAGGAGAATTGAAGTTATTCCTTGGTATTCAAATTAATCAATGCAATGATGATATTTATAAACATCAAAGCAAATACATCAAGGAATTGCCAAAGAAATTCAAGATGGTGGATTGCAAGCCAATGAGCACACCTATGCATCCTACATGTACTCTTAGTAAAGATGAAACTAGTAAGAAGGTAGATCAGAAAATGTACAGATGTATGATTGGATCTCTACTTTATCTTACTGCTTCAAGACCTGATATTATGTTCAACGTCTGCCTGTGTACGAGATTTCAATCTGATCCTAGAAAATCACACTTGAGTGCTGTTAAAAGAATATTTAGATATTTGAAAGGATCTACTAATCTTGGTTTGCTTTATAAGAAATCAAAAGATTACAAGTTAGTAGGTTTCTGTGATGCTGACTTTCCTGGATATCGAATTAAAAGAAAGAGCACAAGTGGAGGCTGTCAATTCCTTGGAGCAAATCTTATGTCTTGGTCAAGCAAAAGACAAAGGACAATTGCACTCTCAACAGCAGAAGTTGAATACATCTCAGCAGCAAGTTGCAGCTCTCAACTTCTGTGGATGAAATATCAACTTGAAGACTACTTGATAAAAGAGAGTAACATTCCTATCTTTTGTGATAATACATCTGCAATTTGTCTTACTAAGAATCCAATATTGCATTCTCGAGCAAAGCATATTGAGATTAAACATCACTTTATAAGAGACTATGTTCAGAAGGGTATTCTTGAAATAAAATTTGTAGGCACTGATCATCAGTGAGCTGACATCTTTACAAAACCCATTGTTGAAGATAGATTCAATTTTATAAGAAGAAACTTAAATTTTCATCTTATAGAAGAATGATTAATCTCAGCGTCTTATGATATACATCATTCAGCATCCGGTATGATAAGCATTCACATGTGTACACATATGATATGTCATTCACGTCACATAACTCAGCGTTCGGTGAATTCGTTTGCATGCATCTGAGCACACATGTGTCACATGCATGTGAAACTTAAGCGTCTCATCACACCTAATCTGAGTCATGATTATTTAGGTTTTCAATAAAATCTTTTTCTTGATTTTAACTTTATTTTGGCAACTGCATTTAATGAAAAGGGGAATCTTTATTTTATTTTCTTTTTGATTGATTTTTTATTCAAAGGAAATGTGAAGAGGTTTTTTGAAAAAGTAACTGTACTATTTTATCAAAACTTTCCCACTACTCCACCTCTTTTGCTCCACACTCACTCTATTTTTGTCTGCAAAAACCGCTTTCTCTCTCTCTCTCTGTGATTTCTCTGAAACTCTAAACCTCCATCACCTACTCTCCAACTGCAACCATGCCTGATGTTAAGGTCGGACAATACACTGCTATCTCTGACACCATGACAGAAGCAAAAGTCTTGACTGAGAACAGAATCGACTTGAAAAGTTTCAAGCTTTATGGGTTTGATTTAGATGAAGGTCTGACGAATCTGGGCTGGAAAAACTACTTCCTTTGGGAACATGTTGATGTTATGGTTAATGCTATCAGGGAAGTCTGGGGAAACGTTCATATGCTTCTGGGTGGAATCGTTGAAGGTCATGTCAGAGGTTTCAGGTTGGTGTTCACCATAAACACCATCACTGATACCATTAAGTGCCCTTGTGAAGGCATTAGTTACTATGCTGGTTGGGAAGACACTTTCAGAGGAATGGAAAACGTCAACGAGGCTCTGTTCGAGAACTATCGCCAGTTGAAGGAAAATGATGTAACTCCCTCTGCCAAGGATCTGAAAAGTCATTACAGAGTTATACACAAAATTATTGCTAAGAGCGTTATTTTGAAGACTGGGTCAAGTGACATAGTGAACTATGAGCAGAAGTTCATTATGAGAAATTATATGGCTGGTCACAAAATCAACTTGCCTTGGTTGATTTTCAACAATATTGTCAAAGCGCTTATTGGTTCAAGGAAGGGTTCTGCTGACAAGAAGAACATTATCAAGGTTATTCCTTATGGAGTTCTTCTCACTACAATGATGGTTAAGGATGGAATTGCGAGAAGGCTTAGTGTCTTGATAACAAAGAAGAAAGAGATAAGTATTTTGGAATTGGTGCTATTGTTCGTCCTGAGGTTTTTGGAGTCAATAGCTTGGTAAGAATGAAATTGATCATTGCTGATATGATCAAGAAGGTGAAAAAGGAACAAGGAGAAGGAACGGAAACTAAAGTTGGTGAAGTAGCTGAAACAAAACCCACCAGAAGCTCAGTATCTTGTGTGAAGAGAACTGGTAGTCTCTAACAACGGAGACAAGAAGCAAGAAGCAGAAGGTGCCTCTGGCACCTAAAAGGAGAGATGATCCAGAAGATGATGAGGATCGAGTCCCCATCAGAAGCATTATGGAGAAAAAGAGAAAGGCAGAAGCTGAAAAGTATGTTTCAGCATCTGGCCCTAAGAAGCAAGTTCATCCACCTCCTCCTCCTGCTGCTGCCCCACAAGGAAAAAGAAAGAGATTGGTTAGGCACTCTGAGCTTAATGCAAAGGTACTGGATTTGACCATTGATAATTCAATTACTACCTTTAGTTCTGATGACACTATTCCTGCACCACCACTCTCTGTTTCATCACCACAAACACACTCCACACAACCATCACCCTCCAAAACACTAGCCAAGAAAACCACAAAAAATCAAATCTCAAACCACTGTCTTTATCACTCAACAACATTCATCAACTGAACCATAAACCTCCCAATTAACCACAAAATCCAGAACACTTACATTTACCTCATCAAACACATCCTTCACTACATACATTTCATCACTCCACTCTCACCTCTTCGACCTACTTTTCAAAACCCCTCCAAACAAACCTAAAACATACAAAGTCAATGTGACTTCCCCTCTCCCACTTTCTCTCACTCTCAAACCTACCAACTACCATGGTGCCAAGAAATCTGTGTCATCCATAAACAAACCACGGTTTGTAAGAAAAGAAGTGTATCATTCCATCTATGATCACCTTTCTCTGTGGCACTTGAAGACATTCACCTTTGGGTTGCAAGACTGGAGATTGCCCCTCGTTCACCCCTCACTGTCTCTGAAGATGGTGAGAAAGTGGAAAGGTCATTTGATGGAAGGTTAAGACCTCTTTCAAACAGAGGAATTATTCCTGTCTCTGTTGATCTTCCTCATGTTCTACCACAACATGAACCTCTCACTCTGGAGGAATGCGGAAGATGGATCATAGATGATGAAAAGTCATTCATGGCTCACTGCCTTGAAATGAAAAAGATGGAATTAGTATATCTGAACAAAGATCCCTCCTCAGCATCTGTAAAGATTGTGCCTGATAGGCAAAGGTGGCTACCCTGGTCTATCCCTGGTAAAAGGAAGGAACCAGCTCCTGGTAAACTTCCAACATCTATTGGTCTCAAGGAGTATAAAGAAGCTCCTAGGAAATACGATGTCAAAGCATTCTCTGAGCTTTCGGTTAAGAAGCTATCTGAAGACCATGCTCGGTGTGTGTATCTAAACCTCCTCAAAAGAGATGATTGGAGAACTGGTTCTTCTGACTGCTGTAACGCAGAAAAGGCAACCATCCCTACTGTTGGCTCTATCAGCAGGGTAACACACACAAACCTCGCTTTTGTTCATTTTGATGACATGTTTATGTGTTCTGTTATTAGGCCTCTAAGTGTTATGAAAATTGAAGACCAATGGGTTGTTATATGCAAACACTTTGATATTGGATTCAGTTTGAGTAAAATGACTATGTCTTGGAAAGATAAAGCCATTCTACCTCACTTTAGGCCTCTCAATATTGAAGAAGATGATAGAGAGAATTTGCATAGGTTGTACCTGGCTGAAAATGAAGGACTTATCTTCATTTTTTATGGAATGAGAGTTTTTATAAGAAGCAATTTTGGAAAAGATGCTTTTGCAAAATTTGATGCATATGTTGAAGATCTGCTTAAGCACAGGGAAACTATCTTTCTGCGTATGCTTTACCCTGAAGAGATTGTGCAAAGATGGGAATGGACTATGGAAATTGAGAAACAGAAGCTGGGAAAAATCATCAAATGGAGCTTACCAAATGATGGTGTCTTTCAGAGGGTCAAGGAAAGAAAGAATTTGAAACTGAGTCTGTCAAAGGTAGTGCTAGCAGAGCACCAGAAGCTGGAATCTCAACGAGCTGTTATTGTTAAACCTGTTCCAGAAGTTGCTCCTGCTGCAAATGATGTTGTCATCTTGCCTAGAGCTGAATTTGAAGTTATCATGGCTACAAATCAGAAGGTGAACCAGTTGGAAAGCACTGTGAACCTTCTTATGGAATGCCTCAATCAAATTCTGCCTCCTCCACTAAACCCCTAAAAACACTTTGTTTTTATTTCAAATATTTTAATTGTGTACAATTATCTATTTTTTTCGGTACAAATATATTTGATTTGACCTTTATCCTCAAATTTTTCTGGTATTATTACTTATTGTTTTGACTATGATGTGTTTTACACTCTTTTTGTTTGATGACAAAAGGGGGAGTAAAAAAAAAAGGTATGATGAACACGTTGAAAGTCTGATGAACACGCTGAAGTATCACACATGTCATGCGTAAATCATTTCATAACATATTCATTGTATGTGATTTGTTGTTCTGATACTCATTGATATTCATTGTCTTGTGCTCTGATAATCATTAATCATTTGCTGGCACAATGCTATTATAATTGGTACAATGGATTTCAGCATCTAATCCTCGAAAATTGTTTGAGTATATTCGGTATTGGTACAATGATCTCAGCATCTATTCTCAATGTTTAATTGAATATATGTTCTGATACTTGTATGCTTTTTGCGATCACAATGCTCTGATTATTAAAAATTGCTCTAATACCTGAATTATTTAATTTTATCTGAGTTATTGAACTCATGGGGAGACCCTTGAAACTTTTTTTTTTGAAATTAAAATGTTCATCAACATTAGATATTTGTCATCTCAAAAAAAAAAGATTGTTGGAACCTAAACGATTGAGAAGTTTAGACCTTCATTAATTTTGATGATAACAAAGTGCTTGCAAGTGAACAAATTATCTTCTAATAAGTCTTGAAGTGTGCAGGTATTAAAATTGTTTACGCTTTATAACTCACTCAAGCAAGGAGAAGAAATTCACAATAATTTGAATACATTTCATGTGTGTCTGCATCCGGTTCACTCCAGCGTCTTGTCTAAAGCAAGCGCTTGGTAGTGTTATCTTTTGACACGTGGATTACTCAATTGCTGCGAGTGTCCATCAATTGTTCTGAGCGAGCATCTGATCTATTAATGAATCACATGATGATCACATTTGTGCTCTTCTACCTTAGCTGTTTTGGAACGGAATTCGAATTTGATTTTGTGCGCTCATTTTGATGTACGAGGTATCAAGGTGACACCTTTAGTATAAGACAAAATTCGTACAAGGCAATTGTGAAAAGCAGATAGTACAAAAACGGTAATGTGTACTATTCTGATATTCTCTGGAAAGGAAGAAAAAGACAACATTTCAAATTATCTCACTCAATGATTTGGAGCTGAAATTTACTGCAAAGATAATACCTGTCAGAGACTCCTATAAATACCTCAAGGTATTCGTTGAAGAAGGTTGCCAAAAACTGCTAGAAACTACATTCTGAAAGAGCTATTACTCAAGTGAGCAATCAAGTTTGGTGCCAAGTTTCTGGACACCAAGAACTGAACCTCATCGTCTGATATTCTTTCTTTTAGAAAGTTATTTGTTTATGCGCTTAATCTTTTCATCATCTCTGTGAGAGTTACACTACAACAAAAATAGGCAATAAACAGCGCTTATTTTGGCCTTAAACAGCGCTTAAAAGGCGCTGCTTATTTACCCGCTGCTGATTGTTATTAAAAAAACAGCGTTTTTGAAGCGCTGCTGAAAAGTGACAATAAACAGCGCTTCCTTAAGGAAGCGCTGTTTATTGTCACTTTTCAAAGATCACAAGCGCCGTTAAAAGAAGCGCTGTTTATTGTAAACCTTTAGCAAGATAAGCGCTTCCTTTTAGGAAGCGGCTTGTTTATTCCCTTTTATTTCCAAAGATTAGACAAAACGAAACTACAAAGATCTAATCAAGAGGAGGAAATTCCACCAAAGACTAAGGACCGTAACATAATCAAATCCATCAATAAAAGCCATAGATCCATAAACATAATCAATAAACTGAATTCATCAATAAACATAGATTCAGATGAAAAAAAATATACTTCATTTTAGAATCAATCCATGGTACATCACCAAACCGAGAACAAGATCGAAATGCAAAAAATTTACAGAGAAGAAAAATAATACAGCAGAATAGAAAAGAAAAATAGAGAAGAAACTAAAACCCTAAAAGAAAAAAAAATGTTCAATTTTTCTCTCAGATCTCTTTCCACGCCTTGCATCTCAGATCTTCTTCTTCTCATATCTCTCTCCACGCCTTATTGGGAAAAGAACCAGATCGAACCAGAGAGAGTGAAGAGAACCAGATCGAACTAGATCTGGCCGAACCAGCAACCAGCACATCCTCTTCTTCCAGATCAAACAAACAGATCTGTGTGAACAGAAATGAAACCGAATCAAACAAATGGAAGTTTCACGAACACAGACGAAACAGAGAAGTTAGGGTTTGGAGAAAATTTGGGGAAATCAACACACAGATCAAAGAAACAGATCTTTAAAATCAACTCACCATGTGAAAGATTCCAACGCGGTGGCTCCGTTTGTAACTCCACCGCGCGATCTCCCTCTTTCTCGTCTCCAGATCAAACAAACAGATCTGCAGGCGTGGTTTCGATTCGATGGCTCTCGAGACAAACGATGCTTGATGGGTCACGATTTCGCTTGATGCACCGTTCCCAAAGAAAGAAAGAGAGAATGGCGGTCTTGGCGTGAGGAGTGGAGGAGTGGCAGTTCAATGAGGAGTGGAGGAGTGGCGGTGCACCGTGAAGAGAAACAGAGAAAGAAGATTAACCTTCTTCGCCTCAGAGAAAAAAGTGGGAGATCGTGGAGGGAGGTGAGAACGTGAAGTTGGGGTTAGGGTTTGGGGATTGGGAAGAAAAGGAGCTGTTTGCGATGAAGTGGAGCAGAGGTGAATATTTAATACGAATAAAGGACAAAAATCAGCGCTTAAAAGCATGAAACGATGTTTATTAATACGCAGAATTTTTTTAGGACCAAAATCAGCGCTTCATACAGGAAGCGCTGTTTATTGTTTAGGACCAAAATCAGCGCTTTATATAGGAAGCGCTGTTTATTGTTACGCATAATTTTTTTAGGACCAAAATCAGCACTTCATATAGAAAGTGCTGTTTATTGTTTAGGACCAAAATCAGCGCTTCATATAGGAAGCGCTGTTTATTATTTTAGTACAACTTTAAACAGCGCTTTTCCACTTAAGCGCTGCTTAAAGTGGCGCTATCTTTTACACATTCTGTTGTAGTGTTATTTGATTGTATTCAAAAGAATATTACTTTGTAAAAGTTATTCTGCCTAGTTAAGGCTTTGTTCCTGAAAGGCTTGAACGTACTGAGTCGTTTTGAGAAGTTAAGAGTATTGTCAAGTTTGTGACAGTAGAATACTCTTAAGGAAATTTGTAATCAGTTGATTATAGTAGAAATCCTTTAGGAACGAAGGGACTAGACGTAGCTACCAGTTTGGTGGTGAATTAGTATAAATCTCTGTGTCTCTTGCTTTACTGCTTTACATTTATTCTTATCTTGCAAAGAAAAACAAGTTTTCTTAAACTTCAATTCCAGCGTCTTGTCATTCTCCAGCATCCGATAACTTACAGATATAAAATCAAGAGTTCAAAAGTGTTTTTAACTTAAAGTTTGCAAAAAGTTTTCAACACAATTCAACCCCCTTCTTGTGTTCACGTTCAGTTGGTATCAGAGCCAGGCTCTTGGTTGAGCACTTAACAATGTTAAGAGAAAAGATTTTATACTGTGAACATGTCTGCAGAAGGTGATACATGAACCGTCCTCCTCTATTTACTGGAGAAAAATTTGACTACTGGAAAGATAAGATAAAATCTTTCTTTGAGAGACAACAACTTGAGTTGTGGGATATTGTTGAAAGTGATTACATTCTTCCCACTAATGCTGCTGGTGTTGCAATAGCCAGAGAAAATTGGAATGATGAGCAGAAAAAGATATATCAAATCAATCAAAAAGCTAGATTCATTCTTATCTGTGCTATGTCAGAAAAGGAATATGACAAATGTGGCAAATTTGATACTGCCAAAGAAATTTGGGATTCTCTTGTTTTGTCTTATGAGGGCTCTGCCCAAGTAAGAGAGACTAATAAGAGTCCAATTGTGGTCCCTGTATGTTTTTTTCCCTTTGGTGGTTTGCTAACTTTTTCTCCTTTTAATTATGTATAAATATTATTTGAGAAAATGATGATTGAATGTATATTATAAAGACTTGTATTTGTTATGGATATTTTTATGTGTTTGTTATGGATATTTTTATGAATTTTTCTTTATAAATTATTACTTGAATTACCTATAAAATTTATTTATTTATTTTTTTAATTATCATCCGGTTCAACCGACGGTTCAATCGGATGAACCAAGACCCGGAGGTCTCGTCAGTTCGATCTCCAGTCCAGTTTTTAAAACATTGGTCTAAAATGGTATTTGTGCTAGTAGTTGCAATTTGTAGAGAGAGAAAAAGTGAAATGTGAGAGAGAAAAAGTTAAAAGTGGGAAGAAAAATATTTTTTGATGGGAATTTAATTTTTATTTTGATTTATTTTTATTTAGATTGACATTTTTGCCCCTAAAAAGTACAGGTGTCAGAAGTATAAGATGTCTAAAATGGTATTTGTGCTAGTAGTTGCAATTTGTATATATAAATTAGATTGACATTTTTTCCCCGAAAAGTACAGGTGTCAGTAGTATAAGATGTCTAAAATAGTATTTGTGCTAGTAGTTACGATTTGTATATATAAAATATAATAATAGATAATAGTTGGGTGCTCCCATAACCTGCAACAGCCATTTCTCCAGGTATTCTTATAATTAAACATTTTGCCCAAAAATATTTACAATAACACATTTTCTTCCAGCTTATTTGTACTTTTGCCCAAAGCACTTGATAATTGGACATTGTACAAATTTGTTTGCTTTTCCCCTTCCTCTCTTTCTTCCAACGGAAAATTCTTCGCATCTCCTTCTCTGCAGTGTTTGGAGCACAGCTCGTCTGAATAGGACACTTGTTTGGGGATTAACATAAATACTCGTACTAAGTATTTGGAATTGCGTTTATGGTCTGGCTCTACAAGATTTATGGTGTAGTCTTACTGGTGTTGTTAAGTTGTTATTGCTTTTAGGGTTTGTGTTGGTGATATATTGTTGGTTCTATTTCCAATTAAGCGTCAAAATCCATTCTGTTAATTCTGTTGATTATGAATTGCTAAGATAAGCAACTCTTGTTGGCCATATTTGAGTTTAGCGGGCTTTGGTATTGGGCAGTTGATCAAATCATTCTATTGATCTTATAATTCCATTGTTATCTGGTGCTGTGTTTTTTATGAAGATGTCTGTTGTCCAACATTTGGAAAAGATGAGCTAATTACTTTGGCCACTGTTTTGGTTTTGGGTGTTGGGGCTATGTGGAGATGCATGAAGCTTTAGATTTCTAGAATTGTTTCTACTATCTCATATTTTTACCAATTGCTCTCGTGTGTTAGCACGATTCTCATGGGATCAGTGAGCTGATGCATTGGGTTTTTGCTGCATTTCTTTTTCTTGTGTACCTCTATTCCATCAAGTTTATGATATAATTTACTGAAGAAAAAAATTCTAAACCTAATTGATTAATTATAGATGTCAATCCATAAATATTCTTTCTGATCTATCTATAAATCTAAAAGACTGAAGGCCCCATTCAACAAATAAGTATTCAAGGTCCAGTATATTTCTATTGAATATTAAAAATAATATATCAAGGGTAAACAACACATTTGGCCATGATGGGAAAATATTTCTATTTTCCCATCTTAAACGCCACCATTTTTAATACGATATATCTGACTTGAAACAAGAGTATGTTTTTCTGTCATTATCTATCAATTACTCTTTCGGTTCCTTTTTAGATGTATTTTAAGTTTGTTTTACACAAACCAAATAAACCAATAAATTTTGTTGTTTTTGATGAAATTATTAGTTTTTTCCTATGATATCATTGTCTATCTATTACTCCATAAAACATATTTTTCTCTCTTCAATAAATTGTTAAGGGTATAATTGACAAACATGTAATTAATGTAACCTTAAACTTTGAGAATGACAAGTAATTAGAAACAAACCTTCTCTAAAAAACCGACATGTAAAAAGGAACGGAAGGACTAACATTCAAGAACCATGTGGTCATTCAGCGCTACAAATTTTTTGTTTGTGTAGGCACCTACTGTGGAGGTTAGGTTTGTCCATCACATAAAAAGATATAAGTGAAGCAATTATTGAAGAATGGCGTTAATATCCCCATATACTTCAAGTGCCATTCTAATTTATAGTGATTACAAGATGCAATACGCTCAACTTTAAGGGCAGACATTACCAGACGCATAAAATTCAAAATTAGACATCAGTATAGCGTGATGCCATTTCAAGCAAACAAAGCTGCGCGGATCGAGTGTCTTAATGACAGCATCTAATGCTCTGCTAATGGTTGGCGTTATTGCAGAAAGAATAAGGCTTACGGCCCCTATCAATATTCTTCAAACAAATAATTCTTATGCTTGGCTCCAAAGATGCAGTTGAGTAGGCCATAGCACCTTCCTCATGTGTGATGGACCTGATGCCTGATGGTATTCACTGTTTATAGAAAATCCTGTGTGGGGAACTCTTATGATCGTGAGGCCTGAACTGCTTGAGATTTTTTTTTTTTTACAAAAAATCTTTTATCTTTTCCTTCATTTTTTTAAAATCAAATTACCAATGGACCTTGCAACTTGAAAGGAAATGAAAGAAAATGATACTACTCCGTTATCCAATATAAGCAAAAAGTCACTTTTTACATTCATCGAAAAATATATGTATCTGGTTCATAGATCTGATATATATATTTTTCAATGAATATAAAAAATGACTTTTTGCTTATATTGGGTAACGGAGGGAGTACTATAATTTAATAAATGCTTGTTCCACAAAATTTACGCTTTTGTACTTTAAGGATAAATTTATTTTTAATAAAAATATACTAAATTGAAATTTTTAATGAAAGAGTAAGATATTTATAAAATAAAAGAAATATATTTCTTATAAGTTAAAAAGAATAATTTTTGAAAAAATTATGTTTCGGTACACCAAGAGTTCCACATTGCTTGAATATCGAGACTAAGAGTAGTTTATATACACCCACCTCCCTCAACCCACCGAGACGCTTTTTAAGGACAAAATCGTGAAGACCCACAAGTGAGCCAAAGCAAATAATACCTCGAAAAACGATGTTGCGGACTTGAGGTTGGAACATTGACGCTAGAAGAAGGTGTAAGACTCAATGTTTTTAAAATCGGACCCGATAATGAACCGGTGAAAGTATTGGTTTAAGTTTTAATAGTCTAACCAGTGTTGGACCGGTAATAACTCACTAATATTTTTTATATTTTAAATATAATATATAAAGTAATATATAACATTTCATGTTAAATTTATAATATATAAATATAAATATAAACCAGGTCCATTTTTATATATATAATTATCAAATTATTATTATTATTATTTTTAATAAATAGTAAATAATTTTACAATTGATAAAGTGAAGGCGTATTTAATAAAAATAGAAAAATATATATCTCTTCATTTCAATTTGATAAAGGGCCGATTGCTCGTATATATCTCTACATTTCAAAAAAGAAAAATTAAGCAAAGAGAAGCCATGAATTAATACTCAATGGCGTTATTATCAAGAATTCAATCTCGTGAAGTCCCAAAACTGAGGTCGCTTTACAGCTACTCCTGCCCGGTAATTCATAGCCATCATTTCACTTTATGTTTTTTCAACCTATTTTCTTCTTTTAATATTAACTAGTACGAAATGCGTGTTTGGTATGCTTAATATTTTAAAATCGTAATTATTTAATATATTAAAAATTAATTAATTTTATTGTGAATTTGAAAAAAATATTAAATGTGTATCAAATATTATTATTTTTATAATAGTGTGACTTGTGTACCATATATAGCTAAGATTAAACAAATATGGTTAGAGTTTTCTTGATTAGATAGATAGATAAAATAGATAATAGAGATACATGCATAAAATTGATATATGCTTAAAAACAAAAAAAATTTACCGATAATATGTAATATTTCTAGGTCATGAATCAACAACAAAATAATTATTTATAAATAATTAAGATATTTATAAAATTGATTTATCATCAAAGACGATAAAATTATACCGATAACATGTAATATTTTCCTGTCAATACTTGAATGTAAGATAATATTTATAAATAATAAAAAATATTTATGAAAATTGATACGCACTTAAGTAGTGTTTTTCGGTCAGAACTAAAAAACAAAATAATCATTTATAAAAATTAAATACATCTATAAAAAAAATAAAAAGTAATGACTCAAAAACAAAATAATCATTTACAAATAACTTAAACGTTTATAAAATTGATCTGTGTCAAATATGATAAAATTATACAGATAATATGTAATGTTTCCCCCGTCGAGACTTAAAAGTAAAATAATTATTTATAAATAATAAAAACATTTATAAAAATTGATATGTGCTCAAAGATAATGAATTATAGCGACAACATGTTATTTTCTCGCGTCGGGACATAAAAGTAAAATAATCATTTATAAAAAATAATAGCATTTATAAAAACAAAATATAAAAAGTAATTATACTGACAACATACAATGTGTCATTAGAATAAGAGGTTTAAAATTAGTATATAATATTTCTCCCGTTAAGAGTCAAAAGTAAAACAATCATCTATAAATAATATTTAATAAAGATATTTATAAATTTTGATATATTCTAAAAGACGATGAAATTATACCGATAATAATTTATGTTTCTCCGTCTGGACTCAACAAAAAAAATCATTTATACCGATAGTATGTAATGTTTCCCTCCGTTAAGAATCACAAGTAAAATAATCATCTATAAATAATATATAAAAAAGATATTTATAAATTTTGATACGTGATCGAAGACGATAAAATTATATTGACAATATGTTGTAATGTTTTCTTATTTATAAACAATAAAAAAATTATAATGATAAAATATAAAAATATAAAAAAATGAAATTAAAAAATGTTAATTAATAAAGAAAGACAGAAAGAAAGAAAAAAAAAGAGTACATCAGAGAGTGACGCAGAGAGAGAACAAAAAAGAGAATTACATGAGAGAGAGAAGAAAGAGAAGAGAGAGAGAAAAAAATGAAAAGTGATAGAGAAAAAGTTAAAAGTGAGAAGAAAAATAATTTTTAATGTGAATTTAATTTTAATTTTTATTTAATTTTATTTAGATTGACATATTTGCCCCTGAAAATTACAGATGTTATTAATATAAGATGTCTAAAATTAAAATTTTTATAGCAGTTTGTTTGATTTTTTTTTTTTTGATAACAAGTTTGTTTGATTATATAGAAAGTAGATGTGTCATTAGAATAAGAGGTTTAAAATTAGTATGTAGAATCAAAAGTAAAATAATCATCTATAAATAATATATAATAAAAATATTTATAAATTTTGATATATTCTAAAAAACGATGAAATTATACCGATAACATTTTATGTTTCTCCGTCCGTACTAAAAAAAATTTATTTATACCGATAGAATGTAATGTTTCCCCGTTAAGAATCACAAGTAAAATAATCATCTATAAATAATATATAATAAAAATATTTATAAATTTTGATCCGTGATCAAAGATGATAAAATTATATTGATAATATGTAATATTTTCTTATTTATAAATAAAATAATTATTTATAAATAATAAAAAAATCATAATGATAAAATATAAAAAAATTAAAAAATAAAATTAAAAAATGTTAATAAAGAAAGAAAGAAAGAGAGAAAGACAAAAAAAAGAAAGAGAGTGCGTCAGAGAGAGAAAAGAAAAGGAGAAAAAAAAGAGAAAATCATGTGAAGAGAGGAATAGAGAGAAAAAAAGTGAAAGGTGAAAGAGAAAAAGTTAAAAGTGGTAAGAAAAATAATTTTTAATGTGAATTTAATTTTTATTTTTATTTATTTTTATTTAAATTGACATATTTACCCCTGAAAAATACAGGTGTCATTAATATAAGATGTCTAAAATTGTAATTTTAGTAGTAGTTTATTTAATTATATAGATAGTAGATAGATAGACTATTCTCACGTTTCTCTATTACTTGTCTTCGTAATCACCATCCTCTTTTTATCGAGTAATCGTCATTCTCTTCTTCTTTCGCTTCATCTCTCCTCTGAACCCAATTTCTTCTTCATCTAGAATACAGTTGAAGGCAACAACAAATGGCAAGAGGCGAAGATGCAAACATTGGAGGTCGAAGAAAAGTGCGATTGCGGCAGTCACGGGTCGCCAGAGGTCGCCCACTACGAAGAAACAACCTCTTGAGATTGTCGGAATCATTAATGAAGAAGAAGCATATTGTTTTCTTACAGACCACACAAACCCAGGGAACCGCCGGTTTTGCCCAGCTTTCTCGGTTCCGCAGCGGTTGTTCGGTTTCCTGCTCCGTTTATCAATTGAGCGGTTCTCAGAGTCTTTCAGACCGGACTACTTACCAGTTCCCGGTCCAGTCCGGTTTTCATAACTTTGGTAAGACTTAACATGATCTATTATATAAAATTTAGAACACCGGTTAGAACACTTACTCGTTGGAGACATAACTAGAGTAGGAATTGCTTCTGTCTCGTAGAACTCCTGAAATCAAGAAGCCAAGTCTTCATTTTCCTGTTCACATACTCTGGGATCTCGGTTCTCAGTGGGGCAAATCGTAGAGCGACCAACTAATCACGTGATGGCAAAAAGGACCTAGCCATACTATTAATTAACCCTAGGCACCCCCCATCATGAGCCTATTGGTTAGGCCTACACTGTTTCTCACATAGATCAGTATTAGGTGTCCAAAGCCCATTAGCAATTGATCACTTAATTAGCGGCCCTAAGCATCATCAAATGGATTATAACATTAACCCGTTTTTGAAAAACCGAAAATCACAATTGATTGCAGCCCACAAGAATTTATTAGAAAAAATTCTAACATTCTCCCACTTGGGCAAAATCAATTGTGTAGATTTAATTTATAGAAAACATTTTTGAAAACGACTCTCGGGCTAATAACATATTTGCTACTGTGGCCACTAAACATATGATCCCAAGATACAACACATAATTAAGACTCAATCCAACAAAAATCAAGTAATATCGAATCATGGCGGTAGTCACATCGTATATTGATATAACACCTTTTCATAGTTACAAATACCACCAACTCCATCGACTAGTCATCTATGTGAAGTGCAACAAGAAAATGACATGCTAATGTGATCTAACAGCCATACTGTCATTTTCTTTGTCAGTCCTCAATTTCTCTCAAATGCCTGAAAGACAGAGAAATTACATGGTTCATCAAGAAACCATTATGTCTCAGCTTCATCATGGCATCGACCTCCGACACAGTGATCCCAATGATACTGAGCTATATGGTTTAACAAAACCACAATGCATCAACTCCAACATGGTGTTGACCACTGGCAGAGTGGTCCCAGCGACACCGAGCTTCATGATTTAACAAAACCATCATGCCACGACTCTTACATGGCGTCGACCACGGGCATAGTGGTCCCAACAGCACTGAGTTTTAACATTTTCGTATTTTATATACATATACAAAAGTAATCAATATAATTCAATTCATATTTAGATTCTCAAATCAACAGGAAAATGTTATCAAAACACCAAAAGTGTTAAAAATAAAGCACAAGCTCCTACTAACCAAGCATATTATATAAACTCAAGTAACCATGTTTTCAATATGTCTTTTAAATTCCACGAGCCTGAGTCACTTATCTATTGAAAATGCTAACATAGAATCAACATGAATGTGTTTTACCGTTATAACTTTATTTATCAAAACATATTTTACATCAATTGTTTCACTTCCAAATTCTTAACGCAATTTTAAAGCAATATGACTATCGAGACACTTTTCTATGTGAAGTCATGTCATAAGTTTCTTAACCAAACACTTTATATGGTATGTAGCAACATAACACGCAACAAAATGCACATATGTCTAATATGCCAAAAACAAAATATGGTTAAAGAAACTTAAACTATTTTGTCGAAGCATCAAATATCATAAATACATTTCATATCATATTCATGATACATCAATTTCTAGACCAATAGACATCATAAATGTGTATTATATCAAAATCATTTCATTATTCAAATATCAAAAGATCCACAAGTCATATATTTCAATAAATTATTTTTACTGCTACTCTTGACATCAAATAATGACTAAAGTCAAAATTCTCTCACTGATGTCGAGATCCAACCATGTTAAATTTATAAAACTTTAAAGTAAATTAACTTGAGCATCTAAATGCTTATCAAAAAATTTTCAAGAAATAAATTAAGTAGTGCCCCATAACAAACTAAGCAAAATAATTGTTATTGAAAAATGATTGTTGAGCAAAACTTGAAATGCATTAAAGTAAACAACAGAGCAAAACACGACTTCAACTTAAATCAAGTTATTTTGAGGCCAGCATAACAACACATTTCCCTTTGGGCAGAATGCGCAACCAAGGTCGCAACCACAGTCAGAACTTCAAATGAGCTAACCAATGAGCATATATTGGATTCAGAAAATTATTCCCTTTGGGCAGACAAATCCCCTACACCAACGCACCTCCATTAACTTCACCCAACATAGTCGATAATAAGTTACTCAATGAGCATACATTAGGTTTAGAGATCTATCCCTTTTGGGCAGACAAATCTTCTAGACCAGTCTACCTGCAATAACTTTATCGCAAATCAGCTTCTAATCATGACATACAATAACCTCATTTGGGCAGGAAATTGTACGTGACAATCAGAAGCATTCCTCTAATGATAAAAAGAAATTCCACCAATTAATAATGAGTAATCCCACTTAGGCGGAAATCCCCACTGTAATCAGTGAAATGCATTTACCTAGGAATCAATATCTCTTGCCCTTAACCATGATGCAGTGTATAAGAAGGTGCATTAAAAAAATAAACACCCCTACTGATCATGAATTTAAATCCATTAGCATTCTATAAGTTTTGCACTTACAACAATTGAAACAAGAGCTTACAATTAAGTAAATTGACACTTTAAAACACATGATATAGGCTAAAAGTATTAACTTTTATAACACCGGTAAAGTACATATATATCATGCACATATCTAAACCATGGTATATTCTCTTTTCGGTATATTATTTATAAAATATCAGCTGGAAAACAAATAAATTATAACACATATTTGGATCATTTTCTAATAGAGATATTTGTGCAGCAAAAATCACAAACAATATACCATAAACACATTTAAACAATAGATCAAAATTCAAAAGTAAGCACTTGAAACGTCCAAACATGCGATATCACATAAATTCACTTGTCGAATTAATCATGCAATAAATATCTCCAAATTTATACAATTTGTACCATTCAAAGAGAGCACAAATCAACATATGTCAAATATTATATTTTCAAATACTTATAAAAATTATGGTGACAATGATCACCATCAATGAAAAAAAAATTGACATACACGTGGAAATATTTTTAGAAAATAAAAGAGCTCAATAATTTCCATGTCACCACATTGTAAAAGAATGTCACATTCGTATGTAAATACATATTCCAAAAACAAACATGAGAGAGATAAGAACTCATTGAGAACAAAATTCTCTACTTATGCATGTATAATATACATCGATAACCAAAAATATATATTTTATAACTAACCTCTAAGGGTGTGTCACTCATCCTTGTGTGTAGATCAACAAAAGCGAAAGCTAACTTAATGGTACATCATCAACTTTGTATAAGTTCTCAAATGGCTTATAGAATAAATATTAGAGAACAATGATAAAACTCATGTCAAATTAAGTCCTACTTTCAACACCAATGATAAAGAATACAAAACATATATTGATTAACTTCAATATGCTATTAAAACACATACAAACATTAACATGGCATGCAACAACCAATAACAAGAAGATCATTAAAAAAAAATTATACAATTAAGCACAACCTTTATCGCTTGTTAACAAATAAGTTAAATTGCTTAAAATGAAACTGTATGTGCTCAAGCATAAATCTAAATATGTTTGATAAATTAGAAGAAAAATTTTCAGTAATTCAAAATTTATGAAATTAGCAATAATCAAAATTAAGGCTTGCATCACAATATTCAATGGTCCACTGTTAAGAAAAAACACGAATACATTAGGACATGTGACATGACAAGATATAGCTTAAAATAAAACAAGCTATCACATTGAGACCAGTATAATGGCACATTCACCTTTGGGTATAATGCACCAACCAAGGTTGTAACATCGGCCAAAACCTCGGATGGGTTAATCTATGAGCATACACTGGGTTAATCCTTGAGACGGGTCGTGCCGCGGGTAAACGGGTCCAATGTGCGGATCGCGATTGCAATCGCGATTCCTCTTCCGTTTCATGTAATTCTTTGTGGGTTTTGTTCCAAATCAAATTTCCAATCATTTGGACACAAAATCAGGATTATTAGTGCCTAAATCGCGATCGATTTGTAAAAAAAAAACCCCAGTCGCGGGTCTGAGATGTAGTGTGGATTTTGCGCCTTTTTGCTTCCTTTTCTCGCGATTTTATGTGGCCCAACAAAAACTTAGGATTCTAAGCTTAAAACGTGTTTCGCATGAACCCTAACAAATTTCAATTTTTCATTGATTTCTCACTCTACAGTATACAAAAAGTAATGAAACTAGTGCCAATGGATTTGTATTATCATGTTCTACTATAGCCCTATGGTTTTGAGATCCAATTCTTTGCAAATCATGACTTGAAATTTTCAGATTTGATGAAAACGTGAAAAATCTCAAAATTCGAAAACTTTATCCGAAAATAAATATTTTAACGTGAAAAAATATTTTGTCGGTCCTAATCCATATAATCCTAACTCTGATACTACATGTAAGACTTAACAGGATCTATTATATAAAATTTAGAACACCAGTTAGAGCACTTACTCGTTCGAGACATGATTAGAGTAGGAGTTGTTTCTGTCCCATAGAACTTCTGAAAAAAAGAAGCCAAGCCTTCATTTGCCTATTCATACACTCCGAGATCTCGGTTCTCAATGGGCAAACCGTAGAGCGAGCAACTAATTACGTGACGGTAAAGGGGACCTACCCATACTATTTATTAACCCTAGGCACCTCCCATCATGGGCCTAGTGGTTAGGCCTACACTGTTTCCCACATAGATCAGTATTAGGTGTCCAAAACCTATTAGCAATTGATCATTTAATTAACGGGCCTAAGCATCATCAAATGGATCATAACATTAGCATATTTTTGGAAAACCGAAAACCACAATTAATTGTAGCCCACAAGATTTTATTAGAAAAAATTCTAACAGGTGGGCCTAAGCCACACACGACGGCTGATAGGCCTTTTAGCCCCTTAGCCTCGACTGAGGCTACTGTTCCAATACACAACTACATGCAAGACTTAACGGGATCTATTATATGAAATTTAGAACACCGGTTAGAGCACTTACTCGTTCGAGACATGATTAGAGTAGGAGTTGTTTCTGTCCCATAGAACTTCTAAAAAAAAGAAGCCAAGCCTTCATTTGCCTATTCATACACTCCGAGATCTCGGTTCTCAATGGGCAAACCGTAGAGCGAGCAACTAATTACGTGACGGTAAAGGGGACCTACCCATACTATTTATTAACCCTAGGCACCTCCCATCATGGGCCTAGTGGTTAGGCCTACACTGTTTCCCACATAGATCAGTATTAGGTGTCCAAAACCTATTAGCAATTGGTCATTTAATTAACGGGCCTAAGCATCATCAAATGGATCATAACATTAGCATATTTTTGGAAAACCGAAAACCACAATTAATTGTAGCCCACAAGATTTTATTAGAAAAAATTCTAACAGGTGGGCCTAAGCCACACACGACGGCTGACAGACCTTTTAGCCCCTTAGTCTCGACTGAGGCTACTGTTCCGATACACAAATAGTCACACATTGCCTAAAAATCGAAAGTAAGGATAGTTTATAAAAACTCACTTATCTCACTCCACAAACGTACTTTTCTTTCAAAATTGATCCGAGTGCACCCTTAAATAGAAAAATATTCTTAATAAAATATGTGTAGAGCATTAAATTATCTAATGACAGAGACGGTGCGTTAAGTAAAATCGAAAAAATTAAACAGAATAGTGAGGATTTGATTTTGAGACGAGGCGGGAGGGCCTTATTTCGTCCACTAATCACTTTGGTGGTGTTTGTTTCATGGATGTGATAAAATTCCTTAGAATGATATCTCTGGGATTAATTTTATCGAAAATATTATTGAAAATATTATTTCCATCAAATATGTATGGTAAATATTTGTCATTTTTTAGAATATTTTTAATTTTTTTTATTTTAAAAATGTAAAAATAAAGTAGAAGGTGAAAGTAGAAAGTTATAAGTTCCATTCTTACGAGAATATAAGATTTTCACCCCCTATCACATGGGAATAAAATATGGAAAAAATATGTGTAATTAAGGTTCTTGGGAATAAATAATTCTTGGAAATAATTTTTTATAACTTGTACCAAACATGAGAATCTCGTATTTCTAATCTCACATTCCCATAAATAAATTTGTAAGACTTGAAACAAACACACTATTTGGTTTTTTTTTTTTTTTTGACGATCTAATCACTTTGGTTGGTCATGCATCTTTTCCGTATAAGAATCATTCATTCATTTCTTTTGATATATTATCATATTTTTCCCTAACATATACAACTTTATACACAATAAAAATTATTAATTATTCATATTTTTTTATTAATTACCTATAGTTTTCTATTTTGTGGGTGGAAAGGGATTACATAAATGTGAATTTATAAAATAAACAGAAAAGTGAACAATTAATAAGGAAAAAGCTTAATTGCACTTTTGGTCATCTAGGTATCGCGATTGTGCGATTTTAGTCCCAAAGTTCTAATTGAGTGAATTGAGTCTTCCAGATATCACAAGTGTGCGATTTTGGTCTCACAGGTTCTAAATTAGCGAATTGAGTCTTCTAGATATTGCAATTGTGCGATTTTGGTCCTCCGTTCAATTGACATTCAATTTATAACTGAAAATATTGTAAAAAATCTTAGTTTGAAGCCAACTAACATGCGACATAGACCAAATTATGTACTAGATCATACTCACCCATGATACATCAATATTTTTTTATTAGAAATTCGAACAATTGTAATAATCGGATGACCCAATTTGCGCAATTGAAACATAAGGACCAAAATTTCACTATCATAATGCCTAGAGGAACAAATTTGCGCAATTAAAACTTGAAGAACTAAAATTGCACAATCGTGATACCTAATGGACTAAAATTGTAATTAAGCCTAAGAAAAAAAATAGATAATTAATAATTCTTATCGTGTGCAAGATTGTACGATGCATTATCATATATGATTTGTATTGGTTTTTAACATTTTATTCTAATTCTATTTGTTTACCGAAAGAAGTCGTCATAAATCCCATGTCTTTTAGAAATATAATAGTTTTGCCGTCCCAGCTAACATACCGTAGTAGTAGTTGGGTAATTAAAATCTTTCTTACTGAGACGAGGATAAAAATCCCCAAGATTATAAATTTTTCAGCGCTGCTATACCTCACGACACCCTTTGCCCGCGAAGGTCACGAATTGACCTGGATCTCTTTTTCAAAAAACTATTAAAGATAAAAAAGAAAAAATAGTAGTAAGAATTTTAAAACCATCTTATGCGTACCAACACACACACATATGTATGTATGTATAATCACGCATTCTCTCCCTAAATTTAAGTCTCATCTGAACAAAACACAAAAATTAAAAAAAAAATTAATTAACCAATTTAATTTGTCTATAATGTGTATTATTTTTCTAAAACTATCATTCAATTATTGACTTAATTAAGAGATAGAAATAGTCACATCATTTACTACTCCCTCCGTCTCTTAATATAGGAGTAAAATGTTCTTGTCTCTTAATATAAGACCTTTTTTCAAAAATCAAGGTGCATTAATTTTTTTTTTACAAAATTATCCCCCGTACCAAAGTGCGTTAATTCTTTCTCTCTTTCTTAATAGTCTTGGAAGATGAGAAGAATAACTTGAAAAAAATAACACATATTTTGTATAAATTTAATACTAATAACTAACAAAACGCACTTTCTTAAGAGACGTAAAATGGTCAAAAGAGCCCTATATTAAGAGACGGAAAGAGTATTGACTACAAAAAAATATAAATTAATTAAGGGTATTCTTGTAAAAAAATAATTAATGCATCTAGTAGTTTGAAAAGTGGCATATAAAAAGAGACACATTTTTTTTAAAAAAAGGAACTTATATTTAGGAAAAAATGGAGTATATTTTCGCACAGGGCCTAGAATTTTAAAGATTAACATAACATTCATAGTATGGATTTTTTATCCAAAATGATACGTCTGGAAGCATCAGTTTCAGAGTCTTAGAATGTTTCTCAATCAAAGGATAGAATTGTAGGAAATTGAAATCAAACATATCATATTTTGAGTGCAAGACAGTAATTAAAATAGAAGGTAACATGTTACCAAAAAAAAAAAAATACAAGGTAACATAATAACGTCATTAAACTATCTTCCACTCGTTCGTGATGTTCTCGTGAAAAAAAAATTATCTTGATGTTAAGCATTTCCCTAAATTTTTTCCGATCTGATTTCTAAACTCAGATTGATATTTCCTCGCGTTTAACTAATTTAACTGTCCAGTCAAAAAAATTTAATTTAACTGTGACATTAATTTAGTCGATTCAACGATACGATGCTTAATGCTTTTCTTTTCTATTTTTGTGACGTGTAGATCACCGTTTATTAAACACAAGTCGATAGGAAAAATGCGAAACTCCAATCACAACAAACCAAACCAAAACACACCATTTTCTGTTGTACCTAACATCAGATAAGGCAGAAGATTATCAGTTTCTTTTCTCACCAAAGAACAAGGCCTGAGAAGAAAACGTGGCATATGAAAGTTGAAAGTTAATACTTTAGACTTTGAATTAGTGGGACCTGTAAAAGAATCGAACTTTTAACGTGTTCAACTTTGATTTCATTGCCAACATCAAGTCAAGTTTATCTAGTCAAGCACTTAACCAATAAATTAAATTAAACTAACATGTACAAAGTGACAATTTCATTTATCACGCGGGATCTCTTCAACTGTTACATTCTTGTTGAGCGAAGGCTGCTAAAGGAAATTAATACCTTCAGGTAGTGAAACATCTGGTCATTTTGGTTCTATACGCAGATTCACATGATCATAAAAAAGGATACAGATTTTCTATCAAAGATGTACACTCCGAGAATCCTACATCTAAAACTATTCAAGCTTTTTCTTTTGCACGTATAATTTTGGATAAATATACACACATGATCATAATAATCACAAACAGATTGATTCATTAATTTTTTGTGAATCTTATAATTTTGATGTGTACGCATATGTTTTAATCAAATAATTAATTGAGAGATAGTAAACTTATAACTCATACAAACCTAATCACACGTCATAATAATTTAAGTATGGATTATATAATAAAATAAAACAATATTTTATGTTATTCTTAAATAATTTTTATTATGAAGTACTTATAGTTATTCGTTTTAAAAAAAATAGATTATCAAGTTTATGAAGCTGTTAACTAGTCGTTATCTTTAAATCCCCTCAATAAAACGAAAGCAGACAAATGGAATATTAGATTACTGGTGTTTACCCCATTTGGGCAAAATATGTAATTACGTTATTACACGATTATGAATTATCGTGATACAAGTGTTCGTGAAGCATGTCCTTAAGTTTATAATTGATTTTATACTTTAGTATTTTTTTAATTATTACATTATTATTATTAACTCAATTAAATTAAATATGAAAAAAATAAGTACAATGCAAGTAACAACAGTGAGCCACTAGCCGTGCAAGTTACATGATTTATTGGAAGCAACGTGGTGGAAGGCCCGTTTTGTGAGCCACGGAGCCCCGTGATAATCGTTGAATGGTCTTTCATCGGTCCATGTAACGCGACCCGCGAAAACGTCCGGTTACTCTCTCAGGAACTGAAAATCTTCACTTGCGTTGCGGACATCAATAAAAACAACAACTAGCTATCCGTGCTTTTCGCACCATTTATTTTTTCCTTGCCGACACTTTCCTCTTCTTAATCCTCACCCTCAATAAACATCTTTTACTTCCTCTTCCCTTCCAATTTTAACATCTTGTTTAATTTCACAACACACTTTTTTTTTGTGTTATATATATTCTAAATCAATCTAAACCAGATTTGTCTCCGTTCTTCTATTCCATTCTAACAGAATAAACAATAAATTTAGTTGAAGCAGGTAGGCTTGCTGATGCAATTTGGCGGTAAATTCAGTTAAAAAAGCATGTTGTTCTCAAACCATGTCTCCTTACAACATTTAGGTGCACATTTCTTTGTCTCTTCTTGCTTTATTCAACTATTTTTTAATACCATCTTTCTTTTTTAATATTTATAAAATACTACTAATATTGAAGGTCTCGTGGGCGTCGTTTCATCCAATGGGTCATGTGATTTTCGTTTTTCAATGTCCTTTTCACCACCTCTCTCGTCATAAATATATATTATTCCTTTTTTTTTTTTTTAACGAGACACTGTGAATGGGTGCTGCTATATATATTCAAAAATAGTATTTCCAAGTGTGCCTAGTGCTGGGGGCATTAGATTCAAGTTTCAACCATGGTAGTTGTTCTGTTTTGCAGAGAATGAGGTGGTTCGTTCAAGAACTTGGAGGAGGATTGTTGTCCAGCATAGCATATGTTTGCAGGACTTGTTCTGTAAATTCAAGGAGGGATTGAATCCAGAGGTGTTGTGGGATTGAAGAGTGAGGTGATTGATAATTTGATACAAGGCACAAAAAGCAATGACAGTTGAAAGGAGGTTTGTTCTGGTGGGGATTAGAATTGACAGCCACAGCAGAAAGCTCCTCAACTGGGCTCTTGTTAAAGTAGCTGAACCTGGGGACTGTGTCATTGCAGTCCATGTAGTTAAAAGTTCAGGTAACCGACTTGAAGGCTTTTATACATATAAATATTTGTATTTTATTTAAAATTTTCTCCTCATTAGTAAAAGAAGTTACTTTAATGCAGATTATGTTTCCAAAAACAAGAGCCTGATAGATGGCTATTTAGAGGTTTATGAAGGTCTATGTGGTGTAAAGAAGGTACATAAACGATTCTACACCTTATTGTTACTTTCAATCATGGGGTTGGGAAATTTATGGGGCCTGTTTGGAATTCAGGTTGGTCTCACTGGTCAAATCTTCACGGGAAGCTCCATTAGAAACATTCTTGTTAGAGAAGCAAAAAGCCATGCTGCTCTGGCTCTAGTGGTAGGGTATGTGTGTGGGGCTTGTTTTTCATAACTTTTCTTTTGGGGTTGGTTTGTTTTGCTTTCTCTGGTTAGCCTAAAAGAGACAAAAACATGTTTCAATTGCAGGGGTCGAGCTGCCACAGCTAAATATTGCGCCAAACGGCTTCCACCAACCACCAATGTTCTAGCCATCCATGATTCAAGAATTGTCTTCAGCAGGTGCACCAATAATCGACCACCAGGTTCATATCTGTGTCCTTAATTAGCCCAATTTGATCTCGGACCAGGATTACCTTTAGTCACAAAAACCACGCTATCACGCAGTTATGCGATCACAGCCGTACAATTAAGATTGAACGGTCTTTACAAAACGGATCCAAAACACAAAGTTAAAGTATCGACTATCTGATCAAATCGGAAGATCCAGATATGCGATTGCGTGACTGCGTCTGATCCATTTCCGTCTCATAGAGAAGTTATGTGACTAGTAAGCCTATAACAAGAGAAACTAGAACAAGGGCACTTGGAAGTAGGGATGACAAAAAAACCCGTACCTGTGAATACCCGCATAAATTATCTGCAATGGGTAGTAAATGGATAGCTATCAAATGGGGGGTGGAAATCATAGTACTCGCCCCACGGATACCTACGTATTCATTACAATTATTTTCTTATTAAATATATAATATATACTATGATATTTTCTATCACTTTAAAATGAAATAAATTTTATTTTCTTTATTATTGAATAATTTTTGGTGGAGAGACCCATGATAATAAAATTTTGTAAATGTGTGTAGTATATTGTACAGTATTAATATAATATGTTGTTATATTATGTTGTATGATTTTATTTGTTAAATTATTAAATGCCCATGAATATTCATGTATACTCGTTACCCGCATAAATATTTATGGGTATTAACGGGTATGGGTACGGGGGAAATACTACCTGCACTCGCCTCGTCCCATTGTCATCCCTACCTGGAAGTTGGGACATAAGCATTTGAATACACATCAAAATAATTTATGAAGAACTATTTTCAGCTTATTTCAATAACTACCCACAGTAGCTTATGAATAAGCTTTTAATTAAGCTATCTAGAATACCTTACTAAACAAGTAGTAGTTAACACTAAACAAGAAGTAGTTAACTAAGTTGTTTAACCAAACACTTCTTAAGGCTTGTTTCCATTTGTGACAGGTAGTCTTATACTTGACCCAAGACCAAGTTTAACAAGCATAGAAAATCTAAGTGACAGGATAATCCAGTCTGAATTTGGTGACTCCGTGGTGGAGAGTGAAAAATCGCCACGCCAAAATACCAAGGAATTGAAGGAAGCAGCATTTGACGGACCAGAAAGGTGCAATTCAAGGTCAATATCTATGTTTGCAGGTGAACCTACTGAGCAGAAGCTCGGATGGCCTCTACTCCGAAGAGCCAATTCGGGAATATCTTCACAAAGCCGTCATGGAAGGGACATGTCAGTAGTACAATGGGTACTGAGCTTACCAGATCGTTCACCACATAGTAGTCCTCAATCTTCTTCCATTGAGGAAAATCCATTCGAAAGGAGCATCAGCGACATTGAGGATGAGAGCTCTAAAAATTCTTCACCCTCATCTGTTGAACTACAAAAAGACCTAGAAATGATATTAAATATAAATTCACTCAATTGCAAGTGGTTCAGCCTTGAAGTTCTAAGGTCTTGCACTAGCCAATTCTCTTCAGGTTAGACCACTGCTGCTTGTTATGACTTATGATCTTCTTCAGTTTTTAAATACTAGCCGAGAGAATTTGTGCTCAGCACAGGTGGTGATGAAAAACGGAACCTACAGTGTAGTTAAATTTTTTGTGGGAAAGTAGTTTTTTGGCGGGACAATGTATGAATAAGTTTTTGTCACGTGTCCTTATTGTAATTAAGTTTCTTAAATAGATAATATAAATAGATAATAGATAATAGATAACCTTTTATTCCTTTGCAGAAAACTTGATTGGGAAAGGGGGAAGTAATCGTGTGTACAAAGGAGTTCTCCCTGATGGAAAGCCAATTGCAGTTAAAGTATTGCAGTCATCAAAAGAAGCCTTGAAAGATTTCGCTCTTGAGGTTGAAATAGTATCCTCATTGAAGCACAAAAACGTTACCCCTCTACTTGGAATTTGCACAGAGGACAATGCTTTAATCTCTGTTTATGATTATTTCCCCAAAGGCAGCTTAGAGGAAAATCTACATGGTAAAGTTTAAGTGGAATTTTGTTTTCAATTTTCAACCATCATATAAATTGCTGGATGGAAATGATGCTGATATGAATTTTGAAATGGATGTAGGAAGGAACAACCATGGATCCCTTTTGTCATGGGAAGTGAGATTTAATGTAGCTGTTGCGATCGCCGAAGCCCTTGATTACCTACACAGGGAAGCTTTGAAGCCTGTTATACATAGAGATGTCAAGTCTTCAAACATTCTTCTTTCCCAGGGGTTTGAACCACAAGTAATCAAAACATTAGTATTGAAATGAAATATTTTGTAAATTGATACAATTAGCAATCTAATAAAGTTAAACATTATGTGTGAAATTGATTATGTAGTCATGAATAATGATTGTCATTTTGTTGCAGTTGTCTGATTTTGGACTTGCAATATGGGGACCAACAACTTCATCCTTTTTGACACAAGAAGATGTTGTAGGAACATTTGGTTATCTTGCTCCTGAATATTTCATGTATGGAAAGGTCAGTGACAAGATAGATGTCTATGCCTTTGGTGTAGTACTGCTTGAATTAATATCAGGTAGGGAACCAATCAGCTCTGAACCTTGCAAAGGACAGGGGAGCTTGGTGGTGTGGGTAAGTGCTAACCCCAATGACAATGAATTTTGACTTCATTTTCATGAATATAATTGTAGTTAGACCATATAGGATATGATTAGTCTATGGACTATGAGTTATGAACAATGATTTCATTTTCAGGCAAAACCAATAATAGAGAGTGGGGATATTAAAGGTTTATTGGACCCAAAATTAGAAGAAAATTTTGATGAGACACAATTGCAAAGAATGGTTTTGGCAGCATCTTTATGCATCACGCGAGCTGCTCGGCTTCGTCCTAAACTAAACCAGGTAATACTAAAAGGCACTGAAGTTTCCAAATTCTCAATGTGAAGTCATAATCTCATTTTATCGTTTACAGATATTGAAGATCTTAAAAGGGGGTGATAAAGTTGAATACGACTTGAACTCCCATGAGAATGATCATGAGCATTTGGACAATCTAGAAAACATTGATGACGAAGTCTATCCAAATTCAAGTGCAGAGTTACATCTAAGTCTTGCATTACTTGGTGTTGAAGATGACAGTATATCATGTAGTAGTACAGACCACAGCTATGGGGAAAACCTGAAAAATCAATGGAGCAGGTCGTCCAGTTTCAATTACTAGTTTCTTTCGATTTTAACACCTACTTATTGTTAGTTTGTGCGTGTACAGTTAAATTAAAAAATAAATAAAAGGAGTTACGCTCGTTGATGAGGGGCTTTGTAGATTTAGAAAGGTAAAGTTTTCTTTTTGTTACGAATAATTTATGTGGGATTTTTTTTGACAGAATTTATGTGGGATTTAGGTTTATGATAAATGCAAACATCGCTGTCAATGGTTGAAGATGCGACTATTTTTGCTTAAATATCTGTTGACCGAAACCAACCATAATCCACTAAAATTAAATTTACAAAAATTCAATGAACCATAACCCATGTCTGAAATTTTCAACCAAAATAATGGAAGTGGATCCTCTCCCACAACCATCTTTCTCAATCCCTCTACCACTGCAAATCCCAATCGTTAGATGAATCTAATGGCTGGGAAATAAATAAATAAATAAAACTACGAATCTCAAAAAAATCTTGCCATCTCGCCGGAGGAGATGACGCGACGGGATTCGAGGTTTAACAGCTTCTCACTCGCAGCTTACTTGAGAATGGTGGTGGAGGTGCACCGAATAATATGCACGGCGCAGCTTGCTGGGGTAGATGCAGTGATTTGCTTCAGAGACAGTCTACGACAATCAGGGTCTTCATCTGTGACAGTGGCTAAAAGGTACAGCGCCACTCGCAAACAGGGGTGTGCGGTGGCGGATCGCGATTCAGATGCGGCAAAGCTTGACCACGAACTCGTGGTGGGTGGTGTCGATGCTATGATGGGAGTTGGGTGAAGTTGGTTCTCCCTGATTATTGGATTCATGGTGGATGGAGGTGAGGATATGGCTCACGGTTGAGGAAAGGTTGAAGGAATTGCTAATGATTGTAGGTATATTGGTGTCTCTGGGTTTTTTTAGAAAATTGTTTTTTATTATGCACATGTGTGCCTCTTTCTTCTTATTGTTGTGTACTCTGCACCTAGATGGGGAGCGACGTATGGTGCCAAGAAAAGGGTGTTAGCACCGCCACAAGTACTGGAAGTTCATCACGCCACCGCTGTCAGACAACAAAATTGTATGAACTTTTATGGATAAATTATAAAATTGGTCTTCTAAGTTTATTTTAGGTTTTAATTTGGTCCTCTATGTTTTATTTGTTTCGTTTTAGTCCTCTACGTTTTATTTTAGTTTTCAATTTGGTCATTTAGTCATTAAAAAATCGATTGTCAGTATTTAGGGAATTTGGCTTTTAGCTACGGACGATTGAATGTGAAAAGAAGGCCAACCTGTTCAGCTTTTAAAACTTAAGGGACTAAAACAAAACAAATAAAACATAAATGACCAAATTAAAACCTAAAATAAATATAGAGGACCAATTTTATAATTTAGCCAACTTTTATCAATAAAAAATGCTAAACAAATGTAAGAATTTGCATTCCAATTTCTCTGTTTTGAACCTAATTCCATGTAAAATTAAATAATAAACCATTTGTCCTTTATGGCTTTGAGTTACCGGTCAATATCTATACTTCTCATTGTTACCATTTTCTAAGTGAGGAACATTTGACATCTCCATTGGTAAACCAGAATTCAATTAAACCAAGTTGTTTCAGACATTAAAAAGAATAATGCTACATGTACACAGTCAAAAGAATAAACCTTTTTGCGAGAATGGCAGCAAGCCAACAATCTAGTTTACCTATCTCACCCCTTGTTAATTACAAGAATGGCAGCAATCAAGTTTTTTAAGAGAACGATCTAGACTCGATTAGTTTTTAATGTGAGAAAGAACGACCCTACGAGAACGACGCTTAGGTTATTTTTTGTGCGGATTCTGATTTTGTCAGTTGTTTGAACAACATTTTTTTCGTTTTCTAAATATATTTTTTGTTTTTAATCTCTCAACCATTAGATTCATCTAATGGTTGGGATTTATTGTTGTAGAGGGATTGATAGAAATGATTGTGGGAGAGGATCCGGTTCCCAAAATGATGTCGGGATTTGAGATGTAAATAGGGCAGAGCTAGTAGCCGCACTACATTTCTTGTTGTCATGCGAGTTTTAAACATATTTATGAATATCTCCAAGTATTTGTGGGTATTCAGAATATATGTTATAATATAACAACTTTAAAAAATATAAAAAAAATTGTAAAAAAAAACTTATTTAGTACTTTAATCAACGCGTTAATAAAATTTAGAAGCTAACTTCAATATATTTAGTCTCATAAGTCTAAACAAAAATAAGTTTTTAACACAATTCAAAAGTATTCTTAAAACATAGAAAAAACATCTTTCGCATAGCAGGTATCCACCGCCACACCGTTAATAAGCGGTAGATAAACCACACTCTTATTTTACCTATAAATACATATTAAGGAATTCATATCCAACTTGTTGCAAGTTTTATCTACATATATATGCGGTTAGAAGTTCATTCCTAGTTGGGATTATGATTATTTTTTTGTCAGTGCCGCCACAAAGAAGATGCACCGAGTTCCAAATAAATATATATATATATATATATATATATATATCAATGCAGTTTATCTAAAATCTACAAGTCTTTTTCCATTCCATGTCAAATGAACAATATTTACCCAGCATTAGTGCGTTATTGATTACAACTTCAATAACAAATAAATGAAAAGATAAGTAATCACCCCTAAACTTTCAATTAAAAGAAAAACCTGACCTCTATATGCTTTTTCATTAGCAGACACACAACCTTCATTGTTACGCACAACAAATGCCCTTATCCATAAGTTGCTATTCAATACGAGAGAAAAGTAAAATATACGCTAGCTATCGGCAAAAGAGTCCTATTTTTTGTTGTCACTTACCATGTCAATGAAGGTTCATTAAAATACCTTTTTTTTTTTTAAGTAACATACTCATTGCATTTCATTTATAATAAATTCCTCAATACAGGTTGGTACTATGTCAAAAACTTAGTGACTAGCATAGAATTTTGTCGTTCTCGCAAGCGTATGAGCCACAAAATTTGATTGTTTCCTAACAAAACTAATCTCACAGTTTCTTTTGTTAACTAGCTTAGCCTTGCAAAATGAAAGAATAAAACCTAACTCAGTGTTTAGGAAGTGGTCCCCGAGGACACCATCTACTACTGGTTGACAATCCAGTTCAATGATAACCTTGTGGTGTCCTAGCTCACTAAGCCAAGTAATAGCTTCTTTGAGTCCTATGGCTTCTGCTTTTTTGGATGCGGTATCCCTTCAAAACGCTTCGTAAGAGCCCAGATAAATTCTCCCTTATCATTCCTAATGCATAACCCCACACCAAAACATTGTTGATCTTCAAAAAGTGCAGCATCCACATTACATTTCAGTACCCGCTGCTCAGGCTTCTTCCACTTTTGTAAATTGGGTCGAGACTGGTTCTGAATGTCACCTCCCCGGTTCACCTTAGCCCTTTCCCAAGCTTCGATGTAATCCACTGCGAGCCTCACCGCCAGCACCTCTGGTTGGAGCTCATCCTCCCAAACTTTTAAGTTTCTTCGCAGCCAAATGCACTAGAAAATTGCAGCAATCCTGCTTCTCTACTATACCGGAAGTTGCTCGAACACCCTGAAAATGAAATCCTGCGCTGCTTGTTGAAGTGGATCTATAATCGGCCACAGCCCAGCTACTTTCCACACCTGAATTGCATGAGAACACCCAAAAAACACATGCCAATCGTTTTCCGAGAGTCTAGCACACATCGGACACAAGCTTGAATAGTCACCCCTTTGGAAAAATCCTCTCCCTTCTAGGTAGAATCCCTCTTGCAATTCGCCATAACAAGTGTTTGATCTTCTGAGGCGTTTTCAACTTCCAAATACACATCCAATTCCCAGGGACTCGCAAGTCTTCATTGCAAATTACGTGCTCCATAAGATGATGATAGGCCGATTTGACACTGTATACCCCATTTCTGCTACAGCTCCAATAAAGACGGTCCTCTGTTTGCCCCATCAATAAGGGCATGCGCTTCAGCTTTACCAAATCCTTGAGTGAGAAGACTTTGGGCCAGGCCCATATTCCATGTATTCGTCCCATTGTTTATCAAGTCCGCAACCATTAAGTTTTCAAAGCCATGGGTCGGCCTGCTTTTGACAAAAGGCTCGACCAAGTCTTTGAGACAAGGGTCGGTCCATACATTTATTTTTTTTCCATCCCCTACACGCCACCTTAGTCCTGCTTTAACTACAACTTGTGAAGAGTGGATGCTATGCCATACATAACTTGGGTTATGGCCCAACTGAGCCCCCATAAAATCCCCTATTGGGAAGTATTTGGCTTTGAAGACACGCGTCACTATAGCATCATGGTCAGTCGATAACTTCCAACACTGCACTGCTTCCCTAGCATAGCTAAATTGAAACCATAAAAATGGCGAAAACCCATACCTCCATATTCCTTTCGCATAGAGAAACGATCCTTCCCAGAATTTCTATTCGAGCCCCACCAAAAAGAATTAATCATTCTCTGGAGTTCCTCTCCCAGAGAAGTTGGGATTAGAAATGTACTCATGCAGTAGGTGGGTATTGCTTGTGCTACCAACTTAACCAAGATCTCCTTTCCCGCTTTGAAAGATGTTTACCTGACCAGTGTTGAATCTTTTTCCAAGTACGGTCTTTGATACTAGAAAGGATGATATCGATGGAGACAACAACATCCTCTTGGAATAACCAAAAGAAAACAAGAAGAAGAAAAAAACATGAAAGCAGGAAAATATGCGAAAATCCCAACGGTTGCAGAATTAACAGCAGAAGCAGGGACAGATCGGGAGTAATTGCCCACAGCACCACACAAACTTTCCAAACTCGTATAGTACTAGTAGCTTTTAGTATTGTCCCGTTATTTGATCCTAGGCGACGGCTATGGTGCATAAGGGCGACAGGTCCTGTGTAACACCTGAGGACGAGATCGACATCGTATTAGGACGACGTATCGAGACCTCGACCAAGACCTTGTGTCGAGATCCCGTGCCAAGACCGTTTGCCGAGGTCATTTGCCGAGCTGAGGAGACCACGTGCACTAGCTGCTGAGCTGAGGAGGTCGCGTGTCGAGTTGATGAAGTCGTGTACCGAGCTGATGAGGACGCATGTCGAGCTGAGGAGGCCGCGTTCACGAACTCGTGTTAGAGCCTTGTGCGTTTGCACGAGCACCCTTGTCGACATCGTGTCGAGATGACACCTCGTATTCTTTCGAACGTTATTCAGCGCTATTATTATATTGTTTGTAATAATTATATTGTCGGCTTCCGTTCTCGTCGCGTGTCTAGACCGTTGACCGACAGAGTAGAGGTAATTATGAGAGGAACGATTAAACGGGTAGATGATTGATGGGATTGGCATCTTATAGCTGAAGTTACGATTATACCCCTTTCTCACCAGCTGTATACCACGACCGATTCCCTCAAACACTCATTTCTTTTTTTCTTCTTTCTTTCTTCTTCCTTCCTTCTGCTCTGAGTTTCGTTGTTTTTCTCCAAGAACTTCCATCGACGAAACCGTGAGTTCCATCGAGATTCTGCACAAGCTTTCTTCATCAATCTTGTTCATCATCATCTTCTCGACCCATATCTCGCCTGCTCGATCACCGTTGAGGTATGAAGAACAGATTTTTCTTTTCATCTGTGCTACTGTTTAGCGCTATTTCTTCTTCCATTTTTAGCCAGTTTTATGCTTCCAAATCATGTCAAATTGATGGGTTTTCTTCTTCACAATATTACTTATCTTTCTAACCGATTAATTGGGCTTGTAAAACAAAATTCTTTCTCTGATTTCTGCAATCGGCAGTGCCCAGAAACTCTTCATTTTTGGTTTATTTCGATTTCTTGTTTTCGTTTGTTGCTTCTGGTTGATGTTGTTGTCGATCTATCTGTTGAAGCATCAGATAACTTTTTCATGAACTTTTGATCGAAATCCCTAACTTTGTGTTAGAGGAAAAATATATTCAGTTCTTGAGTTTTATATTTTCTGGGTTGTGGTTAAGTTTGGGAAGAGAGAGCTAAGTGTATTAGAACCCATAGATCGAACTGAGTTGTGTTTGTTTTAGGAAGTCTGATTCCCGAGATCGAGTGATTTCCGAATCAAGGTGTACGGGAGAGCGAATCCGAGGACGTGGAAGCAGCAGAATACAGATCGAGGACTGTACGTGTCGAGGTCGACTGAGAAGCGTACGTGTCGAGGTCGATTGAAGACAGCCGTGTCGAGATCGAGTAAGAGAAGTCATTGTCGAGCTCATTTGAAGACAGCTGTGTCGAGGTCGTTGTCGAGCAGCATTTACTTGGAGTTCGGTAAGGGCGCTTCACATTAATACTTTCGTAGTATGCTAGCGTAAGGGCAACTCCTAGATATCTCTAAGACTTTATTTTTATTGTTATATTTATGTATGGACTCCTTGATTGGTGTCGAGATTGGAATGTTGTAATATGATTGAGTTTCGCATGTATTTGATATGTGATTGAATATATGTTGTGAATGGTGTATTCTTTGTCGGCGCGTTTCTTCATGCAGAATGTTTATTGCTTAAATGTCGTGCGCTTTCTTCATGTTAAGCATGCTCTCTTTATTTGATATGTGATCAAGTAAGTTGTGTTACTCTTTGACATGCGGCGAGCTAATCATCGAGTGAGAGAGCTAGGAAGTCGATGACATTTTTGAGCCGGACCAGATAATCGAGGGTGCTAGGTCCCTTTTTGTTTATGGTGGATTGGCTGGCGTTGTAGCATTATCGGTTTGGGGATGGACTCGCCGATTAATGCATGGAATTCGGTTTGGGGATGGACTCGCCGTTTACCTATTACGCCGGTTTGGGGATGGACCCGCCGACGATATTCCTAATAAGAGTTGTGTCGAGTCCAGAGTGAGATGGTCGAGTCACGTGTGGTGATTGAGATATATTATTGTGTTGCTTATTTCTTTATGTCGAGCTTATCTTGTATTGTTGAGAAGTTGACCCTTTCCGTGGTGCCTTCAATCCATGACGGTCACCCAGCGATGTCGAGCGCGCAGGAACTCGACAAGATGATGCCGAGGAGGAGCTCGACGAGGACCCGAGTGACGACATGTACTTGTCGTGATTGATTGTTTGTTCGACGGATTTCTTTTGATGACTGTACCTTGGTTTCTTTTGGAGTAGTATGTGGTGACCAGGTTGGGCGATGTTGTTTTGTTGTTTCAGGTAGACTGGTGGTCTTACTTTTGGAGCGACCCTGCGTGGGAGTCTGCCGGAAGTACCCCCAGGGTATGATTGCTCTTTTGAAGTCGACATACCTTAGGTGTATTTTCTTTATACTTTGCTACCCTGTATTTTGTATACATTATTATTTAGAGTGATATATATATATGTATGTTATGCATGTATGTTTTATTAGAATTTAAGTCTTGTGTCTTAGTTGCACCATGTTTCGAAAAGCTGTAATTACTCTGATGTGCACGAGTTGGTTTTAAAAAAAAATATATCGTATTTTTAAAAGGCACAAGAGTTTCGTTTTAAAACGCATCTCATATAAGTTTATGTTGAGCTTGGTGTGTTGAGCTCGGTAACTCGAGCTCGGTATATTGAGCTTCGAGCGGTCCGAAACGGTCGTTACATCGTTGGTATCGAGCAGCTTGATTCGACCGAGCCGTGCATAGGAGATTTGACCGGTCACTATGCTCGGGTTATGTGTGTTGGGTACCTAGTTGTATTATGTTGATTCGTTTGATTAAGTGAAGCACTTATTGCTTGAGAAATTGTTTGAACTGTTTCTTGATTGAAGCGGTGTGTTTTAACACATCCTTGTTGTGAGATTCTCGACAGGGTTTTAAACTTTGTGGAATCTAATGCCACCAGAGGAATACGACATACCGCAACCGAGAACGCCGACATGGAACGAGCAATTCAAGCTATGACCGAGATGGCGGCAGCCATGGCTCAACAATCACCGTTAGAACTCAACAGTTAACGCGATGGCTCAACAGACGGCGTTAACTCAGCAGAACTTGCAAAGAACAAAGAACGAGCGTAACGAAATGTCAAGCGAGAGGATTGGCGGACTTCAGAAGCATGATCCACCGAAGTTCTACGGTGAGCCAAATCCAGATAAAGTCGATCTTTGGATGCAAGAGATCGAGAAGATCTTCGAGGCACTCCACGTCTCTGACAACGTGAAGGTCGACTATGCCACCTACTTACCGCTAGAGACGCAGAGTATTGGTGGAGAGGAGTGAAGCAAACATTTATAAGCGGAACGTCCGCGAGATGACTCGGGAGCTTTTTCGTGAAAGGTTCTTGGACAAGTACTTCCTGACATCGCACGAGCCGAGAAGGATCAAGAGTTTCTTCAATCGCAAAGAAGGCAACTCGGCGGTGTCCGAGTATGCGACCAAGTTCGAAGTCGTTGGCGAGGTATTTCATCCATTTCGTGATCGAATCGACCAAAGATGGTTGAGTGAGAGATTCCAACGGGGATTGAGATTCGACATTCGTAAGTCGAGAGTGTCGTTGAGGATCCGAAACCTCCAAGAGTCGATTGATCGATGTGTCGAGGTAGAAGGAGTAAGGAGCCACAAGAAGAAGATTATTGTGGGCGGACCTGAGACCCCGTGAGTGCGGGCGTAGATTTGCACGTAAAGTGGAAACAACCGCAGTAAGAAGCCGTGACGACCGACCTCGTGGGAACGACATAACAGGACAATATCGTCCGATGACCCAGGTACCGAAGCGGAGGACAGACCGTGTCGAGGTGACTTGTTTCCGTTGTGGAAAGACGGACATTACGCCAATAATCGTACTCGAGGGTGGAGGTGTGTTTCAACCGTAAGAAGCCGTGACATTTTGTCAAGGATTGTCCTACACCTAAAGCTGAACCGACGATGCTTGGCGCAAGGGCCAAAGGGAAGCGTCAAGTGGCTAAAGGCGAGTTTTCGCATGATTGGCGAGGAATCGTAACGAGCCGATGATCTTATCCAAGGTGAATGTGAGATCGAGGGTAAATCCTTATCCGTTATTTTTGATTCGGTGCAACCCATTCCTTTATTTCTTCCGATTGTGTGAACCATTTGAACTTGACGCGTGATCGCTATCGCTTTAAATTAGTAGTTACAACCCCAGCTGCTAAAACCTTAGTCACAAACACTGCATGTCTTAATTGTGTAGTGATTATTCAGAGTAGAAAGTTTGTAGTCAATTTGGTTTGTTTGCCTCTTAAGGGCTTAGATGTCATCCTCGGGATGGATTGGTTGTCACACCACCATGTCCTTTGACTGCGGCCCGTAAACCTATAATTTTTCCAGCCCTTGGAGTCTCCAATTATCTTTCTGCCGAACGTATTGGAGTTTCTTTGAAAGAAGGAACTAGGGAATACATGTATCTGGCTAGTTCGGAAGTTTTCCAGCAGATCGACGTGAAGAATGTACCATGGATGTGTGACTTTGGGGACGGTTTTCAAGACGTGCCAGGGTTACCACCAAGACGAGAGGTCGAGTTCTCCATCGACCGATTCCAGAACAGTGACCGATTTCCAAAGCGCCATACAGGATGTCTCCTGCCGAGATGAAAGAGCTGAAGTCCCAGATCGAACACTTGGAGTCGAAGCAATTCATACGACCGAGCGTGTCACCGTGGGGAGCTCCAGTGTTGTTGGTTAAGAAGAAGGATGGACGATCAAGACTGTGCGTGGATTATCGCGAGCTCAACAAGGTTACCGTGAAGAACCGTTATCCGTTACCACGTATTGACGACTTGATGGATCAACTTCGTGGAGCGGCGATCTTTTCCAAGATAGACTTGAAGTCGGGCTACCATCAGATTCGCGTGAAGGAGGAAGATGTCGCCAAAACAGCTTTCAGGACTAGATACGGTCACTTCGAGTACTTGGTGATGCCGTTTGGAGTGACGAATGCGCCAGCTGTGTTTATGGACTACATGAACAGGATTTTCCATTCGTTTTTGGATCAGTTCGTTGTAGTGTTCATCGACGACATATTGATCTACTCGAGGAACCGAGAAGAGCACGCAGAACACCTATGTCGAGTACTGCAGATATTACGAGATAAGCAACTCTATGCCAACCTGTCGAAGTGTGAATTTTGGCTTGAAGAGGTGAATTTTCTTGGCCACGTGATTTCCAAAGAATGGATAGCTGTGGATCCAACTAAGATTGAGGCGGTGTTAGCGTGGGAACAGTAGAAGGCGATTCTGAGATCGGGAGTTTTGTCGGCTTAGCGTGCTATTACCGAAGATTCATTGAAGGTTTCTCGAAGATTGTCGCGCCTCTTACACGATCGACGAGGAAGGACCAACCTTTGCCTGGACCGAGGAGTGTGAAGCCGATTTTCAACGATCAAGGAGCTTTTGACGACGGCGCTGTGTTGATTTTACCTCAACCGTAAGAGCCTTACGAGGTGTATTGTGATGCGTCACACCAGGGATTGGGATGCGTCTTTGATGCAACATCGGAAGGTGGTCGCGTATGCTTCAAGACGCCTTAAGATTCACGAGAGGAACTACCTTACTCACGACTTGAGCCGGGCAGTAGTTTTTGGCTCAAGATATGGAGGCACTACCTTTACGGAGCACTCTTACCGCTTTCAGCGATCACAAGAGCTCAAGTACTGCTCGACCGTAAAGAACTCAACATGCGTCGGCCAAGATGGAGCCAGAATTTCTCAAGGACTACGACTTTACGTTGGAATACCATCCCTAAGGCTAACGAGTAGCAGATGCATTGAGTAGGAAGAGCGCTTTAACCTCGGTAATGATGATCAAGGAGTTGGAGATGCTCGAGAAGTTAGAGATTTGAAGTCGAGTGTCGAAGTTTCACCGGGAAGCCGAGATTTGGTATGCTTACCATCTCTAACGAGTTGTTGGGCGAGATCCGAGACCGCAAGTTCATGACGAGCTTCGCAAGAGAAGATTGATTGATAAGCGCAAGGGAAGGCGTGCAATTTCAGGTCGAGCGACGACATCTTGAGATGCAATGGCCGAGTGTGCGCACTAACGATCCGAGCCGAGGAAGTTGATTCTCGACGAAGCGCATAAGAGCAACTTTAGTATTCATCCCTGAGTTACGAAGATGTATCAAGACTTGAAGAAGCATTTTTGGTGGTCGGAATGAAGAAGCAAGTGGCGTAGCACGTAGTCGTGTTTAACGTGGTCGAAGCGAAGGTGGAGCACCAACGACCGCGGGAATGCTACAATCGCTGACGCGTGCAAGATGGAAATGGGACGATTTCCATGGATTTCGTTGTAGGTTTGCCGAAGACGCAGAAGAAGAATGATTCGATTTGGGTGATCGTCGACCGATTGACCAAATCGCTCATTTCTTGCCCGGTGAGGTCGACATACAACGTGGAAAAGCCGACCGAGATCTACATCGCGAGATAGTACGACTTCATGGAATACCCTCTTCGATCGTGTCGGACCGAGATCCGAGTTCACGCCTCATTTTGGAGGGAATTGCAAGGAGCGATGGGACCGAGCTCGAGCTTAGCTCAAGATATCATCCATGCATCGACGGCCGATCGAGAGAACGATCCAATCACTTGAAGATTTGTTGCGAGCTCAGACGTTAGATCACCGAGGAAGTTGGGACGACGCCTTACCATTGGTGGAGTTCACCTACACAACAGCTTCCATGCGAGTATTGGAATGGCACCTTTGAAGCGCCAGATGGCCGGAAATGTCAGACGGCTCTTTGTTGGTACCAGGACGGCGAGCGAACTGTCGTAGGACCAGATATGATCCAGCAGACTACTGAAAAGATCCGTTTGATCAGAGATCGGATGCGAACATCTCAAAGTCGACAGAAGAGTTATGCAGACCAACGACGTCGACCACTCGAGTTCGAGGAAGGAGAACATGTATTTCTTAGAGTCACCCCCACTACTGGAGTTGGTCGAGCGATCAAATCCAAGAAACTTACCCCTAAATTTATTGGACCTTACCAGATTCTTCGTCGTATTGGTCCAGTGGCATATCAGATTGCCTTGCCACCATTCTTGTCGAACATTCATGATGTCTTTCACGTCTCACAATTACGGAAGTATGTTTCCGACCCCTCTCATGTCATCGAACCGGATGTGATTCAACTGAAGGACGACCTATCTTTTGAAGCATTACCAGCAAGGATCGTTGATCGGAAAGCCAAACAGTTGCGGAACAAAGAGATTCAACTTGTCAAAGTTGTGTGGGATCGTAAGGCGAGATGCGACTTGGGAGCTGGAGGAGAAGATGAAGATTCAAGACTCGAACTTTTCTGAGGTAAGAATCTTATTTGCAATTTCGAGGACGAAATTTTTTTTAGAGGGAGAGATTGTAACACCTGAGGACGAGATCGACATCGTATTAGGACGACGTATCGAGACCTCGACCAAGACCTTGTGTCGAGATCCCGTGCCAAGACCGTTTGCCGAGGTCATTTGCCAAGCTGAGGAGACCACGTGCACTAGCTGCTGAGCTGAGGAGGTCGCGTGTCGAGTTGATGAAGTCTCGTACCGAGCTGATGAGGACGCATGTCGAGCTGAGGAGGCCGCGTTCACGAACTCGTGTTAGAGCCTTGTGCGTTTGCACGAGCACCCTTGTCGACATCGTGTCGAGATGACACCTCGTATTCTTTCGAACGTTATTCAGCGCTATTATTATATTGTTTGTAATTATTATATTGTCGCCCGCTCGCCGCGTGTTCAGACCGTTGACCGACAGAGTAGAGGTAATTATGAGAGGAACGATTAAACGGGTAGATGATTGATGGGATTGGCATCTTATAGCTGAAGTTACGATTATACCCCTTTCTCACCAGCTGTATACCACGACCGATTCCCTCAAACACTCATTTCTTTTTTCTTCTTTCTTTCTTCTTCCTTCCTTCTGCTCTGAGGTTCCTTGTTTTTCTCCAAGAACTTCCATCGACGAAACCGTGAGGTCCATCGAGCTTCTCGCGACAAGCTTTCTTCATCAATCTTGTTCATCATCATCTTCTCGACCCATATCTCGCTTGCTCGATCACCGTTGAGGTATGAAGAATGATTTTTCTTTTCATCCGTACTCTTGTTTAGCGCTATTTCTTCTTCCATTTTTAGCCGCTTTATGCTTCCAAATCATGTCAAATTGATGGGTTTTCTTCTTCACAATATTACTTATCTTTCTAACCGATTAATTGGGCTTGTAAAACAAAATTCTTTCTCTGATTTCTGCAATCGGCAGTGCCCAGAAACTCTTCATTTTTGGTTTATTTCGATTTCTTGTTTTCGTTTGTTGCTTCGGTTGATGTTGTTGTCGATCTATCTGTTGAAGCATCGATAACTTTTTCATGAACTTTTGATCGAAATCCCTAACTTTGTGTTAGAGGAAAAATATATTCAGTTCTTGAGTTTTATATTTTCTGGGTTGTGGTTAAGTTTGGGAAGAGAGAGCTAAGTGTATTAGAACCCATAGATCGAACTGAGTTGTGTTTGTTTTAGGAAGTCTGATTCCCGAGATCGAGTGATTTCCGAATCAAGGTGTACGGGAGAGCGAATCCGAGGACGTGGAAGCAGCAGAATACAGATCGAGGACTGTACGTGACGAGGTCGACTGAGAAGCGTACGTGTCGAGGTCGATTGAAGACAGCCGTGTCGAGATCGAGTAAGAGAAGTCGTTGTCGAGCTCATTTGAAGACAGCTGTGTCGAGGTCGTTGTCGAGCAGCATTTACTTGGAGTTCGGTAAGGGCGCTTCACATTAATACTTTCGTAGTATGCTAGCGTAAGGGCAACTCCTAGATATCTCTAAGACTTTATTTTTATTGTTATATTTATGTATGGACTCCTTGATTGGTGTCAAGATTGGAATGTTGTAATATGATTGAGTTTCGCATGTATTTGATATGTGATTGAATATATGTTGTGAATGGTGTATTGCTGTCGAAGTGCGTTTCTTCATGCAGAATGTTTATTGCTTAAATGTCGAATTGCGTTTTCTTCATGTTAAGCATGCTCTCTTTATTTGATATGTGATCAAGTAAGTTGTGTTACTCTTTGACATGCGGCGAGCTAATCATCGAGTGAGAGAGCTAGGAAGTCGTATGACGTTTTTGAGCCGGACCCAGATAACTGAGGGTGCTAGGTCCCCTTTTTGTTTATGGTGGATTGGCTAGGCGTTGTAGCATTATCAGTTTGGGGATGGACCTGCTGATTAATGCATGGAATTTGGTTTGGGGATGGACCTGCCGTTTACCTATTACGTCAGTTTGGGGATGGACATGCTGACGATATTCCGGAATAAGAGTTGTGTCGAGTCTAGAGTGAGATGGTCGAGTCACGTGTGGTGATTGAGATATATTATTGTGTTGCTTATTTCTTTATGTCGAGCTTATCTTGTATTGTTGAGAAGTTGACCCTTTCCCGTGGTGCCTTCAATCCATGACGGTCACCCAGGCGATGTCGAGGGCGCAGGGAACTCGACAGTAGATGATGCCGAGGAGGAGCTCGACGAGGACCCGAGTGACGACCTGTACTTGTCGTGATTGATTGTTTGTTCGACATATTTCTTTTGATGACTGTACCTTGTTTTCTTTTGGAGTAGTATGTCGTGACCAGTTTGGGCAGTGTTGTTTTGTTGTTTCAGGGTAGACTGGTGGTCTTACTTTTGGAGCAGCCCCCTGCGTGGGAGTCTGCCGGAAGTACCCCCAGGGTATGATTGCTCTTTTGAAGTCGACATACCTTAGGTGTATTTTCTTTATACTTTGCTACCCTGTATTTTGTATACATTATTATTTAGAGTGATATATATATATATATGTATGTTATGCATGTATGTTTTATTAGAATTTAAGTCTTGTGTCTTAGTTGCACCATGTTTCGAAAAGCTGTAATTACTCTGATGTGCACGAGTTGGTTTTAAAAAAAAAAAATATCGTATTTTTAAAAGGCACAAGAGTTTCGTTTTAAAACGCATCTCATATAAGTTTATGTTGAGCTTGGTGTGTTGAGCTCGGTAACTCGAGCTCGGTATATTGAGCTCGGTAGCGGTCCGGAAACGGGTCGTTACATCCTGCACAATACATTAGGTGCAATTAATAATGTTTTCACAAAATAATGATGTTTCGACCAAGGATAGTTTTTATAGACAGGTTATTTTTATTACAAACCCACCCCATAATCTTTCGGAAACTTTGATCTGTGACCCCTAAGCTCCCTCTTTTTCCCCTTTTATCAAAAACGCATACTGCTGCTTAGAACCTTGATCTGTGACCCCTAAGCTCCCCCTCTCCCCCACACTCTGTGATTCACTGCCTACGTCCCCAACCCTTCCCCCATCCCCTCCGCCACCCCTTTCATCTGAATAATCAATTTGAAGCAACTAAATCCCAAAAAAAGGGATCTTTTCCCTAACCCATATATTTTTTCTTGAGCATAATTATAAGCAAATTTAGTGTTTAGACAACTCAAATGGGGAAATTTTTAATCCACCCAGGAAGATCAGAGATAGCAAATGCAAGATGCATGTTTAAAGCTCAATATAACAACAGACCAAAAAACAAAAACTCAGTATAACAAAATTTAGATTTGAAAAAACATTTTTTTTTGCAACCAGAGTGCAGCGAAATTGATGGAAACTAAGAAATTTTGAAGGATTGGGGAGAATGGAAGTTTTCTGTTCCAACAGATATTTCGAGAGAGTGGACACATCGGCAGTGAAGAAGTTGCTGTCGTGATCGGGAACGATGAATCTGAGAAAGATGAGAGCGTACATGCCGGAAACGACGGCGAGAAAGAAGGGTGTAGCGCGATGGGGAAGGAGACGGGGGAAGGGATTGCCATTTGCGGGGGAAGGGGTGAGGTGTGGCGGCTCAGGCAAGTGCACCTGATCGTAACTCGTAATAATAGTGGAGTATTTTTAAGACTCCAAATGTCGAACCCACAGAGAATGCACGAGTACTAAATTAATAGAGATCCTTATTATTTAGACAAACGAAAGTAATGGTTTTGAGAGCAAGACAATTGAATTGTAAATAACGAGATCAAAGTAATAACGCAAGAACTAAAGAGAAATCAATTAGGAAAAGCCTAGGGGAACCGGGTTCACTAATACTAGATCCTGAATCTATTACCTTGCTATTATGAAATATTTCTTTATTGAAAGCCAACCACCCACTCTAATTTACTAAGGGCTTCCTAGTGTAGCAACCACACCCAAATTTAAAAAAAATTATGGAGCCGCCACCAATGTTTATTTTTATAGGAAACATTGGAAAACCTAATTTTTGAATATTTTTGAATTTTAAAAAAGAAAAGGTCTTTGTACCAGATTCGGGTTCGGAAGTTGGTTACGCGCAAGGAAGGATTAGCACCCATACGCGCCCATTTTAAAAAATGGTACCTGTTAATTGTTTATAAAAAATTGTTTGCCTTTTAAGAAAAAAATAATTCCTTTTATCAAGCTTTTTTTTAAAAAAATAATAAGAAAAAGAACCAAAAAAGAGAAAGCATATTTTTTATTGCATTTATTATTATTTGATCTCTTTTAAATAAGACAGATGCATAAACTAAAGATAAAAGATTTAATTCCCCAAATTATTAACTTATTTATTTGAAAAAAATACTTAAATGAGGAAACTCAATTCAGGAATTTCTATTTTTGCTTTTAAGTCCCTCATTAATATAATAATTACAAATTGATCACTATTCAAAGTTTGACCCCGTTGGAAAGCCAAACCCTAAAACGCGCATGAACAGAAAATTAAAGAAAGGAAGATTTTTTAATTTATTTGCTTTCGGATCCTTTTTATAACACGTTTGCAGTTTAGTCCTTTTTATAACATATTTACAATTTAATCCCTATTAATTATATATTTGCAAATTGACCCCTATTTAGGGTTTGGCCCCATTGGAAGGCCAAACCCTAATCCTAACGTTGTTCCAGGCTCCAACAACAACCGTAATAACAACAACAACAGCAACAATAACAGCAACAATACAGTAGCTAACAATGAAAGAAATACGAATAAAGGCCACACCGTATGTAATTTGATCCAGACAACAACATTCAATCCAGAATATCAGTTACATAGCAATGGCAAAAAAAGAAAGAGAAACAAAACAGAGAAATAGAAAGATGAAGAAGATGATGAACCTGGGTTTACAGCTTCCCAGGAAATTTACAACCAAGAGATGGAGAAGAGAAAAAAAAAACTAAAGCTAGAAAGTGTTTAGGTTTTTTTTTGATTTTTGAGGGGAGCTCACGGTTTTCCCTTTTTCTGCTTGCCCTGCTCCTTACGTTCTCTCTGGACCCGGGTTCCTCTCTTTTTTGGTTCGGCCTCCTTTTCCACTTCGCTTGCTTCCCTTTTTATAGGCACCCCCTCTGCGAAGCAAATAAATCAGATTAGTTCAAAAAATAAAAATAAAAATAAAAATAAAAGAGAAATAAAGAGATAACATCCCTTATCCACCGGTTTTCTTCTTCCTTCTCTGCTTCTCACGCGAAAACCGGATCTTGGGCGGCTTGCAGGAGAGTGACGCGACGTTGGCAAGGAGATGGGCCAGATGGAGGAGATAACCGTTGAGCAAGGCAGAGAAATGTGGTCTGAGGAGGGAGAGAGAGAGGAAGACGGTTGGGTGTACTGTAGAGGCGGCTTGAGGTGATGTTGACAGGGAGATAGAGGAGATGACCGCTGGGCAAGGTGGAGAGACATGGTCTGAAGAGGGGGAGAGAGTGATGTTGGCGGCTAGGGTTTCAGAGGAGAGGGGCCCAGGTTGAGTGAGGAAGAGGAGAAAGAAAGAGAAAGGGAGAGAGAGATGGGGGGTGGGGTGTGCGCCGCGGCACAGGGAGAATGAGGAGAGGAGAGGGAATGAGGGTGTAGTGTTTTAGGGTTATTAGGTTAAGAGGAAATGTTGGGCTGAGCGTTTATTGGGCTGCGTGGGAAGGAATGTCATGGGCTAGGGGTGCTGGAAAGGAAAACGTGGGGTGCGGGAAGCAAACAGAGGGAAGCAAGGACGCAGGGGGTTGAAAAGAAATAAAAGGGGGTGTACGAGTAAAATAGGACATGGGCTGCGTGAAGCTGGGCTCGATCCAGCTTGATTTAATTGCTGTTTGCACCACCAAATTTTATTCTTTGCACACCCTTTCTCAAAAATATAAAATCCTCTTTTTCTCTTTTTATTTATTCTTTTCTTTTCTTTTCTTTTTCTTCTCTTTTATAATCTCTAAAAATATTATTTATTATTACTACTACTAATTAATTAAAATTTAAATAACAGAATAAAATAAAAAGGTTGAACAAAATTAGGGTACTACAGCTGCCCCTCCTTAATTACATTTTACTTGAAGGTCTTCGTGCATTCGTTGTAAAAGGTAATTAAGGATAAAGGACTCTGATTTTGTTCGCAATAAGTAGTTTGAAGTTACGAGATTGACTCCCAACCTTGTTGGTTAGGGATTGCAGGATTGGCTCCCGGCTTTGCTTTGGGATTCTAGGTCTGGTTCCTATTGAATTCCCGGTAAGGCATATGTTTGATTCCTAACTTTTACAAAATTGGTGAGAGATTCTAGGTTTGATTCCTAGTGAATTCTCGGTAAGGCATAGGTTCGGTTCCTAGCTCTTACAAAATTGGTGAGAGATTTCAGGTTTGATTCCTAGTGAATTCTCGGTAAGGCATAGGTTCGGTTCCTAGCTCTTACAAAATTGGTGAGAGATTTCAGGTTCGGTTTCCTGGTGAATTCTCGGTAAGGCATAGGTTCGGTTCCTAGCTCTTACAAAATTGGTTGGAGATTCCAGGTTTGGTTTCCCGGTGAACTCCTAGTAAGGTATAGTTATGACTAGCTCTTACAAAATTAGCTGGACTTAGGGAAGGTCTAAGTGTGAGCTTCTACGTCACTCAACACGAGTTCGGGTCAGACCCCCAGCAAAAGCGAAATGAGTTTCTGACTCGTGGTTGATTTTAGTAATACAAGTAATGACTCTTTGGATAATGCAAGCGCTATTTCTTTGAATTGATCATGCGGGAATGCAGCGAATGTCATGTTATGCATGAATGTTGTGTCATTATGGGGAAGCGTTGTGTTTCTGACGCCTTTCCAAACCCTTATTGATAATTAGCCAGAGGTCCTTTCTATTGGCGACTTCGGAGCTAGTCAGCTTGGCCCTTTGTAATGTGCACAACGCTGATGATTCTGCATTTTGGTGGTGCGTCCTGCTAAATTCCTCTCCTTGACGGGAGGATGCTAGATCTCCTGGACCCTTTTCAGAATTTTCAGTAGTTATGAAGTGCTTTTATGTTTTGATCTGCACATGTTTATTTTTAGCATGAATCTCTTTTAGAAAGAAAACGCAAGTTGATAAAATCCCAAGTTGAGTTCAGGAGAGACAGGAATAAGCATCCTATTGTGCCAATAGCATTCAATAGGCGATGTGGATAAAAATGAATTTCCATTATCATGGGGAAATATTATAAGTAGGACAAATTTGTTTCTGCTAGACAGGAACTGGTAAGCAAAGTTAAATCCGCTAATAATCCTTTTGAAAACAAATTGTGCTGCTCTTCCGCGGTCCAGACCCTGACGGTCTTCTTGATCACTCCCATAAAATTGCATTTGTTCTGCTCTTGCCTGTTTTTGCTCCTGCGGGTCAGCTTCTAGCTCTGACTACCCTTGATGCATTTGGCTTGGATTTTGCTTAGGCCGCTCTTTGCGAGTTTTCGACCTAGCAGGTTACCCTAAATTGCCTTTGCAGGTTTTCAATTTAGCATTTTTATTGGACCTTAATTTTTGCCTAGGCTGCCCTTTTGGGTTTTCAACCTACCAGGTCGCTTTAACTTTTGCCTAAACCGCCCTTTCAGGTTTTCGGCTTAGCAAACTTTCTCTTCTCTTTTTTTTTTTTAGACGTAGTATTTCTTGACTGTATCTGAGTTTATTGGTAGCGGTAGGTCATGCCCCTCCATATCTGTAAGAATGAGGCCTCCCCCAGAGAATGCCTTTTTCACTATATATGGACCCTCATAATTTGGAGTCCATTTTCCACGTTGGTATTTATGAATAGGTAGAATCTTTTTTAATACCATTTCCCCTTATGAGAATTCTCGATGACGTACCTTTTTCTCGTACACTTTCTTGAGTCTCTTTTGGTATAATTGGCCATGACAAATTGCCTCTAACCTTTTCTCTTCTATAAGATTCAACTGGTCGTATCGTGCTTGGACCCACTCGGCTTCTTCAAGTTTAGTTTCCATAATTACCCTCAAGGAAGGGATTTCTACCTCTATGGGGAGTACTGCTTCCATCCCGTACACTAGAGAAAAAAGGGTTGCCCCTGTTGAAGTGCGTACAGAAGTTCGGTACCCGTGTAAAGCAAAAGGGAGCATCTCGTGCCAATCCTTGTAAGTTACCACCATTTTCTGAATGATCTTCTTGATATTTTTGTTGGCTGCTTCTACTGCCCCATTCATCTTTGGACGATATGGAGAAGAATTGTGATGTTGGATTTTGAAATCATCGCATAACTCTTTCATCATATTATTGTTTAAATTGGTCCCATTGTCTGTGATGATCTTTCTTGGTAAACCATACCGACAAATTATTTCTTTTTTGATGAACTTGACCACTACACTGCGAGTCACGTTGGTATAGGAGACTGCTTCGACCCACTTTGTGAAGTAATCAATAGCCACAAGGATGAATCGGTGTCCATTGGAGGCTTTTGGCTCAATCATTCCTATGACATCCAAACCCCACATGGAGAACGGCCAGGGTGCACTGAGGACGTTTAGGGAAGTTGGAGGTACATGAATATTATCAGCATAAGTCTGACACTTATGACATTTCCTCACGTGCTTGATGCAGTCACTTTCCATTGTAAGCCAATAATACCCAGCTCTGAGAATCTTCCGAGCCATTGCATAACCATTGGCATGGGTCCCGAAAGTACCTTCGTGGACGTCATCAAGGATTTGTTTTGCTTCTGCAAAGTCCACGCATCGGAGGAGTACCATGTCATGATTTCTTTTATAGAGTACGTCACCGTTCAAAAAGAAACTCATAGCAAGCCTCCTCAAAGTTCGCTTGTCATTTTCCGAGGCGCCCGAAGGGTATTCCTTGTTTTTTAGGTAGCACTTGATGTCATGGTACCATGGTTTTCCGTCGGATTCTTCTTCTATTGTCTGACAATAAGCGGGATTGGCACGGCTTTCCATCAGGATGAGAGGCCTTTCCTTGTCACTGTTTATTCGGAACATAGATGACAGTGTGGCTAATGCATCAGCCAACTGATTATCTTCTCGTGGGACATGTTGAAATGTGATCCTATCAAAGGATTCAATGAGTTCTTGAATATACTTGTGGTAAGGGATTAGCTTAGAATCTCGCGTTTCCCATTCTCCATTCAACTGGTTGATAACTAGGGCAGAATCCCCATATACTTTTAGGACCCTGACTCTAGTTTCTATGGCAACCCTGATTCCCATGACACATGCCTCATATTCTGCCACATTATTGGTGCAATTGAAACACAAGCGAGCCGTGACAGGAGTGTATTGATTTTCTGGAGAAATTAGTATTGCCCCACCTGCGCTCCCAATGTATTAGAAGCCCCGTCGAACATCATGGTCCACTCTTTGTTTCTTAGTTCTTCCTTTTCGGCGGACATTACATCCTCATCAGGAAATTCATAACGGACAGGTGAATGGTCATCTATTGGTTGATTGGCTAAATGCTCAGCGAGGGCACTACCTTTGATAGCTTTCTGAGAGACGTATTGGATATCATACTCGGATAACAACATTTGCCACCGGGCAATCCTTCCAGTGAGAGCGGGTTTCTCGAATACATATTTGATCGGGTCCATTTTTGACACCAACCGAGTTGTGTGAGAAAGCATATACTGTCTTAGGCGGTGAGCTGCCCATGCTAGGGCACAACAAGTACGCTCTAATATCGAATAATTAGCCTCATATCTGGTAAACTTCTTACTCAAGTAGTAAATGGCACATTCCTTTTTACCCGCTTCGTCATGCTGTCCAAGTACACACCCCATAGATCCGTCTAACACTGTTAAGTAGAGAATTAATGGTCTGCCTGGTACTGGAGGCACCAACACAGGAGGTTTTTGCAGGTATTGCTTGATTTTGTCGAAAGCTTCTTGGCATTTTTCATTCCATTCAATAGTTTGGTCTTTGCGCAACAACTTGAAAATTGGCTCACAAGTGTCAGTGAGTTGTGATATAAACCGGGAAATATAATTTAACCTCCCTAGAAAACCACGAACCTCCTTTTCTGTGCGAGGAGCTGGCATCTATAAGATGGCTTTTACTTTTTCCGGATCAACTTTTATTCCTTTCTGACTTACAATGAATCCCAGCACTCTACTTGACCGGACGCCAAAGTTACACTTGGCAGGATTGAGTCTCAGGCGAAACTTTCTCAATCGCTTGGAAATTAACGGCAAAAGTGAAAGGGCCAATTTGAATTGGCAGCTCAATCTCACCCATTACTTCTCTTCTCGAACCATCAAAGGCTCTCACAAGCACAGGGCTGGGTTTCATATGGGTCTTGTCGATGGATAATTTATCCAAGGTAGATTTTGGCATCACATTCAGGGAGGATCCATTATCTACAAGGACCTTAGCTACAAGATGTTCTTTACACTGAACCGAGATATGTAGTGCTTTGTTGTGTCCTCTACCTTCTACGGGCATTTCTTCATCATTAAAATAGAGGTAGTTGCAGGCGGTGATATTGCCAACTAGGTCGCCGAACTGATTCAAGGTGATATTTTGAGACATATGGGCTTCGTTCAGGATTTTCATCAATACTTTCCTGTGACTCTCGGAGTGCATTAATAGGGCAAGTAGAGAAACTCTTCTTTGGCGTGCAGTTGAGTTGATCTATCACCTTATATTCACTCTCGAATGAATTTGAGGAATTCACCACTTTCCTCACGGGAGGCTTCCTTCCGGTCTACCCTCCCTACGCCTCCTTCATCTATTGCAACTCCTTTTCCTTTGTTTTGGTCTTTGCCTGTCCTTTTGCAAATTATTTTTATTGGTTCTTTCTCAGGAGCATAAATTCGCCCACTTCGAGTCATCCCGCCTATTCCCACAATATTGGTAACAGTTGGAATGTTTAGTTGTGTATTACTCCCTTCAACTTGGACTTTTGCATCGTATATCCAAGGAACTGCCTTATCATCCTTGTACGGAAAAGGAGATGGTACTTGGACAGTAATAGCTTTGGGAGCATTAGGCATCATGGGTGGTGTATTCTTAGAGAATTGAACCACCAAGGGCTTTGGGACCGTGGTGCCCGAACTTTGCACAGATTGGACCATAGATACTTCTTCTTCTCTTTGAGAGATAACTTGAACTATGTTTGTATCAAGTAGTTTTTGGAGGATACTCTTAAATTCCTCACACTCTTCATCAGACAAAAGATCTTCATCACAGGTCCTGTTGATATCCGTTCTTTCTATCAAACCAGCCTTGCAAAGTTCAATGAACACTTCTCTGATAGGGGTTTGTATCTCAATGACATCCCTTATTATTTTTCTTTCGTGCTCGTTGTCTATCATATTTACTGAGGCATTCCCATGATTAGGTAACGAGTTGTTCCCCACATTGGGATTATTCTCTTGGAAACTTAGCCACTTGGCATTTATCAGATCTTGGACTTTGAACTTCATAGCCCGACACTCTTCTATAGAGTGGCCCGCTGCCCCAGCATGGTATTCTCAGGTGGCGTCCGGGTTATACCATTTTGGGTAAGGTGGCTCTATAGGTTTTTGCGGGCAAGGAACCACCAATGAGTTCTTGAGTAAATGTTGATAGAGATCTTTGTAAGTCATGGGGATTGGATCAAACCGACCGCTTTCTCCTCGAGGGTTGTGAGGTCTTGGTTGATTAGGATTGTACCCTCCTTGATTATCAGAAGCAAATGGTGTCATTTGAACGGGAGACTTAGGCGTGATAGCTGCCGCAACGTATAGAGGGGCACTACTCATCGCGTTAGTTTCTCCTTCTTTCTTTCTTTTGACGAAGGCTTCAATGTTGGATGATGAGGTATTATTATGGATCTTTCCATTTTGCATCCCCATTTCCACACGTTCCCTATGACGATTAAGTCGAGAAATTTGAGAACATACTTCCAATCATCATATCATAAAAGGGAGATTGGAGCGTGTCAATGAATGTGTCAATCATTTCTTTGTCTCGACAAGGGTGGTTCCACCTGAGCGACCATGCTTCTCCACCTTTGAGCATATTCTTTATAACTCTCACTGTCTTTTTTCTTCATGCTTTGTAACTGATTACGGCTGGGAGCCATATCCATATTGTACTTGTATTGCCTGATGAAAGCATTAGCTAAATCATTCCACGAGTTGACCTTAGACCGTTCTAATTGCATATACCATCGCAAAGGTGCTCCTGTTAAGCTTTCTTGGAAGAAGTGAATTAGGAGTCTGTCATCATTAGAACAAAAAGCCATCTTTCGGCAATACATGACCAGGTGGCTTTTGGGGCATGTTTCTCCTTTATACTTGTCGAACTCGGGTACCTTGAATTTTGCAGGTATAACCACATTGGGGACCAGACACATGTCTGAAGCTTCAAAACCCATGTGACTTGCCCCCTCAATTGCCTTTAGTCTCTCTTCAAATATTTGAAGCCTTTCTTTGGCTTGAGTATCTTCTTGGGGGGTAATGATAGGTGAGAAATTTTGAGTATTCATATTCTGCGGAGTCTCATTATTTAGAGACGCATGCCCTTGTGTAGTGTGGGCGTGCGTTTCATTTTCTCTTGGCTGCCTTTCGTCTTGTTCCTCTTCGGACCGCTCCGTTTCCGATGGCCTTCTCGTGTGCAAGGCTTCCAACAAATCACATAGCTTATCTATCCGTGTATTCATTCGGTCAAGCTCCCCTCTCATGGTTTGTTCTAATGCGTCCATGAGTCTGGCTTGGGATCTCGTTCTGTAAGGATGCAGTTTCTTCGTATTTATTTTCTGAATTATGAAGGATACTATGAGTATGGATGAATGGTTTATGTTATGCTCATATTATGTATGCCATGCACGTTTATTTATTCATTTAATTTGTTTTATCGGCTTATCGGAGAATCGCAAAAACTTTGTAAACGTCTCATCGGATTGCTGCGTATTTCAAGGATAAATATTCCCATCAAAAGAAAATACCATAATTCAAATTGCCCTGAGGGCTTACAAAATTGAGACGGAAATTGAAATTGCGAGAATTCAAATAAACGACAAAAGACTAAAGGGGATAGGGTTTTTAACGGTCACGTCGGATCTGCTTCTCCAACTCTCCCACTAAGCTCTTGCAGTACTCTATGAAGTTCATCACTTTCCTCGGCAAAGGTCGGAAACCTATTGCGGATTCTGCTTCTTTCAAGAGTTCTGGCATATCTTGGATACCCCTATTTGCGAGCCAGACCAATTTAGAGCAACGATCCATCCAGTACCGGGTTTCTCGATCAAACCAACTAATGACTTCCCGCTGATCATCCATTTTCCCTTGCATACTGAGGACCTTCTCACATTCCTCCTCGAGATCTATATGGTAGCCTATGAAATTTTCTTCCGCAATTCTCTTTTCTGCTTCGAGTTGGGCCTCGTGCAACTGCATGGTATTTTTCAACTGTTGTGTCAAGCTTTCAACCCGTTCTTGTAAAGCCTTACTAGCCTTTTGAGAATCAGTCCACCTTTTCCTCAAATCACCCTTTTCGCAGAGAACCAAACTTAATTCCTTTTTCACTAAGTCCAATTGTTGATTTGTCGCTTTGAGGCGACCTTGAGTCCGAGGCAAACACCCTTTCATCCTTGGCTCTCTTTTGGGTCTCCTCTAGAAATCCGACTTTTTGTCACATTCATCTCGTAGGACTTCTATGTCTTGATATGCCCTCTTCAAATTCTCCCGGAGAAGTTTCTTATCCTCTTTCACCTTTTCTAAGGCCAGCTTCAATTCTTCCACTTCTTCATTCTCTGCAGGAGGTGGAGGCGGGATTTCTGGGACTAAAAACAAGGTTCGGAAAGGTAATTTGACTTCTTGAACTCTCGCCGCAACCCATTGACGGTACTTTTCATCCGCACGGTGCTCTTGCGCCTAGTGGTTTCCTCGATTACTTTCCTCCAAGCTCGGCACACTTTTGTGAACAATGCCAAATCCGAGGAGCCCCGATCATGTATAATGAAAGCGGCTAGCTCTTCTTCGACAGGTTCTCCTAGCATGGGTGCACCGAGTTGTCTCAGGGCCAGAGTAGGATTGTAGTTGATGCAGCCTATAGTTCCGATAAGGGGTACGTTGGGGAATTCTCCACACCGATAGATCACCTCTTTAATCTCTTGTTCTCTGGAATACCATATCACAGATTCTTCACTAAGACTCATCAAGTAAGCAGCCCATTCCGCATTACTCCTAGGACCGAAGGAATGTCCCCTTTTTACCAAGTGACTTTCAACCATAGGTACAAGATGGGGACACAACAACGAATTTGTCCTCCTCCTTTCTCATGGCGTGTGTGGAGCTCATAGTATAAGTCCGCAAGCACGGCGGTAGAGGGATCCATACCTTGGGTTTTAAATGCTAGGAAGGCGTCAATGGCGGTTTTGTCCACAAAATGGTCCACATGAGGAAACAAGACCACTCCATAAATAATCAGGGCTACTACATCCATGGATTCTCTCAATTTTCCTTCGGCATGAAGGTCCTTAGCTTTTCCTTCTAAAAAGCTCCTGGAGTAACCTTCGAGATCTTCTTCTACCCTTAGTGCAGCGTTCAAATCTGATTCAGAGATACCCAAAGCAAGGGAAATGGTACCTATAGTTGGAGTATGTTTTACGTGACGGTACGAGCCTTTAGTCCTTCCTGGGATCCCCAAGATTTTCTGATATTCTTCTAAAGTCGGTGCCATTTGGAAGTTCCGGAACGTGAAACATCTCAGAGGAGGGTCATAAAACTGGGCTAGTGCTGTTAGGGCTCCCACTTGTACGTCCACATTTATCAGATCCAATATATTCCCAAATTTCCCCACGAAGCTAATCCGATCCAACTGTATCCACTTTTCAGCTATGAAATCAACCAAAGTTTTTAGATGCATCAGACGAGGCGGTTCGATCTTGAATTTCAAAGTGTTTCTTCTCTCTAACCTCAGAATCAAGGCCATCAAGACATTTGTTCCAAAGATTTTTGAAATTTCCGATAAGCCTGAACGAATGGGAAATTAGTGTTATGGCGTATGCATGAATGAATGAGTATGATTTTGTTTTCCAAAAGTGAAGGAAAAATAAAATTGCAAATTTATTTCATTTCCGAAAACACAGTCATTTTAATAAATATACCTTTTAGTACACATTAAGTTATTTTTAAAAAATTTGTCACCGTTATTACTATTATTATCATACCCCCTTTTTTTTAAAAGACCTAAGTATCTATTTTTTCAAAATAATTGATTGGGGCTCTAAAAGAGAAGATTTTAAAAAAAATTATTTTTGTGATTTTTTTTTTGAAATAAATAAGCGAAAAGGATAATAAGGGAGGGTATGCTCCTTTTGTGACCAAGGTTGGTAATTCTTAAAGGATCTACGGTCCACATTAAGTGTCTTTCCTTGGGTGGATTAAAGTACTAAACTAACAGTCCCTAGAGCCAAGGGTCCCATTTGAAAATGTTACCACCAATAATAGGTATACTATTAAAGGATGGTTTTTTCTCAAATGGAGCCAAACTCTAGGTGAGGCTTTCGTAGGAACCTACTGGCCGTACGTCCAGCAGAGCACCCACTACGCAGCCTCTCCTAACTTAATATTCACTCGGACCCGGGTATAAGGCTCCCACTCATAGTGTGTGCAAATAAGTGTGCAAAGTGAAGTGTGTGAAAGGAGCAATGACCTAAAATTCTACCCACTGCAAAATAAACATATAATATACACAAATGTCTTCTACCCTAGGGTTCAAATATACAAGCATATGAGCAAAGTATACCATGACCAAAATAGGAGTAGAATAAAATACAAGGGAAATAAATCATGTAAGGCAAACAAACAAATTCAAACAATTATAAGGCCTAACTCTCTAGTGTCCCCAGTGGAGTCGCCAGCTGTAGCAACCACACCCAAATTTAAAAAAAATTATGGAGCCGCCACCAATGTTTATTTTTATAGGAAACATTGGAAAACCTAATTTTTGAATATTTTTGAATTTTAAAAAAGAAAAGGTCTTTGTACCAGATTCGGGTTCGGAAGTTGGTTACGCGCAAGGAAGGATTAGCACCCATACGCGCCCATTTTAAAAAATGGTACCTGTTAATTGTTTATAAAAAATTGTTTGCCTTTTAAGAAAAAAATAATTCCCTTTATCAAGCTTTTTTTTTTAAAATAATAAGAAAAAGAACCAAAAAAGAGAAAGCATATTTTTTATTGCATTTATTATTATTTGATCTCTTTTAAATAAGACAGATGCATAAACTAAAGATAAAAGATTTAATTCCCCAAATTATTAACTTATTTATTTGAAAAAAATACTTAAATGAGGAAACTCAATTCAGGAATTTCTATTTTTGTTTTTAAGTCCCTCATTAATATAATAATTACAAATTGATCCCTATTCAAAGTTTGACCCCGTTGGAAAGCCAAACCCTAAAACGCGCATGAACAGAAAATTAAAGAAAGGAAGATTTTTTAATTTATTTGCTTTCGGATCCTTTTTATAACACGTTTACAGTTTAGTCCTTTTTATAACATATTTATAATTTAATCCCTATTAATTATATATTTGCAAATTGACCCCTATTTAGGGTTTGGCCCCATTGGAAGGCCAAACCCTAATCCTAACGTTGTTCCAGGCTCCAACAACAACCGCAATAACAACAACAACAGCAACAATAACAGCAACAATACAGTAGCTAACAATGAAAGAAATACGAATAAAGGCCACACCGTATGTAATTTGATCCAGACAACAACATTCAATCCAGAATATCAGTTACATAGCAATGGCAAAAAAAGAAAGAGAAACAAAACAGAGAAATAGAAAGATGAAGAAGATGATGAACCTGGGTTTACAGCTTCCCCAGGAAATTTACAACCAAGAGATGGAGAAGAGAAAAAAAAAAACTAAAGCTAGAAAGTGTTTAGGTTTTTTTTGATTTTTGAGGGGAGCTCACGGTTTCCCTTTTTCTGCTTGCCCTGCTCCTTACGTTCTCTCTGGACCCGGGTTCCTCTCTTTTTTGGTTCGGCCTCCTTTTCCACTTCGCTTGCTTCCCTTTTTATAGGCACCCCCTCTGCGAAGCAAATAAATCAGATTAGTTCAAAAAATAAAAATAAAAATAAAAATAAAAGAGAAATAAAGAGATAACATCCCTTATCCACCGGTTTTCTTCTTCCTTCTCTGCTTCTCACGTGAAAACCGGATCTTGGGCAGCTTGCAGGAGAGTGACGCGATGTTGGCAAGGAGATGGGCCAGATGGAGGAGATAACCGTTGAGCAAGGCAGAGAAATGTGGTCTGAGGAGGGAGAGAGAGAGAGAGGAAGACGGTTGGGTGTACTGTAGAGGCGGCTTGAGGTGATGTTGACAGGGAGATAGAGGAGATGACCGCTGGGCAAGGTGGAGAGACATGGTCTGAAGAGGGGGAGAGAGTGATGTTGGCGGCTAGGGTTTTGAGAGGAGAGGGCCCAGGGTTGAGTAAGGAAGAGGAGAAAAGAAAGAGAAAGGGAGATAGAGATGGGGGGTGGGGTGTGCGCCGCGGCGCAGGGAGAATGAGGAGAGGAGAGGGAATGAGGGTGTAGTGTTTTAGGGTTATTAGGTTAAGAGGAAACGTTGGGCTGAGCGTTTATTGGGCTGCGTGGGAAGGAATGTGATGGGGTAGGGAGTCGGAAAGGAAAACGTTAAGTGCGGGAAGCAAACAGAGGGAAGCAAGGGCCTTGAGGGCTGAAAAGAAATAAAAGGGGGTGTGCGAGTAAAATAGGACATGGGCTGCGTGAAGCTGGGCTGGATCCAGCTTGATTTAATTGCTGTTTGCACCACCAAATTTTATTCTTTGCACACCCTTTCTCAAAAATATAAAATCCTCTTTTTCTCTTTTTATTTATTCTTTTTTTTTCTTTTTTTTTTCTTCTCTTTTATAATCTCTAAAAATATTATTTATTATTACTACTACTAATTAATTAAAATAAAATAACAGAATAAAATAAAAAGGTCGGACAAAATTAGGGTACTACACCTAGCATGCAAGAGCCTTCCTCCTAACTAATTACTTCGTTTGGTCCAGGAAGATAATTAAAGGAAATAGCATTAAGTACAAGTGGGTTTGTCAATCTAATAACTGATTGGAAACAAGCAATAACCTATCCGGCGTATAAAGCGAGTTCTGTGATCCTAGAGTTCTACTAGTTAACTATGATCCTGTTACCATAATTAACTAATTTTATAAAGAATTTGCCAGATCCTATGAAATTAAGCATACTAAGATCAACACAGTCAAAAGGATAATAGGGAATTCAAAATAGCAATTAAATAGATATCAAGAACATAATAAAAGATCCCTCATGACCCCTAGTGATGGAGTTAGCTACACATATTGTTTCTCAACAAAATATAGAATAATATAAATCCTAACATGCAATCCTAAAAGAAAAGAAGACTAGAGATAAGAGGCAAAGTCTAGAGCAAAAGACAATAGGTAAAGTCTAAAGCAAAAGACCCTCACTCAGAGAGAATGAATTCTCCCCTAGAGAGTGAGTTAGTTCTAAAAAGGGGGTAAGAATGTCTATTTATAGACTCTAGTGCGGATTTAGGTCAACTGGCTTCAAATTTGTGCGCTTTGGGCTTGGGTACGGTCGTACTGCGATTATACACGGCTGTACCGGGCTTGAGTTGCGACGCTGGCCCGTACTTCTTCACTAGATGAAGCCTAAGTGCAATTGTGTACGACCGTAGTTACCTTGGTTCGGCCGCACTGAACTTTTTCTTCAGCGCCAAGCTGTACTGACCATGCGGTACGTCCCTACTTATGCTCTCCGATAAGTACGACCGCACTGAATAGATGACAGGCCGTATCGCTTGTCCAAAAACGCTAAAAATCTCCAAAACTCCCCAGAATCTTCCCAAAATTCATTATTTTGCTTTCCATGTTGCCTTTATTACTTTTTCTGCATAAATGATGAAATAGTGAGCATATTTTATCTAATAAAGAACAAAATCATAATATTCTATACTCAAAATACCCCATAAAAATAGACAAAATGGAGTGTTAACACATCTCCACACTTAAGCTTTTGCTTGTCCTCAAGCAAACTATTTGGACAATTATAAGAAAAATTGAATTTACTGACTAGGGGCATAAACGAGATACGAAACAATAAAGTAATATCATAAGAAGTGCTAAGTAATGAAATACCCAATTAGAGATGCAAGTTCAACAAGTTCACCAAGTCTGTGATTTATAAGTCACTCTTCTTACTACTCTCAAAGTGTTTAAAGGTGTAGTCATTAACGCTCAAATTCTCCCAAAAGAAGTGACATTACCATAGGCTTGTACATTGACCAAAACTCTACTATTAAAATCCACTTATCATGCAAAAAAGGAAAAATGGTCTTGCATGGGTTGTAATGGGGCAAAGGTAATAATGTTAGGTGGGATAAAAAAAAAGGTCATACAAAGGGTCAGAACTAAATCAATTAAACAAGTAATCTTTTTTTTTTAACTATAAGGAGCAGACAAAAATCCCTCTAATATTCATCATTTTTTTATTTTTATTCCTTCAAGGCAAACACATTTTTTTTTTCTATTCTTTCTTTTTTTTATATATTTTTTTCTTTTTCTTTCCTTTCATCCTTTTATGCTTTTTTTTTAACAACTTAATAATTTTAGGAGGGGAAAGTATTTGCTAAGCCTTCTTTTTAAAAGCTTTCCTGAGGGATTTCTAACATTATCCTTTTGATTTTTGTCACTAATTGCTCTAACAAAGGTATTTTCTAATGTTACCTTAATAAAAATAATAATCAATAACAATGAAATGGTACCAAAGAAATATAATAATAAGCACAAAAATGGACAACTAGTGGTAAAATATTTGTAACAAAATTGAAGTGAGCCTGAAAAATTCCTAAAATTGCCCCTTCTAAATTCACATGAAAGTAAATTTTTATTCACTTTGTAATGGTCTCAACACAAGTTTTAGAATGCACAACAAGGGAAAATATCACTCAAACAATGAAAAGAGATAAAAATATGATGTGATCTCTTATTTAGGCTCAAATCTCACATTTAGTGATTTACACAGACAAGTTGAAACTCATAAAACTTCAATGCTAATTATCAGCGAATTCTAAAATTAACAACAATCTCATTTTAATCACAAGTTGTCAGATTTTTTTTTAAATAGCCCCTAAATCAGAAAAATCTCAAATTTTCCATAATTTAGCAGTTGAAACATAGCCAAGTAATTATAATTATAGTTTCCTCCTCACACTTATTTTTAGCAGTGTCCTCACTGCTAACAGTTATAACATAAGCAATAAAAAAGTATAACAATTTAATATGTGCTAAAAATAAATTAAGGTGGAAAGATACTCCCCTCTGAATAATTTCATAAGCAAATTGCGGAGGGTTGATTCAATTAGTGTTGCTGCATTGCCAATGTCTCTAGAGAAACTGTAAATCATAATAAACTATTAAAAATATAAAATAAATAAAATTAAATTAAATAACATAAAATTAAATAACACGGGTTGCCTCCTGCAAAGCGCTTGTTTAATGTCATGAGCTTGACGATTTGCTTAAAAGTGGTCAACCAGGCGGCTCTCGAAGAGTGAATTTTGCATTCATTGCATTGCTTCTTCTCCATTTCTTAACCGTGTGGTTTAGGTTGTTCTTTCTTTTGCCAAGTGGTGGATGGAGTTCAAAATATTGTGGAATTTTAATTTCTTCATCACCCACCACTATAACAGGATCCTGCAAGTTAGTAATTTCTTCTAAAGGTTCTTGCACTCTTAAGTCATCAAAGCCGTTAAAAACAATCACATTATTGGTAAAATAAGAAAAAGTAAAAGAAGATGGATTTTTAGTAGAATTTACAATCTTTAAGACATCATCTTCCTTACCACTTTTTGTAGTTACCTTCCCCCTTACCTCAATGACTGCTTCACCGATTTTGGCCAAAAGAGTTTGTCTCAAATTAATTGGGGCTTCCTCCTTTTGCACCAAATCAAGAACTGTGAGGTCTTCCTTGTTCTCTTCATGAGTGCTCCCTTCAGTAGGAGCTTCAATTTCAGTTTGACTCCCTTCGGTAGGAGTTTCAATTGTTCTTGTGATTGACTGTTCTTTACACTCAGGCTCAGACTTGGGCTCTTCAATAGGAGTTTCGAAAACATCAAATGGGTCACCAAGCTTCTTCCCATATTTAGCCAAAATCTCCTCCATGGTTAGTTCTTCATTTAACTCTTCATCACTCTCGTGGACGGTAACTTCGTATTCCACCTTGGGGTCGGGCTCAACTTGAGTACACGGCGATTCTAGAGCTTGTTGAGTCATTAATGCTATCAAAGTAAAAAACTGACTTCTCAAACATTCTTGTTCTTCTCTATTTTGATTCACTGTTCTTTCTAAAAACCTGAATCTTTCATCGAGTTTTCTTTTTGCCTCCTCACCTTCTAGTTCTTGCTCCTTAAGTAAGTAATTTTTCAAGGCAATGAGTTGTTCTTGTAAAGCTTTGGTTTCCTCTATATCGATTCTTAATATCTTCTCCAAAGAATTGAGTCGTTCATCACATTCTTCTAATTGATTCCGAATTCTCCAATACTTTTTCTCTGCCCAATATACTGAACAGTCTTGCCATTTGTGTTCTATATCACCACAATGCTCACAAAAAGGGAAAGAACCCAGCAGTTATCGCAGTTGTCTGCATGTCTTACAGAACAACCACAATACTTACAAAAAGGGATAGGATCCATGAGAAAATATTTTTTTTAATTAATAATAATCAAAATAAAATAAAAACAAAATCAAAATCAAACAAAATAAAGAAAGTTAGAATAAAATAAAAGTAAAGTAAAATAAAATCAAAACAAAATAAAATAAAATAATATTATCGTAATTCAATCTTTATCAAATCTTTATCAAATTAGACTTATCATATCATATCTTTTCTGAAATTCAAATTCAAATTATATCTATATCTAATCTCAGATTCAAAATAAGATAAGAAAAAGAAAGATCAGGATAAATATATAAAAAAGAAAAATCTTTTTGGATTTTTGATATCAAATTTAAACAAAACAAAATAGAATAAGATAAAATATGATAAGATCTAAACAAATAGATAGAGAAATAAAAAAAAACAACCAAACAAAAATTTAAAATCTAAATAAATAGATAAAATAAAAATCTTTTTGGATTTTTGAATGTAAATCTAGATCTAAATCTAAACAACCAAACAAAAGTTTAAGATAAATCAAATAACTAGGAAATCTAACAAATAACTCAAAATATTTTTTTTTAATTAAGAGAATAATAGTACAGTAGCAACGAGTAGTTAAGAAACTATAATAATAACAATAATAACAATAATAATAATAATAATAGTAAAGAATTTTTTTTTATGATAATAACTACTAATAATAATGAATAACAATAATAACGATAATGAAAGAAGAAAAAAAATATCTAAATTAACAAGAATCTCGTTGGTCTGATATCGCTAAAACATTCCTCGGTAACAGCGTCAAAAACTTGTTGCGCCTCAGGCAAGTGTACCTGATCGTAACTCGTAATAATAGTGGAGTATTTTTAAGACTCTGAATGTCGAACCCCACAGAGAATGTGCGAGTACTAAATTAATAGAGATCCTTATTATTTAGACGAACGAAAGTAATAGTTCTGAGAGCAAGACAATTGAATTGTAAATAACGAGATCAAAGTAATAACGCAAAAAGTAAAGAGAAATCAATTAGGAAAAGCCTAAGGGAACCGGGTTCACTAATGCTAGATCCTGAATCTATTACCTTGCTATTATGAAATATCTCCTTATTGAAAGCCAACCACCCACTCTAATTTACTAAGGGCTTCCTAACGTGCAATAGCCTTCCTCCTAACTAATTACTCTGTTTGGTCCAGGAAGATAATTAAAGGAAAAAGCATTAAGTACAGGTGGGTTTGTCAATCTAATAACTGATTGGAAACAAGCAATAACCTATCCGGCGTATAAAGCGAGTTCTGTGATCCTAGAGTTCCACTAGTTAACTATGATCCTGTTACCACAATTAACTAATTTTATAAAGAATTAGCCAGATCATATGGAATTAAACATACTAAGATCAACACAGTCAAAAGGATAATAGAGAATTCAAAATAGCAATCAAATAGATATCAAGAACTTAATAAAAGATCCCCCATCACCCCTAGTGATGGAGTAGCTACACATATTGTTTCTCAACAAAATATAGAATAACATAAATCCTAACATGCAATCCTAAAAGAAAAGAAGACAAGAGACAAGAGGCAAAGTCTAGAGCAAAAGACAATAGGTAAAGTCTAAAGCAAAAGACCCTCACTCAGAGAGAATGAATTCTCCTCTAGAGAGCGAGTTAGTTCTAAAAAGGGGATAAGAATGCCTATTATAGGCTCTAGTGCGGATTTAGGTCAACTGGTTTCAAATTTGTGCGCTCTGGGCTTGGGTACGGTCGTACTGCGATTATACACGGCTGTATCGGGCTTGAGTTGCGACGTTGGTCCGTACTTCTTCCTTTGGATGCGACATTTGCAATTGTGTCTGGCCAGATAGTTACTTTGGTTGGCCGTCTTGGGCGTTTTCTTGGTATGGCCGTCGACCATGCGGTACGCCCCTACTTATGCTCTCCGATAGGTACGGCCGTACTGAATAGATGTCAGGCCGTACCGCTTGTCCAAAAACGCTAAAAATCTCCAAAACTCGCCAGATTCTTCCCAAAATTCATTATTTTGCTTTTCATGTTGCCTTTATTACTTTTCTACATAAATGAGGAAATAATGAGCATATTTTTTTTAATAAGAAACAAAATCATAATATTCTATACTCAAAATACCCCATAAAAATAGATAAAATGGAGTGTTAACATGAGGCATGACGAGGGGAGAGAGGTGGCGGCAAAAGATGGGAGAAAGGGGTGGTGGTAGCGTAAGGGGCTAGATTCGTGAATGGGGAAGAAGAAGAAGGCTTTCATCTTCATGGTTGTCGATAGGTTCCTTTTCATCATTTATTTTTGGTTTTACAATTCGATCCCTGCATGGTTTACTTTGTAAATAAATAAAAGAACATACCCACTCTTTAAAATTCCCAAACTTGTATCATTGGAGACGGGTGATTTTCGTCCCAAAATAACATTATTACACGCAGAGGACACAGGTACCAGGTTATATATGTTACCGTATTTTGTTTGCGAGATTCAGATACGAGGCACTAGTAGGTAAGAATCTGGATCCGGCACTTAAACTAAAGTGATAGTGAAACATTGAGTAGCTAAAAGAAAATTATAGTTAAAACTCGCGCCGCTGCTTTTGTCTTTTTGAAAGAAAACAGAAAAAAGCTAAAAAGCGAAAAGTTTTACGAATTTCAGAGTTCTTGGCTCTGATAAAGATTCGTTTTGTTTTTGTTGATATAATAAATCTTAAGAGTGACGTTTTAATTTGGTTAATTTGGTTTTAAAAGTATTTTAGGAACAGTAGTTCAATTCTTAAAAGATTAAGCAATATTAAGTCGTTAATCCCAAATCAATTCTTCAAAAATTAAGCAATATTAAGTCGTTAATCCCAAATAACACCTTTTTATATTTTAATGTTAAAAATATCATGGAAACACGAAATTGATTTAGCGTCTGAAAGGTGAGAAACATGCAACAGAGCAATCAACGAAGGAAAAAGCAGCGAAATGGGTAACTTCCACGATTTGGTTCATCGAATAAATGGAGCAGAGAGAGTAAAAATGGTGAGTCCCAACTGCTTTTTATTTCTTCGCTCATCAGTAAAGAAACACGAGAGATTTACTTTTTTTTTCTTTTTCTAACTTTTACTCCTATTCTCTCCTTATACCTCAAATTATTTAAGTTTTTAGTCAAAAACATTGATGTCTTTTAAAAAATAATCAACACTTCTCTCTTCTCTTTTTCTCTTCTCTTTCTCTTATTCCAATTAATACCCCAAATCTACCATATTTCTCACATTTTTCTCTCTTTTCATACCCTCTCTTCACAATTTCTCTCTTCACAATTTCTCTTGTCAACCGATCATCACATTAATAAACTTCCCAAGTGCATCTGAAGGGGAAGCGGATCCTCGACAGCGATATTGTCTCCAGCAATCTTTACTGCACCGATCTCAATCGTTGGATTAATTGAATGGCTGAGATATTAGACGTAAAATAAAAGGGGCAAAACGCCCCATTCCAATTTCGGTTTTTGGTTTCCCATTTCCAAAACCAGTGGGTAGAGAAGAACTGTGCAATAATAATCCCTACTTCCACCGATTGATGCATAGTATGCAGATTGCTTCCTAATTATTTCAATGCTTTTTGTTTCTCTCTTGGTTTTTTCTTCTCAAAGGTCATGTTGGTTGGAATTGGAGCTTTCAAATAGGTCCTTTTGGAGTGATTTTAATTACAAAATAAAAACACACTTGGCATAACAATTCAATGGTGAACAAAAGAAAAAGAATAAGTAATGAAATATAGAAGCATTTATAACAATGATCAGCATCGAATACCATAAGTAATGAAACGAAGAGAAGAAAATGATAAAAAAAATCTGAAATTATAAGATTAATGTGAGAAAGGCCAAGTGCGAACTTGAAGGCAAAGTGCAGAAAAGTGGTAAAAATTACCGTGCGAGAAAGAAATTGAGCTGGCAATTTTGCCCTTTTTAATTTAATATTTTCATATAACATCTGAGCCGTTGAATTAATCCAACGGTTGACATTGTGCAGTAAAAATTGATGTAGACAATATTGCTGTTGAGGATCAGATTCCGTGCGAAGGAGAGGGGAAATTGCTAAGGAGAAATTTAATACCTTTGCTGGTGTTCTAATTTCTAAATATTATAGTAGCTTAGTCTTTCGGGGTATGTGACTGCGGAGCCATAGGGGTGGGGCCTACGGGAATTGTTAGAGGTATTATAAGCGATTCAATAAATATTTGAAAAATTAAAGGTCTTCTGAGACGAGAATACGTATAAATTGAAACGATTGAACGAGAGGCAACAAAACAAAAAAGAAAATCGTGGAATCTCTGAACCTATCGCTTCGTCCTGGTACGTCCATTTTTTTCTGCTTCCCAAATGCTCTTATTTCGTTAGGGTTTCCATTTCATCTATAAAATTTCATTCAATCACGCTGATTTTGTCTATCAATTGAGTTCTCGTCTTTACTTGTTTCTCCTTTGTTTTTTGTTCGATCGTAACAACACATTCCAATTGCTGCGCTGCTGTTTAGTATTATTGTACTTGTTCTGCTTCTTCCTCCTACTTCGAATTCGCCGATTGGAATTCGCATTCACGCGCGGGTTCTGTATTTCCGTGTTGTTTTTCGATTAGGTGTGGCGGCATCTCTGCGGTTGATTTAGGGATTCGGTTCCAAAATGGAGGACGGCGAACTTGATTTCTCGAACCAGGAAGTGTTTTCGAGTCCGAACATGGGCGAATTTCCCAGCAGTGGTTCAATGGACAGTTTCTTCGACGAACTCTTGAAGGACACACACGCTTGCACTCACACCCACACGTGCAACCCTCCAGGCCCTGATTTTTCACACACTCACACGTGTTATCATGTTCACACCAAAATCGTGCCTGCACCTGCTGATGACCCGGCTGGCACCGACGATACTGCTGAGTCTGCTGAAAATGAAAAGAAGTCCAAAAAACGCCCACTCGGTAATAAAGAAGCGGTTCGTAAGTACCGTGAGAAGAAGAAAGCAAGGGCTGCGTCACTGGAAGATGAGGTTATGAAATTGAGAGCTTTGAACCAGCACTTGATGAGGAAGTTGCAGGGGCAGGCTGCTTTGGAGGCGGAAATTGCTAGGCTTAAGTGTTTACTGGTTGATATCAGGGGAAGGATTGAAGGAGAGATTGGATCGTTCCCATATCAGAAATCGCAGAATGTGAACCCGCCAGTTCCGAACTTGCCCGGTTCTTATGTGATGAACCCTTGTAACGTGCAGTGTGATGATAGGGTCTATTGCCTTCATCCTGGAGCAGATGGGAAGGTTACAGAAGGGGCGGCGCTAAATGGGGAAGGATTTGGGGGTTGTGAATTTGAGAGTCTCCAGTGTCTGGCTGGCCAGAATGTGGGGCTCAAGGACCTTCGTTCCTCTGCATCAAATAAAAGAAAAGGTGATGCCTGATTTTGTTATACTTGATTTCATTTTAATTGCTGGCCTGTGGTGTGGTCTTCCTGGCATTTTTGGTCATTGTTTGGAGTCCAGTGATAATTGCTTGTCTCCTTATCTAGTTTTTGCTTGTAAACGTGCAATATAAAAAGCATCGGGATTTGAGAGTGAGAAAGAGAGAGCATAGGAGATGAATCATAGCTTGCTCTGTAATGTAGCCTGCTCCATGTTTTCGGTTTGGGTCTTTAACAGTGGGGGAGTTTAGAATTCAGATGGTCATGCAATAACATCCTTTTATTTTTGCATTAGGTTTAATTGCTAAAAGTTATTCATGTAGTCGACTCTACCTTATTAGAGAAGACTTTTACTGTTGTTGTTGTTGTATGTTTAATTGCTAAAATTCATAATTTATATTCTAGTGCTGAAATCTGATTGCTAAGCTTCCGTGAGAATGCCAGATTTTAAAGGGATAGTACTAGTAGTAGTAGACCAGAAGTTATTACTGGTGCTAGGACGACAGAGTTCTTGTAACTTTGTATGACAACTAGATGCGATATTCTTATTCCAGTAGATTTGAGCAACTGAAATTTAAAGATTCAAACTACTAAATGATTGTAGTGAACATTTTTCCAACTGTACCAAGAAGGTTGATACTGGATTTTCTTTTTGAAAATTTGATGATATAATTTTTTGATCCCTAAATTAATTGGGATTGAATCTGGTGTGATGACTTTAGGGCATGTAAGTTGCATATTCTTGCTTCTCATCCTTTCAAATGATCTAATGGATCTTTATTTATTAGGGGGATCTCGTGCAGCAACAGCTGGTTGAAGAATTAATAAACTGGTCGATTCCATTGTTGCCATGGTAATATCTCCTTCCAATAACTTGTTACCGGTTCAGCATCAGCTATCACCTAATCAATTTTGAAAATTATTCTCTCTTTTCGACCCTTGGTTTGGATGGCTGTTCTACCATGGAAGATCAGTAGTTGATAAATGTTGTTTTATTAAGCAGAAACAGTATTTGATCTGTAGTCAGCATAGCTTATGGCTGAGACAGATTTGGTGCTTTCGTATGCAACCTAGTTTCCTGGTCTTTTGCTTGTGCATGGACTAGTTAGTCTGGCATCGTAGACTTTTTTTTTTTTTTTTTTTTTTTTGCCTATTCAATTTTAAATCTGCTAAGCATTCGACTAGTTTTTTTACTTTGTTTTATGAGATGATGTTTAAGTGGTGATTCGTATTTTTTAAGTTCGCAAAGTTTTTATTGCTGGATGACAGAACATGGGGAAGACTGGTTGTGTTTCATCTTTCAGTACTCTGTGCTGTGGACAGGTGAGGCATCAATGTCATTTTGTGTAAATATAAACTTGTGAGTGAAACAATAAAATTGGCTTGTATGGTTGTCTTTTTTCCATCTATGCTTATCTGAATGATATGAGATATTTTGCTGGACAAGGGGTGACTAGTTTGTATCCGGAAGAAACTGTTGTCCTCTAACTGAAGATTTTGCATATGGGCTTTTGTCTTCAACGAAGTTAAGACAAACGAGTGACTTATTTTGTGTTTGAGAACGCAAGTGGCTGTTTCGATTGACAATGGAACCTTGCTACCATTAAAGTGAGATGGGAAGATGGGAAGCATATGTGCGTATCTGCTCTTGGTTAGAGAACAAGTCTTGAAATGATTTCGGTAATTAAAAAGCCTCTTGGTGAACTATTTGGGCTTCGAATGATTTAACAATATTTTACGTTGATTGTATCTTTTACTTAGAATGCCTTTGTCCATTCACCCTTGTGGACAAAATTTGTAAAAATTTCCCCGCATTCAGTTGCTCAGTGAACATATATACAGCAAAGCGGGACTTCAAGACGAAGTAACCCCAGTACTATTGCAAGCTTGTTCATCTCGAAGTAATGAAACATCAAGATTGGAATACCTTTGATATTCTAAATTGACAAGAATAACCAAGCGCCTCACACTTAATGGTGAAATGGTTTAACTGCAATGTATTTGTTGAGGAAGCATTATATGGTACACAAGTATTACACGGTACCGGTACATGGGGTAAAAATGGAAGCAACTCATTGCCTCCCTTTTCCCCTTTCTCTTTTCCCCCACCTCTCTCTCGTGGCCCTGTTATGAGTACGCTTTCTAGTTACAGAGGTATCTGTAAGGTCGGAGTTGAACATCAACCCAATGGGCAATGGCCCACTTTAAATGTGCATCCCTTCGATACTTATTATCTTGAGCCTTCATTTGGGTTTGAGCCTTAGCTAATTTCTTCTTAAGTTGTTCCAACATAGCAGTTCTATCACCACAATCCAACTCGACAGTGGCTACCAAAGAAGATACGATGGCAAAACGAGGAATGGAAAAAGGTAATCTTCCTTGCACGGCTTGAAATGGACTCAGTCTAGTGGAAGAATGGACAACAGTGTTGTAGTTCCATTCAGCCCAAGCCAAAAATCTACCCCACTTATGTGGACAATCATGCACAAAAGAACGCAAGTGCTGCTGCAAAACATGCTACTTCGGGATGTACATCAGACTGAGGGCCGTATGTCGTAGACATGCACAGTTTGATGCCACTTGATTTGAACAATCCTTGCCAAAATCTTGCCCGTATATTGTTTGGAACAGGGAGTGGTTGAAGCAATCCACCTGAGGGGTGTGTAGAGTAATTAACTTGTTGACAAGTTGTGCACCTTTGAATGAAGTGAGACATATCAACACGCCTATTGGGCCACTACAAATTTCCCATTAAGCGGCTGAGGGTGTTTGCATGGCCCCCCAAGAAGAGAAGTGGAACTCCTCCAATAAGATTTTTTTTTTTGAATTAAGAAAGGGATTCAATATACAGCTACCCTTAAATATATGTCATCCTATACTGACAAATGGGGAAATCGTTCTGGATCTCGCAAAATATCTTGGTACGATAAGTTGAGGTCTTTGTCAAGTTGTAAACCTGCAATGGCCTTCTGAAGTTGTTCATTGGACACGTGGAATTGTGATGGCGAAAAACTGACAAGAGGAATTCATAGACATACGAGATAAGGCACCAGCCACCTGATTCTCCCTTCTAGGCTTATAATAAATAGTATAAATGTTTATCTAGAGCAAACCCCATTCCTAGATATGACATGTCCCAAGTAATCAATAGAAGTGAGACCAAACAAAGATCTAAGACTACTTCAGATAAAATTCAGCATTCAACAAGCATAACGGAGTAAGCTCCAATGATCCTCAAACGTCGACCATAAACAAAAATATCATAAAAAACGATAATGAACTTACGTAGATATGGTTGAAATAGCACATTCATCGTTGCCTGAAATGTAACTGAAGCGCCAAAAAGGCTAAAAGGAATTACAACAATTTGTAATGTCCATAGTGTGTGAGAATTGTTGTCTTATGGATATCCTCAAGAATCATTCGAATATGAAGATAACTGGAACGTAAATCCAATTTAGAGAACTATTTCCCCCCCCCCCCCATGAAGGTCATCAATTAGCTAATCAATAATGTGAAACCGAAATATCTGATTGTCAGTAGTTCAATGTTATGTAGTCAATACTCTAGGATCCATCTGTCTTGTGTGCCAGAAGAATTGAAGAGGAACAAAACACTATATCTTGCTATTCGAATATGAAACCCGAACGTAAATCCAATTTAGAGAACCATTTTGCCCCCATGAAGTTCATCAATTAGCTAATCAATAATGTGAATCAGATACCTGTCTCTGATTGTTAGGGAGTTCAATATTGTGTAGTCAATACAGAAGCACTAGGATCCATCTGTCTTGTGTGCCAGAAGAATTGGAGAGAAAAAAGCACAATATAGTGCTATAACAGATGATGCCTTCGCCTAACATTTCTAGGACCAACCCTTCAATTGCTTGTCTCGAAACCTAACACGGATCTCAAACCTAACACTATACAAATAATGTCTCCAAATCTTAAGGGAAACCACTATGACTGCTTACTCAAGATCACAGGTTGGGTAATTCTCTTCATGAGGTCGTCATTGCCTTGAAGCATAGGCAACTACCCTACCTTCTTACATTAGAACACAACCTAATCCTTGTATTGAGGCACCATAGAATAGACCTTTAGGGTCAGGTATAACTAAAACTGGGCATGAAGTTAACCTCTTTTTCAACTATCGAAAACTATTCTAACACTTATCATTCCAAACAAAATTTTGTTCTTTCTTTGTTACATGGTCAGAGGCCAAACAATCTTGGAAAAGCCTTCAATGAACCTTCCATAGTACCCAACTAGTTCTATAAAGCTTTGAACTTCCATAACAGTTCCAAGTCTATCCCATAGAACTACATCCTCAACTTTACTTGGGTCAACTGTAACTCCATCCCTAGATATCACATATCCTAGAAATCTCATATCGTCTAGCCAAAACTAGCAATTAGGTAACTTAGCATACAGTTCTTTCTCTCTTAACACTTGCAACACTACCCTCAAATTCTTCCCATGTTCCTCAAGGTTGGATGAATACACTAAAATATTGTCTATGAACACAACCGCAAATCTACCCAAGTAGGGTCAGAATATCCTACTCATATAATCGACGGAAACAATGGGTGCATTGATCAAACCAAAATGCATCACTAGGTATTCCTAATGACTGTATTTACTGGTGAAAGCAATCTTATGTATATTCTCGTCTAACTCTAATATGATAATATCCTAATCTCAAATCAATCTTAGAGAACACAGACGCATTCTTCAACTGATCTATAGGTCATCTATCATAGGCAAAGGGTACTTATTTTTAATAGTTACATTGTTCAACTGCCTATTATCTACACATAAAATGGACTCTCCATTATTTTTCTATACCAACAACACGAGTGCTCTCTATAGTGACACGTTGGGCCAAAAATACTACTACTCCAACAATTTTGCTCAATTTTGCTCATATTTAGGGACTAAAAGCATATTTAAGCATTTTCTTTACTTGCCATAAATATGTTTGTAGTTCTTGCAATTTTTTCCCTCTTATTGATCCCTAAGATTTTCAAAATGATGGCCAAGTCACCTAACATGCAATGCAAGTGAACACTTTTGGTTCTACTAAAAAGCCAATAAATTATGTAAATTCATGCATTGTGTCTGTCCTGATAGTGTATTACCGAGAAACAAAGTCTAGAACAGGCCAGGGTATTCAAACTTTCAAGCATTCAAAACGAAACAAGAAAATTAGGCCAAATTTATGGTAATAGCCAACACAGTCATTTTAAATTTGGTTTCATTCAAAAACTCCAAACCAATAGATCACAAAAATTACTCACTTAGGCTATTTTACATAAATTTTCCAAAATCACGTTTTTTCAACATGCAAGCAATTTTCATGCATTCTTTCAATTTTATCAGGTCAAGAACTCAACATTTAGGCAAATTCCAGAGTGGATTACCTTGACATGTAGTCCACGTGGATCAGTACTCACAACATCTCATCTCTACTACATTGAGTTTATTCTCGTGTTAACTTTTCATCGCCTAACACTCCGTCCTATATAACATTGTTGGTCTAATAGCTGTACGATAAAAATTTAACTTGAGCAATACATTTTTATTACCAGAACAAATAAGCGCCAAGAGAACAATTTCCAAATAAAATAACCAAAGGTATAGATTAGAGTTTCTTAACGCAATAGCAAGTTCTAATGTACAGAAAAAATTTCATAAATAAATTTAGGATTTTAAATGATTGAAGATGCCTAGATTAAATAAGCGTACATCTTCAAAGTTCTTTGCGGATCTTCAAAATTCTTTGCGGAAAAGCTGAAAACTCAACTATCGTCGTGGGCGCAGAAACTTGAGAATGTTATTCTCCATTTCTAGTATAAACACACAAAATGTTGGATTGACATATTGAAAAACTGAAATATGGAATTTCTTCTCCCTAGCTATATTATTTTAGCTTGTTGAACCGAGTATATTTTTATTTACGTTAGATAGATATGTTCAGGATACGAAAGTCTTTGACCATGATACTATGATGCCATCATTGTTTCAACCGTTAAATGGTCCCAATACTTTGACATATGACAAAAAAATAGTAAAAATTAAATGGTCACGAAACATTCAAACAAAACAACAAAGCAATGGCAATACAAGCATCGCCTTCGAGCCTGTGTCTGGTTAGTGCTGGTCATCACCCATCCACATGTCGTCGTCATCACCATCATTGTAAATGCTTTCGGCCATTTGCCAGATATGGAAAGAATTGTCCTCAGCTACACTTGAGATTACCCACGGCTGGTTTTGGTTCCATGAAAAATCTGATATTTTCCCTTTGTGACCCCCATGAGAGAAGAGTAGTTCAGGAGGACCGCCCTCGTTATCTCCCTCTATCTGCTCATCCCCAATCCTGAGTCATCATGAAAATAAAGCATGGCAAATGTTAAGAGCCAATTTCAATTCTCTGTTTATGACTGTGTCCAGTGTGTTTGCAAATGTAAAATGTTCACCTAAAAATTAATAATGGAACTTACAGAAGTAGATCAACTTAACGTGCCAACTGTCTAAGAAAGAAAAAGAAACAAAGCATTGCAGGGGAATCTGTTCTTACCTGCTAAGGTCCCAAACCATCAGCCTTCTGTCAGCACCAGAAGATGCCAACACAGTCTCGTGATTAGGATCCCATTCTACCTGAAATACTTCGTCTCTATACACATTAAAAAAATAAACCAAATCACTCGGTAAAAAGTAGTGGAATTTTCAAAGGTAAGAACTTGTCAGTTATCACATATGAAGTAGTTTACACAGCATCAACAAAGATAATCGTTACACCTATCGACTACAAGATAGTAGTAACATCAAGAATTACACACGACAGATAATGAACGTACGTGTGGCTACTTAAAAAATGCAGTGGCACATCCAGCTTCCGTGTATCAAAGAGACCAACAGTGGTGTCTGAAGATGCTGTAGCCAAAATCCATTCATTGTATGGGTTGAAAGAAACAAAGTTTACCTGATCAAAAAAAAAAATGACAATATAAGTACAACGGTGGCAAATGATATTCCAGCAAAAATACAGACAGATATCAGGAGTATATTTTGGTTTGATTAAAGACAATAGTGAAAAACTGCAAAAAATGAAGAGATAATCAAATAAGATATACCCTCATGGTCCAAACAAATTGCAGATTTTAGCAAAATCACAGCATACATATCAAACATAGGAGAAGAAAAGGCACAGGGTGATATGAAGGAAGCTCCAGAAGCTACTTAATTGCAGATTAGTTTACTCAATTCTGTTTAGTTAGTTAGCTTAGTAATTAGTTAGATGAGCTGCCAGTTAGTTATTCCTGCTGTCGCTTCTTTGTGTATATATACCAATTGTACATACCAAGTTCATCAATGAGAATCAGTTTGCTCATTTCATTTTCTCATTCATCATGATCCTGAATTCTACTCTGAATACAAAACCCTAATGGGGTGGTTCTCATAATCTCATGCAGTCAGTATAATCTTCTTCCCTCATAAATCTCCAATTGATAGACAACATATAATTGTACCATATTACATGCTTGACGAACAATGATAGACTACATACATAAAGATTATGAAGTAACAGCATTACCTCCCTCTCATGGGGTTTGACAGATTGTTGGGCTTTGTTAGTCCGCAGGTCCCAAATTATCAAGTTACAGTCATCGCCAGCGGACCCAAATAAATTCTCATTTTTCAAATGCCAGGATACATCTTCAACAGCACTTTCATGACCCTAAAACAAAAATCAAAAGTTCAACAATTCATCAACAAAACAGCAATCAATTTGGCAAAAAGACATATAATAGCACACCAAGAATCAAACAATTAGCATTCATCCCAGAAACATTACCTCATAAATGCAAACCGCATCAAGCACATTATTCCCTTGAGATGCAGCCATTACATCCCACAAGCAAATCTTATGGTCATTAGAACCACTCAAAAGGTACCCGTTCTTAAAAGGGCTCCAAGACAAACCATAACCTTCTTTATCATGACCCCTCAACCTGAAATCAGGATTACAATCATTCCCACGTTCCTTGGTAAAATCGAACACATAAATCTCGGAATTACAAGTCTTGGCGGCAACAATACTGGGGTTCTGCGGCATAGAACGCGCTCGATTCACCTCTCCATCAACGGTAATCCTTTGAGTAATCTCTACCTGCAAAAACCAACAAGTAACATCGTTGGGGAATTTCATCGAACAGTTGGTACGCAGAAAGGAAATAGGAGTAAAAAGCGAGCGTGAAAGGGGAAAAAAAAACGCAAACCTTGGGAAGAATGGGGTTTTGAGGATCCTCGGCGATGATGGGTTGAGATGTGTTTACGGGGAGGGAGGCATGGGCAAGCATGAGGAAGTTGGGTTCGTCTTGGGAAGTGTGAGTAGCGAGGAGGAGCTTGTGGATGTTAAACGAAGGGTGGGAGTGGGGTTCGGGAGGAGAGGGAAGCCAGTGAACGGTGAGGGAAGGCCATGGGAGAGGGTGAGATATGAACAAATCGTACAAAAGAGGTGTGTTTTTCTTCCAAACGGAGAATTCTTCTTCAACCTCAGCATCAGTCTCTTCGTAATCTTCCGCCATTTTTTGCATTGTTCCACACTTCGAAGCCCTCGCGCCAATGCCTCTCTCAAACTGAAACACCGTTTTAATAGTGGAACACACTTCCGCCAGATTGGGCTGGGATAGAACGGGCTGGGCTGAAATTACTGCTACAACCTCCCCAAGCCCATTTATTTTATTTTCTTCTTCATCTCTTTCTTAAACCAAAAGTTAACTTTATTACTTTAACCACTGCTAGTGCTCATCCTTTTCCTTTCACCCTTGGTTCGATTTTCAACTGCTTTTAACCAATTTTTTCCTTTTGTTTTCGCATTGATCGTGACATTCATTCTCCTTGCAACAGCAATCGATTAAGTGTCTGTCTGTTTATGATTTTTTTCACCGGACAATCTAAAAAAACTTGGCCCCAGGCAACTTTTCATTTTTTCTGAAGCTATCCAAGGCTTGCTTTTATCAAATGCAACATTTCACCTGGGTTTTGAAGAAAAGAATCTAATACAAATTAGCCTTAAAGAGTTACATTGAAAATTGGTAATCGTGCATTCTAATTAAACATAATAGCTTTCTTTTGCCTGTTTTTATTAGTTTTTGAAAAAATAATTTATTTTTTGTTAAAGATATGTATCCTTTTCCAAACCAATCACATTATTTCGGGCATATTTAGCACCATGTAAATTTAAAAAATGAGTAAATACACAATTTAATCCTAAAAATTGTAGTACCAGCAACTTTTTGGAATATTGATTTGGAGAGAGTCCTTATAAATTACATATTATACTTTAAATATGGATATTTCTATCAATATATTTAAATCATTTTAAACTTGTCTTCTCTCTCTCCAATTCGCAACAATTTTAGGGGCAAGCAAAACTTAAGTCAAGGGGAATTTTGTTCTCCTAGTGTCCCCTTCAAATAATTATAAGGCAAACAAATAAGATTTAAAATATGTACCAAAAAAAAAAAGATTTAAAATAATCCATGGTTTCCCCTTGTTTTCTATCTATTTCCCTCTTGTTGGAGGCAGAAACTAATACACACATACACTGTGAAATGATGAGAGGAGTTATTGGAGAAAATCAACATTTTATTGATGTAACTCACTGTATTTATACAAGTCTAATGATAGTCCCACATCGGGTGAGAATACAAAGATTCTAACTAATCAACTTGTTAACCAAATTGTTAACCATCTAACTAACTCAAAATAACAGAAAACTGTCATCTAATTGCTTGAATTAAACTCAACACACCCCTTTAATTCAAGCTATCTTATAAACACACAACACCTAAAATCAGCTTCACAAATCTGTCAAATCTTGTTGCCTTGGTCATGCCATCTGCCAATTGATCTTCAGTAGGACAATACACGACCATAAGCGTTCCTTGATTCACTTGTTCCCTGATGAAATGGAACCTTGCCTCTATGTGCTTGCTCCTGCCGTGGGAAACAGGGTTCTTTGCTAAATTAATAGCCGATTTGTTGTCGATTTGTAACTGCAGTGGCTTCTTCACTTCGATCTGCAGTTCCTTCAACACCGAATCCAACCAAATGGCTTGACAAGCTGCAAAAGATCCAGCTATATATTCTGCCTCACATGAGGACAAGGCTACCACGGGCTGCTTCTTGGAACACCATGATATTGATGCTCCTAGAAACTTGAAAACATAGCACAAGTACTTCTCCTGTCAACTTGGTCTCCACACCAATCAAAGATCCGACAATCCTATCAATTCTGCATCATCCTGTTTCACATCAGTTGCAAACAAAATTCCATACTTCATGGTTCCCTTTAGGTACCTCATAATCCTTTTGGCAGCTAGCATGTGTGTCTTCCTTGGATCACTCATAAATCTACTAATGAGTCCAACTGCATAGCATATATCTGGTCTACTATTGCAGAGATATCTCAATGAACCAACCATTTGCTTGAATAAGGTTGCATCCACTGATTCTTCCTCTTCACATTTGCCGAGTTTCAAATTCACCTCAGCTGGAGTTGAAGCTGAGTTGCCGTCTTCCATTTTGAATCTTTTTATTACTTCCATAACATACTTCTTCTGATGCATTACAAGTCCTCTAGGTGTGCTTACAAATTCCATGCCTAAAAAATAAGCTAGCTTGCCAAGATCAGTCATCTCGAATTCTGTCATCATTTGACACTTAAATTCTTCAATCTCTAGCTGATTGCTGCCTGTAACTAGCAGGTCATCAACATAGAGACAAATCAACATCATTTCAGCACCTTCTCCCAATCTCACATATACTCCATATTCACTAGCACACTTGGTAAATTTCTGTTGTACTAGAAATGCATTGATTCTTTTGTTCCATGCCCTGGGAGCTTGCTTTAGCCCATACAAGGCTTTGTGCAACTTATAAACCATTTCTTCCTTTCCTTCTATTTCGAATCACGAGCCTGATTAACATAAACTGTTTCCTCAAGAGGACCATTCAAGAATGCCAATTTGACATCTAAATGGAATAGAGGCCATTTCCTGCCACATGCCACTGCCACAATTAATCTCACAGTCTCCAACCGAGCCACTGGTGCATAGACTTCAGAATAGTCTAGACCAGCCCTTTGCATAAATCCTCTTGCAACAAGTCTTGCTTTATGTTTGACAATTTCACCATCTGGATTCAGTTTTACCTTGAATACCCACTTGACATCTATGGCCTTCTTCTCCTTTGGTAGTTTGACTAGATCCCAGGTTTTATTTTTCTCAATTGCCTGCAGCTCTTCAATCATAGCTGTCTTCCACACCTTTTCACTCAAAGCTTCTTTATAGTTGATTGGTTCTGCACCAGCAAGTAGTGCAAAGTGCACAAACTCACCATCCATATCAACTTCATTATCAGGAATTACTTCAAAATCGCTAACTGGCTTGAGACTTGTCTCTGCCTGCGTGAAGTTCTCGTGACTGAGCTGTTTGTTGAGTTCTTGCAAGATTTGCAGTCTGTTCCTCATCAAAATCATCATGAACCTCCACTGGTATAACTGTTTTGCTGCAAGGCTTCTTTTTGTTCCAATCCCAGGCTTCAAACTCACTCATAACAACATCTCTACTGACTATGATTTTTTGAGCTTTTGGATTGTACAGTCTGTATGCTCCAGTGTCATGATAACCTACAAAAATCATAGGTTCACTTCTATCTCCCAGCTTCTTTATTTTTGCTTCAGGCACATGCCTATGACATACTGCTCCAAAAGTTCTTAAGTGACTTACACTTGGTTTCCTGCCTGTCCAGACTTCCTCAGGCACACAATTCAATTTCTTTGTAGGACACCTATTTAGTACATAGGTTGCGGTGATGACAGCTTCACCCCAGAAGGTATGTGGCAGATTTTTCTGCTTGATCATGCTTCTAGCCATGTCAAGGATGGTCCTATTTCTTCTTTCGGATAGACCATTATGATGTGGAGTGTATGGAGCTGTCACTTCATGGAGAATTCCATTATCTTCACAAAATTTTTCAAACTCTTTGGAAGTATACTCACCTCCCCCATCTGTTCTCAGAATTTTTATCATCTTGCCACTTTGTTTTTCTGCTAGAGCTTTGAATTTTTTGAAGATACTAAATGCTTCACCTTTGGTTTTGATTAGAAACACCCATAATTTCCTACTGTACTCATCTACAAAGGAAATAAAGTATTTGTTCCCTCCCAATGAAGAGACCTCAAATGGACCACAAACATCCGAGTGAACCACATTTAGTAAATCATTAGATCTCATTGGTAAATGTGATTTAAATGGTTTCCTAGGTTGCTTTCCAATCAAACACACTTCACACATCTTTTCTGGCACTACAATCTTTGGTATTCCTAACACCAATTTTTTATTTATCAAATGACTCAAGCTTTTAAAGTTTAAGTGACCAAACCTTGAATGCCATAGCCATCCATCTTGATTTGTCACTGTTGCTGCAAGACACTGAGTTTCAGCATTGTTGAGACTGGTTTGAAAGGTTCTGTTCTTTGCAAGAGGAGATCTCAACACCAATTTTTGACTTGAATCAAACAATTCCAGCACCATGTTCTTCATTGTTATGGAATACCCTTTCTACACTAACTGCCCAACACTAAGCAAGTTGCACTGCATCCCTGGCACATACAACACCTCCTCAATTATAGCAACTTTGCCATCCTTTCTTTTGACAGCAATTTTTCCCAAGCCTTCTGCCATCATGGTTCTGAAATCAGCCAACTTTACCTTCGCTTTCCTCGCTTGCAATCAAGATCCATAAGCCATTCTTTGTGACCAGTCATGTGATTAGAGCAACCAGAGTCCAAATACCATGACTCGGTTTGAGCTGTATCTGGAATTGTTGTCACCATCATCATGACTGGCTCTGAATCAGAATCCTCTTGAGCCACATTTGCCTCTTCTTCATCATTCTTGATCTGTTTTCCTTTGCCATGCCAGCAATCTCTTGCATAGTGACCGAATTTTTCACAATTGTAGCTGTCGAGATCTTCTCAAATGCATTGGCATCAATACATTGAGCGATGTAAAAGGTTGCGTTATTATCCTTCTTCTTCGCGTCCTTGTATGCAGTTCTCTGAGCCTCAGTGGGATTCGCCCCTAGCTCTTCAAAACCTCCTTGCACTATCTCAAGCAAATCTTGAGCCCCAAAAAGTGCCTTCATCTGAAAACACCACCTTTCCCAGTTCTTGCCGTCGAGAACTGGTAAATTGCCAGCGAGATTATTGCCATTTGCAGTTGCAGCCATGGATAGGGAAGAAAGAACTCACAATAGAAAAGAAAGAACTCACACAGTGTCTCACAAAAACTTGTGCCTAGGATCGTCTAGCTCTGGATACCAAATTTGTTGGAGGCAGAAACTAATACACACATACACTGTGAAATGATGAGAGGAGTTATTGGAGAAAATCAACATTTTATTGATGTAACTCACTGTATTTATACAAGTCTAATGATAGTCCCACATCGGGTGAGTCACTGTATTTATACAAGTCTAATGATAGTCCCACATCGGGTGAGAATACAAAGATTCTAACTAATCAACTTGTTAACCAAATTGTTAACCATCTAACTAACTCAAAATAACAAAAACTGTCATCTAATTGCTTGAATTAAACTCAACACCTCTAACCAACCACATTGTTAGTGTTTAGAGTTTGACAAACATATTCTATAGTTTTCTATGGAAAAACAAAAGTCTAGGATGAGTGAAAAGGCTACCAAGATGAATTGCTAAGTAAAAATTTAGAGTAATATTTAAAATGATCCATTAATGGAGGAATTTTCAAGAACAAACATTTTATTTTTTGACAAATCAGGACCAAACTTAAATCATACATTTATCATAAGGAAAATGGTCGACAAAGAGAGTTATCGCACAAAGAGACACATCATCCAAAATAGACTGAATCCTTCCCTATTTTTCTAAAAATATGACACATGTTGATTCATATTATTAGTGCACATTTCTTTTTGTCATATAACATTGTTCTTGGTCCAAATACATGTAACTTTTTACTTATATTTTGTTATATTTTGTTACGAATGAGTATCCAAGGTTAATTAATTTCATTCACACTAAGGGAGCACACTAACAACATCTTACTTCAACAATAGAATCCAATGGGTTTTTAAGGGAGTTATAATGGGTCAGACCATGCAACCTCACATCTCAAAACCTTTATAATTTTTCGCTCCAATGCTTGGAGCTACTAAGAGCCTGAAATAGACCCCACCTTCTGTTATTGAATTTAAAAAAAAAATAACTGTTAAAAACGTGTTGATATGCATTCTTATTGAAGATACGTTATCCACAATAACTACACTCCAATGGTACAAAAAATAACATGTTCTTATATACATAAGAACCCCCTTAGTAACAACCGGAGGAGCTTAAATATTATCATAACTTACAATCAATATATGTACTTTTATAATAAAGAAAAAGGTAATTAATACATGACCATTAACATGAACAGGTGACCAAATCATATTTTACAGGTTTGTTTTCTTCGCTATGGTACAAGACAAGAAAAGAAAAAGCAAATAATTAAAAGGAAAGAAGAGAGAAAGAGAAGACGCGCGATGAGGTGTCAATCTCACATGACGGCACATGCGTCGGGGTTCTCGTCGCTGAAAGCGGTGGTGTATCTAACTTCAGTGGAACTAGCACGCGCGAGGTTAGAAACTCTAGGGTCATAATCGGCGTCTCGAACGTAACCAGCGGGTGCTTTCCTGTCGTACACACCGGGAGCATAGGGGTGTGCAACGACGTCGTAGGGTACGTAAGGCCATAGCTCAGCCCTCTTTCCGGTGCGGTGAGCTATCCGAGCCACCACCTTAGAGGGCTCCACGTACCCTGAAACAGTCACCTTGCTGGCCTTTCTCTCCACCTCCACTTGCGTCACCCCTTTCATCCCTTTCACTGAATTCTTCACCTTCCTCTCGCATCCTTCGCAGTCCATCTTCACTTTCACCTCCACCGTCTACATATAATCAAAATTCAAACACACTATTAAACTCAACTTCTACCTTACTGTGTGTTATAAATACAAGTGATTTGATTAATTTTCTGTTTACCTGGAATGGCTTGCGCCTCTTCTTGAACTGGGAACGGCCATAGGAGCAGTCAAAGAGATCGGAGATGTGATCAAGAGCACCCATTTTGTTTGTAGTAGTATACGTGATTGACTGATTGTTTGTTGCTACGTTACTGGCTACTACCAGTACATTCGATATTTATAGCGACGATTGACCAAGACTAAAGCGAGAGGGAATATCCGACACGGTAAGCTCCTCGATATCAGACACGTTGAAAACGGTAATTATCCGAAATAAAAGTACACAGTTGTCGGTTGTTTTTGTCTTGTTGACATGTTTTCACTTTTCACATCACGTGTCCTGCGATTAATTGGCGAGGTTCCTGATATCGATGGAGCCGAAATGGGAAACGAGGACTAGTATGGGGGTGGCAGGATCATTTTGATGTTACATCATTACCGGGTGAGGAAGGAAGTAAGGAAGGCAGGTGTTAGTAGTAGTAATTAAGCACCAACGACCGACCGTATGGGGTTCCATTCCATCTTTTTCTAAAACTTATCCAGATGTCATCATTAGTAATACTGTGATCAGTCAAACGATATAACCAGTTTTCATAGGTGGACCTTCCTCCACGTTTCCTAATAACCACTAAATGAGGATCTACTCCGCCCCATTCCATTAAATATTAGTAGTAGTAAACAGCTTATCCTTATCTATGTAAAACTTGATTAAATTAGCTAATACGTGTTTGATATTTCTGTGTAATTTCTATATATTACTATGTAACTTATTTTATACTACCTCTATTTCTTATTATAAGAAAATTTTTGAATTTTTTTTTCTTAATTATAAAAAGAAATAATCAATTTTAAGATGTATTTATTACAATTTTTTTTATAATACCTTTGTATTGTGACTTTACATATTTCCAATTTTTATGAATTAAAAGCATCTTTATCGCTGGAACTAAAGTCATTCCTTATTTTAGTTTGCGTTTCTTTAAGTTGCTCAGCGTTGGAGGAATCTGACGTGCTTATATTTTAGTTCTCGTCATTTCTGCCGTTGTCGTTCTCTAAAGATTAAATATTCATTCTTTCTCTCTCAATCTCACCGGATTCACCAGAAATCGACTTAAAAGAAGAGGGACAAATAGAGGGTAAAACGGTAATGTAGAATCATGATCCAGAAACAATATACTACCAAAAAATCCCAACCAAAATAAGAGAAATTAATAAGAAGAAAATTACAGAAATTACAACAAATTGATTTCCAACAAAAATTACAACCATGAAAATTTATTTACAGAAAAAAATTGCAGAAAAAATAGGAACCTCAGCAGAACCATAAACTCGGGCCTCAGCCAACAAACACGGCGTCGCTGTCGCCGCCTTTGCCTCCTACTCCGATATGAGACCTTGCAGATCTAGATAGATTCGGAGCAGATCTGGACAGAAACAAGACGAGGCAGAAGAGGGAGAGGATATAGACGAGAAAAGGGAGGTGAGGCCATGGCTGAGAAGAGGGAGGTGAGGTGGCGCTGAGAAGAGGGAGAATAGGGAGGTGAGATGTGAGATTTTGAGAAGTTGAGAGGTGACACAGCGTCGCCGTGAACTGATCACAGGGACACCGAGGGAACTGATCGCATAGGCAGATCGCAGTGGGAACCGATCGCCGAGAAGAGGGAACTGAACGCAGTGGCAGATCGTAGTGGGTCGTTTTTGTGAGAGAGTGAGGGAGAGGCGCCGAGGGAGATGAGGCAAAGAGATGAGACTGATGAGAGGCAGATGAGGCAGAGAAAGGGAGAGGGAACCGGACGGTTTGGCGAAGCTTCACGAAGGAGGCATGAGAGAGAGAGTTTACAGGTTTCTTAATAATGCCAGCGTTAAAGCAAAATTGGGCTAAGTTGCTTAATTGGTGACCTGGCCTCTATGGGCCCATTAAAATGGGTTAAAGCAACCCAACTTGGTCTTTAAGTGACCCAGCGTTAAAGATGCTCTAATGACATGGTGAGTATAATGTAGGGGGTATATTTGAAATAACATTTCAATTATATGACATTAAATATGTTTTAGTGGTCAATATATATTTATTGTTTCAATAATAATATCCTATTTGTTCCTTTTTAATATTTTTTCTGAAAAACAAAATACTTGTAAGGATTAATGAATAGGAATTTCTGAATTCTGATCCGTCTGATGTTTACGGCATGCACTATCTCTTCTTCTTCTTCTTCTTCACACACCTTGGAATAGGAATTTCTATGTTTTCATTTTCATTTGTGCGCCTTTTCGCTGTAATTAATTAATTCATTTTCCATTCCATGTAGAAGTGTCTAAAATGCATTAACCGATAGCAACTACGCTACATGTTAAGCAATTAAGAGGAAGGCAGCGATTATATATAACGCAACTTGCAAATTAAAAGAGTACAATCTTAGTTGTAGATTATATATAACCAATGCGGCATTTGTTTGGACCAATAAAGATGCAGCACATGAGTTTGCTCTGTAACAGAATTCCTTCATCCATGTGGTCTCGCTTATTGAGATCAATTGAGGATTGATGTAGCGCCGGCTAAGGTTAAGGCTACTAAAACCTAAGCAGCGTAAGATTTAGGCACACAAACAAAAAATTATTTATCATTATTTTTTATAAAGCAAAAAGGCCTCATGTGTCAACAAAAAAGCATAACTTAAAGTTTTTTTTTTTACTTAAAGCAAAAGAGCTTTTATCAAAACTTGTTTTAGGCCTTACTCACTATTCAATATTGTTGGACTGGCCCTAGATTGATGGTAGATGGATCATGAATCGCGATAGTACAACTTCAATTTAACATAGTGTGTGAACTAGATCAGTTCTTTTCAGATGGAGGAAATGTTTCCGCTGAGATGGATAAGTGAAAAATGTACTATTTGTTATGGACCAAAATTATATATTTAAAAATTGTGGTGAAAGTGCATATCATCAAGCTCACCTCAACCCAGGCGTTCAGGAACGACCTATTAATTAAGTAAATGAAATGTACATACATGTATACATATATCATGTATATAAAAAGTTCGAAAGCATATTTTGACTTTACGTTGCTTTATACATTTGCCTATTATTTAAAAGTTTTCGCTCCTTCCTATATATGCCACAGTCTTCTTTTTTTTTTTTTTTCCTAAAACCAATTTTGCAGTCATGGTTGTCATAATTTGTTTAATGTAGACTTTGGTTTGGGACAGTTGAAGTCTTAAAAGAGTCCATGCATGTGGGTGATAATATTTTAAATCTTTAACCAACACTAACTTTGTATAAACAACGAGACCTTGCTGAATGGGAAATATTATCTGGTGGCATTGAAGTTTTTGGACCCAAAAGAAAAAGGTCATAATTTCTTCTTTCCTGTGCTTTGCTACTCGCTATCCTTCTCCTTTGATTTTGGATTAATTCCAGGCCCATCTTGAATTCCCTTTCTTGAGACACACTTTGGTGCTAAGAGGTCGAAATGCTGTTGCTATCTCCACCCCTTTTCTTTCTTTTGTCACCCACTCCCAAAATGACCTTATAATCCCTGCCATAATAACATTACCCTCACCCCCTCCCACGTACCACACCCTCGGTCTCTCTCATTTTCGCTCTTATATTCTCCCCTTACCCTGTCGCACCCCTCCCCCTCGTTCTCTCATCTCCTCCTCCATTCAGTGATTTTTTCTGCGACTTCCCCAGCGTGAGGCACCCCCTCACCCATGCATTGCTCTCTTCCTCTTCATTCTTTGTCTCAGGTAAGATCTTTCACACCGTATTTTTTTTCTGCATTTTTAAATTTTTCATAATCTAGTTTCGAGACACACAATCAATGGCGTTTTGAAAATTAATTTTCGAACATTATAAGTTTTGTTGACAATGTCCGCAAACTAGTTTCCGAACCCACTAATTAGTGTGCTCCGGAAACTAGTTTCCCAACACTGTTATTTTTAGCATTCGAAAACTAATTTTTGAAACACACCCATTTGTGCGTCAGAAAACTATATTCCAAAAGCTAACAAAATAGTGTCTGAAAACTAGTTTCTGGAGGTTAAAAAAGTTTTTTTTTCCACTAATAGTGTTTACTGTATGTATGACATGCACCAAAGGGGCTCATGTCGACACTAGAGAGGGTCATGTTGAGCGGCAATGGTCGACTGCTTCTACATGAAGGGAGCGTCAAGCTACTAATGTGGAGCATTAGGAGCCTACACCTAACGTGCCTGAGGTGGAAGTTCCTGTAGAAGTAGCAAAATGGGCCGGTCTGACCGGGTCAGCCCGAAAAAGCCCAATCAAACAAAGGGATTGGTCAGTAAAATTTTAGTCTGATTTTATCCCTAACTTTGTCTCCTAATGTTTTTGGAAAACCGACTAATTAAGAATTTATCTTCAAGGCAACATTAGGAGACAAAGTTAGGGATAAAATTCGAGACCTCCCAATGGAGAAATTCTATATGAGCAATTAAGCTATGGAGAATTAACTACTTAAATTCAAAAGGTAGCCTTAAAAATTTGCCAATATGTTAACATATAACATCAACTAGCAAAAGACAAGGGTCAAACTTGAAAAGATTTAGGATCATTTTGTGAGCAATTTGGTCATTCTTGTTCTAGAGTTAGGCCTAAACAAAAAATAAAGCAAAATGATAAACAAAACATAAGTCCAAATATTATAAATATAATGCTAATACTCATCCTAAAAATCTTTAAGTCGTCGGTAATTATCAAGGGTATGGTCGTTAGTAAATTGAATTTATCATCTGCGAGATTTAAATCGTTCACCTTTATCATTACTGATGGCTAAACCATTGATAATTACCGATGACTAAGCCCACTATAATAATAAAACACAGATCCACTAACTTGCTTCATCCACGTCATTAATCTGCATTGAGATCCAATCTCACATATGAAATATTTGTTTACCATCCATCAACCATCCAAAAGGTATCATTGAAACCCACCCTCACGCCGCACGAGGAGGGTTGAATGGCCTCTTTGGGGCAAAACAGGCCGCACACGATGACACTTGGATGGCGAGACGTGATGACAAGGGAATGTCGCTGCGAGCGGTGGTGTGAACAATGGGAGTTGCGGTGGAAGTCAAATGAGCATGTGTCAAGTGTGGCAATAGGACTATAGATCTTTGTCGTTCATGGTGAAAGGCTGAGGGCCTCGTACGACTTGCAAGAGTTCACGATGGTTGGAATCAAAACATGACCTGAGGTACTAATGAAAGGAAGCCTATGGTTCAACATGGTAGTTGTTGATAGATTGGGTCTTAGCACTAGTGCACGAAATGGAAAAGAATTAGGTCTTTTACACCGGTTTTAGGTTTAACCAGTGTAAAAAGTGACGCGGTGGCAATTTTGAAATTATCGCGTAACTTTTTACACCTGGTATATAACCAACTAGTGTAAAAAGTTTAATATTTAAAAACTAAAGACAATTTACACCGGATTTTTATATAACCGATGTTAAAACCGAACTTATTACACCGGTTATTTCAATAACCGGTGTTAAAAGTATTTCTCTTTGATTAAAATTACTTTCTCCCTCTCATTCTCAGATATGCGTGAAGTATTTCTCTAAGATAACCCTACTCTTTCTCTCTCGCCGCTGCACCTCCTTGTTCTCTCCGCTATTCGAGCCCTCTTTCTTGCCGCTGCACTGTCATTGCTCTCATCCTCTCTCGCCATCGTTCGAATACCTCTACTTCACGTGGTTCTCGTCGCCGTTCTCCTTCTCGTGGTTCTCGCCGCCGTTCACCTTCAAAGCCCTGTCTCAAAGGCAATCCAGAAGCGACCACAACCACTTGTTCCTTCTTCGTGCTTATAGGTTTTTTTTCCTTTACCTATAGCTTTTTCCCTTTTTGGTTTTAATCTGTTTGATAATCTATTCACCTTAGCTTCTAATCTAGCTTTGGTCCAATGCTGAGCATTAGCTAGCTTCATGGGTATTCATCATTGGCGAGCAATGTACTATGTTTAGTTTCTATGTACTTTGTGCCACTCGGGGTTATGCCACTATTTTAGGTGAAAGTCTTTCCCTGCCACTTGTATTACTGTTAAGTGTTATGGAAACATTTGGTACATATTTTTGACATTTAACACGTGACAAAGAATGCCAAGTAATATTGTCTGCAATGTGTATATAAGTTTACCTACAAAGATAATATGGATTCTTGTTTTCAAATTATGGCCAAATGTTTGAAGTTTAATGCTTTACTGGGTTTTTGATTTTCATCCAAGTTTATATCATTTACAAAAAGGTAATTCTCTGCACTTACGAATAATAATTAAACTGTTGAGGTATATTATGCTTTTTGTTGTCGTTCAATTAAATTTCAGTTTGGTTGCTCATGACTGACCACTGTTGACAACAGACGAGCGTCGTACTCTTATGGCTTCCAGGAGGTCGCGTCCCTCTATTAGCATGCCAATGATGATTGCAAGGGAGTATCGAGATAGCAATGTGAGGATTGAGGATTGCGATGCTCGTCATCGTGATCCTTATCGCGATGAGGATCGTGATTTGATGAACCAGTATGCTAATCCCCGTGCCGACGCTGACCGTTGGGGCCCGGGCCTTCGTATGCGCATGCTTCAGAGGAGACCTCCATCTCCCAGGAGGCCTGTAGCTGCTAGAGATGTTCATCGAGGGAGGGACATCGTTCAGATCCCCAGTGATGACGATGAGATCTTGGAGTATACTCCATCCACACCGGAGTATTCTCCCATCGTAGAGGATTACACTCCTTCGGAGGAATCTACAGCCCGATTTTGTCCTGGGGACCCCTCAAGGAGTCACCACTAGCTTCGTTTTTATGTTATGTTACCTATTAATGTATTTGATTGTTTTGATATTTTAATTGGATAAATGTATCAGGAGAATATATTATTATATTTTTCAATGCTTTTTATGAATATCCTGACTATTTAGTTGGATAATTATGATTATGATATATGATGTATGTTTTTATATTTGAGCTTCTCTATTTAATTTGTATTAAGCCTTAGTTTCCCGTTTGAGATTCAATAAAATATTTGCGTGTGTACCGGGGATGGTACCGTTCATTTTATTGAATCTTGAATTGTCTAAGTAGGAGGACACTTTGGGAAGAAACTTTTTCTTTTATTTAGTTAATAGCTAGTCTTTAAATCTTTTATCTAATACATGATGAAATTTCAGATTGCTACATTTCCTATTGTCTCTGGGTGCATGCTTGATCGTGGTGGATGTCACCACGTTTGGGTTGTCTACTTGGAGACCAATGAGAAATGCTGCCGAAATTTTGTTAGGTATAAGATATAAGGATTTAACGACTAACTATTAATTAAATAAAGAAAAAGTTTCTTCTTGAATGTGATAGGTTCATACCAAATATACAGAGATCTGTTGGATACTTGTGCTTGAAAGGTCCCGAAGTAGTGATTGTGTTCATTAAATAAGCGTGTGTTTACTTTTTCAGAGCGTAGCTATAGATCGTAGTTGGATGCAAAAAAATCGATTGATCGATGAGTATAAGAATGGAGTGTCAGAGTTTCTGAAATTTGCTAAAACAAATCTTCCTAATAGTAATGGAGAATTTTATTGTCCTTGTGTTAAGTGTGCGAATCAGGCACCTCTAAAAGTTAAAGACATACGTGAGCACGTTGATGTCTTTGGGATTTGCCAGAGTTATACAACATGGACATGACATGGTGAAGTGTTAGACACGCCAAGTGTGTCCAAAAGTGGGGAAGTTGAGGTAGATATGAGCGATCGACTAGAAGACATGATTCGTGATATTGGACCAGATTCTTTTAAGCGAGCACATCTGTATGATACTCTATGTAGTTACAAGGATCAACTATTGTATTCGGGTTGCACAAATTTCACACGGTTATCAGCGGTTTTGAGGTTGTTTAATCTTAAGGCGATAAATGGGTGGATGGATAAAAGCTTCACTGAGTTGCTGGAGTTGTTGAAAGATATGCTTCTAGAAGGCAACACATTGTCGAACCGTAACTATGAGGCGAAGAAGATATTATGTCCGATGGGTGTAGAGTATAAGAAATACACGCTTGTCCCAATGACTGTATATTATACTGGAAGGAAAATGAAGACAAAGAAATATGCTCTAAATGTATGAAATCGCGATATAAAAAGAAGGATGGTGATGATGGTTGTGATGTCACCTCAAAAGGTCCTCCTGCGAAGGTGTTATGATATCTTCCAATTATTCCAAGGTTTAAACGACTGTTCACCAATGTAACAGATGCAAAGAATATTAGATGGCATGCAGATGAGAGAAAGTGTGATAGGAAGCTTCGTCATCCGGATGATTCTTTGCAATGGAAGAGAGTTGATTCTTTGTTTCCAGATTTCGACAATGACCCAAGAAATCTGAGGCTTGGACTTTCTACGGATGGAATGAATCCATATGGTAGTTTAAGTAGTAACCATAGTTCATGGCCTGTTCTCTTGGTTATTTATAACCTATCTCCTTAGTTGTGCATGAAGCGTAAATATATTATGTTATCTATGATGATATCCGGACCAAACAGCAAGGAAATGACATAGATGTTTATCCAAGTCCCTCGATTGAAGACTTAAAAATATTGTGGGAGGAAGGCATTGATGTTTTTGACGGGTATTCCAATAAAAATTTCAAGATGCATGCCATATTATTTTGCACCATAAATGACTTTCCAGCTTACGGGAACTTGTCTGGGTATAGTGTTAAGGGGCATAAAGCTTGTCCCATATGTGAAGAAGGCACATGCTACCATCAATTGCAACATGGAAGGAAGATTGTTTATCTTGGGCATTAGAGATGTCTCAGACGTAATCACCCGTATCGGAGGTTGAAAAAGGCTTTTAATGGATGCCAGGAGAATGGAGTTGCTCCAAAAGCCTTAATTGGGGAAGAAGTTTATGAACGAGTGAAGAACATCAATGTTAGTTTTGGAAAGAAACAAAAGAAGTCTACTGAAAAAAAAATATGGAAGAAGATGTCAGTTTTCTTTCATCTTTTATACTGGCCGAGCCTTGACGTGAGACACTGTATTGATGTGATGCACGTGAAGAAAAATGTTTGTGATAGTGTAATCTATACGCTTCTCAACATCAAGGGCAAGACAAAGGAAGGTTTCACTGCTCGTCTAGATCTGGTTGAGATGGGCATAAGAGAACAGTTAGCTCTGTTACCCAGGTGGCCAGAGTACTCAAGAGGGGGTGAATTGAGTATTAAAAATTTCCACAAAACTTTATGAAAACTTGGTTTGTGAAGGAATTATCTATACTGGATATAAGAGAAATTAACCCAAGAAATCAATTAACTAATATAATATAAATTTCAATCAAGATTGCAGCAATAAAGTAAATCTACAAGAACCCTAAAAACGAAATTAAAGAGATTAGGGAGAAGAAGATCAAACCAAGGATTTTATCCTAGTTCAGCCACCAACCACTGTGGCCTACATCTAGTCCCTAAGCCACCGCTTGAGATTTTCTTCCACTATCAATTCAAAGATTTACACCGTTCTTGAATTTACAACCACAGATCCCTCACTCTAAAATTACCCACTTGAGATACCACACTCAAGATTTACTAGGGATACCTCACCCTCTCAAAAGAGAAACTACAAGAAGATTGAAATCAGAAAATCACTCTTAGTAGTGAAGATATACAAATGAAAGCCTCTGAGTCTCAATGAAATTGGGAGAAGAAGAAAGCTAGAGAGAATGCTCAATTTGGGTTCTAAAAAATATGTGAAGAAGTGAGTATGGAAACCCTAAAACGAGCCTTTTATATTGTGCCCAAATTGGTTTCACGAAGCTGAGAATTATGCAGAAAAAACGTGTGTGAATCGATTCACCAACAGCATGAATCAATTCATCCACTAATGCTGGATTCGATTCACCTATTTTATGTGAATCGATTCATCAAAGCTTGAATTCGATTCACAGAGACATGAAAATTCATGAATCGATTCCTTCAACATGTGAACCGATTCCTGTCAGTTAAAAATGCATAAAAACTTTGTTTTGACCATATGAAATTGTTTAACACTTTAAAAAACAATTGTTGGGTCTAAAAATGATAAAACTAATTTTTAAACATACCTAACTTGGTCAAAAACATTTTAAACACTTATGCATGTATGATTCAATTCATTTTGTCAAATTGCATTCTCTAACTCTTAATCCACTATTATATTGAGACTCTAACAATGGATTATATCTAGAGTAAAATAAAACCTAAATCATACTAGTAGAACCAAAGTCTTCATGTGTTTGACATCTTCAAAATCATCTTCAATTACGCATAGGGGATGCGTTCATCCACAAGCTCCAGAGCCAAGAGGTAACAAGATATATTTGCTACCAGCATGTCATACCTTGTCAAAACAAGAGAGAAGAAGCTTCTGCAAGTGTCTACGGGGCATGAAAATGCCACAGGGCTACTCTTCAAATGTCAAGTGTCTTGTGTCAATGAAAGATCTCAAACTACTTGGCTTAAAGTCTCACAACTGCCACGTCTTGATGCAACAACTACTACTAGTGACTATTCGTGGCATCTTGCTAAAAAAGGTTCGACATCCATAACTAGATTGTGCTTATTCTTTAATGCTATATGTAGTAAAGTGGTTGACCCGCTGGAGTTGGACGACTTGGAAAATGAGGCTTTTATTATCTTATGTCAGTTGAAGATGTTCTTTCCTCCCTCGTTTTTCGACATCATGGTTCACTTAATTGTTCATCTAGTGAGGGATATTAGAGTATGTGGCCCCGTTTATCTAAAGTGGATATACCCTGTCGAACGATACATGAAGATCTTGAAAGGGTATGTGAACAATCCATATCGTCCCGAAGCATCTATTGTTGAAAGGTAATCACAGAAGAATCCATTGAGTTTTGTACATATTACTTGTCAAAAGCGGAACCTGTAGGGATTCCCAAGTCTCGTCAAGAAGGAAGATGTGACGGTAAGGGTACACGAGGTCTAAAGGTTAAGAACATGGGTCATGCGAAAGTGATGCAGGCACATCTGTATATATTGAATAACACTGATGAGGTTGAGCCATACTTGTCTACTCACAAATCCATTGTCATGGCCAAAAACCCCCTACAGGAACGAACAATGGGTGTTGAAAGAGCATAACAAGACACTCCTAAGCTGGTTTAAACCACATATTATGAACGATAATACTGCTTCTGATGACATAAAATGGCTAGCAAATGAGCCTAGCTTTAATGTCTTATGTTGGAGTGGGAACGATATAAATAAATTTTCCTTTTATACAAAGTCACAGGATGACAAGAGTACTGTGCAAAACAGTTGGGTTATGGTCATGACTTCTGCAATGCACTTCTCTAGTTCAAAGGATAAGAACTCTGTTCAGGCAACCATAGCTTACTTTGGGGTCATTAAAGAGATTTGAGAGCTCGATTATTATAAACTTAGAGTGTCTGTTTTTAAATGTAACTGGGTTAACAGTAACAGTGGTGTACAAACCGATGAATTAGGATTTACATTGATGGACCTTGACAAGATAGGTTATACAAAGAGCCTTTCATCATGGCATTCCATGCCAAACAAGTATTTTATGTGAAGAATCCCTCTAGCAATAGGTGGTCTGTAGTGCTCCAAAGAAGAAACATGCATCAGAGTGATGAAAATAAAAATGCATCTGTAGATATTTATGACACTCCTTCTTTCTCAACACAAAGACCTTCATTCACTGATGAAAATAAAGTGGACGATGTATATACCACTCGTGATGATCATCAAGAAGGGATATTAGAGGAGAAATGATCAAGTAAGTTTGTTATTTGTAACATTATAATATTTTTGTTAATACATGCATATTTGTTATTTAATTTGTTCATTATTCATAGTCTGACTGACATATTATTTTTTTGTCTGTACTGCAGGCATCATGGATGATTCTTCAGCCTCATCTCCTACGAGGTTTAGGACTATTAGATGCATATGTAGATATTTATAGCACTACTTTCTTTATACATTGTTTATATATTGTTTACATATACATATACATACATACATATATATATATATATATATGGCTTAACTTTGTTTATATGTATATTTGATATGTTTATAGATTAAATTTGATAGCTTTAAATGGTTTGAATTTTGGGCACATTTGGTGCCAATTCTGCTGCCAATTCTTGTGAAATTTATTGCCTATTTATTGTCATTTTAGATTGCCTCTGGGCAGGAATGAATAAAAATAAACAGAAAAAAAAGTGTACCTTTTACGCCGGATATACAAGAAACCGGTGTAAAATATTTATTAAATAAAGCAAAAAAACAAAAACCGGTGTAAAAGACTGACCTTATAACACCGGTTGTTAAAAACAAAAAACAAAAAAGTACTTTTTACGCCGGTTATACAAGAAACCAGTGTAAAATATTTATTAAATAAAGCAAAAAACTAAAAATCGGTGTAAAAGACTGACCTTTAACACCGGTTGTTCTGAACAATCGGTGTAAAAGGTTAGTCTTTTACATCAGTTATTTTGAAAATCGGTGTAAAAAGTTCTTTAAAAAAATAAAAAATAAACGAAAATTGAAATTTTACACCGGATATATAATCGGTGTAAAACATTGACATTTTACGCCAGTTAAATAACTGGGGTAAAAACCCCAACATACAACACCGGGAGCATCTACACCGACACCAAAACCAGTATAAAATGTCCATTTTAACGGGTGTAAAATCCTCCTTCTGCACTAGTGTGGTTATGGAGATTGTAGCGACAATCCCGTGGAGTAAAAAAGTGGAAAAAAACAAAATGTTAGCAATGGGTGCATTCAAGGTTGTCAAACACGAGAGTCTAGGCAGACTCGTGGAGCATAGGTAGATTCGACTTGTAAACTCATACGAATTTACCTAATGTTTAAAATAATATTAATGAAAGGGTCTAGGCAAACTCGTGGAACATAGGTAGACCCGACTCGTAGACTCGACTCGTAAACTCGTGCGAGTTTACCTAATATTTAAAATCATATTAAATAAATCTACACGTCACAAATATTTACTAAAAAAATAATATTGAAAAAGTAAAATTAACTTTATAAATCCAGTATATATTGCGGCATATAGGTAAATCAACCCAAGTAGCGAACAATATTGACTGATAATTTACATTTTATGGTAAAGTCAATGTAAAATTATAGACTCGTAAACTCGCTAGTAAAATCGAGAGTTTACCGATTTTATCGGAGTTTACTTAAACTCGTACGAGTTTATGCAAAAGAAAGTTCACATGTGAGTTAACTTGTTTTTGTAATCTAGAATCGTAAACTCGTAAGAATTTAAAAGTTAACTCGAGAGTTTAACAACCATGGGTGCATTATTTTATTATTTATTCCTTTTTTGCTTTTTTGAAATTATAGTGGACTAAGCTGTTGATAAATCTTTCGGTATTACCGATGGCTAAATCTTCGGTAATGTTAGCGACAATTTAGCTGTCAGTAAATAAAACCAACTAACAATTGTTTTTTCGGCTTTCCTGAGAACCTTTTTTCTATTTACCGACAGCCCGTTAGTAATTTTTTATTGTCGACGACTTTTTGAATTATTGACTACTTTTGGCCCTTGGTAATTTTTTGTAGTGATTTTTCAAAGAAAGAACAAATATTTTTTCAAATAAAGAATTATGTCTATAGACATAAAACAGATCAATAACCTGTGCAACTAAGTATTCTACATAGCTAATTATTTTTAATAGTAACATTCAGAAATTAGTTTCCGGAAGGAAAATGCTTGTTAGCTGCACGGATTTGCCAGAAAATTTTTATTACCATTTGATTATTTTTTCCTCCTCCCCTACAATATTTTCTCTCTCTCTCTCTTGTCTTGTTTTTTATTGGCTAGATTATGTTTCATCTAATTTCGTGCGAAAAACTTGCATATAATATACTACTAGTAAGATACCCGGGCATCCGCACGAGTCACTCTGTTTTCGCGCATTTTCGAAATAGACTTGTTTTATAAAACTAAATTTTTATATGTGACAAATATGATTAGTTGTTTTAGTTCTTAAAAATACAAAAAGAGTAAGGGAAGTCATGCCAAGAAAATAATTCAACCAAATTCCAACTTGTAACTATGTTAGTAAATCATTGTTTGCTATAAATGCATATATAAAATTGATATATGCTAAACAACAACGAAATTATACTCTGAAACTCAATCCACGTCATTATATGTTTCCCCGTCAGGATTCAAGATTGTGAATAGATATATGTAAATAATAAATACTTGCATAACATTGATATGTGTTCAAAGATAATGAAGCTATACCAGCAAATTCAATTCAAATCATTACTCCCTTCATTCTATAACTTTGGTGGTTTAAGATTTTTACACACAGACCAATGAATCATTAAATTGAAGTATATTTTTACCAAAATAGTTTTATTAATTGCTCGAGATTCCAAAATAATCAATTAAGTATTTGTAGAGTTATGTCAATTTTTAATGTAAAAGCAATAAATATATGAAGGGTATACTTGAAAAAAAATGTGAATTATATCTTAGGTTTATAAAACACCCATTGTTTTGAAACAAAAAAAAAATTGCTATACCGAAGTTATGGAATGGAGGGTGTACATGCTTCCCCGCCAGTTCTCAAAATTGCGAACAGATACATAAAAATAAAAAATACATGCATAAAATTGATGTGTTTCAAGACAACGAAACTATACCAACAAACTCAACTCTAACTATTACATGTTTTCCCGTCGGGACTTGCAAACAAAATAATCATTTATAAATAATAAATGCATACATAAAATTGATATGCAATAAAAAACTTTGGTTACAAAATATACAATAATATAAAATAAAAATGAAAAGAAATAATGCCACTATTTGCCAGGTTAAACTAAATTAATACATAAAAAAATTCACATTTGCATGAATTGGATAACAACATAATTTAGTTAAGTAGAAAATAATAAGTAAGAAAAAAAATAATTAGTTGTCTCAAAATTGTAGACCTAAAAAAATTTGAAGAACTTAAAAGTTAAATTGGGTTATTTGTATATTAAGAAATTTATATTAAAAAATTGTAAATATATAAACAAATAATTTAAAAGGACAATATATGCACCAAACGTAGATTGTAGTACACTTGGCTTAATGATTGTCTTGCATCAAAATTAGTAGTAAATTGTAATGAATTTGAAAATTTTGTCATCGTAATCTTCATGAGTTTCAACTTTCAATTCTAGTGCTTAAATTTTTATTTATTTTTTTGACAAAACTCTAGTGCTCAAATGAGGAGATATAATTTTTTTTTCTTTAACATAAAGGCTTCAAATCCAATCAACAGGAACTTAAAGCTCAAGAGGAGCTTACTTTTAACCTTAAGGAATTCAAAACAATCAAAAATAACTCGAGGTTTATTAAACATATAACACTCTTTGTAGTTAAGATACATGTATCTAACTAACAAAGCAAACAAATAGCTTGCATCTGTAACCAAAAAAAGAAATAATAATAGCTTGCATCTAACTAATAAAAAAGAGCCCTTTCATAACTTAGTTATAATCTCAAACATTTATTTGGCACATTGTAGCATAAAACATATTGCTTGTATAAGCCTTCTCTCATCCTTACAATAGCCTAGCATTTTCTAAAGGAGGCAGAAATGAAACCACTCTGCATCATCAACCCGTAGAAAAAAAAAGTCAGGAGTATTTATCTTCCTGAAGTTATTCAACTGCACCAAATCATCCCTCAATTTTATATCCATTGCATCTGACACCAATAATAAGTGAATATTAAATAAACAATATATGTGAAACAAATGAGATATCCGGGAATTATGAAATGAGCATAATTACGAAAACAAATGTCTTTGCTTTATTCACTTGAACACTCAAATGACAAGTTGTGTTTCCATTAAAGGTCAGCATCGTACACACAGACTTCCATCATTAGTAAAGCATTATGCACATGAAAACTAAAATATGCAATTTTTCTTTAGCATGTAGCATAAGACAAATGAGAAATCCCAATTCAAGCTTATGCACTCATTCACCACAAACATCTAGCCCTGTATATATCTTGACAAACTGAAAAATTGAAGTTTGTTCTGAACAGAACTTCAGAAGACGACCGGAGAGAAGCAGCACGGCGGAGTTCCCGACGGACGGCGATGGCGTGCGGTGGTGGTGTACCTGCAAACACTCCGACGCTCAAGTCAGCATGTGTAAGAGGTGAGTGAAGAGGTGGAAATGAACGATTCCCTGGATCGTTTGAGGTGATCCTCCTTTTATACGAGTTGAGGACGGTTATTGAGGAATAACCGCTTCCGTGGGATCCAGGGCATCGTCAGATCGTTGCCAGCCTGTGATGAGCTGGGGTGGAATGCTGAGGGCCGTTGGATCGGCCACGTCGACATGGTCTCGAGGCAAGGCGGAGGGAGATGAACGCGGAAATGGGCCTGAAGCGTGAATCGTCGGATTGGGCCTCGGCCCAGTCCGGAACAAAGTTCATTCATAATTGAAGCTAAAGTGAATACATTGCTGAATATTTATACATACCAGACTATATGTACAAATGCCACCATCAATAAGGTCGAATATCTTCCCAGATTATGCTACATCCTAAAGAAAAATTATCTCAGATTTGCTCTTCATAAATGGAGAAGCAATTTTCAAAAGTAAAATATCAATGCAAGTTAAACATTATGAAGTTTAAATAAAAAAATTCAGAGGAAAAGGAGTAATGCTCACCCAAAATTATCATGCAGTGTATCAATTTGTAAAGTTTGTGTTGCCAAAGAGCTTGAAGTGGTGGCTGCTGCTGCATAGCGGGTGAAATTGTTGTTGATTTGGAGTAGCCAATGATGTATTAGATTACATGCTGGCATCAAGGAAGCTTTGAGGAATTGTAGCAGACAAAGCACTCTGCTGAGATTGGGGTTGAAAATTTGGAAACCTTTTAAGGATAAAGCACACCATTCTATTCAACCTATGTAGTCACCAGGAACCATCAGATTATGAAAATATTAAAAATTCCCATCAATTCAAATAAAAAATAATGAAACATGAATTTAAGAAAGGCTTCAAAAACACCAAACAAAAAATAGAGCAACACTTAATTTAACATAGACTTTTGTATATCTCTGCATCACTGGGAACAATCAGAATATGAAGACAAAAATACACAACAAAGAAATAATAATGAAAGTATATCACAAATTAAAAGAAAAAGACTTAAGAAAACAAAACAAATATATACTGCTGGCATAGTAAACCTATATTTCACCTCCTTAAGGAATTGAAAATTTTCAAAGGAGAAGAAAGCCTTAACTCTGCAACCAAAAGTTCTTATGTTCTGCAGGAACAATCTGCAAACACAAAAATTTACCTCACACGCCACTGAGACATAATTTACTGGAATACCATCAAGCATACCAGGAACACCATCAAACTCTGACCCTTTTGACTTATCATGTGCAAACTGCTAACAGAAATTATCCAATAAAAATTAGTGACCATGAAATAGAACTTGGGGTTGCTTATGAAAATATAGGAAAAAGAATAAGAGAAAAACGCACAGGGTCTTGCTTAATTATGTGGCTAAGGAATGGAAACCATTCACTGCTTGTCAAATAGGCAATGCAAAATTTGTATCAGGTTTGACCTCATCTTTTCTCTTCTCTCTGAATTCTCCATCCGCAAAATCAACCACAACAGAAAGCTTGATCTTTTCTCATTTGTAGGCATTTAGAACACTTAACTGTGTGAAAGAGAATGGAAAACAGTCAACTAAACTAAACGACTAAGCAATCATAAACTAAACGACTAAGCAATCACGAGACTACCCATTAACTGTCATCAAAGTAGATCATACGCAAAATGAATGGAAAAGCCATTAAGATTCTAATACATATTCAACCACTTCACAGTGAATGGAACTTAAAAGGGCCGATCATGGAATAGAGAAAAAAAATGCAGACACTAATTTGCATTTTAATGATTAGAAAAACCCAAAAAACTGATAAAAAAAACTTCATTAACCATTAAAATCACTCTCTAATACAGTTACAACTTGCAAATCCTAAAAAAATCAAAAAAAAAACAAAACAAAAACAAAAACCTAATAACGAAAAACTCGAACGAAAATAAAAACGGAAAAAGAAAACCACAGAAGGAAGAATCAGGAAAATAAAAAAGAAACAAAAAGGGAATATTTTGTTTACCGGAGTCAGAGTGGGAGATTGACGACGTAGTTAGTGTTGGAAGGAGGAGGAAAAGGATAAGAGGCATGGGAGATGGAAGGATGAGAAGAGGGTTATATGTATCATCAGTGGTGGAGAGATTGATGCAGGAACAACAATACAGGGAGGAGGAGAAGACAGAGGTCAGCTTCTCCAACACTCAAAAGGTCTAGGAGGTTGGTGGTGGGAGTGAAAGAAAATGACATATATTATTTGTGGGTGTTTTGTGTAGTGCTGAGGACGGAGGAAGAAAGGGGAGAAGCTGGTGGAAAGTGAAAAGAAATAGAGAGATGGGGGAATGGTAGTAGGTGATAAAGAGAGAGTGGTCAAAACGTGGAGAGAGAGGATGAATTAAAAATTAAATTTTGTTTGAAATTTGAAAATTGAAATGAGATGAGAAGTATTTGAGTGGGAAAGAGATTATTGGATACCACATGTAAACAATGGAGATTGCCACTTGTTGTAAGTAGAAGTGTTTGTATTTAGAGGACTTAAATTCTTTAAATAGTAAATAGATTGTTGTTTCCAAAATCTTATTTTATAGACTTTCAAAAACTAATTTTTGAAAGTTACTTAAAATTGGAAAATGTGTCCAAAAATTAATTTTCAAAGGGCGTGAAATATGCTTCTAGAAATTAGTTTAAGAGACATCTGACTCGGGGTCTGTCAACTCAAGGCAAAAAAAATAGGGGAGGGTGGTGGTTTGTGTGAGGGTAGGCATATTTTGGGGATTTCAGTTAGTACAATTGGGGAGGGATGCAAAAGAAAAAAGCGGGTAGGGATAGAAATTGCCAGGTCTTTTCAAAGTCCATGTGTCATTAGTGGGCCTTAATCTCATTTTTAACTGGAGGGGTATTACTGGTTCCACCACCTATTTTTCTTAATACACCCGACGACTTAAACATTATTTCCTCCCAAAATACCTATGTCTGAAAGTTAACTTATGGAATGTATATTTTTTTGGAATTTGAAATGCCTTACATTTCGAAAGTTTAACTCTCAAATGTATATATTACATGGTCAAGAAGTTAACTTCTGAAAGGCTGAGGACTTCCGAAAATTAACTTCTAGAACATCTTGTATATGCATTATGGAACATTTGCGCCGCTTATTTCTTCATCTTTGGCCACCAATATATCCTTTTAAGGTCTTGGTATTTTTGTCGCTTCATGATGTTTGCTCAATTTACTTTAAAGTGATTATACGAGAATTAAACTTTTAAATGTCTGACTGTTAGGCACACAAATCCTATTTTTGAACCTTATTACTTAATTGATATTTTCATTGATGGACTTCCTTTGATATATCAAGTTTTTTTTTCTTTTCTTGAAGATACTGATCAACTTGTTGTTTAGTTCGGATATACTCAAGTAAATCAATATTGTGTCACTTTCATTGAGAGATGCAAATCCCTAAGCTTATTTATTAATTCCATCTACATAACCATCATGGTTGAAACATTCACTTAATGATTCAGCCACTACATTTTCTTTTTCTAGATAGTACCGCAACTCAAAGTTGTAATCTTTTAGTATTCTATCCACCGCTTTTGTCTTATATTTGAATCCTTCTGATCAAACAAGTACTTCAAGCTTCTGCAACGCGGAAGATATCTAATCTACATCCATACAAATAATATCTCTATATCTTTAATGCGAACACAACAACTACCAACTCCAAATAAGGAGTCAGGTAACTCTTCTCATGCTGTCATAATTGTCTAGAAGCATTAGCCTCAATCTTTTTATCTTGCATTAGTACACAACCTAGTCCTTGATTATAGGCATCACAATATACCACAAAATATTCCTTAGGATAAGATAACACGAGTATTGTTGGAGTTGTTAGTCTGTTTATTAATTCCTAAAAAAAAAAATCCACACCTTTCGGTCCACTCAAATGCTTTCCCTTTTTGAGTAAGTTAGGTTAGAGGCAAGACAATATTAGAAAACCTATCAACGAACTTTCTATAGTACCCATGGTAATCAAAACCGGACTGGACCGGCCGGTCTGACTGGCTGGACTAGGAACCGGCCCTGTGTCCGGTCCGGGTATAACTGCCTGGCAGCAGATCGGTTGGTTCGGCGGGAGAACCGGTGACAACCGACCAAAACCGGCCGGTTTTGGGTCGAACCGGTTTTCCTTTTTTTTTAAAAAAAAATTGTCTTTATATTATATTGTGTATAATATAATATACACAATATAATTGAAATATTGTGTATATATGTTATTTTGTGTATAAATTGAAATATTATCTATATATTATATATTTCTTAATATATATATATATATATATATATATACACCATATATATTATATATACTCTATATATATATATATATATTTGGTATATATATACTAAAAAAAATATTTTATTAATATTTTATTAAACCCGGTTCGACCCCGGTCCGACCCAAAAACCCTGAATCCTGGCCCTCTCCGGTTCAATGCCCGGTCCGGTTTTAATTACCTTGGTAGTACCATACAAGTCCAAGAAAACTACGAATTTCAGTCATCGTCTTTGGTCTTTCCCATTGTAAAACGACTTCTACTTTTGCAAAATCTATATAAATTACTCTATGAAATTACATGTCCTAAAAATTTTATTTCCTCCGGCCATATTTCACACCTGGATAACTTAGCATACAATTTTGTTTTTCCTTTAATATTCGAATAACAATTCAAAGATGTTTGATGTGTTTCTCATGATTATGAAAATAGACGTGTTGTAAAAAATTATAACAAAAAATTATTCAAGTAATGACGAAATATCCTATTCATGTGATCCATAAAAATAGTAGATGTGTTTTTCACTTCAGATAGCATCAACAAATATTTGATGTGCTCATAGCATGTGTCAAAGTCGATAGGGTGACAATCTGACCTCAAGTCGATCTTTGAGAAATTTGAAGCTCCTTTTAGTTGATCCATTAAGCCATCGATCCTTGACAAAGGATACTTGTTCTTGATAATAACCTTGTTTAGTCGATGGTAGTCAATGCTCGACTCTAAACCTCTGTCCTTTTTCTTCACTAGCTGGCAACACCGGGGCTTCCCAAAGTGACGGATTTGGTCTGATGAATAGCTTTGCCAATAAGTCTTCTATTTGTTTCTTTAATTCAACTAGCTCTAACGATGACAAATGGTATATATACTACTATGGAAAATAGGAGCAGGTCCTAGTAACAATTCTATAGAAAACTCGGCTTCGCTTTCGATGGTTATCATGGAACATTATCAAGAAATTCTTTTAAAATCTCATTCAACATCGCCACGTTTAAATCGATATGTCCCATGGATTTTCACCCCCAACAATTGGTAAGAAATCTTTTAATGTTGATTATTAGTCATAGTTTCACACTTTACTCTCTAAAATTACATCTATTACACATTTACTTTAGGCAAGTCAAATCTAATACACACGAAACAGCTAAACTAAAGTTGAATTAAATCTAATAATCATCTACAATGATTAGTTTAGTTTCATATTTATGTGGGGACCAAAAAATTATGCAAAAAAACTATCATCATCTTGTTAACACCCAAAATCATTAATTTAAGTGTATGCAAAAAATGACAGACAATGGAGTTATTGGGTTACTCGACATGCTAACTTAGTTGAGGTTAGTCGAGTGACAAAGGCCATTAGTTGATTAGTTGAATGCTCAAAATTTTTAATTGGGCTAAGTTCATTGTGCCAATAGGTTTCTGGAATACTGTAAAGGGCTTGGAGATTTTCAGACCAGAGAAATTATTTGGATATATTTGAAGAAACAGAGGAAAATCTTTACGCCTTGAATTTAGGAGAAAGCTGTTGGATAAGGATAAAGAGGAAGGAAGTCATTGAAGGAAGAGTTTAGAAATGTGGTTACTGGGCTCTGTCTCACCAGCTGAGTAACCGTTAGTTGATGCATTGCAATTGTTAGCCATGTTACTTGAGAACGTGACAGATAGAAGTAATGCTCAACTTTGTATATAAATATCACTTCATTTATCGCAATTATGTCTTTTACTTTATTTTTGCAGGTCTTACTGTAAGAGACAGAATCGATAAAAATAGAATTGAGTCGAATTGGTACTGTTTTATTCAATATCAACACTGAAATCAACTTCCAGAATGTGTACCAGAAGGAATAGTACAAGAAGAATTCTGACTCAAATACAAGAAGATAGAATTGCAGAGATAGAATAAGACTAGAGAATGAATCAGATAGAGAGAGAAAATGACTTCACACAATCCATGCCTATACCCTCAGCCCTCTCCTGCTTATATGCCTCACATGAAATCCTTGAGCCGAGAGTTGGTTACTCTGACGCGATTGCTCCTTCTCATTCTCTGATTTCTCGGATCTTCCACTATATTTTGCTCCAGCTGGCAGTCTCGCTGGCTATTCCCATGTGAATTTGTTATTTCAGCTAAGGTTGTGTCAATTGTCCTTCTTGCCCTTCTTACAATACCTTCCCCTTTAAAATCAACCTTGTCCTCAAGGTTGAAAGTAGGATAGTTGGTTTGCATTTCCTCTTTATCTTCCCATGTTGCTTCTGTTTCCCTCCAATTTGCCCACTTGATCAGCACTTGTGCAACTTGCATATTACCTTTCATTATCACTCTAGTGTCTAAAACTGACTCTGTCTAAAATTGACTTTAGCTCCAGAACAGGACCACACTCATTAGTCAATAATGGTAATGGCATGTATGGATCATTGTCATGCCCTTGAAAGGCTTCAGCAGAGATATATGGAACACATGGTGTATTTTTGCAGAGTCAGGCAACTGCAAACGATAAGCCACTGCTCCTATCTTAGCAATGATTGGGAATGGCTCGAAATACCTCATGCCCAGCTTTTGGTTCTTTAATTTCTCAAGGCAGCAGATGATTGTCTATATGGTTGTAACTTAACCAACACTAAATCTCCCACAGCCAAGCTAACATCTTTTCTTTTCTTGTCAGCTTGGTTTTTCATGGCCTGCTGAGCTTTGAGCAGATTGCTCTTTAATTGGGCTAGGATACTGTCGCGGGTTCTTAGCTGTTCTTGTACATCAGGAGGATCCTGCACAGTGGGGTTGTATCTAATGAGAGTGGGAGGATCTCTACCGTATAATGCCTTGAAAGGAGTCATGCCTCTTATGGAAAGCCGTATTATACCAATACTCTGCCAATGGGATGAACTTAAACCAGACCTTTGGATTATTGAAAGTAAAGCAACATACATCTCCAAGCATTTATTAAGAGCTTCAGCTTGACCATCTGACTGAGGATGGTATGCAGAGGACATTGCCAAAGTGGTGCCCTGTAATTGAAATAGGTGTTGCCAGAAGTGACTTGTGAACACTTAATTTGTCCCTATCTGACACAATTGATTTGGGTATCCCATGAAGCTTAGCCACATTAGTCATGAATGCTTCAGCTACTTGCTTGGCCGTATAATCAGTTTCTAAAACCATGAAGTGTCCATATTTGGATAATCTATCAACTACTACCATAATAACCGTGTACCCAAAGGATAAAGGTAGACCTGTGATGAAGTCCATTGATTAGGGATTGTGAGTGGTTGTAGTAGGCCTGCAGGGGCTGTAGTCATTACTTTGGTCTGCTGACATATAGAGCACTCTTGCACAAATTTCTTAAAGTCAGCCTGCATATTTGGCCAATAAAATTGGGCAACAATTCTTGCTATTGTTCTAGCAACTCCTGCATGTCCACCAATCGTAGAGCTATGGTATTCACTCATCACTTATTAAATTAAAGGGCTTGTTACAGGAATTACCAATCTTCCTTTCGAAAACAACAATCCTTCCTTGACTGCATAATTTTGATCCTCTGTTGTATGCTCTTGACAACTCTGCATAAGCTGCTGTAAAGCTTCATTCTCTACTACTTCGGCTCTTAATTGTTGCATAAACTTACTTTGAGGTTCTGACCATGCCATCATCAAAACTCGTGACAAAGCATCTGCAGCCAAATTCTCTTTCCCTTGCTTGTACTCAATTGTAAAGTCATAACCAATAAATTTGTGCAACCTAGCCTGCTGCTCTAGAGTGGTGAGGGATTGATCAAGCAAGCTCTTGAAACTTTTCTAATCGGTCCTAGTGATAATTTGTGGCCCAGCAAATAATGTCTAGACTTAGACAAGGCATCAGTTATGGCAAAAAATTATCTGGTGTAGGCTGATTGTTTCTGCATTCTTGGAGCTAATTTCTTTGAGAAATATGGAATGGGGTGACCTCCCTGACTCAAGACCGCCCCTATACCCGTGGCAGAGGCATCTGTTTCCAACACAAAAGGTTGTTTGAAATCCGGTAATGCCAGAACCGGGGATGAAGTGATGGCTTGTTTAAGCTTATTAAAAGCTTCCTCAGCAACAATATCCCATAAGAATGCATCCTTCTTCAACAGATTGGTGAAGGGAGCTGCAATACATGCATATGATTTGATAAATCTTCTATAATATCCAGTGAGTCCTAAGAAACCTCTAAGCTGTTTCACATTGGTCAGTCTCGGCCAATCTATCACAGATTGAATTTTCGTCTTATCCATGGCCACTCCATTACCTGAAATTGTGTGGCCTAAATAATCCACTTCCAACAGGCCAAAAGAACACTTAGACAGTTTCACAAATAGTACATTCTATTGTAGAGTTTGTAATACAGCTTCCAAATATTTCAAGTGTTCCATCCAAGTAGGACTATATATAAGAATGTCATAAAAAAAAATAGCACGTACTTTATCAGGACAAATTGGAAAATCTGGTTCATGAGACATTGGAATGTGGTCGGGGCATTGGTGAGACCAAATGGCATAACAAGCCATTCATAATGCCCTTGATGTGTTCTAAAAGCCGTCTTGTATGTATCACTAGGATGCACCAAGATTTGATGGTAACGGGACCTTAAATCCAATTTAGAAAAATACTTGGCTCCAAATAGTTCATCCAATAACTCATCCACCGTTGGCATTGGAAAGCTATCTTTGATTGTAATAGCATTCAAAGCTCTATAGTCTGTGCAAAATCTCCATGTGCCACCTTTCTTTTTAACCAATAAAATTGGTGAAGAAAAGGGGCTATTACTTGGCTTTATAATTCCTTGTTCTAACATCTCTTTTACCATGATCTCAATCTGTTCTTTTTGACTATGGGGATACCTGTAAGGCTTGACTTTCACAGGTTTAGACCCCTCTTGCAAGGGGATAAAGTGGTCCTGCTGCCTTGAAGGAGGTAAGGTTGTGGGCTTCTGAAAAACCGCCCTGTAGGTATGCAGTAATGTAGCCATCTCTGGTTCAATATTGTCTGGCGAGTCAAGTAACACATCTTGTGGTACTTCCTCAGCTTGTAATTGAATGGTAAACATCTCAGAAATGGAATCTGTTTGTTGAAATCTTTTGATATGGTGAAACTGAGCTTGAGCAGGCAGTGAAGGTTTGTCTCCATGGAGAGTGATAAAATTTCCCTTGCTATAAAACTTGAGTGTTAAAGAGGCGTAGTCTGCCATGTGAGGCCCAAAGTTGCTAACCAAGAAGCACCCAGAACCAAATCTGCACCAGCCACTGGTAATAGGTATACGGGCAAGGCTAATTGATGACCCTGCACTGTCACTTCTAGCTGCTGAATCAGACCTTCAGCCACCATTGTGTTACCATTCCCTACTAACACCTTAAATAAGGGTGCTGGTTCAGTAGGTAATTTCAAACATTGATCTATCCTAGGCTGTAGAAAGTTATCAGAGCTGCCCCCATCAACTAGGATTTACACACTGATCTGGCCAATTTGACCCGTGAACTTTATAGTGCCAACACCATTAGATCCCTTGAAAGCATTTAAGGACAAATGGTGTTCAATGTTGCTGTCTTCTTCTTGTGTCACTTGATTATTAGGTGGGTTCGGATCTGGTTCTTGTTGCTCATCATTATCAATTTGCAAGATCATCAGATGTTTATTTGGACACTTGTGACTGAATGAGAACTTCTCATCACAAGTAAAACAGAGGCCTTTTTCCTTTCTCAATTGCATCTCAGCAGGGCTAATTTTTTTGACATTGTTGTGGTTTAAGGGTTTTGTTGAAGGGGTGGGTAGCTGGGGTGGTAGTGTGTTTTTAGCTTGAAAATTTGGGTTTGAGTATGAACTATGGGTTCTGTTTGGTGGGCTTGTGTTTGGGTATTTGCTAGTGTTTGGTTTTGGGTTGGGCTTGTATTTGGGCTTAAATAATTTGGCTAGGGTCACAACCTTCAACAATGAAATAGGACTGTGGGACATCACTTCTCTACACAATTCCTCATGCAAGCCACTGAGAAAACAATCCAATAAGGCATCAATGCTGACACCATATACTCGATTTGCTAGAGAAGTTAATTCAACATAATAATCATTGACAGATCTGGTTTGTACCAACTTAAAAAGGGTTGCTCTAGGACAATCATAGATAGATGGGCCAAAATCAAGCTCTAAAGCTCTAGTAAAAGCTTGCCAAGAATGAAGGGTCTGATTTCTTTGCATCATTTGATACCACGGGACCACTTCTTTATCTAAGTGTATCGCAGCAATAGTCAATCTGTCTCTATCGGGTGTATCGTAGTATTCAAAAAATTGCTCAGCCTTAAATATCCATTCTAAAGCATTTTTTCCATCAAACCTAGGAAATTCCAGCTTAACATTTCTCACCTGAAATGGTTGTTTAGATGCGTCCTTCATTGAGTTCAAACCACCATGGGGAGAGTCCTTGGAAACACTGGATCTCAGCAGCAGTTCTTCCAACGTGGCCTCAATGCTTTTGTTGGTAAGTTCCCCTTACTCAAATCGGTGTGTGTACTCTTGATGCCTCAACTCCATAGTATCGATGACTCTCTTCATATCGTCCTGAAGGTCCTTCAATCTGGTATTCTCTGCCATGGTGGGGATGAAAGCACCAAATTGTAAGAGACAGAATCAGTAAAAATAGAATTGAGTCGAATTGGTACTGTTTTATTCAATATCAACACTGAAATCAACTTCCAGAAAGGAATAGTACAAGAAGAATTCTGACTCAAGTACATGAAGATATAATTGCAGAGATAGAATAAGACTAGAGAAGGAATCAGATAGAGAGAGAAAATGACTTCACACATTTCATGCCTATACCCTCAGCCCTTTCCTGCTTATATGCCTCACACGAAATCCTTGAGCCGAGAGTTGGTTACTCTGGCGCTATTGCTCCTTCTCATTCCCTGATTTCTCGGATCTTCCACTATATTCTGCTTCAGCTGGCAGTCTCGTTGGCTATTCCCATGTGAATTTGTTATTTTAGCTGAGGTTGTGTCAATTGTCCTTCTTGCCCTTCTTACACTTACCTATATTTTATTTAGAAATATCGGCAGTTTTTTATAATTAATTTAATCGCTTTGTTTTCAAATTAATCCAGGCATCCAAGCTGCTCGTCACTGATAGAAAAATTGAAATAGTACAAAAATTAAAGATAAAAAAAATTAAATGTGTCTCTAATTCCCTCATCACTAAGTTGAGTAACCGAATTAGTGATGCATATTCTTATATTTTTTAGCATTTTATTTATGTTGCTAATTCATTTTTTTCTAATATTATCTTATTTTGTGGCCACGTTTGGGAGAGTCCACACTACAAGAAAAAAAGCTAATTATTCGAGGTAGATTTTCTTGGTTAAATGGTTGGGTAGAGACGATAATTGTAATTTGGTTAAGCAAATATATCACCCACTATTCTACTACTTGTGCAGCAACCCTATCTCTTCCTATCTCTCTCTTAATTTTTTCTCTTGTCATTAACTACTCATTATCCCATAATCTTCTCTCTCCACTTGCACTTGTTTTTAGTGTTGTAGAAGATGCATTGGGGAGAATCCAAATTCATAGTCGATCTCAAGGTATGACACTCAATTGTGGTGTCAGACAAGGCAAATTAAAAAAAAACAGGGGAATGGTTTTCGAAACAGCAAAGATGTGTTGGTTTTCGGTAGTGCGGCGACAACATTAGGCCAAAAGCGGTAGGCGAGTAGAGTAAGACATCTTGAGGACGATAATGACGGCAACGGTGCCGGAATCACGCCGTGGTGGTTGCAATCGACCATTTGTATACCAGATAAAAGACCCCATGATACCGTAAGTGTTGCCGAGAGTTAATTAGAAACTAAAGAAGTTGGTAAATGTCACTAGCATACTTTCTTGGGTAAGTTCTTAAGGTCCCCCTAATATGGACCCTTTTAAATAGGGTCCAAACATGGACCTCCTTCATTTGACGGATTATAACATGTTACTATTTTCTATTTTAATTATTAATTTTTTTCTTGGTGGGGTGGAAAAAACGTGACCCACTCCTTCTGTTTCCACAATTTTCACAACCCCAGTCTTCCCACTCTTCTTTGTTGCCTCATAATAGACCATATGCCATCTCTTGACATTGATACTATTTGGTTTCAATGAAATTGATAATGGAAAGCTTTGTTATGGTATCGTTTTTTGCTCACTAAAAATTCAAAAAAGATTAAGAAGCATAAACGTAGAAAAAGGGGGTTATGGTTCTTGGAAAGGTTTAAGACAAAAGTAATCACCTTCAAAAGGGACAGAGAAAGGAAAAGATTGCAATTCGGTTTTTGTTTTTGTTTAATCCCAAATTACTAATCTGTCACACTTCAAACCATTCTCAAAATCAAAGATAAGAAATGTTTACAGTGAAAATTCATTATATGTTCTTACACACATCAACTTGATTTTAGGGTATTGTGTGTGAATCTAAGTAGAAAGCACAAATCCAGTAACAAAACAAAGAGGGGAAACAAAAGAGAAGAGGTCGAGATCATCTTGAACAAGCTATTGAATCCACTGTCTTCCACTTTGGCATGGTGAGCCCTCTCAATAGTTCCAGTAAATACAAAAACAGAGCACCGTTAATAAAAAAAATTGACGGCATGAACTTCAAACGAAAAAGAGAAGCTGGAATAGGAACTTAGAAGTGAGGAGAGACTCCCATGGTTGCTACGTTGGTGCATATCACTGCCACGTGAGCGGCCTCCGCTGGCAGTTGCGGCAACTGCCGTGAGGTTGCACCTCTCTCCAGTTCGACCATCGGGCGTGCTTCCCACCTACAATAACCGCGTGAACGAGAAAAATGTGTGGGGTTTCCGTCCTTGTGTTACCGGCTATACAAGGTAAAATCAATGAGTTCACCTTTAGACCCCTTTTTAAAGGGTCCATATTAGGGGGACCCTTCGTATGTACCCTCTTGCTCCATGACTTATATATGGGACATTTATTAATGATAAAGCTTATTTGATGGACTTCCCAACTCATCAAGTTCGCTGCTTCTGTATTAAAAAAAAAAAAAAAGGTTCTCTGCCAAATCATTATTCTGTTTTTGTTCCACTTTGAATCTGGACGAAAAAGCGAATGACAAAGTTGCCCTCGTTTGAAGTTTCCAGGAAACAACATGTCAATGCGAGATAATAGATTAAACAAAAATGTGAACCCTGCATATCTTCTTTAAAGAATAGATATTTATGACAAAAAAAGAAAAAATAAAGAGAGGAAGATCAGGATATTGGTTCAAAGACTGAATCATATATAGTCCATATCCGACTTCCAGCTTTACACGTGCTTTTACTGACTGATTGGTAAAATTAAACAACAAAAGGAGCATGCAATGGGGGTGTAGTCAAAGTTGCACGAGAACCCCTCAAATGCTCAGCTCTTACCTCTTTCCCCTTTTACTGTTATGGGGCAGAAAAGCGACCTCTTAGAACCAGATCGTATATATATGCAACGCAAGTATGGCATGCATATGGGATATTTGGGAAGGGTTCTACATCCTACAAAAAGACAAATTCATAGTAAGTCCCATTATTTGCGTGTGTCGGTCTCCAATGTTGAAAGAAACACGCATGAGACGAGAATTCAACTAACACGTGATCATCATACTAACCAATTCTTTTCACTCTCTTACGAAGAAGTCAAGAATAATTGATATAAGTGTCTGTCTTAGTATTCATTCACGGGGATTCAATTCAGTTTTCATGTTAAAATAATGTGGTCTATACATACCCTAATTTGTCGTGATTCCTTGTTTTTTTTTTTTTTTTTGATAAGCCAAACACTTTTCACCAAAAAGGCTATAGCACAAGAGGTGCCAAAACCCACCAGTACATCATAGTTTACAAACAATTGCATATACAACAATAATGTCCTTGTAAGTTACTGAGTTGGATGACAATTTGATAATATTGAGGAGCAGATGTATTTATTATTATTAATATTAATGCTGCTAAATATGAGTGACATCACAATTTAGCTACCATGTAATGATACAGATTAGGTTTTTTTTTTCTATGGTGGGTGCCGTGTGCTGATAACGATTAAGAACCAATTTTGTTAACCGACCAAAAATTAATGTATTCAGTCACTTCGTCTTGACTTCTTTTTATCCTCCGCCGGTAGTTGATTAAGACGCTAGCTGATGAAATTGGCCATCCATCGTTTGTTATTTTATATATGATGTTGCATTTCAATATTAAAAAGTAATAAGTTGCAGCCTCATACGCTATTGATTTGATTTTATCGGAGATTAGTGTGGATGATAAAACATAATATTATATTATATATCTGATATAGCCGGAAGAGATTAGTATAAAGCTACATCACAGTGATCCAAACAGTTGAACTTTTAATTTTCATCGATGTATATCTTTTTCTACTTAATTAAACCAATAAAATCAATTCCGTTCAATAGAAATTTTGGCGGTTAACAAATTGTTTTGTACTTAGATCACTTGACGTTGAAATGCTTGACTGACAATTCATAATACACAATTAAATTATGTACATATAATTAAGGACTATCATTAATTCTGATACAATTAAACAAAAGGCCGCGCAATTTGTTGGTCCTGTATTGCAATTTCAGCCAAGTCAATTATGCATTGTGACGGTCGTCCTGAGATTACGAAAGGAAAATGCATTACAAAAAGCACTGAAAGTTTCTGCTTTAGCTTATCCAAGTCAAAGCTTTAATATAAATTAGACCTACCAAAATTACATACGTTCTTTCTTTTCTACATATATAGATCGGTACGTAATGGAGTAGGAGTGTAGGACAAAGCTATTTTTGATGTATCAACAGCAAAACTAGGTGAGAATATGATGATTGATGAGTAGGTTCGGTGCTTAATATTGGTGTCTCAGCTTGCCCACGTGAAATCAAATGGAGGAAATTAACTCAATTATATTTGCATCAATATTTCTGAGAAGATACCATAATTAATTATGCGTTACAAAATTAGAAATGCTAACCTACAGTTCTTAGCTGCCTAGCTAGCACATGACAAAGTATAAAAAACCTTGAGATGTTTAGCTGACAAAAGTTAAGAGGCCGAGACAAGTAATGTTATTTAAACTTAAAAATTCAAGAGCTATTCGAGTCTTAATTTGAATGCTTATGCATTTGACATGCATTAGGGTGGCTTAGAAATTGGGAATAGCTAGCTAGCTAAAAGTTGTGCTATGAGTCTGACTTCTCATTGCAAGCTTAGCATTTAATTAAAGTAATGCTGGTGCAAGTAGTCCCTAATGTTTTTTTATATAAGTAACAAAATGATTTTTTGTCTAAATTATAATTAAGAAACAAATATCAATTTTTAAATGCATTAAATGATGAATTCCATTTATACCCTTATTAAAGTGAAATTCATGTTAGGAGTAATTAGGGTAGTGTCATTAATTAGTAGTATAAGCCTCCATTTCATAAAGGAGTATTTTTTTTAAAAGAAATTTAAATCTTTAAGAGTACTCCCTCATTTTTTATTATAAACAAAAAAGTCCAATTAGACTAAATACATGTATTGTTTTTGCTTATTAATAAAAAACTGAGAGAGTATTAGTTAAAAAAACTGATTTTAATGCAACTTTTTGATATGTGTGACTTAGATTTTATTTCTTATAAAATGGACAGTAAAGAGTCGTAATTAGTAAGGGTGGAATTACACTCTAAAAAAGATTAGTACATTAATTGATTACATTTCATGAGTTTGCCAAACCAAAAAGTACATAATAATAGTCTTCTTGGGGTGAGATAAATGTAATTACTTTCATAAGTGCTCAAAGAGTCCAAAAGTCTTCTCTATCCTTGGATTGAAGCGTTATCCCCTCACATTAATTTTTTTTTGCAATCAAAAAATAATAATGACGCTGAACGACTAATTTTTTTTACTACCGTTTCTATTAAATAAATAAAAAACCCAACTGACCCCAAAGCATTAGGGAAATGGGACTGTCCTTTACTCCACACAAGTTCCTTGCTTTGTTCAAGGTTCAAAAGAACAAAAGGTAGTTTAAGAAGTTACAGCAAAGATACTTTTTGCATCAAAATACGATAAATGGGCTGGCTAGGTATATTGGAACATCTCCACGTCTTTTAGTGACAAAACAGAGCAAACCCCATTACCCACAAGAAAAAAAAGCAAAAGATTTGGGTATTTCTTGACAATATTGGCACAATAACAAATTAACAACTATACTGCCTCCTCTCATTTCGAATATAAACAACAACAAAATTTCACGTTAATTAAAAATATAGTTAATTTCATTTAATTTTCTTGGTATAATAAAAAAATAATTGTATTTTTCAAAATATCTTTTATAAAAACTTTTTCATAGGAATATAAGAGATTTGCTTATATTTAGGACCATCAAAGTATTAGGGTTTGTTTGTTCCTCAACAATCCTCCCTCCAAACAAAGGACCATGGTTCATCCTCCCCTCTAGTGGAAGTTTTCGAGTATTTACGACACTTCCAATACTTGTTATGGTACCGAGAGGTCTAGTATGTCTCCATATTGGTATGATATTGTCCACTTTGGGCTTTAAGCCCTCAAAGCCCTCACGGTTTTGCTTTTGGATATTCCACTTTTGGATATTCCCCAAAAAATAATTGTATTTTCCAAAATATCTTTTGTAAAAACTTGTTTCATAGGAATGCAAGAGATTTGCTTATATTTAGGATCATCAAAGTGTTAGGGTTTGTTTGCTCCTCAACAATCCTCCTCTCAAACAAATGACCATAGTTCATCCTCCCCTCCAGCAGAAGCCTTCTAGTATATTTACGGCACTTCCAATACTTGTTAGGATACTGAGAGGTCTAGTATATCTCCACATTGGTATGATATTGTCCACTTTGGGCTTTAAGCCCTCATGGTTTTACTTTTGGATATTTTCCAATAGGCCTCATAATAATGAGACATTTTCTTACTTATAAACTCATGTTCTTTCTCTTATTTAACCTATGTGTGACTTTGTTTACTCCTCAACACAAAGTTAGAATTTATTTTTGCTTATACCAAAACGCGGATGGAGTATAACTCATTAGTCGATGTGTACGTGTGTGGCTTGTACATTTGGTTACGTACGGATGCACAAGAATTAACCGCCGGAGATGGAAGAGATTTCATGTGGGGTGGCACATATATATTCCCGTGGGTCCGGCCATCACCACTTTACAACGTCTTCAGTCTTCACCTCATTCCACCACAATATTTATTTATTCATTGTTTGTCCTTCCTCCATCTGTCTCGCTTTTCATGTGGATTATTATGACTTTTTTTCCTAGGAATTTTGTTTTGTGTTTGTATTCCTGGTGTTGGCTGACATGTAAAACCAATTTAATGTCAAAAAGGTTGCGGGTCATGATCATGGCTCCATGGAGGTGTTTACACTATGACAAAACTTAGCTAAAAACTATTTTGATAGCGGTAATTATGAGATGTTAGAAATAGTAAAAATGAATAGAGAGAAAAAAATTTATCTATTTTGTGAGTGAAACAACACCAATCACATGGAACATTACCTAAGTTTTGTCATTTACATTACATGTGTGGTTCCAATATGACATCTAAACAAAGCTCAAAAAATTATCACGATAATTCTATTTGGGTAGTTACATTTTTTTTTGGTTTCTCACAGGTCTCCTCTAAGTAGTTACATGTTAACATAGCATTATATGCGTCATTGGGTATCATCTGGGATGATCATGTGACCTTTTGTAAGACATGTACGTACTTAACAGATGTCACATGGTGACAGGGACAAAAAACAATACTTTTATATTTTAGAAGATGAAAATCAAAAAAAAAAAAATTTACACGGACTAAAATCAAAATTCACTTATTTTACATGAACCAAAAACATATTTAACTTAATAGTTAAAAGTGGTATTTTTTTTTTCAATCTACTTTCTTTTTTAATGGACACCTGACTTCTATTATATTAAATATTCATTTTTTATTTTCTAATATTTTTGTTACTCTTAAATTTTATTTGTTAAACTTGATCGGTTGTAAAATTTTAATAGTCAATATTGAAATTATTCATAATTATAATTTACATTTAAATATATATATATGATTTTAAATACTTTTAATTCTAAATTTTTAAAATATCTAGAATAGACGAATACTTATTAATTAGTTATTTCAGTTATTCATTCTTTCGTGAAAATAATTAGAAAGTTTGAGTAATTTAATATTATTTTCAGTTTATACTTGATTAATATTAATAGCCACCCTGCTCAGGTAATCGATTCCCACTGAACGCATTTTTTGAAGAGGAGATGAGCCTTAAGCTGTGACCTAGCCCCCGAACCGAAAATTAGTCCTATAGCCGGTCCAAAGGACCAAAGCTGTGGGGATACTTCGGTCGGCCCACTCAGCTACAAAGTTGCTAACTAGAGTGAGTCCCAACTAAAAAAAAAAACACTCTGCTTACGCAATAGTTACTGCAAATTGGATTCTCCACATAGGCCAGTAGGCCCCTATCCCTTTTCCCTACCCAAATAAAAACAAAAATCATGTGGACATGTGAGGTAACTATACATTAATTTTAGATCGATTAAATCTATGTTATCCAACCCAAATATTACTCCCTCCGTTTTGATTGTCATTTTATAATATCGATGAAGTATTAGTTTTTTTCTATTATACTCTTACCATTATTAATGTCTTTTTTAGTCAACGTGTTTTAATTTCTTTTTCAATTCTCGTAAATGATAAAGAGATAGAGGGTACATTAGGAAATCACACAATACTTTTTATGAAATCTAAAATATTAATTGTACTTCTTAATTCATGTGCAAAACTTTAAACGACAAACAAAATGGGACGGAGGGAGTACTATGTCATTGTCTTGCTTCGTTTTGTGATTTTGTCGGGTGCTAGTTTTTTTTTTAAATTAAATACTTTATTTCGAGTCTTTGCTATCGTTAATCTGGTCTCTAGTTGGCTAGGATCTCTCAAACAAGAAACAACGTTGTGGTGATTTCTACAGTACAAAACACATATAGGTTGTGTCCCGCACACAACTTTTATGCAACCCTCTCAATTGATTGCTCTATGAGAGTGTGGCCTTGACCAACAATGCCATGGCCGTCGTACATCGTGAAGGGAACCATTGTTCGCGAGTATGTCGTGTCAAGACGCAACTGCATGCAGCGTTACGCTTGGTAAAGCTCGTAACGGTTGTGAGTTCAAGGGCCATGACAGATCTGTTGCGGTCGCATTGCCTTGATAGCGGTTGTTAGTGGTTTCGAATGAGCTTTCTCTCTCACCACCACATGATCTCCTGAGTGACATATGACAAACATTTGGAAATAATTTACACTCAAGCAGCTCTAGTGCAGCCGCCACCGTCAGTGCTCTAATTCTGCTGCCGCCGACCAACCTCTTTAACCCCTTATCAGCCCCACCCGACCCCCTCCTCTCCTTCTCCCCTTCCTTTCCACCACCCCAAGACCTCGCCCTTTTCCTCCTACAGATAACACTTTGGAAGTGTTATAAGAAATGGACCAAAACCCCATGTGAGTTGCTTCGAAAAAAACCCATGTGAGTTCCCTGAATGACATTTAAAATAATGTTTGTCTATGCAAGTGTTATTGCGATGCAGCATTCAGATGACACTTGCTTAAGAAAGTGTTATGTGGATGTGACATTCGAATAACACTTCTGCAACCAAGCATTCTCATAGGTAGATCAATCAGATAACACTTATTTTAGCAAGTGTTATCCAAAAGAATGTTTTTTAATACCTTATGTTGTTTTTGTGATTTTCCCTGTATACTAACAACAATCAGAACACAGAAATGCAAACTTAACTACTTGATTATATCTAATATTATGCCATGTGATGCTATCAGGAGTTGGGATTTTAATAGAGTTCAAGCTAAGAACACAAAGTACCACTTGGATGAGATGATACCAAGTTCTTCACTTGGGAACTCTTAAAGTGAGGTCCTGGGTTCGAATCTTGGGTAAGTATAGAAAAAACCAAGTACGGACCCCTTAAAAAGAGTGTGGTAGGAAAGGTATAATAGTACCTTTATGATATACCCAGAACCAATAAAAAGAACTAGGGAAAGGTACTACAGTCAATCACCTTGTTGTGATTCGCTCTGAAGGACTAACACGATTTAGTGATGGTCCACCACACTTTTTTTAGCAAAATGGATCGTATGACTATTGGTACCAGCATATGCGCCAATAGAACGTGACAGACATGTGTCTTTAACCCTTTTAGGTTGAGGTATTTCATAAATATAAACCAGACTCTTGGTGTCTGAATAGTCTCGGAGTTTAACTCCATGAATAAACTTACAAAAAACAATTTCCTTTCTACATATAGTATGAGTAGCTAGAGGTAGATATTGATGTGTACCTTCTTTTGTAGTTCAAGTTCTATTCTTATTCCCATATTGACTAAGCTCAACCTTTTATTGATGTCATCTTTTAGCTTTATTGGCACATTGAGCAGTGTGATAATAAAGCTATAGCAAATATTTTTTTCTATATGCATCACATTAACAAAATGTCTTACGTACAACGACTTCCAATGTGATAATTCAAAGAAAATTGACTTTTTTCATCTGTTTGTGAACAGTTCTATCGCAAAAAAAGTTTGCCAAAATAAGTGATTAGATCTTTCACCTTTTCAAACACCTGATCACCTGTCAATGGTTTTGGAGCTTTGCCTTCTTCAATTCTCCTATTAAATTCTTTTCTCCACCTTCAATAATGGTATTTAGAAGGTAAAAAATTTATGATGGCCAAAAAGATTCTTCTTACTATGTACCAATCACATCCAATGTGTACTCTTCTCACAATAGGGCATACACAACTTCCTCTGGTACTGTATCCCAATATATTACTGTATGCCAAGAAATCATTAGTCGTTTCGAGTAACATTGCCCTCAACACAAAACTTTCTTTCATGTATGCATCATATACCTCAACACTTGACTCCCATATATGTTTCAATTCTTCAATGAAAGGAGCCAAGTATATGCCTATATTATTGTGTGGTTGTTTAGGACCCAATATTAACATAGACAACATCATGAACTTCCGTGTAACACCCCGCCTCGATAGGACATTATTTTATAATAATGGCACATACGTATAAAGCACAACACATAATATTATTTATTATATCAGGGTACGCAAAGCATGGTGTACAAACACACATATAAATATATATACTACACCTACAAGGGGTGACAAAACCTAAGACACATTGGTCGTGATACAACTGCATACTAGACATCTGAGCACAGCCCTTAGGCAACTTTATCATTGCGGTCACCTCCGCTAGGTCTCATTCCCTAGGAGTAAGCTCTAAGCACAGGCTACTCCTGTCTGTCTGCTATTCATCATATGAATATGGAAATTCACAAGAAATGAAGGGGTAAGAAATCTGTCAATCACCAACAACCAGGAAAACATAGTAGAAAAGTAGCAGTCAACATGTACACGATAACCAATCATCAAGGATAACAGTCATTGACATCACTGAAAGAACTAACACACCACTAAACACACGAACACGGACCACATGGACTAGCACACCACTGATACCACACACTGACACGGACCAATCACCAGTCCATCACACGCCTATGACCGATCACCTGTCTCAGGGCACAAGAGGGATGACAATTATAAGTTGGTTGTCCTGAGAACACATCTTGATACACTGCTATCTCTGATCACCGAAGTAAAGTATTGTCCATGTGCACAAGGACGACATTCCCAAACAATAGGAATGACTAAGATTGTCCACCCGTCGAACATGGAGTCCTGAAGCCTCGTCGGGATGACCAAGCCTCACTCTGTCTAACCCCAAGGTCAACGACCTGCTCTAAACTACTCCGTACCTTTAGTCCGATCACCAGTCCTCAGGTACACTAACCTTGGGTACACAGGCCCGGTTATCACCACTGACAGACAGAGTATCGACGATAATACTTGCTATTACCATCTAGGGATTCGTAATCCTCTAATGAGAGGGCGTCACACTTGACGCTCTGACCATAAACTACTCATCACACTTACAAGTACCATAATTATTCAACCAGCATGTTATAGATATCAGCACATCAATAAGAATATCAACAGTCACCACCCAATCATGTGCAAACCATCAATCATTAGCGTATGGATAACATCTAGCATCACAAAGGCGAGTGTCAACTAATCATGTTATCGATTAAGTAGGCACGTAAGTCATGCACACAAATCACACCAAGCAAAACATATATTGGTTGATAGGTCTAGGATGACTATCCTTAGTCACCACATACTGTAACCCCTCTCCTAAGGTGTTGCTGATATCAACCCCTAGTAGGGTTTGAAGTCCCCTACGCATGCTAACAGTATTATTCTACTACATGTTTTTCCTAGTAATTGAGGTATATTCCCCTTCACCTAACACTTCAAGCTAAGCTCCTATTGGATAACCTTGACCCTCGAACCCTACTCGTGCTCCTACCTTGGGCTACTCCTCCAAGTCTCACTCTTCTTTCAAGCTCGAGGATTGCCTACTAAAAGATTTCTGATGCACATGATCCTTACTCGAGGCAAGTGCAGAACATACTTACTCCTTAGTGGTCCTCTAAGTCTCACTCCTTACTCAATCCTGAGGATTTCCTACTAAGAGCTTTGCCTAGAGAAAAAAGGATTTGGTCCACGATGAGTTCTGACCCTATCGCGTCGCGATGACCCCCTGTGTAGGTACTATCGCGTCGTGATGGTATCCCTACCTTTACACGTGTCGTAACCTAAACAGAGACAAGTGCAGATATCATCGCGTTGTGATGGTTCCCTCTCACAGGTATCGTCGCGTCATGATGGTACCTTTAGGAAAATATCTGATTTTTCTTCTTCTAGAAGCTTCCAGGGGTATTTTTGTCCTTTTAGGGTCATTTTCATCTTAAATTAGGGTTTCTACATCTTTTCTAGGGTTTTTGGGCTCTCCGGGACTTCCCTAAAGTCCAAATCTGAGTTCCTACACCTTTGTCACACAAGCAATCATTTAATCACATAAAGAACCTAGCAATTGGGATATCACTTTTCGCTTCATGCATATCCATGGGGTATATTATAAATTATATAATCAATGGTCATGTACTGTGGGAGCTGCTTTGCATACCTTGCAAGTTCATTTCGTCGATAAACAATGCAAGACGTAGGTTTGTTGCTTCTACCCAAAATCAGGGTAATTGTGATCAGTTTTATTCCACTAAGGAAAATCTGTAGGGTGTCTTGTAACCTTTTCATCTATATGCCATGTCAACTGCTTTGCATGCATCTTCAACCACATTTGGAATCTATTCAACTCGGTGGTACCCGTATGTGTTTATGTCAGGATCCCTTGTTTCATAACTCACACTACTCCACAGGTCAGCAAAATTGCTTATTCTCTCACCATGTTTTGTCCAACATGTGTAGCTTTAATCAATTTCATTACAAATTAAATGATCTAACAAATCATGTACACTAATTCTCATTGAATAAAAACAACCCAAGCAAAAGCAGATTAATCGTCTAGCGTTTTTGGCATGCTTAACTGCAAAGCTAAAAACTTTTTCACTTCATCCATATATTCCTTTGACATTCGATTAGCAGACATCCATTTTCGATCCATAGTTCTTGATATAACTGAATAATTAGTAATAACATATACATTCAATTCATATGAGCTATTTTACACTTTATGCAATGATTAGCTACACGATTCACGTCTACTTCATCCTAAACATGGCGAGGGTCCTATCTTATCCATGATTGTCAATGTCACGTTATGTTATTGTATGACTCTTATACTTGATGACCAAATAAAATTTTGACAACATTGACATTTGGTTATCCGAGCACACGACTTGATCTAAGTAGTATTCTCACTCTAGTTAAGTATGTACCCGAAGAACAATAAGAAATACAAATTGATGAAATTATTAAATCGATAATAGAGACAAGCAATAAACCCTAAACACAAATATACAATCCTAGCTCGTCCACCTTTGGACAATTCAATAAATAATTGTATAATATATCGAACACAATATACAATCATTCTGGAACAGGAAAACTAAGGTAAATGCATGCTTATGAACATGAAATAGGATTATTAAGTGTGAGGTTTTTTAACTGGCGAAGGCAACTGTTCAAGGTTCAATGATACAACAATGGTTCAACGGCAAAGTAATAAAAAAACATTAATGGCAAACCACATATTCCAGTAGAAAGCCAATTACAACACTAGCAGAGGAGAACGAAAAGAGAGCTATGCAATCTAGTACACACCACAAGTAGGTTTTAATCGATCAGTTGGCTACTCATCAACAGATACCTTTTAATGTGATAACAAATCAAATCCTTTAACTTTGCAAGCAAAACAAAAGGAACTTCAATTCTCATACACACACACACACATGAGCGCACACGCATGCACACACAAAATATGAATATGTAACATAAGAAAAATCCATACTTGTAGTTAATTAAAAGGGGCATTCTAATGTCACCATCATAGTAGGAAATGAATACTAAGATCTCTTAACACATTACAAATATCAAACACTTGTTCAATTTGTATAACACATCTTAAAAACCAATAAGAAACCATTATTACCTATAAACAAAATCGATGGAGTACCAAAGTTGGTTCTTTCCTCTAAACCCAACAACCCAAAACTTGCAACGAGGTGTGGTACAAGGGGAGAACACATGAAAGAGAATGTCAAAGAGGAACCTGAAATGTTAGAGAAGAGAGAAAGAAATCAGAAATGTTAGGTCAGAGAGAAAGAAAAGAGAAACAAGAGGAAAAACTCACAGTGGTCCAACGACAACTAAGAGTGAAACGACAATGGCAATGACACATTGGGGTTAAGTGTTTGGAGAACAAGTATTCACAAGGAAAAAGAATGGAGAGAATGAACATTCACCGTATTTCTTTAACTATTTTAAACATTCAGATAATGTTTGTCTTGACAAACGTTATTTAGAGTAAACATTCAGATAACGTTTATTCAGGTAAACGTTATCTGAATGTTTCTTATTTTTTAATTAAAAATAAAGTAAAAATATAGAGCGTTTTGGTAAAATCCCAATCACTCATAGATAATCAAAATTGTTAGCTTTCAAGGAAAATAGAGGTGTGACTATTAATTGTCCTTTTTATTTAAAAATAATTATCATTTAAGACTTCTAATAAATATTAAGAAAAATTTAAATACTTTTCATTAAAAAACCATATTTAATGAAATTACTAAGAGAAGAGATGATATAAATTTAAAAATGAATATTTTTAAGTTTTAAAATAAAAAAATATTCAGAACAAAAATAAATTTCTTAAACTAACACTTATTTTGAAACGGAAAAATATCAAATAATATAAAACAATAATATCTTATGTTGACAGTGTTTAGAAATCTACATTACTTATTTGACAGACACACTATTTTTTTTTATTTCTTACTCAAATCTTTCAACATATCAATATATCATTATTTTTTATTATGTTAACCAAATTATTATAAATACTAATAAATGCATTGCTTATTAAATTATAATTTTTTTTGAGTCAACAAAATTAAATTATAATTTTTTATTAATAAATATAACATTTAATGCTATCAATGCACTAGATGTTATATTTTTTATTAAAAGAATTAATCTCATCTCTACCAAAAAAGAGAAGAAAAAAAAACTTATCTCTTAATTGATTAACTGGTTCACTTAAAACACTCGCTCGCTAGCATTATCTTATCTACTATATTATCTAAAATATGATTTTACCACGTAAAATTATGACATGTGTCACCTCCATATTCATCTATTTTTTTGCCTTAAATAAACATTAATTTTTAATTATTATTATTATTATTATTATTATTATTATTATTATTTTAAGATAGTCATTATTAAATTATCTCAATTAATTGTCATTAACAATCAGAAATTTTTTTCTTAAATGACTTACTTATTTTAAATTATATATCATTCATCTTTATCAATCATCATTTATTATATTTAGTACTAATAATGAAATAATTATTAACTAACCTTGTGACCAATTTTTTTTTTATTAACTTGTCTTACAAAGCTAATAATTATATTGTATGACAACGATAATATTTTGTGCATTATTACTTAATTTAATTCATTGTACCTGTGCAAGGCACGGATAATTTCACTAGTTTGAATAAAAAAAAAGTTAGCATTATATATCTTCCCTCGAAAAAAAAAGTTAGCACTATCTTAAAACTATTTTAATGCAAGAAATATTTCCAATCAGGAAAATCCCAAGGATGATAATGGATTCAATTGGTATCCACAAAATGTATCCATAATAGCTAAAGTACTTTTTTCCAAATGAATAAGAGCAAATATCTATAAAAAACTATAGATATGGGTGTAGATATGTGTACTATACTACACAATTAATGCACCCTATATATGCTGTCCGTACATATATATATATATATATATATATATATATATATATATATATATATATATATATATATATCAAATTACACCCGAAAAGTTATACCAACAGTTACACTCATTCAATAACATCCTATTAGATAAATATTTTTCAAAATCAACCGTTGGATTGAAAGTTACTATCATATAGATCATATCTGTAAATTGCTATGTCATCAAGACGCGTTAGGATTAACGTTATATGCACTTACACTATTGACGTTAATCTTGATTAATCTTGATGACATAGCAAATGATTACAGATTAATGTTAAAATTTACATATATGATCTATATGATAGTAACTTTTAATTCAATGGTTGATTTTGAAAAATATTTATTCGGTAGAATGTTATTGAGTGGGTGTAACTCTTCGGGTGTAATTTGATCCCTCCTATATATATATATATATATGAGTTTTTCTAATGTATGTAACATTGCAAACGATAAAAATTATTATTTACCTATTTTTAATTAATTATCTAGTTTATTATTTTGTGGGTATAAAAAGATTACATAAATGTGAATCTATAAAATAAATAGGAAAGTTGATAATTAATAAGGAAAGAAGTAGACAATTAATGATCCTTATCGTGTGTAAGGTTGCACATATGAGAAAAACTCTGTGTGTGTGTTTGTATATATATATATATATATATATATATATATATATATGAATCAGGATCCGTTGATACGAGATGTCAAACTTAGTATACTTACACCTTCAATAACTCTTTGTAGAATATGAATTAAATGAATCTAACTGTTGAATCATTTTATATTATCTCGATAATCATGTATATAAAATTTTAAACAATTTAGACACTCGTATGTACATGATTTATTAATTATTAATAGATATTTACTAATGTTTGAAATAACATATATTATGTGTTAAAATGAGATGGTGCAATGAAAAATTAAATACTTTTAAAATTTTATAAAATTTTATAGACTTTGGGTGCATTTGATATGCACCGAAGCACAAGACTAGTAGACAATACGACACAAATCTTTATATGATAATTTTTTATTTGTTATCTTGTGTAATGTTTGGTGGACAATAGACAGGACAAACAAACTAATATACAATTTATTGCAATACCCTTTGTGATTATATATATGTGTGTGTGTTTGACAGGAATATACATAATATATATATGTATTATATGTAAATTATTTTATATAATATATTATAGTGTAACACACACACACACACACACACACACATATATATATATATATAATATTGATTAAATATTAAAATTAAATATATTTATTATTTGTGTGTATATATATATAATATAGGATGCGTTTGATTTGCAATGGAGTACAAGACAATAGAACAATACAAGACAAATTTTTGAGTTACTGGACAACTTTTTGTCCTATTTATTGTTTGGTGGACAATGGACAACACAAATAAAATAATATATATTTTACTGTAATACCATTCCTATTATATTATATTCTATTATAATATATATATGTATATAGTATTTTATATTTTATTTTATATATATATAATTAGATTAAGCTATATAATTAGTATGTAAATAATAATAATAATAATAATAATAATAATAATAATAATAAAAATAATAACAATAAAATAATAATAATAGTAATAGTAATAATAATAATAATAATAATAATAATAATAATAATAATAATAATAACAACATTTTTATTGTATATGAAATGACGTTAACGAGAGAGATAGTATTTATTGGGTGGGAAATAATTAAAGTGTGGGTACTTTTGTCTTTTTACGTCTTATTCATAGGACAACTTTTTGTCCCATAGTTTAGTGGGGAACAAAAAAAATGGGTTTTTGTGCTGTCCAGTCTTCTGACCATTTTTTGAATCAAACAAGAAACAATCAATCTTGTGCTTTTCAGTCCCTTATTTCCTTGCAAATCAAATGCATCCATAGACACACACAAATATACACATACATACAATTAAAGAAAAATTGAAATTTTCAAAATTATTTATTTAATATATTTAATTTTAATACTTAATCAATATTATTTATGTTATGCTTTGTATTTAATTACCTAACGGTCATACTCTTAATTAATTTTTATAATTAATATTAGTATTATAATAATATTTTTATTGCATTAATTTATCAAAAAGCATATTAAAAAAATATTAGGATAGATGAGAAATTCAATTAATGCAGTAAGAGAAAAAAAAATATTACTTATAAACCCTAGTCTAAAATACTTTGTCCCCAGAGCATAGCCTGGTGGTAAAACATACGTAAGAGCTATGTGGACGCTGAGGGCAGGGGTTCGAACCCGTACCGCTCCACTTTCCCCTCACTCTTTACTATTTGTACTAGACAAAAAAAAAAAAACTCTATAAAGTAGTGAAAAAAGTGTTATAAACTAGTGGGATAAATTTATTTAGGAAACAAGTATTTCATTGAATCCGTATAAGCTAGTCAAATAATGCATACCTTTTTTTAGGGAAAATAGTGCATAATACTTGACATATAGAATCCATATTTTTTTATAATGAATTTGAATATGATCTGTTTTTTTTTATATTACTATACAGGTCTGTTTTTAAATACCAATAAGGAACTTTTTTTGATAGAAAATACCAATAAGGATAATATTACAGCACCCTATTCACACCTTATTTGATTGTAACAAAACAACAAATGACAGAAATTACAGCTAGGAATTCGTGGACACTGAACAAGGATTAGCTATGAAGAAATACAACTAAAAAAAATATTATAAACTACTTTTTTCGGCCAATAAATATAATATTTTGAATCCTTCCTTTTTGAAAAATGAAAACTGACAAATCTCAGTGTGCATTTTGCTTCTGTCTTCATTAAAAACTGATTGATTCACAGATCCCAGTGAGTTTCTCACTTGCCACCTACTTGGAATTGGAATTCAATTCCTCAATTTATTCAATGCAGAACAAACGCCTCTGAAATCTCTGACCCGATCGTTTAGTCACAAATTCTGCATGCGGTACGTTGTTGCTTACCACATCCCGCACCCATTTCTTTAATGCTTAGAGGATAGGTATTGACAGAAATACAAAGAAAGAATAAAGTTGAAAAGAAAAAAGCAACATAGATAGAAGAGAACTTCCACGATATACTCACTCCTAAGCTTTTTAGGCTCCTCCTCTGTTTTCCTTTTGAGTTTTTTCAGTTACTTTTTCTGCTCAATCAAAATCTATCCATTAATAGAGTCTCATTAAATGTCATATTTATGTTGACCCACAATTTAAATATAAAATTAAACTGTTGAATTTATTATTTTTCATAGCCACTATTTGTTTAACCAATTTCATAGGAGTATATATATTTATATATATGTGCGCACACACCACCCACTAGCACAATCAGAAACAACTAGAACATGTGTTCACAACTGTTCTGAATTCTGATCATTTCCAACATTATGGTCATTCAAACTCGTTTGCACGGTAATGGTAATTTTCCATTTTGCGTGAATGGCTTTTGTAGTGGTGGACTCGACGAGTTCCTTTCCGGTGAGCAACAACACGAGTTCCTTTTCGGTGACCAACAGCAGGAAGATCATCATCATCAACGACAACAACAGCCAGAACAGCTTCCGAGGCAGGGACATGCTGATCCCAATCTTTCTGTTGGTGATTCAAACGTCTTAAATTCTCCCAACCTTGCTGTTCAATTTGAAAAACAATGGGAGGAGATAGATCAGTTCATCAAATTTCAGGTATGCATCAAGTTCTGATTGTTATTTTGTTTTGAGACCGTGATTAATTGTCCTTTGTTTTGTTTGTTCTCATTGGTAATTTAATTTTCTTTATGTGACAGAACGAGGAATTGAGAAAGATGATACAACAGAAAGAGAAGCAACAAGTGACAGCATTACTGAAAAACGCGGAATCTCGCACACATCATATCCTGATGAAAAAGGATGAAGAACTCGCACAAGCCGCGCAGAAAAGACAAGAGTTGGAACAATTTATAAAAGGACTAGAGGCACAGAATCGGGAGTGGAAGAGGATGGCACGGGAAAAGGAAGCGACAATATTAACTCTGTGCAGAGCCTTGAAGGAAGAGGAGGAGAAGAGACAAAGAATGATGATAAGTGATGCAGAGTCCTGCAATATTGGTGAAAATCAAGAGGCGGTAGCGGAAAACAACATGTTGGTTGAACAGAGAGAGGTTTGTAAAGGATGTTATTCTCGGAGGTCGTGTGTTTTGTTTCTTCCATGCAGGCATCTTGCTACATGCAAAACTTGTGAAGCTTACCTCCAGGCTTGTCCCATCTGTGGAATGCTAAAGAAGGCTGGCATTGAGACTTTGTTTCTCTAGACTGAAATGATATTCATGGACAAGTAAATATTGTAGGTTGATTAGTTGTTCAATCTGCTATACAAGATATACAGTCAGACTTATAATGTCTGAGAATAACCCATATCTCATTATCTCTCTGAGTTTACTTTAGTTTTATGGTTTATTTAATATTAGTACTTTTGTTAGGCCTCTATGTATTTAGATATAATTTGTATTTAAAAGGACAATCAAGATTAATACAAGAGAATTTGCTTAGCATATTATCTTTGCTATTCCAATAATAATAATTTTCTATTAAGTTTGTTTATTTATTTATTTAGCTTCTAGATTTAGTCTATGATTGTGTATACCATGATTGTTTCGGTGGAAAAATTACAATCAAATAACTTGATTGTCCTAATTTTTATACACGGTTACTGATCACTCATTCACGAATGTTATCTTGCTAACTGTGCTCAAAAGGATTGAATTCGACCCAAGTTATACATCTCTCTTCGTTCACTCATAAGAAAAAATTAATGCTCTAATTAATGTTCAGAGGATTTACCGGCAGTCTTCACGGAAGGTTGACGTTTAGAGGAATATTCGGCTTATCTTGCTAATTGAGCTCAAAAGAATTGAATTCGACCCAAGTTATACATCTCTCCTCATTCACTCACGAGAAGGAATTAATATTCAAATTAATGTTCGGAGGATTTACCGGCAGTCTTCACGGAAGGTTGACATTTAGAGGAATATCTGGCGGCTTTCACGGAAGATGACCTGTAAGGGGAATACCTAGGTGGTTTCACACATACTCATACACGGGGACATAGTTGTGAAAATGTAAGGTTATATTTTTTAGGTCAAAATGGAACGACTAACTTAACCTGAGGATCAAGTAGGGTTGGAGTCGAGTTAAATTGGGTTGATTCAGTTTTTACTTTTTTTTATAAAATAAAATATAATTTAAGATATGAAAAGTTAAAAAAAAAATAAAACCCTAGCTCGCTTACCTCCTTGCCTTTTGTCTTTATTACGGATTGACTTTCACTCTCATAGCCACACCTTCCCTTGTTCAAGCCGCCATTGTTAGTCATTGTCATAGTTGGGTTGTTGTTGTCCACCGTAGTCATATTTTTGTCTTAGACGCACTTGATCCACGACCACAAGAACCCCCTCTCTCACAAGACACATCCATGTTTTCAAACCAATATCGAATATTGAACTAATGAAGACACTAGTTTACGGTCTAATTATTTAACTGTGGTTGATTTCGATTTATCGTTCTTTTAAATAACTTTTTTTTGTTGCATATTTGTGGTTCTATTTTATTGTCCTTTTAAATACTTATTTTTTCTAGATAACTTTCTCGCAATCTTTGCTTTTCCCTGCTTTAGCAACATCTACGTTACATACCAATCAGTCTTCAGTGGTTTTAAACCGGACAACAATGTTAAATATATAATGTGTCCTCTCTTAAAATTTAATAAATATCTTATATATTGTATAATTTTTTCAAAATATAAAACTCATATTGAATAAAAATAGGCTAAAATCCACATTTGGTCCCTTAACTTATTTATTAGGTTCAATTTGGTCCCTTAACTTTTTTTCGTCCAAATAAGTCCTTTAACTTTTTTAATTGGGCCAAATTGGTCCTTTCTGTAACATCCCATTTTTTAGAAATAATATTTAAAGTACAGTTCGACGATGAATAAGCATTAGAAGTCCTAATTTGAAAGGAAATAGACTTAGATATGTTATAAAAACACTCAAAATGACCAAAATACCCCTAAGACGGGTCCAGAAACCCCTAGAAATGTCTAGAATGAAAGAAATTATGAATATCTCTTTAGACCTGGTTGCGACGCGACCAAGATTACACTAGAGACCAACGTGACGCGATGGCAGAAAATTCTGGAACCTTGTGGAGTCTTCAGAGTCGGTGAACGCAGCCAATGAATGCGTGACACGTGGCCCCATCGCGACGCGATGGAGGTTATGCCTAATACCCATCACGATGCGATGGACTCAAAATCCACTATAAATACCCCTTCACCTCTCCATTCCCAACTCGCTCCAAATCCTCTTCTCACTCTAGCTTTCTCTCTCTAGGGACTTCTAAGGAGTGAGTATGCTCTGTGCTTGCCTCTAATGAGGATCTAGTACATCAGAAAACACTTAGTAAGTAATCCTTGAGATTGAGAAAGGGAGTGAGACTTAGAGGGCTACTAAGAAGTAAGTATGCTCTGCACTTGCCTCAAGTGAGGATCTTGTACATCAGAAAGCCCTTAGTAGGTAATCCTCTGAGAGGGGAGGATGAGAGCGACCTAGTAAGCTAGGTAGGAATGTCCAGAGATAGGAGTGCAAGAAGCAGGAGCGGCGAGGGAGCAGAGAGTGACAGGAACTGTAGCGGTCTTCTAAGCCAGGTATGGGAGATCTGAACCCTATCCACTAGGATTGTAGGATTAGAATAAGTGTATAACTAGGCGTAGGGTGACCCAAGCCCTACTAGAGGTTGATAGTAGAAACACCTTAGGAAAGGGGCTGTGACCTGTGATAGCTGAGGATAGTTGTTAGAGGTCTATCAACCAAAGAAAAGATCTATTGATATTTATGAATGTTAATTGATGTGATGTTGGTTTCTTATGATTGCATTATAATTATGTGTGTAATTTCTGGTGTGTGGTTTGATAACATGTTAGTAGTAGATCGCCTGAGCGACATTAGGGTTGACTCATGTATGGATCGATGATGGTTGATGATTGATGATGTGTTGGTTGACCTAGAAGTTGATCAAGGATAGTTGATAAATGATGTTATATTATATACAGATAGTTGTATAGGATGGTTGCTCTGCTTATGCTGAATTGATGATTAAGTTGTTATAGTGTTGTGTATGAGAATATGGCTAAGCTATTAAATTGTAAAGAGTTGATAAGTGCTGGAATAAGACATTAAAACTGGTTGAGCTGATAGCTTGATAAGAGTTGAGAAAATAAACTGATGTGCCAAGCTGATGAATAATGATGATAAGCTGTAAAGATGCTGAATAATAAATGATCATATGCATGTGTTGTAATCCACCGTCGTGCACATAGGCTGTGTACGAGGCCAGGTGCCAGAGTGCGAGCATGATGCAGTCGGTATAGGACACGCCGGTCTTTGAGGATAGTCTGGGTCCAATAAGTCTACATGTGACGGATGGCTAGCTACCATCCTGTCGGGACGTTGGTAGCCTGGTCATTCTGACGGGGTACTGTTGTGTCACTGTCCATAGTGCCGATCCCGAGTGCCCCCCCGACACCTGTTCTTATCGAAGAACAGGGATGCACTCTTAGTGGTACGATGAGCGGGATAAGGGGATGGACAACTGGCTTGGCCTACCCACACGTCGGTGGGAGGTCGTTGTGATGTTATCTACAAAGGCTAAGTTGGCTGAGGTGGGGTCGCTTATGCCATATTAATTTGTGTGGCCACGTAGGCATATAGTTGTAGGTTGCATGGACAAGGGTAACTAGGCAATGATCTAAATCATTATCGGGAGATGTGTGGTCTAATTTTTCACATATTCTACTATCCTGCTTTACTTGTTTGTGTTTGCCTTTTTATACATGAATTCTAATTCATGCTTTCCCATTTAACAGTGTGTATAGTGTGTTCTGAGTCTCCCATTCAATTTCTTGTTTTGCATATATTTGCCTTCGGATATTAGCAGGTATCATACGAGTTCAAAAGAAAGATAGAGATTGTTAGTCCACAGCCAGCGAGTCAAAGTTAGTATTTAAAGGAGTCACAGTCATTAGACACTCTGTACAGTTAAGGGCCCTAAGATTAGGTCCCTTGAGGTATATTTTTACACTTCCGCCTGCTAAAATAAAATAAAATTATTTTCACTATTATTGTATAAACTAATATATTTAATATATTGGAAATATTGACTAGGACGTCACATTTTGGTATCAGAGCAGTTCGGTCCTAACCGGACTGTGAAGTCATTAGGATGTTGTCACTGGCTGTGTCTGGTTGGATTCCCACTGGATTCCGACTATATCTAGATATAGGTAGAGTGTCCTCTTCGCAAATATCTAAGTCATAAAGTGTCAAGATAGATGAGTGCTCTAGTTAACTCATAGGATAATCAATCTTATGGGTCATAGGTTGAGAGAATATTACAAGAATTCATGGCTCCTAAATGAGATAAGATTGTTCCTCTTTAAGGGAGATAAGGTTACTATAGGGAAGATAGTTGAGTCTGACGATGACCATACTAAGACTAGGAAGGTTATACATGTAGAAGACAATAGACAAGAGTCTACTAGGGTTAAAGAAGAGATTAGTGACAACCATAAGGAAACCCTTACAGATATTTAAGCACAAGTACTAGAAAAGATCCTGTGATGATGCAATATTGAGGGGATGAAATGGAGATTGACATTATCGAGATTTGATGGATAAGTAAATGGATAAGTAAGTTAGGAGGTTGAGTTGAGTTATTGATAGGAGTATCAGATGAACACCCTTAGGTTTTGGCAGGGAGGTTAAACCTTGATTAGGGGAAAATTGAAATAAGTCGACTAGGAAAATTAAGAGGGATGGAAACGTTGTTAGAGCCAATAATATAGGAATAGAGTAAATCAGAAAAGAAAAAAAAAAGAATATGAAGAGAATGATGAAGGGTATGATAAGGAAGTAGATAAAGCCAAGCTCAGATGTAGTGGCTCCTGAGGATTGATTAGGAAAAGATGTTGGAAAGAATTTCTTCTAGACTGGTAAAGTGTTAGTAAGGGTGAGATAGGTGAATTAACTCAAGATAGTACGATTATTGAAGAACTATAGTGGATCTTCGATTATTATTGGCTGAATCTTAAGAGTGGATGTATGGTGGTAGAGGACTTAGAACCAAAAGATGACCAATCTGATAATGGTAGATTCAATAAAGATTAGACTCAGGGATAAAGAGTGAGATGGACTATATACTAGAAGTGGAGGAACTCATTAGTCAATGATCTGAGAGTTGTTAGACTAGGTCATTAGAGGAGCTTTACAAATCGACGATTAAGCAGAAGAGTTATAGATAAGAAATTAGTATAGGTTTTGATTTAGAAGATTAAGTATAAAGGCAGAATAGAGATCGTTAAATTAAGATAGAGTCACCAACCGATAAGACCAGAAAGTTTTCTGGAGGGTATGAGTTGCCACTATGTGACCAGTGGATCTAGTAGAAAGTGTGATTAGGATAAAACCGTGTAGTAAGGGTGAACAGATTGAAACCAAAGGAAATAAGAAGGAAAGGTGCAAAGTATCAAGAGAGTAGAATCCCAGATGATAAGGTATGGGCTAATTAAAGGTTAGCAATCAGGGCAACCGTTATCAGGAGTAAGAAAAGGAAGAATTTGGATAAATATAGTAAAAGAATTGGTAAAGACAAGATGTGACATATGAAAGAAAAGTATTCGGAAATGAAAAGTCTTAGACAAAGTTGTGGATGAAGGAAGAGTATTACAAATGACAAATAACAGTAGAAGAGGAGAGGAGGAATTAGTATAAATCTAGGAGTTAGGCATAAGGATAGAAAGAGATTCCCTAGAATAAAATCTATAAGCAGCAAATTGGATTGGAATCCTTGAGAATTTTTTTAGTAATGAAGAAGTGAGTTCCTATTATGTGGCCGGTAGAATAGGTAAGGAGTAAGATTAAGGTGAACAAAAAAGGTGGAGTAACATTATCATTAGAGGGAAGTATAGTAAGAGAATGGACTTTCAAATGATAATACGATGTTGACAGTGATTAGGATGACAATTGTGGGAAAGTGAAGATTTTGATCTATCAGTATTAGACAAAGAGTTATACGTGAAAAGATGGAGGATTTGTGTCTAAATGACAACAGTGTAGGATGAAGGTATGAGGAGTATTGGACTAAAGATAAGTCTTGAGGAGAATCATAATATCCTTTTAGGATTAGGAGTGATAATTACAAGGAGGATTTATTATTTAGAGATATTGTAATCTGTGTGGCCACGTAGGCATATAGTTGTAGGTTGCATGGACAAGGGTAACTAGGCAATGATCTAAATCATTATGGGGAAATGTGTGGTCTAATTTTTCACATATTCTACTATCCTGCTTTACTTGTTTGTGTTTGCCTTTTTATACATGAATTCTAATTCCTGCTTTCCCATTTAACAGTGCGTATAGTGTGTTATGAGTCTCTCATTCTATTTCTTGTTTTGCATATATTTGCCTTCAGATATTAGTAGGTATCAGACGAGTTCAAAAGAAAGATAGAGATTGTTAGTCCACAGCCGGTGAGTCAAAGTCAGTATTTAAAGGAGTCACAGTCGTTAGACACTTTGTACAGTTAAGGGCCCTAAGATTAGGTACCTTGAGGTACATTTGTACACTTCTGCCTGCTAAAATAAAATAAAATTATTTCCACTATTATTGTATAAACTAATATATTTAATATATTGGAAATATTGACTAGGACGTCACACTTTCCGTCAGGTTTGAGAGTAACAGCGTTATCTGTGTCTGACGTGGCCTCTCTGTGTCTGATGTGGCCTCTTCTTGCTGCTTCTTCCCTAACTCTTCATCTAGGGTTAGGGATTTCAAATTTATCCCCAATTCGTCTTCTTCCTGATGGATCGCCAGCCTTTTCTCCAAAACCTTCCTCTTCCTGCTTCTTCGCCAGCTCACCGAAAGGAGAAAGTTATAAGTTGTGTTACAAAAAATAATAAAAAGGGGGGGTTGTCATTGCAGCAGAAGGAGAAAGAAAAGAAGAAGAAGAGAGAAGAAGAAGAAAAAAGAGGTAGAGGAGAAAGAGAAAGGTCACGCAGAGGAGAAGGATGAAGGTGGCGGTGCCGAGGCGCTTGTTCTGGAGGTCTGTGACGACGGCGCGGTGGACGACGGCGTGATCTTCTTCCCTCTAATACTCGTTCTCTCTTTTCATCCCTTTTTTTTATCTTTTTTTTATTTTTTAAATAATGTTAAATTGTTAAGTCAGTGCCACGCCATCACCATGTCATCCTCATTTAAACACGTCAGCGCCACGCCATCAAGTGATTAACAGAAGTCACAGAAAGGACCAATTTGGTCTAATTAAAAAAGTTAAAGGACTTATTTGGACAAAAAAATGTTAAGGGACCAAATTGAACCTAATAAATAAGTTAAGGGACCAAATGTGGATTTTAGCCATAAAAATATTAAAATTATAAAATTCATAAATTATGGAAGCGAATGAGTTTTCGAAATTATAAAAATAAATAATATGAATTGGGACTTCATTATTTGTATCTATTAATAATTAGAACCAATAATACAATTTAAGATAGAAAATATCAAAAACATTTGAAACCCTAGCTAGCTTAGCTCCTTGCCTTTTGTCTTTATGGATTGACTCGAACTCTCATAGCCACGCCTTCCCTTGTTCACGCCACCATTGTTATCCCCTGCCATAGCTGCGTTCTTATTGTCCACCGTCATAGTCATATTGATTACGTGATCCACGACCACCAGAACCCTCCTGTTATTGGACATCGATGTTTTCAAAATTGAACCGAATATTGAATCGATGAAGACATTAGTTTACGATTCAGTGGTTCAACTATGGTTGATTTCGATTTATTGTCCTTTTAAATAATTGTTTTTGAATATTTGTGGTTCTAATTTATTATCCTTTTAAATAACTATTTTTTCTAGAAAACTTTCTTGCAATCTTAGCTTTTCCACTGCCTTAGTAACATCCGCGTTACATACCAATCAGTTTTCGGTGGTTTTAAATCGGTTAACAATGTTAGATATATAACGTGTCATCTCTTAAAAGTTATTAAATATCTTGGATTATAGTTTTTTCAACATTTAAAACTCATATTGAACACAAATATTAAAATTATAATATTCATAAAATATGGAAGCGAGTGATTTTTTTAAAATAAAAATAAATAATATGAATTGAGATATTATTATTTGTATCTATTCATAATTAGAATGGATAATCTCCAATTGGTTGATACAAATTTAATTAAAAAATGTTTACTTGTGCGCGAATACTACTTTTAATTATGAAATAATAATCAATCTCTTCCTATTTCTTTTTAAGCCTCTTAGAAAAGTTAATGGAATTCAAATCATGTAAATTACAAACAAGAAGATTGGAATTAAGAGGTCCTTCTCTATCGTCATATAATAGTTTCACATGTTTTTATTGTTGCATTATATAAGACCCCTCATTTTTCATGTTTTTATGTTTTATATAGAGTGTGCATGACTTGGAATGTGTTTGGCATGTCTTAGAATGATTTTCTAATGATTTTGCAACATGGTAAGCGAATAGAGGCTCTCAGGCTCATACTAATTGGTTAGAATAGTGTTCTGCAACTTGGTACTCTCACCGTTCCTTTTTACATGTCGTTTAAGGTTATTTTACACAAACTAAGATAATCAATAAATTTTGTTGTTTTTGAAAAAAATATTAGTTTTTTTCCATGTGATGCCCTTGACCATTCATTATTTTATAGAACATATTTCTCTCTCTGTAATAAATAGTTAAGAGTATAATTGACAAACAAGTAATTAATGCAACCTTAAACTTTGAGAATGATAAGTAATTAGAAACAAAATTTTTCTAAAAAACCGACATGTAAAAAGGAACGGAATCAATTACGGCATGTCCATATCGATAAACATATAGTTTTGGGTCTTAGTAGTTTTTACAAACACATTCTAATCGATTAAGACAAGACCATAATCGATTAGGAAGTGTCCTACAACCCTAGTACTAAATCTAGTGAGTCATAATCGATTAAGGCTGACCCTTAATCGATTAATGTGTGTTTCAAACACCCAGTACTAAAACCAGAACTGTCTTAATCGATTAGAGCATAGTCCTAACTGATAAATGCTATTAATTTTTACGCGTTTTATTTACCCAAAACGGTGCACTTAAGCCCTAACCTTTATAAAATCTCAAAACCCTCGACATAAACCCTCTCAAAACGTATTGTTGTAGCCCTAACCTCCCAAGAGTCCCTTTAAGTGTTTACTGTGTTTTTCAAATAATCTTGAAATAATATTTTAAATTGACATTAGAGCATAAATCGGTAATTAAGTAATAAACGGTTGTTAAGAACCTTAATTAGGGATAAAATGGGATTAAGTGGTACCCATAAACCCTAGGAAAGATATAGAAACCTTAGGAAAGGCCTAGAATACCCTAGGAAGGTGTGGAATCCCCTAGAAACTTCTAGAACAAAGGTAACTAGATATTTCCGTAAAACGACCATCACGACGCGATGGTGTCTATGGAGAAACCTTGTGATGCGATGATCATCACTAATCCAGCCATGACATGTGTAAATGTGGGAAAAATCTAGAACCACCGTCGTGACGCGACAGAATTATGAAGGAATGGGTCACGACGTGAAGGATCTGGGGTTGCCTATAAATAGGTGTTCACCCTCCCATCATTCTTCATCCCAAACTCTCTTCTTTCTCTTGGAACTTCCTCTAAGGGGTAAGTATGCTCTGCACTTGCCTCGAGTGAAGATCCAATGCATCAGAAAACTCTTAGTTGGAAACCCCCAACTCTGAGAGAAAGGTAAGGTTCAGAGGAGTAGTCCCAGGAAGGAGCGCAAATGTGAGTGTGATTAATGTGCTGATATATATATTTTATATGATGCTCAATTGTGATCTATTGATATTATGATTAATGAGCTGATCTCTATGTGTTAGTTGATTTGATATAATATATGTGAGTGTGATTAATGTATGGTCTTAGAGTCAAGGGTGACGCCCTCTAGTTAGAGGATTGCGAATCCCTAGACGATAATAACAAGTATTATCGTCGACACTCGGCTTGTTAGTGGTGGTAGTCGGATAAGTGTACTCGAGGTTGGTGTACCTGAGGTGTTTTGGAGTAGGTGAATGGAACCGAGCTCCAGGACCGACGGTACGAAATGGTTTGGAGTAGGTGAATGGAACTAAACCCCATGACTCCACGTCTAACGAGGGGGTAATCTTGGCCATTCCCGTTATGGGGGATGTCGTCCTTTGTTCACTTGGACGGTACCTTACTCCGGTGATCGGAGATAGTAATTCCCTAAATAGGGGAGAGTGCCTTACTCTGGTAATCAGAGATGATAGCGTATTAGGATATGTCTCCGGGACAAACTAACTCATGTATCATTCCTCTTATGCCCTGAGATTGGTGACCAGTCTAGAGTGGGTAGGGCCGGTGATCAGCCCAAAATGTCAGTGGTCCGTGTCAGTGTGGTATCAACATGTGATGTGTCTATGACCGTGTGTTTTGGAGTCCGTATGTGGTATCAGCGGTATCAGTGTCTACCAGTTATGTTGATGATTGTTATCTATGAGTATAGTTGTGATGTGCATGATGACAGGTACTTTGCTATTCTGTTTTCCTACTTATTGGTAATTGATGAGTTTCTTACCCCTTCGTTTCTTGTGTATTTCTATATTATACCGTGATGAATAGCAGATGGACAGGAGCAACCTGTACTTAGAGCCTGGGGAGCAGGTCTTAGCGGAGGTGATCGCCATAATAAAGCTACCTAGAGGCGGTGTTCGGACAGTTGTACCATGGCCAGTGTTTTTTTTTTGTCACCCCTTGTGGGTGTGGTGTATATATCTATATGCGTGTATGTGTCATGCTTTGCGTACTCCGATAATAAATAATAAGTGTTGTTGCCCTATATTTGTGTGTTGAATAATGTGATGCCCTGTTAAGGCAGGTGTTACATTTAGTGGTATCAGAGCAGAGCAGTTTGGTTCTAACCGGACTGTGGAGATGAGTCACTGGCCGTGTCTAGAGTCATGTTGTCTCCACATCGGATGACAACTATGTTGGGGTTTGGGTAGAGAGTCTGACTTTAGTTTTAGGAAAGCCTAGTTATGTGGTATATCTTAGAACGATGAGCCAATGGTTACGTTTTCAGGTAACGCATGGCTCGTCAAACTCGAAACGGAGGATGTAGGAATGTCTCGCCAAACGATAACGGAGGGTTAGAGGAAAATAATGGGACTGGCGGCGTATAGAACCTCGTGTTAGCCATGCAGTAGCATGCACATTATGAAGAACAAACCTCCACAATTTCGAGGAGAGTAGGATTCGGAGAGAGCAGAGTTATGGCTCCAAAAGGTGGAAAAGATCTTCGCGGCAATACATTGTCGGGAGGATCGAAAAGCAACATATGCATCCTTCCTATTAGTAGGAGGAGCGGAATCTTGGTGGAGGAATAAACAACGAATGCTGGAAACTGAGGGAAGGATCATTACTTGGTGTGACAACCACCCTAAAATTTCAATGGAGCCGCCACCATTATTTTATTTTTAGGAAAACATTAGAAAACCCATTTACATATTTTCAAAAAAAGGAAAGGTCTTTGAACCAAATTTGGGTTCGGGAGTTGATTACGCATAGAGAAAATTTTAGCACCTCTATGACGTCCGTTTATAAAAATGGTACCCTTAATTGTTCAAAAAATATTTGTTTGTCATTAAATAAATTATTCCCAAAAGGTCCTCTATTTATTATCCTAGAAATGTATGCAAGTCTATTAATCACCGTAAAAATAAAAAGAATAAAAAGAAAACTCAATAAAAGAAAACTTACATTATTATTTCAGTAATTTTTTGTAAGAGAAAAGTAAAAAATGTAAAATAAAAATCTGATTGAATTACATTAGTTTATTTATTTAATTAGAAATGTGTAGCTAAAATAAACAAACTTCCTCTTTTGCTTTTATACCCTCTTAGAAAGATATTTACAATTTGATCCCTACTTAGGATTTGGCCCATTGGAAAGCCAAACCCTAACACTAATTTTGATCCTCACGTGATACTGAATGGAGAACAAATCAGAAATACATCACAACAACCAAACAACCACAATCTAAAAGGTAAATAACAATAAGAAATAAGGAAAGATACCGAAAAACCCAATGGAACAGATTTCAGTCCAAGGATTCAAATCTCTATTACACAATCATGTCATAATCAAAGACCAACAATAACAAAAGAGTGACAGAGAGGAGAATAACCTGGGTTTAGCTTTCCCAGGAAAATGTACAGAAACGAAACAGAATAAAAAGACCTAAAACTAGTGAAGTGTTTATTTTTCGGTGTCCTCCCAAGGTTCTTAACCGCGACTGCTTCTCCTCAAGCTCTCCTTCCTGGTGTTCGCTCCTGCTTCGTTTTCCTTCTTTTTCGTTCTTTGCTCTCAGTTTTCTCCGAAGAAACTCGTGTTCCACTCTCTAAGGTTCGACCTCCCCATTCTTTGTCTCGTTCCTCCTCTTTTATAGCCTAGTACCTGCGAAAAAGAATGACTAAATTAGTATCACAATCAGATAATAAAAACAAGGAAATAAAATAAAAAAGGAAGAACAAATACTCCCCGATTCACGTTTTTCCTGTTCCTTATGCGAATCTGTGAGATTTTGCCTCTGATTTTTGTGCTTAGACCGAATCAAATGGGAGAGATTTTTGTGATTCGATTTGGAGATTGAGATTGAGGGAGGAAAAGATTTGGTTGATTGGAGAGATTTGGGTGAGATTTAGAAAAGAATGGAAAGAAAATCAAAAAAAGAAAGAGGGAGAGAAGAGAGAGAGGTCGTGGGGTCTAAATGAGAGAGGATGAGGGAGAGGGCGAAAATGGTGGAGGAAAAGGGGGGAGATGCGCGCTGAGAGAGTGAGAGAGGGATGTGAGGATCAGGTCATTTTTAGGGTTATGAGACATTTGGGCTTGTTGGATGTTGTGCTAAACGGATCCGCGTGGGGGGTGCATGCGAAGAAGAAGCAGGTGTGCGCAGCAGAGGGAAAGTGAGAGGTGCAGGGGGTGTGTCAAAAAATAAAAGGGGTGTAGTGAGTAAGCAGTGGGTGCATCGCATGGATGGAGGAAGCTAGCTGGGCTGGGATGCTATTAGCACCCCCATTATTGCTATTCATAACCCCTTTCTCTTTCTTTTCTTTCTTTCATTCTTTTTTTTTTTCCTTTCATCCTTTTCTTCTTCCACTTTATTCATTCTTGCCTTCCTTTTTTATTATTCTAAGACAAAAAATATTATCCTTATTATTATTACTACTACTAATTTAAAAAAGTTAAAATAAATAATAAAAATAAAATAAAATAAAAAGGTTGGACAAAATTAGGGTACTACAACTGCCCCTCCTTAATTACATTTTACTCAAAGGTCTTCGTGCATTTTTGTAAAAGGTAATTAAAGATAAAAGACTCTAATTTTGTCCAGAACGAAATTGTTTGAGGATGCGGATTGGCTCCCGACTTTGCTTTGGGATTCTAGGTTTGATTCCTTGTGAATTCCCGGTAAGGCATAGGTTTGGTTCCTAGCTCTTACAAAATTTGTGAGAGATTCTAGGTTCGATTCCTAGTGAATTCTCGGTAAGGCATAGGTCTGGCTCTTAACCCCCACATCTTTGGTATTGATTACTTCCCTACTTAGGGAAAGTCTGGGGCGCGAGCTTCTTTGTCACTCGACACAAGTTCGGGTCAGATTCTTGGCAGGATGTAGGTCAGAATCTAACTCTTGCTAAAGTATGGACTGGTTTTCCTATTGTAGGTGAACGTCCAATGTACGAGCTTCTCCGTCACTCGACACAGTTCGGGTCAGATTCCCGGCAAGGTATAGGTCAGATTCCTAACTCTTAATAAAAGGTACGGATCGATTTCCATAATTGAGGAAGGTCCGAGATGCGGGTCAGGTTCCCGACTAAAGGCTTGGGTCAGATTCCCAAGGTGGTGGGTCAGATTCCCAGTAAGGTGTAGGACAGGTTCCTAACTCATGCTAATAGATTGGGTAGGTTGAGTACTAGTTCTTATTGAGTAGACAACAAACCAACTGTGTGCAATATTGAATAGGGTGGGTCGATGGACCCAAAAACCTGGATGATCATGCATGATGCAATGAATGGTATGTCATGCATGAATGTTGTTTTATTAGAGGTAGGTGTTGTCCTCTCGACTCCTTTTGAAACTTTTCTTGATAAATTAGCTCCATGTCTCTTTGGTTGGCGAATTCTGAACTAGCTAATTGGCCCTTTTGTATTGTATTCAACACTGATGATTCTGCATTAGGTGAGATGTCTTACTAGCTCCTTCTCCTTAATGTGAAGACGCCAGATTCCCTAGATCCTTTCAGAATTTTCAGTAATTATAAAATGCTTTTATGTTTTGATTTGCACATGTTCGTCTTTTAGCATGGATTTCTTTAGAAAGAAAATGCAGGTTGATAAAATCCCAAGTCAAATTTGGAGAGGCAGAAATAAACATTCTATTATGCCGATGGCGTTCAATATATGGCAATATGAATAAGAATAAATTTTCACTATGATGGGGAAATAAAATATTACAAACAGAACAATTCGTATTTGCTAAACTAGAAACTGGTAAGAAGGATTAGCTCTAGAGATAATCCCTTTGAAAACAAATCGTGCTGCTATTCCGCGACTCAGACCCCGATAGCCTTCTTGATCAACTTCAAAAACTTGTGTTTGCGGTTAGTTTTGACCTTCTCTGCCCCAGTTGGTCAGGGCTCAATTCTGGCTGCTCTTGACGCATTCAGCTTGGTTTTTGCTTAGGCCGCCCTTTGCGAGTTTTCAACCTAGCGAGTTGCTCTAAATCGCCCATGCGGGTTTTCAACTTAGCGCTTTTATTTTACCCTAATTTTTGCCTAGGCCGCCCTTTCGGGTTTTCAACCTACCAGGTCGCTCTAGCTTTTGCCTAGACCGCCCTTTCAGGTTTTCAGCCTAACGAGCTTTTTTTTCTTTTTTTTCTTTTTGTTTTTGTTTTTTTTAAAGGGGTACTGTGTCATCCTAGACGTAGTATTTCTTGACTGCATCTGAGTTTATCGGTAGTGGTAGGTCATGCCCCTCCATATCTGTAAGAACGAGACCTCCTCCTGAGAATGCTTTTTTCACTATATATGGACCCTCATAATTCGGAGTCCATTTTTCGCGTTAGTCTTTCTGAATAGGTAGAATCTTCTTTAATACCAATTCCCCTTCTTTGAACTCTCGATGACGTACCTATTTCTCATACGCTCTCTTGAGTCTCTTTTGGTATAATTAGCCATGACAAATTGCTTCTAATCTTTTCTCTTCTATGAGATTCAACTGGTCACATCGTGTCTGGACCCATTCGGCTTCTTCGAGCCTGGTTTCCATAATTACCCTTAAAGAAGGGATTTCTACTTCTATGGGGAGTACTGCTTCCATCCCGTATACTAGAGAGAAAGGTGTTGCCCCTGTTGAAGTGCGTACAGAAGTTTGGTACCCGTGTAAAGCAAAAGGAAGCATCTCGTGCTAATCCTTGTAAGTTACCACCATTTTCTGAATAATCTTTTTGATATTTTTGTTGGCCGCTTCCACTGCCCCATTATCTTTGGGCTATATGGAGAAGAATTGTGGTGTTGAATTTTGAAGTCATCGCACAACTCTTTCATCATCTTATTGTTTAAATTAGTCCCATTGTCCGTGATGATCTTCCTTGGTAAGCCATACCGACAAATTATTTCTCTTTTGATGAACTTGACAACAACACTGCGAGTCACATTGGCATAGGAGACTGCTTCGACCCACTTTGTGAAGTAATCAATGGCTACAAGGATGAAGCAATGTCCGTTAAAGGCTTTTGGTTCAATCATTCCTATGACATCCAAACCCCACATGGAAAATGGCCAAGGTGCACTGAGGACATTTAGAGAAGTTGGAGGTACATGAATATTATCAGCATAAGTCTGACACTTATGACATTTCCTCACTTGCTTGATGCAATCACTTTCCATTGTAAGCCAATAATACCCAGCTTTGAGAATCTTCCGAGCCATTGCGTAACCATTAGCATGGGTCCCAAAGGAACCTTCGTGGACATCGTCAAGAATTTGTCTCGCTTCTGCAGAGTCTACACACCGGAGGAGTACCATGTCGTGATTTCTTTTGTAGAGTATGTCACCGTTCAAAAAGAAACTCATAGCAAGTCTCCTCAAAGTTCACTTGTCGTTCTCTGAGGCACCCGAAGGGTATTCCTTGCTCTTGAGGTAGCATTTGATGTCGTGGTACCACGGTTTTCCGTCGGATTCTTCTTTTATCACCTGGCAATAAGCGGGATTCACACGACTTTCCATCATGATGAGAGGCATTTCCTTATCACTACTTATTCGGAACATAGATGACAACGTGGCTAATGCATCAACCAACTGATTATCTTCTCGTGGGATATGTTGAAAAGTGATCCTATTAAAGGATTCGACGAGTTCTTGGATATACTCGCGGTAAGGGATTAACTTAGAATCTCAAGTTTCCTCTTCTCCATTTAACTGGTTGATAACTAGGGCAGAATCCCCATATACTTTTAGAGCTCTGACTTTAGTTTCTATGGCAGCTCTGATTCCCATGACACACGCCTCATATTCTACCACATTATTGGTACAACTAAAACACAAGCGAGCCGTAACAGGAGTGTACTGATTTTCTGGAGAAATTAGTACTGCCCCGATTCCGTGCCCCAGTGCATTAGAAGCTCCATCGAACATCATGGTCCACTCTTCGTTTCTTGATTCTTCTTTTTCAGCGGACAATATATTCTCATCTTGAAATTCATAGTGGACAGGTGAATGGTCATCTAGTGGCTGGTGGGCTAAGTGCTCAGTGAGGGCACTACCTTTGATGGCCTTCTGAGAGACGTATTGAATATCGTACTCGGATAATAGCATCTGCCACCGGGCAATCCTTCCAGTGAGAGCAGGTTTCTCGAATATGTATTTGATCGGGTCCATTTTTGACACCAACCAAGTTGTATGAGAAAGCATATATTGTCTTTGATGGTGAGCAGCCCAAGCTAGTGCGCAACAGGTACGTTTCAACATCGAGTAATTAGCTTCATAACTTGTAAACTTCTTACTCAGGTAGTAAATGACATGTTCTTTTTTACCCGTTTCATCATGTTGTCCAAGTACACACCCCATGGACCCGTCAAGTAGAGGATTAATGGTATGCCTGGTACTAGAGGTACCAACACAGGAGGTTTTTGTAGGTATTGCTTGATTTTGTCGAAGGCCTCTTGGCATTTTTCATTCCATTCGACGGTTTGGTCCTTGCACAGTAACTTGAAAATCGGCTCACAAGTGTCAATGAGTTGTGATACAAACCGGGAAATATAATTCAATCTCCCTAGAAAACCACGAACTTCCTTCTCTGTGCGAGGAGCTGGCATCTCTAAAATGGCCTTTACTTTTTTCGGATCAACTTCTATTTCTTTCTGACTTACAATGAATCCCAGCAATCTACTTGACCTGACACCAAAGTTACACTTGGCAGGATTGAGTCTTAGGCGAAACTTTCTCAATTGCTCCAAAAGCTTCTGTAGATCAATTATATGACTTTCTTCAGTTTGTGACTTAGCGATCATATCGTCCACGTAGACCTCTATCTATTTATGGATCATATCATGAAATAGAGTCACCATTGCCTTTTTGTATGTTGCCCCAGCATTTTTCAGCCCGAAAGGCATCACCTTGTAGCAGAAAGTCCCCCAAGCTGTAATAAACGTAGTTTTCTCCATGTCCTCTCTGGCCATTTTGATCTGATTATACCCGGATAAACCATCCATGAAAGAGAAAAAAGCGTGATGAGCTGTATTATCCACCAGAACATCAATGTGAGGCCAAGAGAAGTCGTCTTTGGGACTTACTCTATTAAGGTCCCGGTAATCCACATATTCGAACATTTCCACCCTTTTTTGGAACAGGGACAATATTAGCAACCCATTGGGGGTATTTAGCTATGGCCAAAAATCTAGCGTCAAATTGTTTTTTAACTTCTTCCCTAATCTTTAAGGACATATCAGGTCTCATACGTCTTAATTTCTGTTTGACGGGAGGGCAGTCAGGCTTAAGAGGCAGCTTGTGTTCGACAATATCAGTATCCAACCCTGGCATATCTTGGTACGACCAGGCAAAGACGTCTTTATAATCTCGGAGGAGTTGAATCAGTTTAGCTCTTACTTCTTGTGACATGGTAACACCAACCTTGACTTCTTTTTTGTTTTCCTCAGTTCCCAAATTAATCAATTCAGTCGGTTCTTTGTGAGGTTCGATCTTTCTAGATTCCCCTTCTATAAGTCTTATCAGTTTAGGGGGAAGATCTTCATCGGGATAGTCTTCTTCACAACCTTCGTCAGTATGATTAATTAGGCAATCAAAATCTGGTAACGAAATTTCAGCACAATCGTTTTCAAAAGTATTATCCGTGAGCCTGCATTATCAAGGTTAGCAATAAGGACAGAGTAAGGAAAGGAGGTAGGATGGAAAAGAATAAGAAGAGACACTTGGATAAAATCAAAATGCGTTTTATTAATATTAGAAATATGCTTAGGAAAAACATGTGGGGCCCTTTAACATTTCTCCTACCGCCTCGGGCTGAGTGGAGAGGTGAGCATTAAATGGGTTATATTGAAAATGCATTAAGGATCCTAGGACTTTTCACGATCTCCCATTTGCAAGTTATTGAGGAACATGGGCGGACCCATTCCTCATCAGGAGCAGCAAGATCATCTCCCACAGCAGCTACTTGATCTGCATAGATCCATCCAGCGCTCTGGAAACTCTGACGGAGATCACAAATAGACATCTTCCCAAGCTTGGGTTCCCGATTCTCGAGTCGAGCCTTCCTTTTTTCTCTCTTTTCTTCAGTTACTCTTTCTCTGTCTTCTTTGGTGGGGATATATCCCAGGCCGTATCGGTCCTTGTTTTCGGGAATTCTTAGATTTGAGGCTATACCTTCTTGACTCTTCCCCAGTCCTTTTCCTGGCTGGTACCTTCCCTTCAAAGATTTATTAACGCCCACCATTAGGGTAGTATTGGATAGACAGGGTTCCTTAGCAGTAAACCCTATATAAGCGTTATCGACAATTTCCAATGCCTGAAATGAAGTCCCAAGGGCCTCTTCGGTAGCTTCAATGTAACGCGTCGATGTTGGCTTGCTTACCAGCAGGTCTTCTTCTCTGGATATGATAATCAACTTATCATCCACCATAAACTTCAGTTTTTGGTGCAAAGTCGATGGTACTACCCCAGCGGAATGAATCCAATGTCTTCCTAACAAGCAACTGCTGTAGCTGGGCTTGATGTCCATTACTTGGAAATTAATGGCAAAGGTGAATGGGCCAATCTGGATTGGCAGCTCAATCTCTCCCATTACTTCTCTTTTAGAACCATCAAAGGCTCTCACAAGCACCGAGCTGGGCTTCATATCAGTCTTGTCAATGGGCAATTTATCCAAGGTAGATTTAGGCATCACATTCAGGGAGGATCCATTGTCCACAAGGACTTTGGCCATAAGATGTTCTTTACATTGAACCAAGATATGCATTGCTTTGTTGTGTCCTCTTCCTTCTGCAGGCATTTTTTCGTCATTGAAATAGAGGTAGTTGCATGCAGTGATGTTGCCAACTAGGTCGCTGAACTGATTCAAAGTGATATTTTGAGATACATGGGCCTCATTCAGAATTTTCATCAACACTTTCCTGTGGCTCTTAGAGTGCATTAACAAGGCAAGTAGAGAAACTCTTGCTGGTGTGCGGTTTAACTGGTCTATCACCTTATACTCACTTTGTTGAATGAATTTGAGGAATTCAGCAACTTCCTCTCGGGAGGCCTCTTTCTTGTCCTCCTTCCCCGTGATTCTTTTCTCTACCGCAACTTTTTTCTCCTTGCTTTTATCTTTTTCCTGTTCCTTTGCAGCTTCTTTTATTGGCTCTTTTTTCGGGGCATAGATCCGACCACTCCGTGTCATCTCGCCTATTCTTACGATGTTGGTGACTGTCGGAAGGTTTTGTTGTGCATTACTTCCTTCAACTTAGAAATTTACATCATATATCCAGGGGATTGCCTTGTCTTCCTTGTACGGAAAAGGAGATGGTACTTGAACAGTAATAGCTTTGGGAGCATTAGGCATTGCAGGGGATACATTTCTAGAGAATTGAACCACCAAGGGCTTTGGGACCATGGTTCCTGAACTTTGAGTAGATTGGACTATAGATACTTCTTCTTCTTCCTGAGAGATAATTTGAACTATGTTTGGATCAAGCAGTTTTTGGAGGATACCTTTAAATTCCTCACATTCTTTGATAGACAGAAAATCTTCATCACAGGTCTTGCTGACATCTATTCTTTCTATCAGACTAGCCTTGCAAAGTTCGATGAACACTTTTCTTATAGGGGTTTTTATCTCAGTAACATCTTTTATCATTCTTCCTTTATGCTCATCATCTATCATATTTACTGATGCGTTCCCATGGTTAGGTAACAGATTGTTCCCCACATTGGGACTGTTCTCTTGGAAACTCAACCACTTTGCGTTTATCATATCTTGAACTTTAAACTTCATAGCCCGACATTCTTCTATAGAGTGACCAGCTGTCCCAGCATGATATTCATAGGTGGCATCTGGGTTATACCATTTTGGGTAAGGTGGTTCCATGGGCTTTTGCGGACAAGGGACCACTAATGAATTTTTGAGCAAGTGCTGATAGAGATCTTTGTAAGTCATGGGGATTGGATCAAACTGGACCGGCTTCCTCCCTTGAGAGTTTTGAGCTCTTGGTTAATTGGAGCTCTGACCTCCTTGGTTATCAGAAGCAAAGGGTGTTATTTGCATAGGAGACTTTGGCATGGTAGTTGCCGCGACGTATAGAGGGGCACTACTCACCACGTTAGTCTCTCCTTCTTTCTTTCTCTTGATGAAGGGCTTCTGAGTGTTGGATGATGAGGTATTATTGTGGATCTTTCCACTTTGCATCCCCATTTCCATGCGTTCCCCTATGACAATCAAGATAGAAAAGTTTGAGAACATACTTCCAATCATCATATCATAAAAGGGAGATTGAAGTGTGTCAATGAACGTGTCAATCATTTCTTTGCCCAATAGGGGTGGTTCCACCTGAGCAGCCATGCTTCTCCACCTCTGGGCATATTCTTTATAACTTTCACTGTCTTTTTTCTTCATGCTTTGCAACTGATTACGGCTGGGAGCCATGTCCATATTGTATTTATATTGTTTGATGAAAGCATTAGCTAAATCATTCCATGAGTTGATTTTAGACCGCTCTAACTGCATATACCATCGCAAGGGTGCCTCAGTCAGGCTTTCTTGGAAGAAGTGAATTAGGAGTCTATCATCATTAGAACAGAAAGCCATCTTTCGGAAATACATGACCAGGTGGCTCTTGGGGCATGTTTCTTCCTTATACTTGTTAAACTCAAGTACTTTGAATTTTGAAGGTATAACTACATCGGGGACCAAGCACATGTCTGAAGCTTCAAAACCAATATGATTTGCCCCTTCAATTGCCTTCAACCTGTCTTCAACTATTTGAAGCCTTTCTTTGGCTTAGGCATCCTCTTGGGGTGTGATGATAGGTACAAAATTTTGAGTATTTGTATTCTATGGGGTCCCATTATTTAAAGGCGCATGCCCTTGTGAGGTGTGGGCGTGTATTTCGTCTTCTCTTGGCTGACTTTCCTCTTGATCCTCTTCGGACTGCTCTGTTTCCGGCATCCTTTTTGCATTCAGGGCCTCCAATAAATCGAATATCTTGTCTATCCGCACACTCATTTGGTTGAGCTCTCCTCTGATGGCCTGTTGATTATGCTCCAACGTGTCCATGAATCTGGCTTGGGATCTTGTTCTGTAAGGATGCAGTTTCTTCGTGTTTATTTTCTGGATTACGAAGGATACCATGAGTATGGATGAATGGTTTATGTTATGCCATGATTATGCATGCTATGCAAGATGCTCTTTTATTTGTTTGTCTATTTATTTTCAGGTTTGTCGGAGAATCGTAAAATCACTTAGCATTGTGCTTTGGGGATTTGAGCGCATTATAGATTTGAGAAACAAACATTCTTTTTTAAAAGTATGATAATTTAATTTCTCCGAAGAGATTACAAGATCACTACGAAAAGGAAAAACAAAAGTAAAGGAAAAACAAAACAAAAGGAAAAAGGGTCTTCAACGGTCTCGCCGGACTTGGAACAACGATCCATCCAATACACAGTTTCTCTATCAAACTAAGTAATGACCTCTTTCTGGTTATCAATCTTTTCCTGCATATTAAGGATTTTCTCGCGTTCTTCCACAAGGTCTATATGTTAACCTATGAATTTTTCTTCGGTACTTCTCCTCTCTTCTTTGAGTTGGGCTTCGTGCAAAAGAGTAGCATTCTTCATCTGTTGTTTCAAGTCATCCAACTGTTTCTGCAAAACTTTACGGGCCTTTTTGGAGTCAGTCCATATTTTCCTCAAGTCTCCTTTCTCACTGAGGATTTGGTCCACTTCTTGTTTGCGCAGAGCCAGTTATCGGTTAGCAGCTCCTGGACAATCTTGAATTCGGTGCCTTTCCTCCTCTTCTGCTTTGGCTCTCTTCTCAAATTGCTCTAGAGATCCTGTTTGCTCCATACACTCGCTTTGCAAAGCTTCCACTTCTTGATATGCTCCTTTTAACTTTTCGTGGAGAAGCTTCTTTTCTTCTTTAACCTTCTTGAGGGCCAGTTTTAATTCTTCGACCTCCTCGCCATCAACATGTGGCACCCCAGGGACTACCGCGATGTTGCGGAAAGGCAACTTGACTTGTTGGACTCTTGCCTTGATCCATTGACGGTAGACTTCATACGTATGGACGCTCTTACGACCAAGCCGTTTTTTGTTTACTTTATCTCAGGCTTGTCGTACCTTTCTCCAGTAGGTTCGCCTATAATGGGGGCACCAAGTTGCCTTAAGGCTAAGGCTGGGTTATAATTGATACACCCCAGGGTTCCAATGAGAGGTACATTAGGAAAATATCCACAATTATAAATCAATTCATTGATATCTTGAACTCTGGAATACCATATTACAGATTCTTCACCAAGATTTGTAAGAAAAGTGGCCCACTCCCGATTGCTTCTGGCCTCTAAGGGGGATCCCCTCTTGACTAAATGATTTTTGAGCCATATGTACCAGACCGGGACGCAACACTGAATTACACCACCTTTTTTTTCATAACGCATATGGAGCTCATAGTATAAATCGGCTAGTACAGCAGTAGTAGGGTCTTCGTCGCGAGTTTTGAAGGCAACAAAGACGTCAATGGCCGTTTCATCCACAAAATGCAGAACATGAAGGAACAGGACGATCCCGTAAATGATAAGGGCCGCTATATCCATGCATGCCTTTAACTTACCTTCACTTTGGAGAGCCTTAGCTTTTCTTTCTAGAAACATCCTTGAAAACCCCTTCATTCCCGCTTTTATTTTATGCGCCTCCCATAATTCGCTCTCGGGAATTCCTAAAACCTCCGCAATAACTTCCATTTTAGGGCGACGGTTGGGGTAACGATATGGCCCATTTTTTTGGGGCGGAATATCCAATATTTCTTTGTATTCTTCCAAAGTGGGTGCTAATTGAAAATTCCGAAGAGTGAAACATCGCAAAGGTGGATCATAGAATTGGGCCAGTGCTGTCAAGGCCCCAGCATGTACCTCCAAGTATAATAAGTCCAAGATGTTCCCAAATTTTCCCCTGAAGGTAATCTCATCGAGTTTTGTCCACCTATTGGCTATGAATTCCTTCAGAGTTTGTAGCCTGGGTACCTCGACTCTAGATGTCCAAGTCGCTCTTGTTTCTGAATCCATGGTCACGCTCTCAAAGACAAAACGACTAAGATTTTTATGATTTCCAACAAACCTGTGGGATGGCATGGACGTCATGAATACATGTAGAGATTAAAAAAAAAAAAAATTCATTGTATGAGTGAATGAATATGCACACATTTTGTTCTTTTTTTGGATAAAAGTGAAAAGGAAAAGGAAAAAAAATAAATAATGATTTTCGCAAATTCATATTCTCCACATTTTCGAAAAGATATTGGAAAAGAGATAGGGTATGCCCTTTTTGTGACATAGGTCGGTAATTCCTTAGATGAGATTTATGGTCTACATAAGTGCCTTACCATGGGTGGCTTTAGGATACTAATCTAAAAAGGTTCCTAGAGCCAAGGGTCCCATTTTCGAATATTACCGCCTATAATAAGTGAACTATTAACAGGAGTTTTTTCTCAAATGGGGCCAAACTCTAGGTGAGGCCTTCGCAAGGACCCAACTGGCCGTACGTCCAGCAGGTGCTCACTACACAGCCTCTCCTAACTTAAAGTTTTTTTCTTTTTCAAACCCGGGTATAGGGTTCCACTCGTAGTGTGAAAAAAATGTGTTAAGTGAAGTGTGTGAAGGAGCAATAACATAAAATAATACCTGCTGCAAAATAAATTAAACAAATACAAATATATACATGGTGACTATCCTAAGATTTATATATACATGTGAAACAAACATAATAAAGCAAAATTAAAACAAATAGATCAAAGATAAGAATAAAAGAAAGAAAAGGAAATAAATCATATAATAGGCAAACAAATTAATTCAAATAATTTTAAGGCCTAACTCTCTAAAGTCCCCAGTGGAGTCGCCAGCTGTGACAACCACTCTAAAATTTCATTGGAGCTGCTACCAATATTTTATTTTTAGGAAAACATTGGAAAACCCATTTACATATTTACAAAAAAAGGAAAGGTCTTTGAACCAAATTTGGGTTCAGGAGTTGATTACGCATAGAGAATATTTTAACACCTCTATGACGCCCGTTTATAAAAACGGTACCTTTAATTGTTCAAAAAATATTTGTTTGCCGTTAAATAAATTATTCCTAAAAGGTCCTCTATTTATTATCCTAGAAATGTATGCAAGTCTATTAATCATCATAAAAATAAAAAGAATAAAAAGAAAACTCAGTAAAAGAAAACTTACATTATTATTTCAGTAATTTTTTGTAAGAGAGAAGTAAAAAATGTAAAATAAAAATCTGATTGAATTACATTAGTTTATTTATTTAATTAGAAATGTGTAGATAAAATAAACAAACTTCCTCTTTTGCTTTTATACCCTCTTAGAAAGATATTTACAATTTGGTCCCTACTTAGGATTTGGCCCATTGGAAAGCCAAACCCTAACACTAATTTTGATCCTCACATGATACTGAATGGAGAACAAATCAGAAATACATCACAACAACCAAACAACCACAATCTAAAATAACAATAAGAAATAAGGAAAGATACCGAAAAACACAATGGAGCAGATTTCAGTCCAAGGATTCAAATCTCTATTACACAATCATGTCATAATCAAAGACCAACAATAACAAAAGAGTGACAGAGAGGAGAATAACCTGGGTTTAGCTTTCCCAGAAAAATGTACAGAAACGAAACAGAAGAAAAAGACCTAAAACTAGTGAAGTGTTTATTTTTCGGTGTCCTCCCAAGGTTCTTAACCGCGACTGCTTCTGCTCAAGCTCTCCTTCCTGGTGTTCGCTCCTGCTTCGTTTTCCTTCTTCTTCGTTCTTTGCTCTCAGTTTTCTCCGAAGAAACTCGTGTTCCACTCTCTAAGGTTCGGCCTCCCCATTCTTCGTCTCGTTCCTCCTCTTTTATAGCCTAGTACATGCGAAAAAGAATGACTGAATTAGTATCACAATCAGATAATAAAGACAAGGAAAGAAAATAAAAAAGGAAGAACAAATACTCCCTGATTCACATTTTTCCTGGTCCTTACGCAAATCTGTGAGATTTTGCCTTTGATTTTTGTACTTGGACCGAATCAAATGGGAGAGATTTTTGTGATTCAATTTGGAGATTGAGATTGAGATTGAGGGAGGAAAAGATTTGGTTGATTGGAGAGATTTGGGGTGAGATTGAGAAAAGAATGGAAAGAAAATCAAAAAAAAAGAAAAAGGGAGAGAAGAGAGAGAGGTCGTGGGGTTTGAATGAGAGAGGATGAGGGAGAGGGCGAAAATGGTGGAGGAAAAGGGGGAGCTGCGCGCTGAGAGAGTGAGAGAGGGATGTGAGGATCAGGTCATTTTTAGGGTTATGAGACATTTGGGCTTGTTGGATGTTGTGCTAAATGGATCCGCGTGGGGGTGCATGCGAAGAAGAAGCGGGTGTGCGCAGCAGAGGGAAAATGAGAGGCGCAGGGGGCGCTGTCAAAAAATAAAAGGGGTGCAGTGAGTAAGCAGTGGGTGCATCGCATGGATGGAGGAAGCTAGCTGGGCTGGGATGCTATTAGCACCCCCAGTATTGCTATTCATAACCCCTTTCTCTTTCTTTTCTTTCTTTCATTCTCTCTTTTTTTTCCTTTCATCCTTTTCTTCTTTCACTTTATTCATTCGTGCCTTCCTTTTTTATTATTCTAAGACCAAAAATATTATCCTTATTATTATTACTACTACTAATTTAAAAAAGTTAAAATAAATGATAAAAATAAAATAAAACAAAAAGGTCGGACAATTAGGGTACTACACTTGGGAACTGTTCCGAACTTGCTTCTTAGAGAAATATTTCCCAAGTACGCTAAAGTGTGAAAAGGATAAAGAGTTCCTCAGTTTAAAGCAAGGAAAGATGTATGTGGGCGAGTATTCGGTGAGATTCGAAACCCTGATTAAATACTCTAGGTTTTATCCGATGAACCCAGATGAAGAATTGATGTGCAGACAATTTGAAGACAGGTTAAGACCCAAGCTGCACAGATCCATGATCCCTTTTAAGATTAGTCATTTCCCGGAGTTATTGGAGAAATGTATTGAGCTGGAGAATCTTGACAATGGGATGGAGAAAGAAAGACAGAAGAGTGGTGGACCCGTAAGGAACAATCGGAGGAGTCAAGATGAGAAAACTCGAGGACCCTATGATCGTCCTGATCAGTCACTCACGGTTGCTAGAAGCGAGCAACCAAGGTCAACGAGGTGTGTTCATTGCGGAGAAGGACATTATGCCCGTGAATGTCCTGAAATAGAACTTGTTTGTTATCAGTGTAAGAAACCAGGACATATCGCTCAAGATTTTAGGCAGGAGGTGGTAATTGAACCTGAAGTTAAAAGACAGATGGTCGAGGCAAATTCCACTATCGCATCTAAACCAGCTGCATCAGGTAAACCAGTAAGAACTGGGCGAGTGTTTGTGGTCAAAGGAATCGAGGAAACCTCAGATTCAGGTACTTATCGTTAAATTTTGAGGACAAAATTTATTTTAAAGGGGGTAGTAATGTGACATCCCGTTTTTCAAATAATATTTTAAATTGACATTAGAAGTATAAATCGGTAATTAAGTAATAAACGGGTGTTAAAAACCTTAATTAGGGATAAAATGGGATTAAGTGGAACCCATAAACCCTAGGAAAGATATAGAAACCTTAGGAAAAGCTTAGAATACCCTAGGAAGGTGTGGAATCCCCTAGAAACTTCTAGAATGAAGGAAACTAGATATTTCTGTAAAACGACCATCGCAACGCGATGGTGTCTATGGAGAAAACCTCGCGACGCGATCATCATCACCAATATAGCCATGACACGTGTAAAGGTGGGAAAAATCTAGAACCACCGTCGCGACGCGACGGAATTATGAAGGAATGGGTCGCGACGCGATGGACCCGGGGTTTCACCCTCCCTTCATTCTTCGTCCCAAACTCTCTTGTCTCTATTGGAACTTCCTCTAAGGAGTAAGTTTGCTCTGCACTTGCCTCGAGTGAGGATCATGTGCATCAAAAAACTCTTATTTGGAAACCCCCAAGTCTGAGAGAAAGGTAAGGTTCAGAGGAGTAGTCCCGAGAAGGAGCGCGGATAGTGGTCGAGGGTCAAAGCATAGTAGTTTAGCCAGGAGTTCCAGGTGACGAGGAAAAATACCTCAATTACTTGGAAAAATAGGTAGTAGGGTAGTACTGTTAGCATGCGTAAGGGACCTCAAACCCTACTAGGGGTTGATATCAGCAACACCTCAGGAGAGGGGTTGTGGTATGCAGTGGCTAAGGATAGTCATTATAGATCTATCAACCAACATAGGTTTATGCTTGGTATGGTTTATTTGCTTGTTTGACTTATTGGCGATGCCAGGAATGATTTATATGCTGCTCAATTGTGATCTATTGATATTATAATTAATGTGCTGATATCTATGTGCTGGTTAATTTGATATAATATATGTGAGTGTGATTAATGTATGGTCTTAGAGTCAAGGGTGATGCCCTCTAGTTAGAGGATTACGAATCCCTAGACGGTAATAGCAAGTATTATCGTCGACACTCGGTTTGTCAGTGGTGATAGCCGGGTCAGTGTACCCGAGGTTGGTGTACCTGAGGTGGTTTGGAGTAGGTAAATGGAACCGAGCTCCAGGACCGACGGTACGGAGTGGTTTAGAGTAGGTGAATGGAACCGAACTCCAGGACTCCATGTCTGACAAGGGGGTAATCATGGCCATTCCCGGTATGGGGGATGCCATCCTTTGTGCACATTAACGGTACCTTACTCTGGTGATCAGAGATGGTAATTCCCTGAATAGGGGAGAGTGCCTTACTCCGGTAATCGGAGATGGTAGCGTATCAAGATATGTCTCTGGGATAAACCAACTCATGTATCATTCCTCTTATGCCCCGAGACTGGTGACCAGTCTAGAGTGGGTAGGGCCGGTGATCAGCCCAAAATGTCAGTGGTCCATGTCAGTGTGGTATCAAGATGTGATGTGTCTATGACCGTGTGTTCTGGATTCCGTATGTGGTATCGGTGGTATCAGTGTCTACCAGTTATGTTGATGATTATTATCTATGTGTATAGTTGTGTTGTGCATGGTGACAGGTACTCTGCTATTCTATTTTCCTGCTTATTGGTAATTGATGAGTTTCTTACCCTGTCGTTTCTTGTGTATTTCTATATTATATCGTGATGAATAGAAGATGGACAGAAGCAACCTGTACTTAGAGCCTGGGAAGCAGGTCTTAGCAGAGGTGACAGCTATAATAAAGGTGCCTAGAGGCAGTGTTCAGACAGTTGTATCACAGCCAGTTTTTTTTGTCACCTTGTGGGTGTGGTGTATATATCTATGTGTGTGTATGTGTCATGTTTTGCGTACTCTGATAATAAATAATGAGTGTTGTTGCCTTATATTTGTGTGTTGAATAATGTGACGCCCTATTAAGGCGGGGTGTTACATTTGTTATGGTTTCAACTCCATCTTCTCCAAGGAGGCCGTCCTCCATTAAAGAGTTGTAGCCCCAAGCTTGGATTGGTGAAGACCTACACAAAATTCTTCATCTTCCTCACTCTAGAAAGAGTTCCCTTTCAAACCAAAGCCTTGGTAGGTCACCTTGATCCTTGAATTCGAATTTTCCTATGTTAGGGTTTTGTCCTAGAATCAAATTCTCATGGTTCCCTTGATTTCTTTGTATGTCGTATTGACATTCTTCCCAAAGGACCGACACCAAATTCTAATTCCCTCGTCTATTGTGGACCTTGCTATTTCCTATTCACAGGTAAGGGGAGATTATTGTAGCTATGGGTGTATGGGTAGGTAGGTGAAGAGGGTTACCGTTTGACCCCAAGGAGTGATATTTTGATCATTGTGATGCTTGTGAATATATATATAGGTAAAATATGTATTGAATAAAATGTCCTTAATGTAGTATAAGTGTAGGTAAAAAGACTAATTAATATTGAGATAAAAATAAATAAGAGTATTATAGGAAAAAGTAATTAATACTCTCTCTCGATAGCTTAAAATGATAAATAATTTGAGACATGTAGATATTCTAAATATAACACTTAATATGAGAGGAGAGAGTAATAGCAATTGATTATTATTAGGTGACTCTCACCATGTAATATCAACATATGAATTGACTGGAATTGTTTTGTGATGCCTTTGATCATGCTTGTATGAAATTTTGTGGATTCACTATTGTGAATGTTTTGGGGACAATGAGTTAATTACCCTAGGTTTTGAAAAATGGATAATGGTGTAATAAATAGGCTTGTAGGATTAGGAAGTAAGTGTTACTAATTTCTAAATAATTGATTAAGTGAAATAACCTAGTGTATAAGTATGTTATAAGGCATTAAGTCTTAGTAAGCTTAAACACAATTTGACTACGAGTGACTGTAAGAACTTTTGAGAAAAGGGTAACATGAATTATTAAGTTTAAACCTTTATGCCTTAAGGATATAGAAGACTAAACTTAAGGTAGTAATAAGTCGATCACTTGTACTTCCATAAAATTATAAGTCTGATCCTAGTGTGTGAGGTAAAACCATGTGGGAAAAGCTATAATTATTTGGGTGGTTAATAGGATTGTAACTTAGAAATCTAAGTATAATTGGGGTACAAATAATATCACAAGCATTGAGTCGATCCTTTAGGGCTTAAGATTTTGGTCTAAGCTTATATGTTTAGGAGGTACTAAGTGTGAGGCATTGGGGTATGATATACGAGTCTTAGATACTTTGTGACCTACATTGTGACCATGACCACTTACGAGTGGGACTTACTTTGTGACTGCATGGTAACCTTGTGATCAAGTCACATAGTTATTAGTAGCCATCATGGGAATTGGGTTTTATCTATGCTACGATTAACCTAACCATATGGGCCATGATGGGACATCTTGAACCTTATGACATGAGGAGTTCGAAAGAAACCCCACTTGTTTGTATGATTGACAGACATCATCTTGACATATGATTATGATTGGGGGAAGTACCGTTAAAATAAAGGGTGGAGGTCACTATGAGTGAGTCTGCATGGCAATATCTCAGCCTAGGGTGTGACGTAGCCCGAGTCCATAGCACCCAATGGCTTGAACTGATCCTGTGAGCTGGGGGTTACTTAGCAGACTTAGCTACCTTGACCGTCACCAAACATTATTATGATTAGTCGAGAGTGTTCCGTAACGACGTACTCACCATTGTGGTGCTCTTCTTCAATAAATCAAACATGTCCTCCTAGTCAGACTTCCCATAGTAATAGATTGGTACCGCATGCATATGAAGTAGTGATGATTGACACTATGCATTGCATATGACATGACATGCACATGTGTGTGTTTGGCCCTATGACATGTGGTAGTGCGCTGTAGCATGCTTGTGTGTATTTATTTATACACATGTGTGTTGGATCTATTTGTATTCATCTACTTAAAACAACATGACTACGACGTACTCACCCCTTTATTTTGTGTTTCTCCTTGTATACTTGCTATTTGTATGCATATAACATTAATGTCGAGACTAGTGACTAAGTTGGAGACTCGCGGAGTTTTATGAAGTCCAGAAATAGACTATATTTTACGTGTTTTCAAACTATGTTTAGACTTGAAGTTTTTATTTATTAAAGGATTTCTAAGCTCTGAATACATCGGGTAATTTCTTTCGGATTTATTTTTTAGCGTTAAACTATTTTACATGTTGAACGATTACTCACTTGGATAAAACTATGTTTTTTTTATGAAAGACGACTTTTGAAAACTTTGAATGTGGTGCTTTTAGCCTAGAAGAAAGATTTTTGCAAACTCGTTATTTTGTTCCGCCTTGAAATGGATAAATTAAACTAATGATCAAGTTGGGTTTGGAGTCGAGTTGAATTGGGTTGATTGATTTTTTTAATTTTCTTATAAAATAAAATATAGTTTAAGATAGAAAAAATCAAAAACATTTGAAACCATTGTCAGCTTAGCTCATTGCCTTTCGTCTTTTATCAATTGACTCTCGATCTCATAGTGACACCTCCACTCGTTAACGGTGCCATTGTATCCTTTGCCATAGTTGTGTTGTTGTTGTCCATTGTCGCGGTCATATTGTTGTAGTAGATGTGCTTAATCCACCACAACCATAGCCCCTCTCTCATTGGATATCCATGTTTTCAAAACTAGGCTAGATATTAAACCAATAAAAACACCATTTTACAATTCAATGGTTCAATTGTGGTTGATTTCGATTTATTTTCTTTTTAATTAAATAAAAAATGTAAGACATAAAGACATCATTTAATTATTTACTACTTTAATATACATGTTTAACTGCTATAGAGGCAGTGTTAGAATGTTCACAAATTCAAACAATACCAAGTAACTATTTAATATAATATTATTCATGTTTATAAAAAAATGAAATGTTACATTACTCTTTCTCTTACAGCAAATTTCATCCTCGAAATTTCTGATATATCTCAAAAATGATATAGACACTACCTCTCACATCTACACTTCTAGTTTTCACCAAATAACCTCGATAACGTTGTTTTGAGTTGTTGTGACAGAGATATTCAGCTTTCGATGAAATTCTCCTACTAGTACAACATCTTCACAGGAAATGTCTCATGTATTCGGTTTCCTTCAAGTTGTATCCTTTAAGGTTTATTAGCATGATAGGATTGGATATACGCGCTTCTAACAGTGAGGAGTGAAACGTATCGAGGATATTTGAAAAAGAAAAAGACAAATGAGTTGTTAAGGAATAAGTTCTAAGGCAGGGAAAGACTATAGGGTATTAGAGATTAGAAAAGAAACTTCTGATAAAAAATTTCTTTTAGGAAACAATAAAGACAAATTGAATAATATGCAAAAAGGTTATTGAATAGATTCTTGAGTGTAAAAAATGTATTGTACACTTTTACATTCATGATTCTACTAAAGACTCATTCTTCATGACAACTCTTCCTAAGAATGAAATCCAAAAAAGTGGCTAGTTTCTAATCACCACAAAAATTTGAGTTTTAGTATATTGCATTATTCAAGTCATGTTTAGAAAAAAGAGGTCAATTTGATATTAGGGTTTCAGACATGATCACATCTATCAAGAATAGAGGTGAACTGTAACGCCCATACCTCAAATTTAATTGAAAGCAAGACAAATTCATATTAAAGCACAGAAATTACTAAAAATTTAAAACTTAAATAATAATTACAAGTCTAAACTTTAGTCTAAGTCATAGATCTAAAATTAGAATTATAACTTCATCCAAGTACAAAGCTTGGGAATACAAAATACAAGACTAAACTTTGTCCTTTATAACAAAAGAAGTCAAGTACATCTCCAAATAAAAGTAACTAAGAGAACTAGGTCTGCCATGTCATCTAATCCTCCTTAGGTACCTGTTTATCTGAAAACAATAGAGGAAAGGGTGAGATTATAAAATCTCAGTGAGTCCTTCACGGACCCCTCACCAACACTAGCCACAATCTCAATAATATTCATTTACAAACATTAAAGCAACCATGACAATTTCATACAACAAGGATCGCTCGTAACAGCCAGGACATATCGTTTGGTAGTAGTGGTACTACCGCTATATACAACCATAGTTATAACAGCCGGGACGTGTCGCAACCGCACAGTGGTACAACCGCTCTGCACTTACAAATCCTTTGAGTAACAGCCGGGACGTACTGTTTGGTAACAGTGGTATAACCGCTCTGTACAACCGTCATTGTAACAGCCAGGACATGTCGTTACCACACAGTGGTACAACCGCTCTGCACTCATACTGTTTCGTAACAGCCGGGGTGTATCGTTTACTAGCAGTGGTACAACCGCTTTGTACAATCGTAGTTGTAATAGTCGGACGTGTCGCTAGATCACAGTGGCACACCGCTCTGTATGACTATCTTACTAAAACCATTATATATTCAATAGTTCTAATATAGTATCTTTAAAGTTTCAAGCAAAACTCATGTTGAAGAGACTTTTCTAAGGGATTCCTATGATATCCCTTTGACCCCATAAAATTTAGAACACTAAAAACAAGTATTCCTAGCCTTAGAAGCCTCTTGAAAGTGAAAAATCACAATTCTGCATGACAAGGCGCGCTGGGGCGCGTCAGGATGCATCACATGCTTGTGCCCTGTGTCGCGCGCGTTCTCTAGAGTGTCGTGTGCTGTGTCGCATGCACGCGCTTTTGGCCCCTTTTGCTTCTATTTCTTCGCGCGCTGCGTGTCCTGGACCCGTGTCGAGCGCGCTGTCGCGCGCGTAGGGCGTGCTTACCCGCTTTTGGACCATTTGCTCTATGTTTTGACGCGTGCAGGGCGCGCTGGAGTGCTCGCCATGCACGTCCTCTACAGAATTATGTAGTTTTGCTGCTTCTTCCACCATCCAACTTCAATTTTTCTTCATTCCAAACCAATTCCAATGAAAGTAAAGCCCAAAACAAAGGATCAAAACATGAAAATTGGAAAAACAACTCATTTAACATCAAACCACAAACAAACATATGATTCAAATGTCACCAAATTCATTCAAAATATGAACAACATAAATCAAACCCATTCCCATTCTCATGCTTTCTATAAACCCCATCTAGAAGCAAGGAAAACACACAACATAAAAGGGAAAAGGAATCCTAATGTGGGTCTTATGGGTGCCCAACAACTAAAGAAGAAGAACTCATATCAACCACCAAGAACTTGAGCTAAATGTGGTGAGGCTTTGCTCGTCTTCCTCTTCTTCACGTTTTTCTTCTTCTTCAACTTAGGGCTTCAACAAATCTTCCTCTAATTGCCCAATACTCAGCTCCAATCCTCTTCTTTAGGCAAAGATTGAAGAAATCACAAGTTTTTCTCTCTTTTTCCTCCCAAAACCATGAACCCTAGCTCCTTCTCTCTTCTTCTTCTTCTTCTTTCTTTCCTTATTTTCTTATTTTCTTCTCTGCTGAAGTAGAAATTCGAGAAGGAGGGAGAATGAGAGGGAGCTGAGAGCGTGAGAGAGAAGGAAAGGAATAGGGAAAAACAAATGTGGACTATTTTGCCCTCATTTAGTAATGATTAAGCACCTAATTACCCTTTCTTTTATTCAAAACTCTCACTTTACCATTTCTAATCACACCTCTTTAATCTATAAATTACACCTAGTTTAATTACTCAACAATTAATTTAAAACATACCAATGCCTAAATTAATGAAGCTAAATAATTAAATTAGGTGGGGTGTTACATGAACAGGGTAGTGTCATGAAGAAACTTATGTTCCCAAATGAAATAAAGAAGGATTCAGTATCACCATGACAATCTCTAAGACTGAGTTGCTCAGGCTCTGCCACGAAATCCATGCTTTTAGTCTGACAGAAAAACATGACCCCGGGAACGCTGCCACTTCATTATTTTAGTGGCTACAATAAATTAAAAAAGAGAGGGGGCTCAACAAGTAGCCTTGGTCTACTCTTAAACTTGAATAGTTCCATTCTATTAATGTAAAACTCTTTAACCAGAGAGCAACATTAGCTGACTATTAACTAGATGGCTTTTTTGGACTCATGTTTTGTTAAATTAGCTTTAAAACTATTAGCACCAGCGTGAGCGAGTGAAAGGTGGTGAATGAGCGGCCAGGAAGGTAGGGGTGGTTGGGGAGGAGGAAAGGGAAAGGGTGGAGATAGGGAGAGAATTAGGCTTAGAGGGATAAAATGAAAATAATAGAGTTAGAGAAGCTAAAAAGAAAGTGAAATAAAATGGCGTCTCATTGATATAACATCTATTTTAGGGATGGCAAAGCGGGTCGGCCCGCCAATTGGTGGCAGGTTGAAAAAGTGAGTCTGGCCCGCCCACCCACGAGTTGGCCCGCCTTAAAAATAAAAAAAAAGAATTTTGGCCTAGAAATGTGGCGGGATGGCCAGCCTAAGCCCGCCATAAAATGGGCCAAAATGGAGGGTTGGTGGGCTAGCCCGCCCAAAATGCAAAAAAATTAAAAAGTTTGGTTAAAAAAATAAAAAATATATATATACTCCTATAAAAAAAGTGGCGGGTTGGCAGGCTGGCCCGCCCCGCCCCGCCCGTGGCCCGACGGGTTGGCGGGTTAGGTGAGGCGGGTTATGCGGGGTGGCGGACTAACATATCTCACCTCAGCTTGCCCCGTTTTGGCGGGCTAACAGGCAGACCCGACGAGCCTAGCTCGTATTGTCATCCCTAATCTATTTGACGTAATGACAAAGACGTAAATGAAACAAAGCATATATCAGGAATAAAATTAAAAAAAAATTAAAACGAAAAAGTAGATATATTATTAATGATTTTAATCATATTTTTTAAAGAAAAGAAGAAAGAAGATAAAAAAAGGAAGGGGAAAAAAAAAAGGAAAAAGCAGCGGCACCCAAAATAAACTAAGCCAGTGCCACCTCGAGTTGTTCCCTTGTCGATCTAATCGTCGTTGGTAGTTGCTACTGGCAGCCGCTCCTCCTCCTCCCTTCGCCGGAATCCACCGCACTCCCTTCGCCGCCGCTATCGTATGATTCTCTTTCTTGCTATCCTTTCAATCCTCTCCCCTCACCTTTATCTAAGTAGATTCAATTCAACATGTGCTTTGCTTTTAGTAATGATAGCATTTTCGATTTCATGACTTCTAGATTGGACTAGAGAGCAACATTTCTGATTTGGCATCGATTTGTGATTTGACTTTTGCGACGTAAAAGATTGAACCGATAGTTAGGTTGCCAGGAACTGCGATTTGGTGTTTTAACCTATCTTGGATGAAACATTGAGGATAGGTGAACATTTGATTGATGATAGAATTTAAAAATTTTATGCCACAGTCCCCTTTTTGCATGTTTTCACAGGAGATAGTAATCAAATAAAGTTCACAAGTTGTTGACATGCCGTAATAGTTGGGTTTTTCTTTTTTAATTTTTGTGTATATGGATGCATGGTTAGATAGATGATTGTTAACTTAATGCATGTTCTGTTATGGTTATATACTTACATTACATTACATGTGCATGAGATGGGAGTATCTATGTAAATAAGCGCGTGTCTTTGTGAATTTGGATTTCTTACTGGAACCTATGCGCGCAGGTAAATATTTGGATTGGCAATCCTATACTGAATAGTCAAGTTTTAGAATATAAGAAGCTTCAATGGCCAAGAAACCTGCGCCAAGACTCAGTAAATTATCTGTGTACCTGTACGTTCCTAATATCATTGGTGGGTATTTAATTATAATGGTGGATATTTCGTGTTTTTTTCTCTGATGTTTGCTTACTTATTGTAGAAACCGTGGTCTTCTAATACTTAGTATTGATAAGAATATTGGGACACAACTCCAATTTAGGACAGATGAACAAAGTAATACAGAAATTTTATCCAAGGCCATTTTTCTTACTGCACATTTGGTTTTTGGTAAATACGAGTTTTTGGTACTGTTTATTGGATTATACCATGTGTTAGCAGCTGATGTTTTAAATAAAAGGTATTTATTATTGTAACTAGTGTAACACTTTTTTTTTTTATTGGATTGTTCAAGTGATTTTACTCACGTTATTGCTCATAGTTCTCCACGAATACACTGTCTTAACTCTTGACTGTCCCTGGTGATGCAGGATACATCCGGGTTCTTTTAAACTGTCTCGCCTTCTCTCTATGTTTAAAATGCAAAATCCTTTTCCCTATTCTCTATTTTTTCAGGTGGGATACAGTTTTATGGATTTTTTCTTGTATTGAACTTTTACCTCTTTAATGTTTGTGGGTTTGGGGAATAATTTGGCTGAATTTGTGTTGCCAGCTTTGTATGCGATGCTGTAGATGGCTGGTGTGCGCGAAAATTCAATCAAGGTATAAACTTCCTTGTATATGTCAGATCACTCTCCTTTTATCTGACAATATTTCCTATTGAGTATGTAGATAATGTCAGTACTCAACTAAGAAAATCTTTACACTCAATTTATATATGTCCACTATGGATGCCATTGCATTCACATACATCACACTATCATTCTTGGGCAAAATTTGGTCAATAAATTAAGGTATAACTACATTTTCTGACTCCTTGTGGTTTAGAGCATTCCGAATATGATACCTGTGTGAAATTTCCTATTAGCTGCCTTAGGTTTTGTGAAAACAGGTAAAACTTGATTTTTCTAACTCTTTTCCTGATTATTGAATGCTTCAAAATCATTTGGAACTTAACTCTTGAAAGTCAGTTTGAAACTGTGGGAACATTACCGGTGGAATTTGCTTAGATATTTCTCTTAGAAGCATTTACAGTTTAAATCTGTGATCAAATATATTTTTTTCAGTTTGAGTGCCAGCTGCCACGGTTAAGGATGATTTGTTTGCTCTCATGACTGCATTCTGTTGACTATTTGACTTTTTAAATTTTTTTTTTTTTTTTAATGTAACATTGGTAATGGGTATGTAAGCTGTAAGCAAGTATCAAATAAAAATATAAAATAAAATGGTAGGATGGCTTGTATGCATTAATGAAGGTTGTCTTAATTGGTGTGATCAAACATCATCCGCGTAAAGGTCTCGGGCTCAAATCATGGTGGTGGTCTTTCATTGATATGCCATGTGTAAGTACCTTAGAAGCCAAGCTTGTAGCATGTCCTGACTGTGCAATTTGGAAAGCTCCCATCTCCATGTACCTTTATTTTTATTTTTTAAAAAGTAATTTATTCCATATAATGAACCAATATGTTAATCTAGCATTTATAGCTCTAGGACGCCACAATGGTTTGTCGCATCAGGTTGTTCTTTAATAAACCAATATATTAATCTACCTTTTATTGTTTTGTGTTGTTACTTCATTGATTCAGTGTCAACCTTTGGAGCTGTGCTGGACATGGTAACGGACAGGTTATTCTCGGTTCTCTCTCGCGCTCAGTATAGATGCAAGCCAAAGAAATATGTTGATTAATACTGGTTTAAATTCTATATATTGTTCAATTCTTGTGTGCTTTGAATTAACATGGCTTCCTTGATACCAGGATTAGCACTGCTTGTCTACTTGTAGTTCTTTCCCAATTATACAAGTAAGATATTTCTCCTTTCAAGCTGTTCCTCGGTCATTAAGATTTTAAGCAAGTGCACCTGACTTTTGGGCTGAATTTGTGTGAAGGCCTGGCCTGATCTTCTTGTCATTGCTTGCCTTAGATATTGCCAGCCACTGGCTGCAAATGTACAGGTAATTTATTTTTTGCAAATGTATAGGTAATGTATGTTAACTGTGTTTTTTATACCCTATCTCTAATTGTATCATTCTGTTGGTTACTGGATTCGATTTGATGAATTTCTTGAGCTGGATTTTTTACTTTACTTTAAATGCAGCACTTTCTTGACTGGTAAGGCTAGCCATAAAGATGTAAAAGACAGCAGCAATTGGCTTTTCAGGGCATATTATGGAAATAGGATGTTTATGGCTTACTGTTGTGTCTCATGTGAGGTAATTGTAATGCCATCGTCTTGATATTTTGTGGAAAACCCTTTAATAATATTTTCTTAGTTTCTTATCCTTTATATTCTACAGGTTCTTTACTTAATCTTGTTTTATCTTTCGGAGAATCAAACAGAGACATTGGTGGATGTTAGTGCTTTCTCTGTGCTTCTGATGCTGTTAGATTATCTAAGATGTCTAGAGGGTTTCTTATGATCGTCTTTGTTTCTCAATCATTTCTATTTTCAGGTTTTGTCAAGTAATTTGCAAAAGATATCATTAATCTCTTTCCTAATTGCTACGAGTTTATTTGGATGGGCAACCAAGCAAGTTATAAATATCATTCAGGTTCGTAAATGATATATTTTTGCTGCATATTTTAGATGATGAGATGCTGTATATATTTGGTTTTTGATCACCCCCACCCCATAATGAGGAGAAGAAGAAAATCCAAAGTCCAATAAAAACAGGGTAGTGCAAAATTGTTCATATTTTTTTTCATATGGAATATTCATCCTGTAAGTGAAGGGGAGCCTTGGTGCAATGATTGTCATTGTTGCCGTATGGTTGGAGGTCATGGGTTTGAGTCGTGGAACAGTCTCTTGTAAATGCAAGACTGTTTACAATATATCCATAATAGGTTCAACCTTTTTCTAAACCCCACTGTAGTGGGAATTCTATAGCACTATGTTGCCCTTTGTTCATTGAACAACTATTCCTCTGCTTTTCCTATTTTCCATAACCTCACACTCAGAGACATTAGCGGGAGTTCTATAGCACCATGTTTCCCTTTATTCATTGAACAACTTTTCCTCAGCTTTTCCGATTCTCCATAGCCTCTATGGAGAATAAGAAAAATAAGAATGCATAGCAGCTAAATTCTCCATAATCTAGAAGCCGAGCTACTGAACCCAAACGAGACCTTACTAACTTCATATTATGACTTGATAATTGACTTCAAGGGTTTTATTCTTTACATTCTAGCCATATAAAGAAGGTCTTGGAATAAGAATGGTTTGATTGATTATTATTTACTTAGCTTCACCTGGTGTGTGTTTATCGGATCCTTTTGACTTTAGTTGTTCATTGATTTAAGTCATGCATTTTAATCTGCCATAAGACCCTTTGTGATTTCAGATGAAGACAGCAGCAGACGTGTGTGTGCTTTATGATATTGACAAAAAACAGAAGCACTGATGTTTCTTCTACGTCCAAGAATCCCATGCCTTTGCCTTCTAGTACCAGGTTTTGAGCTAAAAGATTAACATTAGCATCCTAGACGGCAATTGAGATTGAATTGTTCTGTTTTCCATCATTTGTAATGAAAGAAATACTGAAATAGAACCGTGTTGAATTAGAAAATCCAGCCTTGCATGTAGCAAAAACTTCTGTAGCACAAGGTTTGTTGCCTTTTTTATTCATTATTAATCATATTACTATAGAGTTGTTCAATTCTGAATTCCTAATCCATTGAAGTCTATATTATCTGCTCCAGGGGAATAGTGTCATACGGGTTATGAACTTGTCATCATTTTGTTTTGGGGAAGTGGAATAAACTGAATAAACACCTATATTTCACACAGCGAATGTTGTTGCAATTTCCGGTTACAGGATGACACAGGACTTGCAGGATTAATAAAACAACTGAACCCTTCATGTTGTGCAACATATAAGTCCTAGAGATTTTAGGGTGGGCAAAGTGTGCATCTGGATGAGCGTTTGATAACTTCATTTTGAATGGAATTATTTTTTTAAAATTGTTTTGGTTATAATTGATTTTAGAGGGAAATGATTCATGATTAGATGTTTTTATTCTGAAAGCAAGTTTGATATAAAACTTGGCATAAATTTTTCAATTTAATGTAAAAGTTATTTTTTATCACTTTTGGTCAAATTGAAGTTTAGAAGAAAATAACCAATCATTTTTTTCATTACTAAAATCATGTTTGACATGAGACAAAATCAAATCTTATCCAGAAAGTAAGTACACACTTGGTGTAAAATTTTCAACTTAATACAAATATTACTTGTTATTACCGTGTCCGTGAGTAAAACCAAAGCTTGACGGCAAAATCAAGTTTGTCTTATAGTAACCAAATATTTATTTATATTTTACTAAAAATCTTGTTTAACAAGATGCAAAATTAATTTTGACTCGTGCAACCCGGGGTTGGATACCTCCTTGCTTCTAGTTTCCACTATTTTCCATCATGGGATAATTTTTTTTCCTTGTTCTCATTTTTTAATTTATCTCGGGGACCACAGAGTAGTAAACAAATTATAGTGGATTCATTTTTTTTTTGGCCAGAAAGATATTCTTTTTTTTTTGGTCAAAAAAAAAAGATAGGGAAATGTTGGGCTAGAAACAAAAACCATCAGTTAGAGAATACGGAATTCATATACCACGTGCTTCGACTTTTGAATTGCTCAAATCCACATCCGAAGTACACAAATGGTATTTGGCCCATATTAAAGACACCCCCACCTGTTTCTCTCATCCCCCCAATTTTCAAAAACTCCAAAATATCCCTACCCAAAATATCAAAATTCTAATCCAGTTTTTCTCACCCTCACTCAATTCCGAAAATTCTAATTTACGGTATGGGTTTTTGCGTACCGTAAATTCATAATTTACGGTAGGAATGTACGTTAATTTTTTTTTCATACCGTAAATATGAATTTACGGTACCCATGTTTGAAGATGCATACCGTAATTCATATTTACGGTATCCATTTTTGAAATTTCATACAGTAAATTCATATTTACGGTATGAATTACATACCATAAATATATAATTTACAGTATACAGTTAAAAATTCTTGATACCGTAAATTAATAATTTGCGGTATTAAAAATTTTCATACCGTAAATTATGAATTTACAGTAAGATGATTTTAAATGATCATACCGTAAATTCATAATTTATCGTATGTTTATTTTATTTTACTGTATTTGTTTTTTTTTTTGTTATCAGATATGCAACACTGCACATGTTTTTTTGTGTTTAATCGTTGTTTAAGTTATTATTTCATTGTTGCTATCATACCGTAGCCAAACATTAAAAACAAACTTAAACGTGATTATTTATTAAACGCAACTACTCATTCAACAACAACAAAACAACATTACATGATCACCAAATACAATTACAACACTCAACTGCAACATTAAAAAAACCAAACCCAACTATTTATTAAACGCAACTGTTCGTTCAACAACAACACAACACAACACAACATTACATGACCTAGTCACTAGTTCTAATCATTGGCTATGGTTGACGACAGCTTGCAAGGATCTCATCAACTGTTTTTGGCCATGGCCAGAATGATCACCGAATCCTTCCCACATACTTTGTATGTCAGTGTCGTTTAGAAGTGTCATATTCATATACTAAACACGCTCACTACCTACCAAAACAGGGCATCGATAGTAGATCTCTGTCACTCTACGTGATCCAGCTCCGAGCTTTTGCTGAATCTTTTGCTTGAGTTCTTCAGTGATGATGGATGTCTTAATCCTAAATTCAAAAATCACGCCATCAGTACTTGTTGTGATTCTGCCATCGTGATAGACAACGACCATGCTCTAATCCATCGAGAACTGGGTTGACCGAGTGAGTGCCATGGCTGACGAACGGGCTAAGGGACGAAATTGATTTAGGGTTTGCGTGAATTTATAAAACGCTTGATGTGATCTGAACCATTAAAAGTGTCGGTCGCATCTCGTCAGTTGATATTTTTCAATAGAAAAGACAAAAAGAAATTGATTCCTTCTAGCCCGCACACACTAGCAAAGGACAAGACCATAAATAAAAAGCACGCACAGATAAAAATACTAAAGTTCACTTCAGATCACTACAATGTAATCAATCGTTGCCCAAGTCTATAGGGTCATCTGGGTCCTGTGGTGTATCCTGACGTGGCGATGGAAATAATGTAACTCATTCCTGCAATGGAATAACATACATTGTTGCCCATTAATGAGCCTCAGGACGACAATGTTGACGCCAACTAGGAGCGACGTTAGGCAATGGACATCCGGGCTTCACAACTAATTGAAAAATGCAAATTAATTAGACATATTTTACATAATTTTTTTTAAAATTAAGTTAAAAATAACTCATTGTTGTAAAAAAATTACCTGTACCCAGTGATTACAGTTGACAAACCCAATGCAAATTACAGTGTTACTTGACTGGGTTGGGTGACACATGCCCCTAAGAGGGAAAAATATCCAACACGTCTGTCTGACTGCATTCATTTAAAGTGACTAGAATCAATTTATATTGTGTTGCTATTACGTAAATCATGTCTGGTAAGGACATCCACTTGTCATGATAGCAAGTACCAGTTACACCTAGAAACGACTCCCTCAATTCTTGATATCGATTTCCAAAAAGTCGGCCATATAAATCAGGATGCATTCTGATCTCTTTTTCCAAGTCTTGACAGACTATAGGTCATCCGTCCTTAGATTTACCAAGTAATGCTGCAATCGAACGATATCCATAGTTTCCATCATCTTTCACGTCCATTATTTCCTCAATATATGGATGAAACTACGTAGGAAATTGACCCAGGTAAGACAATCGTTTCATTTTTCCTTGTGGGTACATTGGATAATGCCTTTGATGTAGTCCCAAATGGTACGTCAGAATACATCTTGTCCACATGCTCAAAATATGATGGCTCGCGTCTAACATCATATCCATCCATTATTGTGGCCTTACCTTTACCCTTTTCTAATTCTCCCTTGGTCTTCACCTTTTTAGGAGGTGGACACATTGAAGTTGTGTCTGGAAATACAAGTTCACGCACTTTGACAAACAGTGTCCTCTTGTCAATAACGTTAAGTGACCGAAATCACATTACCAATGCATCCCACTGAAGCGCAAGCTCTTCCTCTGACACCCCGTCTTCTGTCTGATGTTGATGTTGTTGCTCTTGTTGTTCACCAAAATGTAAACTCTGCCAATGCAAGTGAACTGTCTCCAATGGAATACGTACAAACAGCCTACTGTAACCCGCCAACTCACAACAGGGTAACTCATGTGTCATTCTGATAGTGTAACCACAAGTAGATTTATCAATACCCACACTATTCACTCTATTGTACTCGTCGGCAATATGCTGTAGTACAGTCCTTGATACAAATCCATGCAATCTGATAAACATACGGGTGTTGTGCCTGTGCTCCACTACGTTTATGCTTATCTCAAATGATGTCTTTATCTCGTTGTGTTGCAGTGCAAGCACTGTTTTACAGATTCCTCTTCAATGACCAATGTGCAGACTCAGCCCTAATAACAAACACAAATTAAACCACATCAGATGCAATGACACAATTAAAAAAATATTTATCAAACCAATTTTATCTATTAGTTTTAACATAACTATTTGTTGTTGTATTTCCTAAGTGCATCAATCAGTTGGTCCATGCCGCAACAAACTTTTCCATGTAGGGATTCAACCATGTATTCTTGACATATTCAATAAAAATAGGAAATTCTGAACATGCATACTCAAAAGTCATCAAGCGCTGTTTATACTCAACCTCATTAGCAGCATTAACAACACCATCCCATGCATCCTTCACTGCCACATGTTTGTCTTCACGAAATACCAACTTCTTGCATTTCGCATAGACATTCTTACCTATGTGAAATTGACACAGTAAATTAGGCGAAGTTGGAAAAACGGACGCAACTGTATTCAACAAAGCAAGATCTCTGTTGGTCAGAATAACTTGAGGAATTGATTCCTCTCTCACAAACAGTCCTCTTAACTTCTCTAGTGCCCAGACAAAGTTATCCCACTGCTCAGAATCCAAATAGGGAAATGCCACTGTGTATGTAAGGGTTGTACAAGTAACACCGACAATTTCAAACAGTGGCAACCGATATCTGTTGGTTTTATAGGTGTTGTCCATGAACAAGACAATGTGAAATGTCTTCAATAAATTGATGGCATCTGGATGTGTCCAAAAAATATATCTTACAACGTCGGAATCTTGACGTCTTCTATACCAGAACACATATTGATCACGTTGTATTAAGTTCAACAAATGTTGCATTTTAGTTCTTGGACCTTTATGAGTTGATCGAAATTTATGCCGCTCGTAGTGAGGTTGCCCTTATTGCGCTATTTCAGTGTCAGTAGAATGCTTCCCGGCTTTACATTGTTCTTTGTCATATCATGAACAATTTCTTTCTTATTTTGGCTTAAGCGACCAACAAATGAATGACCCGTTATGCTTTCAGGTATCCGATGGTTGTGAATTCCACAAAGGACCCTAAGTATCCAACCTTCACTTGTTGACAAAGGTCTTCTTTTAAGCGCGAACGGATACTCACACTTATGAGATGTAGTTGACTTTGAAGAACTTGCATCCTTGGGTCTATACTTTCCACCCCTTTCACAACCTAGAATGATTTTTGTTTTTCTTCCTCTTTGTCCCATTTCTGTGTCTGATCTTGCAAAGACAACAACTATATTGTTTTGCTTCCCAACCTCTCGAGCCCAATACAAAAGATCATCTCATGTAGGAAATATCTGGAAAAATAAAATAAAACTGAATGTTTTGATGATCAAAATACGATATATTCACAATATCAAATAATAATTAAATTACCTGCGTAGTAGTGAATGCGTCACTACAATCGACATATTGGGAAACGTTGGTAGGCTTGTCAATTTCATCAGAATTGAAGACACTAAAATCATCCATTTCCAATAAAAATAAAATAAAACAAACAAACAAACAAAAAATCATTAATAAACGTATACAAATAAAATATTAAAAATTATTATGTGGAATTTTTTTTTGAAAAATAAAATAAAATTCACTAACGTACCATAAATAATGAATTTACGGTATACATTGTTTGTACCGTAAATTCATTATTTACGGTATGTACTGGACAATTTCTGAACATACTAGAAATAATGAATTTGCGGTACGCTCTGAACTTGTTTAGTACATACCGTAGATAATGAATTTACAGTATAAATTGTTATACCATAAATTCATTATTTCGGGTACGTAAACAATGAAAATAAGTACCGTAAATAATGAACTTACGGTAAAAACAATGTATACCGTAAATTCATTATTTACGGTACGTAAGTTAATACCTAAAAAATATATACCGTAAATACGAATTTACGGTATATAACCGTAAATTCGTATTTGCGGTATTATCACACTGTACCGTAAATTCCAATTTACGGGATGGACTCCGTTTTTAAGAAAAAAATGGGGACAAGAATGTAAAAGTGGGGTATGAGTTGAAAATTGGTAGGGGTATTTTGACGTTTTTTGGAAAATTGGGCGGTGTGGGAAACAGGTGGGGGTGTCTTTAATATGAGCCATGAGATTTTGTCAAAAAAGGCGTTTACTAAGGGCACCCTGCATTTGGACGAGTTGACTAAAATACTCCTGATAAAAATTTGTTTACTCGCAAATAGCTTATCTGCGAGTGTACAAATTTTTAAATTTTGTACACTCGCAAATAGCTTATTTGCAACACTCGCAAATAAGCTATCTGCGAGTGAATTTTTTTTTTTTTACACTGGCAAATAGTTTATTTGCGAGTATAAGAAAATTTTTTACACTCACAAATTGCAATTTGCGAGCGTTGCAAACAACCTTAAACTGCAGCCATTTTTCTCGCAAATTCCACCTTGTAGCCTTTTTCTTTCTTTCTTTTTTTAGCAAGTTGACATGGCCAAATTCTTTTTTTTTTGGACTTGCGATAAAAAACAGAAGGATGGAACCTGGCTATTTGCGAGACAATTTGCGAGTGGTTTCTGAAAAAAAAAAATTCACTCGCAAATAAGCTATTTGTGAGTGAATTTTTTTTTTTACATCCCCTCGCTAATTTAACTGGAGTATTTTAGTCAAAAACCCTAAATGCAGGGTACCCTTAGCAAAATGCAAGGTGTCCTGGCAAACCCCGTCAAAAAAATAAAAGAATAATAGTCCATATTTGAATAAAATTGTGTTGAAGACCTGGAGGAGTGGACCCCAGCTGGTGGAGAAGTCCATAATATGCCCTGAAGTTTTATATGAAGTCCACATTTGATTTTTTTTTTGATTGAAAAAAAATTAAGGTAAGGGGATAGCGCCTCAGTCCAAGGCAGGAAAGGCCTCCGGGCTTTTTGAGCACTTACGAAAGTAATTACATTTACCTCACCCCAAGAAGACTAGTGGGGACTCGAACCTGCGACATGTCGGATACAGGTCCTGGCATGCCCCACTAGGCCAATCCCTTGGGGTTTCCATATTTGATTTTTGAAGTCAAGAGATGTGCATTGTTCCATACTTCTTGTTGTTAAATTATTAATTAATAGCCCCCACTATTCTTGGTGAGTCCCCGAGACTCAACTCACGTAAACTTTTCTTTAAAAAAATTATCAATTAATAACAAAAATTAAAAGACATTTATATATAAATATATAATTAGTTAGTTAATTAACAAGGGATCTCACACAATGGAGAATATTGAAAGACATCATCACTCATCACTCTTGGATTAAAATTTAATGTCCAGAGATTACCCACACCATAACAGTGTTGCAGACTTGCAGCATCCTTCTCCCCTAAACGTATTTATGAAGCACTCCCACATATTGTTCAGTAACATACTAGAGTATGTGAATGCAAGGCAATGAAGGCATAATGAGTTTGCATGAAATATTGCAATATCAAACAACAGACAGCAATCAATATCACGTTACATTGATGATGAACTTGCTCCAAACAATAAAATTTCTCTCCAACGTCTCTACTTTTTCTTGACACCAAAACAATGTTCATCAAGTGTATCAATACAAACTAAATCCAAAAAACTGGCTAATGAGGATGGCGAACCCGAGGGTTATTGCTATAAGAGAGGAAGCCCAAGTGAGTTTCTCAGTTATTCTAGGCACTCTATCCTTTAAAGCCTGGCTACATGATCCTATAAATACAGTATAGCTCCCCATTGCAACTACAGTTCCAAATAAGAACATGATGAGAAATGCAGCACCGGACAAGCGAGAAGGCAAAGCAAGGGCAGGCAACACCATCATCAATGCATCTGGTTGAAGTCCATGAACTATTCCAGTGGCAAAAGTAGCAAAACCAATCTTCTTCTTTTTTCCTACTACAGGATTTTCAAGTGATTCATAGGCGCTGACATCGCATTCACCGTTTTCTAAGGCAACACATGGGGTAGGCACTTCTGAAGCTTCCTTAATTCCCATAGCACCAATTACTAGCAAGGTGAGTCCCACCACTCTGGTGCCCCAAGTTCGGATGATTTCAATGTGAAGTCGATCTTTTAGGAGCAAAAATAATAAGCCAAAGATGACCTGGCCAGCATCATGGCCACAACCCCAAAGGGCTCCAACAGCAGCACTCTCCAATCGAGTTCGGCCAATTGACAATGGAGCCAAAGCTGCAAGGTGGTCAGGCCCTGATAGTGTGTGCAAGCAACCAGCAAAGAAACCAGTCCAAGCACTACTTAGGAGCTCGATGCGGATTAGTTTTCCTCCAACTGCAGTGGCGGCAGGACCCCCGGTCTTGGCAGCATTTGTAAAGGTTGCAAAAGCTGCTGGTGCAAAAGCTGGTTGAATTAAGAGCATAACAAGAGCAGAGAGTATTACAAATGTCCGAGCTGTTATTCCCTGAGGAAAAAAAAATAAGTACAAAGGATAATTTTTAAGATGTACTGGGAAGTTTAAACATCTAATATAAACCCTTGTAACCTTCCGCCAAAAGAAAAAACTCTTGTACAAAAATTATCATGAATAACAACAACAACAACAACAATAAATAATCACAATAAACCACTATCAATTCAGTTATACATGAATCCATAAGTATGTTAATGATCACCATTTAATGGCAACAATACTTGGGAGTTTGATTATGGTTCAAGACCAGCAAGTAGCAACTAGTCAACAAAAAACCGCATTACTAAAAAGGAGCAAATGGATTAAAACAGTTACAGAACTGCTATACATGTAGCACATAAGAAACATGACACATTAAGTTTCAAAAGAAGATTATTCACCCTTCAGTACGAATTAGCTAAAGGGCCCCATTCAAATTATAATAGATTAATGCATCCATAATAGGGTTACTACTTCCATAGCAATTTTAAAAATCACACAAGAGGGTAATCTATTTCCGCAGTAATATTTTGTATGAAAAAAGTAAAGGAATCAACCGTGTTCAAATAAATTCTTAATCAGCATAATACGAACAATTATACGGATTCCCTACAGGACAATGACAAAGCGAGATGCTTTTAATTCAAATAAGCACAAGGATATTCTTAAAGATACTGCTCATGCAATGGAACATCACCAACTTCAAAAATCAAAACGACAAAAATATTCCGTGTTAAAAAACATCAAACGCACACAAGATCTAAGTAATTGTTAACTGTATAGTTTTCAGTTTACAGTAACCAAAATAGCAAACACGTACCTTTGGCTTTTTGAAATCCCTAGCATTGATCTGATTGAGGGGTTGGGATTCGGGTATGGGGCTATTATCAGAATAGGTGGCTTGAGAAGGCAAAAGGGACGGTGGTAAGTTGTTGGGTGGCATCGATTTGACGAAAAACGGAGTGGGAGACGAAAATGGGGATAGGTTTTCATGCTTGCAAGAAATTGAGGTGGCCCACCTGAATGAGCAACGACTTGAGGGGAAAAAATTGAATCTTGCGGAATCAAAACGACTGGTTAGAGGGCGAAAAGTAAAGGGCTTGAGATTAGTGTTGAGAGAAGGGAGAGAAGAGGAAGATAGAAGCCTGTCCATGGCTTCTATCGATAGAGGGTAGGCGAAAGAGAAGAACGACTCTTGGATTGGATAAAGTCTAAGCCCTGAAAATCATATAACAGGAACATGAGTGGGAGTTAAGGGGGGTGGGTGTGTATGGTTTTTGTTCACACCTTCGGTCTAACTATAGCTACCTGCGATGATGTTACCCATGCTAGTATTTCACTAACCAAATACTGAAATAATTATTCATAGTTTCATACACTGATAACTTTTTAAAAGAATAAAAATAAAAATTGGTTGTATTAACCGTTATACCAAAAATATTGAATTGATGAATTATTTATATTAGGGCACTTAACATGAGTACCAATACACAACTAATTTAAAAGTACTTAAGAATTTATCTTTAATTAGTTAATTAGCTAAATCAATGAAAAATTGCGCATTCATCATTTTTTTCTTAACCCAGTGGTCTTTTCTTAATAGAGGGAATCCTATTCGAGGTGTCGTCGGACACTAAATATAAATGTATAATTAGTTAATTAGCTAAAGCAATGAAGGATTGCACATTCATCATTTTTTTCTTAACCCAATGGTCTTTTCTTAACGGACGGAATCCTATTCGATGTGTTGTCAGACACTAAATGTAAATGTAACACCCTGTTTTTTCGGGCATTAATAATCACTTAGATGAGTTGCTAAACAAGTGAGAACCCTAAAAATAATTATAAGGTTCTAAAATAAGTTTGATGTTGCTTGAAGGTTTCAAGATTGAGCTGACAGTTCACCAAAAAACTAAACTGCGATCCGAAATACAGTGTAAGATCTACACTAGCTTCTGTAAGGGAATGAGCTTGAAAAATGTGCCAATTGAGCATAATTTGTGATAATTAATCATAGTTAGTCATTTGGGAGAAGTTGGGTGAATTTGAGACTTCTAAGTAAAATAATATTATTTTATTCATTATCGAGTGCATGCGTTACAAGGTGAAAAGCTAAAACAGAGTCTTAGATCACCTTTAATGGGGAGCAACTAAGTGGGTTGCTTAACTTACTTTTTTGTGAGGTCAAATTGCCATATAGGATTTGAGCAATCCATAAACAACTCAACTAGTTTTTACTTCAATGGTGGTTTTTGTTTAATTTCTTTTATATTGGGTCCCAGAATTCACTCAATATATTTATATTTTATATTTGTGTGGGACCAAAATATCACTTAATTTTGTTGATACCGGTTGATTTGATGTAACAAAATGATATTTTTCTGTCTCTTATATAGTGTACGTTGTAACATCCCCGATTTTATAAATTAGGTTTTGCTTAGTTAAGAAGGAATGCTGAGGATAATTAGGGGATTATCAAGAGCCTTAGAATAAGTAAAAGAATGATTTAGGAGTAATAGGTTAGGAAAAAGGAGAAGTTGAGTTTGAGTAAGCTCGCGATGCAAGCTGAGGTACCTCGCAACGTAAAGGTACCTGAGGTGTGGCAGGTTCCTAGGCACCCGAGATGACAAGTGTATGACATGCGTCTAATCTGCATATCTCGCAACGCGATATAGGGTATATCGCGACGCGAGCTGAGGTACCTCGCAACACAAAGGTACCTGAGGCGTGACAGGATCCCAGACACACAAGATGACACGCATATGACATGTGTCGTGACGCGAGCTGGCCTTATCCCCCTAGTATAAATAATCTTCCATTTTGTGGTTTTAGCATCCAAATCTTCTTCTTCTCTCACTAGGCTTTCTCTCTCTAAGGGTTTTATAGGAATTTCCTCTAAGGCGTAAGTATGCCCTGCACCTGCCTCGAGTGAGCATCTTGTGCACCATATAGCTCTTAGGGAAAATCCCAACGTTGAGGGTCGCGAGTATAGAAATGAGAGGAAGTTAGAGGAATAGTAGGGGTCGAGAGTCAAGGTTGTTCGGGAGTTTGTGATAGGAGTAGGAATACGCGAAGAATCCAGGTGAGGGGCCGGGAAGAATCTTTCAATTAGGGAAAATATTCGTAGATTATAGTAGTTAGTAGGCATAGGGCTCCTCAAATCCTACTAGGGGTTAACATCGGCAACACCTCAGGAGAGGGGTTGCGGGATGCGGTGACTACAGATAGTCACCGTAGACCTATCAACCAGTTAGGTTTTATTTGTTTGCTTACTTGTGTGTTGTTGAATAACATGATATATGTGTGATATATGTTCTTGTTTATATGTCTTTTGATTGATTGATTGTGTGATAACATGATAAGAGTAAGTCGCCTTAAAGCGACAGTAGGCTTTGATCTTTATAGTTGACTATAGATGGTTGTGTATATGCGTGAATATATAGAATGTCAGATGAAAACCCTAGGTGGAGCCTTAGGATTAAGGTCTCCTTATGGTTATTAGCTGTTATATAAGGAAGGCGGTCTGTACGACATATTTTCTGTACAGAGGTGTGCGACAGTGATGCTGCATGGCGTGATCTACACTAAGCACGCGGTTATCCATACGAACAGCTACTGCGTACGAGTTAACCATGGTGATCAGACATTGCACCAACCGTATAGGTAATAGTTAGATGCGGGTTAGCCGTATGAACGACAAATGCATACGAGCTTATTGGGGGTACCCCAACGTATCCACGGTTACATATGGGTTAGAATACAACTTGTTAGATGCCCTGCGAATTCCCAATGGTTGGATAGTGAATCTAGGCTATGATCTGTAGACATAGATAGAGCAATAGGAAATAAATGTGTGGTTTGTGCCTATATGTGTGCATGCTAACTGATTATGGTTTATGAAATTTTCCCGTGTTTTATTAATTGAAATGTATTCTTACCCCTTGTAATGTGATGGATTAATAAAAGAAGACCATTCGGTACGTGGAACCTTCTCTAGGAGAACAGGATATGATGGTGGCAGTTGCCGTGGGTGATATGTGTAGCAAATGCCTTGGTCAAGAACCAAGTAGTCAAGTCCAGTCAGTGTCGGTACCACAGCCAGTGGGTTAGGTTATTGTGAAAAATGTTGTTTTTGTGAACATGTTATATGTGCAACTTTGATGTACGATGTTGTGTTTTTATAATAAATAAATATTATGTTTTGCGTAACTCTAGTTGTATTTAGATAATTACTATTATAAATAATTAGGATGGCATATATGCAACTTATTTTTAAGCAACCTTGCCTGCCAAGTAGGTAAGCTCCAAAGGGGGTACATAATAAGTGTCTGTTGTGTAACACTAAGCAATGCATAGGATGCTTGTAGTAAAGATGCTCTTAGTGAGTCAAAGTTGGAGTAGAGCTAGCATGTAACACCCCGCCGAGATAGGGCGTCACTTTATTCTGACTTCAGCAACAACACACTTTCAATCCAATATCAGAGTACACAACAGGGCACACTGGTCGTGACGCAACACTGTTTCCCTTGTCCATCTGCTATCCATCATAATATAATAGAAAACACAGAAAACGAAGGGGTAAGACACTCATCAATCACCATCAAGCAGGAAAACAGCATAGTAGATATACTGTCATCATGTACAGTACAAATATATCAACACAGATATAACAATCATCATCATGAACATCGACACAACTGATACCACAGATACCACATTGAGCACACATTCATAGACCAGACCATACTGATACGTCATACTGACAATCCCGACCACTTGGTCACAGACCACATCATACTCTGATATCACAGACTGACACGTGTCACTGGTCTTTTGGCAGATCACCGCCTCTGCACCCAAACCATCGGACATTCGGTGATCATCGGCTTTCTTGTAGGTCGACACGTAACACCGGTCCGTCGGGCTGATCACCGGCCCTACAGACCCAGACATTCAGGATGATTATTGCGGGTCATTAACGCCCTACTCCTTAGACCGATCACCAGTCTTAGGGTACCGAAAATGAGACATAAGTTGGTTGTCCTGGGAACATATCCTGATACGCTACCATCTCCGATTACTGATTATGGCATCCCATACTACCATATCCAATTATCGGAGTAAGGTATCGTCCCGTGCACAAGGACAACATTCCCTATACAGAGAATGACCAAGATTGTCCACCGTCAAACGTGGAGTCCTGGAGTCTAGTCGGATGACCGAGTACACTCCTTTGGACTGATCACCGGTCCTCAGGTCCCCTCGACGTCACCAATTATCTCCAAACTACTCCGTAGCTTTGATCCGATCACCAGTCCTGAGGTACACCAGCCTCGGGTACACCGAACACTAGCCTCGGGTACACCGATCCGGCTATCACCAATAACATAGGGTATTGATGGTAATACTTATTATTACCATCCAGGGATTCGCAAACCTCTAACTAGAGGGCGTCACCTTTGACTCTAAGACCATGCATCGGACTCAAGACTCACATGTATCACTCACAATTATCACATAAATATCATATGTAAATTAGATTATCAACCATCATTAATCAACATAAGGATCAACCCTAGTGTCACTCAGGCGACCTACTACTGACATGTTATCAATCATCACATCAACAATCACACAATCATAAAGCATTCATATCAATCAACATCCATCCATAGATTTCAATAGATCATTCCTATGGTTGACAGACCTCTGACAACAGTCCTCGGAGATCACAGGTCACAGCCCCTCTCCTGAGGTGCTGCTGTTATCAACCCTTAGTAGGGTTAAGGTCCCCTACACATGCTAACAGTACAATTCTACTACCTATTTTTCCTAGTGATTAAGGTATCTTCCCCCTTACCTGGCTTAGAAGACTGCCGCTGCCCGTGTCCCGTCCTCGCGTCCCTGTCGCGCCTTCCAAGCTCCTCCACGCCTTCCCAAGGATCCTTTGGAAGAAGTGGGGAGAATGGAGGGTGAAGTGTGATATTTATAGCCATTTTGGGTCGATCGCGTCGCGATGGTCCTCAGGCATAAATCTCGTCGCGTTGCGAGCTGAGACACGTGTCACGCATCAGACGAGCGTGATCACCGACTTAACCACCGACTTATGTCGCGTCGCGACGGTTTCCTTTGTTTCCTCCGTCGCGTCGCGAGGGACCACTTCCAAAAAATTCTAGTTTCGTCCGCCCTAGAGAGTTCTAGGGTATTCTTTACCCTTCTAGGCTATTCTAGGCTACTCTAGGGGCTTTTAGACTATTTTGATGATTTCTATCTCCTTTATAGGGTTTCTAGGTCTTATTTAAGCCCATTTCGTCCCTAATTAAGGTTTTTAACTCCCGTTTATTACTTAATTATTTTCCTAATATTGTTTTAAAAGTCAGGATGTCACATAGCACATCATGAAATGACCAAAACACCCTCATGAGCGAGAAACACACATAAAAAGACAAACCAATGCATTAGTCTATGCATGGAAGGAAAACTTGCACCAATATGGAAACATTCTTTTCCTTACACCATCCTCTTAACACTTTGACATTGCTTGATTAAGCATTGATTTTGGAATGCTCTCCCTTTCCCTTTTCTCTCTTTTGGCCGCGACAATGTTCCCTAAGAAGAGAGCCAAAATTTGCTTTCATCAACTAGATATATAAGCTAACACTAAACATTCTTTCTTCCCCTTTGAAGCCCTAGTTGTTTTCTATTTTCTTTCCACTCATAGCTTCCCATTTCTCCATATCATTCTCTGTTGTTTTTCAATTTTAAGAATAAAAGTCACACTAGTTCTTGAAGCTTCAACCATTTGTGCAAGAATCTAGCTTTGAAGAAATTAAATCTTTAAGCTTAAGATTTTTAAAACAGGGAAGGAGATGAACACTTTCCTCACTTCAACATCTTTCTTTTTTTCTTGGTATTTTCGGATTCCCCCTATTCAAAACTTGAGCATGCTCTTTTATTTGTGTTTATGGTGCCATCTTTGAAGTTTGGAAGCAAAAAATACACTTTTGGTGGAGACCTACGGAAGAGCTCAAAAAAGAACTCCTTGAAGGTAGTAGAAGAGATCCATGGCTATAATAGTGATAAATGATGGTAGCTTGTGTGTTGGAAAGTTTCTTTGACACTTTCCATGCTTAGTTTCCTTTTTGATACTTTATAAGCTTGAATATGGTGAAGAAACTTGATTTTTTTGAGAAACTTGATTTCCTGTTTTCTCTTAACACATACCTCCTTTTGAGAAACTTGATTTTTTTATCTTGAAACTAGACATTTTGAGCTTCATTTTGATCACAAATTTCATTCACGATGAAAAACTAGATATCTTCAACTTTAATGGAGTGCTCATTTTTTTTTGATAAGCAGATGTTAGTGGTTAGTTTGTTAGAGGGGATATAGTTTTGTTAGTGGCAAGGATATCTAGTCGTCGAGTGGCATAAAAAATAATGGACCCAAATTCGGTGGCATCATAACTCGGCGAGTTCATACTATCAACCACTAGCTTAGAGTCCAACTCAAAAATAACATTATCATACCAAGCTCTTTCATCCATTCAATCGCAAGTCAAAGACCATGAGCTTCCCCGGTTTTGACATCAAGAAGTGGTTGAAAACATTGAGTCTTATCCCCCATAAACAATCTGAACTCTTCACGGAGACATAAACCAATACCCACTGTGTTCAAGTGAGATGAGAAGGAGGCATCTACGTTGCACTTGACAAAACCCTCTGGTGGTTTGCGCCAACTACACAATGGATTCTCCTGCCTTCCACCTGATTGCGGGTCCGTCTAGCTACGGGCACTCAACCAGTCCGACAACAAGGTGCAACCACGGTACATGATAGTGGGCGCATCTTCACCAGCTTCCTCCCAAACTTTAGGATGAATGAATGAGCAATAAGCTAATAATATCGACCCGTAAGGTTCAGTACATTTAATGATACAATAATTTGATTTAATAAATTTATTTATCTTATCCAACATCTTTTTTCATAAAAAAATATCCAACATTTTTTTAGATTTGTAATTAGAGTTTAATTTATACGCATTGACAGTGTAAAAGTATTTTACATATACATCCAATAAACTGTTGACACATTATTTAATGATTTTAAAAATACATGATTTGTCATACTCATTGAATGACGTGACAATATATCATTAGATGCAATATAAAATATTTTTATACTAACGATGTATATAAATTAAATCCTTTGTAATTAACTGTCAATAAAATTAGTATTAATTAATTTTATCTATTACATACAGGACAGGATAAACGGTATTTTAATTCTATTCTTAATATTTTAATTTTAACAAGCCCACTGTGGAATCTGTGGTGGTGTCATAACGGAAAAACAAAAATGCGCCACGTCAGCAAGGAATAGGATCGGATGAGCAAGAAGTCGTGCCTCTGGTTCAAGTGCCACAACCTCCTCTCCTTGCTGCTAATGCTAAATGCTACTACTCCACTCCTTCTTCTTTCTCTCTCCTTTTCTCTTCCTTCTTCTTCATCCATGGAAGTTAACTTCTGTTTCAATCACCACCATCGCGCCCTCAGATTAACCTCTCCTCTCTCTCCTTCCACTCCCCGCACACATTTCCTCGGTTGCGCCCACAGTCTCAGGCCCCCTGCACCTGCAGCTCCACCACTTCGCTCTCGAAACAAACGCAACAGGTTAGGGCTTCTTCGCTTCCATTCCCCGCGCTTCGTCTTCAAGGCCTCCTTCCAATCTCACCCCCTCATCGTCGTCGTCGTAGTAGTTACTTTATCTGCCATTTCTTTGCTCCACTTCACTCTCAACAAGAAAAAGAAGACTCTCAACCAGGTCAATCCACTCTACACTACTGCTTATGCTCTTCCACAGTTTCGCGGCACATTCTTATTCTGATTTTTCGTGCCGTTTAAATAATTGTTCGTTTTGCGTCCTGCATATTGCAGGATATGGAAACTTAAGTTCGTTTTCAGATCCTCCTATGGACCTGCATATATACATTTGGATATTAGTTGCAAACTTAGATACTATCTTTGAATTATCTATGTTGACAAATTCGTTGTTTTAAATTGAATTATATTGAATATTTTCTATTTTTTGGAAAATTTTCTGCCTAGATGCATTTAATGTTATACATAGGGATTCGTATAGCGTTCCAGTGTTCCTTCCCTGGCAAGTTTAAAGTTCTTTTGAATTGATTGCATCTATTCTATTTATATAATTTAACACCTTCTCGATATTTTCATTACTACAGACACAGGGACATGCAAAATTTGCATTATCACCGCAAGGAAGTAATGTTGGGAACCAGGTCATTGATAGCCAGATTCTTGGTTTTCCAGAATTTCAAAGGGATAACTCACTGAACGAAATCGGGAAGTTAAATGATCACAACGGAGAGGACAAATTTGTTTTTGAGGACCAAGAAGTTCACCTTCAATTTTTGAAATCTTCCATGGTGCAGGAAACGGCCTTAAAGACTAAGACATCGGATTCATCTTCGCCTGTTCCTGACTCTAGTGTCAATGATAACAGTTCCGAGGTACTAGACAAGTCTCTTTTATCTGTGACTTTCCAATCAAGTTCATTAGAATCTCTAGCTTTTGCTGAGGAAATGGCTTTACAAGTAGAAGAAAATAAAGATAAATTTGACTCTGATCCTGAGTTGCCTTCGAATATGGTTGAATCTGAGCATAGTGCTTCTTCTGTTGGTGTAAACAATGCACTTGCTACAATCAATGAACATACTAAAGAAAAAATCGAACTTCGTGCCATCACCAGTGATGTCCTTTTTGGTGAATCAGCGAGGGAAGGGCTGTACATGTTTTATGAGGATAACAAGTCTGCAACCGGATCCATGACACCCCTGAGTAGTGTAAAGTCATTATCTCCTCGTGCTTCTTTTATGAATAGAAAAAGATTGGCATCAGCAATAGGAAACACCAGCGTGAAAGGATTAGGATTATCTACAGATATTTCTCTACAAAATGCAGGTAATTGCATGAAAGAAAATGCACAATGATATCATTTTATTGATGATGTAGTTGGTCAAATATTTACATAATATCATGATGAGCAATCGAAAATTTAGAGAAAACTTTTATGTTAACCATGTTTATTGTTTCAGAGTATGTTGAAGGAGCAATTAAAATTTCCAGTCATAAAGAAGGCTACCCTCCACAACATGTAAGTAAAAATTTGAGGAAAGGCATCAGATATCCAACGGAGAGGGAAAGGAACTATATGGATTGTAATAGTAACAATGAAGTTTTTCCCCAGAGTGCCCACTCAACCAGGGTTCATGTTGATCAGAAAAATGATCAAATCAGGGTCCATGATGGTCAGAAAATTGATCCTTCAGAGCATCTAAGCAAATATAATAACTCGCTAAAAGTTGGGAGGTAATGTTTTTTTTTTTTCCTGTCTGCTTCCAATGAACCTTAAAGAACATAAACTTATTTATGGAGCACTGCTTGTTGGAATTTTATACATGTAAAAAATGTGCTTTGAATGAAATAATGCGGTCAAACTTCTCCTTTCTCTCTTTACTATTACTCTTAAGCTTCAAGAGCTTATCCTAAAGTACATTGATTTTGTTAGGTTACATGAATGTGTAGAATTGCTTAAACACATGGAAGCCAAGGGTTTATTAGATATGACTAAGGTACATGCATCTTTCTGGCTGTTACTTGATATTCTGTTCTTCAATTTTGAGCTTCTCTTACATGCCATATTCACTGGTTATAGGTTTATCATGCCAAATTTTTTAACATCTGCAAGAAACAAAAAGCTGTTAAAGAAGCTTTTGATTACATTCGGCTTATTCCAAATCCAACACTGAGTACATTTAATATGCTAATGTCGGTGTGTACAAGATCCCAAAATTCCGAAGGTAAATTAGTCCTGCTTACCCTCCAAAAGGTTCTTTCTTTGCCATTTTTTAGTGATGAAATTCGTATTGTGTATTCAGGGGCTTTCCAAGTTATGCAGCTTCTTAAGGATGCTCGACTAGAACCTGATTGCAAACTTTATACCACTCTTATATCAACTTGTGCCAAGAGTGGGAAAGTTGATCTAATGTTTGAAGTACAATGCCTCTCTTCTTGGATTTGTCATTTGATTCACCATACCATGATATTATTAGGCGTGATATATTTTTCTCTAAATTCCATGTATAGTAAAAATGTTAATATGCACGCTTAGGTATTTCACAAGATGGTTAATTCTGGAGTGGAACCTAATGTTCATACCTATGGGGCACTAATTGATGGTTGTGCTAGAGCTGGGCAAGTAGCTAAAGCATTTGGTGCTTATGGGATAATGAGGTCAAAGGTACACTATTTACAACATCACTAAAGAATTATATTGTCACCTGTCAGTGGTATTAGTTGAGTTCCTCCCACAATTCTTAATTGTACATACTGATGAAATGTTTATATGCAGTAGAACGTGAAGCCAGACCGTGTTGTTTTCAATGCACTTATAGCTGCATGTGCAGAGTCAGGAGCAGTGGCTCGTGCTTTTGATGTGGTAGCAGAAATGGAAGCTGAAACACAGCCTATTGAGCCAGATCACATAACTATTGGTACATTGATGAAGGCATGTGCAAATGCTGGTCAGGTGTGGTTTCTTTCTTCTCAGATTTCCCCTAGTATAAAACATCTTTTTTTTTTTTTGGGGTAATTCTTATGTTTCTTGAAATCTATGTTATAGTTAACCATGATTAGTTGTCTACAGGCCGAACGAGCACAGGAAGTGTATACGATGATACAACAATATAACATAAAGGGATCTTCAGAAGTTTACACTATTGCAATTAATTCTTGTAGTCAAACCGGAGACTGGGAATTTGCACTGAGTGTATACAATGACATGACCCGGAAAGGAGTGCTCCCTGATGAAGTATTATTATTTTTTAAAATTTCCGTGATATGGATTATTGAAATCTGCATTTTTTATTTATTTTAAAACATAATAATACAGCTTTTATTTGTATGGTGGTTTCTTGAATTGATTCTTGCGTGTAAAGTTCTGTCGTTTCTTTACCATAGTTTGCTTACTGAAGTTATTAACTCACCATACAGATGTTTCTGAGTGCACTGATAGATGTTGCTGGGCATGCTAATAAGCTGGATGCAGCATTTGATATACTACAAGTAGCCCGTAAAGGGGGAATAAAGATTGGAATAATGACATATAGCTCATTGATGGGTGCCTGTAGCAAGGTATGATTGGTCGAGTAAAATAATTTAAAGGAAAAAAAGAAAACAAAACTGGCACGCATGAATATAAAATCATTGTTAATGAGTAATGAGTCTGGTCTTACCCAGGCATTGTTTAGTCATGCAACCCAAAAAAGGTGGGTAATGGATTTTGCAGAGTTAAATCAGGGTCTGCATGTAAGGTAAAAGGATCGAAAAGATTTGAATAAAAAAAATGACAGATAATAAAAAGATTTTTAGTTTTAAATTATGCCTTTAATTTAGGAAAATTTTGTTCAGTTAAATGGCTATTATTAGGTTTTCTATTCGGATATGTGTTATAAGAAATGAGTTTCACTATAATTATCAGGTTTTTCTGGCATTCTAGCTGTTGATTTTTGATAAGAAATGTGTATGCATGTAAGCTGTTATCCTTCCATTGATGACCCTGAATCTTGAAACTAAAATAATGAATCTAAATTTTTTAATCTGAGAACCCTAAGATAAATTGATATAGCATATCAAGTACAGTACAACCTAAGGCAACTACAACATGCTTTTGTGTTTCTTTTCCATGTAAGTTTATGTTATTTCAATTCTTTTGCTGCCTGCACTGAATTCACCATACTGAAAAATGTGTTACTAAGTAGTGGCAAATGCTTGTTCCAGGCAAAAAATTGGCAGAAAGCATTGGAGCTATATGAATATCTTAAATCTCTTAAATTGGTGCAAACAGTTTCAACTGTTAATGCTCTGCTCACTGCACTTTGTAAGTTCGAATTTTTCCTTTCTCCTTTTGTCTTTATTTGTTATTTCATTTATTCAGGATGTTTATGCTAGTGATTCAGGATGCTGTTAAATGGTTTTGAAAATTATTTCTTATGAAAAGTAACTAAATTTGAAGGAAGATGGTAGGGTTACTGAAACTGGGTAACTTCGAGTTAATTGGTTTAATAAACAGATCTGAAGAGAAAGTTAATTGAGAGAAATCAAATAAGATAAGAAGGAGATAAGACAGGCCAAAGAGATGTATCACATGACCAGGCAGCTAAAGCTATAGTTTCTTTAAAATTTTACTCTTCATTCATTCTTGATAACTGATAATCTATTGCTTGACTTCATACTAATCAGTTAGGGGATCAAGAGTCGACAAGTGAAGGCCGGGGAACCAGCCATTATTTACAGAAATAAATAACCGACATCAAAGCACTAATATAACTGACATAACCGAAGCTTATACATAGACATGATTACATAAATAAACACCTAGGTTTAAAACCCTACCTACAAAATACAACAATAGCCCTAGGAACATATAACTTTAACCAAGGCAACAACTCCAGTAATGTCACATATGATAACCGGAATTCAGAAATGAGAATAGAGAGAGAATAAAGATGGAGAGGTGGAAAGATTGAGAGAAACAGAATGGAGAGAGAGGGAATTTTATTGTGCAATTGCTAATCTGCCTCAACAGTCAACCCCTTTACAGAACACTTTTTTGTACAGGAACTACAAGCCAAATGTATGCCAGAGCATAACTTTGAGTGATTGAGATCTGATAAGGACAAGCCAGTAAATGCCAAAATAATTTGACCTTGGTTAACATTACTTTTTGTAAAACATTTCCTGCTAATCACACATGGGTGAAAACCCTCTACCTTAGGGTCTGTTTGGTTCAAACGAGGGGAGGGGAGGAGAGGGATTTTAATGGAGGGGAGGGGAGGGAAGGGGAAAGGAGGGGAGGGATTTAATTTGATTTTGTGTTTGGTTGAGAGGAGGGGAGGGGAGGGGAGGGAAGTCTTTACTTGTTTGGTTCAGGAGAGGAGGAGAGGGATTTTAATGAAGGGGAGAGATTAATTTACTAGTATATCCTTATAGTCTTTTATATTATGTTATATATAAGGATATTTAAGTAATTTTATTTTAAATAATTTAATCTCCCCTCCCCTCCCCTCCAAAACCCCCCACTTTGGGAGGGGAGCCAAAATTGGCTTAGGAGGGATTTTGCTCCCCTCCCCTCCCCTCCCATCCCTTTAAAAAAATTGAACCAAACAAACATAATTTAAAATAACTCCTCCCCTCCCCTCCAAAACCCCCCAACCAAACACACTCTTAGTGTTACCGGAAATATGGTTACTTCCAACTTCGATTTAATTTTATAGCTGCTTCAGTCCCCCAACCACGACCACCACCACCACCTTTCCCCCCCAAAAAAATTCTCTGCAGTTGCCTTTTTTAAGTATAGCTGTTTATTAGAAAGATGGACTTCAAAACATGTAAGAGTTCCATACAGGTGATGGGGATCAATTTCAGAAGGCTTTGGAGGTTTTATCTGAAATGAAAGGACTAGGATTGCGCCCAAACAATATCACATTCTCAATACTTATAGTAGCAAGTGAGAAGTAAGCCATCTATGTGGACTTTGTTGTCAAGTTAACGATTTACTTTGGGTTCTTCCTTGGCCAAATTTCTACTTTGCCTGCCTTTGTAGGAGGGATGATATGGAAGCAGCTCAAATGCTTCTTTCTCAAGCCAAAATGGATGGTGCAGCCCCTAATCTCATCATGTGCCGATGCATAATTGGTGAGTATTGTAGGATTTTGTCAGATCGAACAAATATTTTCTTTTGTATTGCTTTGAAAAGCACGTGGTTCCCAACATTGCTTCTACTTTCTCTTCCCCTCATCGGAAGCTTTGTTATTTAAGACTATTGCTTCACTAAGTGATGTTTGCAGATTCATTGAAAAATCGAAGTTATACTAAACTTTTGCATTTTTCTTTCATGTTCATACACATTCTGTCAATTTTGTGTATTCCTATTTGTTAGTTGTGTGTTGATGGCATAGGAGGCATTTCTATAAACATCATTTCATATGAAGAATGCAGAAATATGATAAACTCTTATGCCTCCCCTTTTAATTATAAAATAAAATGCATTACTCTCATGATTTGCATAGGCTTTTGGTTATGGAATTAGTTCTTTATTTGCTGGTAACTTCAAGCAAAAGGTCATTGATTTTGGTTATGTTTTGGCTTAAATTTATTCTTGTATTATGCCTTGAGAGTTCCATGGTTTGTAAATCCTGATAGTACTTTGATTTCTTTGAAAGGAATGTGCTTGCGGAGATTTGAGAGGGCCTTCTTTGTTGGTGAACCTGTTTTATCTTTTGACTCAGGACGGCCACAAGTTAATAATAAATGGTATTTGCTATATATAATTTCTGCAACTGTTTTTAATACATGATTCTTTGTCATACTGGTAAAGGACCAATACTAACTATTTATGTAATAACATTCCTTTACATTTCTACCTTTTCAATTTAGGCATTCTAGGGTACTGTTTTATAATTGCGAAACTATTGCATATATTTATTATTTTGTTTGAAGTGTACCATTTTTTTTTTTCCATTTATACCCAATCGGCTCTTTCATAGAAGAAAATAAGAATTAATAACATGGGTCTGTAAATCACCCCATTCCCTAATTGTAAATGACCATTGATTTACTCAGGCCTCTCTTCTAGGTTATTTTCTTTGTGAAGTATCTAATGCTGCCTTTTCCTCTTAGGACATCACTGGCTTTAATGGTGTATCGTGAAGCAATTGGAGCTGGTGAAAAGCCTACAAGTGAAATATTGTCACAAATTCTGGGATGCTTGAAACTCCCTTATGATACATCTGTTAAAAATAGTCTTGTTGAGAACCTGGGAGTAAGTGCTGAAACTTCAAGAACCTCAAACCTCTGTTCTTTAGTAGATGGATTTGGTGAATATGATCCTCGTGCTTTTTCAATACTTGAGGTCAGTATGGACTATGGAGCTGAAACTAATTATATTGAATATCTTGTGTCTTGGTGTTTATAATGGAATCTGGATCATCATATGATGCTGTCTTAATCATATAGGAAGCTGCTTCACATGGAGTTGTTCCATCCGTATCATTTAAAGTGAATCCTATTGTTATCGATGCTAAAGAATTGCATGCTTTTACTGCTGAGGTGAGCTTGTCGAAGTCTTAAAACACTCCTACAGTGATGATTTATGTTGCATATAAACGGTTTGCATTTTAACTTACAAACACTAGGGAAAGAGGCTAAGAGAGAACTGCATGTGGGTGGGATTCATTAACTCAATTTAGTTGGGAATTAAGTTGTTGTATATCTATTCAAAGGAATTAGGACAGTTACAAGTAACATACCCAAGCCCAGCCCATAAACTTATAAGCCTACATATGGTTACTATATTCTAATATTTACAAACGATAAATTTCATTGAAGTTATTCCAGAAAGGTGCTTCAGAGTTGGGATGAACACAAAAGCTAAATATGGAAAGATGTTTACCTACATCAAAATGTTTTCTTACCCTTTCTTTTTTTTTTTTGAGGGATTTTCTGCCGCTTATTATGTGTGTGCACAGTATTTTCAGGTTTTATATTATAACCCCATTTGATATTTTGGTGCGTACATACTTTTTATTGTGAAATGTGCAAATTTGCTCTGAAATTTGAATAATGGATCCAGTTGTTGGAATTGGTTTAACCAATAGCCTTCCGTTTTCCTGCTTTTTCACTTATTATGTCTTTTTCAAACATGATATACAACTGAAATATTTGAAAATTTGAAGATGCAAACTCATGCTGAAGATAGACATTTATGTTGCTGTAATTGTGAAATTCATATCCCTAAATCCATGGAAATGTACCAGGTATACCTCTTAACTGTTTTGAAAGGTCTCAAGCATCGCCTAGCAGCAGGTAATATCGTCGTCTATATTACTATCAGTCTGCATTATGCTTGTTGCACTTTTTGATAAGGAAGTTTTCGTTCATAGAAATATTATCTCCTCTATCTTTCTTTTTTATTTATAATTCTTGTGTGAGATGTATGTTGAAAATTTAAAAATTAATTTGCTAAATGGAGTTTATTTATGATACATTCTCTTCACTTTTGGCTATTGATTCTGATATTTGGATAAATTTAGTCTAAAGTGTAAGTTGATATTTTTTTTTTTTCCTGAAACCTTTCCAACAGTTGTACAAAAAGAAATAGCTAACAACAGATGATTATAATGAATACGCTTTACTTTATTTACTAAAGTTTCATTATCCACGTTAGCAAAACAGGATTGTCACACATAATTTAGTTGCTCTCCACTTCCCTTTCTTTGTACCGTTTTCTTTCCTTGTATTTAATGATTTTGCCAAAAATATAAGGGCTTGTTTTCTGGCACTCTGCGATAAATATTGTGAACAAAGCTTTGCTTTCATGACATTTTACCTGATCACTTCAATTCTTAAGGTTGATCATCACTTGATGATCCATTTTTTATTTGTCGATTGGTGATGGTGTGAGTTTACAGCCAGCAGTTTTCCTTTTAACATACAATTTTGAATTTTTATTTTTTAACATTCTCTGTTTAAATAAACTTGATTAATAAGTGCCTGTTTGGTATTCCGTTTTGAGCTTTTAAACGTCCGTTGACACCTGCAAACGTAAAAACATTTTATTTGGCTTTCCATTGTAACCATTTTCTAAACCACGTTTGCTTTCAAACTGCGTTTGAAGTGGAAGTAATATTTATGATACTTTTCATTATGTAGTTTGCCGTTCAGATACTAAAAACTCTTGCACTTCCGATTTTACCCCATTGTCATTCTTCCAAATGTTATCGTTTCTCGTCTTTGCTCAATACACAGCATGTTATTTTTTCTTATTTATTTATTTTTATTTTTTTTAACATTGGCGAAAAACAGTAGAAGTAGATGAGGGTGAATAGTAGCATCTATGACGGGTTCCCGTCTCTCACTGAACATTTTTTGATTATTTAATTCACTAATATTTTGAATTATCATTATATAGCTTACTCCAGAGCTTGAGAAGCTGAGAGTATGCAACCCTTTTCTTATTCCAAGTTTAGATATTTTATTTTTTTGGATAAGATGAGTCCTAAATGCACAAAGGTTATTTAATTGTCCTCCTGCGCGTTATTTTATTTTATTTTTTTTGAAATTACATTTTTTATTTTCTTAATACACAACTAATTTTGTTAAATAAATTTAATTTAAAAAAAAATTAATGTGATATGATATATAAGTTGTGTTACAAAAAATTAATAAGACAATAGTAGGCTAATAATTAATAAAAACTTTAATATTTTTTTTTGGATTTGCAGCTCTGTAGTTTATAGTGAAATTATTACTTTTTTTTTTTCCCTTTTTGAGCCTCAAAAAGGTTTATACACCCTTTTTGGTAATACTAATACTACATTATAAAACTCATACCCTTTTCGGTAATTACACACTTAAAAGTACATTTGATTGATATCATTGCGAAAAAAGTATCTAAACAGAAATCACGTTACGATAAACTCATTTTTAACCAAACGTTCGTTTACAAAATGAAGTTCATTCACGCGTCTGTTTGTAAACTTTAGTCCAAAAGGGCTCTAAGTAGTTTCCTGATGTGTATTTACAAGATTACTAACCTAACAGTAGACGTGCAGCGGAAAATATTGTTTACGCTATGGTTTACTGACTTCTTTGCTCGTGATTCCCCATGGATCTTTGCAGGTGCAAGATTACCCAATGTAATCATTTTATTGCCTGTGGAAAAATCAAAACTTTCATCTGCCAACGGGGCAAAGATTATTAACCTTGCTGAAAGGTGAGAATAGTCAATCACAGATGCATCGATTGACAGCATGTTTTCAACCATATTGTTACCTCATATCTGCAACAGTTCATTTTGTTGAAACATACAATATGAGCTACTAATCAAATTTTCTGAGCCAGAAGAACCCACTATGTGTTTAAATGCATGAAGCATGTATAATTTTTAGACTGCTAAGTCAAATATGGAAATCTATATGCATCTATCATCTAGATTTTTATTTTTGGGATAACTACATTTTACAGATTTACTTACTGTATTCGGTGACACGTCCACATGTTAGCAGTAGCATGATGTATGTGTACAATGAAATCCTAAGCGGTCAATGGTCAAATGGCATGAGCAACTCAAATTTCAAGTTTCTTCTTAAATTTTTCTTTTAGTATTAAGCGAGTCATTTACTGTCCCTGGTAAGGTTTGGTTACGTGCAGGTTCATCTTAATCTTTTTGCAATTTGCATTATATTTTTAAGAGAAATTGTCACAAATGTCTGATTTACCTGTGACTGAAGTAGTGGAAGATAATCTTGGAAGGTGTTCTTGTGTGAACTTATTCATTTTTTTAGTGTAATATTTCGCTTGCATAAAGTGTGTAGATAATATTGTTGAAGAAATTCTGTATGACAAATATGCAATGTTTTTGGCTTCTTCAGAGCTGGCCAAGCAGTTGCAGCGTTATTGAGGAGGCTTCAGATCCCTTACCTGGGTAATGAATCGAAGGGGAAGCTTAGAATTAGTAGTCTTCTCCTGACAAAATGGTTTCAGCCGAAACTTGCATCTCCATTCAGCGGTTTACCAGGTGACTGGAGCTCATCCCAATCGCGACTGGGCAAAAGTATTAGCCATCAGCAGCGAAACATTCGAGCTGGAAATCTATCTTTGGACTAAGCGTACATGCATTAATTACCAGCTGAAGACAAGCATCTAATTTTTGCCTAATACTAGCTTTGCTGCCATCCCTTCGGTGAACCATCGTTAATGTTTTTTCAATAGAAGTTGAAATCTCCTTCATCCTAATGGTATAGTAGAAGAGTGATTTAGACCCAAGGAAGCAGATAATGCCTTCTTGAGTGCTGAGGCCATTGAATGCTAAGAGCAGGGAAATTGTAGGACATCTCAGCAAGTTCTTTTTTATGAACGAACTGGGATCAAATATTAGATGGCACAGATCTCGTTCTTGTGATTACCCGCAGCTACATGGCCTTTGCAACGCGGATCATATAAATGTATGATGATAGAGATGCTGATATTTGATGTATGTGTTATTGCTACATGTATTTCTTGGCCAGAACACTCTAGTGTATACTAAAAAGTAGACAAATAAAGAAAATGTATATCAGATGATTTTGATATTTATAAGTTCTCCCATTATGTACTATCGTCCGATTTGAGAATTGTCAGGAATTTTGGCTTGATGCCTTTCTGCTTTGTTATTTCTTCTATAAATAATGATTACAACATTTACAGGTAATTACTGCTAATAATTACAATTAAGAAGAATAAATCAATTCCTGATTTGTCTAGCCTATTCTAGGAAAGCTAATAATTACAATTAAGGAGATAGATTAATTCCTGTTTCACACCCCCCCTCAAATTGATGCGGCTGGTCAAGGAGCATCAATTTGCTAACAAAAAACTGATGGCACGGGCGAGGAACAGCTTTGGTCAAAATATCTGCAACCTAAAACTGAGTATTGATGTGAGGGATGGATATAATATGGTCATCATAGGCTTCACGAATAGAATGACAATCGACTTCAATATGCTTAGTACGCTCATGGAAAACCAGATTGCAACAATCTGAATGACACTTGTATTGTCAGTATAGAGATACGTTGGCTCTATTTGGAAATCCAAGTTCAGCCAAAAGACCACGAAGCCAAATTATTTCCGAACATGCAGTAGACATGGCACGATACTCTGATTTAGTAGAGGATTTAGAGAATCTTGCTTGCTTCTTACTTTTCCATGAGATCAACGAAGAACCAAGAAACATGCACCATCCGGTGACAGATCGCCGAGTGTCAGGACACCCGGCCCAATCAGCATCACTATAAGCAATCAATTGAGGAGTTGTCCCAATGGGAAAGAAGAGACCCCGTTGAGAGGTACATTTCAAGTAGCGAATTATACGACGAACTGTTGCTAAGTGAAGATGACGAGGAGAGTGCATGAACTGACTTACTTGCTGAACAGCAAATGATATGTCAGGCCGGGTAATGGTCAAATAATTAAGACTACCTACGAGCTGCCGATACAATAAGGGATCTGTCAACAGGTCACCCTCATCTCGGTGGTATTTAACATTAACCTCAAGATGAGTATCCACCGGATTAGCTGATTGAAGGCCAGCCATAGAAATAAGGTCTGTGGCATACTTATGCTGATGGAGAAATATACCTTTGGAGGTAGAATGAACCTCAAAGCCAAGGAAATAATGCAAGTTACTAAGGTCTTTCATATGAAATGAGGCTTGTAATTACTGTTTAAGTTCCTGGATGGATGCCTGATCAGATCCAGTAATGACCATATCATCAACATAAAGAAGAAGCAGAACAATGCTCATAGATGTGCGGTGAATGAACAAGGAGGAATCATATTGACTCTGGGTAAAGGAGAACCCAAGTAGAGTGGAACAAAATTTCTCATACCATGCCCTGGGCGCCTATTTCAAACCATATGTTTGAGCTTGCACACACCCTTAGATGAAGAGAATAAGCCCTGAGAAGGAGTCATATAAATATCTTCAGTCAGGTCACCATGAAGAAATGCATTCTTCACGTCCATTTGATGAAGAGACCACCCATTAGAAGCAGCTATAGAGAGCACAGTTCTGACAGTCACTACAAGAAATCGCGGGATTACCGACGGCTTTTGGCCGTCGGTAATCCACAAATGCCGTCGGTAATAAAAAAATTCTAACGGATTACCGACGGGCTAATATCCGTCCGTAAAATGCGCGTCGCAAATACGTACCGACGGCTTTGGCCCGTCGGTATATCGTTAGGTCACTTCCGAGCGCTTTAACCCGTCGGTAAATTTCCAACGGCTTTCTCCGACGGTTTTAACCCGTCGATAATTCCGATGACATTTCCGACGGCCATGACCGTCGGTAAAGCCGAACTTTAAATTTTTTTTTGAATTGAAAATTGTTTAAATTTTTATTAAAAATTATTTAATTTTTTAAATTATTTAATTTTAATTTCTGTAATCAATTTAATTTATTTATCTATTTAATTAACGATTACTAGTTATCACATTTAATTATTAATTTATTCCTGTATTTAAAAATGCAATGCGATAACATAACTATAAAACAAATTAAAAAAAAGAAACGTAACAAATAAAAAAAAAAATAGAGGAACAAAACAGAAATAAAAATATCCGAAAATATAAAAAATATCGATACAAACATACTTAATAATAAATTTATTCATGTATTAAAAAATACAATGCTCTAACATAACTACAAAAGAAAATAAAAAAAAAACGTAACAAATAAATAAAAAAATTCGACGAACAAAACAGTAATAAAAAATATCCGAAAATATAAAAAAATATCGATACAAACATAACTAATAGTCCTGATAATCATGATCATGATCACCATCTGCATCATCGACATGATCACCAGTACTATGAGGCGGAGGCGGAGGCGGAGGCGGAGGCGGTGGAGGAGGCGGCTGGCGAGCTAGCAAATGGTACAGATCCTCCTGTCGCTGCAGCACCTGAGCCAACATGGCAGCCGTCCGGCGGGGCCTCCTCCTGCTGCTGGGCCGCGATTCGCTGCTGCTCGGTCGCCAATCGCTGGTGCTCGGCCATGGCCCGCTTCAACTCTGCTATCTCCCGCTCATCTGCGGCAGCACGACTGCTGGACGACTCTCCAGCAGAGAGGCAGCGGGCCCCTTTCTTGTAGTTGCTGGCAAGGTCGCCAGCACCGTATAGGCGACCCTTCTTCTTGCCGCCAACAACATCTGCCCAAACCATCAGCGATGCAGCTGGATCCTCTGGGCTCTGAGACGGGAAACATGAGGATGTCTGAGATCTAACCTGAGACATCCTCGCCTCAAACTCCTCCTGTCAAACATAAACAAATTAGTCAATTTTTATTGTAATAAAACAATATAAACATTGTTAAAAAACTATTCATTATGTTTTATAATTACTTGGGTCCGCCTCGACATCTCATCGATAAAATCACTGGTACTTTTCCTAATATGAGTTGCACGATGGAGCTCGTGCAACTGAACCTCTCTTTTCAACCGCTGAGACTGTAATTATTTAATAAAAAAAGCTTAACTAAATAATAATAATAATAATAATAATAATAATAATAATAATAATAATAATATAAAACGTACAAGTCGAGCGGCGTCTTTGCTTTGGTAGCCAGAACCTCCATATGCAAGCTCCCACCCTTTCGTGAGGCTCTATTCTTCTTCGCCTTCTAAACACCACCTTGAACTCGGGGAGTTCGGTGCGCTTGTAGGCTTTGCCAGATCTCATCTCCTATCCAAGTGGGCTGCCCATTGAGGTGGGCATCTCTAAGCATATCGGATAGGCGGTGGGAAGCCTTCATATGGAAGTTCTTCTTGATCTGCTCCTCTGCTCTTCCTTCCAAGAAACCTCTCTGTATGAATATAATACGTTATTAAAAATAATTGAGATTCATGAAATAAAAAAATAATACGCAACAAAAAAATAAACAACTTACTCTGAAAGAATTGAACATGTGCCTCCGCCATCCACCGTCAGTGTCCCAGGTGGGCCAATAGGTGTGGTAATTTTGCTCAATTACTTAGTGATAGCCTTCGGGTGGCTTTGTGGAAGGAACCTAAACAATAACAACATACCAAACAAGTTAAAAATACAGGTTAAGCTGTAATTTTCGTCCCTTATCCTTTTTTAGTTTTCATTTAAGTCCATTAAGTTACAAAATTACTTCAATTTCGTCCTTTCTTTTTAATTATTCTTTTTTGTCTTAGGCGAAATACCATCTTACACGTGGCGGTTTGTTTTATTTTATTTTTACGCCACGTGTCGGATGGTGATTCGTCTAAGAAAATATGAATAAATAAACAGAAAGACGAAATTGATGTGATTTTTGAAGTTTAAGGGACTTAAATGAAAACTAAAAAGATAAGGACGAAATTGAAAACTAAAAAGATAAGGGGCAAAAATGTGTATTCAACCTACATACTCACCCTCTACCAGCTGGCCTGATAGCAACTCGGCCATCATGCAGCATCTGAATATCATCAACGACCTCCTGCTCATCCTGCTGCTGCTCAACCTCCTCGTCCTGCTGAACCCCGGTCTGATCAGGTGCCTGGCCCACACTATACTCCTGATCGGACACATGAGTGTCGGGCACCGTCTCAGACACAAAATGAGAGGAAGAAGCGGCAAGTGTCTGTTGGAACCCTGGGGTGGGCATCATGTAAATGGGTGTCGATGCAGAAGGTCCTGCATGCTGTGTAGGTGCCGAATGTGACGTAGGCTGCGTAGGCGTAGATGTATGCGGACGCTGTGTGGATGACAACATCGCATAGCCAGCATCATCAATCCTAATAATGTTCGGCCTCCGACGACGAGGGGGGTCGACAGCGATGCCCTTCCCCTTCCGTTGACCACTACTGGGTGGTCGGGGGGGTCGGAGCCTGAACCTCCTGATGCCATATATGTCTATAGAGCAATTTAATAATAACAGTAATGAAATATTATATTTAAACATAACAATATTAAAAATGAATTCCAAAAAATAAACAAGTTATATGAAAATAACTGACAAAATAAAATATGTTGTTAGACATTAAATTCTCTAATTGTAAAAAGTTAAACAAATTTATTACGCCCATTACGCCCACTCGCTTCGGCATCGTCTTGAGATCTTGATGGTTACGCCACTTCTTCATTTAATTCCTCATCTCCATTTACATCTTCATATGTGATTGGATCGCCACGTAGTCGAGAAATGGGTTCAACTTCATTTACTACGTTGACATGAGACATCTCATCCACACGATAAGCCACTTCTTCCTGTGGATCATCCGCTTCAATGCGACCCTTGGTTTTGTCTTTATTGCAACACACCAACCTTGTTTGTCCCTTCGAGTTGACGGATAAGGGACATAATACACCTGTCTTACATGTTGTGCCATGATAAACGGATCAAACATTTGATATCTTCGCTTCATGCATATGTCAACAAGATTATATTTGCGATCCATTCTTGTGCCTCTACTTGACTGGATCAAACCAATTACAATAAAATAGCACTATTCTTTTAGTATAGTCTAAAGTATTGTACGCCACCATATATATGTTGAATCACGCCAGAAGTCGTCTTCACCTCCCTCTGTGGGCACCTTTTACATAAACTCTGCTGTTAACTGCTTTTTCCCCCTCTGTTTTTGACTGAGTTTGAAATTTGTAAATCTGCATTTAAAACACGTGTGCCATTCTTTTACACGTGATTTAGGACCATGAGATAAATTTCTCAAGTGTTCGATTATGGGCGATTCTGACTTGCTATACACCTGCGTATACACATGCACAAGTGATTTAGGGTTCATTTTTGTAAACAATATTTTGTATTTTCAAACAACAAATAGTTGAAATAGGACTAAAAATACATACCTGGCTCATAAACCACGTTGGGAAATATTCATGAATATAGGCAGAAGAGTCTTGTTCGCTTGTGGGCTTAGTTAACAAGAATGCCCTGAACAAGTCATTATCAAACAAATGATCATGAATAGTTGTTGACTAAAGAAAATGAAAGTGGTCAAAAGTATACATACGTAAGATATGGTGATACTTCGGCACAATTGATCAACACGTGAACGTGTGCTGACTTCCAATCTTCTCCCGTTAACCAGGACTTCAGCTCCTTTCCAGCATGACGACCGGGAAGGCAAAACACTGATAAGGCCAGCAGGTGTCTTTCACTTTCAATTTCTATTTCATTCCTATTATTTGTTGGTGTCAGCATGAAGTTCGTAAAATAATGGGAACAGAAATGAATTGTCTCACGGTGTAAGTAAGTTGCACAAATAGATCCTTCAACCCTGGCCTTATTTTTCACCGACCGTTTTGAGTCACCCATAAATCTACAGAATAACAAGGTTGGTGATCAACATTTCAACATTTAACCTGGGGCAGTGAATAATTATGTTAAAGAATATTTGATTATATTACCTTTCGAATGGATACATCCATCTATATTGAACCGGTCCACCAAGCCTAGCTTCATGTGCAAGATGCACTGGGAGATGTTCCATAGAGTCAAAGAAAGCAGGGGGAAATATTCTCTCCAACTTACAAAGAATGACTGGTATGTTCTGCTCCATCTTGATAAGATCATCATCTCTCAATGTTGCAGAACACAAATCTTTAAAATTGGCCGAAGTTACGTAAGTGGATTTAAAATATTTGACTACAGGAACTAAATGCAATAGGAAGTAAACACTCCATGAATACATGACAATCATGGCCTTTCATCCCAATCATTGTTCCTTTGTTCACATCAAAGCACATCTTGCCAAATTAGAAGAATAACCGCCTGACATTCAAGTTCTTTTATCCACCGACAGATCGACCTAGCTTCCTCAACAGTTAAAGAGTAACAGGCTTTGGGTTTCGTGGTTTTCCCATTCGACCGAGTCGCCAAATGCAAGTCCTTTCGCTTAAAGAAAGTGGTAAGTCCACCGCCTTATCATTGTCTTTCGTTCTTCCTCTAACGTTCATCATCGTGAGAAAAACATTGTCAAAAAGTTCTTCTCAATGTGCATAACATCAAGGTTGTATCTCAATAAATTATCTTTTCAATACGGCAAATCCCAAAAAATACTTCTTTTAGTCCAATTGTGCCATTGTCCATATCCTTCAAATCGATCCAATTCACCAAAATCGTGATTTTTGGCGGATCCATAACTCGTAAAAACTGCACAGATGTCAACCTCGGGCGAGCCATCTAATTCAACTTCCTTCTTGAAGGCGTTCTTATTCCGCCTAAATGGATGATCTGTTTGGTAAAAACTTGCGATGTGAGTCAAACCAAGAACTCTTCCCCCCAAATTTCAAGGTAAATGCCTTTGTATGCTCCATGCAATTGAGACATGTCATTTTACCATGAGTACCCCAACCAGACAATATGTCATATGCAGGGAAGTCATTAATGGTCCACATCAGAGCTGCCCTCATTGTAAAATTCTTTTTTCGTGCAATATCATAAGTCAAAACGCCATTCCGCAACCTTTTGAGATCGCCAATGAGAGGTCGTAAGTAGATGTCAATACCATCTGTTGGATTATCCGGACCCAGATAATACAAGTCAAGAACATATAGGGCTTAGACATGCACAAAGCGGGAGGAAGATTGTATGGGGTAACAATAATCGCCAAAGAAGAATAAGGTTTCGCCGTTGATTGAACATATGGGTAAAACCATCGAGCATAAGCCAAGTCGTACATTACGTGGATCTGCTGCAAATTCGGGATTCACACGATCAAAGTGCTTCCAAGCTTCACCATTACATGGATGTCGCAACATACCAAGTGCTTTTATTCTCATAGTGCCAAGTCATTTTGTCTGCGATGCGTGTTGACGCAAACATTCTCTATGACCTTGGAATAATTGGCAAATAAAACATTGCCTTCCGTGGAACTGGTTTTGTCTTCCCTTCCCATTATCAGGATGTGACATATACCTTGGCTCACCACCAAATTTGCATTCAACCAGCGCGCTATCGTTTTTACCAAATTCATTGTCGTAATATAACATACACCCTCTCACACAACAATCAATCCTTTTAGATTCCAACCCTAATTTGGACACTAAGCTTTTAGCCTCGTAATAACTTTTTGGCAACCCATCTCTGATAGGCGACGAGTCCAACATCATCTTCGTTACGAGATCCAAACACACATCCGTAGCACCACAGTTGGACTTGAGAGCTAAAAGTCTCACACACATTGATAACTTAGAGCTCGTAGACCTTCAAACAACGACTTATTTGTTTCTAACAAGAGATTATAAAATCTTTGTGCAGTCTCATTTGGAAGTTCATCTGTGTCATCATACTGTGGCTCCTCGAATGATACGTTGACCCCCAAGGCATCACAAACCATATCTTGCATCAATTCAATCTGCTCACCATATCCCGTATCTACGCAATTGCTTGAAGCACTTGTGCAATTATCGCCAACCCCTAATTCAACCCGAGGTAACTCTTCACCATGTCTAGTCCAAATCCAGTAATTAGGCATAAATCCAACTCTCTGCAGGTGCAGCATGACCTCACCTGGGCTCTTGATCTTTCTACAATCGCATTTAAGGCATGGACATCTAATCCCTCCATTAATTTCGAAATCTTCGTGTGCCATTGCGATTTGAACAAAGTGATCAATCCCATCGCAAAAAGATTGTTTCAAACCCCCTCTTCCCGGATACAACCTATCGTACATCCAACTACGATTCGAAGGAAAAAATTCCATCTTCTGCATGTCAAAAAAAAATGACAATTTCAGCAGCACGACATTCTTACAACCGCTCTCTTTCTTTAAATGGTATGACCCTATCCCATTCGAGGAAAAACTTTTTCAGAACTCGTATAATAGTCATTCCTTAATTCTCATATCTTATACTTGACAAAATTTCGGCAGCATTTCCCATTGGTCTCTGAGTACACAAAATGATCGCAGTTAGGAACAAGGCAATCAAGTATGCACCCAGAGAACAAAAGGAAATGAATCTAACCGAAATTTCATCAAATATCAAGATACGAGAATCAAGCAACAACTATTATACAAGTAAAGAAAAAGTTTTTCCCAAACTGTCCGACTTGGACAATTCAAGGTTCAATATACAATGAACACGTGGTATCTAAAAGAGTACACGCACTCAATAATATATTGAACCTCAAACGGGAAGCTAAGGCTTTTCTCCGATACTAATAACAACAATCAAACATCCATTTCATCAATAATTAAAAAGTAACATGTTGAAAGTTGACATCCTCTTAAAGGATAGAATTAAACAAGCAGAAGTGGCAAGGGAAGCATAAATCCTTTTAACAATTTTTGTTTTCATAGTGGTTTGGCTTGGTATATGCCATGCAATTAGAGCTCCTATATGGCGACATCTACCATACATCCTAATCCATTAATTGACCAAATTGATACAACCAGAATGTGATAAATAAACCTCTCTTGACAAAGCCATCACGTGACACTGCCCTCTTGACAAATTGATACAACCAGAATGTGATAAATAAACCTCTCTTGTGGAAAGTTTTTTCCATGGGAAATTTTGAGTCTGACAACCAGTTCTATTTCTTGTAATGGCCCAAGGACAATATTATTGCTTTTTTACATGTGAATTTTACATGCTTCACGTGTAGTTTTTTTTTTTTGAAACTGATATTAATAGATTTGGGTTATGATTAAATTATTTTATTATGACTCAGGTTTCTATCTCAAGTAGTGAATTAGTTCCTTCTGATATTGAATATGATTCCATTTGGACATGGATCATTGAAAAGTCTAACCTCCCAAAGACTCCACAAGGGGATATTTTAATAGAAATTTTAATGTTCATTTTTAATTTTTAATATACATCGTATGTAGCATGAGTCATTGTCGTTTCATCCTAATAACACTTTTATATAAGTTATATTTCAACCTTATTTCTTATTTCTTATTTTAAATTCCCACTAAATTTTGGATTTCTAATTAATGGAGTAAATTTCAATTATTAACTGATAGTTATATTGGTGAAACTTATATCTCATGAAGATAAAACTTATTCCTTTGTCTGGAAATATTACAACAATCTGGAAATATTACAACAATGTATCCTTAATTTAAATAGTAATTCAACACTCTAATTCAACACTCTGATTGAGAGGGAGGAAATATTACAACAGTTTCTTTTTTGGATATCTTCTATAATATGTATCTGTATTTGTATTTGTATATAAGTTCCACAATTTGTATTATAAAAAAAATACGCAATTGTATTTGTATTTGTTGTTGGGGATTACATTCGATCTTAGGGAATTGGTATTTACTAACTATCTATCCTTAACTGATAAGATGTATATTAATTGTGAAACTACGTATTTGCAACTACTCAAGCCTAAATTGAATGTTGAAAATTGCAAGAACCTGACTCCTATATTCTGATAAGAAGCCTTGACGAATGAGGAGCCTATTGTGTATCGGACAAACACTCTGATTCTAGAAACTTTTAACTAGATATCTAGATTTGGAGCAATAATTTAGCTATACTAGAAGAAACAACTAAACGTTACTAAGACTGGACAAGAGAAATTTGAAGTAATAATCTCATTGCCTGTTAGACAAAGCGTATGTGCGGATGGAAATTACCTTCTTTTGTATTTAAAAGAAGTTGTGTTCTTTGTGATGAACTTAACATTATTTGCGTGTCCCACCAACTGTGTTACATTCAAGCGTTGAAGTACAAGGTGCAAGACTAGGAAATGCAAGACTAGGTTTGATATCAATGGCTCATCTAGGACTCATGATAGTGAAGGTATTGGTACCCCAATAGGGAAGTCATTTGATTGTTACAACAAGAGTTACTTAGCTAGTAACTCGCATTACAATTTTCTTGGCCCTTCATTCTTTAGTGCATCCTCATCAACAAAGCATGCTGAGAACTACATAGGTTCAACTAACTTCAGTGATCCAAATATGACAATATCTGGATTAAGGATAGGTAAGATGAATATCTCTAACTCATTCATGCAGAATTCAGTTAGCAAGCTTATTGGAACGAATGACTGAAACGAATAAAGAAGGAAGCAGGCAATCGTGAATAATAAGTCCGTGTGGGGGTCAACAGCCAACCCTTTTCCACAAAAAAAGAACCGACATTTCAATCATCAATGCATGATAGAAAAATATTCAATAATACTATTTAAAGCACGAAATCACTAACAATAAAATAATCTTATAACATACATCATTTCAAAATTCTCTCTGTGGAGAGAACTATGAAGGAAATCAAATAAATATGTCGGTGTGGGGGTCTCTCAAACGACCCTTTTCCACCCAATGAGTAAACCGACATTTCGTTAGAGTGCATACCTTAAAAGAAGCTTCTCCTCAAATGTCAACTTCGAACTGGTAGTCACGAGACAAACCTAGCTTACTGCGATGGAGAACTTGCTCGAACACCTGTTTTCAACAGAACACCCAAAATCAAACTTAGAAAGAACATAATACACTTGATTTTGGATGATCAACCAACACAAAATTGATGGAAGTATATAACTTTTATAATATTTGTTTAAAGTACAGCTAAAATAATAATCACACACCAGACATTCATTCAACCTGACTAAACTACAAGAGAAAGCACAAAACTGATTATTACAAAAACAAAATTCTCATTTCAAGCTTCTTACCTTTATGACCAAAGGAGTAAAACAACACAAAGGCAAATAAAATGAAGAAGCAATTCCTTCCATTATTGGAAATCCCCGAATTGGATTCATAACCTAGTTTATTTAGCGATGAATTCGCTACCATATATGCGTATTTTAATTATTTATTTTCTGTATGCTCATGTTGGTGTTTCAGCTTACACCTGAAAAACATGAATTCTTGCGGTTGATGCATTTGTGGAAGTTGCGGGTCTCTCACCCAAAGCCACTGACAAGGATGTCTATGACTTTTTTGCTTTCTCTGGTGCCATTCAGCATGTTGAAATTATCAGGTAAGCTATTATTAGAATTTAAAACGTTCGTTCAACATATTTTTATAATTTTTAAAATCATATGTTAAATGGGAAAACGATTAATCATTGTTTTTTTTTTATTTTTTGATGTTTCACAGCTTAGATAAGATTTATGTACTCTTTGATTACAGTTATTGTTCACATCATGAGGGATGAATCTATACAAGCTATACATGATTAAATATAAAATTAACTGATAATCAAACTAGCTACGATCGATTGATCGGTGACTTTGCATCTGCTAACTAACTAGCTCTAGTAATATATGGAAGTAAATGAGAAATTATTGAATTGAATTGTTGATGAATACAGGTCAATGAAAGCCTTTAAAATTCCCACACAAGTCAAGCTAAACCAAATTCCAATATTCAGGTCAATGAAGATTATTTCAAGCTATGAATTTAGTATCCAACAACCAGTTACCACAACACAAAAAGGATTAAAGCAAGCAAAAAAGGACCAAAGCACAAAATTTGCATATACCTGAAATGTGTGGTGTAGCGAAACGAGACGGAGCTGTGTGTGGGTGACGGAGAACGATACAGAGGTGGAGCGGTATGGCAGTGCGGAGCTGTGTGACGGTCTCAGAGAGGTGGCGGAGCTATGTGGCGATGCCAGACGAAGCTGTGTCGCTGCAGTAGTAATCACAAAGACAAGATTAAACTCAAAGAACAACAAAAGAACAATAAAGGCAACTAGAACTAGAAAAGCAAAATCATTACCCCCGGCGGGATTGTGAATCGAAGAGGGAGCTAAGAACCGATCGCTTACTAAAGCTCAGACTGTGCAGACAAGATTGAAAAACCAAATTGAACTCATAACTATAAAAGAACAATACGGGTCGACATGCAAAAGCTGATAACAACCTCCTAAACATTATAGCTACTCCATTTATCAGCAACCAATATCATTCATAGCTAAAAATACATCAAATTCATCCCACTCTCATGCAATGATTGTAATCCCATTGTTAAACTACCAGAAACATCAATATTTGCAACCATAGCCTCTACAAACTCTCATTAATTCTCACTAAAAAAGCCAAACTCAAGTGCCAAAATTAATCAAACATCTCATTTCGAGGACCTAATTGACATTTGCGGAACTTCAATTTGTTTCAGTAAGATCTAAACTAAATTTTTTGAAAATAAACAATTGGATCAAAAGGAAACCTCTTTGCTGCCATCACTTAGATGGAGCATATCTTTTTTAAAGGCCACTCAGATAGTATTTTATCCAAACAGTAATTATGCCTAAATAAAAGTGAAGAATATGGAATCATAGAAAGCAATAGTTGATCCACATAGCAAGAAATAAGCTACAAAAAGGTCTATAAGCAGTTGGTTTTTTATTTTTAGTTTAAAAAGAAAGTGACTCTGACCTCTCAAGCACCATGGTTGCAATGTTTTCCTTCACCAACGGACAACCAAGACGCAATCTTCTTTCAAATATATGATCCCCAGTTCCTGCAGGGGCAAATGAATACAGCTTTTAAACAAAACAGAAAGGTCTAAAAGACATAATCACAGCGAGAAAGAAGTTTAATATTTTAGATTTTTGCATAAAATAGTTATTCTCAGTAATATGAATTTGCCAAGCTTTTAACATAATTCCAATCGTGTTTTTCATGCAAAGAATGTATTATATAGGAGGAACAGGTAAAAAATTAACAGAAATAGTTCACTCATGGTTTTCACAAGTGTGGTCAATTGGTCATTACCATGTTCCCAGTTCAATTAAGTAACTCTTTAGGAAGGCGAGATTCTGAGGGAAAAAAAACAGTATTTTTCCACATGCATGATCTCTGATCGAATTGATCAGTAATATGCAATGTTCATTGAATGGGATCCAATGAGCAATCAAGTTAAAATAACTAAATCAGACTATTCTTTTGCATGTAAATAAACAATTCATCCAGAATAACATTCAATGTATTACGCTGACCTTAAACAATGTCCTAAAGTTGGGCTATGCAAGGAGTATGATAGGAAGGAACAAAAGATGGAGACATAAGAATAAAAGGCTCAAAGTCGTTTAATTTGTCAAGAGGGAAGCAAAACAGAAGGACCTACCTAATCGGGGGAGTTTCGGCCAATCAACCCAATCACTGTGGAGGACCAGGCATGGTGGTGGCGGTGGCGTTGCAAGGGGAGAGTGAGGACGGCGTGGTGGCAGCGGTGCTTTAAGACTGAGAGGTAGTTACGCCCAATCAACCCAAGCGGGGTGGAGGACCAGGCGTGGTAGTGGCAACGGTGCTGCAAGGGGAGAGAGACGCTGGTGTGGTGGTGGCTGACGGCGTGGTGGCGGCAGTGGCGTTTCAAGATTGAGAGGGAAGAAGGAAGAGAGGATAGAAGAGAAGAGAAGAGAGAATGTAAAATTGGGAATGGGGGATACGGGTCTTCCTCTGGTTGTTGAAGAAGATTACCGACGACCTAAGTCACATTACCGACGGCCAAAACCCATCGGTAAACTCAATGGTCCAACGCGGTGTTACCGATGACCTAATTTAAGTTACCGACGGCCGATTTCCATCGGTATTTGAAAAACACAGCGGGAATCTAAAACTCGGCAAAGTTACCGACGATCATTACCCGTCGGAAACTCTGATTTCTAATTATCGACGGGCTTAACCATCGAAAAATTTCAACAGACGATGCGTTACAGTTACCGACGGCCTAGGCCGTCGGAAACGCCGATATTTTTGCGACGGGTTGTGTCCTTCGATAATAGGCCGTCGATATGCTCGTTTTTTCCTGTAGTGAGTTGTCATTTTGGCAACGGGTGCAAATGTCTCATCATAATCAATTCCATATTCTTGCTTGTTTCCTAGGCAACCAATCTAGCCTTGTAACGATTGAGGGACACATCAGAATTAGTTTCACAGAATACACCCATTTGCAGCCTATGGGTTTGATATCAAGAGGGCAAGAGACAATGTCCCAAGTGAAATTCTCTTGAAGAGCCAAAATTCCTGACATGGTATCAGACTAGTTACGATCCAAACTTTCTCTCCTGGTTGATCGTTCTTGGTTTGGTCATGACTTCTGTTCGTGGTTTCGCTTGTGTGTTCTTGCTCGCCTGTCTCGCTTGTGATCTCTCCTGTTTGCAACTGCATTTGGTCGCGTTTTCCCTCCCGGTGTGCTTCGCTTCAGATCGCGAGTCGCTCCTCTTGGTGTGCTTCGCATATGCTCGCGTTTCTGCTCTGCTTTGGTTCGTGTTTCTTGTTCGCGAGTTCTGTTGCACTCCTGCTTCGCTTCCGTTCGCGAGTCTTGCTCGCGCTCTTGCTTCGCTTCCGCTCGCGTGCTCCCTGTCCGTATGTCCTGTGCACGATTTCTGGTTTTGTCACGAACATTGTTCGCAAGTCTTATTCCTCTATTGTTCGCTACAACAACATTGTTTTCATTGCTTCGGAAAAGGAAAGAGATAATTTCTGTGTCCGCTTCATCGGCAAGAACTATGCTGCGTGGGAATTTCAATTCAAGATTATGGAGTCACCTGGATGAGCTCTCCAAGGCACCGACAGAGAAAGCTGCCATGGATGCATGGGAAGTAAAAAATGCATAAATTATCTCTTGGATTCTCAATACTATTGATCCCAAAATGATCAATAATTTGCGCTCTTTTACAACTGCTCAAGAAATGTGGAATTATTTGAAACGTATTTACAACCAGGACAATATGGCCAAGCGCTTTCAGTTGGAGCTAGAGATAGCCCATTACAAACAAGGTAATTCGTCCATTCAAGAATATTATTCTGGTTTTTTGAATTTGTGGACAAAACACTCTGCTATTATATATGCTGCCGCTCCCAAAACTTCACTCTCGGCAATCCGAGATGTCTACAACACCAGTAAGTGGGATCAATTTCTCATGAAACTTCGCCTAGAATTTGAGACTGTCAGAGGTGCTTTGCTGAATAGGAATCCTATTCCTTCTTTGGATACATGTGTTGGCGAACTTCTCAGGGAGGAGCAACGTCTCCTTACCCAAGGAACCATGTCTCATGATGCTATCCTTTCCGAACCTGTGACAGTTGCATATGCTACTCAAAGTAGAGGTAAAGGCCGTGATATGCGACAAGTCCAATGCTTTTCTTGCAAACATTTGGACATGTTGCTTGTAGTTGCACTAAGAAGTTTTGCAATTACTGCAAACAGCAGGGTCATATCATCTCTAACTGTCCCACGCGTCCTCCACGACCAACACAGCGTCCGGTGCAGGCCTTCCATGCCACTACCAGCTCCGTAGCTGGTCCTTCCACCACTGGTGCATCTGATGGTGGTGCTCTACAGCCTGACATGATTCAACAAATGGTACTTTCTGCCCTTTCAGCCTTGGGCATTCAGGATAAGTCTTCTAATGTTTCTCGTCCATGGTTTCTTGATTCTGGTGCATCCAATCACATGACGGGTTCATCTGAATACTTGCACAATTTACATTCTTATCATGGTAATCAGAAAATTCAAATTGCTGATGGTAATACCCTATCTATCACTAATGTTGGTAACATAAACTCTGATTTTCGGAATGTGCTTGTATCACCTGGACTTGCTTCCAATTTATTGTCTGTTGGTCAATTGGTGGACAACAATTGTAATGTTAATTTTTCTCGGGCTGATTGTCTTGTGCAGGAGCAGGTGTCAGGGAAGGTGATCGCGAAGGGGACTACAGTGGGAAGATTGTTTCCACTCCAGTTTATTTCCGGTCATTTATCTCTTGCCTGTAATAATGTTTTGAATTCCTATGAGGATTGACATAGAAAATTGGGCCATCCAAACTCTGCTGTTTTGTCTCATTTATTTAAAACTGGTTTGTCGGGTAATAAACATGTTATTTCTACTGCCTCTGTTTCATGTTCTGTTTGCAAATTAGCCAAAAGTAAAACACTTCATTTTTCGTCTGGTGCTCATCGTGCTTCCACTTGTTTTGAAATGATTCATAGTGATGTTTGGGACATGTCTCCTGTAGCTTCTCATGCTCACTATAAATATTTTGTCACATTTATCGATGATTACAGTCGTTTTACTTGAATATACTTTCCTATGTTTAAGAAATTTCTGACATATGTTGAAACTCAGTTTCAAGCCAGTGTTAAAATTCTTCGCTCTAATTCAGGTGGTGAATACATGTCTCATGAGTTTCAGGAGTATCTACAACAAAAAGGTCCTGATTTGTCTAGCCTATTCTAGGAAAGCTAATAATTACAATTAAGGAGACAGATTAATTCGTGATTCACAAGAATGATTTGTTCCTTTATTAGATGTTTGAGCTATTATGGCTACCATTTTGTTTTCCCTCTTTTTTTTGATAAAATTCGTTTTACCCATTGCACAGATGGAATGGGTTAGAATAAACCTAGCCATTCGGGCTTTGGAGAAGAGTATTTTGTATGCAGAAAAAAAGAAAGTAGCTACCCAATGGGGTTAGCCTAGTGAAAACATACCAAGTCTACGAGTGGGGAGAATGTGTGCAGAAATACTCTTTAGTGAGAGTTCTTTGTTCGATCCCTTGAGAACGATAAGTTCATTTGTTATTATGTCGGTCTTGAACATTGCCTCCTACCATAACCGTGGATTTCATAAAAAAAAAAAAAATGGTAGCTAGCTTCAAAATGCCTGCAACTGAATTATTGAGGTGGAACTTTACAATAGCAAACTTTTCAAAGATAATACATACATTTTCAAGATCATACAGGGACAAGAGAAGCAGAAATTACATTTGCCATGGCCATTTTAATTCTCCTAGCTAGTAATAAATAATTTGAACAAAACTTTATACAGCAAGATACAACATTTTGTATTGGTCAAAAAGACCCAAGTTAGAAGGGAAAACCCAAATAGATAGTAGGTAAAAAGAAGAGAAACAGCAAAAAAGAAGTCAATCATAATAGTCTAACAGTAGATATTAGTTGTATAGTATATTAACTAATCTTTCACAAGGCACGTAGTTGAGAGGTAAGATTGATGAAGGCATCTTCTTTGCAAGGAATTGTGAGACCGCCCATTGGATGATTGAAGCCAAACTCTTCTTCAGCTCTGTTTAGCAAGTCAAGAAACCAAGGATGGTTCAAGTATGATATTGGCACCACAAATCGTTTCTTTTGCAACTCCCCAACATAGACTGCTATGTGGCCCTTTGGAACATTGGACTGTTTTCCATTATGAGGCGGTGACGTGGACTTGAATATCTGTTTTGCCTGAAGAACCATGAACGGCAGACGAATACCCATGAATGTTTGTGTAGAAAGTTTGTATAGTAGCTAGCTGAATGGTATGAAATTGAATTGTTCTTAAATGCACTTGTGGATATTGGATGAGTTTTGAGACCCAAGATTTTAGCGGTGTTGTATTTATAGCTTCAAAATGGAGTGGAAAGCCATACATACATGTCTAGATGCGAAAGGGTGACTCCAACTCCTAGTTGAGGAATGGTGACACAAACCTGAGGGCCCCACAACATAAAATTCATCAGAGACTCACATGGCTATGTTCAGCTAGCTCAACTCCACTTGAAACTGTACCACTTCTTAATCTGCCAGCTCACTTGCGTTGGAGTGGTCCTCTCAAAATAATGATGAGCTAGAGTGTGCAAAACCGAGTGCCGTACACTGAAAATGAAAAGCCTCCCGCTATCCATGTGGTCAGTTGTCACTTAGGTTTGTTTTCTAATGAAAGGACAGAAAAGGACTAAGAAAATGAAGATTAGGAAAAGGCAAAAAAAAGTGATTTTATATATTATTTCAGTAATTTTTTTCTCTTTTTATTTAATCGAATAAAAAGGTAAACAAAAATATATCTATATTAAATGATTTTATAATTTTTTAATATGGTAAGTAAATGACACTTAGATAAATTTATTAATTTACTATTTTTTCCTCTCATAATTTTTTTAATGAGAGGAAAGAAAAACTTTTGTGAAACCAGTCATATTTCTTTCTCTTAACAAAAAAAGGATAATTATGTTTCTAAAAATTATTTTATATTTTTCATTCAATTAAAAAGAATGTGCAGGATATATGAGTAACGGACCCGATATGTCGTGTCTATTTGTTTCAACAAAAAATGGGAAGAAGAAAATTAAGTAGAGAGAAAATGGAAAAATATATTACTTTTCTAATTTAGTTGTTAAAAAAATAAGAAGGAAAGAAAACAAAATGAGATTTCTATAAAAGTTTTTCTCCTTAAACGGAGAAGAGAGTATATGAACATGGAGATATATTTTACTTTTTCTAATTTTAATCATCTATTTATCTTTCATATTTTTTTGATATAAAAAATTAGTGATTCTTTTCATTTTATCGTAAATAGAGATTGGATTAATAGATTTGTTTCATTCTATTTTTTTAATCCAGTCAAATTAGTGCAGGAAAAAAATACTTTTCTTTCTCTTCATTTTCTCTCCATCTAATCATCATACAAAAACTATTTTTTATATTTTTTCCCTTCTTTTTAGTTTTTTTATCTATTTTCTTTTCTCATTTTCTTTCCAACTCCAAACAAAGCATCAAGCTGCTAAACAAAAGCCAATGTCAAATAGTCACATACCCAGACTGTATAAGTTATTTAGTGAAAAAAAAAAAAGACTGTATAAGTTATAACATTGCAAATTAGTCATTGTTTCGTATTATTTATTTATTTATTAATCATAAAATTATATTTTAAAATAATAGTTTTTAATATTTATTTAATTAATTTACATTAGTATTTAAAATTAATTTATATTGAAAAAATGAATTTAACTATTGAATTTAACTAATACTTTTTTAACCATTTAAAAAATGAATTTAACAATTTAATTAAAAAATGAATTTTCAAATGAAATTAACAATTATTTGAAATAATAGTTTATAGGCTGTATAATAGAATTTTTTTAGATAACTTATACATCGTATCAATTCTAATCTCATCTGTTAAGACTTAATTAAATTATCTATTACTTCAAAGTATAAGAAATGTTTGATGGATAAGTCTATACAATATAAGAGATGCCGATAACCTTTTATCCATGGTTGTTAAACTCTCGAGTTAACTCTTAAACTCTTATGAGTTTACGATTCTATATCACAAAAACGAGTTAACTCGTATGTAAACTCTCTTTTTCGTAAACTCGTACAAGTTCAAGTAAACTCTGATATAATCGGTAAACTCTTGATTTTACTAGCGAGTTTACGAATCTATAATTTTACATTGTCATGACCGAATACATGGATTTTTTTTTTGCTTATATTCGATAACGGAGGGAGTATCGATAAATATTATTAGCTATTTGGGTTGAATTAACTATGTGCTGCAATATATATATATATATTGTATTTATGAAGCTAATTTTACGTTTTTAGTATTATTTTTGTTTTGTTTTATTCAGCTATAAAAATAAAGTGTTTAACTAAAAATTATGAGTGTTAGGTCAAATTAACTTTTGTTTTTTTTGAATTTTTTCACTTCAGTAACTTATGTTTTTATGAATTTATGTATCTAGTACTAATGTACTAGCACACTTTATTAATATGATTTGCTACTTTGTTGTATTATGGAGTTGGAATGCTGAATTATTGATGTGTTGAACTGTTTTATATTACGTATATATATCATTTATAGGTTTCTTTAATATTAAGTAAACTCTTACGAGTTTACGAGTCGAGTCTACAGAAACTCCACGAGTTTACGTAGACTCTCGAGTTTTACAACCTTGCTTTTATCTACTCAAGACTGAGAAATGTGCACAAGAATTCAACCTCTCACGTAATCATAATCTCCCAATAAAAAGCTAGAATCCGCCAACAGAGTTAGATTCTACCAGCAAAAAAAAAAAAATGTAATATTTACTTGTTGAGTGCAAGTTAAAAAAATTATACATAAAATATAACAAGAAATATTAAATGACAAAGTTGTACCCCATAATCATGAGGCATAACAGAAAAAAACGATCACATGGGTTTTGCTCATGTAAAGTTTGAAGAGACAAAATATTACTTATAAATACTTTGAAAGGACAAAATGAAATTTGGCTAAACCTAAATGTAAGCTAATTTGACACAAATGTTGAAGTTATCCAACGAAAAGCCATTCGATCCATACGAGTATCTCTTAAACTAATATTTTTTTCTTTTTTGGTAACTCTTAAATTAATATTTTAATTACTTCTTAGAGATGCAAGAAAGAAGATTTGTAATGCAGTCCTTGATATGCAAAAAGGATAATTTAATTTAAAAGTAACAAATCGATTGATAGTTTAAAAAAAAGTGGTTAACGCACTTTATGTAAAGAGACAGAATAGATTAATACTCGATTGAGTTCGATTCCTGATGATAGAATAACTTGGTATTAGACTTTACTTACTTCCTGCCGAATTTCTAATTAGTCAGAGTCTTTTTTTCTTAGACACATAAGCGAAGTCAAAGACCTAGGAATATATTTACTCCAGGAGTAACTCTTGTCAGAGTTACTCCGCTTAATAACTCTCTATAGACATTGAATTTCATCAATCGAACCGTTGAATATCGTCATGTTATACTAAAGATCATGCACACCAAATTTTAGATAAATTGGACATTCGTAGCTATGCAATCAGATGATCAACATTTTACTTGTATTTTTAAAACGTATATCATACGTTGAATTCAAGTTATTCGATGATCTATAAAATAATTTTAAAATTTCATGAAATTTTATGGAGTTGATCTACTCAATAAGAACTTATAATTCAACGATTCGATTGATTAAATTCAATGTCTATGGAGAGTTATTAAGCGGAGTAACTCTGACAAGAGTTACTCCTGGAGTAACTATATCTCTCCTCTTTAATAATATATTAGAAACTGAAAAGTATAGATATCGTTCCTCCCCAATTAAGGTGATAAGAGAACAAGCAGTCAAAGCAAAATATCTACTCCCTCCGAACTCATTTATAAGCAAAAAAATGTCTAAGTTTTGTGGACTCAAATATAAGCAAATATCAACTAATCTACCCATATTTAATGCTTTTATTCCGAAAATACCCTTAATTTAATTCATTAATGTTGTGAGGAGAGGATCATTATAATTAAGGGTAGTTTCGTAAATGTATTTCTCCTTTTACATAAAATCAAGAAAATTAAATGTACTTAAATACCCACCTTAATAAGTATAAAAATAGATATTTTTATTTATAAATAAGTCCGAATTAATACATGGTGCAATGTATACTTGTCAGAGCAGGAGCGTGAGTGGCACATAAAATAGAGCTAGATCCTCGCACATCTTACCAATGCAAACTGCAATGCTGCATCTTGGATTTTATCAAAATATAAAATTATTTACAAAGATATGGATCTTTATTAAAGGAACAAAGATTGTCTCAAATCTCGTTAAAAAATTAACAAAAAAAGAGAAAATCAGAATAATTTTTTATATTGCCCCTCAATCTTGGAATAAAGACTTCCTCAATTAACTTCATATGCACAACAACTAGGCGTATTGATATCAGTGTTTTAAAAATTAGGCCGAATTAGCCGGTTGAACCGGGAATCGGTCAGTTCGACAGTTGGTTTAACCCTATTTGAATTGTAATTTGGTTGAATTGCCCAGAACTAAATTGAATTGGGTTGAACAGTTTGAAATATTTTTTTAATTAATTACTTTCCCCCAAATTTAATATTTATTTATTTACTTATTTATTAGTCATCTAGTTCAACCACGGTTGAACCGAATGAACCATGACCCGGAGGTCTCACCGATTCGATTTCCGATCCGGTTTTTAAAACATTGATTGATATGGATCAAAGGGGGTAAGGTCTTATGCATAGGAAAAATAGAGATCATGTTGATATTCGGGAGGTAAAAGTTGTATTTTTTTAACAGCGAAGGTAAACATTGTTTTGATTGATTAAAAAATAGTAAAAGAGGTACATGAGTGTCTTATTTAAGGACCCTATTGTGCTAACCTTCTCTAACTAACTTTCTAATTTCTTAACTGACTCATTAACTTTATTTGATCTCTCTTACCCCCCTCATGCTGATAGTGATATGATCACAATCAGGTTGAACTACAAGCATCAAAAGAAAAGAAAATATTCTCTACAATCATGTAAAAAAAAACAATAGATTGTAAAACAACTGAAAAAAGAAAACAAAGCACAACAAGACCCAAAAGATAGAACATTCCAATAACCCAGAAACCGAGTCTCCCTTGTCAGAACCATTCGCCCAAACTTAATGAGAAACAGGTGAAAATGGACTAAAGAGACCACCTAAGTAGGACTTGACCCAAGCCCAATAATGCAATTTCAAAACCATTTTGCAACCCTAACTCTGTGAGGTGAAGGTATGACTGTAATATTTTATTCGCGAGGTATAGCAGAACTACTCAAAAGTAGTCCACTGTATAACTCACCAATGTTTTACTATATTGCATGATCTGCTACAAAACCCTAATCCATTCCTTCTTGGTATTTTTCCATATTGTTGCTATATTTATTAACGACTATGATGGATGAAGAGAAGGATGGTTATAATACAATGACTGTTGGGCAAAACACAAGTCCCACTGTGTTTGGATTGGCTGATGGCAACTTATTTGAGTTTATCTACTAGCGTAAACACATGTTAGAGTGTTTCAGAGAGATTATGAAAATAGTTTATGACATTTTCGTAAGCTGTTTTCAGCTTATTTCGATCAATGATAGCTTATGAAATCAGCTTACAAGTTATATGAAAACTATTTTATCATATATTCTCTTTGATTATAGAAATAACTTATATAAGTGATTATATGATAAGCATAAGTGCTTATATGATAAGCACTTAAATAAATGGTTTACTATCTAACAGGACCAAGCCATTAAGACAAGAGTTTTAGACCTCAAAATTTTTGACAAAAAAGGTCTCAAAAATTTTATTTTCACTCAATATCAATGGCTGAATTTCTCTTGTTTATAACAAGTGTTTCTAGCTTAGATGGTAGAGAATAGTGCTCTTGATCTTGTGGTTGTGGTTTGAAGCCCTATTATGAATGATTTCGTTATAATTTTTTAAGCATTTTCTTGCTGGTAAATGTCTATCCTAGAAACAATGAAACCCAATAAAAAATTATTTAAAGTGGCCCATTAAGCCCTTGTAACTTTTTGAGTATTTTCTCGTGGGTAAATGTCTGTCCTAGAAACAACGAAACTCAATAAAAAAGGACTAGATAACATTGGCTAGTTTATTTTGTTTTAAAAGTTCTCTTTGAATAGAAAAAAAATATTTAATTAATTTCAGTATAACTAAATGATTTGTCTTATTATCTATTTAAGCTATTCAAATAGTATTTTTAGACCTCATTTTAGAGTTTGTTTTAAACTTCAACAGTTATTGAAACGACTCTGCTATCTAATGAGTTTATAAAGTTTAGACACTCTTCATCTTTAGCCGATTTTGTAAAGTTGAATTAAACACAAAATTTAAGGATGAGATTAAGTATTGATTTTTCTTTTCTAGTACAAATATTCCACTTGAAAAAAATAAAACATCTGAAAAGTTAATAATGAAATCAATCTTTGATATATCTGTACACTCACAACAAACTTCAAAATAGGTTAGTCACTTAAAAACAGTGAAATACACGATAATTTTTCTCTCACTCATATACAAACTACAAACAGCGGATTAGTGTGGTAACAAGACCCTTATCAAACCTAAAAGCCATTCAAACGAGAAGTGAGGGTAACAAAATCATCAATGGCACAAGGAATAACAATATTGCCCATTGGCTGTTCAGCACGACTCAACAAGGCCTGAAACAGAGGCTTCTTCAAGTACGATATTGGGACCACAAACCGCTTTTTATTATCGTCCTCATTATCTCCCACGTACACCGCAAAATGCCCTTTTGGGACATCAAGAATATTGCAGGAATTAACTTTGGCCTGAAAAATGGTGCTTTGACTGATGAGACCGAAGTCGTAAAATTTGCTTTGCATGGTGAACCATCTCTGGAAGCAGACGCATACCCATGTTTGAAATTGAACCCTGTGGTTCTCGTTGTTAAAATATACTACACATGCTTTGTACCAAATATAAAGGCAACATTAACAATTATAGGGTCATTTTTTTTTTCATGATGAAATTGAGCATGTGTCCTTGCATTATTATATAATTTAGCACTGTCAGCCTGTCACAGATCCAACTTGGCGCTAATTCATTTAATTGCCCACCGTTTTTCACAGAAAACGCTCTGTTTTTCTGATGTTCCGGAAATGGCCACGTTATTGGCGTCAGTGGTTTGATGAATGTTTTTCATGATTGAACTTTAGTTTGTAAAATACGTATGTTCTTTGTATCTTCTTTCACTAACAGCATCAGATGCATTTCTACGTTTGTAATCCTATTTGAATTGATCAAGTTACCTTATAAAAGTTTCTTGGCACCTCCAGAAAGATGTGTATAGCTAGTCTACCTGTTTGAAATGTTACTTTATTTACGATGAATTATATAGCGCTTCTATTAATGGTCAAGTTACCTTAGCTTTAGCACTTGAGACTAAAGCTATCCGTTGATGCCATTTTTGGCATAGGTAATCATGTATTGGACCGCCATTTTATGCAATGTATAATATGAGATAGCTTTTGCGAGACCACATCTTATTTGGGTAGATGTGTCATTCAGTGAACGCGTGCATGTTGGTGTGACTCTCATAACACTTTCGAATCGTTATTTAGAGTTACATGAGCATCGAATGATGCGCATGGTGCCGTAATGCTTGAACGCATTATTATAATAAAAAATAAATGACTCGAGAGTTCTTTTTTAGCATAGTGATAATTTGTATTAAAGATAAATTTCCAAAATTTTAATTGTTGCCTTAAGCCTCCCTATTATTAACCTTTATATAAAATTATGTAGATTAAAAAAACACATGCATCACCTTTATTACCAATGATGAGGCAGTATATTACACAAATGGATGTTATGCTTTCAACATTAAAATTTCAGAGCTAAACCTAAATTAGAATCGATAATGCTAAGGTTACATTGCGATTTCCAGAGTCACATCTCGAGTCAGATAAAATTGCTTGAATTCGATTGCCAACAGTTAATGTACAATTTTTGGGGACACCACTTAGATTGAGGTGCATCTCCGGTACAAAATGAATGGAAAGAGACCATATTTCATTGCTCCTACCTAACTTGGTAGCAATCTTTATCTACTAGACTAGAAGAGCATTAAAAAAAAAATCTTTATCTACTAGAAACAATAAAAATAAACCAATGCATATCCAATGGTGTCAATTTGATGAAACAATATTCTCCATCATTTGAACAATTAATTAAGAGAAGAAGTTAGAGTGATGAAGTAATCTTCAGTGCATGGAATTGTGAGACCACCCATTGGGTGATTGAATCCGAATTCTTCTTCAGCCCAATCCAACAAATCTCTGAATAAAGGGTGGCTGAGGTAAGATATTGGAATTACAAACCTCTTGTGGTCCTTTCCAACGTAGACTGCCAAGTGGCCTTTTGGAACATCAGCAACAGCTGAAGCCATTCTGATTCTTTGTGAAAGAGTTCTCTGGAGTTTCTGTTTGGCATTCACTATCCCCACAAATCTGTTACCTGTCTTCATGATTTGATGAAGAAATTAAAACTAGATAGATATAAATGATAGAAAATCTTTAATGGTAAAGCTGGAGAAGACTTGGGTTTGAATTGAATTGAATTGCCAACTCTAGAAAGTAAATATTTATATATATAGGGAGTCAATTAAGCCGTACTTGTTAATATTGCTTGATAAGTGATAAGCATGGAGAATGTTTGATTAGGAACATGTCAGGTGTAGGACTTTGGTAGCTTCACGTGACAGTGCCTAATTTGGACCAAAACATGAGGGCCCACTATTTTTTGGAGCCCAAAATGAAAGTGTGGTGCTGGTTGAAAGTTATATTACTTATTGGTTATAGATTCTTGCTTTGAACTAATAATAACTAGGCCTTTTTGATGCTAGGCACGTTCTTTCTTGACATAAAATGCCGACATGAATTTGGAAAGATGCTGTAGTGGTCTTGCTTATTCAAAGCAGCTTTGAATTTAGACTGGTGATCCTTACTGGCATTTTTTTGTCATGACTATACAACCTCTGTTGTGATAATGGATAGAACCGTTTATTAGATTTCAGTATAATATCTGAATTTGGTAAAATTCCATTCTTGATTTACTGTGTGTTTGGAATCACAGTGATTTACAACCCAACGCTAGTCCAGTGTGAAGCTACTAGAGATAGCTTTCACGGTAAAATGCCCCGGGACGCGAGATCACCTTGAAAACAATCACTAGTTTAATTAGTTGAGTTGCTAGTTTCAAAATTCAATATCAAAATCGATTTGACTCCATTAATTTTTAGAGTAGTATTACATTGCATGATACTGCTGCACAAGTCCATACCGCAAACAGTATCACTTAGTCGCGGTCCTCACCTCGAGTCGCAATCCTCGCCTCGGGCCGATGGGGTTCTTCACTTCTTCTCAATAATAAGAGATTTTTAGTGCTCGGGAGAGATCCAACTCTCACCCATGAAAAAGGTGAGAGTTAACCCCTCGAATTCTTAAACATAACCCTGTTTGGCTACATGATACAATTTTAAAAATTCCATCTTAAATACAAAGTGCATTTTTAAATGAAACTAGCTGCGAGAACTCGAGCTCAGCACGAGTGGTAAAGAAAAACAAAACTTACAATATGATTAAGATTTTGGAGTGTAGTTAAGTTTTTTGTGGGAAAATGGTTTTTGGGTTAATCAAAGTATTTCTAAACTCGGTGTAACTCTTAGAATTTGGGTTTGAGCCTAACCCAATCTCAAAAGCTAGCTCATAGGGTGAGGGTTACCCCCACTTATAACCACTATTGAGGCCATATCACTATCCAATGTGAGACTCTAACAGTAACCCAATTTACTAACCTAGAGTAGAGTTTAATTTTGCTCTTTAACCAAGCTCTAAGTGAAAATGGTAAAAGATTTAAAATGAAATAATTTTCAATAATACGTATGCCATATTTAGTTAGACAACATTTACAAATATGACAACAAATATAAAACTAGTTCAAAATTCAAAACTGTCCTATACATATAACTAAAGGATAAGATTATGGGGAGCAGGACAGTATTACTCCAACAAATAGGGTGATAATGGATCCTCAATTATTTGACAGAAGGTTGATTCCCCATATTAGTCCTACTATATATGTTTTTTTTTGCCTAAGGCAGAGTAAGGATGATAATCATCTGTTGCATAAGCTGCAACAGTTTACCCTCCCCCTCTTCTCAGAATAGAAAACCAGTGGTTTTTATCTCAAATGCAATTTAGTCAACAGTGCTCCAAACTGATGCTGAAAAATGAAGAATGCTTTGTCTAGTTGACTTCAATCTATTCCACTCTTATCATCCTCCATTGAATCCATAAAGCGGTCCAATAATAGAACCACTGTAGTAGAAAACTGAAAACGAAAAGCACTTTGCATGTGATTGCATAAGAGATGCTTTCAAATTTTCAACACAGCATGTGAAATTAATACTCCCGCTTGGACGAGCTCTAGATCTGATTTTTGAAGGCTAAATACTTATGTAACATTATTGGTTTATGTAAATTTAACTACACTCTAAGAAGTGGTCCACAACACAAACCTCTCTTTAAAGTTTAATGGGTACTCAACCACTGCCATACTACGTAAAGAAAACTAACAAATCGTTGAACAATGGTCACCCCTGATTAGGCAACTTGTGAAAGAGTACAAAAGGACATATATTATTGGCAATGAACATAAAGTCGACAAGTAATGTGAAAGAAAACTTGGCATATTGGAGTGATATATATCTTATGATTCTTCTATTTGCAGTCCTTAGGCTTTCTCATAATTTCATAATGACATGATTTACATTTTCGGGAATTCCAAAACTTGATTTTAGTATTTATTCTTTATCTTTATTATATAAATGATTTTCTTACGACAAAATTTTATAGTTAATAAAGTTCTTTTAACTTAATAAAGAGAAGAGGATGGGCCAGCCCCTTCTCTTCATATCAGATTTCCAATCTCCATTTAGTTGGGCCGTAGCCACTAAAACCACTGGCAAGAGCCCAATTTAAAATTCACCTGAAGCCCAAATCAAAATAAGTATTGATTTTATCACTTTTACACCTACTATTTCAATTTACACCTCTCTTATTTTCTCATGATATTAGCCATTACATCTCTCACTCTCCCTCTTCATTTTTATCTCTCTTTTAATGGTTTTTGTCTTTATTGCAAACATAAAATTCTGACCATTGGTATTTTGATTAAAGTCTTTCTCAATTTATTATATGCTATCTATTTGGTAGTAACCACGGTAGCAGGACAGATTAAGTTGCATGATAAGCTTAATATTCCATGAGATACTCTGCATTTTATTGTAGCCTTGATTTGTCTCCACCACTTTACACATCTATATGCAAGGTGAAGGAACAAAATTGCCTTGATTTAATTATGATTGCAGGATCGTAGTTTTACTAATGCATGAACCTGTTTAGTTTGACCTGGCCACTTCCGTTGTCTTGTGTTGATGATCTATATGTGTACTAGTGCTTCATTCTTTATGTTTCTTTTGTCGAAAACACTGGAATTGACCTTTCTTTTTCTTAGTTTATAATGATTCTCTTACAGCTATGGGTGATGTGAATGTGGTATTATGTATAGGGAAGACAAAGAGATAGAAAGTTATGAGAAAGGATAAAGAAAAAGTGAGAGTTATGATCACTAATGCAGAAGGAGGATTTAACACCGGTTAAAAATTGACATTTTGCACCGGTTTTCTTAACGATGTAAATGTTCTCGGTGTTGTATGTTGGGGTTTTTATACCGATTATTTAACCGGCGTAAAATGAGGGGTTTTACACCGGTTATATATCCGGTATAAAATGTCAATTTCCATTTATTTTTCATTTTTTTGAATGACCTTTTTACACCGGTTTTAACAATACCTGGTGTAAAAGACTAACTTTTTACACCGGTTATGTAACAGTGTTAAAGGTTTGTCTTTTAAACCGGTTTCTTGGATAACCGGCGTAAAATGTACACTTTCTTTTTTGTTTTTTTGTTTATTTTTATCCATTCTTGTCCAGAGGCTTTCTAAATGACAATAAATAGGCAATAAATTTGCCAAGAATTGGCAGCAGAATTGGCACCAAATGTGCCCAAAATTCAAACCACTTAAAGCTATCAAATTTAATCTATAATCATATATCTCAAATATACATATAAACAAAGTTAAGCTATATATATATACACACACATATATGTATATATATGTAAACAATAAATAAACAATGTACAAAGAAGGTAATGCTATAAATATCTACATATGCATCTAGTCCTAGACCTCGTACGTAGGAGAGGAGGCTGAATAATCATCCATGCATGATGCCTGTATAGACAAAAAAATAATATGTCAGTCAGACTATAAATGATTAACAAATAACAAACATGCATATGTATTAACAAAAATATTATAATGTTACAAATAACAAACAAATATTAACCTAAAAAGTTTTACTTGATCATTTCTCCTCTAATATCCCTTCTTGATAATCATCACGAGTGGCATATACATCGTCCACCTCATTTTCATCAGTGAAATAATGTCTTTGTGTTGAGAAAGAAGTGTTATAAATATCTACAGATGAATCTTTATTTTCATCACTTTGATGCATGTTTCTTCTTTGGATCACCACAGACCACCTATTGCTAGAGGAATCCTTGACATAAAATATTTGTTTGGCGTGGAATCCCATGATGAAAGGCTCGTCCCTATAACCTATCTTGTCAAGGTTAACCAATGTAAATCCTAATTTATCGGTTTGTATACCACTGTTACTGTTAACCCACTTACATTTAAACACAGACACTCTAAATTTACAATAATCGAGCTCCCAAATCTCTTCAATGACCCCAAAGTAAGCTATGGATGCCAGAACAAGGTTCTTATCCTTTGAACTAGAGAAATGAATTGCAGAAGCCATGACCATAACCCCACTGTTTTGCACGGTACTATTGTCATCCTGTGACTTTGTATAAAAGGAAAATTTATTTACCTCGTACCCACTCCAACATAAGACATTAAAGCTTGGCTCATGTGCTAGCCATTTTACGTCATCATAAGCAGTATCATCATTCATAATATATGGCTTAAACCAGTTTAGGAATGTCTTGTTATGCTCTTTCAACACCCATTGTTCGTTCCTGTGGGGGTTTTTGGCCTTGACAATGGATTTGTGAGTAGACAAGTATGGCTCAACCTCATCAATGTTATTCAATATGTACAAATGTACCTGCATCACTTTCGCTCGATCCATGTTCTTAACCTTTAGACCTCGTGTACTCTTACCGTCACATCTTCCCTCATGACGAGACTTGGGAATCCCTACAGGTTCAGCTGCTGACAAGTAGCCTGTACAAAATTCAATGGATTCTTTTGTGATGTACCTTTCAACAATAGATGCTTCGAGACTGTATGGATTCCTCACGTACCCTTTCAAGATCTTCATGTATCGTTCGATAGGGTGCATCCACCTTAGATAAACGGGGCCACACATTCTAATCTCCTTCACTAGATGAATAATTAAGTGAACCATGATGTCGAAAAACAAGGGAGGAAAGAATATTTCCAACTGACACAAGATAATAAAAGCCTTATTTTCCAAGTCGTCCAACTCCTGAGGGTCAATCACTTAACTACAGACAACATTAAAGAATAAGCACAATTTAGTTATGGCATGCCGAACCATTTTTGGCAAGATACCACGAATAGCCACTTGTAATAGTTATTGCATCAAGAGGTGGCAGTCGTGAGACTTTAAGCCAAGTAGTTTGAGATCTTTCATTGATACAAGACTCTTGACATTTGAAGAGTAGTCCTGTGGCACTTTCGTGCGCCGTAGACACTCGCAGAAGCTTCTTCTCTCTTGTTTTAACAAGGTATGACATGCTGGTGGCAAATATGTCTTGTTACTTCTTGGCTCTAGAGATGATTGTTCTCTTATGCCCATCTCAACCAGATCTAGACGAGCATTCAAACCATCCTTTGTCTTGCTCTTGATGATGAGAAGCGTACCGATTACACTATCACAAACATTTTACTCCACGTGCATCACATCAATACAATATCTAACATTAAGATTCAGCCAGTATGGAAGATCAAAGAAAACTGACATCTTCTTCCATATGTTTTATGTTCTTCACCCGTTCATAAACTTCTTCCCCATTTAAGGCGTTTGGAGCAGCTCTATTCTCCTGGCGACCATTAAAAGCCTTTTTTAACTTTCGATACGGGTGATTACATCTGAGAAATCTCCGATGCCCAAGATAAACAGTCTTCCTTCCATGTTGCAATTGATGTTAGCATATGCCTTCTTCACATATAGGACAAGCTTTATGCCCCTTAACACTATACCCAGACAAATTCCCATAAGCTGGAAAGTCATTTATGGTGCAAAATAACATGACACACATCTTGAAATTTTCATTAGAATACCCGTAAAAAATATTAATGCCTTCCTCCCAAAATATTTTCAAGTCTTCAATTAAGGGACTTAGATAAACATCTATGTCATTTTTTGGCTGTTTTGGTCTGGATATCATCATAGATAACATAATATATTTACGCTTCATGCACAACCAATGAGATAGGTTATAAATAAATAAGAGAATAGACCATGAACTATGGTTACTACTTAAACTACTATATGGATTCATTCCATCCGTAGAAAGTCCAAGCCTCAGATTTCTTGGGTCATTGTTGAAATCCGTGTAAACAAAGAATCAACTCTCTTCTATCGCAAAGAATCAGCCGGATGACGAAGCTTCCCATCACATTTCCTCTCATATGCATGCCATCTAGTATTCTTTGCGTCTTTTACATTGGTTTAAATCTTGAAATAATTGGAAGATACCATAACACCTTCGCAAGAGGACCTTTTGAGGTGACATCACAACCATCATCACCATCCTTCTTTTTGTATCATGATTTCATACATTTAGAGCATATTTCTTTGTCTTCATTCTCCTTCCAGTATAATATACAGTCATTGGGACAAGCGTGTATTTTCTTGTACTCCACACCCATCAGACATAATATCTTCTTCGCCTCGTAGTTACGGTTCGGCAATGTGTTGCCTTCTGGAAGCATGTCCTTCAACAACTCCAGCAATTCAGTGAAGCTTTTATCAATCTACCCATTTATCGCCTTAAGATTAAACAACCTAAAAACCCCTGATAACCGTGTGAAATTTTTGCAAGCCAGATACAATGGTTGATCCTTGTCACTACATGGAGTATCGTACACATGTGCTCACTTAAAAGAATCTGGTCCAATATCATGAATCATGCCCTCCAGTCGATCGCTCATATCTACCTCAACTTCTACCTCAATCTTGGAGTGTCTAACACTTCACCATGCCATGTCTATATTGTATAACCCTGACAAATACCAAAGACATCAAGGTGCTCACATATGTCTTCAACTTTTAGAGGTGCCTTATTCGAACACTTAACACAAGGACAATAAAATTTTCCATTACTATTAGGAAGCTTTGTTTCAGCATATTTTAGAAACCCTGACACTCCATTCTTATACTCATCGGTCAATCGATTTTTTTGGATCCAACTGCGATCCATAGCTATGTTCTGGAAAAAAGTAAACATACACTTATTTAATGAACACAATCACCACTTCAAGACTCTTCAACCACAATACAACATGTCTCTGTATATTTGTTATGAACCTATCCCATTCAAGTAGAAACTTTTTGTTCATTTGGTTAATAGTTAGTCATTAAATTCTTATATCTTATACTTGACGAAATTTCGGCAGCATTTCCCATTGGTCTCCAAGTACACAACCAAAACGTGGTGGCATCCACCACGATCAAGCATGCACCCAGAGACAATAGGAAATGTAGCAATCTGAAATTTCATCATGTATTAGATAAAAAATTTAAAGACTAACTATTAATCAAACAAAAGAAAAAGTTTCTTCCCAAACTGTCCTACTTAGACAATTCAAGATTCAATAAAATGAGCGTTACCATCCCCGATACACGCAAACATTTTATTGAATCTCAAAACGGGAAACTAAGGCTTAACACAAATTAAATAAGAAACCATTCAAAAATGCCAAAGCTTCAAACAACAAAGAAATATAAAGTATATCAGTTTTGTACATAAACATGTATAAGTCAGAAATACCCAGAAATACAACAGAGACTACTTGAATGGTTTATATATTTAAAGTTGTCGTAATACCCAGAAACTTAGCAATGTCTTCCAAATCTGCACATTATAAGTCATAATAAGTAATGTTAATGATAGGAAGACAGAATCAAAACGTTCAACAGAGGCAAATTTGTGGCAACAGAAATGAGAGAAGGAGGCAAAAGTCACGAGCTCCTTCAAATGCGAGCTCCTTCACGGCGGCGATAGTCACGACGTTGCGAGAGAGACAGTGAGATAAAGAAGGACAACGAAAACGAGGAAGAAGAACGAACATTAAACCAAAAACAAGAGAAACAAAGCTTTAGCAGGGATTGATGAACGGAAAACGTAATGGCGACCTGTGGAAGGTGGAGGTTCGTCGTGACAGAGAGTGGTTCGTCGTGACAGAGAGTGAAAATGGTGGTGTCGGTCGTTTTCGCAGAGACTAAGGGTTTTGGAAGAAGAGAGAAAGTGAATCTCTATGAAATGGCGCGAATATATATATATATATATAAAAGGGATTTAACACCGGTTACAATTTAAACCGGTGTAAAATGAATATTTCACACCGGTTGTACATATAACCGGTGTGGAATCCTAAACAATTTACACCATTTATAAGTACAACCGATTTAAAATCTTACACGGTAACTACTAATATCTACCGCATCATTTTTTACACCGGTTGTGTATATCACCGGTGTAAAAAATGACGCGAAAATTTCAAAAATGTCACCGCGTCGCATTTTACACCCGTTATATATATAACCGGTGTAAAATCCCCAATTATTATCCGTTTCGTGCACTAGTGGATGGATGATGTTATGAGAAAGAAATAGAGAAATAAAAAGGAGGAGGTGTAAAAGTAACGAGAAAAAAGAGTAAGAAAATCAATATTGATTAATTTTATTTTCCTTTTAATTCAGAGAAGAAGTCAAAACAACCGATTAGGAATGGCAATGGGTACCCTCTGGGTAGGGCACTACAGTGCCCGTCCCCGTACCCGCGTTTGAAAAAAAAATGCCCGTACCCGCATGGGCAGCAACTTTACTACCACTACCCGTACCCTCTGGGTACCTAAGTATCCGTATCCGCACCCGTTACCCGCACTTTAACTATAAAAAAAAATAACATAAAGAATATTATAACAAATAGAAAACAAACCAAAGATATTTTAAATATGCTCATGAAACATTACAAATTAAAGTATTTAACTAAATAAAAACATAAAAAAAGTAAATATCGCAATAAACTTCCATAACAACAAATTCATAAACTTATATATATTTAATTACGGATTAAAATGGACACCTTTTTCATAAAATTCATAAACAACAAACTATTAAAATGGACACCTTTTTTAACGGATTAAAAAAAACACCTTAACTTGATTAAAAATGTCTATATAATTACATGTATATATATATATATATATATATATATATATATATATATATATATATATATATATATATAATATGCGGGTGCGGGGCGGGGTGGGTACTAGAGTACCCGTACCCGCACCCATACCCACTAAGATTTACGGGTAATTACCCAGGCCCGAGCCTATACCCATAAAGCGAGTTTTTACCCTGCCCATTGCAAGTATTTTTTGCGGGTACCCAGTGGGTTTGAGTCCAATTGCCATCCCTACAACCGATGCTTTTCTTTTATTCTTGTAGTATATGTGTAGTTGTTTTCTAGTTTCATAATCAATTATTCAACATTAAGTTACTTCAAAGATAAACAATAAGGGAATCTCTGAAACTCTTTAGATTTCAAGCAACCCTTTTTTTTTGAAATAGCAAAAGTATATTAATAAGGGGAGTACTAGGGATACTCGAACCCATTACAGTGAACACAAATTGGGAGAATTAGCCACAGGGAACACAACCTCCCATGTGCTAAAGCCTACCAATACAACCCACAGGGTCAACAAACCACTCATAGAAAAGATAAGGGCCAAATTTTTCTCTCGCAAGGAACCATCTCCAAGACAACAAGATAATTCGATTTGCCGTCTGGGCAAAGTCTGGCATCTTAGCTAAAAAAATGCAGCTGTTACACAGATCCCACAAAGCCCACAACACCCTGTGTCAAAATTAGTGCCAACTCCGTCTACATCGAGGCCGACTCCCAAAAGAGCAGAAAATCGGGTACAAATCAAACAAATCATGAGGTAACAAGCTCCTGCTCCAACAACTTGACAATCGACAACCACACCCTAGATTTCAAGCAGTCCTTCCAATCAATTGCATATAACTTCACCATAGCTAGCTGGAACCTTCCAAATTAACTTAAATTAGTTCTGAAGTATTCAGAGATGCTGAAAGCTTGAAATGAATGAGCCACTTATTAGAGAAGAATCTAGCAACAACAAGTGGCTAAAAACTGTTTCAGGACAAATGTGTTGTTTGTACCATGTTGGGGTCAGGACATACATTGAAATACAATAAGGCATACAGCAGTAACGACCGTTATCAAGTTTGGTCAATATTAAAAAAGAGTTACTGCACTTAATCCCCATTAAAAGCTGATAGCTTGATATATGTCAACTGAAATTTGATAATGGATCCATGATAATGTTGGATATATATTAGAATTCGTTGAGATTTGGAAAGAGCTAAAAGTGTTTTAGCAATGTTTGTCATATAGCTTTCTCATTCAGGTAAATTTTCTACTTCAGTAGGCATGATACATAGAAAAAACAAACTAAATTGAAATCTTCATAATAGAAGAAAAAGCCTTATGTACAAATTTGCCTCAACTAATCTATCTCAATCTCCATCAGCTAGCATGATTTACATCTAATTCAAGCGAGAAGTGAGGTTTAGGAATTCATCCTCTTTGCATGGTATTGTGAGACCACCCATCGGATGATCATATCCAAATTCTTCTTCGGCTTGGCATAGTAATTCTTGAAATGATGGTTGGTTCAAGTATGATACTGGAATCACGAACCGCCTCATTTGATCTCCAACATAGACTGCGAGATAGGCCTTTGGAACTTCAAATCCCTTGGTAGATGCTTGGGATGCCCTTCTGATAATACCTGCTATGCGGAAACCCATTGTTTTTAATTGTTACACACAGAAAAATGATACACTGAATGATGTCAAAGGATTTGTTTGAGAAAGAAATATTTGAATTCTGATATTTGAGGATGCAAAAGACTTGTTGTGTTGCTTGAGAACCCAAGAAATAGTGTATATATAGTTGCTTGCTAAGGGCCTCTGCAAACCAATTACCTAATAAATGTATTTTGACGGGTCTGTTTATGATAGATAGGTTGTAGTGAAGGACAAGGGATCACATGGTATTGTCTTAAGAGAGGTATTTTTCAAGGATTAGGAAGTTAAATGGACTGGACTGGAGTACACATATGTACATACCCCACTTTGTGAGATAATGGCCAACATATTACCCACTTGTAATTAAAGACAATCCATTGGTGATGCCTAATGTTTGTTCATGCATTTTGCTATAGCTAATCCAATGGTAGACATGCTTTAGACATCTAACATGTATGTTTCTTTAGATTGACAATGCTGCTACTAATATACATCTACCACCAACTAATATCCGAATTATGTGCAACTTGTGAACCTGAAGCACAACCTGATTGATAACTCCGAAATAGTGTTTGGAGGTAAGAAGAGAACCAATATTGAAAACATGATCACAAGCCATTATGAACCATATTTTTTTGCACTACAAAATCCAAAACACCCCGTAAATTTTGCATGGCAATCTGTTGGCTTTGGTCCAGAAGGTGGGACTTGTATTATCTATTATGATTTATGACATTTGATCTTTGGCAAAGTCCTCTAAGACATTACCATGTGACCATATATCTTCCCTTGTCTCCCAATAGATCCTATGACCCAACCCTATTCCTTCACCAATAATTCAAGTAGCTAGCCAACGGTTTCTCAATAATCTTTTATCTATATATATATATTCATGGCTGCTAGCATTTAGCACCAACACAAATTACTCACATCCTGAAGCATTCCAATTTCAAAAAACTTGGTTCTTTCTTGTTTACAAGTCTTTTTTAAAACCATTTTCCTCTCAAGTTTTAACACATAAAACAATGGGTTTTCGTTTACCTAGTATCATCAGAAGGGCATCTTCAAAAGCCGTGGACGTGCCAAAGGGCTATCTTGCTGTTTATGTCGGAGAGAAACAGAAGCGGTTTGTGATCCCCATATCATATTTGAACCAACCTTCATTTCAAGAGTTACTGAGTCAAGCTGAGAAAGAATTTGGATATGATCATCCCATGGGTGGCCTCACCATTCCTTGCAGCGAACATGTATTCCAACATATAACTTCTCGCTTCAATGGCCTATGAATCTCACACTGTGGGAAACTGACATAGATTAGTAGAGACACTTTGCATATTAAGCATCTTATCAAATTGTACAGATTCCTCTTTCTAATGAAATGGGAAAAGAAATGACAATTAGAATGACAAATTTATTGAGTATGTGTTTTTTGATTAATGACAATGAATTCGACTATTCAAGCAACTCCTCTGTGTTTTTCGTTTGTTAGTTAAAAAAATGTTCACTCCTCCCTGCAATTAGGACTTAAGAAGTATGAGCAAATTAAAGTTGCTTGCTATGAGAAAAAACAGACTTGGTATTCTGATAAATTTAAAAGCATGAATAGAACATGTGATTCCTTGCAAAAGTTCACTTTTTTTTTTTTTTTTTTTTTTGAAAGACTAGATAATATAGATAGGAAATTAAAATTTTAGGGTGTCAAAGCCCCAATCATAAACGAGGTACCTAACAATGACTAAACTAATATTATCAAAGTTAAGTATTCCCTTCAATTATAACTCTGACTAATTCTATGGCAAAAGCTTTTTTTTTTTTTTTTTTTCCCTTACCTGCCTTTGACGTGTGGTTTATCTATAGTTCTGTATCTTTTCATTTTCTATTCAGTGCGTTTTGAACTTTTAGAAATATCCAAAATTCATTCATTCAGGGTTGTATTTATCAGATTTCAGTGCTGTTATGCAGAAGGTCAATCAAAGTTGCTCTACAATTTCAAATTTTGTCATCTTAACTAACCCAGTGGCCGAAATGGAAAATAGTAAAAATAGATCTAATTTTTTTTTTTCGAAACGCGAAAGATTCTATATTATATATATATAAAATGAGTACAAGGGATACCCCAATCCATTACAAAAGTTAAAACTGGGCGCATAAGTACACAACCCGAAAAACTGCCTGTCAGTCAGTACATTACAAAAGCCCCGATAGACTAGCTCCTACCCAGACAATCCATCAGATCTACAAACCACTCATAATAGAGGCACGGCCCCGAATTTCCCCTCGCTAGGAACCACCTCCAAGACAATGATAAGATGCTGTCCACCGTGTGTGTGAAATCAGGCTCCCTGCCTGAAAAGATATAACCGATTCGCTCGTCCTAAAGTACCCACAGGACTGTGTGCCAAACCAGTGAGCCGGCTCGCCAAGAGCACAAAACATAGTGAATAGATTGAAAAGATCTCGCGGCAAGGGCATATCAAATCCCAACCACCTGAAGATGGCATACCATACACTAGAAACCAAAACTTCTATATTTATTAGCCTCAAGTTATTCAGCCAATCTCTTTACAGATTACCTTGTATCTTAACAAACCTTGACTTAGCTCTATTAACTGGAGTGGTCAGAGAAATTTAAGAAATCAACAAAACTCCAAATTTAAATTATGTGTCCTTTGTGAGGCTAGTTATAAGTAGATGACTAGATGTCCACACAATCTTTTAAATCTTTTCTTCCAAGGGCTATATAGCGGATGTACCTTTTGCATCACCTTTGTTATGGGGAGGGAGTGACTTATCTTTATTCTTACATAACTACTTTATAGCGGATTTCCTTTTTATCCGTTTTAGTGATTACTGAAGTGGTTGGCTACTTAATTGGCTCAATTCTTTCTGGGACCATCCTGTTTGCTTTTCCAAGTATCAGTAATATTAGTTAGGGACATAGAATATTATCACAAAATATGGTCTTCCCAGCTTACCTCCAATTCCATTATGTAGTAGTTATCAGGTAGATTTCATGGTCTATATATCAGATCCCATGAACCGGTTTTCTGGTTTTTCTGTCAATAATATGAAGAAGCTATGTGATATGTTTTGAGCCTGTCTGCTGGAAGAATGCGATTATTGGTTGTAAAGTCTCTTTCTAAAGGGGCAACTAAGTTGGCATCAGTTTTCAAGTCTCAAGCAATCCTACAACTACAATGAAACAATACCATCTGACATCTCATTGGCCCTTGTCTGTCACTAGACCCCATCAAATAATAATAGCCTACAACTACAACCACTCAATTCAGCAGAGAATTGTGTGTTTCCACAAAGACTCGTATATCTATCTACCTATATATACTCAATAATCATCATGACATTCTCAAGCAATACAAGTCACTCACAAAATACAAGTTCAAATATTTCTTTCATACACAAGCTGTTGCATTCATTTTTAGTGTGTTCCAATTCATATCATAACAATGGGTTTCCGCTTACCTGGTATTAGAAGGGCATCAAAACAAGCAGCTTCAAAAGCTGTGGAAGTCCCAAAAGGCTATCTTGCTGTGTATGTTGGAGAGAAAATGAAGCGGTTTGTAATTCCCATTTCATTCTTGAATCAACCTTCATTTCAAGAGTTATTATGCCAATCAGAAGAAGAATTTGGATATGATCATCCAATGGGTGGTCTCACAATTCCTTGCAGAGAAGATGCTTTCTTAGACCTCACTTCTCGCTTGAATTACTGAAGGAGACTGACATAGATATTAGTTGAGGCAAATTGTACAGCAAGCACTTCCATTTTCTTTTTTGTATATCCTTCTTTTCTAAGTGGAAATGCCATCAAACTAAGATAGTCATGAACAGAGAGATATTTGACCTTTCGGTCAAATTTCAATGGATTATTGTATGCATCTTATTTTTGCTGAAAAGTAATATATTTAGACAGCCACATTTTTGCATATTCTCTTCAATGCTTTCTTTCTTCTATTTTTTCTTAACCTTTGCTGTTCTGCTGCTACTGTTGTATGAAAGTGTGCAATGACACATTGACACAGGTCAGAAGAAAACATAAATCAAATGTTTGATTACACTTTTTAAAAACAGTTTCCTGTTTTAAAAAATTCAAGAAGAACAAAATTTGTTTTTTGTTAAGTTTTATAAAACAGAAAACAGTTTTTAAAAGCCAAATCAATCAGACCCTAGACTGAATGATGCCTACTAGTTATTTCGAGGAAGAAGTCTTTTAATGAGAAGAAATGGGGTTCAAAACTTGAAAATTGAAATTGTAGAGCTTTATAGTCATTGGTATATTATAGAAATAGCATGTGATATTGAGCTAGAAGGACAACATATGAACTGTTTTCATTTCTTTTGTAATCCATAAATCCACTATAAACAGTCACTTTAAATTGACGCAACACATACTATGCTGCGACATTACTTAATGGCTGGACTACCTGAAATGTTGAATAGAGCATTGATAATGATCTTCTAAATTCTAACAAAATGATCTCGTATTTTGAGCTAAGTCAGACTTTTAGAACGGTTGGAGAAATATATAACTGATCCAGTAAGCGCAGCTGCTCTTAGCTTGGAATTGTGTATCACAATAAGTATCAATTAAGAACACTTTTGCTTTTACAGTAAAACAAACTATTACACTTTCTGTTATTTTGATGTATAGCTGAATGTCTTGCACAGTTTGGCATGACTGTTATTTGATATTTAGTAAGACATGTCATGAAACCAATTAAACCACAATAAGATTTGGTACTCGTACTAATTAAATATATATGATGGCTATAATCAATTAATGGTACTTTCAAACCAAACTAACCTGTCAATATCCCTATCCGAATGTCTTCTACATTCAATTATTTTATTAAGCCCGAGAAAGATTAAGCCTTATAGCAGTTATTAGTGCTAGTCTAGCAACGTAATTAATATTGCAAATTGGTGGAAGTGCTAAAGTGGTAACGGTGTATGCAACAACAAATCAATTCCGATTGTGCATTAAATTCCTCAACTCAAGATTTTACAGTAGTCAATTATGAATGAAGCCAATAACTTTTGTAACATGCATTATCCACTTTTGCATGATAAAAAAAAGGAAAAAAATATACAAAATTGTTTGCCAGAACTAATTACAAATACTGTATGTCAGTCTCTTTGTTGAGAGGCAATCAAGTGAAAACTGATGTGATATTTAAGAAGACATCTTCTCTGCAAGGAATGGTGAGGCCACCCATTGGGTGATGATACCCAAATTCTTGTTCTGCTTTGCTTAGCAAGTCCTGAAATGAAGGTTGGTTCAAGTATCCAATTGGTATCACGAACCGCTTCATTTTTTCTCCAACATACACTGCAAGATACCCTTTTGGGACCTTACCACCCTTTGACACTGGTTGGCTAGCTCTTCTTACACCAAGTAAACGAAAACCCATGGTTTCTCTTCCTTGTTTGTTACTCCACACACACAACACAACACAACTATAGAATGATCTCAAAGATATTGTATATGACAAACCAGTATTTCAAGGACATACTTGAGAGTACAATGATGTGTGTGTATATATACATATGTGTGTGTGTGGTGCTTGTATGGATATCCTTATCTATGGAATTGAATGGTTAATGTGCTATTTGATGGGGTCTAGTGACAGACAAGGTGTCATGATCCACCACATGGTGTTGTCTTATAGGTCTTCTTCATCAAGAATCACAAGAGGTTTTAGTAGATTGTCCACTTTGTAGATGAGTCACACTCACAGTTAATGCTTGAAAATGAAAAAGATTTGTATAGAAAGGAACCTAATTGTATATTGCTTAGCCAATGTAATACCTTGCTTCTAATGTTCAAGACATGCGCAAGACATGTCACATTTTCACTTTTTTGTTTTGTTTGTACATATCTCTTTGATCTCTATACAGATTAGTCATATTAAATTGTCCATCGCTAAAATGGGGGTATGACAGCTAAGAGAAATTCCTTCAATTGATGATAAATAAATATTTACACATTAGTTAGCGGTCTGCTAGGAGCTTAAATTCAATGGTTGCATTGCATGTTATAATGTTTCCAGTCAAAATCAATGCCTTTCATAACAACTCGCAGGACGAGTCCTTGTGAAGAGCACGGAAGGTCTTTTTGATTGTAGTCTCTCCATCAAGACCCCACTGTTTCCAACCGCAAGTACAATGCAACATATAATTCAATTGGAGACAGAGACATTTTCATGATGTGGGAATTGGGATCAAGTATTGGTATATTCCTTTCTTCATTTTCACTTCAATTTGCCCATCGGTAATTACGGGAGTGAGAAAAGCATTATTTTAAGAACAAAACTTAGGAAAGATTCTGTAGGTGTTAGTACTGTTCCTCTTACTCTTACAAAATAGATAAAATTCTCTCTTTCTCTCTCTCTCTCTCTATCCATTTCTACTATCTCTAACATCTCATAACTACCACTATCAAAACAGTTTTTATCTTATTTTGTGAGAGGAACAACACCAACCACACCTAAGAAACCTTACTAACTTTTATCCTTACTTTAACCCTCTCTTAGTCAAAGCAAAATATGGCCGGCCACATGCCTTGGTAGTTGGTAAGGACCTCACTTAATTCTCATGTTAATAACCTATTCGTCTTGCTTATACTATAACGTGTAATTAAAAATGAAAATATTTATTTATAGGTATTATGCCAAATTGCCAGGAAGAACCAAGGCATGAAAACAGACACCGATGACTCCTATTTTGGGTAGAATTTAAAGGGTACAGAAAACTGCATCAAATTATATTTACTTTTTTGTAGTATTCTCTGTCTTATGGATTACTGAGCCTGTTGTTGCTTCATTAAAAAAATAAAACAAAAGGTTCATCGTATTTAATTGTTGGTCATATTCTGCATATACATGGATATCAATGAGAATTTCAGACAGCCATGATATTGAGTAAAATATTTTGGAATTAACGTTGAAAAATATATTTAGAATATATATGCAATGCAAGACGGTTGTTTTGCTTATGCAGCTTCTGTTTGAATTCATTTAGACAGATACAATGTAAAGAACAATATACATTCGCAATAACTATTGATGATGTTATCATTCAGATGACATTTTTTATATGATGAGGAACACCAAAAAAAAAAAAAAAAAAAAAAAAAATCCTGCTGTACAATTTTTTTCTCAACTAGTCTATGTTACTCTTCTGCTGTATGATGAGTTATAACACATTCAAGCGAGAAGCTACATCTACAAACACATCTTCCTCGCAAGGAATTGTGAGGCGACCCATAGGATGATCGTAGCAGAACTCGTCTTCAGCTTGTCTAAGCAATTCTTGGAATAAAGGTTGGTTCAACATTGATATGGGAATCATGAACCGCTTCATTTTCTCTCCAACATACACAGCTAGATAGCCTTTTGGGGCTTCCACTCCCTTGCAAGCTGCTTGGCTTTTACCAAATGATGTCCGTCTTCCAGGTAAGCGAAAACCCATTGTTTCTTTTCTATGTTTCTTTACACAAAGAACTACAGATTAATCTCAAAGGACTAGACTTGACTTCTGCTGATTCAGTGTAACAATGACTTGTGTGGCTTGTAAACCAAATGACAGAAATATATATATATATATATATATATATATATATATATATATATATATATATATATATATATATATATATATATATATAATGCAAGCCTTTCTCTACTGAATTGGATGGTTAACGTGATATTATTTAATGGGGTCCAGTGAGAGGCAAGGCTCATTAAGGTTCACATGGTTAGGTTATCATCAAAGATCACTGTGAGATATAAGAAAATCTGCCTATGAGAAAGACCTCAGTGGCCTACTTCTCATGTTTCAGACATGTTCTAAACATATCAAATGTTGTGTCCTTAGTTTTGTTAGGCAACTGCCAGCTACTATTACTTGGACTATGTACGTGAAAACTTGAGAGTTATTACATCACAGTGTTTGGAGGCATTTCGTGAGTCCCTCTTAGTAATGTTACTAGTACTTGGAATACATAATACTAGTTATGGATTAATAATATTGATATAATTTTTGTGCTTAAAAATGGAGTATAAAAAATAAGATGATTTTAAGGCAGAAGTCAAGTTTTAAATGAGGTTTGCTATAAAATGCAATACAATTAAATTGACATTATTAGAATGATGCGCTATTATATGAAAGTATCATTGTTTGATTAAACAAATAACTTGTCATCACTCATCACCATAATGTCTAAATTTTATAAAATAAGTTTGTGGAGTATCGAAAGTTCATTTGAATAGAAAAAAAAATTCATTTGAATAGAAAATGCTACCTTTATAATCCTTGTTTGGAAGAAAATCACATCCACTGGAAGAAGAACCTGTCAATTGGCTTCTATTCTCTCACAGTACTGTCAATTAAAATGTCTTCATGTGCCATCTTGCACGATTTGATTTATTTAAAAACTCATTTTTTCATAAACATTGACACTGCAATTCAGAAACAAATAAACATTAATATCACACACATATATATGTAGAAACTGTCATCATAAGATAAAACAATATTTTGGTACTTAGTTGTATGCCATAAACCATGAGAACGTACATATCTAGCAAATAAGGAGAAGAGGGGTACTATGCAGATAGACCTTAGGAATTTCCATTAAAGTAATAAAAGTTGGAGCATAATTAGATCCTTCTAGTTTAATGTTTTTCCCTTCCTTCCACCTATAGGCACCGTGTAGATCATTGAGTATAGTTAAAACCCATCCAATCAGTTATTTAAAAAAAAAAAAAATAGAGACCAATTCTAAATCTTAGGTTTTTAATGAAAATAGCAAAATTAAGACACCTAACTAACATAAGAAGTCAAGACAAGAGTAGACAAATTGCTTACCACGATATTCATGTGTGTATATATTGTTATTAATTTATTTCTAAAATCATTTATTTTTTTGGAAAAGAAAAGAAAGGTTTATTAACGAAAGGAATGAGTTGGGCTCAAGAAAAGCCAAATACATCCAGCAGCAGACACCAGATCCAGTTACATAACAATTACACAACAGCATCCGTATTTGCAAATAAATAGCCAACACCGTGAAATAAGAAAACAAAGCCATAACATAAGCAATGCATCAGCTGCTGAACAATCTTGTGGTTCTTCCCCTACAAGGGATAGCCACCTAGTGCATCCCTCCAACTGCTCCACAAGTTTGTCAGCTCCACAGGAGAACCGAACAACCTGCATAACTTGCATTTCAAAAAAATCTGCATAATTTGCTTTCATAACTTCTGCATAATTTGCATTGTGGCCATCAACAGCTATTGTAGTTAACCACGCTCCTATCTTCCTCAATTCACCAGGCAATGAAATCCACTTCTGCACTCCATGCTCATAGAACAGCATTCAAGTGGCCATCACCCCAAGACAAGCGCAAGGGTTGCTTACCCAAACAGCCACTGGATAACTGAAACCTTTTATAGCTGTCCTCAACCAGTTCCATGACAATAACTTCGCCTCTTCCACGACTTGATCCACCTTTATCTGCTTAGCTTGAAAAATGGCCTTGTTTCTTGTTCTCCATATGGACCAAATAACTGCAAACCATATTAGCAATACTCTTTCTTTGAGCACCCTTCCCCCCAGCATAATGCCTTCGAATTGTGCCATGTGTTCTCTACATCCCCTGTGCATCGCCGTAGACACTCGCAGCCACTTTAAAATCTCTGTCCATACCTTCGAAAAAATGGGACACGTGAAAAATACATGTGAGGCTGTCTCTGCTTCTTGGTTACAGTAATGACACTGTTCCGAATTCCTGTTAAGAATCCCTCTCTTGATCAAGTTATCGGTAGTGGGTAACCTATTTAATAACAGCCTCCAAGCAACCATCGACACCTTCAAAGGTACCTTCTTATGCCAAACCTTTTTGATAAATGCATCTTCTTGGCGATTGAGATCTCGTATTACACTACAAGAAAACACGGGATTACCGACGGCTTTAGCCGTCGGTAATCCAGTTTTACCGACAGATCACCGACGGCCTAAAACCCGTCGGAAATATTGTCGTTGCAAAGGATTACCGACGGACTGTTCTTTACCGTTGGTAATACCGACGGTTGTGCCCGTCGGAAAATGATGGTGAATTCTGACGGGCAAAGCCATCGTTAAATTTTCGACGGTGTTGACCGTCGGTAAATCTGAAACGTTTTCCGACGGCCTAGGCCGTCGGTAATCAGAATGTTTTTTTTCAAAAAAATAAATTGATTAATAAAATATTTACTTTAATTAATTTTATTAATAAAATTATTAATTAATAACCAAATTAATTTTATTCTTTAATTAATTAATTAATTAATTTAATTATTTATTTGTTTAATTATAAAAATAATTTATGATCATATTAAAAAATATTTATTTATTAATTTAATTAAAAATTACTTGTAATTTAATTTAATTTAATTATTAATTGATTTCCATATATAAAAATGTGATAACGTAAACTAAAAAGTAAATTAAAAAAAGAAAACATAATAAAAAAATATTGACGAATAAAAATCAAGAATTCAAAATAATATCCAAACGAAAAAAATGATATCCAAAAATATGAAAAATATAAGTACAAACAGAACTAATAGTCACGGTACTCACGATCATGATCGAGATGCTCTACATCATCGACATGACCATCGATCTGTGACGCGGAGGCGAGGCGAGTCGATGGAGTAAATTTCTTTGGCGAGCTAGCATCTGGTACATCTGCTCCTGGCACTGCAGCGCCTGAGTCAAAACCTCCTGGCTCGGGCCACGGTCACCGGCTTCGGCTATCTCCTGGTCATCCGCGGCAGAGCGACCGGTGGTAGCACTACTACTCGACGACGCTCAGCGTGTGGCGGCGGGCCTTTTGTAGTTCTTTGGCAAGGTCGCCAAAGACCATATAGGCGACCCTTTTTCTTTCCGCCAACCACTTCCGCCCAAACCCTCAGCGGTGTAGATAGATCGTCAGGGCTCTGAGATGGAGAACATGATGAGCTCTGAGATCTAAGCTGAGACATCCTCGCCTCAAACTCCTCCTGTTAAACAAACAAATAAGTCAAGTCTTTTTTTTCTAACAAAACAATATAAACATTATTAAAAAAATATTTATTATATTTTATAATTACCTGAGTCCGTCTCGAACGCTCATCAACGAAATCACTAGTACTCCTCTTCATATGAGTTGCAAGATGAAGCTCGTGCAACTGAACTTCTCTCCCCAACCTCTTCGACTGTGATTGTATTAATAAAAAAACTTAAATAAAGAATAATAATAATAATAATAATAATAATAATAATAATAATAATAATAATAATAAAATAATAATAATAATAAAATATTACACTTAATAACAATTTTATAACACGTACAAGTCTAACTGCGTGCTGCGCCTGACTGACAGAACCTCCAGTGTACAAGCTGTCACCCTTCTCAGAGGCCCTATTCTTCTTGGCCTTCGCGCTAGTCGCCTGGAACTCAGGGGTGTTCCAGTGCGCTACCAGCTGCTGCCAGAGCTCATCCCCTATCTAACTGGGCTGGCGATCCCTGATGCGGGCATCTCGAAGCATGTCAGAAAGGCGGTGGGAGGCCTTCATATGAAAGTTCTTCTCGATCAGCTCCTCATCTTTTTCCTCCTAAGCAACCTCGTATCAATATAAGACATTATTAAACATAATTGAAATTTACGAAAATAAAATAATATGCAATAAAATAAAAATTACAACTTACTGAAAGAATTAAACATATGGTCCCGCTCAATATCCTTGGCGTCCCAGGTGGGCCAAAACTCCTGGTAATTCTCCTCAATTGTTCTTTGTGATAGCTAACTTGGTGGCTTTGAGGGAAGAAACCTGAACAATAAAAACATGTTAAATATATATATATATATATATATATATATATATATATATATATACACATGTAAATTATTAATAACTCCAAAAATTGCAAATACTTACCCTTTACCGGATGGCTCGATAACAACTCGGCCATCGTGACAAAGATCTCAAGAGTCTCAGGCTCGCCCCTCCCTGCTCAAGAACCTCCTCTGCTGAACCTCCTGCTCCTCCCAGTCCCCGCCTAACATCGGTGTGATCAAGCTGTATGGCCCGTACTATAATCATGGTCTGATGATGAGCATCGACCACGGATCGTGCACAACATGGGAACTCGAGCGCGCGTGGCTACAGGAACCAGGGTGGGGATCATGTCAATGTGAGGCAAAGGTGCCGAACGTGCCCGAGTCTATGTAGTTGGTGTCGAATGTGTCTGAGTCTGTGTAGGCGGTGCAGAAGGCTGTCTAGGTGCAGGAGGTGTATCAGGCTGTCTCGGCATAGATGTACTAGGACGACGTGTAGATGACAACGTCGAAAACCCAGTAGGGTCACGCCTAATGATGGTCGGCCTCGACGGCGAGGGGGGTCGAGGCGATGCCCTTCCTTCCATTTACCACCACTGGGTGGTGCAGAAGTCGGCTCTGAACCTCCCGATGCCATATATGTCTATAGAGCAATTGAATAATATGATCATGAAATATTATATTTAAATATAACAATATTACAAATGAATTCCATAAAAATAAACAAGTTATGAAAATAATCGACAAATTAAAATATATTGTTACACATTAATTTCTCAAATTGTAAAAAGTTAAACAATTTCAATCGCCCATTACGCCCACTCAATTTCGGCATCGTCTTGAGATGTTGATGGTTACGCCACTTCTTCATTTAATTCCTCATCCCCATCTACATCTTCATATGTGATTGGATTGTCACGTAGTCGAGTAATGGGTTCCACTTCATTTACTACATTGACATGAGACATCTCATCCACTTGATAAGCCACTTCTTCCTGTGTATCATCTGCTTCAATGCGACCCCGTGGTTTTATCTTTATTGCGACACACCAACCTTGTTTGTCCCTTCGAGTTGATGGATAAGGGACATAATAGACTTGTCTTACATGTTGTGCCATGATAAACAGATCAAATATTTGGTATCTTCTGCTCATGTGTATGTCAACAGTATTATATTTTCGATCCACTCTTGTGCCTCTATTTGACGGATCAAACCAATTACAATAAAATAGCACTATTTTTTTAGTATAGTCTAAAGTATTGTACGTCAGTTCATATATATGTTGAATCACGCCGTAAAAGTCATCTTCACCTCCATCTGTGGCACCTTTTACATAAGCCCAGTTAATCGCTTTTTTTTCCCTCTGTTTTTGACTGGGTTTGGAATTTGTATCCATTTACAAAGAATGTGTGCCATTCTTTTACACGTGATTTAGGACCATGAGATAAATTTCTCAAGTGTTGGATTTTAGGGGATTCTGCCTCGCTATACACCTGTGTACACACCATGTGCAAACAAATTATGGTTCCTATTTTCAAACAATATTTTTGTATTTTCAAACAATAAATAATATATATATATATATATATATATATATATATATATATATATATATATATATATATATATATATATATGACGACTCAAAAAACATACCTGGTTCCTAAACCATGTTGGGAAATATTCATGAATATAGGCAGAAGAGCCTTGTAGGCTTGTGGGCTTAGTTAACAAGAATGCCCTGATCAAGTCATTATCAAACAAATGATCAAGAGCAATTGTGGATTAAAGAAATTAAAAGTGGTCAAAATGATACATACGTTAGATACGGTGATACTTCTGCACAGTTGATCAACACGTGAACGTGGGCTGACTTCCACACTTCGCCCGTTATCCAGTTATCCACCTCCTTTCCACCGTGATGTAGGAAAGGCAAAATACTGATAAGGCAAGCGGGTGTCTTTCACTTTCAATTTCTACTTCATTCCTACTATTTGTTGGTGTCAACATGAAGTTCGTAAAATAATGGGAACAAAAATAGATTGTCTCACGGTGTAAGTAAGTTGCACAAATAGATCCTTCAACCCTGGCCTTATTTTTCACCGACCGTTTTGAGTCACCCATAAATCTACAAAATAACAACGTTGATGATAAAAATTGATACATTTAACCCTTCAAATAAATATTTATTTTAGAGAATACTTTATTATAGTACCTTTCGAATGGATACATCCATCTGTATTGAACCGGTCCACCAAGCCTAGCTTCATGTGCAAGATGCACTGCCAGATGCTCCATAGAATCAAAGAAAGCAGGGGGAAATATTCTCTCCAACTTACAAAGAATGACTGGTATGTTCTGTTCCATCCTTATGAGATCATCCTCTCTCAATGTCGCAGAACACAAATCTTTAAAGAATTGGCTGAGTTCAGTCAGTGGATTTAAAACATTTGACGGCAAGGAACTAAATGCAATAGGAAGTAAACACTCCATGAATACATGACAATCATGGCTTTTCATCCCAATCATGGTTCCTTTGTTCACATCGGCACATCTTGCCAAATTAGAAGAATAACCATCTGGCATCCGAAGTTCTTTTATCCACCGACAGATCGACTTGGTTTCTCGTGATTAAAGAGTAATGAAGCTTTGGGTTTGAGGTCTTCCCCTCCGACCGATTCGTCAAATGCAAGTCCTTCCGCCTCCAGTAAAGTGGTAAGTCTAGTCTGGCCTTCTCATTGTCTTTTGTTTTTCCTCTGACGTTCATCACTGTGAGAAAAACATTGTCAAAAAAGTTCTTCTCAATGTGCATAACATCAAAGTTGTGTCTCAATAAATTATCTCTCCAATATGGCAGATCCCAAAAAATACTTCTTTTTGTCCAATTATGCCATTGTCCATATCCTTCAAATCGATCCAATTTGCCAAAATCTGTGATTTTGGGCAGTTCCATAACCCTTTCCCAGATCTGTTCTGGTGTCAACATTGGGGGCGGGCCATCTAATTCAACTTCCCCCTTCTTGAAAGCGTTCTTATTAGTCTAAATGCATGATCATCGGGTAAAATCCTGCGATGTGAGTCAAACCAAGACCTCTTCCCCCCAAATTTCAAGGTAAAGGCCTTTGTATGCTCCATGCAATGCGGACATGCCATTTTACCATGAGTACCCCAACCAGACAACATGCCATATGCAGGAAGTCATTAATGGTCCACATCACGCCCTCATTGTAAAATTCCTCTTTCGTGCAATATCCTACGTCACAACACCATTCCACAACCTTTTGAGATCGTCAATAAGAGGCTCTAAATAGATGTCAATACCATCTGTCGGATTATCTGGACCCGGTATAACACAAGTCAAGAACATATAAGGCTTAGACATGCACATTTCGGGAGGAAGATTGTATGGGGTAATGATAACTGGCCAGCAAGAATAAGGTTTCACCGTGGATTGAACATACGGGGTAAAACCATCAGAGCATAAGCCAAGTCGTACATTACGTGGATCTGCTGCAAAATCAGGATGCACACGATCAAAGTGCTTCCAAGCTTCACCATCATAGTGCCATGTCATTTTGTCTGCAGTCTGTGGTGATGCAAACATTCTCTGCAGCCTTGGAATAATTGGCAAATAAAACATTGCCTTCACTGGAACTAGTTTTTGTCTACCCGTCCGATTATTAGTATGTGACATATACCTAGGCTCACCACAAAATTTGCATTCAACTAGTGCACCATCATTTTTACCAAATTCATTGTCGTAATACAACATATACCCTCTCACACAACAATCAATCCTTTTAGATTCCAGCCCCAACTTGGACACTAAGCTTTTAGCCTCGTAATAACTTTTTGGCAAACCATCTTTGATAGGTGACGAGTCCAACATCATTTTCGTTACGAGATCCAAGCACACTTTGGTAGCACCACAGTTGGACTTAAGAGCTAAGAGCCTCACACACATTGATAACTTAGAGTCTGTAGACCCTTCAAACAACGACTTGTTTGTTTCTAACAATAGATTATAAAATTTTGTCTTTGTCTCATTTGGAAGTTCATCTGTGTCATCATATTGTTGCTCCTCGAATGACACGTTCACCCCCAAGGCATCACAAACCATATCTTGCATCAATTCAATCGCTCACCACATCCCGACCCACGAATCGCCAAGCACCTTCGCAATTATCACCAACCCCTAAATCAACGTGAGGCAACTTTTCACCATGTCTAGTCCAAATCCAGTAATTAAGCCTAAATCCAACTGAATACAGGTGGTGCATGACCTCACTTGGGCTCTTAATCCTTCTGCAATCGCAATTAAAGCACGGACATCCAATCCCTCCATTAGATGTGAAATCTTTATGTGCCATTGCGACTTGGACAAAGTACGCAACCCCAACGCAAAAATCTGGTTTCAAACCCCCTCTCCCCGGATACAACCTATCGTACATCCAACTACGACTCGAAAGAAAATATTCCATCTTCTGCATGTCAAAAAAAATGACAATTTCAGCAGCACGACGTTCTTACAATCGCTCTCTTTCTTTAAATGGTATGACCCTATCCCATTCGAGAAAAAACTTTTTCAGAACTCGTATAATAATCATTCCTTAATTCTCGTATCTTATACTTGACAAAATTTCGGCAGCATTTCCCATTGGTCTCTGAGTACACAAAATGAACGCAGTTATGAACACCGCAATCAAGTATGCACCCAGAGAACAACAGGAAATGAATCGAACCAAAATTTCATCAAATATAAAGATACGAGAATTAAGCAACAACTATTATACGAGTAAAGAAAAAGTTTTTTCCCAAACTGTCCGACTTGGACAATTCAAGGTTCAATATACAATGAGCACATGGTACCCTAAAAGAGTATATGCACTCAATAATATATTAAACCTCAAACGGGAAGCTAAGACTTCTCTCCGATACTAATAACAAATATCAAACACCCATTCGACCAATGATTAACATAACAATTAGACAAGCAGAAGTGACAAGGGTAGAATTAGTATTATTATTTATATATATATATATATAAATAATAAAAAATATTTTATTTTCCTTTTTCATTTAATTTTTTATATGATAATTTTTAATGTTGTTATTTTTTATTTCTTTTTTATTGAAATTTTTTTAATTCTTCTCTTCTTCAGATCTTTTTTCATTTTTGTTATATCATATTTTTTAACGATTGTTTCCCTTGTTTCTCTTTTTTTAATTCTGCTCATCTCTTAATTATTTTTTAAATTCTGTTTTTTGAATCCTTCTACTTTTTTAATTATGTTATTTTTCAATTCTATCTAATTTCGTTTTGTTATTCTCTTCTTTCTTTTTTAAAATCTGCTTTTTTATTCTATTGTTCTTAAAAATTCTGCTTTTTAATTATTTTTTATTTTAAATCTATTTTTTAATTCTATTATTATTTGTCCTTTCCAATTCAAATCTGCCTTGTTTCTTTGAGCAATGGTCCATTTACTGTGTGTGTAGTTTTATTAATCATTTAGTTGCCACTACGCCATCCGCCATATATAATAAAAAATATTTTATTTTTCAATAAATAATAATTATTAACAATTCAATCAATGCTGATATTAATATTCAAATATGTCAACATAAAAAATATTCATATGCTCTCTTTATTTTATTTTAATAAGCCTCTAAAGTAATTTATGAATAAATAATCACTTAAGTTTCTAAAAATAGCTCATTAAATAAATATTTTATTATGTCATTTCAGATTTTGTGCTGAACGTTAAATATTATATGTCACTTTTTAATATATAATTTTATAATTTTATTTATTTCACCCGCTATTTAGCTTACGCTATCTGCCCGCTATTTTACGCTATCCTACCAATTTTATGCTATTTTTCGCGATCCTCGATTAACAACACTGGAATTAGAAAATCGACTTGGTCATTTAAAGATGATAGAATTAGACAAGCAGAAGTGGCAAGGGAAAGAAGTACAGAGAGATGTGCAAAGCAAATTGCAGCCAAGCAACATCGCCAATATCCATATCCATGAATGAAATGGCAAGCATAAATTAAAATTGCACTCTTTACTCACAAGCATTGTGACTGATGAGTGATAGCAGAACTGGCAGACAATTACAAGTACATATCATTTAGACAATTACACAATACACTTCAAAATCCCCTCTGTGGAGAGAACTATGAACGAAACAAATAAATATGTCGGTGTGGGGGTCAACAGACAACCCTTTTTCCACCCAATGAGTTAACCGACATTTCGTTAGAGTGCATACCTAGTGGTACAAGTGGCGAACCGGTGGAGGTGGCAAACTCAGAGGCCTATGAAACAGAGCTTTTTGTGTTAGCAGAAACTAATAAGATATAAACAAGAATATCAAAACCACACCAGAATCTAAATAAGGATAGAATTCAAACAAGTTCGAATGCAACATACCTAAAAACCAGTAGATCCAGAAACCCAGGAATCCAAAAACCTAAAAAGAAAGAAAATGCAATGTAAAACCCTTGTCACCACCAAAGGAATCCAGAAACCCTTATTCATAAGCAGCAAATTATCCCCACCAATACTCTTTATTACCATGTATAAATGTATTCACATTCACGACTACTTATCCCCACCATTCTAGGAACCCTATCACCCCTAGACTATCACCTTGCTAAATTAAGGCACCCAAAAATTTAATAAAACAATAAAAAAATTCTCTAAGCCATTATTCTTATATACTATCCACCAGGGTACCAATCAAGAAATACTAGGCAAAAGTGCAAAAAACGCTTGTGAGAAAAAACAAAAGGGAGACTCAAACTATATATGCAGCACAAAAATCTATAGCTTGTTTTATGACTAAGAAATACTACTCCCACCACTTATGCTTAAACCTTTAGAACTTCAAAAGCATACTTTAGTCAATTATGAATTTTCTGATATAAACAATTAGAAAGAGTTGAGAAACTTTGAAGGGCTGTGATACACATGAAGATGGAAGAGATAGAGTAGGACCCTAAAAACTTCACCAATCATAATAACTCTAGAACCCAAAATTTTAGCATCACGGTTCAGTCCTGAATCCATTTGCCTTAGTTCTATTCAACAAGCGAACATATTCATGATTAATATAGATAAGGGGATCATATAAGCAGTACAAAGCACCTGATATGGGGATCACGATCATCAACATTGTTTCAGTCGGTGACAGGGTAAAGGAAATATATACAAATCTGATTACAATCATTGCAACATCAAAATTACAACTTTTCGAAAGTGCGGTTGGTATAAACTAATGAGCAATGATTGAGTCTACAATTTTTATGTCTTGTCCGCTTACAGTTATGTTTAACACAAATGGTCAATAAAATACTAAAGCATATGGAAGTGAGTGAGGAATTGATTCATTATGTTTCAACAGCTTTCAGCCAAAATAGCCCACTGGTTGATTTGCTCGATCTATGTTCCCTTTCTGCATTTTGCTTTAATACAACCTTTTTTCCTCTGCCACAGCCCCTGGTTTTTGTATACATTATGGTTAAATTGTTGATTTATTGGATTAGATCCACAGTGGCTTTTTGTTGTATAGAAAACAAGGCTACTTGATTTTTTGTGTAACATTGACTGAAATTGGACTCCAAAAGCAGTATTTAGGGAAATGAAAGAACCGTGACTTGATTAACAAGGGAAAATCTGATTGCCCATGGAATAAAAAAATGTACATGATCGCATGATAATAGCATAAATGATAAAATGGGATTGGACTTGCCATTCTCAAGGCACTCTAATAAATGTCCACTCATTTTAAGTCTTTGCTAAGTATAGACTCAACACTATTTAGTTAGCCTCTAGTTAATTATACTATTAAGATAGTTGTTACCTCTTTTGTAGCACTATATATACCCCATCTAGTTATATCACTTCACCAAACAAATACTTAGCACAGAAATGGCTATCCCTGTTACCTCCTTTTCATCTGTTTTATTTAACATATTACTTGTGCAGATTGAGAACCATGACATTGAGGGGAATTTTGGAAATATCACATTAAACCACACATTACTCCTTCTCTGACTAATGCGAATACAAACACACCTTTCCCGTACTCCTCTATTTTTTTTTCTTCCTTCAAACTTCCTCTTGACTTGGCTACTGCCCACACACTTCAAAACTTGATGTCCAAAGTCCAAGTTCCTTTTTTTTTTCCCTCTTTCTTCACCCACTTAATCCCCATATTTTCTAAGGTAGTACTATTATAAATAACATGTCTTCCCCCTCAAGAAATTAACTCACTTCCGATCTCATAATCCTATTCTCAGCACAAACATCAAACAGTTCCAAACTCCATTTCTCGTCCTCAATAATGGGTCGTTTTGCCACTTTGATGGTTCTATTTTTAATTCTATTTGCTTCAGTTTGTTCGTGTTTAGAAGGAAGAAAGCTTCATCTTGGTTCAGGCAGGCACAACAAGAAGGTGAAGAAGCTGCCAGTGCTGCTGTGGAAATAGCTCATATGCAGATGAAGAAAGCTAGGTCTATATAGTTTTCCCAGAATCATGCAAAAGCAAGGTAATGCTCTAATGACTTCTGACTTACTCCATAGAACAAAAGTGGTTTACATACACTATGAAGGAAAAAAACAATAATAAGTCTAGCAAGTGCCATCTAAAATGTTTGTCTACATAGAATTATATAAAAGCTATGGCTACTACTTACAAGATGCTGCAGGTTTCTCTTCATATCCACCAAATAACCACCCAACACATACAATATATCCAAACAAACAAGAAATTTAGTCAGTGGCACAAAAGATTAATAATAAAATAAATGATTATCGAACGTCAGTTTACTAGGACAATGTGTCAGCCTCACTAATAACTCCATTAAACCATCCCTCATAAAAATAAAAATAAATATCTAGCAAACAAACCATCAACACAAGCATTACATTTACCACAATCATTACCTTGCAGAACGTGTTTACCAGCCTTTAGCAACCTCAATGAGATATCAACCTGCAACAGTTGGTCGTTTGTTAAAAAAAAATGCATAAAAATTGAACAAGTCCAGCAAAAAAAAAAAAAAATAATCCTTCCAATCCAATTACTCTACATTTGATTAATTTGTTCCAAACTTCCAATCATGACATTTAGAAAAGCAATTGTGAATGTTGTTGATAAATAGAGAGGAGATGAATGAAAGACTTGACCTGATTTTGTCCAGCCAAAACGACAGCAACTGCAGTTATGGATGGATCTTGGATGATGTCATCGAGACCGTTATCTCCCCAAAACGACAGCAACTGCAGTTACGGAGGGCGAACAAGGGAGATGAAGGGAGGCTGCGGCGGAGATGAAGACAAATGAGTTCTGATCTGCGAGTGAATGAAGAAGAAGGGTTCTGTTCTGGCCAAATAAAGAGCTTACCGACGGCCATTTTAAACTTACCGACGGTTTAACCCGTCGGTAAACGACACGGGATTAGCGACGGGCTAACCCGTCGGTACCGACGGTCAATGGGCGTCGGTATTCAAAAACAAGCGGGAATTTTCCAAAAGTCACGGTTTACCGACGGACATTCACCGACGGCTTTAGTCCGTCGCTAAAAAACCGTTTTTCCGACGGCTTAATCCGTCGGTAATGTCCAGAATACGACGGGTCGCGTTTTCCGACGGGTTGGACCGTCGGAAATCTCGCTTTTTTAGCGACGGACTTAAGCCGTCGGTAAATGTCCGTCTGTATCTGAACTATTTCTTGTAGTGTTATAAGTTTATAAGCCGACTTCACCCTGTAAATCCCGGAAGGCTCCTCCCTCCATACCCATTTATCTCTCAAAGATTCATGCAACTCCACCCCTTTCACCACCTCTTTTAAGTCTTCCACTAAGTCCTCTTCCCATTGAAATAACTTTCTTCTCCATTTCCAATCCCACTCCCACTTTCCTTCCAACCAACGCCTTAACTCCACCACCTTTGCCTCCTTCTCACAAGATAACACGAAAAGTCTACCAAACCGATATTTAAGCGCAACTCCCTCACACCATGGATCATTCCAAAATTGTGTATCCGCCCCATCTCCTACTTCCTTCCTTGTGGCATCAGAGAACCACTTTCTCCTAAAGCCCCAAACCCCTTGCTCTAAATCTATAAGGTCTCTCCACCATGTTGACCCTTCCCTCAGCCTACTATTAAAAGCCCCTCCTAATTCCCCATATTTATGCACCAGCGATCTATACCACAAACCTTGATTTTCCGCCTTCATTCGCCACAACCATTTTCCTAGTAGTGCTAAATTAAACGCTCTCAAGTTTTTTAAGCCTAGGCCCCCTTCCTCACAACCTTGGCAAATCAATTCCCATTTAACCCAGTTCACTCTCCTAGATGCATCACCCCTTCCCCATAAGAATTGTTTAAAGAGAGATTCGAGTTTAGAGATAATACCTGGTGGGGCCTTGAAGAAGGAGAGGAAGTATACCGGTAATGCATACAAGACTGATTTGAGGAGCACAACACGACCACCCATTGATAATTTCTTACTCTTCCACGACGACAATCGATGCTTCACTGTTTCCACCACAGGTTCCCAAGTCTCCTTTCTCCTTGAGTTAGCGCCAATCGGCAATCCCATATACTTTAGCGGAATTTTGCCCACTTTGCAGTTGAGCGCATACGCCGCTTTGTTTAACCACCATTGAGGGATATTTACCCCCACCAACTGACTCTTGTGAAAGTTCACTTTTAGCCCAGAGACTAGTTTGAACAGCTGTAAAGTTGCTTTTATTGCCTTCACATTTGACCAGCTCTTCTCACCTACAATGAGAGTGTCGTCTGCATATTGTAAGTGAGATATTTGAAAGTCCTGCCTCCCAAATTTGTATCCTGAAAACAGATTCAGCTCCACCTCCTTATTTATAAGCACACTTAGTCCCTCTGCAGCAATCAGAAAAAGGAACGGGGACAATGGGTCCCCCTGTCTCAATCCCCTACCTACTCTCAACTCCTTTGTCGGACTCCCGTTGATTAAGATTGAGATAGTGGATGTCGTCAAACATTCCTCAATCCATTTCCTCCATGTATCACAAAACCCCATTCTTCTCATGACGAAGTTAAGGAATCCCCAGTCCACCGAGTCGTATGCTTTTTCGAAATCAACCTTGAACATCAGTAATTCTTTTTTCTTTCTTTTGGTCTCATCCACCATTTCATTCGCAATTAGTACCCCATCCAAGATTTGTCTTCCCTTTATGAAAGCTGATTGTGTCTCCGAGATTACCGAACCGATCACCCTTTTCAATCTATTTGCCAACAGTTTTGCCAATACTTTATACATCACACCTATCAAGGAGATGGGTCTATACTCACCAATTTTTTGCGGATTTTCCTTCTTGGGTATCAGTACTATGAAAGAGCAATTGGACCCCTTTACCAATCTTCCATTTTTGTGGAATTCAGCAATGAAAGTCACAAAATCATCTTTGACTTCATTCCAAAATTCCTTGAGAAATCCATAATTGACTCCATCCGGTCCAGGACTCTTCGCGCTCTCACAATCCCATACAGCTCTCCTAATTTCCTCCTCTGAAAATTCAGCAATGAGGTCCTCATTTGCTGCTGCATCAATCTGTTTGAAAGCAAAGTGTTCAAGTATCGGTCTTGCCCATTGCCGACACTTGAAATGATTCTCAAAATGCTTGGCAATTGCTTGTTTCATCTCATCAGGTGCCTCCACTGTTACCCCATTAACATCAATGCTGAGGATGTCATTCATTCTCCTTCTTTTATAAATGCAACCATGGAAAAATTTTGTATTAGCATCTCCCTCACGCAGCCACCGAATCCTTGATTTTTGCCAAAGTATACTGCAATGCAGCCTTGACATTGTGTTTAACTGCACATAGCAATTCCTTCTAGACTCTTTTTCCTCTAGAGTTAACTCTGTTGTCTCCCCTCTCAGGTCCCATTTTTTCAATTCCTCCTTTGCATCAACAATTTTCTGGCCCAAATTCTGACAATGTTTTTTATGCCAATCCCTCAAACTGTACTTAATTAATTTCAGCTTCTCTTTTAAGACGTATGCACCCCATCCATCCACCTTAAAACTCTTCCATTGTTCCTTCACAAACTCATGATAGCCTTCAATATCACTCCAGCAATTCAGCATTCTGAACGGCTTAGGACCCCAATTAACACTCTGTTCTTTAAGAAGGACAGGGCAATGGTCCGAGGTTTCCCTATCCAATCCCCACTGTGAAGTCGCGGGCCACATGTTAAGCCACACATCATTGATAAGGAATATGTCGAGGCGGCTCATGGCTGACCCATCCGATCTGTACCACGTGAACTTCCTCCCATTCAAAGGCAAGTCGATCAATTCTGCACCAACGAGGACGTCGTCGAACCACATCATCTCATCACGTCTATAATCTGATTGAGAGCCCTTCCTTTCTGCCTCAGATCTGATTGAGTTAAAATCGCCTGCCACACACCATCATGTTTCGTTATCCATATATGCTCTATGCGTCCGTAAGGCCTAGTATAACTAGCGTAAACCGACGTTGTTAGGCTGGACATTTTCCGTGGTTGCCTGGGTTCGAGCCCGGGATCCTCACTTTGCTTGTGTGAGTTTACGGGCAGTGCTTGCCACTCCGTCTGCAGACAAAAAAAAAATGCTCTATGCAGGTGCGGTTATTATTGAGGGTTCCTTTTGGTTTATTAGTCAAATTTTGTGTAGCTTAGGTCTAAAACAATCATAAAAATCCACTTTTGAATCTTTCTGGAATCATTTTAATGAATTCAAGGCTCTTAAGATAGTTGCCCTTGCTTTCTAGGGAGGGATTTGTTGTCATTGCTAGCTAGAGTTTAAATTGTCATAGATGCAACAAGAGGTCTGGTTGGAATGCATTTATGAGTACACAATTCCTCCCAATCGAGAAATTAAATCAGCAAACAATTTGATAGACAAAAACTTTCATGAAGGTTTTCAAATGTATTTCTAAATTCTTTTCTATCCTAGAAAGCTGAGTGCTAAGTATAATTTTTCTTTCCACATGCTTATCCTTTCCTTTTTCTACCGAGTTTCATGTTGTATTGGTTTGAGTAGAACCTAAAAATATAATTACATTTTGTCAGGTTGGGAGATTAGAGTTGACAAACTTTCTTGCTTGTGTCATGAGAGCGATTAAGAATGAAGAAAAATAACTGAAAATATCTTCTGAAACTATTGCAAGCGGCTGATGTAACGGTAGATTTCCATTGAATATTATAACTGAAGCAAATGATGAGTATCTCGATGTTTGAAAGCTGATGCAAATCTTTTAAATGGAATGCACTAAGAAAACTTTTAAATGACAATAATATAAAAGTAACGACTATTGAATTGATGAATAGCCTAGTTGGGAAAAACTAACATGAATGAAAAGGAAGGAAATGTTTTTTATGTTGACAACTCAGCATATTTGTGAGGTGGCACAGTTGGAATTATGTGGCATATAGAAAGCTGAGATGTCATTGCCAAGATTTGGGGGCCTGCTTTTATATATTACTAGACTGAGACCCGCGCAATGCGCGGGTGTAGGTTTGTTTATATTTGTAATGTATTGATTGTTTTTATCATGGTTAGGATAAATATAATATTTTATTGAGGATTATAAATATTCTATAATTGAGACGGTAATATGAAATTTAAGCACAAATAAGGAGGTACATTTTATTTGAAAGTGAAATATATGCATGAAACATGGAAATGTAATAATAGATAGTGTTCTTAATTTGACAAATTTAAATAACTCTAAAAGATTTGTGTAGATGTCATTCATTATTTGTTGTTGATTTTGATTACGTCTTCTTGTTTATGCCTTTATGCACTTTTTGTCTTGCATGCAACTTTAATTTGTTGCTTCTTCTTGTTTAGGTATTTAAATTTATAAATAAATTAAAATTTGAAGTTTATTTGCAACAAATCATCGAAGAAAACTTTAAGTAGATTTACAACGTTATATTTTCAAATTTTAGTTATATGATGAATTAAGGGTTGCTAATGTTAGTTACAGTATTGTCTTAAGTTGTTAGTCATTAATGGGCACAGCAGAAAGCATTTTACAAATTTGAGTGATGTCTCAATCAAAAAAAAAAAGAAATTTGAGTGATGAAATACAAGGTTATGTAATTAAAGGTTCTTCTGTACAACACTTACATAAAATATAAAAATTTTATGTTAATTTCTGTAGAAATGAATTGAATGATAATAGTTTTTCTTTTGTGCAACCTAAACGGTAAGTCATTATTTCACAAATTACGTGCCTTCGTCGTTATATTTTCGTGCCATGTCATGAACCAAAATCCCCATTAGTAAAATCAACATACATTTAGACTCCAAAAAAAAAAAAGGAAAAAATAAATATTGTAGAAAACAAAATGAACCCAACACAGAGAATAGTGAGTTAGAGAAGCATGACTTTTTTTAGAGATTTGTACGGGATGAATTTGGGGATCATATTTTTGGGAAGCAAGGCAAAAAGTGCCACTATCTCTTTCATGCCCGTATGCATGCTATGTCTTTCATGGCCAATGCAAACGTTAATCTTTCAAACATGGGAGAATAATGAAAGTTGTGTGTTACAAAAGCTGTGGGTGGTGCAGTAGCAATATTAGCTTTCCTTTGACAAAATAACATGGGAGAATAATGAAAGTTGTATGTTACAAAAGCTGTGGGTGGTGCAGTAGCAATATTAGCTTTCCTTTGACAAAATGGAGAGCATTACAGTATGGGTTTGTCACTTGAATTGAGGAATAAATGAGAATTAATGATATTCAGTAACTGTAAAATAGGCCGAAGATAAGAAAAATAAAAAAGAGTGGGTAGTAAAAGAATAAGGAATTGTGAATGTGTTTCTCTGTTTTAGAGAGTGCCACATCAGAATATATTTGATGTGGCAATAATGAGATTACATGGCATAAAAGATGATGAGTTGTCAACGGAAGGCTCCGCGGGTCAGTTTTTATATATTATTATTATAATAGATAATAGAAATAGATATGGCCGTACGAATGAGTCCATTTTCAAACATCAACACTACAATTGTGCAATTGTTTTAAAACTACTGTTGTAGGTCTATTACAGATTCCTTATATTAAAAGGAATGGATGAGGCACTACCATGATGAAGTAAACTGAAACAATGCCAAATTTCAGAAGGTTATAGAATGCCTGTGACCTGCTGATAAATATTCAATGAAACAGCAAAAGTTTGTTAGTTTCTGTTTTGGGAGAGCAATGTGTAATGGAAGACTAAAAGGTTAAGACTATTAGAGCCATAAGATCTAGCAGTCTCAGGCCAGTTTGAATATTCCACTTCTAACTTATTAAGTTGTGAAAAACTTCTATAAATTTATAGGTGTTAATGAAAAAAACTAAATGAGAGAGCTTCTAAAAAAAATAAAGCGTAGTAGTTCATTTCTACTTATGAATGAAACTTTGTTAAAATAATCATGGCTATTGTAAATCATTTCATCTTTTTCTTTTCTATGTTGTGAAAAAATTTAACGAAACTAGCTAATTAGTATATAATTAAGGCAATTTCTGAAGACATAGGCCGGTGCCTTATTAATTGGTGGAAGTGCTAAACTAGTAACAGTGTATGCAACAACAAATCAATTCCAACTGTGCATTAAATTCCTCAATTCAAGATTTTACAGTAATCAATTATGAATGAAGCCAATATATATAACTATTGTAACATTATCCTCTTTTGTATGAAAAAAAGGAAAAAAATATACAAAATTGTTTGTCAGAAATGTATGTCAGTGTCTTTGTTGAGAGGCGATCAAGTGAGAACTGATGTGATATTTAAGAAGAGATCTTCTCTGCAAGGAATGGTGAGGCCACCCATTGGGTGATGATACCCAAATTCTTGTTCTGCTTTGCTTAGCAAGTCCTGAAATGAAGGTTGGTTCAAGTATCCAATTGGTATCACGAACCGCTTCATTTTTTCTCCAACATACACTGCAAGATACCCTTTTGGGACCTTACCACCCTTTGACACTGCTTGGCTAGCTCTTCTTACACCAAGTAAACGAAAACCCATGGTTTCTCTTCCTTGTTTGTTACTCCACGCACACAACATAACACAACACAACTATAGAATGATCTCAAAGATATTGTATATGACAAACCAGTATTTCAAGGACATACTTGAGAGTACAATGATGTGTGTGTATATATACATATGTGTGTGTGTGGTGCTTGTATGGATATCCTTATCTATGGAATTGAATGGTTAATGTGCTATTTGATGGGGTCTAGTGACAGACAAGGTGTCATGATCCACCACATGGTGTTGTCTTATAGGTCTTCTTCATCAAGAATCACAAGAGGTTTTAGTAGATTGTCCACTTTGTAGATGAGTCACACTCACAGTTAATGCTTGAAAATGAAAAAGATTTGTATAGAAAGGAACCTAATTGTGTATTGCTTAGCCAATGTAATACCTTGCTTCTAATGTTCAAGACATGCGCAAGACATGTCACATTTTCACTTTTTTTGTTTGTACATATCTCTTTGATCTCTATACAGATTAGTCATATTAAATTGTCCATCGCTAAAATGGGGGTATGACAGCTAAGAGAAATTTCTTCAATTGATGATAAATAAATATTTACACATTAGTTAGCGGTCTGCTAGGAGCTTAAATTCAATGGTTGCATTGCATGTTATAATGTTTCCAGTCAAAATCAATGCCTATCATAACAACTCGTAGGACAAGTCCTTTTGAAGAGCACGGAAGGTCCTTTTGATTGTAGTCTCTCCATCAAGACCCCACTATTTTCAACAGTGGCAGAGCTAGCCTGTTTTCTACGAGGAGGCCAAATATAAAGAGTACTTTTTTTATAGACAAAATGAATTACTAATTTTTTTTAATAATAAACTACTATTTCGATCTGAAATATAGGTAAGAAAAGTGTCTAAAATATAAGTAACCTGAGTATTTTTTTAGTGTAAGTGCTTTATCTGATAACCGTGTTCTATTAAAAAAAAAATTTGATAGCGAAATTCCATATTACTACACTGGTCTTTAGAAATTTTTTATTGTTACAAGAGGCTCTGCCCCTGGTTTTCAACCACACAACCTGATCCAGGCCCAGCTTCTAGATTATCCAGGCCCAACTTCTGTGGCCCAAGTCCATTGAGCAACAACTTGGTTGCAAGTTGCACCACCAACTTGTCAACTTGTACCACTTGCCAACTTGTGTTATTTTAATTTATTTTTGTTTTTATTTAATACCCATAGTATCCCTTCCTTTTAGTATAAATAGGTGCTTCCCTTTCATTGTAAGATCATCCAAGTTTTATATAAATTGAGTGTGTTTTCCTTTAAATAGAGTTCTCTCTATTTTTTTACTGGTTTTGTACCATTTTGGTATCAGAATTCAGGTTTAGTGAGTTTTTGAGTGAAAGAGTGAGAGGAATTAATCTTAGAAGAGATGAGTTTTTGAGTGAGGAGCATAGGCACCAAAAGCCTCGAAACCTCCATTTCCGATCCCATTTTGCCAAAACTAACACTGCCATCGTGTTCAGAAGGCTCAAAACATTCCGGGTACAAAATTTCACGGCGACCAGACAACCCACACGCTCTCACGCGCCTTTACCGGAGTCCCACATGCCGCCTCTGCTTCTTCACGCGCTGCACGCGCCAGTCCAAGGAAGAAGACGAGCCACATCAGCATCCACATCATCTGCCACATCACTTATCTGTCCAATCATTGACCGCCACGTGCCAAAATAGCCATGTCACCTTCCAGTTAGCATTGACCAGACAACCACGTCAGGATATTTTTCAAAATTGTAGATAAGTCCCTAAATTTTTTAGTATTTACATTTCAGTCCCCAAACTTTCAAAAGTTGTAATTTAGCCCCTGAAGTTTTCGAAATTACCATTTGGCCCCCAAAATTACAATTTAGCCCTTGATATTTTCAAAAATTACAATTTAACCCCTGTGATTTGTGAAATTACTGTTTTACCACTGTATCATTTTTTGTTTCCCTTCTTTTCTGATTCAAAAAAAAAAAAAAGGCCTAAAAAAAATGCCTCCAAGAAGACAAAATGATCAAACTCTCTGTGATATTCAATTTGAAGAAATGAGAAGACAAATTCAACAGTTACAGGAAACCGTGAACGCGCAGCAAGCCCTATTTGAAGCACGGCAAATACCATCAGATGTTGATGAATCCAGCAGTGATTCATCATCATTTAGGCACCGCCGCTCGCAAAGACAGCCATTTAGACGATGACATCAAGGTAGAAATCCCAGATTTTGAAGGGAAACTTCACCCAGATGAGTTCGTTGATTGGCTTCAAACTGTAGAGCGAGTCTTCGAGTACAAGGAGATTTCAGAAGAAAAGAAAGCCAAGATCATTGTTGTGAAGCTAAAGAAGCACGCTTCAACATGGTGGAAGAATCTTATAAAGAAGCGAGAACGTGATGGGAAAAAGAAGATAAAGACATGGAGAAGATGCGGCGAGAACTAACCCGTAAGTTCTTACCTTCATCTTACTATCAAGATACCTTTATTCAGCTACAAAATTTTCGACAGAGAAATTTGACTGCAGAAGAATACATACGAGAGTTTGAGAGGTTGATAATGAAGTGTGATGTTCAAGAGAGGGAAGAGCAAACTATAGCTCGATACCTCGGAAGATTAAACACCAATATTGCCAACTCAGTCGAACTCCAACAATACTGGACCTTAGAGGATGTTGTCCAACTAGCCATCAAAGTGGAAAAACAATTACCCAAAAAATCCACCTACCGTCCTTTTACCAACGCAGATAACCCTTTCTACAATCACAAAACCACCACCGATAAGCCAAGCACATCCACACCACCACCTCCTAAAAACACTACTGACAACAAGAATAAGGCTACAATGTGCTTCAAGTGTCAAGGTTTTGGTCACATCACCTCAAACTGCCCAACTCATCGAACCATTACTATCATCAAAGGAGAAGCCTATGAGGTCTCCGAAGAAGAAAAAGCTCTAGAAGAACCTAAGGAGCCCGAGCCCATATATGATGAATAATTCACCCCTGCTGATCATGGTGAATCTTTGGTGATCAGAAGAAGCCTCTATACGATGTCAGACAAAGGAGAACCATGGCTATGGCACAACATTTTTCACACTCGTTGCACCACCGCTGGAAAAGTATTTAATGTCATCATAGACAGTGGGAGTTGCGAGAATGTTGTATCTAATCATATGGTAGACAAGTTGAAGTTACCAACCCAAAGTCATCCTTATCCCTACAAGCTACAATGGCTCAACAAGGAAAGCGAGGTAAGAGTCACTAAACGATGTCTGATGTCATTCTCAATTAGCAAGAAATACCAGGATGAAGTATGGTGTGATGTTATCCCCATGGATGCTTGTCATCTACTCCTTGGAAGGCCTTGGCAGTATGATCGTCGTACCTTATACGATGGATATACCAACACCTACTCATTTGTCAAGGAAGGAGTAAGAATTAAGTTGTCACCATTATCGCCAACTGAACTCGATGAAGGCAAGAAGGAATCAAGACCCTTGGTTTCTTTGGTGATAAAGGAGCAGCTCAACTTGGCCCCAGAAGAACTTCCTACCGTGAGTTTGATTCTATTGTTTGAATCAAACAAAGAAGCAAACATCCCAGAAGAAATTAGGCCATTACTTACTGAATTCCCAGATGTTGTACCAGAAGATATTCCACCTGGACTTCCACCTATGCAAGATATTCAACATGCCATTGATTTTGTTCCAGGAGCTGTCATTCCCAACTAGCTTGCCTATAGGATGAGCCCCTAGGAGCATGCCAAAATCCAGCGGCAAATGGAAGAACTGCTGCAAAAGGGATTAATAAAAGAAAGCATTAGCCCTTGTGTCGTTCCTGCAATTCTAGTCCCCAAGAAGGATGGAAGTTGGAGGATGTGTGTTGATAGTCGAGATGTTAACAAAATCACAATCAAGTATCGATTTCCGATACCACGACTCGATGATCTATTCGATCAGCTGTATGGTGCCACCATCTTTTCAAAGGTCGATCAGCGAAGTGGATACCATCAGATCAGGCTCAGACCCGCGACGAGTGGAAGACTGCCTTCAAAACTCGAGATGGTCTGTAAAAATGGACTGTAATGCCTTTTGGCTTATCTAATGCTCCTAATACATTCATGCGACTGATGAATCAGGTACTTCGACCCTTCATTGGTAGATTTGTTGTTGTCTACTTTGATGATATTTTGATATATAGTAAGGGTAAAGAAGAGCACTTAGATCATCTGCGACAAGTGCTTCAGACTCTGAGGGAGCAGAAACTGTATGCTAACCTAAAGAAATGCTCATTTTCAACCAATGAAGTAATTTTCTTGGGTTACATCATCACAAGTGAAGGCATCCGAGTCGACCCAAGCAAAATTGAAGCCATCAACAGTTGGCCCGCTCCAAAGTCTATTCATGATGTACGGAGTTTCCATGGATTAGCATCCTTCTATAGTAGGTTCATAAAAAAATTTAGCTCTGTTGCTGTATCCCTCACTGAAATCCTGAAAAGAGACCAATTCCAATGGACAGAGCAAGCTCAAAAGAGTTTTGAGGAGTTGAAAAGGCGACTGACAGAAGCACCTGTGCTCGCACTTCCAAATTTTGATCTCATTTTTTAAGTCAATTGTGATGCTTCCAACACAGGTATTGGTGCTGTTTTAGGCCAAGAAGGTCATCCTATAGCCTTCTTCAGCGAGAAACTCAACAATGGCAAACTCAAGTACTCCATCTATGATAAAGAATTCTATGCCATTGTTCGTGCCCTTCAGCACTTGAGTCATTATTTACTTCACAAGGAGTTTATTCTCTACTCCTACCATGAAGCACTCAAACATCTGAATTCTCAGCAAAAGATCAACCGCAAGCATGCTACTTGGAGTGAGTTTTTATAGGCTTACCCCTTCTTACTCAAGCACAAGGCAGGAGTTCAAAACACTGTAGCCGATGCTATCAGCAGGTGATGTACTCTTCTCTCAACTCTCCAAACAAAGGTTATTGGATTTGAAGCTATCAAAGAGTTATATCACGATGATCCCGATTTTCACAAGTTTTGGAGTGCAGCCGAATCACAGTCATTCCAAAGTTACTACAAGCATGACGGATACTTGTTCAAAGAAAAGGAAATATGTGTAATGCCCTGACTCTAATCAGAGTATTACTTACGAAAATTTAAAATTAATTAAGTAAAAATTAATCAAAACCATCCAGGTAATTAGATAAAACAGGATAAACTAAAACCTGTTTAAAAAGAAAATCCTTTAACTTAAAGAGTACGCATTTCGAAATTTAAATACATTAATTACAAATTTTTCCCGAAGGGTTTTTCCACAAATAATTATAATAAAATTAAAAGAACTAGACTACGACTCTATCTGTGATCCGGTACTGAGTCATCAGAGAGTCTCACATAACTATAATGTCGAGCGTCCAAAAGGCTCTCTAATCCTCCCAGCAAAGGGTACCTAAAAACAATGCCCTAAACATAGTGAGTTATCGCAACTCAGTAACATAGACTTTAATTAAAAACTTTTTACCGTTGTTTTCAGCTATATGTGGTGTGCTACGTATAGAAAACTCCTCCCAAAAAACACAATCACAAATATCATATCAGATCATAATATCCCATTCAGCAATAAAATACCAGACATACATATTTCAATTCTCACCATATGGTAAGATTCAGAACAAAATGAATCTGTCACCAAAACGTAACTAAGCCTACAATGAAGGAAGTACAAATAAACCATAAGGCACCAACACTTGAAAGCTTACAATGCAACAGAATCAATAATTAATTACATGAAACCATAAACATGTACACTAGAAACATCATAGATGCAATCAAACCAATCAATCACACGTGATGAATTCCATGGACATATAAAATTGACTTCCATTGGAATTCTTCACCATACCCATCGTACCTTATAGCAGCACGGACCGACAACAATCACATCAAATTTACACCCCAGCTGCACGGTGCAGCCACTTTAGGGCCCACTGAAATGCTGAGCGTGTTCACATATAAGCATTTATTTAACTCACTCATTCATCATAACCAAACAAGCAACCTTTCAAGTGATAAAAATATTACACTAGGTTGAAAGTAGGAGAACAACATCCAAAATGCGTAGAAATTGGAATTAGAACTGGCATAATCCATTATGTAATCCTTTATGATGCGATAATCCTTTATGCAATCCTTTATTAGGCTGATGGGACCACGGCAAGTGTACCGGGTCGTTGCAAGTAATAAATTCGGTAAGTGACTGGTTATCGTTCTCAAGGGTCGAAGGCCAAACACCAATGTCCGTTAGCGACTACTAAGTGAACACCAAGGGATTTTATATGATTGGTGGTGGTACGAGAATAACAAAAGCACAATGCAAAGGGTGATTTGATTCAATGGAGGATAGTGTTGGAGTCAAGCTTCATTCTACTTCTGCATTCGAATTTTAATATAGTAATTAACGCAATGTGGTTCTCTAGTTTGTCTATCAATTTCATTAAATTAGTTAAATCCCAATTCCTTGGATGCATTCAACAAGGTAAAAGCATGAAGAAAAAGAAATTGCAAAGATAGCAAGTTCCTAAAGGCTATTCCTAGCTCAAAAGAAACAAGGGTCACCTTCCTAGGGCACAAAAGCATATTGAACTTCCATTCAACACACAAATCAAAAGTTCATTCCAAGATTGATCAAGTCTCAAAAAGCATTAAGAAGAAGGAAGGAGATCACCAAACTAAGAGAAACTCACATGCATTAATAGGAAACTACATCAAATATCCATAGTGTTCATAGAAATCCACTCAACTCCAACAAAAGGAGGTTTAGTTCAACATGATGATAGTAGAGAATGAAAACAAAAACAGAGAAAAGAGATAAGAACCCATCCACAAGCCAAGGAGTTGAGCTTCCACCCTTCTCCTCTTGCCTCCTTCAATGGGTGTGCTAGGGTTTGTGCTCCCAAGTCTTCTTTCTGCCTCTAATTCGTCCTTCTCCCCTCTTCAGACCATTAGTTAGGTATTTATATCAACTGGGCCTGAAAGAAAGCCCAAAACGCGCAAGAACAAAAGATAGCAAAGCACTCGCGCTTCAGAAACCATCAAAGCAGCGCTAGGCGCCGCTTCGAGGCGCCGCGCTGATTTCGCTACCAAGACAGCGCCGCGCTCAGGCGCTGTGCTCAAAGATTCTCGAAAGCAGCGCCAGCGCTAGTTCTCTGAGGCGCCTGCGCCGCAACTTCGCTAACATGCTTCTAAAGAGCGCCTGCGCTGATTGGTCGGGCGCCTGCGCTCGACTTATGCAAAGAACTCCACTTCAAAAAGCTATCATGGTCTTGGGAACATGTCTCCAATCAATCCTTTTCTTACCTACATTAAATCAAGACCAAAGTAAGGACATTTTTCCATCAAAACAACAAAAGAGCTAACATGATTGTCAACTAGAATATCTCCAAAACAAAGACTCAAACACCTAAGATTAGAAGCCAAACAAGGAATAAAGTCTAAGTTTTGCATGAGAATTCCCTTCAATTAAGTGCATGAAATTGAGCATACTAGGGAACAATCAAACACTCCAAACTTAAACCTTTCTTGTCCTCAAGCAAGAACTCAACAAAAAAACAACTATCCAAAATGTCAATCTTGATCTAACCACTGGACTAAACCACAATTTTTCATCGCATTCAAATGTTATCACACAAAATGTACACCATTCACAGATTATTTTGCTAGGCTTTGTCATCATCAGAACCAATATGAGACTATCACAAATTAGAAATTGGAGTCACATAAGCAATGAATTCACCATTATAAACTCAATAAGTAATGGAATGTACAATTGAAACTTTCAATGTGATTGAATGCTTTCTTTTTCTACTCATAAAGATTAGGAAGAATTTTCACTCCAACTCTCAAGTGTTTGGGGTTTTTGTTTCACTCAGTCAACACTATTTAAGCCCGTCCCCCATGGATTTGATTTTCATCTCTTACTCACATGAGTACCACTTGCACGATGCTCCAATCAAAAGGTCTTTTGAGGTTGTAACTTGGCCAAGGTCGGGGTGGATGGATTAGACATTTAGGCTATCACCCTTCAAAGATAGATGAGCATCAACCAACTCTAAAAATTTTCATTACAATTCCCTTTTTTTCTTCAGTTTTCTTCAAAGATGGTATTTGCCCACAAACTCAATCCTTAAACAACTTTGTATCACACAATTATTAATCCCCCCAATAACTCTTTGGTCTCAAAAGGGGTACCAATCCAAAAACAAGCCATTCTTTTTTTTTTAACTCAAACCACAACCAATCATAATGTTGTTCACTTCCCCCCAACTCCAAACTTAGTTCTTTATCAACCTTAGTCAATTCATGCTCATCCAACCTTCTTAGGTGGGTAACAAATTAATCACAAGGTTAAAAGCTATTGTTTTGATAGGTTAACAAGAACAGAATGTTTTAGGCTCAACGGGGCTTTGCAAACAAAAGTCATATCATGTCGGGTTGGCTTTTTGGCTAATTGGCGTCCACAAAATTTGCCTTTTTATATCAAAGCATTGTACAACCAATAACATGCAACAGAGATTCAATCAAATTTAGGGTAATGTAGACTCAAATGTGTCCTCTCCAAAGAATTATTGATGGAGGCTCTACAAACACCACAGGACAAGCACATATCAATCACAAAGACATTATAACAAACCAAAACAATTGAGCAATGGTTGACTCACTCTAAAAAGTTTTTAGTCTCAAGTTGTAACTCTTCAGCAGCCCACTTAACATCACACCAAGTGATTGGTGCTTAACACAAAATTCAAATCACAAGTGGGTTCAAATCATAGTTCAGCCAGCAGTTATTTCAATTTGACATCTAGGACTTACAAACTAAAAATAAAGGAACTCCAAACTTAAGCTTTGACAACCATGCTAAAATGAAATCGAACAAACTAAATTTTAAAAAATGCAAGAGAAAGGGATAGAAACTCCCTCGCATGGGTTGCCTGCCATGAAGCGCTTCTTTAACGTCACTAGATTGACGCATGAAGAGGTTGATTATGGCTCCTTGAATGAAGAGAAGAAGATTGAAGCACATCCATCTTTAGGAAGATGCACACCCATGACATTGGGTGCTTGCAAAGAAATCACCTCCCTTTTCTTCATCGGTCTTCTTTTTCTCCTCTTGAATTTATAAGGGTGGAAATTGTCATCCCTCACATGTTGAGTGCACTCTTTATAGGAATGAGTAGATTTTGCTTGTGCATTCTTTGGATTTTTGCAATTTGGGATTTGTTTCCCATCCTTCACATGCATACCACCCTTTCTTTTTCCTTGCACTGGCAATGTTTCAAGGGGCATAGAAGTATGTTGCTTATTAGAGGCACCATCATACATATCATCAGCTACATCAATGCGGTAGCATTGTTCTTCATCATTTGCAGGATGCGTAGCCTCAAATACGCTAAATGTTACCTTCTCATCTTGAACTCTAAGCATGAGCTGCCCTTTTTGTACATCAATAAGAGCTCTTCCAGTTGCTAGAAATGGTCTTACCAGTATTAGAGGGACCTGAGCATCTTCCTCCATGTCAAGGACAACAAAATCAGCTGGAAAACTGAATTTATCCACTTTCACCAGAACATCTTCTATAATACCATAGGGGTATTTGACTGATTGGTCCGCTAACTGGAGTGACATCCTTGTAGGTTTAACATCATCTGTCCCTAATTTCTTCAACATGGACAGTGGCAGGAGATTGATGCTAGCCCCCAAATCACATAGTGCCTTCCCAATAGACATATTCCCTATAATGCAGGGAATTGTGAAGCTACCAGGATCTTTCAGCTTTGGAGGAAGCTTTCTTTGTAGGATTGCACTGCACTCTTCAGTCAAAGCAATTGTTTCATCTTTCAATTTCCTCTTCTTTGAGAGAATCTCTTTCATGAACTTGGCATAAGTAGGCATTTGCTCAAGAGCTTCGGCAAAGGGAATGTTGATTTGCAATTTCTTGAATACATCTAGAAATTTGCCAAATTTTTTCTCATCCTTCTCCTTACTCAACCTTTGGGGATATGGCAATTTGATGATTGGCTTTGGATAGACCATTTTCCCTTACACAATAGGTGGATTAGGTGCTTCATTTGGGTCCTTCTCATCTTTCTCCTTAGGCTCACTTGACTTCTCCACTTCTTTCCTGGGTATGGGCTTAATCAATTTTCCGCTCCGGGTAGTGATGGCACTAACATTCTCATGTCCCTTGGGATTTGGAATTGTGTCACTTGGTAGAGAACCCAGAGGTCTTTCTGTTATTTGTCTAGCCAACTGACCAACTTGAGTTTCAAGGTTCCTTATGGAGGCCTCTTGATTTTTGAAAGCAGCCCTTGTTTCAGTCATGAAAGCTGAAGTTTGCCCAGCTAGTTTTTCAATAGCAATTTCCCAACCGGCTTTCTGCTCAAGGGCTTGTGGTTGAGATGAAGAACTTCCTTGCAGTCCATGTGAAGCTTGAGCACCTTGATCCTTCCAAGAGAAATTCGGGTGATTTCTCCAACCCGGATTATATGTATTTGAATAAGGATTGTTGTGTTGTCTTTGAAAATTATTGACAAAGTTGACCTGTTCTGAATCTTTGTTAATCTCCACAGGGGCAACACAATCAACGCTAGCATGATCTCCTCCACAAAAACCACATTTGGGATTTACAGAACCAACTGAATTTACGTTCATCCCTCCAATTTGCTTGGTTATAGAGGCTAATTGTTGACTCATAGCCTTATTTTGGGCTAGAATAGCATCTAATGCACCCACTTCGAGCATTCCTCCTTTCCTTTGTTGCCTATCAAATGATGCATTCATGGTGTTTTTCGCCATAGCCTCCATAATCTCAAGGCTTTCAGCTGGAGTTTTTAAATCAAAAGAGCCTCCACATGCAGCATCGATCATCACCTTAGTGTTCGGAATGAGCCCATTATAGAATGTCTGAGCTTGAAGCCAATCGGGTAATGAATGTTGGGGGCACTTTCTAAGCAATTCTTCAAACCTCTCCCAAGCATCATAGAGTGTCTCCCCCTCCTTTTGAACAAAGGCAGTGATTTCACTTCTCAGCTTGGCAGATCTAGAAGTTGGGAAGAACTTGCTCACAAACTTGTTGGCCAAATCTTCCCATGTGGTGATACTCCCTTCAGGTAGAGAACTAAGCCAGCTTCTAGCTCTATCCTTCAAGGAGAAGGTAAAGAGCCTCAAGTAAATGGCATCATCAGTAACGCCATCAATTTGCACTGTATCACACAACTGGACAAAGACCTCCAAGTGTTGATTCGGATCTTCATGAGGCAAACCGGCAAACTGATTCTGTTGAATAACTTGCAGGAGGCCCGATGGAATAGTGATGCTATGGCCTTCAACACGGGGCCTGACAATGCTCCCATAATACCCCCTGGGAGTGGCCTTGGAGTAATCACGGAGAGTTTTCCTTTCATTGTTCGCGTCACCCATCACTTCTTCTGGTGTTTCAACAATGGGTTCCGGAATTGTTTGTTGTGCCTCTCTTTGTCTTAGCCTTGCTTCTCTTCTTCTAGCCCTTGCTTCCTCTCGGTTACGTCGAGCTGTTCTTTCTATCTCTGGGTCAAACAATAGCTCTTGAGGATCTATTGTTCCACGCATACACTGAAAAGCAAGCACCTCAAACAAGTGTTAAAGCAACTGAGAAATAAAAAAAAATGTTATGGAAAATATGAAAAAGAAGTAATTAAACTAACACTAAAACAGAAATTAAAACGGGTTCGAAATAGAAGTCGCCTTCGAAATTACTGGTAATGGTAAAATCGATCCCCGGCAACGGCGCCAAAAACTTGATGGGACCACGACAAGTGTACCGGGTCATTGCAAGTAATAAATTCGGTAAGTAACCTGTTATCGTTCTCAAGTATCGAAGGCCAAACACCAATGTCCATTAGCGACTACTAAGTGAACACCAAGGGATTTTATATGATTGGTGGTGGTACGAGAATAACAAAAGCACAATGCAAAGGGTGATTTGATTCAATGGAAGAAAGTGTTGGAGTCAAGCTTCATTCTACTTCTACTTTGGAATTTTAATATAGCAATTAACGCAATGTGGTTCTCTAGTTTGTCTATCAATTTCATTAAATTAGTTAAATCCCAATTCCTTGGGCAATTAACCCATTTTATCCAGCTAGAAAGTCCAATTCCTTGGATGCATTCAACAAGGTAAAAGCATGAAGAAAAAGAAATTACAAAGATAGCAAGTTCCTAAAGGCTATTCCTAGCTCAAAAGAAACAAGGGTCACCTTCCTAGGGCACAAAAGCATATTGAACTTTCATTCAACACACAAATCAAAAGTTCATTCCAAGATTGATCAAGTCTCAAAAAGCATTAAGAAGAAGGAAGGAGATCACCAAACTAAGAGAAACTCACATGCATTAATAGGAAACTACATCAAATATCCATAGTGTTCATAGAAATCCACTCAACTCCAACAAAAGGAGGTTTAGTTCAACATGATGATAGTAGAGAATGAAAAGAAAAACAGAGAAAAGAGATAAGAACCCATCCACAAGCCAAGGAGTTGAGCTTCCACCCTTCTCCTCTTGCCTCCTTCAATGGGTGTGCTAGGGTTTGTGCTCCCAAGTCTTCTTTCTGCATCTAATTCGTCCTTCTCCCCTCTTCAGACCATTAGTTAGGTATTTATATCAACTGGGCCTGAAAGAAAGCCCAAAACGCACAAGAACAAAAGATAGCAGTAGGCGCCCTGCGCCCTGTGGGCACCCTACGCCCCGTGTTTACCGAAAGCAGGCGCCAGGCACCTTCGAGGCGCCTGCGCTCGATTCTGCTACAAGCGCCGCGCTGGGCGCTGCGCCAAAGATTCCCGAAAGATGGCGCCAGGCGCTAGCCCCTCTAAGGCGCCCTGCGCCCTGCAACTTCTGCTAACATGCTTCCCAAAGAGTGCCCTGCGCTCGATTGGTCGGGCGCCTCGCGCTCGACTTATGCAAAGAACTCCACTTCAAAAAGCTATCATGGTCTTGGGAACATGTCTCCAATCAATCCTTTTCTTACCTACATTAAATCAAGACCAAAGTAAGGACATTTTTCCATCAAAACAACAAAAGAGCTAACATGATTGTCAACTAGAATATCTCCAAAACAAAGACTCAAACACCTAAGATTAGAGGCCAAACAAGGAATAAAGTCTAAGTTTTGCATGAGAATTCCCTTCAATTAAGTGCATGAAATTGAGCATACTAGGGAACAATCAGAGGCCATAATCGATTATGTGTATGTCATAATCGATTATGATGTAAATTTCATCGCAGAAAAGAAACAAAGTGGTCATAAACGATTATGGTTTGGCCATAATCTATTATAGGCCTGAAAAATGCAGATTTCTCTGCAAAATTCTACAGAATCCAAATTTTAACACCAAAACACCAAATCAAACCAAATCGATTTCTCCTAAACATATAAGATCAAGCATCAATTATGATACATTGAAAAATCATCAAATTGAACATATTTAATTCATGAGCAAAACAATTTCCAATGTCACAAGTTCTTAAATTGTGAACAACCTATCCAATCAACAACAAATCCATCTCAATGGGATTTATCATGAAACAAAACGATTCAGCACACAATATGAAGGTGATAAAATGCACAAGAAAGGGGGGTTTGAATTGTGCTTTTGAAATTCTTTTCGCAAGACTAAGTTTAAAACCTTTTCAAAACAACTTTGATAAAACAATTTGAATGCAATAAAGATTTAGAGAAAGAGAGAATGACACAGGAGATTTATCCTGGTTCACCACCACCTGGTAGCTACGTCCAGTCCCTTCAAACACTGAAGGATTTCCACTATAATCACTAGATTACAACTCAAGAATATAATACTGCCAAACTGGCTTTATTTTCAACTTCTCAAAACGACTAAGTACGGTCTAGCTTTTGAGGATTACAACAGTTACTACTGGGCCAAATACAAGTGGAAATGTTTGAAACAAATTTAGTGACTCTCTACAGAGAGGATATGAAAATAAGCTCAGGATCAATACTTTGAAATAACTTTCAAATAGAAAGAATAAAAACTATGATGTTCAGTGTTTTGGCTTTCAGGAGAATACTTCGAATTTTTCTTTTTGTTGCTCACTGGTTGGTATTCGGTCTCAGCATCCTTCCGTGCTTGTGAGAAATGAATATATAAGTCAATCTTCAAAACAATACCGTTGAGGCTCTTTGATTTGTTTTTGGTCATAAATGACCACGCTCCAGCACACTCAATTGTCTGTCTCCACTTGAGTAAGTAGCGCTATGACTCCTCCCAACTGTTTATTCTGAATTTGCACCATTCCAGCACACTTAGAAACACACTTAGAATTATTTAATCATAAGTTGAAAAAATTCCATCTTGTCTCTCCCGCAAGTCAATCTTAGCATCCTTCTTCTTTTCACACAATCTTTTTCGGCTTATCAGCTTCTCTTTTCAAACAATTTGAAAATTGTGAGCTTGCTTAAAGTCAAGAATAATAAATGGCAGCATGTTGCATTTGAAAACTTCTTGAACTATAACGTGATCAACTTGAATATTGAGCAGCTTATGTTAAGATCCATTAATAATTAAGTGCCATGTTGCGTTTGAAATTTCCTTTAGACATAATAATAGCAACTTTGAATTACGAGCATGAAGCTTTCAAAAAGCATGTGTTGAGTATATAATAATATTAATGTGCTTCTCCTTTGCATCAATTAAAATATGTTATCTTTGCAAAATTAAACATGTTAGTGCAGCCTGTTCCATGTAGATATAATAAAATATCATATAATAGTGAATAGTGGAAAACAAATCCTTTGCATCAATTAAAATATGTTATCTTTGCAAAATTAAACATGTTAGTGCAGACAATTCCAATATAATAAAATATAATATAAAAATAATGGAACATGTAAGCAATCAGAAGCAGCTTTTGATCATTGACAATAAACTAAATATCCACTTTTTCTCTAAAATCTCCTTTAGCCATAACGTGATGCACTTGAATTACAAGCTTGAAGGCTTTCAAAAAGTATGTGCTAAGTATATAATAATTTAGAGTGGAGCTAAAGTGTATATTATATACTGGATGGATGGTAACAACATGCTTTTGCATTCTGGGAGAGTATAATAAAATATCTTTAATATTCAGCTATTCCAGAATAAGAATAAAACATAATAAAAGAGATAGTGATTCACATAAGCAATTCAACGCAGAGACCGGACGCATGCTTTTACCAGAAGCACGCTCTTGCCATCAAAATAATTAAACACATATCAGAACATAAAATTGTTCTTCTTAACTATTTGTTATCATCAAAATAATTAAAGGTTGTTGTTCCTAAATCAACGTGGTTCCAACAATCTCCCCCTTTTTGATGATGACAAATACTTAGATTGATGAACAATTTTAATCTTCTTAGAAAAAATATTTTTGTAAAAGATTTCAAGGGCTCCCCCTGAATTAAGCACATAAAAATATTTTCTAAGATCAAATACAATCACAAGTGTAATATCATAATCATAGTGAATTGATGAGATGCAAATGCAAATATGTGATTGATATATTTTCTTGCTATTCATCAATTACTCTATTTCTTCTTATTTCTCCCCCTTTGTCATCAGACAAAAAGGTGAAAACAGTAAGACCATCATTGTCGAAAGAGAAATTTACTCCCTAAAAAAATAAACATTTTAAACAGAGAATTTTCTCCCCGTTTAAGAAAAATTTTCTCCCCCAAAATTTAGAAAGAAAAAAAAGTTAACACAGACAATTTTCAATTTTAAAAATTTTCTCCACCAAAATTTTCTCCCCCTTTGTCATTTCTCAATTTTTTTTTTCAAAAAAATGTAATTGAGTGCACAAAAACTTCAAAGTTAATCAACGTGAACAACACTTGTTTTTCTCCCCTTTGAGTATTAAACATTTCGTGAAAAATTTGGAGTTCAACATGATTTTGAATGTTTTCAAAAATAAATTTCTATCAAAACAAAATTCATTCTTCTTTTCAAAATAAATTTTTCTTTTCAAAGATAAAGTAGTTTAAACAAAAAAAAAATCATGACTCAGCTTAGAGTAAATTCCCAGCCACAAAATATATTAGTCGTTATAATTTACCATGTGTTTACCAAAGGCAGCACATGTTAGATGCATGAAAACAAATGATACCAAATAACATAAGCAACTATGTAACAGATACAGATGCAACAGAGGCATTCACGCAATAAAGTCAACTTGCAACAGATGCATTCTAATAGAGTCAATAATACGACATCCATATATATTAGAAGAAGCACACAACAGATGCAATAATATCAAAACATTAATATCAGAAGCATACATGCATTAGAAAGCAACAGAAACACAATTACGAGACGCACACATGCAACAGAGTCACATATAGCACCAGAAGCAAATATATTCAATTTTAACCATCATTCTTTTATAAAGTGAAAATTCAAATTTTCCCTTATAAACTTGAATCTATCTTCAGCAAGGGGTTTTGTAAAAATATCTGCCCATTGATGGTAAGTATCTATGAATTTAATATCAAGTACACCCTTCTGAACATAGTCTCTAATAAAATGATGTTTAATTTCAATATGCTTTGCTCTAGAATATAAAATAGGATTTTTAGTAAGACAAATAGCAGATGTATTATCACAATAGATAGGAATGTTACTCTCTTTTATCATATAGTCCTCAAGTTGATATTTCATCCATAATCGTTGAGAACAATAACTTGCTGCTGAGATATATTCTGCTTCTGCTGTAGATAATGCTATGGTACTTTGTCTCTTGCTGGACCACGAGATGAGATTTTCTCCAAGAAATTGGCAACCACCACTGGTGCTTTTTCTTTCAATTCTATCTCCAGCAAAGTCAGCGTCACAAAAGCCTACTAATTTGTGATCCTTTGATTTCTTATAAAGCAAACCAAGATTAGTAGTACATTGTAAATATCTAAAAATTCTTTTCTGTGAAATATGAGATTCTCTAGGGTCACTTGAAATCTAGCGCACAAACACACGCTAAACATAATATCAGGCCTTGAAGCCGCATTTGATATAAAAGAGATCCAATCATACATCTGTATAATTTTTGGTCTACCTTTTTACTAATGTCATCTTTGCTTAAGACACAAGTTGGGTGAATCGGCGTGCTCATCGGCTTGCATTCATCCATCTTGAATTTCTTCAGGAGCTCTTTTACATATTTGCTTTGATGAATATAAATTCCATCTTTGCATTGTTTGATTTGAATACCCAGGAAGAACTTCAATTCTCCCATCATACTCATTTCAAATTCATTTTGCATCAGCTTAGAAAACTCCTTGCAAAGTTCTTGATTAGTAGCACCAAAAATAATATCATCTACATATATTTGCACTATGATAAAATGATTTTTAGATGATTTTCTAAATAGAGTAGTATCCACCTGTCCTCTTTCAAAATCATTTGATATTAAGAAGGAACTTAGTCTGTCATACCATGCTCTTGGAGCTTGTTTGAGACCATACAATGCCTTCTTAAGTTTGAAAACATATTTTGGAAATTGAGTATCTTCAAAACCAGGTGGTTGCTTAACATATACTTCCTCATTTATAAAACCATTTAAGAATGCACTTTTTACATCCATCTGATATAAAGTAATTTTATGATGTGCAGCAAATGAAAGTAAAATTCTAATAGCTTCTAACCTTGCAACAGGTGCAAAGGTTTCAGTATAATCAATACCTTCTTCCTGTGAGTAACCTTGAGCAACTAAACGTGCTTTATTTCTTACCACTTTACCATATTCATCAAGTTTGTTTCTGAAAACCCACTTGCTTCCAATGGCTTGCTTATCTTTTGGTTGTGGTACAAGCTTCCACACATCATTTCTTTGAAATTGATTTAACTCTTCTTGCATAGCAAGAATCCATCCTTCATCTTTTAGAGCTTCATCAATTGTCTTGGGTTCCACTTCAGAGAGTAAAGCTATATCTGCATGATCTTTAAATGAAGATCTAGTTCTTACTTTATCTCCTGGTTCCCCAATAATTTGTTCCTCTCGATGATGTGTCTTGAATTTCCATCCATGCTTAGAGTTATTCTGTTTTTGTACTTGTATATCATTAACATCATTGTTTGGTTCATCTTTAGATGCATCATCACAATTTGTGCTTTCAATCTGTAAATCTGAAAATAATTCATCTAGCTCTGACATTTCAGTGTCAGGCTTTTTATCATCAAATCTGACATGCATTGATTCTTCAACAATCAAAGTTTCTTTGTTATATACTCTGTATGCTTTAGACTTTTCAGAGTATCCTAAAAAGATACCTTTGCTTGCTTTAGAGTCAAACTTGCCAAGATTATCTTTAGTGTTAAGAATGAAACAATCACAACCAAATTGATGAAAGTATGAAATGTTTGGTTTTCTACCTTTCCACAATTCATAAGGAGTCTTATTCAAAATAGATCTAATATAAATTCTATTTTGAATATAACAAGCAGTGTTTACTGCTTCTGCCCAAAAGTGTTTTGCAATATTAGTTTCATGAATCATGGTTCTGGCCATTTCTTGTAAATATCTATTTTTCCTTTCTACAACACCATTTTGTTGTGGTGTTCTAGGAGAAGAAAAATTGTGTGAAATACAATTTTCTTCGCAAAAGTTTTTGAAAGATTCATTTTCAAATTCACCACCATGATCACTTCTAATAGTTGAAATACAAAAACCTTTTTCATTTTGCACTTGTTTGCAGAATACAATAAACGTTTTATAAGACTCATCCTTGTGTGCAAGGAATTTTACCCATGTCCATCTAGTATAGTCATCAACAATGACAAGTCCATATTTCTTTCCAGACAATGAGGCAGTTCTAGTTGGACCAAATAAATCAAGATGCAAAAGTTCAAGTGGTCTTGAAGTGGAAACAATATTTTTTGATTCAAAAGAGGTTTTCGTTTGTTTCCCTTTTTGACAAGCTTCACAAAGTGCATCAGATTGATACTTGAGATTAGGTAAGCCTCTAACAAGTCCCTTCTTGTTAAGTTTTGAGATTAATCTCAAACTGGCGTGGCCTAATCTCTTGTGCCAAGTCCACTGTTCTTCATCAACTGACAAAAGACACTTGACATTTTGATTTGCCAACTCAGAAAGTTTTATTTTATAAACGTTATTTTTCCTCTTTGCCTTAAAGAAAATAGAACCGTCTTTCTTGCTTTTGGCTATACATGAGTTATCACTAAAACCAACATCATAACCACTATCACACAATTGACTTATGCTAAGTAAGTTATGCTTAAGGCCATCAACAAGTAAAACATTATCTATAGAAGGTAAATATTTCTCACCAACATACCCTTCATCTTTGGGCTTCAACTCTAGGAACATATGCTTTTCTCCTGTCATGTGTCGTGAGCAACCACTATCCAGGTACCATGATTGGTGTTTCAACTTTGTTGCTAAGCAAATCTGCAACATAGATAATTTTATTTTTAGGTACCCAAATCTTTTTGGGTCCTTTCTTGTTAGCTCTAGAAGGAAACTTATCCTTCTTACGTTTCAAAGCATAACAAGTACTATATGAATGACCATATTTGTTACAGTAAGTGCAAAATAGATTATCACTAGGAGAGTTGGTTTCTTTTGATTTCGTATTTTGACCAGAAGGTGTTTCTTCCTTAAACCCAATTCCTTTTCTACCATTTTGACTAACTCCCCATATCATGGAGGCTTGTTTGCTTCTAGCTACAGATTCGGTAAGAAATTTTTGAAAAACAGGTTCATATTTGTAAGAATTACATTTGATAGAATTTTTAGAATCTAAGTCATACACCTTAGCTTCTAACTTTGTATTTTCATCAAGAAGCTTTGCATTTTGTTCTTTCACAATATCATATTCAGTTTGCAAGAGACGAAATTTCCTTTTCATAGATTTGTACTCTTTGGAGAGAATAGAAGAGTCATGTAATAATTCATTAAATGCAATTTGTAATTTAGATAGTTCAGAATTTACCTCTTCTTCTTCTCGCTTTCGCTCGATATTGTTTACGCCACGAGCCACATTAGCGTGTTCTTCATCATCATCATCAGACGATGATGAATTAGAATCATCCCATGTTGCCATGAGACTCTTCTTCTGTTTGTTGAAACCATGCTTCTTATGTTTCTCCTTCTCCTTGTTGAGTTGAGGACATTCTGACTTGTAATGTCCAGGTTTCTTGCACTCATAACAAATGACTTGATTTTTAATCTCCTTCTTCTCTTTTGACTCCTTGAAGTCCCTATTCTGGAAGTGCTTTCGAAACCTTCCTTTCTTCCTCAACATACGCTGAATCTTCCTTGATATAAAAGAAAGTTCATCATCAGACTCATCACTGCTTCGGCCAGACGATCCTTCGTCTGATACTTCATCTTCTGCTTGTAATGCCTTGGAGGTAGAAGCTTTGTTGTGTTTTGACTTCAAAGCTATGGACTTTGATTTCTTTGGAGGTTCCTCTTCATTAAGCTCTAACTCATGAGCTCTTAGAGAGCTGAGTAGATCTTCCAATCGCAAGGAGTTGAGATCCTTGGCTTCTTGAATGGCAGTGACTTTGGGTCTCCATTGCTTTGGCAGACTCCTAAGTATCTTCTTGACATGGTCAGCAGTTGTGTAGCTCTTTTCAAGTATCTTTAGACCATGAACTAATGTTTGAAACCTTCCAAACATTGTTTCAATATCTTCACTCTCTTCTATCTTGAAAAGTTCATATTGTCTAACAAGAATGTTAGCTTTGGTTTCTCTCACTTGGGCAGTACCCTCATAGGCAAGGGCCAATGAGTCCCAAATGTCTTTGGTTGTTGCATTCTTTCCACACTTCTCATACTCCTTCTCAGAGATATCACAGATAAGGAAGTATCTGGCTTTTTGGTTTAGTTGATACAGTCTCTTTTGATCAGTATTCCAGCTAGCTCTAGGTATTGGAGTACCATCAGCTGCCACTGGATCAATGTAAGTAGTTTCAATCATATCCCATAGTTCAAGTTGTTGGGATTCAAAGAAGGTTCTAACTTTGTCTTTCCAGTAATCGAAGTTAGTTCCTGTGAACAATGGAGGTCTGTTTACATGACCACCAACACCAGCATCACTAGTACTAGCCATGTCACAACAGGATCTTTTCCACTTGCTCTGTCAAGAGCTCAACCAAGTGGCCGAGCTCTGATACCAATTGAAGGTGATAAAATGCACAAGAAAGGGGGGTTTGAATTGTGCTTTTGAAATTCTTTTCGCAAGACTAAGTTTAAAACCTTTTCAAAACAACTTTGATAAAACAATTTGAATGCAATAAAGAGTTAGAGAAAGAGAGAATGACACAGGATATTTATCCTGGTTCACCACCACCTGGTAGCTACGTCCAGTCCCTTCAAACACTGAAGGATTTCCCTATAATCACTAGATTACAACTCAAGAATATAATACTGCCAAACTGGCTATATTCTCAATTTCTCAAAACGACTAAGTACGGTCTAGCTTTTGAGGATTACAACAGTTACTACTGGGCCAAATACAAGTGGAAATGTTTGAAACAAATTTAGTGACTCTTTACAGAGAGGATATGAAAATAAGCTCAGGATCAATACTTTGAAATAACTTTCAAATAGAAAGAATAAAAACTATGATGTTCAGTGTTTTGGCTTTCAGGAGAATACTTCAAATTTTTCTTTTTGTTGCTCACTGGTTGGTATTCGGTCTCAGCATCCTTCCGTGCTTGTGAGAAATGAATATATAAGTCAATCTTCAAAACAATACCGTTGAGGCTCTTTGATTTGTTTTTGGTCATAAATGACCACGCTCCAGCACACTCAATTGTCTGTCTCCACTTGAGTAAGTAGCGCTATGACTCCTCCCAACTGTTTATTCTGAATTTGCACCATTCCAGCACACTTAGAAACACACTTAGAATTATTTAATCATAAGTTGAAAAAACTCCATCTTGTCTCTCCCGCAAGTCAATCTTAGCATCCTTCTTCTTTTCACACAATCTTTTTCGGCTTATCAGCTTCTCTTTTCAAACAATTTGAAAATTGTGAGCTTGCTTAAAGTCAAGAATAATAAATGGCAGCATGTTGCATTTGAAAACTTCTTGAACTATAACGTGATCAACTTGAATATTGAGCAGCTTATGTTAAGATCCATTAATAATTAAGTGCCATGTTGCGTTTGAAATTTCCTTTAGACATAATAATAGCAACTTTGAATTACGAGCATGAAGCTTTCAAAAAGCATGTGTTGAGTATATAATAATATTAATGTGCTTCTCCTTTGCATCAATTAAAATATGTTATCTTTGCAAAATTAAACATGTTAGTGCAGCCTGTTCCATGTAGTTATAATAAAATATCATATAATAATGAATAGTGGAAAACAAATCCTTTGCATCAATTAAAATATGTTATCTTTACAAAATTAAACATGTTAGTGCAGACTATTCCAATATAATAAAATATAATATAAAAATAATGGAACATGTAAGCAATCAGAAGCAGCTTTTGATCATTGACAATAAACTAAATATCCACTTTTTCTCTAAAATCTCCTTTAGCCATAACGTGATGCACTTGAATTACAAGCTTGAAGGCTTTCAAAAAGTATGTGCTAAGTATATAATAATTTAGAGTGGAGCTAAAATGTATATTATATCTTTGGATGGATGGTAACAACATGCTTTTGCATGCAGGAGAGTATAATAAAATATCTTTAATATTCAGCTATTCTAGAATAAGAATAAAACATAATAAAAGAGATAGTGATTCACATAAGCAATTCAACGCAGGGACCGGACGCATGCTTTTACCAGAAGCACGCTCTTGCCATCAAAATAATTAAACACATATCAGAACATAAAATTGTTCTTCTTAACTATTTGTTATCATCAAAATAATTAAAGGTTGTTGTTCCTAAATCAACTTGGTTCCAACAATCTCCCCCTTTTTGATGATGACAAATACTTAGATTGATGAACAATTTTAATCTTCTTAGAAAAAATATTTTTGTAAAAGATTTCAAGGGCTCCCCCTGAATTAAGCACATAAAAATATTTTCTAAGATCAAATACAATCACAAGTGTAATATCATAATCATAGTGAATTGATGAGATGCAAATGCAAATATGTGATTGATATATTTTCTTGCTATTCATCAATTACTCTATTTCTTCTTATTTCTCCCCCTTTGTCATCAGACAAAAAGGTGAAAACAGTAAGACCATCATTGTCGAAAGAGAAATTTTCTCCCTAAAAAAATAAACATTTTAAACAGAGAATTTTCTCCCCGTTTAAGAAAAATTTTCTCCCCCAAAATTTAGAAAGAAAAAAAATTTAACACAAACAATTTTCAATTTTAAAAATTTTATCCACCAAAATTTTCTCCCCCTTTGTCATTTCTCAAATTTTTTTTTTCAAAAGAACGTAATTGAGTGCACAAAAACTTCAAAGTTAATCAACGTGAACAACACTTGTTTTCTCCCCTTTGAGTATTAAACATTTCGTGAAAAATTTGGAGTTCAACATGATTTTGAATGTTTTCAAAAATAAATTTCTATCAAAACAAAATTCATTCTTCTTTTCAAAATAAATTTTTCTTTTCAAAGATAAAGTAGTTTAAACAAACAAAAAATCATGACTCAGCTTAGAGTAAATTCCCAGCCACAAAATATATTAGTCGTTATAATTTACCATGTGTTTACCAAAGGCAGCACATGTTAGATGCATGAAAACAAATGATACCAAATAACATAAGCAACTATGTAATGAATCTGGATGCAACAGAGGCATTCACGCAATAAAGTCAACTTGCAACAGATGCATTCTAATAGAGTCAATAATACGACATCCATATATATTAGAAGAAGCACACAACAGATGCAATAATATCAAAGCATTAATATCAGAAGCATACATGCATTAAAAAGCAACAGAAACACAATTACGAGACGCACACATGCAACAGAGTCACATATAGCACCAGAAGCAAATATATTCAATTTTAACCATCATTCTTTTATAAAGTGAAAATTCAAATTTTCCCTTATAAACTTGAATCTATCTTCAGCAAGGGGTTTTGTAAAAATATCTGCCCATTGATGGTAAGTATCTATGAATTTAATATCAAGTACACCCTTCTGAACATAGTCTCTAATAAAATGATGTTTAATTTCAATATGCTTTGCTCTAGAATATAAAATAGGATTTTTAGTAAGACAAATAGCAGATGTATTATCACAATAGATAGGAATGTTACTTTCTTTTATCATATAGTCCTCAAGTTAATATTTCATCCATAATAGTTGAGAACAACAACTTGCTACTGAGATATATTCTGCTTCTGCTGTAGATAATGCTATGGTACTTTGTCTCTTGCTGGACCACGAGATGAGATTTTCTCCAAGAAATTGGCAACCACCACTGGTGCTTTTTCTTTCAATTCTATCTCCAGCAAAGTCAGCGTCACAAAAGCCTACTAATTTGTGATCCTTTGATTTCTTATAAAGCAAACCAAGATTAGTAGTACATTGTAAATATCTAAAAATTCTTTTTACAGCAGAAATATGAGATTCTCTAGGGTCAGCTTGAAATCTAGCGCACAAACACACGCTAAACATAATATCAGGCCTTGAAGCCGTAAGATATAAAAGAGATCCAATCATACATCTGTATAATTTTTGGTCTACCTTTTTACTAATGTCATCTTTGCTTAAGACACAAGTTGGGTGAATAGGCGTGCTCATCGGCTTGCATTCATCCATCTTGAATTTCTTCAGGAGCTCTTTTACATATTTGCTTTGATGAATATAAATTCCATCTTTGCATTGTTTGATTTGAATACCAGGAAGAACTTCAATTCTCCCATCATACTCATTTCAAATTCATTTTGCATCAGCTTAGAAAACTCCTTGCAAAGTTCTTGATTAGTAGCACCAAAAATAATATCATCTACATATATTTGCACTATGATAAAATGATTTTTAGATGATTTTCTAAATAGAGTAGTATCCACCTGTCCTCTTTCAAAATCATTTGATATTAAGAAGGAACTTAGTCTGTCATACCATGCTCTTGGAGCTTGTTTGAGACCATACAATGCCTTCTTAAGTTTGAAAACATATTTTGGAAATTGAGTATCTTCAAAACCAGGTGGTTGCTTAACATATACTTCCTCATTTATAAAACCATTTAAGAATGCACTTTTTACATCCATCTGATATAAAGTAATTTTATCATGTGCAAAGAAATGAAAGTAAAATTCTAATAGCTTCTAACCTTGCAACAGGTGCAAAGGTTTCAGTATAATCAATACCTTCTTCCTGTGAGTAACCTTGAGCAACTAAACGTGCTTTATTTCTTACCACTTTACCATATTCATCAAGTTTGTTTCTGAAAACCCACTTGCTTCCAATGGCTTGCTTATCTTTTGGTTGTGGTACAAGCTTCCACACATCATTTCTTTGAAATTGATTTAACTCTTCTTGCATAGCAAGAATCCATCCTTCATCTTTTAGAGCTTCATCAATTGTCTTGGGTTCCACTTCAGAGAGTAAAGCTATATCTCCATGATCTTTAAATGAAGATCTAGTTCTTACTTTATCTCCTGGTTCCCCAATAATTTGTTCCTCTGGATGATGTGTCTTGAATTTCCATCCATGCTTAGAGTTATTCTGCTTTTGTACTTGTATATCATTAACATCAGTGTTTGGTTCATCTTTAGATGCATCATCACAATTTGTGCTTTCAATCTGTAAATCTGAAAATAATTCATCTAGCTTTGACATTTCAGTGTCAGGCTTTTTATCATCAAATCTGACATGCATTGATTCTTCAACAATCAAAGTTTCTTTGTTATATACTCTGTATGCTTTAGACTTTTCAGAGTATCCTGAAAAGATACCTTTGCTTGCTTTAGAGTCAAACTTGCCAAGATTATCTTTAGTGTTAAGAATGAAACAATCACAACCAAATTGATGAAAGTATGAAATGTTTAGTTTTCTACCTTTCCACAATTCATAAGGAGTCTTATTCAAAATAGATCTAATATAAATTCTATTTTGAATATAACAAGCAGTGTTTACTGCTTCTGCCCAAAAGTGTTTTGCAATATTAGTTTCATGAATCATGGTTCTGGCCATTTCTTGTAAAGATCTATTTTTCCTTTCTACAACACCATTTTGTTGTGGTGTTCTAGGAGAAGAAAAATTGTGTGAAATACCATTTTCTTCGCAAAAGTTTTTGAAAGATTCATTTTCAAATTCACCACCATGATCACTTCTAATAGTTGAAATACAAAAACCTTTTTCATTTTACACTTGTTTGCAGAATACAATAAACGTTTTATAAGACTCATCCTTGTGTGCAAGGAATTTTACCCATGTCCATCTAGTATAGTCATCAATAATGACAAGTCCATATTTCTTTCCAGACAATGAGGCAGTTCTAGTTGGACCAAATAAATCAAGATGCAAAAGTTCAAGTGGTCTTGAAGTGGAAACAATATTTTTTGATTCAAAAGAGGTTTTCGTTTGTTTCCCTTTTTGACAAGCTTCACAAAGTGCATCAGATTGATACTTGAGATTAGGTAAGCCTCTAACAAGTCCCTTCTTGTTAAGTTTAGAGATTAATCTCAAACTGGCGTGGCCTAATCTCTTGTGCCAAGTCCACTGTTCTTCATCAACTGACAAAAGACACTTGACATTTTGATTGGCCAACTCAGAAAGTTTTATTTTATAAACGTTATTTTTCCTCTTTGCCTTAAAGAAAATAGAACCATCTGGCTATACATGAGTTATCACTAAAACCAACATCATAACCACTATCACACAATTGACTTATGCTAAGTAAGTTATGCTTAAGGCCATCAACAAGTAAAACATTATCTATAGAAGGTAAATATTTCTCACCAACACAACCACTGCCAATGATTTTACCTTTTTGGTTTCCTCCGAAACCAACATACCCTTCATCTTTGGGCTTCAACTCTAGGAACATATGCTTTTCTCCTGTCATGTGTCGTGAGCAACCACTGTCCAGGTACCATGATTGGTGTTTCAACTTTGTTGCTAAGCAAATCTGCAACATAGATAATTTTATTTTTAGGTACCCAAATCTTTTTGGGTCCTTTCTTGTTAGTTCTAGAAGGAAACTTATCCTTCTTACGTTTCAAAGCATAACAAGTACTATATGAATGACCATATTTGTTACAGTAAGTGCAAAATAGATTATCACTAGGAGAGTTGGTTTCTTTTGATTTCGTATTTTGACCAGAAGGTGTTTCTTCCTTAAACCCAATTCCTTTTCTACCATTTTGACTAACTCCCCATATCATGGAGGCTTGTTTGCTTCTAGCTACAGATTCGGTAAGAAATTTTTGAAAACAGGTTCATATTTGTAAGAATTACATTTGATAGAATTTTTAGAATCTAAGTCATACACCTTAGCTTCTAACTTTGTATTTTCATCAAGAAGCTTTGCATTTTGTTCTTTCACAATATCATATTCAGTTTGCAAGAGACGAAATTTCCTTTTCATAGATTTGTACTCTTTGGAGAGAATAGAAGAGTCATGTAATAATTCATTAAATGCAATTTGTAATTTAGATAGTTCAGAATTTACCTCTTCTTCTTCTGTTTCGCTTTCTGATATTGTTTCTGCCACCAGAGCCACATTAGCGTGTTCTTCATCATCATCAGACGATGATGAATTAGAATCATCCCATGTTGCCATGAGACTCTTCTTCTGTTTGTTGAAACCATGCTTCTTATGTTTCTCCTTCTCCTTGTTGAGTTGAGGACATTCTGACTTGTAATGTCCAGGTTTCTTGCACTCATAACAAATGACTTGATTTTTAATCTCCTTCTTCTCTTTTGACTCCTTGAAGTCCCTATTCTGGAAGTGCTTTCGAAACCTTCCTTTCTTCCTCAACATACACTGAATCTTCCTTGATATAAAAGAAAGTTCATCATCAGACTCATCACTACTTGACTGCACGATCCTTCGTCTGATACTTCATCTTCTGCTTGTAATGCCTTGGAGGTAGAAGCTTTGTTGTGTTTTGACTTCAAAGCTACGGACTTTGATTTCTTTGGAGGTTCCTCTTCATTAAGCTCTAACTCATGAGCTCTTAGAGAGTTGAGTAGATCTTCCAATCGCAAGGAGTTGAGATCCTTGGCTTCTTGAATGGCAGTGACTTTGGGTCTCCATTGCTTTGGCAGACTCCTAAGTATCTTCTTGACATGATCAGCAGTTGTATAGCTCTTTTCAAGTATCTTTAGACCATGAACTAATGTTTGAAACCTTCCAAACATTGTTTCAATATCTTCACTCTCTTCTATCTTGAAAAGTTCATATTGTCTAACAAGAATGTTAGCTTTGGTTTCTCTCACTTGGGCAGTACCCTCATAGGCAAGGGCCAATGAGTCCCAAATGTCTTTGGTTGTTGCATTCTTTCCACACTTCTCATACTCCTTCTCGGAGATAGCCTGAGATAAGGAAGTATCGGCTTTTGGTTTAGTTGATCTGATCTCTTTTGATCAAGATTCCACTAGCTCTAGGTATTGGAGTACCATCACCGCCTTTGGATCAATGTAAGTAGTTTCAATCATATCCCATAGTTCAAGTTGTTGGGATTCAAAGAAGGTTCTAACTTTGTCTTTCCGATGTCGAAGTTAGTTCCTCGTGAACAATGGAGGTCTGTTTACATGACCACCAACACCGCATCACTAGTACTAGCCATGTCACAACAGGATCTTTTCCACTTGCTCTGTCAAGAGCTCAACCAAGTGGCCGAGCTCTGATACCAATTGAAGGTGATAAAATGCACAAGAAAGGGGGGTTTGAATTATGCTTTTGAAATTCTTTTCGCAAGACTAAGTTTAAAACCTTTTCAAAACAACTTTGATAAAACAATTTGAATGCAATAAAGAGTTAGAGAAAGAGAGAATGACACAGGAGATTTATCCTGGTTCACCACCACCTGGTAGCTACGTCCAGTCCCTTCAAACACTGAAGGATTTCCACTATAATTACTAGATTACAACTCAAGAATATAATACTGCCAAACTGGCTATATTCTCAACTTCTCAAAACGATTAAGTACGGTCTAGCTTTTGAGGATTACAACAATTACTACTGGGCCAAATACAAGTGGAAATGTTTGAAACAAATTTAGTGACTCTCTACAGAGAGGATATGAAAATAAGCTCAGGATCAATACTTTGAAATAACTTTCAAATAGAAAGAATAAAAACTATGATGTTCAGTATTTTGGCTTTCAGGAGAATACTTCAAATTTTTCTTTTTGTTGCTCACTGGTTGGTATTCGGTCTCAGCATCCTTCCGTGCTTGTGAGAAATGAATATATAAGTCAATCTTCAAAACAATACCGTTGAGGCTCTTTGATTTGTTTTTGGTCATAAATGACCACGCTCCAAAGACACTCAATTGTCCTGTCTCCACTTGAGTAAGTAGCGCTATGACTCCTCCCAACTGTTTATTACGAATTTGCACCATTCCAAAGACACTTAGAAACACACTTAGAATTATTTAATCATAAGTTGAAAAAACTCCATCTTGTCTCTCCCGCAAGTCAATCTTAGCATCCTTCTTCTTTTCACACAATCTTTTTCGGCTTATCAGCTTCGCTTTTCAAACAATTTGAAAATTGTGAGCTTGCTTAAAGTCAAGAATAATAAATGGCAGCATGTTGCATTTGAAAACTTCTTGAACTATAACGTGATCAACTTGAATATTGAGCAGCTTATGTTAAGATCCATTAATAATTAAGTGCCATGTTGCGTTTGAAATTTCCTTTAGACATAATAATAGCAACTTTGAATTACGAGCATGAAGCTTTCAAAAAGCATGTGTTGAGTATATAATAATATTAATGTGCTTCTCCTTTGCATCAATTAAAATATGTTATCTTTGCAAAATTAAACATGTTAGTGCAGCTGTTGCGTTAAAATCGCAAGTATACGATCTTGTCAAGTTATAGTATAAAAGATTATCGTTTCCACAGGGAATTAAAATGATTACTGCTCTACTTAGATTAATTTGTTATTTAGACAAATGATTTGAGGTGAAATTGGTTTAAAGAGAAAATAAAGATCAGAATGAAAATAAAAACTATGAGTATGGAGATACTAAGGATCTGGGTTCACTTTATACTAATACTTATTCACTTAACCAATTCATAAATAGAGCCGAGAAAATATTCTTACTGATTACCAATCATCTATTCAAAAGCTATTAACACAGTTTGGTCATGCAATGTTAACAGTCTTCCTCCTAAATTACTACTCAGTTTGGTCATTCAAAGTAAATAAATAGAAAGAGCATAAAGCGTCAATAGATTTGTCAATTCAATGACTGACTGAAAATGAACACGCTCAGTTTGGTCATTCAAAGCATACAGATTCAATTATTCCCAGAGTTCCGTTAACTAATTGAAGGTTCGGTCGCCACTCAATTAATTACTGTATAAAGAGTAGCTAATTCTTTTATTAAAGTAATATTACCAGAAATAATTTAATCATAAGAATTAAAGGCTCGTATTTATAAATTAGATTAAGATTATAAGCATAGTAAAAGATTCCCCATCTCCTTAATAATAGAATTAGTTGCACATTATAATTGAAAATAACAACACAACACTAATTCCATAATCCATAATAATATTTAAAAGTATAGAAATAAGATTACAAAAACTAAAATAATAAAATACCAAAGCAAAATGAGTCTGGAAATTGGTTCCACTTCAAACGGGACGAGGAAACCTCTAGAGAAAATTGAACTACAGAAAAACCGAACTCCCCAAAATGAAGAGCCTCATCCTCTATTTATAGAAGAAATAAATAAACCGCGTGAAACCAATTTGTGCACCGCCTTTGATTTTTCGTTGCCAGCCTGTGATAGCGTGAGATTTCTTGCCCATAAATTTGTTCACGTTACTTTTCTTCTTTTCAGGATCAGCGTGAATTTTCTTCTGTGTTTCATTGTACCCATCCATTTGCTAACATCACCTTTTGACTTTTCAACGTGCATCTCCCATGGTAATGTTTGTTCCCATTAAATTGTTGCTCTCCTTTGATTGGCTAGCCTTTTCCTTGTACATGCAATAGCAGGACGTGGGGCGCTGTGATGTTTTACAAAGAATGTTTTGTGCTTTTGACACCCCATTTGTGTTTCATACGTCTCTTTGATGCATCCTCTATTTTTATTTAAGTCTAGAAACCATGATGATTCCACTTCAAATAAAATTTGTGAAATATATTCATTTTTTTTTATTTTTCAAAATTCTTCTTTTTTTCATTCTTTTCGTATTTTGCATTTCCTATACAAAATAAAGTAAAATGGGTAAGTATCTAAATAATAATAATCGTAAAATATGCTAAACTATACCCAAAATACTTATGTAAATTGCACATTTTTGTGGTTTATCAATTCCCCCACACTTGACTTTTGCTTGCCCTCAAGCAAAGAATTTGGTTTATGAATATCATAAAATTTGATCATTAAGAGCTAACCAATTTTTAAGAGGCAGAGCAAGTGTTTTTTGAAAAGATAAGTTTTGAAGCTTTTGAGAGAGTAATATTCACTGATTGCATCTTTTTAGAAAAAGTAAACATCTTGATATCAAATCAACCAAGAACATGTCACTCTCTTTCACACTCTCAAGTGTTTCAATAGGTAAGGGAAATTGCGCACAAATTTTTCATAGACAAAATATTACCATAGGCTTGACAATAGACCAAGACTCGACTAACAATTTATAGAAAAACTTGAAATCAAGGGGTCTTTCATATGGTTGTAATGAGGTCGGGGGTGAAAATTTAAGGTATGGAAATTCAAAGAAAGGATATTTCAAGGGCTATAATAAAATAATCAGATTCGAGCAACTATCCTTTTTGAAAAATGGAGCTTTAGATGTATAATCACTTTAAACAAAGCACCAAATTTTTCTTTATTCCTTCTTCTTTTTTTTTTTCACATTTTCTATGTTTATCAGAGTTCCTCATTACAAATATCCCTTTTTTTTTTCTCTCTCTTTTTTTTTTTTTTTAGCTCAAAGTGGTCAACTAAGTGGTAAAATTTAATCACAAAGTGTAGGAGGCTAGAAACAAATCCTAAATACCCCAATCATATTTCAAAATTTCTAAAAATTAGTTTCGCTTTGAATGGTCATATGTCAAGTTCTAGAACACAAAGCCAATGAAAAGCAACTCTCATGAAGAATAGGGTTATAATATGCAACAATGCGCAAACCCAAATCAGGCTCAAATCCTCACGTTTAGAAGCTATTTCACGAAAAAATTTCAATCAAGAACTCATCTCTAATTTTCAGCTTTTCAGAAATTTATATCATCTCAATAAGCATAAAAAGCTGTTTGAAAAAAATTTATCACTTTCGCCCCAAAATTAGTAGCTTCAAGTTGTTCAAAATAATGTGATAACAAAGAATCAAGTGGTTAACTTCCCCACACTTATTTCTAACATTGTGCTCAATGCTAGTAATCACAAAGATAAGCACATAAAGATATAACAACAAAATTAAGTGCTAAAAGCAAAGAGTGAAAAGTTACTCCCTGTAGAAAATTTCACGAGCATATTACGGAGGAGTGCAGTAGGCAAATTTATTCCCAAAACGACAGTTTGTAAGATGAAGTAAGTGAAAAGAGAACTGTCGACAAAATAAAAGGGTGAACATAAAATAAAATATAACAAAATAAACTGAAATAATAATATAAACACAGGTTGACTCCTGCGAAGCGCTTTATTTAACGTCCTGAGCTTGACGGAACTAAGACAGATTAATTCTTGAGGAGAGTGACATGACTCACTTGGAGCATCCCTTCCTCATAATGTTTTACTCGCTGTCCATTAATTTTAAAAGTGGTACCATCCTTTTTAGAAATCTCAAGTGCTCCATAAGGAAAAACTTGAGTTATGGTGTAGGGTCCATACCACCTTGAGCACAATTTTCCTGGAAAAAGACGCAAACGTGAGTTATAAATTAAGACTTTCTCGCCCACATGGAACTCACGATGCTGAATGCGCTTATCATGCCATTTTTTAGTTCGCTCTTTGTATAACTTGGCATTTTCATAAGCTTCAAGACGGAGCTCATCCAATTCATTCAATTGCAGCAATCTATTTTCACCTGTAATCTGAGTATCAAAGTTTAGAAATTTTAAAGCCCAAAGTGCTTTATGCTCAAGTTCCACAGGCAAATGACATGCTTTTCCAAAAATAAGACGGTAAGGGGACATCCCAATAGGAGTTTTAAAAGCAGTTCTATATGCCCATAATGCATCATCTAATTTTAAAGACCAATCTTTTCTAGATGCATTAACCGTCTTCTCTAAAATTCTTTTCAATTCCCTATTTGAAATTTCAACTTGTCCACTGGTTTGTGGGTGATAGGGAGTTGCTACCTTATGGGTGACACCATATTTGCTCAAGAGATTTTCAAATTGTTTATTGCAAAAGTGGGTGCCACCATCACTAATAATGGCCCGGGGAGTGCCAAATCTAGTAAAAATATTTTTCTTTAAAAATTTCACTACTACCCGTGCATCATTAGTGGGTAAGGCTACAGCTTCCACCCATTTAGACACATAATCCACAGCAACAAGAATATATTGATTTGAAAATGATTTAGGGAAGGGGCCCATAAAATCGATACCCCGAACGTCAAATATCTCACAAACCAAAATATTATTCAAAGGCATCTCTTGATGCCCAGAAATATTGCCACTTCTTTGGCAATTATCACATGCTTTTGCAAAGTCATGAGCATCTTTAAAAATAGTAGGCCAATAAAAACCACATTGCAATACTTTATATGCGGTCCTAGTTGGCCCAAAATGACCACCTGCCTCTTTAGAATGACAATGCTCAAGGATAGAAGTTACCTCATTCATAGGCACACATCGCCTAATTACCTTGTCTCCACATACTTTATACAGGTAAGGGTCGTCCCACAAGTAATGTCTAGCATCAGAAGTTAATTTCTTCTTTTGCTGATAAGAAAAATGAGGGGGGACAACCTTACTTGCTAAGTAGTTAACAATGTCTGCAAACCAAGGAGTAGTGGAAATGGATAAGAGTTTCTCATCAGGGAACACTTCCTTAATTTTCCCATCTTTTGAGGGTTGCATCACACTACAGTCAAGCCTCGAGAGGTGGTCAGCTACAAAGTTCTCTGAGCCTTTCTTGTTTCTAATCTCCAAGTCAAACTCTTGCAGCAGCAGAATCCACCTAATCAACCTGGGCTTTGCATCCTGTTTCTTAAGCAAATATCTTATAGCAGCATGGTCAGTGAAAACAATTACTTTAGAAAGAATAAGGTAATGACGAAACTTGTCAAACGCAAATACTACAGCTAGCAACTCTTTCTCTGTGGTAGAGTAATTTTTTTGAGCATCATCAAGAGTGCGACTAGCATAGTAAATGGTATAGAATACCTTATTCTTCCTTTGCCCCAAAACTGCCCCCACAGCAGTATCACTAGCATCACACATAATTTCAAAAGGAAGTGACCAATCGGGGGCAACAACAACAGGGGCATTAATTAATTTTTCCTTTAAACAATTAAAAGCTTTCAAACAAGTGTCGGAAAAATCAAAGGTGGCTTCCTTAATCAAGAGGTTAGTCATAGGTTTTGCAATTTTGAGAAATCTTTAACAAACCTCCTGTAGAAGCCGACATGGCCTAAGAAGCTACGCACCCTTTCACGAGAATTTGGAGGGTAATTTTGCAATGACCTCTACCTTGGCAAGGATCCACCTCGATACCTCTTGTGGACACCTTGTGTCCTAAAATAATGCAATCTGTACCATAAACTGGCACTTTTCCCAATTAAGCACCAAATTAGTGTCTTTGCATCTCTGCAACACTAAATTCAGATTTAGTAAACAAGCCTCATAAGAGGATCCAAATACTGTGAAATCATCCATGAATACTTCGATGCATTTTTCAATTAAATCAGAGAAAATAGCAGTCATGCATCGTTGGAAAGTGGCAAGAGCATTACATAATCCAAATGGCATCCTTTTATATGCAAAAGTACCATAAGGGCAAGTAAAAGTGGTTTTATCTTGATCTTGTAAAGCCACTGGTATTTGCAAATAACCGGAATACCCATCTAAACAACAATAATAGTCATGTCCTGCTACTCTCTCAAGCATTTGATCAATAAAAGGAAGTGGAAAATGATCTTTTCGGGTGGCATCATTTAATTTTCTGTAATCAATGCACATACGCCACCCGGTTGTCTTTCTAACTGCAATTAATTCATTTTTTTCATTTTCCATCACAGTTGTTCCTCCCTTTTTAGGGACACATTGTACAGGACTTACCCATTTACTATCAGAAATAGGATAGATAATACCTGCATCAAGAAGCTTAATTACTTCCTTTTTTACCACCTCTTTCATGTTTGGATTGAGGCGTTGAGGCAGTGCTCGAGGCTGGTAATCATCCTCCATGTAGATCTTGTGGGTGCAAATTGTGGGACTTATGCCTTTTATATCATGAATAGACCAACCAAAGGCCTCTTTGTTGTCCCTTAATACTCTCAAAAGTTGATCCTCCATGGTTGCTGTTAAATCTGATGAGACAATTACAGGCAAGGAAGAAGGAGGGCACAAGAAAGCATATTTCATATTTGCAGGAAGAGGCTTTAATTCAAGCTCAGGAGCCTCTTCAATGGAGGGTTTAGTTTTTGGGATATCATCCCATTCTAACTCCTCAAATTTATGGTTATTCCAACTTCTTTGGGGGTGGTGTTCTTGTAAAAACATTAAAAGCTCTTCTTCTTCACCACCCTCCAACGTACCAAGTCCCTGTAAGGTTAGTATTTTTTCTAGAGGGTCTTGCGTCCTGAAGTCATCAAAACTATCAGAGGTAACCACATCATTTATATCCATAGACTGAATAAAATTACAGGAAGCAAATGAGGAAGGAGTTTTCAATGAATTAAAAACTTGGAACACAATTTCCTCATCCCCAAATCTCAAAGTTAATTTCCCCTGTTGAACATCAATTAAGCTCTTGTCTGTGGCTAAGAAAGGTCGTCCCAAAAGAATTGGGACCTCCTTATCTTCTTCCATGTCTAAAACAATAAAATCAGCAGGGAATATAAACTTATCAACTTTCACTAAAACATCTTCCACTAACCCACGAGGGTAGGCAATATATCTGTCGGCTAGGCGCAAAGTGATGTTAGTTGGTCAGGTTCCTGCAGCCAAGTTTTCTAAAAACAGAAAGAGGCATCAAATTTATACTTGCTCCTAAATCACATAATGCCTTTTCAAAATGAGAGTTACCAATAGTACAAGGGATAGTAAAACTACTCGGATCCTTAAGCTTTGGTGGTAACTTTTTCAAAACAATAGCAGAACATTCCTCATTAAGTTTAATTGTAGCAAAGTCCTCCAATTTCTTTTTATTGGATAACATATCCTTTAAGAACTTTGCATACTTTGGCATATTAGCAATGGCTTCCACAAAAGGAATGTTGACAGTCAATTGCTTAAGCATACACAAAAATTTTGAGCCGAGGATCTTGGTTAGCTTTAAGCCTCTGTGGGAATGGGATGTGTGGGTCAGGAAGGGTTGTAAGAGGTGTATCAGACAACTTTTCCATGGTTTTCTCAACCTCTATTGGGGTTTGTTTGGTAGGTGGCTCTACTTTATCAGGTACTGGATTTTCAAGGGTTTTACCACTTCTAGTAATGATAGCATTAGCCTGCTCTCTAGGATTTTTCTCAGTTTGACTAGGTAATGCTCCTTCTTCCCTTTTGGTCATAAGTTGTACTAAAGTAGAAATTTGGCTTTCTAAACTCTTATGGTTGGTTTCCAAACTCTTATGGTTAGAATTAACAAGACTACCAGGGTGTCAATTTGCTCTTGAAGAGATGGTCTCCTTGGTACTTGGGTTTGGCCTTGCATGTGAGGTGGTCTATAGGGTGCATGTTGTTGTCCCTGATTTTGCTGTTGATCTTTCCATGAGAAGTTGGGGTGATCCCTCCATCCAGGATTGTAAGTCTTGGCATAAGGATCATTCTTGACTCCATTTTCAACGTAATTTACCTGCTCGGTGCACTCATGTGTGTCGTGACCCATTACTCCACAATAATTACAAGAAGATGGCACATACCTTTTCTCCAGAGACTTAAATCTCTCATCAGCCTTCTCCATGTAACTTGCAAGTACACCCATGCAGGGGTGTCCATGCCTGTTCATATATTTTAGCATAGCCTCTTGCATCTCACCTTTTGGGTGCAGATCTTCTTTATTAAGGGCTTTTACCTCTTCAACGGGGCTATTGCGCCCTGTGGCCCATTCATCCTTCTCATGGGAAGTTGAGGCAACTGTTTGAGAATTAGGGGCTAAGAGAGCTTCATATTTTTTTGTCAAAGCCTCCATCTTAGCCTCCCACTTGGCCTCTACAGCGGTGGTGGCATCCACTTTATACATTCCAGATTGTTGAGGCTTTTTAATGGCACTTCTATCCCCTTGCGACCACTGCGCACTATTTTGGGCTATTCTGCCCATGATCTCGTAACAATCAGTAGGCGTTTTATAGCCTATTGATCCTCCACATGCTGCATCTACAGCTGCCTTGTTCTAAAAAGAAAGTCCATTATAAAAAATTTGAACTAACAGAGATTTATTAAAACAACGATGGGGACAACATAAAAGTATATCTTGGAATCGTTCCCATGTCTCATGCATAGTTTCACCCTCTTTTTGGGTAAATCCAGAAATATCTGCTCTAAGTTTTGCAGACTTTCCAGGTGGGAAGTATTTGTTTAAAAATTTACTTTTCAGATCTGCCCAAGTTGTGATGGAGTTGGATTCCAGTGAATCCAACCAATGTTGAGCTTTTCCCTGTAAAGAAAAAGTAAACAAGCGAGTCTAATGGCTTCAGGGAGTAACACCATTATATTTTACAGTCTTTGTAATCCGCTGGAATCTTTTTAGATGGGCATTTGGGTCTTCACGTGGTAAGCCTGAAAATTGCACATCTTTGACCATAGAAATTAGGCCTGGTTTAAGCTCAAAATTGTTGGCTTCCTTCTTTGGATATTGGATACTATCATGTTCTTCACAAGTCGGTGTGAAGTATTCATTCATAGTCAATTCCTGTTCTGCCATGGTTCCTCTTTGTCCTCTAACTGCTCTTCTTTGTCTTCTGAGAGCTCTTGCAGTTCTTTCAATTTCAGGATCAAACTGAAGGATAGGATCTTGAGAGCGTGTTAGCATACACTGCAACAAAGCTGGATCACGTGATCAAAAACTGAAATTTTTAATTTTTTTTTTTAAGGTTAGTCTGGAGAAAAGAAAAGAAAAATTAAAAGAAAAGAGAAAATAATCTAGTCTTCCAACCAGGAGACGAAAATAGAAAAATAAAATCTAGTCTTCCAACCAGGAGACACTAAATAATAAGTTTTAAGTAATTAAATAGCAATAAAATCTAGTCTTCCAACCAGGAGACACTACTAAAAGAAAAATAAATTAAAAATAAAAAGCAAAAATAAAACCATCCATGTAGGAGGTAAAACCTTCCATGCAGGAGGTGATACTAGATTTAAAATGACAGGAAAGAGAAATAAAAATAAAAGACAAAAATAAAAACAAAAATAAGAGAAAGTAAAATAATTACAAAAAGTGTCTAAATTAACAATTAATTGTTTCGAACAATATCATTAATAATTCCCCGGCAACGGCGCCAAAAACTTGTTGCGTTAAAATCGCAAGTATACGATCTTGTCAAGTTATAGTATAAAAGATTATCGTCTCCACAGGGAATTAAAATGATTACTGCTCTACTTAGATTAATTTGTTATTTAGACAAATGATTTGAGGTGAAATTGGTTTAAAGAGAAAATAAAGATCAGAATGAAAATAAAAACTATGAGTATGGAGATACTAAGGATCTGGGTTCACTTTATACTAATACTTATTCACTTAACCAATTCATAAATAGAGCCGAGAAAATATTCTTACTGATTACCAATCATCTATTCAAAAGCTATTAACACAGTTTGGTCATGCAATGTTAACAGTCTTCCTCCTAAATTACTACTCAGTTTGGTCATTCAAAGTAAATAAATAGAAAGAGCATAAAGCGTCAATAGATTTGTCAATTCAATGGCTGACTGAAAATGAACACTCAGTTTGGTCATTCAAAGCATCTGATTCAATTATTCCCAGAGTTAGTTAACTAATTGAAGGTTCGGTCGCCACTCAATTAATTACTGTATAAAGAGTAGCTAATTCTTTTATTAAAGTAATATTACCAGAAATAATTTAATCATAAGAATTAAAGGCTCGTATTTATAAATTAGATTAAGATTATAAGCATAGTAAAAGATTCCCCATCTCCTTAATAATAGAATTAGTTGCACATTATAATTGAAAATAACAACACAACACTAATTCCATAATCCATAATAATATTTAAAAGTATAGAAATAAGATTACAAAAACTAAAATAATAAAATACCAAAGCAAAATGAGTCTGGAAATTGGTTCCACTTCAAACGGGACGAGGAAACCTCTAGAGAAAATTGAACTACAGAAAAACCGAACTCCCCAAAATGAAGAGCCTCATCCTCTATTTATAGAAGAAATAAATAAACCGCGTGAAACCAATTTGTGCACCGCCTTTGATTTTTCGTTGCCAGCCTGTGATAGCGTGAGATTTCTTGCCCATAAATTTGTTCACGTTACTTTTCTTCTTTTCAGGATCAGCGTGAATTTTCTTCTGTGTTTCATTGTACCCATCCATTTGCTAACATCACCTTTTGACTTTTTCAACGTGCATCTCCCATGGTAATGTTTGTTCCCATTAAATTGTTGCTCTCCTTTGATTGGCTAGCCTTTTCCTTGTACATGCAATAGCAGGACGTGGGGCGCTGTGATGTTTTACAAAGAATGTTTTGTGCTTTTGATTCCCCCATTTTTCTTTCATACGACTCTTTGATGCATCCCCTATATTTATTTAAGTCTAGAAAACATGATGATCCCACTTCAAATAAAATTTGTGAAATATATTCATTTTTTTTTATTTTTCAAAATTCTTCTTTTTTTCATTCTTTTCGTATTTTGCATTTCCTATACAAAATAAAGTAAAATGGGTAAGTATCTAAATAATAATAATCGTAAAATATGCTAAACTATACCCAAAATACTTATGTAAATTGCACATTTTTGTGGTTTATCAGCAGCCTGTTCCATGTAGATATAATAAAATATCATATAATAATGAATAGTGGAAAACAAATCCTTTGCATCAATTAAAATATGTTATCTTTGCAAAATTAAACATGTTAGTGCAGACTATTCCAATATAATAAAATATAATATAAAAATAATGGAACATGTAAGCAATCAGAAGCAGCTTTTGATCATTGACAATAAACTAAATATCCACTTTTTCTCTAAAATCTCCTTTAGCCATAACGTGATGCACTTGAATTACAAGCTTGAAGGCTTTCAAAAAGTATGTGCTAAGTATATAATAATTTAGAGTGGAGCTAAAGTGTATATTATATACTGGATGGATGGTAACAACATGCTTTTGCATTCTGGGAGAGTATAATAAAATATCTTTAATATTCAGCTATTCCAGAATAAGAATAAAACATAATAAAAGAGATAGTGATTCACATAAGCAATTCAACGCAGAGACCGGACGCATGCTTTTACCAGAAGCACGCTCTTGCCATCAAAATAATTAAACACATATCAGAACATAAAATTGTTCTTCTTAACTATTTGTTATCATCAAAATAATTAAAGGTTGTTGTTCCTAAATCAACTTGGTTCCAACACAATATTAACATATATCCAAATCAAATGTTTCTAAACTCATTTTAGTGTAAATTAATACATCAAACACATTCATTCCCAAACCATATTTTCGAAGACTCAGAGAAAACATAGATCAAACAAATGATAAAGGAAATGAGAACCTATTTGAGGGTTTTATGGTTACCTTCACATAAAGGAATAACTCCAGAAATGATACATTGAGATTCAACCCATTCTCAGTGTTAACATTTTCTTCCAATTGGAGCTCAGTGGAACTCAAAATCGAGCAAACATCAGACAATAATTAGGGGGGTTAGGGGCAGCATTCAACCCTATTTCGGTCAAACCCCATATAATATTATTCTAATCTATAAACTAATTATAGAATTAAAGGATTTAAATAATAAATCCTAGCACACCCTAATTGGGAGTTTTGAGAGGGAAATCTATGTTACCTTTGCTCCTAAGTTCTTTGGGGTAAAAACCCCCAAATCCTAGGGCTTGAGCCATCACCCATTTGATTCTAAGCTTCTCTTAGAGCCTTGATCTTCAAATCAACCAGAAATAGAAGCTGAGCTCCACTTCCTTCTTCCATTTGCTTTTCCTTTTTCCTTCTTCCTCACGAGCTCTCTCTCTCTCGTTCAGCCTCCATCTCTCTCTGTCTCTCTCTCTCGGCCAAGCTGCTACTTCCTCTTTGCTCTGCCCGATGTGCCACCGTGCCTCCACCACCAGGGCCGCCGCGCCCTTCATTCTCTTCCCTTTTCCTCGAGCATTCGATCTCTCTCTCTCTCTCTCTTTTCCTTTCTTTCTTTTCTTTTGTTTTTTCTTCTTCTTTCTCTGTTGGTCGCGTGAGGGAGAGAGTAAATGAGGAGATGAGAGAGTGCTAGGGTGAGTGAGAGTTAAGTGAGGTGTATGGTGGGGTTATGTCATATATTTATTAAAAATAATCAATAGGCCCCTATTTAATTATAATAATTTACTCTTTGGTCCCTAAAGGAACTTCAGATAAATTATTCAATTAAATTCTACTCATGAATAAGTAATCCCACACTTCCTTAATTATTGGGTAAAATTACCATTTTACCCCCAAATTCCAAATTTACTTTAAGTTACTAAATTAAAGAAAATTTGGGATGTTACTTTACTCCCCACCTTTTTAAGAATTTTGTCCCCAAAATTTGACCTACCTTCATACCTTATCCTTATGTAGAATTCGTTCTTTGCGCTTCCGCTGTGAACTCCAAACCTACACCACTCTAAACGAGTAAGCTTCTATTCCTTAGCTTAGGGCTATCTAAGGTTACCCTTACCTCAAACATGCAATCAACATTACTGATGATATACAAAATTAAACACCGAATACGCAAAGAGATATGCAAGTTCATGCAATCTAATTCACTCCTCATATTCCTCTAGTGTCCAATATTTACTTGAACTAGGAAGACAAGTTGCAATTACCCTGCTTGAGTGTACTAATTCCCTTAGGGTTCAATCGTTCTCAATCCAAGAATATTTTCGTAACAGTCGGGACATGTCGCTATATCATAGTGGCACACCGCCCTGTACTCATAAACCTTTACTTGTGACGGAGGATCCGTATCGTTGTAGCTCAAAGTAAAATGGACCAATGAACAACCTTCACTTCTATTTGTTCCTTTGTAAGATTACCTGGAAGGTAAATTCTAAATCATTGAAAATCCCGAAAGGAATTAATCTCTACAAATGATCCAGTTGTCCGGAGAATGTGGTGATCTCATTAACCGATCATAGGCTATGTTTCATTCCAAAAAAGGTTCTTATTCGGTTAAGACAGAGTTTGTAATTGGTCAAGCGAAATCACTTCATAAACTGGTCAATTGAATCTAGTGCAGACACTAATAACTTTGTGTTCCCGCCGATTTAGCTATGCTTAAAAACTCTTTTAATTCGAAGACTATAATCTGAAACTCTTCATTAGGCTAGTTTTTCCCCACTATGGACACTATACCTAGAAGATTTAGGGTTTTTCTACCTCGCCAGAGCTTACTCACCTTAGAAGTTCCTTACTACAATTTAGGCCTTTAAGAACTTAGCCTATCAGCATCTTACCTCTTAAACACTTTAGGGTTACCACCTTTTAGGTTTCAAGGTACACTAAAGTATTTAAAAATCAAGAATCCTATAGGTCCCTTAGAAATCTTTAAGGTTTCCAATCAATCTAGGATCCATTCTTACTAGGTTAGGTTCAACAAACTTGATTACTTAACAAATATTGAAAAACCTAATCGAGTATAAATGCCCATCCTAATTGACTAAAATCACACAACTATGGATTCTTACCTATTGTCCCTAACTGTCATGGAATAAAGCATTCACAACAAGCTAGTCGATAAGGAATGCTAAACCACATCAATATACTACAAGGTTTAAGCTCACTATATCCAAAGTGACCTTCGCATTTTCCTGCTTCAGAAGTACTACACAACCAACTTGTCAAGCTTATGCAATCTAAGCAAACATGGAAATGTCAAGATTCACCATTTCCCTAAACACTTCACACTCGGGGTATGGTGCCGATCAAGTCGTTATCATAACCCCTAGTTCAACTCTCAAATATAGGTGAGGAATACAAAGTATTCACTCGCGTTGTAGTACCCTAATTTTGTCCGGCCTTCTTATTTTATTTTATTTTATTATTTATTTTAACTTTTTTTATTAGTAGTAGTAGTAATAATAAATATAATAATATTTTTGGTCTTAAAATAAAGAGAAGAAGGCAAAAAGGAAGGAAGAAAAGTGAAGAAAAAAGAAATAAAATAAAATGTTCTTTTGAAGAAAGGGGATATAAAATAGCAATACTGTGGGTGCATATAGCAGCACAGCCCAGCATGCAGCAGCCTAGCAGCCCACCACTTCCTTCTCGCTGCTCGCACCCCCGTTTTTGTCCTTCACAGCCCCAGCGCCTCACTCTCTGATACTCGCTACTTGCACCCTTCCTCATTTACGCACCCTCCGGCCCATACTTCGATCACATGGCCCAAGACCAACCCATTTTTAACCTAATCCTATTAACCTTAATTCCCTCACCCTCATTCTGCACTCTCTCGTTCTCTCTCAATCCTTCACTCCACGGCGCCCCTCTCCCCCACCTTGTCTCGTCCGCCTCGCTCTCCCCTTTTCTTTCCTTCTCTCTTTCTTTCTCTCATCATTCAAACCCTAATCCGCCCCATTCATCTCTTCCTTCTTCATCCTCACCAAAACCTAACCCTAATCCCAACGGCGCTCCCTTCCCTCTCTGAATCCTCTTCTCTTCTCCAACCCTAGCTTCTCCCCACCATTCTCGGCCACATCTCCTATTCTCTCCCTTAATTTTCGTTTCTTCCCATTTCCACTAGGCCGAATCGGATCCTCCCTTTTTATGATTTCGTCTAAATACAGTCCTCAACGTCGAAGATCTCCAAAGATTTGTAGGAAAAACGGGAACAACGGGCGGATTTCCACAAAAATCAGGGAGTATTTTATTTTTATCATCATTTCGTTTTATTTCTCTATGTGCTATTGATTTTGCTCTGATCTGTTTCTATTTTCTGTCACAGATTCTTAGAGGGCTATAAAACCCCTCGATGGCTGCGTGAAGAGAGGAGGCCAAACCCTAAAAAAGAGAAAATCCAGAGAGTAGAGGGAGGCGGTAGCACATTGAAGCAGAGGAAACGAACGAAAAGAGGGAGAGGCAGAAGAGAGGAGCCGTAGCCATGAACCCGAGAGGCTCCCCAGAACCAAAAATAGACCCTTTCTTTTAGTTCTAGGTTTTTTTGTTCCCCCCATTCTCGTTCTGTATAATTTTTCTGGGAAAGCTTGTATGCAGGTTTCATCTTCTCTTTTTTTATTTATTATTTGATGTTTCTGTTCTCTATATGACCATGTAGTAGAGACTTGAATAAAAAATTGTGATCAATTCTTTGGTGTTGTTCTTTTATTTTTTTTGTGGTAGTCTGGTTGCTGTTGTTGTTATTGCTGTTGCTGTTGTTGTTGTTGTTGTTGTTGTTGTTGTTGTTGTTCTTGGATCCTGGAACGAGATTAGGGTTAGGGTTTGGCCTTCCAATGGGGCCAAACCCTTAGTAGGGACTAATGTGCAAATTTTCTATTAAGGAGGGTATAAAAGCAAAATAGGAAATTTTTATTTCTTTATCTACACATTCTTTTAATTTAATAAATAAGTTAATATTTTTTAACTTGTTTAATTTATTTTTATTTTTATTTTTGTCTTTGCTTCTGTAAGTGAAAAATATTATTTCTATTAAATAGATTTTTTTTACCTGTTAATGACTAAGTAATTAAAATTTTGCTTTTATTTAAAATAACAGAAAAGGTAATTTTAGGTCTATTAGATTTATTTGTGGGGATCGATTCCTTTAATTATGCTAAACAATTATGTTCAGGTCAGAGTCATAAATAGAGTCTCATTTTCATTTCAGCAAGTATACTTATAGAAATAAAATAAACAAATTTCACTTTTGGGAAATAAATTATTTATGGGCGAACAATTATTTTTAAACAATTAAAGGTACCATTTTTATGGGCATTTTAGGGGTGCTAATACCTTCCCTATGCGTAACCAACTCCCGAGCTCAAAATCTGGTTCAAAGACCTTCTTTTTTTTTCATTAAATTCAAAAATATTCAAAAAATAGGTTTTCCAATGTTTCCTATAAAAATAAATATTGGTGGCGGCTCCATTTTAATTTTTAGGGTGGTTGTCACACGCGTACATCTACTAGCCGAACTATACATTACTTCAAAATTCGCTCTGAGGAGAGAACAGTGAAGAAAATACAAAACATATGTCGGTGTGGGGGTCAACAGCCAACCCCTTTTCCACCCAAAAGGACCCGACATTTCCAATAATCAAACATGATAGCAAATTATTCAATCATGAATCTATTCATTCAATTCCAATCATAACACAAAACACATAAGTTCCTCATTCATGCAAGCAGAAATCATCTACTGACATTTTACCAATCAAGGTATATGGATTTATACCTATAAATCTCAAGCACAAGAAGTGCAACTTCATAACTAGTAACAAATGATTAACATAAGTAATAAGTGTTGAGAGACTTATAACGTCACATGAAGCTTAACATCATTTAAATCAAGCATCACAAAAATTAAGTGTCATAACAAATAGGCTATATAGCACATTTAGTCCCTTAACTTTATTTTAGTTTTCGTTTTGGTCCCTTAATTATTATGTTTTTCATTTTGGTCCCTTAAGTTACAAAAATACGACACTTTAGTCCCCTAACTATTTTTTTTCTCATTTACGTCTCTTAACTTTATTTTAGTTTTCGTTTTGGTCCCTTAAGTTACAAAAGTTAAGCCAAATTCGTCCCTTCCGTTTGTAATCTTTTTAAACAATAAAGTCAAAATCATGCTCCTATCAGAGTTCTTATTAATGAAGTAACATGATAAAAAATAATAGAGCAAAAAAAAAGAGTTTCAATGACCTATACACACAAAATAAAGGGATTACAGACAGAAGGGACGGAAGTGTCGTATTTTTATAACTTAAGGGACCAAAATGAAAAATATAATAGTTAAGAGACCAAAACGAAAACTAAAATAAAGTTAAGGGACCAAAAGTGTTATTTAGCCTAACAAATAATAGGTTGAGGCTTCTCAATTTCCAATTCCCTAGCAAGCATAAAATCAGCTCATGCAAGGAATTGAAAACAATCAATGAAAAGTCAAAGTGAAAGAAATTCATTCACGTTTATTAAATCACAACTTTCGCAATGACTTTTTAACTTTGTGTTTTCAAAACTTAAACTTTTATACCGTATAAAAGAAAAGTCCAATAATCAAACATAAATGTAAAGTATTCAAATTTGCAGGCATTTACCAAATCCTTTCCCAAGGACACACAAGTATGAATACAATATATTAATAAACGAACAATACATCGCACATGAATTTCCTACACACATAAACTTAAGCCAAACAATAATGACAAAAGTTCTAGCATATTCATCATTGAGTTCAATCAACAAATAGCATATTAGAGCTAACCACATATTGGTTACGAATTGGGAAGAAACCCGGAAGTCCCCATTCTATGAACGGCAAGATTTCCATTTCCTTCTCCTAATGGTAACATATATGTATATACCCCCTACGTATGAGTATTTACATATATTAAAGAATCTCAGAGATCGATGAAACAACTATGCTAACCTTTGCTCATCTTCATTCTCCGCATTCTTCAGACGAATCCTTGAGGTAGCCTACCTCAATAATTCACCGAAAGAATTTAGAAAACTCGGACTTACAGTCACAACTGACACTTTCCTAAACCGGATCACTTCTAGACACATAACTCACAGTCCGAGAAGGTCAAACTGCTCTGATACCATAATGTAACGCTGTGACTCTAATCAGAGCATTAATTACGAAAATTTAAGATTAATTAAGTAAAAATTAATAAAAATCATCCAGATAATTAGATAAAATGGGATAAACTAAAACCTGTTTAAAAAGAAAATCCTTTAACTTAAAGAGTGCGCATTTCGAAATTTAAATACATTAATTACAAATTTTTTCCGAAGTGTTTTTCAATAAATAATTATAATAAAATTAAAAGAACTAGACTACGACTCTATCTGTGATCCGGTACTGAGACAACAGAGAGTCTCACGTAACTATAATGTCGAGCGTCCAAAAGGCTCTCTAATCCTCCCAGCAAAGGGTACCTGAAAACAATGCCCCAAACATAGTGAGTTATCGCAACTCAGTAACATAGACTTTGATTAAAAACCTTTTACCGTTGTTTTCAGCTATACGTGGTGTGCTACGTATAGAAAACTCCTCCCAGAAAGCACAATCACAAACATCATATCAGACCATAATATCCCATTTAACAATAAAATACCAGGCATACATATTTCAATTCTCACCATATGGTAAGATTCAGAACAAAATGACTCTGTCACCAAAAGGTAACTAAGCCTACAATGAAGGAAGTACAAATAGACCATGAGGCACTAACACTTGAAAGCTTACAATGCCAACAGAGTCAATAATTAATTACATGAAACCATAAACATGTACACTAGAAACATCGTAGATGCAATCAAAACATTTAATCACACGTGATGAATTCCATGGACGTATAAAATTGACTTCCATTAGAATTCTTCACCATATCCGACGTACCTTAGAGCAGCACGGACCGACACTATTCCGCCGTACCTTATAGCAGCATGGACCTGCAACAATCACATCAAATTTACACCCCAACTGCACGGTGCAGCCACTTTAGGGCCCACTGAAATGCTAAGCGTGTTCACATACAAGCATTTATTTAACTCAGTCATTTATCATAACCAAACAGGCAACCTTTCAAGTGATAAAAATATTACACTAGGTTGAAAGTAGGAGAACAACATCCAAAATGAGTAGAAATTGGAATTAGAACTGGCATAATCCATTATGTAATCCTTTATGATGCCATAATCCTTTATGCAATCCTTTATGAGGCCATAATCGATTATGTGTATGTCATAATCGATTATGATGTAAAATTTCATCGCAGAAAAGAAACAGAGTGGCCATAACCGATTATGGTCTGGCCATAATCGATTATAGGCCTGAAAAATGCAGATTTCTCTGCAAAATTCTGCAGAATCCAAATTTTAACACCAAAACACCAAATCAAACCAAATCGATTTCTTCTAAACATATAAGATCAAGCATCAATTATGATACATTGAAAAATAATCAAATTGCACATATTTAATTCATGAGCAAAACAATTTCCATTGTCACAAGTTCTTAAATTGTGAACAACCTATCCAATAAACAACAAATCCATCTCAATGGGATTTATCAAGAAACAAAACGATTTAACACACGATATTAACATATATCCAAATCAAATGTTTCTAAACTCATTTTAGTGTAAATTAATACATCAAACACATTCATTTCCAAACCATATTTTCGAAGACTCAGAGAAAACATAGATCAAACCAATGATAAAGGAAATGAGAACCTATTTTAGGGTTTTATGGTTACCCTTCACATAAAGGAATAACTCCCGAAATGATACATTGAGATTCAACCCATTCTCAGTGTTAACAATTTCTTTCAATTGGAGCTTAGTGGAACTCACAATTGAGCAAACATCACACAATAATTAGGGGGGTTAGCGGCAGCATCCAACCCTATTTCATCAAACCCTATATAATATTATTCTAATCTATAAACTAATTATAGAATTAAAGAATTTAAATAATAAATCCTAGCACACCCTAATTGGGAGTTTTGAGAGGCAAATCTATGCTACCTTTGCTCCTAAGTGCTTTGGGGTAAAAGCCCCCAAATCCTAGGGCTTGAGCTTCATCACCCATTTGATTCTAAGCTTCTCTTTGAGCCTTGATCTTCAAATCAATCAGAAATAGAAGCTGAGCTCTACTTCCTTTTTCCATTTCCTTTTCCTTTTTCCTTCTTCTTCACGAGCTCTCTCTCTCTCATTTAGCCTCCATCTCTCTCTGTCTCTCTCTCTCGGCCAAGTTGCTGCTTCCTCTTTGCTTCGGTCGGTGTGCCACTGCACCTCGACCACCAGGGTCGTCGCGCCTTTCATCCTCTTCCCTCTTCCTCGAGCATTCGATCTATTTCTCTCTCTCTTTCTCTTCTTCTCCTCTTTTCTTTTGTTTTTTCTTCTTCTTGGTCGCGTGAGGGAGGGAGTAAATGAGGAGATGAGAGAGTGCTAGGGTGAGTGAGAGTTAAGTGAGGTGTATGGTGGGGGTTATGTCATATATTTATTAAAAATAATCAATAAGCCCCTATTTAATTATAATAATTTACTCTTTGGTCCCTAAAGGAACTTCAGATAAATTATTCAATTAAATTACACTCATGAATAAGTAATCTCACACTTCCTTAATTATTGGGTAAAATTACCATTTTACCCCCAAATTCCAAATTTGCCTTAAGTTACTATACTAAAGAAAATTTGGGATATTACAATATGCATCCCACAATGTTTCCTTCGAGAAGCAATCATTTGGGAAGCCCATGATGGAGGATTATCCGAACACTTTGGACGAGACAAAACAATGGCTCTGGTCAAATAGAATTTCTATTGGCCAAAAATAGAAAAGGATGTCAACAAGCACATTCAAAGGTGCTGAATTTGTCGCTAGGCCAAAACCACCAGTCAGAATACCGGTTTGTACATGCCTCTTCCAGTACCTAAAGCACCTTGGGAAGATGTCAGCATGGACTTTGTTCTTGGACTACCTCGGAATCAGCGGCAGAAGGATTCCATCATGGTGGTTGTTAATAGGTTTTCCAAGATGGCTCATTTCCTTCCCTGTCAAAAGACTAATGATGTTGTGCAGGTTGTAGATTTAAATTTTAAGAAAATTGTATATCTTCATCGAATACCGAAGACCATCACTTTTGATCAAGATGTTAAATTCTTAAGCCATTTTTGGAGGACTTGGTGGTGTCAAAATCGCAAGTGCACGATTAAACATCAAGTTATAGTATATAAGATTATCGTCTCCACAGGGAATTGAAACAAATACTGCTCTACTTAGATTAATTTATTATTTAGACAAATGGTTGAAGTGAAATTACACAAAGAGTGTGTAAAAGATAAGTCATATAAAAATAAATAAAAAGAAAGCAAATAAAATAAATGTCACCAAGGTAACGGGATCACTAATGCGTATTTGACCAATTTATAATAAGAGCAACAATTCTAACTGATTACCAATCTCTATTCAAAAGCTATTAACACCCAATGATCATGCAATGTTAACAGTCTTCTTTCTAATTTATTACTTTGTTTGATCATTCAAAGCAAGTAAATAGAAAGAGCATAAAGTACCAATAGATTTATCAATTCAATGACTGACTGAAAATGAACATGCAATCATTGATCCGGCAGAGCATGTAGATTCAATTATCCCTAGAGTTCCGTTAACTAATTGAAGGTACGATCGCCACACAATTAATTAGCTGAGTAAAGAATGATCAGTTCTTATAGAATAAATTCACTAGGAATAATTTAATCATAGAAGAGATTAAGTACTAATATTATAAATTATTTAATAATCACATATACGACATTAGATCCCCCATCATCTCAGTGACAGGGTTTTATTCCACTAGTAGGTAGAAGGAAATAATAAACTAGATATAAAAACAAACAGAGTAACAACTAAAACTAGTAAAATAAGACTGAAATATTACAAGGAAAGAAAAGAATTTGGGAGAAAGTCGATCCCCGAAGTATTTTTAAATGTTCTGCTGAGCGCTCCTTTTATAGGCTGAGTTTTGGGTTGAGCACGGCCTGAGCACGGCCGTGCTCCAAGGCCGTGCTCCCTTTACAGGCCGTCGCCTTTACGCTTGCCGACATCAATTTCTGAGATTTTTTTTGTGGAGCACGGGCCGTGCTCCGTGATGAAGAGGCCGTGCTGCATGTTCAAGTCATCCAATTTGTGACAAGGTTGTAAGAAATTCTCTTAGCTTTCCAACGCCACAAAGAGCGCCTCAATCCAATAACTACAGCTCCAGATATGATTAAAATACCAACCAGCTATTCGGGGAACGCATGGACGCGCGTGAGGCATGCTCGTGGCTAATTACTTCTTCAGATAAGCATGGACATGCTTCATTATATTATGCGAAGGCCGTGTTTAGCATTATGGGCCTCTTTTAGCCCACTTTTAAGCCCAAACTTGCATTTCTTCATCATATTGCTTAATTTCTATTTCTGCACATTTAAGATGAAAAGAGAGTGAATTGTATGTGAAACCATTCAATAATTATTTAAATTACACTCTACTATCCCTAATAAAATGATGCAATATTGATGTTATCAATACCCCCACACTTGAATTTTGCTTGCCCTCAAGCAAATTGGTTTTATGAATTCTTAATAATTTTTCAACAACAGCTAACAATGAATGGGACAGAGCAAATGTTTCTTAAAGACAGCTTTTTATCTCTTTGAAAAAAATATTTCCACTTGATTGAAACTTTTATAAGCACTTTGATATTTAAATCAACCAAGAATATGTCGCTCCCTTTCAATCTCTCAAGTGTTTCAATGGTTAAGGGGAATTCACACAATTTTCTCAGAAACAATGCATTACCATAGGCTTGACAATAGACCAAAACTCGACTAACAATTCACAGAAAATTTTGAAATCAAGAGGTCTTGGTATAACGTTGTAATGAGGCTAAGGGTAGAAATTCAAGGTATGAAGATCCAGAAAAATGGTTTTATAAGGGCTTTGGAAAATTCAGTTATTTCTTTTTGAGCATAAATCCTTGTTTCACAATTTTGGCATTTTTAGGTGCAGAAAACCACATTTTCATAAACTTGTTTTTTTATTTTTTTATACTTCCTCATCGCACTTTTTTTTCTTTTTTCCTCTCAATATATTTTTTTACCAATGCCACGTTGCTCTTTATAACTCAATGATAACCAATTTTGTAGTTCTTTCAAAGGAATATGAGGTATCAAATGAATTTTATCTTGAAGGCTCGAAGTGGGCAGCTAGTTGGTAAAAATTTCCAATTCAAAGTGTTGGAGGCTAGAAACAATCCTAAGTGCCTCAATCATTTTTCAAAAATTTTGTAAATTAGTTTCGCTTTGAATGGTCACATGTCAAGTTCTAGAACACAATTGTTACTGAAAACACTCAAATGAAAAATAGGGGTTTTAAAAATCAATCCGTTAAATGTAACCCCTAGATTAGGCTCGAATTCTCACATATAGAAGTTTTTCTTGGAGATTTTGTCAATGAAGGGCTTATTCAAATTTCTCAGCTTTTCAGAAAATATTTTCTTTTAAAAAATTTAAAGCTGTCTAAAAATTTTAATTTTCCAAAAATTAATTAACTTCGAATTTTCAATTTATTTGAGAATTCATGAGTCATGTAGTCATGTTGTTCTCCCCCCACACTTATTTCTAACATTGTCCTTAATGCTAGCAATCACAGCATAAGCACATAAGGATATACCAATAAATTTAAGTGCTAAAAGTAAAGAGTGGAAAGGGACTCTCCTGTGGAAAATTTCATGAGCATATTCTGGAGGAGATGCAGTAGACATTTTCTTCCCAAATCGACAGCTTTGTCATGCATTTAATGTATATTTTATTTAATCACAATGCTCCATTTGTTGGAACCCAGAGTCTTACCTCCTAGGTGGCTACAAATGACAAAAGCCAGAGGGTTTCTCAGCATGATTACCCACAAATCATTCTTATATTTACTTCCATAAGAAGAAGCCTTTCTGTAAAGGGTAGCACACGATCCTTTTTATCGAGCAAATGCATAAGCTCAACCTTGTCTATTCAAAGTCCCGAGTTTACCCAATTCTTGCCGGCAATCACTTTCAGCTCTTGGTACACCTCAAGGGGACCTTCCAACAAATAAATGTCAGAAGTACACTATCCTAATCCAGATCAATTAAGTTCTAAATTAGGAAACATTATCCTTTTTTTTAATTTTTTAGAAATTAAAAGAAAAGAAAATAGAAATAAAATTTAAAACAAAGAAAAGTAAAATCTAATCTTCCAACAGGAGACATAATCTTCCCACAGGAGATGCTATACAACAATAAAATGAAAGAAAAAAATAAAAGGCAAAAAAAAAAAAAACGTCCATGTAGTAGATAAAACCTTCTGTAGGTGGTTATACTAGAATTTAAATGACAAGAAATAAAAAGAAAAAATATAACCGTCCATATAGTAGGATGAACCTTCTGTAGGCGGTTTATACTGGAATTTAAATGACAAGAAAGAAAAAGAAAAATAAAAGATAAAAATAAAAATAAGAGAAAATAAAATAATTACAAAAAGCATCTAAATTAACAAGTAATCATTTCGATCAATATCATTAACAATTCCCCGGCAACGGCGCCAAAAACTTGTTGGTGTCAAAATCGTAAGTGCACGATTAAACATCAAGTTATAGTATATAAGATTATCGTCTCCACAGGGAATTGAAACGAATACTGCTCTACTTAGATTAATTTGTTATTTAGACAAATGGTTGAAGTGAAATTACACAAAAAGTGTGTAAAAGATAAGTCATATAAAAATAAATAAAAAGAAAGCAAATAAAATAAATATCACCAAGGTAACGGGATCACTAATGCGTATATCTGTGTATTTGACCAATTTATAATAAGAGCAACAATTCTAACTGATTACCAATCTCTATTCAAAAGCTATTAACACCCAATGATCATGTAATTTTAACAGTCTTCTTTCTAATTTATTACTTTGTTTGATCATTCAAAGCAAGTAAATAGAAAGAGCATAAAGTACCAATAGATTTATCAATTCAATGACTGACTGAAAATGAACATGCAATCCTTGATCCGGCAGAGCATGCAGATTCAATTATCCCTAGAGTTCCGTTAACTAATTGAAGGTACGATCGTCACACAATTAATTAGCTGAGTAAAGAATGATCAGTTCTTATAGAATAAATTCACTAGGAATAATTTAATCATAGAAGAGATTAAGTACTAATATTATAAATTATTTAATAATCACAGATACGACATTAGATCCCCCATCACCTCAGTGACGGGGTTTTATTCCACTAGTAAGTAGAAGGAAATAATAAACTAGATATAAAAGCAAACAGAGTAACAACTAAAACTAGTAAAATAAGACTGAAATATTACAGGGGAAGAAAAGAATTTGGGAGAAAGTCGATCCCCGAAGTATTTTTAAATGTTCTGCTGAGCGCTCCTTTTATAGGCTGAGTTTTGGGTTGAGCACGGCCGTGCTCCAAGGCCGTGCTCCCTTTACAGGCTGTTTTACGCGTCTGCGACACCTTTACGCTTGCTGACATCAATTTCTGAGATTTTTTTTTGTGGAGCACGACCGTGCTCTGTGATGAAGAGGCCGTGCTGCATGTTAAAGTCATCCAATTTGTGACACAGTTGTAGGAAATTCTCTTAGCTTTCCAACGCCACAAAGAACGCCTCAATCCGATAACTACAACTCCAGATATGATTAAAATACTAACCAGCTATCCGGGGAGCACATGGACGCGTGTGAGGCACGCTCGTGGCTAATTGCTTCTTCAGATAAGCATGAACATGCTTCATTATATTATGCGAATGCCGTGTTTAGCATTATGGGCCTCTTTTAGCCCACTTTTAAGCCCAAACTTGCATTTCTTCATCATATTGCTTAATTTCTATTTCTGCACATTTAAGATGAAAAGAGAGTGAATTGTATGTGAAACCATTCAATAATTATTCAAATTACACTCTACTATCCCTAGTAAAATGATGCAATATTGATGTTATCAGGACTCTCTGGAAGAAGATGGGTACTAAGCTTCAATTCAGTAGTGCTAGTCATCCCCAAACCGATGGCCAAACAGAGTCAATCAACAAGCTATTGGGAAATCTTCTCCGTAGTTTTGTTGGAGTAAATTTGAAGTAATGTGATATTGTTCTTGCACAGGTCGAGTTTACTTATAACAACTCCACCAGTCAGGCTACGGGAAAATGCTCATTCGAAGTAGTTTATGGGAAGCGTCCTTTGAGTCCACTAGACTTGACACCTTCATCTGATATTCGAGCTTATAGTGCAGATGCCGATGAAAGAGCCAAAGAAATCAAGAAATTGCATGAAAGAGTTCGTGAGAAAATTCAGAAGCAAAACACTAAGCGCAAAGCGCAACGAGATAAACATAGGAAGTTGCAGGTATTCAAGGAGGGAGACTTAGTATGGATACACTTGCGGAAGGAGCGATTCCCTAATCAAACAAAATCTAAGTTATCTCCTAGAGCTGATCGTCCTTTTAAAATTGTGCAAAAGATCAATGACAATGCTTATAAGGTAGAGCTACCAGGAACTTATGGAGTTTCTGCAACTTTCAACGTTGCTGATCTATCGCCCTATTTTGACGATGAAGCTGAGTTTGACTCGAGGACGAGTCTTTTCCAACCCGGAGAGGATGATCCAGGCCCAGCTTCTAGATGATCCAGGCCCAACTTCTATGGTCCAAGTCCATTGAGCAACAACTTGGTTGCAAGTTGCACCACCAACTTGCCAACTTGCACCACTTGCCAACTTGTATTACTTTAACTTATTTTCGTTTTTATTTAATGCCCATAGTATCCCTTCCTTTTAGTATAAATAGGTGCTTCCCTTTCATTGTAAGATCATCCAAGTTTTATATAAATTGAGTGTGTCTTCGTTTAAATAGAGTTCTCTCTATTTTCTTATTGGTTCTGTACCACAACCACACAAGTACCACACAGGTCCTTTTGATTGTAGTCTCTCTATCAAGACCCCACTGTTTTCAACCAGTGCACACAAGTACCACACAGGTCCTTTTGATTGTAGTCTCTCCATCAAGACCCCACTGTTTTTAACCAGTGCACACAAGTACCACACAGGTCCTTTTGGGACTTGTACTGCCTTGCAAGCTGCTTGGCTTTTACCAAATGATGTCCGTCTTCCAGGTAAGCGAAAACCCGTTGCAAGCCTTTCTCCGCTGAATTGGATGGTTAATGTGATATTATTTAATGGGGTCCAGTGAGAGGTAAGGCTCATTAAGGTTCACATCACATGGTATGTCATGGTTAGGTTATCATCAAAGATCACTTTGAGATATAGGAAAATCTGCCTATGAGAAAGACCTCAGTGGCCTACTTCTCATGTTTCAGATATGCTCTAAACTTATCAAATGATTGTGTCCTTAGTTTTATTAGGCAACTGCCAGGCCCAGCTACTATTATTTGGACAATGTACGTGAAAACTTGAGAGTTATTAATCACAGTGTTTGGAGGCATTTCGTGAGTCCCTCTTAGTAATGTTACTAGTACTTGGAATACATAATATATATATATTTTTTTTAAAAAAGAAAGGAAAAGAGCTTCGTTAAAACTTTCTGATGCAAAACCCTCCTACTTGGAATACATAATATATGGCCTTACGAATGAGCCATCCATTCCATTCAAACATCAACACTGCAATTGTGCAATTGTTTTAAAACTACTGTTGTAGATCTATTACAGATTCCTTATATTAAAAGAAATGCATGAGGCACTAACATGCCAAATTTCAGAAGGTTATAGAATGCCTGTTACCTGTTGATAAATATTCAACTGAATTACTGAAACAGCAAAAGTTTGTTAGTTTCTGTTTTAGGCAAGCAATGTGTAATAGAAGACTAAAAGGTTAAGACTATTAGAGCCATAATATCTAGCAGTCTCAGGCCAGTTTGAATCAACTTCTAACTTACTTAGGAAAAATTTCTATAAATTTATAGGTGTTAATGAAAAAAAAAACCTAAATGAGAGAACTTCTGGAAAAAAAAAATAAAAAAATTGAAGTGTAGTAGTTCATTTTACTTATGAATGAATACTATTTGTTAAAATAATCACGGTTATTGTAAAATCGTTTCATCTTTTTCTTTTCTATGTTGAGAAAAAATTTAACCAAACTAGCTCTTAGTATATAATTAAGGCAATTTCTGAAGACATGGTCCGGGTGCCTTATTAATTAGGCTAACTAGTCAAGAGTTATTGATTTAGTTCAAGAGTTTTACTTAGCTACCTGGAAGAGAAAGGTTTGATTGGAATCAAGAGTTATTTTGCTAGTATTTAGAGAAATAAAGTAACAGATTGTCTTATTTCAACAGGCTTAAAAAACTAACTATAACTTGTGATAGGTTTTACTTTTTAGAGAAGCAGAGTTGTTCTTCATAAGCAGAAGATTTCATTTGTTAACTTATGCCATTTAGGTAGATTTGTGGTTACATGGATGCCTCGTAGTGACAGAAGTCAGGACAAAAATATGAAGTGTAGCACATGCAGTAATTATGCCATTGTATGAGAAAGAAATATTTGAATTCTAATACTTGAGGATGCAAAAGACTTGTGTTGCTTGAGAACCCAAGAGATAGTGTATATATAGTTGCCAATGGCCTATGCAAACCGATTCCACAATGAATACTTACTGCCAAGACTCTTTGATAGGGACGAGTGAGGGCCAAAGGATCACATGGCATTGTTGCTTAGAGGTATCTTTCAAGGTTAGGAAATTAAACGGGAGAACATGAACTTATACCCTACCTTCTGAGATAATGGCCAACAGATTTACTTACATGCTTTAGACATCTCACATGTTTCTTCAGATCGACAATGGTGCGACTATACATCTACCAGCTAATATCAGAGTTGTGTGCAACTTGTAAACCTGGAGCAGGACCTTGCTGATAGCTCCAGAGTCCGAAATAGTGTTTGGAGGCAAGAAGAGAACCACATACTTTCTTTGTGGTCCCTGCCTTGCTATACAAGTAAGTATGAAGGTGCCCCAATTAGACTTTCTCTTGCAACTGTTTACTATGCTGGCCTTCGGTCCATAAGGTGGGACTTGTGTTATTTATTATGACATTTGATCTTTGGGAAAGTACTCTAAGACAATACCATGTGACCTTATATCTTCCTTTGTCTCCCTGTACATCCTATGACCCCATCCTATAGTAATAATATAGCTATCCTTCACCATTCATTCAGGTAGCCAATGATTTCTCAATAATCTTTAATCTATATATATACATGGCTACAACCATTTAGAACCAACACAAATTATTCACATACTGAAGCAGTCCATTTTCAAAAACTCTGATCTTATTTACAAGTTTTTTTTCAAAACCATTTTCTTCTCAAGTTTTAACACATACAACAATGGGTTTTCGTTTACCTGGTATCATCAGAAGGGCATCATTTGCTGCAAACCAAGCTTCTTCAAAAGCTATGGACGTACCAAGGGGCTATCTTGCGGTGTATGTTGGAGAGAAACAGAAGCGATTTGTGATCCCCATATCATATTTGAACCAATCTTCATTTCAAGAGTTACTGAGTCAAGCTGAGGAAGAGTTTGGACATGATCATCCCATGGGTGGCCTCACAATTCCTTGCAGCGAGGATGTCTTCCAACAAATAACTTCTCACTTCAATGGGCTATGACATTGATTAGATTAGTAGAGACATTTTGCACATTAAGCATCTTTTCAAATTGTACATATTCTTCTTTCTAATGAAATGACCATTAGAATGACAAATTTATAAAGTACGTGTTTTTTTTCTAATGACAATGAATTCGACTACTCATACAGCTCCTCTGTGTTTTTTGTTTGTTAGTTAAATTGTTCACTCCTCCCTCCTCTTGAACTTATGAAATATGAGCAATGTTGCTTGCTATAACAAAAAAGTTAAAAAGAGACTGGGTATTCTGAAAATTTTCAAAGCAGGAATAGAACACATAATTGTTAGCAAGGGCAGAGCAAAAGTAACTTTCCTAGCACCAAGGTGAAAGATAAATTTAACTGTTTTTTAAAAACTACATAATATAGATATGAAATTAAAATTATGGGGTTCCAAAGCTCCAATCATGCATGAGGTGCCTTCCCTTTGTAGGCAAGTGCACAATAACAATGACAGTAACTAGGTTAATTATTCCCTTTGTAGGCAAGCCTCATTCTATGGTGCTTGTATTGATATCCCTGTCTACGGAATTTAATGGCTAAATGGGCTATTTGATAGGGTCTAGTGAGAGGTAAGGGCTCATGAACCACCACATGGTGTTGTCTTGTGGGTTTTGTTGATATTCAAAGAAGAAAAGTGGAACAAACTTCAATGACAACCAATAATTAAATAATCTAGCAACCAAACAATCAACAAGGTGCAATGAAATCAAACAAACAAAGGAGTAGAGAGTAGAGGAAATAACACCCGGATTTGGTTACGCAGTTCGACCCCAAAAAGATGACCTACGTCTGCGGGAGAGAGCAGCCCTCCGTTTCACTATCAATGAGTCTTTTACAATGAGAATACAATTGTCCTAAACCCTCTTCCAAATGTTCAAGAAGAATAATCTCAAAAGTCTCCACAATCCTAACTCTCAATCCCTCTTTGATACTCTTAAGATTACAATAGAAGAAGCCTTCAATCCTCCCTCTATGATTCCCTAAGATCCCAAGGTGTTTAGATATGTTTCCCAGCCCCTAGAACCCCACCAAGAACGCTCAAGAACGGTTGCACGCAACCCTAGAAAATTTTGCTCGCTCTCTGAAACGAATTCAACAGCGTTTCCTTAAATAAGGTTGCTGTGAATCGATTCCCATTAAAAGGGTGAATCGATTCACCAGTTGGAAAAACAGCCCCTGCATGATTTTAAAGCATGAATCGATTCAGGCTCCTGGTCCATGTGATTCACAGAGGCATGCAGCGATTCACAGGGGCTCTAAACATGAGGAATTGATTCAAGGCATAAGGGATTCGATTCACATCAGTTGGAAACTCATTTCTATGACTTCCAATGATCTCCAACATGATTTTAAGACAAATCTCCACAATTCTCCACCTTGACTTCAAATTAGTGGTGATGCTCAACATTTAACCATCAACCACTTGCTGCTCTCTCCATTACTGGAATTACGTTTCAGAGAAATTCATCAAGTCCAAGTAATGCTTGAACCTTGATCTAGGTAGTGACTTGGTGAATACATCTGCCGGGTTGTCCTCCGATGTAACCTTCTCAACCACAATTTCCTTAGATTCTACGACGTCTCTAATGAAATGCAAGTGGATGTCGATGTGCTTTGTCCTTTCATGATACACTTGGTGATTTGCCAAGTGGATAGCACTTTGGCTATCACAATGTACCTTCACACACCCTTGTGTAATTCCTAGCTCCCCAATCATACCTTTCAACCATATGGCCTCTTTCACCCCTTCAACTAGGGCGATATACTCCGCCTGAGTAGTAGATAGCGCCACAACGGACTGTTGATTTGCCTTCCAACTTATTGTCGTTCCAAATAATATGAACACAAAACCAGACAATGATTTCCTTGTATCCACATTTCCCGCATAATCCACATCTACATAACCCTCCAAAGCGTCTTCTCCTTGAGTTGCTCTTGTGTACCTCAAACCACCTTTGAGTGACCCGTTCAAATACCTCAAAACCACTTCAGAGCTTCCCAATGTGCTTGGCCCGGATTTTCCATAAACCGACTCACTATGCTAACCGCATATGCTAAGTCTGGTCTACTACAAACCATGTCGTACATGATGCTTCCTACCCCACTAGCATATGGAGTAGTATCCATCTTCCTCATCTCCTCTTCGGACTTAGGAGCTTGTGTCACCGAGAGCTTTGTGTGATGACCCAAAGGAGTGCTAACCGGCTTAGCTTCATGCATCCTAAACTCCTCCACCACTTTCTTCAAGTACCCATGCTGAGAAGAACAATTCACCCTTATTCCGATCCCTCACGATATCCATCCCAAGTATCCTCTTTGCAGCCCCAAGATCCTTCGTCTCAAATTCCAAATTTAGTTTCTCCTTGAGCTTGCTGATCTCCTCTTTGCTAGAACTTCCCATCAGGATATTATCAACATAGAGAAGTAGGTAGTGAACAACTTCTTCACCCCTCTTCAATATGTAAACACAACTGTCGTACCCACTTCTCACAAATCTCGTCTTCAAAAGAAAATCGTCAAAACGAAGATACCATTGCCTAGGGCTTTGTTTCAACCCATACACGGATTTCTTCAAAAGACACACCTTAGACTTGTCCTCTACAAAACCTTCCGGTTGTTGCATGTAGATTGTCTCTTCTAGGTCTCCATGTAAGAATGCGGTATTCACGTCCATTTGCTCTAACTCAAGATCGTATTGATTCACGATTGCCATAAGAATCCTTATGGAACAATGTTTCACCACAGGTGAGAAAATCTCGTTGTAATCAATTCCCTCAACTTGTGTAAAACCCTTGGCCACAAGTCTTGCTTTATACCTTGGTTCTTCAATTTCCAGAATGCCTTCCTTCTTCTTGAAGATCCACTTGCATCCAACCACCCTCTGTTTCTTAGGTAGCTTCACAATTTTCCAGGTCTGGTTCTTCTCCAATGAATTCATTTCCTCATTCACTGCCTCTAACCACTTCTGACCTTCTTTGCTCTCAACTGCTTCCCTGAATGTCTTTGGTTCTGAGCCTTGCATCTCTTCAGCCGCATTTAGAGCACTTAAGTCTTCATAGCCGTACCTCTTAGGTGCCACAGTTTCTCTCCTTTCCCTATCTCTTGCCAACTGATAGCCAGGATTCACTGTTGGTTGTCTTCCTCTAGAACCTGATGGTGGAGGGATGTCCTTCCTGTCATCCCTGGTCTCACTAGTGGAAGGCTCCACCTCTAACTAAGTCTTCTCCACCTCTGTTTCTGAGCTACTATTCTCCAGGTCTTTGCACTTCATCTCCATGCGGGTCTCATCAAAAGTAACATCCCTGCTTATTATGAATTTTGATCCTCCAGGCTCCATCTTCCACAACTTATATGCCTTCACACCTTCTGGATAGCCAATAAAGACACATTTCACAGCCCTAGCTTCAAGCTTGTCTTGTCTGACATGAGTAAATGCCAAAGCCCCAAAAACCTTCAAATTTGAGTATTCTGCTGGTTTCCCACTCCAAACCTCCATAGGTGTCTTGAAGTCTAACGCCGTTGATAGACATCTGTTGATTAAATAAGCTACTGTACTCACAGCTTCACCCCAGAAACTTTTAGGCAACCCAGCTCCCAAAAGCATACATCTGACCCGCTCCAAAATGGTCCTGTTCATGCGTTCCGCTAGGCCATTTTGTTGCGGTGTGCCTGCCACGATTCTATGCCTCTTAATTCCCTGTTTCCTGCAAAACTTATTAAACTGCTCTAAAACAAACTCTAGGCCATTGTCAGTCCTTAAAACTTTCAGTTTAGTTTCCTATTTGATTTCCTATGAGAGTATGCCCTTCCTTGAATTTTTCAAATGTGTTACTTTTATTTTTCAAAATGTGAACCCATACTCTCCTAGAGAAATCATCAATCATGATGAGAAAATAGGAACCCCCTCCATGAGTTGTCACTCTTGAAGGACCCCAAAGGTCCGAGTGAATATACTCAAAGGGCTTACTAGAATGATGCATGCCACTTCCAAACTTAACCCTATGTTGTTTGCCTAGTATGCAATTATCACAAAATTCTAGCTTATCCAATTTATCACTACCTAGCAAACATTGTTTAGCTAGTTCAACTAAACCCTTTTCACTAACATGCCCTAACCTTAAATGCCATAGTTTAGTTTTATCATGCGGAGTTTGGCTAGCTAATGATGCATGCCCAATAACAGTAGAACCATCTAATATGTATAAGTCACACATTTTAGTCCCTTTAGCAATTATTAATGCACCATTCGAAATCTTAATCATGCCATGCTCAATTCTAGTACTATAGCCTAATCCATCAAACATGCTTATAGATAAGAGATTTCGTTTGAGTTTAGGAACATACCTTACATCTTGTAAAAGGAATTCGCGGTTGTCATACATCTTAAGATGAATTGAACCCATAACTTGCACCTTACAAGCTCGGTTGTCACCCAGGCGAATGACTCCACCTTCTTTAAGCTTCAAAGTCTCAAAGTATTCCTTCCTAGGGCACATGTGATAAGAACATCCCGAGTTCATGACCCAGTTCTTTTCCGTTTCCAAACTCGACACCACTAGAGCCCCTGCACTCTCATAACCATCCTCCATAGCAATCACAACCTCTATGGAATTTCCATTGCCCCCTCTCTCGGGACAATCCTTCTTAAAGTGACCGGTCTTGTGATAATTAAAGCATTTGTACTTTGCCTTATTATTCCCCTTTGACTTGGATTTCAACCTAGGCTTCTTCCCTTTGTTATTGTTTCCTCTACTCTCACTTCTTCCCCTTGACACACTTAAACCTTCACCACTATCTTCCACCTTCAAGTCTTAAAGCCTGGTTAGCTCCTTGGTCATAATTGATTGTTGGACCTCCTCCAAAGTGATAGTGGACTCCTTGCCATAGAGGAGTGCATCCTTAAAGTGTTCAAAGGACCTAGGCAGTGAATTCAATAAGAGCAGAGCCTTATCCTCGTCATCAAGTTCACATCAATATTCTGTTGATCATCAATAATCTTGTTGAATTCCGTTAGTTGCTCCACAATAGATTTAGTCTCTACCATTTTAAATGAGTAGAGATGTTGTTTTAGACATAACCGGTGAGCCAATGACTTGGTCATGTACAACGATTCTAACTTGGCCCACACCTCCGCCGCGGTCTTCTCCCTTGCAACTTCCCTCAATGCCTTATCACCAAGGCACAAGATAATGACACTTCTTGCCTTATCTATCATCTCCTTCTTCTCTGCTTGAGATAGGGTGGCCGGCATTCTTGCCTCACCCTTTAGAGTATCCACGCATTTCTGTTGAATCAGGATTGCTTCCATCTTCACTTTCCATAGACCGAAGTCGTTGTTACCAGAAAATTTCTCGATGTCCCATTTAGTATCCATGGTGCACACTTGAATGCTTTGTTCCTCCCCACAGATAGCGCCACTTGTTGAGATTCAAAGAAGAAAAGTGGAATAAACTTCAGTGACAACCAATAACTAAATAATCTAGCAACCAAACAATCAACAAAGTGGAATGAAATCAAACAAACAAAGGAGTAGAGAGTAGAGGAAATAACACCAAGATTTGGTTACACAGTTCGGCCCCAAAAAGATGACCTACGTCTGCGGGAGAGAGCAGCCCTCCGTTTCACTATCAACGAGTCTTTTACAATGAGAATACAATTGTCCTAAACCCTCTTCCAAATGTTCAAGAGGAACAATCCCAAAGATTCCCACAATCCCAACTCTCAATCCCTCTTTGATACTCTTAAGATTATAATAGAAGAAGCCTTCAATCCTCCCTCTATTTCCCTAAGATCCCAAGATGTTTAGATGTGTTTCCCAGCCCCTAGAACCTCATCAAGAATGCTCAAGAACGGCTGCACACAACCCTAGAAAATTCTGCTCGCTCTCTGAAACGAATTCAACAACGTTTCTTTAAATAAGGTTGCTATGAATCGATTCCCATTAGACGGGTGAATCGATTCACCAGTTGGAAAAACAACCCCTGCATGATTTTAAAGCATGAATCGATTCAGGCTCCTGGTCCATGCGATTCACAGAGGCACACAGCGATTCACAGGGGCTCTGAACATGAGGAATCGATTCAAGGCATAGGGGATTCGATTCACATCAGTTGGAAACTCATTTCTATGACTTCCAATGATCTCCAACATGATTTTAAGACAAATCTCCACAGTCTTCATCAATAATCACAATATATTTTCAGAGTAAATGCCCACTTTTTAGATGAGTCACCCTCACAGTTAATGCTTGAACATGAAAGAGATTTGTATAGAAAGGAACCTAATTATTGTTTAACCAATCTAATGCCTAACTTCCTATGTTCAAGACATCTAAGATTTTCACTTTTTTGTACATATCTCCTTGATCTCTATCACTATGTTTGGATGGAGGAAAGAAAGTGGGAGGATAGGAAGTTTCTTAGAAAACTTAAAAATTTGACATTGGTAAATGTGACTAACCAATTATGGTGTGACACATATGTCATTTTACACTTTAACCAATAAATTTTTTTCTCCCCACTTTCTTGAATACCAAACATAGCCTATATGAAATAGTCATAATAAATTATCGGGACGGAATTTCTTCAATTCTTTGATGTTAAGGAGGGAGGAGAAAAGTCGAGCGTTACGCACTCCCAGTAGCACTTACATATGTTTTGTTGTGTTCTCGGGACGGAATTTCTTCAATTCTTTGATGAAAATTTGCACATTATTTAGCGTTTGCTAGGAGCTTAAAATCAATGATTGCATGTTATAATGTCTCCAGTCAAAATCAGTACCTTCCCTGTCATAACAACTCACAGGACAAGTCCTTGTGAAGAGCACGGAAAGTCCTTCTGATTGTAGTCTCCATCAAGAGCCCACTGTTTCCAACCGCACAAGTACACATAATTTAACTGGAGACTGAGACAACGTTGTGCGGTAGCAATTGGATCAAGTATTGGTACATTCGCCTTTTCATTTTCCCTTCATTTATTTGCTTATAAGTAACCACTGGTGTGAGAAAATCTTTATTTTTACTTTTACGATTTTACCCCTCAAACCAGATATGACCACATGCCTTGGTAAGGACCCCACACTTAATTCTCAGGTTAATCTTTTTTTTTAGTTTTTTTTTTAAGTTAGGTGCTCGTTATTCCAGAATGGAGAAACAGAGTGCAAAAGCCCCTCGAACTAGATATGACCACATGCCTTGGTAAGGACCCCACACTTAACTCTCAGGTTAACCTGTTTGTGCTGCTTCAAGTAAATCTTAAACCAATAAAAATGTTTCTTCCCAAATCCTATCACGTGTCATTGAAAATAAAAATCTTAGCCCATTTCGGTTTGTAGTTTTAAGTTTTCAAATTAAAAAAATAAAAATAAAACTAGTTTTCAGTTTTTAGTTTTTAGTTTCAGTTTTTTGTGGTTTTCAGTTTTACAAAGTTATTATCGACATTATAATTTCTCCTTTAAAAGTTATTAACAACAACAATTCTTCCAGAAAATAATAATAATAATAATAATAATAATAATAATAACTGTAAATAATAATAATAATAGTAATAATAATAATAATAGATAAACTGTGATGTCGCGTCCACGCCTCTGTCTGTCGAGAAGAAGGATGATAGAATCATTCAATCTTCCTAGTTGATGACAAAGACTTGAGAGGAAGAGAGTGGAGTTAGGGTGAGAAGTCACGACGGAAGAGAAGGAGATACAAGAATAAGTAGAGCTGTAAAAATGGGTCCGGCCCGATTGACCCGATATAAAGCACGGGCAAAATGGGTTATCTCAACCCAACCCAGTCGGCTCGACATGAGCCCGCATAAAAACGGGTCGGCTTGTCCCGGGCCATCAAAGGGTTATTGGTTGAGATGTTGGACTCTGCTTGGCCCTACAAGGGTTGTCCCGTCAAGAAACAAAAATAACAAACACAAAACAAAAAATAAATAAAAAGCAAAAAATTGAATAAAACGAGCCAAAATGGGCCAACCCGCCCAAAACAGACCACAATAGCGGATTGGCGGGCTGGCCCGCCAAAAAAAAAGAAGAAATAATCGTTTAAAAATGGGAAAAAAATAAAAATTATGTGTTGGCCCAACGGGTTGGCCTGGCCCTACCCATTCGTGGCCCGCAGCCCAACGGGTTGGACTAGACGAGTTAATAGGTTAATAAAACTTAGCTCAGCCTGCCCATTTTAAAAGGGTTGACGGGCTGGCCCAATGGGCCTAGCCCTGTTTGCTACCCCTTTGGTGGTGGTGGTAGCAGTGGTGGCGGTGGTGATGTTAATGGTGGTGGTGGCAGCAGCGGTGTCGGTGTTGTTGGTGGTGGCGGTAGTGCCGATGGTGATGGCGGTGTCGGTGTCGGTGGTAGTGGTGTTAAGTGATGGTGGCAAATATAGTGTCGCTGGTGGTCGTTGTGCCGATGATGGTGGTGGTGGTGGTGATAGGTTGGTGGCGATGTCAATGGTGGTGATAGTGACGACGAAAAGAGTGATTGTCAAATGTAGTGAGAATTTTTTTTTTAAACCAAAAACCAAATTCACAAATTATTTTTTCTTGGTTTTGAAAATGAATAAAAAAAGTGTTTTGAAATTGAGTAAAAAATCATTTCAACTCCATTTTAGCCGAACGTACTTTGTTTTGAAAATTGCATTTAAAAATTAAAAGCTAAAAACTCGCAACCACCCGAACGAGGGCTTAATAGGTAAATTGCCTGAGAGAAGTAAGGCAACTAAACTGACTGAGCTAAATATCAATTTATACACGGCCATCAACCTGTGAAGCACAGACACCGCCGTCCAACGGGGTGTCCCCGCATCCGAAACGCCTCGGCCGACGCCAGATGACGCCACAGACGATGCGTGTCGGTCGACACGCCGCCGCAGTGTCCAGTGCGAAAAAAAAAGACACAGGCTGGACGCGGGCGGGACACCGTTCGGAGACATACGAGACACGACCCAACTCAAAAATAGTCCAAAAAAAATTTTAAAAAGAAAAAATAGGTCAATTGTTCACCTTCGCAGTTGAAAACTTTCCCTTCCTCTTCGCTGTAGCCCGTTCGTCTTTGTTGAAAGTTACAGACACCGTTCTGCGCTGTAGCCGTTCCTCTTTGTTGAAAACTTTCCTTTCCTCTTCAGGTCAGTCAGGTGCATATCTTTCCTTTCCTCTTTGTTGAAAACTTTCGAAATGATGCGCGCTGTAGCCCGTTCGCTGTTACAGCTCTTATTCGCTGTGCTTCCTTGTGCTTCTTGTGCTTCATAGTTCGCTGTTACTTTCGATTCGAAAACGTTTCCTTGTGCAGTTGTGCTTCTTATTTGCTGTTACAGGCTTACAGCTGTAGCCCACTAGCCCTTTCTAACTTTTGTTTTTTATTGAAATGAAAAGGAATAAATTATTGAAAGGAGGAGACATTTGAAAGGAGGAGCAGAGCAGTTGAACAACTTTTTTTAAAAGTGTCGAAGGCAATTATTTTTTTTTTGGCTTTTGTTCATATAATAGTTTTTAATATAATATATATGGGTGTAGTAGTTGTTAATATAATATAATATATATGGGTGTAGTAGTTTTTAATTGGTTATTTATTTATTTATTTCTATATATTTGTAGAGATGAGTGCTCCTAGTTCTAGTCAAGCCAAAGAACAAGAAGATGACATGAGACCTTTATGGACCTATGTTACAAAGAGTATGGGCGGTGGAGGTGGAAATTATGAAATTAAATGCAATATTTGTGAGGTAACTTTTAATGGATCTTATACTAGAGTGAGAGCACACTTCTTGAAGATTTCGGGAAAGGGAGTTAGGGCTTGTAAAAAAGTAACAAATGCCAAGTTTATAGATTTGAAGAAAATAGACCATGAAGCTACATAGAAGATGGAGAAATCAAAAACAAAATCAGTCTCTTTGCCTCCGGTTTCTAGTGCACACCAAGATTCCTCAGCCTCACTAATGGAAACCAATGTTGGTGTTAATCCAAAAAAGAGAAAGACATCAACATTAGAAGGTGCTTTTAATATACAAGCTAGAGAGACACTCGATGGAGAAATTGCTAGGATGTTTTTCTCTGGAGGATTGCCATTTCATTTAGCAAGAAATCCCCACTTTAGGAAGGCATTTGCCTTTGCTGCTAACAATTCTATTAGTGGTTATCAACCTCCAGGTTATAATAAATTGAGGACAACATTACTTCAAAATGAGAGAAATCATGTGGAGAACTTGTTGCAGCCAATTAAAAATACATGGAGCCAAAAAGGCGTGACCATTGTTAGTGATGGATGGAGTGATCCACAAAGAAGACCTCTTATTAATTTCATGGCTGTCACAGAGAGTGGGCCTATGTTTTTGAAGGCCATAAATTGTTCAAATGAGGTAAAAGACAAAGAATTCATTGCAAAATACATGAGGGAGGTAATTATGGAGGTTGGGCCCTCAAATGTTGTTCAAATAGTGACAGATAATGCCGCTGTTTGTAAGGCAGCAGGTTTAATTATTGAGGCTGAGTTTCCTTCTATTTACTGGACTCCATGTGTTGTGCATACATTAAATCTTGCTTTGAAGAATATATGTGCAGCGAAGAATACAGAAAAAAATAGTGTTGCTTACCAAGAATGTTTTTGGATCACCCAAATTGCAGAGGATGCCTTATTTATCAAAAACTTTATCATGGGTCACTCTATGAGGTTATCAATTTTCAATTCATTCAACACATTAAGGTTGCTTTCTGTTGCTTCAACAAGATTTGCCTCCACTATTGTGATGCTCAGGAGATTTAGGGAAATGAAGCAAGGACTCCTAGAGATGGTGATTAGTGAACAATGGTCTTCTTACAAGGATGACGAATGATAAGGCAAAATTTGTGAAGGATACTTTGTTGGATGATAGTTGGTGGAATAAGGTTGAATATATACTTTCTTTCACTAGCCCTATCTATGATGTTCTTAGAAGAACCGATACCGAAGCTTCATGTCTCCATCTAGTGTATGAAATGTGGGATTCAATGATTGAAAATGTGAGGAAGGCCATATATCAATATGAAAGAAAAACAGAGATTGAAGAGTCATCCTTTTATGAAGTAGTGCACTCTATATTAATTGACTGTTGGACTAAGAGTAGCACACCTCTCCATTGCCTAGCTCATTCTTTAAATCCAAGGTTATTAAATTTTTACTGGATTTTTTTACTTACATCTCCTTTAGGATTACATAAATTTATAATAATGTATATATTTCTTTTTAATCGTAGGTTTTATAGTCATGAATGGCTAAGTGAAGATGCTAATCGAGTTCTTCCACATCAAGATATGGAACTCACTGCTGAAAGAGTAAAATGCTTCAAAAGGTTCTTTCCTGATGCAGATGTAAGGAGGAAAGTGAATATAGAGTTTGCCAACTTCTCGGATGGAAGAGACGGTTTTGATGATCTTGATGCTCTAAATGATAGAGGTAAGATTGAACCAAAAGCGTGGTGGCTAGTTCATGGTGCTCATGCTCCAATACTTCAAAAGGTAGCCCTTAAACTGCTGGCACAACCTTGTTCATCTTCTTGTTGTGAAAGGAATTGGAGTACATATTCATTTATCCATTCTTTAAAGAGAAACAAGATGGCACCACACAGAGCAGAAGACTTGGTATTTGTTCATAGCAACCTTCGACTTCTTTCAAGGAATAGTCCACAATATCATCAAGAGGAAACTAAAATATGGGATGTTGCTGGAGATGAATTTGGATCACTTGATGATTGCGAAATTCTTGAAGTTGTTAATTTGTCTTTAGATGAACCAGAATTAGAGCGTGTCTTTTTCAATAATGATGATCAACTAGGGGGTGAAAGATTTTAATTTAATTATATTTTTTTATCGTTTTTGTAGTGGATGAATGAACGAAGGTGGAAGACATTGTTCAACAATTTATCATTTTGTTTTAGATTTTTTTTTGGTTAAGAACAAAGTGCTCAATTTATATATATATATATAGCGGTGTCGGTGTCGTATGTTTTTGACATGAGCGGTGTCCGGGTGTCCGTGTCGGTGTCGTGTCCGGTGTCCGTGTCGGAGTCCGTGCTTCATAGCCATCAACCGAAGATAACAATTTCTAAAAGTTGCTGGATAGTTAACTTCCTTGTTGATTTCTAGAACTGACTGCGTTAATTTATGTTGATTTTTTTGTAGTTTTCTTTGTCTTTAGGCTCATCGATCACGTTGTTACTTCGTCAAAAAGAAAAAAGGCTTATTTGCCTTTAATCGTTGGTCACGTTGTGCATATACATGGATGATGGATGTCACTGAGAATTTCAGCCTTTCAAGATATTGAGGACAATATTTTGGAATCCATGTTGAGAAATATATTGAGAACGTATGCAATTGTTGTGCTTATGCAGCTTGTGTTTGAATTCATGTAGATAGATAAAAAGTGAAAAAAAATATAAATTCATAATAACTGTTAACGAGGTTATCATTCAGAAACAGATGACATCTTTTGTTTGATCAGCAAAATAAATAAATAAAAGCCTGCTGTACAATGTTCTTCTCAACTAGTCTATGTTATTCTTCTGCAGTATACTGAGTCATAACACATTCAAGCGAGAAGCTACATCTACAAACACATCTTCTTTGCAGGGAATTGTGAGACCACCCATAGGATGATCGTAGCCGAACTCGTCTTCAGCTTGTCTCAGCAATTCTTGGAATAAAGGTTGATTCAACATTGATATGGGAATCACGAACCTCTTCATTTTCTCTCCAACATACACCGCAAGATAGCCTTTTGGGACTTCAACAGTCTTGCAAGGTGCTTGGGTTCTACCAAATGATGTTCGTCTTCCAGGTAACCGAAAACCCATTGTTTGTCTTCTTTTGTTTCCACACACAAAGAACTACAGAATGATCTCAAAGGACTAGGCTTGAATTCTGCTGTGGCGATTTCAGTGGAAGAATTACTTGTATGGCTAGTAAACCAAATGACCGATATATATAGATAATGCAAGCATTTCTCTACCGAATTGGATAGTTAATGGCTATTATTTGATGGGGGTCCAGTGAGAGGCAAGGCTCATTAAGGTTCACATGGTATGTCATGGATAGGTTATCATCAAAGATTACTTTGAGATATAGGAAAATCTTCCTATGAGAAAGACCTCAGTGGCCTACTTCTCATGTTTCAGACATGTTCTAAACATATCAAATGTTGTGTCCTTAGTTTTATTAGGCAACTGCCAGCTGCTGGCACTTGGAAATCTATCCATGTACGTGAAATCTACTTAAGATTTATTACATCACAGTGTGTTTGGAGGCATGAAATGAATCTCTCTTAACGACATTATCCTAATTAATGACCCATCAATTTCATTCAAACATCAACACTACAATTGTACAATTGCTTTAAAACTACTGCTGTAGAACTATTATAGATTCCTTATGTTAAAAGGAAAGCACAAGGAAGTTCCATGCTGAAGCAAACTGTGACAATGCCAAACTTCAGAAGGTTATAGAATTCCTGTTCCCTGCTGATAAATATTCAACTGTAATAGCAAAGTTTGTGAGTTTCTGTTATAGGAGAGCAATGTGTGATAGAAGACTAGAAGAGTAAGACTAAAGAGCCATAAGATCTAGAAGTCTTAGGCCAGCTTGAATCAACTTCTAACTTATTTAGTTCCGAAAAACTTCTATAAATTTATAGGTGTTAATGAAAAAAAAAACTAAATGAGAGAGCTCCAGAAAAAAAAAAAAAAAAAAATTGTAGTGTAGTAGTTCATTTTTACTTATGAATGAAACTTTGTTAAAATAATCATGGTTATTGTAAATCATTTCATCTTTTTCTTTTCTATGTTGTGAAAAAATTTAACCAAACTAGCTCTTAGTATATAATAAGGCAATATCTGAAGACATAGGCCGGTGCCTTATTAATTAGGCTAACTAGTCAAGAGTTATTGATTTAGTTCAAGAGTTTTACTTAGCTACCTGGAAGAGAAAGGTTTGGTTGGAACCAAGAGTTATTTTGCTAGTATTTAGAGAAATAAAAGTAACAGATTGTCTTCTTTCAACAGGCTTAAAAAACTAACTATAATTTGTGATAGGTTTTGCTTTTTAGAGAATCAGAGTTGTTCTTCATAAGCAGAAAATTTCATTTGTTAACTTATGCCATTTAGGTGGATTTGTGGTTACATGGATGCCTCGTAGTGACAGAAGTCAGGACAAAAAAATGAAGGGCTGCACATGCAGTAAATACTAAATAGCCAGTCTAGATTCAGCAAAATAAATGTATATTATAAATTCATTAAAATTGAGGAAAAAATGTGTCCGTAACATTACATTCACATGGTTCTTTCCACTTAAAAGGAAGAATAAAAATGTATAATTAGAGCCATTAATTTTAATTTAACATATCTGTGCATATAAGTCTTTTTTTTTAATACTGTCCCAAATAATTAGCTTATGCTTGATACCACTCTTTGGTTCAGAGAAAATACTTTTAGCTCTGCAGCATGTGAATAGCATTTCTGCTGTGAAATATGAGAACAATATATTTTTTTCAGCTAGCAGCTTGCTATTTTTGCATAATAAGTTCTGTTTGCAGGGAGTAGTGAAAAATGTAATTGTCTAATTGATAAACTAATTGAGCTCACTGTCATTACACAAGAAAATAGAGAACAATTTTTGTTTTGTTTTGAATTTGTTATTCATATAGTAAACTTTCTCCATTTAACGGTAATCTTTACAATTTGAGATGATTCATGTTGTACAAAATGTCTCTTCTAATCTAATCTATGTCTGTTTCCTAGCGGTGTGCGACTCATAGCCCATTGAAGCGAGAAGTTATATGTTGGAAGACATGTTCAGTGCAAGGAATGGTGAGGCCACCCATGGGATGGTCATATCCAAACTCTTCCTCAGCTTGACTCAGCAACTAACTAACTAAATGAGGATGCCAATGACTTGTGTTGTTTGTGAGGGGGAGTGAGGAAGTGTCTTTATAGTTTTTGAAGTTCTCTGGAAAACCAATTCCACGAAAAACGATTGTTGAAGCGGTTAAAGGATAGAAAACATACAGATGAGATAGCACATGGTGTTGTCTTAGCGTGTGAACCCCACCTTCTCAAACAATGACCAATATAATGAGACGTGCTCAAGTGCAACCTCATATTTGTTCATCATGCATTAATTAGTATTTCATAATTTTGTAAACATGCTTTAGACATGTTTCCTTCATTTTGATAATGATGATGTCCATCTGGTAAGTGATTATCTGCCTGATGAACTATAAGGAAATGGATAACTATTGATCACACAATACATAGACAATTCTACATGTTTGTTATTATACGTCTGTTTTATTTTTTTTAGCCATAGTCAATACTATAACATTTGACGTTGATCTTCAGAAAGTCCCCCAAGACAACACCATGTGATCTTCCATATGCCCTTGCCTTCTATCCCATAGGTTCTATTTATGACTCATATCTCACATATGGCCCTAAATCACTGATAATTCAAGTTGCCGACGCTTTGTTACATATCCAATTTCATCTATATATATTCATAGCTACAAGCATTTTGGACCAACACAAATCATTCACATCTGTGGGCATTTGAAGTTGAGAAACTTTAATCTTATATACGAGTATTTTTAGACCAATCTCTTCTTTTCAATAGATACAAAAATGGGTTTTCGTTTATCTGATATCATTAGAATAGCAACATCTTCAAAAGGTGTGGAGGTGCCAAAGGGATATCTAGCGGTGTATGTTGGAGAGAAAATGAAGCGGTTTGTTATCCCTGTATCATATTTGAGTCAAACTTCATTCCAAGACTTGTTGAGCCAAGCTGAGGAACAATTCGGATATGACCATCCAATGGGTGGTCTCACTATTCCTTGTGGGGAAGACATGTTCTTAGATATCACTTCTCGCTTGAATAGGTGCTAACCACTTGAAGATAAGACTAACGTAGATACTTGACCAATTTTTGTAGCAGATTAGTTTCTTACCTTGAAAATATTTTCTTTTGTTGTTATTATACTTGGTTGTAAAAAAGTTCATCTGAATGAGAGATTTATGAACATTACCGTATTTCTCTAATTTTTCCCTCAACTATTAATCTAAAAATCGAAGGCTCTAATAAGCTAAACTTCAGTTTAGAATCTGTAGCTGATAATATGAAAACTCCATTTCTCGGTCTTGAATAGGAAAAACAAATGAAAATAAAGATTGTTGAGATTCAAACAAGATTAATGGAACAAACTTCAGTGGCAACCAATAACTAAATAATATCCAGCAATCAATCAATCAACAAGATGTAATAAAACAACCAAACAAAGGAGATAAAAGGAAGAGAAGGAGACACCGCAATTTGGTTACGCAGTTCGGCCCCAAAGAAGATGACCTACGTCTGCGGGAGAGAGCAGCCCTCCGTTTCACTATCAATGAGTCTTACAAGAGATTACAATTGCTTTGAACCCCCTTTACAATGTCCACAAAGAACAAACCCAAGAGTTCCCAATCCCTCTCTCTTTCCCTCTATGATAAACTCAAGAACAACAATAGAGAGAGCCTTCAAACCTCACTCTATTCTCTTAAGATCCCAAGGTGTTTAGCAGTGTTTCCCAACCTAAAACCTCACAAAGACGGCTCAAGAAGAATTTGCACACAACCCTAGAATTTATACGCTCGTCGTGCAGATTCTGCGGCGGTTTATAGAAAAACCCGTGTGAATCGATTCACGCCTAAGGTGAATCGATTCACCTAGTACAAAAGCTTCCCTCGCGAATTAATGAAGTGAATCAATTCCTGCAGGCTTCCCATGCGATTCACAGAGGCGTGCTTGATTCCCAGAGAACCAAACATGCTTGAATCGATTCCCATAGCTAGGAATCGATTCCGTGTTCAAGAAACACTTCCAAGCAATTCCATGATCCTCCAAACTGATTTTAAGGCACTCTAAACTCCACAATTCTCCACCTTGACTTCAAATCAGTGGTGATGCTCAACTTTATCCATCAACCACTAGCTGCTCTCTCCATTACTGGAATTACGTCTCAACGCAATTGATCAAGTCCAAGTGATCCTTGAACCTTGATCTAGGAAGATACTTGATGAACTTCTTACAACCATGCGTAATCCCCAAGTCACCAATCATATCCTTCTTTGCCACTCCACCTTGAGTTGTCTTCACATGCTTCAAACCGCCTTTCAAAGAGCCATACCTCCTTTTCCGGTTCTTCCCAGTATTCGTTCCAAGTGTCCTTTCCACAATGCCGAGATCCTTCATCTCAAATCCAAGCTAACTTCCTCGAGCATACCAATCTCCTCCTTGCTGGAACTTGCCTTTTGAATATCATTCACACTCTCCAACTCAAGATTGACCTTACACACAAGCCTCTCCTTGTACCTTGGTTCTTCAAACTCCGGAATACCTTCCGTCTTCATGAAGTTCCACTTGCATCCAACTACTCTTGACTTTTCCTAGATTCACAAGTTCCCAAGTCAGGTTTCTTCTCCAATGAATTCACACCTTCATTCATTGCCTTCAACCGTTTCTGACTCTCCATGCTTACCATTGCTTCACTGAGGTCCCTTGGTCCCGAGTCTTGAACCTCTTCAGTCACAAACAAAGCATAACAAACAAGATCAGCATACCCGTATCTCTTTGGTGCCACAGTCTCCTCCTTTCCTATCTCTTGCCAGCGATAGTCGGGATCCTTTGTTTGTTGTCTTCCTCTAGAACCCGATGGTGGAGAACTATCCTCCTCTTCATCATTCCCTGCCTCACTAGTGGTAGACTCCACCTCAAACCGAAGTTTTCCACCTCCACTTCGAGCTACTATCCTCCAGGTCTTTGCACTTCATCCCCACGGTCTCATCGAAAGTGACATCCTCGCTATGATAACCTTTGACCCTCCAGATTCCAAATTCCACAACTTGTATCCCTTCACACCCTCAGGATATCCGATGAAGACACATTTCACGACTCACGGCTTCAAGTTTGTCTTGTCTGACATGAGCAAACGCCAAAGCCCCGAAAACCTTCAACTTAGAATATTCTGCCGGTTTTCCACTCCAAACTTCCATAGGTGTCTTGAAGTTTAACGCCGTTGATGGGCATCTGTTGATCAAGTATGCTGCTGTACTCACAGCCTCGCCCCAGAAGCTTTTAGGTAACCCAGCTGCCAAAAGCATACTCCTCACCCGCTCCAAGATGGTCCTATTCATGCATGTTACTAGGCCATTTTGATGCGGTGAGCCTTCCACGGTCCTATGCCTCTGAATACCTTGTTTCCTGCAAAACTTATCAAAATGCTCTGAAAGAAACTCCAGGCCATTGTTAGTCCTTAAAACTTTCAGTTTAGTTCCTATTTGATTTCCTATGAGAGTATGCCATTCCTTGAACTTTTCAAAGGTGTCACTTTTGCTTTTCAAAATGTAGACCCATACTCTCCTAGAGAAATCATCAACCAAGGTGAGGAAATAGGAACCACCCCCATGAGTACTCACTCTAGCCGGACCCCAAAGATCCGAGTGAATGTACTCAAAGGGTTTACTAGAATGATGCATGCCACCCCCAAACTCAACCTTATGATGTTTGCCTAGTATACACTTATCACAAAATTCTAGCTTATCCAATTTATCACCACCTAGCAAACCTTGTTTAGCTAGTTCAACTAAACCCCTCTCACTAACATGCCCTAACCTATTATGCCATAACATGGTTTTATCATGCAAGGTTTGGCTAGCTAATGATGCATGCCCAATAATAGTTGAACCTCTAATATGTACAAACCACACATTTTAGTCCCCTTAGCTATTATCAATGCATCATGCGAAATTTTCATCATACCATGCTCAATACTAGTGCAATAGCCTAATCCATCAAACATGCTTATAGAAATTAAATTTCGCTTGAGTTTAGGAACATACCTCACATCTTGTAAAAGGAATTCGCGGTTGTCATACATCTTAAGACGAATTGAGCCCATACCTTGAACTTTGCACGCTTCGTTGTCACCAAGGCGAACTACTCCACCTTGCTTGAGCTCCAAAGTTTCAAAATATTCCTTCCTTGGACACATGTGAAAAGAGCACCCGGAGTCCATAACCCAACTCCTTTCTGGTTCCCAACTCGTAACCACTAGAGCCCCTGCATCCTCATAACCATCCTCCATAGCAATCGCAACCTCCACGGAATCTTCATTGCCCTCTCTCTTGGGACAATCCCTCTTAAAGTGACCAACCTTATGACAATTAAAGCATTTGTACTTAGCTTTATTGTCCCCTTCCGACTTGGATTTCGCCTTAGGCTTTCCTTTACTGTTTCCTCTACTCTCATTCTTTCCCCTTGAGACACTCAAGCCTTCCCCACTATCTTCCACCTTCAAGTCTTGAAGCTTGGTTAGCTCCTTGGTCCTAATTGATTGTTGGACCTCCTCCAAGGTAATAGTGGACTCCTTGCCATAGAGGAGTGCATCCTTAAAGTGTTCAAAGGACCTAGGCAATGAATTCAATAAGAGTAAAGCCTTATCCTCGTCATCGAGCTTCACATCAATATTCAGTAGGTCATCAATAATCTTGTTGAATTCCGTTAGTTGCTCCACAATAGGTTTGGTCTCTACCATCTTGAATGAGTAGAGATGTTGTTTCAGACATAACCTGTGGGCCAATGACTTTGTCATGTACAACGATTCTAACTTTGCCCACATCTCCGCCGCGGTCTTCTCTCTTGCAACTTCCCTCAGTGCCTTATCGCCAAGGCACAAGATAATAGCACTTCTTGCCTTATCTATCATCTCCTTCTTCTCCGTTTGTGACAGAGTTGGCGGCATTCTTGCCTCACCCTTCAAGGCTTCAAAACACTTCTGTTGAATAAGTATTGTTTCCATCTTCACCTTCCATAGACCGAAGTCGTTGTTACCGGAAAATTTCTCGATGTCCCATTTAGTACCCATGGTGCTCACTTGAATGATTTGTTCCTTTCCCACAGACGGCGCCACTTGTTGAGATTCAAACAAGATTAATGGAACAAACTTCAGTGGCAACCAATAACTAAATAATATCCAGCAATCAATCAATCAACAAGATGTAATAAAACAACCAAACAAAGGAGATAAAAGGAAGAGAAGGAGACACCGCAATTTGGTTACGCAGTTCGGCCCCAAAGAAGATGACCTACGTCTGCGGGAGAGAGCAGCCCTCCGTTTCACTATCAATGAGTCTTACAAGAGATTACAATTGCTTTGAACCCCCTTTACAATGTCCACAAAGAACAAACCCAAGAGTTCCCAATCCCTCTCTCTTTCCCTCTATGATAAACTCTCAAGAACAACAATAGAGAGAGCCTTCAAACCTCACTCTATTCTCTCTTAAGATCCCAAGGTGTTTAACCGTGTTTCCCAGCCCCTAAAACCTCACAAAGACGCTCAAGAACGGCTGCACACAACCCTAGAATTTATCTGCTCGTCGTCTGAATTCTGCAGCGCCGGTTTTATAGAAAAACCCGACTGTGAATCGATTCACAGTCTAAGGTGAATAGATTCACCTAGTACAAAAAGCTTCCCCTGCACGAATTAATGAAGTGAATCGATTCCTGCAGGCTTCCCATGCGATTCACAGAGGCGTGCTTCGATTCCCAGAGAACCAAACATGCTTGAATCGATTCCCATAACTAGGGAATCGATTCCCAGTGTTCAAGAAACACTTCCAAGCAATTCCATGATCCTCCAAACTGATTTTAAGGCACTCTAAACTCCACAAAGATTATGTGTATTTTTTTTTCATTCACTGTTGTCCCTTGACAAGCAAAGGCATCACGATAGGAAGAAAGATCTCAACTATATTGCCACCTTACATCCTACCAATTATCTGCAGCACGCCAAAATTCATTAAAAATATAAGAAATGATAAAAAAAAAAAATGGGGGACCAAACCAAAACCGATGCTAAAAAAACAAATTATTGAAATTTGTAGTTGGGCAACCATAGCCTATTGCGGCTAAATTCCTCACTAATAACAGAAGGAAAAGAGTCCCACCAACTAAAACAATGACAACTAATATCAAAAACAACTAACTTATCTGTACAAAAATTACCTTTCATAAGAATATGAGAAACAGAATAATACATTTGTTTTGAAAGCTATAAACAATTATCTCATCTAAGCTTCCAAGGCACCGACTTGGAAGAGTGGAAAGTATCCGCAACTAGCTTAGAATCAAATAATTGTTAAGTACTCAGTGATGGTAAAAACAGTAAATAAATGAGCCACATATTAGAGAAGAATTAATCTAGCAAAGAGCGGCTAAGACTGTTTCAGGACAAATGTGTCGTGTGTTCCAAGTTGGGCTTAAGGACATATATTGAAATACAATAAGGCATCAGTAAGGAGTGTTATCAAGTTAATTTGATCACTATCTCCAAAAAAAATTATTGCACTTAATCCTTATTAAAAGCTAATTAGTTGATATATGTCAACTGAAACTTGATATCGCATTCATGATACTGCTGTATATATAAGGATTCGTTGAAATATGTAAATAACTAAAAGTGTTTTAACAATGCCATGTAATTACATTCTCATTCAGTTTTGGACTTCCGTAGGAATGATACATGGAAGAAAAAGAAAAAAATGAAAAATCTTCATAATAGAAGAAAAAGCCTTCTGTACAAATTTGCCTCAACTAATCTATCTCAATCTCAATTAGCATGATTTACAGTTATTCAAGCGAGAAGTGAGGTTAAGGAATTCATCCTCCCCGCATGGAATTGTGAGACCATCCGTTGGATGATCATATCCAAAATCTTCTTCTGCTTGGTGTAGTAGTTCTTGAAATGATGGTTTGTTCAAGTATGATACTGGAATCACGAACCGCCTCATTTTATCTCCAACATAGACTGCGAGATAGCCTTTTGGGACTTTAAATCCCTTGGTAGATGCTTGGGATGCCCTTCTGATGATACCTGTTATGCGGAAGCCCATTGTTTTTAATTGTTCCCCACAAAAATAATTAATATAAAGATGTCAAAGGACTAGTATGAGAAAGAAATATTTGAGTTCTGATACTCGAAGATGCAAAAGACTCGTGTTGCTTGAAAACCCAAGAGATAGTGTATATATAGTTGCCAATGGCCTATGCAAACCGATTCCACAATGAATAATTATTGACGAGACTCTTCGATAAGGACGAGTGAGGGCCAAAGGATCACATGGCATTGTTGCTTAGAGGTCTCTTCAAGGTTAGGAAATTAAACGGGAGAACATGCACTTATACCCTACCTTCTGAGATAATGGCCAACAGATTTACTTACATGCTTTAGACATCTCACATGTTTCTTCAGATCGACAATGGTGCGAGCGACTATACATCTACCAGCTAATATCAGAGTTGTGTGCAACTTGTAAACCTTGAGCAGGACCTGACTGATAGCTCCAAAGTCCGAGATAGTGTTTGGAGGCAAGAAAGTAGAGAACCATTATTTAATACGTGATCACAAGCCACTACTATGAATGACATACTTTCATTTTTGCATGACAAATTCTAAGGACACTCCATGAAATCTGCAGAAAAGAACTATGTGGTCCCTGCTTTCCTATACAAGTAAGTATGAAGGTGCTCCAATTAGACTTTCTCTTGCAACTGTATACGTCTGTTTTGTTTCAGGTGGGGAAATATGCTGGCTTTCCTGTCCATAAGGTGGGACTTGTGTTATTTATTATGACATTTGATCTTTGGTAAGGTCCTCTAAGACAATACCATGTGACCTTATATCAGCCCCTTTGTCTCCCTCTACGTCCTATGACCCCATCCTATAGTAATAGTACAGCTATCCTTCACATAATCATTCAAGTAGCCAACGGTTTCTCAATAATCTTTAATCTATATTGTTAGTCAAAAAGCAGCTCCCCAACAACCCTTATTAATTGCACCGAATGGTGCATCCTTATTTTTCTATGGTAGCAGCAGAGTATGCGCTGGTGAGAAGAAAAAGTGGACACCGAGCAGCAATTATTTTGGGTGTTCACATTTCCTGATTCTTTCTATAAATAGAAGCTGTAGGATGCAGAAAAAAATTATTCCAACAAGCATCAGAACACCGAGAGTGAAAGTGAGAAAAATTCCAGTAAGGGAATTTTTGTGAGAGAAATATTTAGAGAGTGAGAAAAATATTTCTTTGGGTGTAATTGAGTTGTGGGTTTTGTGAGAAAGTGTGAGTGTTTGTAAACACAGTGTATATTTCCCTTTTCAGTAAAAAGTCTGCAGCAGCCCGGAGACGTAGGCATAATTAGCCAAACTCCGTTATCAATTTTGTGTGCTTTCGCATTTATTTTTCGCTCTTCCACTAATCTGAACATGGGAAAATTTTGCGTAGTTTCCCAACAACTGGTATCAGAGCTAGTTGGTTATTTCTGCTAAATCTTGGTGAAGATATTGTTCACGTGAATAGTAAAATTGGTCGGCGCTACCAATTTATCCACAGAGGTGCTCTAAAACACGGTGGTTCGCAGAAATTGTCAGAAATGATCCTGAGAAGTCAGACTCGAGTGGGAGTGATGGCCGCAGACGAAGGAAAGGTGAAAATTGAAAAGTTCGATGGTGAAGACTTTGGCTTTTGGAAGATGCAAATAGAGGATTATTTGTATCAGAAAAAGTTATATCAACCTCTCACAAGAAAGAAACCAGCGGAGATGAAGGATGATGAATGGACCCTTCTCGATAGACAAGCCCTTGATGTTATCCGATTGACGTTATCCCGTAATGTTGCTTTCAACATTGCAAAGAAAAAGACCACAGCAAGTCTTATGACGGCTCTTTCCAACATGTGCGAAAAGTCATCAGCCTCAAACAAAGTACATTTGATGAGGCGGTTATTTAACTTGCGAATGACTGAAGGTGCATCAGTAGCGCAACATCTCAATGAACTCAGCTTAGTCACAACCCAGTTGAGTTCAGTTGGAATCGAATTTGATGATGAGGTACGAGCATTAATACTTTTATCTTCCCTACCAGAAAGTTGGAATGCTACTGTCACAGCTGTGAGTAGCTCATCGGGGAGCAATAAGTTGAAATTTGATGATGTTCGTGATCTGGTTCTCAATGAAGAGATCCGACGCAGAGAGTTAGAGGAATCTTCAACCTCTTCAGTATTGCATACAGAGTCAAGAGGAAGAAATTCAACCAGAGGAAAAGGACGCAGCAAATCAAAGAGCAGGCGGTCCAAATCCAGAAATCATCATGATTCTCACAACTCCAACTCGAAGACTATCGAGTGTTGGAATTGCGGAAAGACGACCACTACAAAAATCATTGCAGGAGTCCACCGAAGAACCAGGAGGCAAAAGACGAGACAAATGTTGCTTCCACCTCAGGAGGAGGTGACACATTGATATGCTCTTTGGAGAGCAAGGAAGAGTCTTGTGTATTAGACTCTGGAGCATCTTTTCATGCCACTTCGCAGAAAAAATTCTTCAAGAATTATGTACCCGGAAACCTTGGTAAAGTTTACCTTGGTAACGAACAATCTTGTGAGATTGTCGGCAAAGGTGTAGTGAAGATTAAGTTGAACGAGTCTGCATGGGAATTGAAAAATGTCAGACATATTCCCGACCTGACGAAGAACTTAATCTCAATAGGCCAGTTGGCTAGTGACAGCTACACAACAGTCTTCCACGGCGATCAATGGAAGATTTCAAAGGGTGCAATGATAATTGCTCACGGCAAAAAGAGTGGTACTCTTTATAATACAGCAGGAGCATGCCATTTGATTGCAGTTGCAAAGAAATGAAAATCCCAATCTATGGCACCAGAGACTAGGCCATATGAGTGAGAAAGGGATGAAGATCATGCACTTGAAGGGAAAATTACCATGTCTTCAGTCAGTAGAAATTGACATGTGTGAAGACTGCATACTTGGGAAGCAGAAACGAGTTAGCTTTCAGACAAGTGGAAGAACCCCAAAGAAGGAGAAACTCAAGCTTGTTCACTCTGATGTTTAGGGTCCAACGACTGTGTCATCCATTAGTGGGAAGCAATACTTCGTGACTTTTATCGATGATCACTCTAGGAAGGGATGGGTATACTTTCTGAAACATAAGTCTGAAGTGTTCGAGGATTTCAAGATGTGGAAAGCCATGGTAGAAAGTGAGACAGGGTTGAAGATCAAAAAGCTCAGAACTGACAATGATGGTGAATATGAAGACACCAGATTCAAGAAGTTTTGCTATGAGCACGGGATCAGAATGGAGAGAACCGTTCCAGGTACACCTCAACACAATGGTGTAGCTGAGCATATGAACCGAACGTTGGTGAAAAAGAGCGAGAAGCTTGCGGGTGCGGTCAGGCTTCTAAAGCGATTACGGGCGAAGCGATCAACACTGACTTACTTGATCAACCGAGGTCCGTCGGTACCATTAGAGCACAGAATACCAGAAGAGGTATGAAGCGGAAAAGAGATAGAACTCTCACATCTTAGAGTTTTCGGCTGTGTAGCATATGTGCATATCAGTGATCAAGGCAGGAATAAGCTTGATCCCAAATTGAAGAAGTGCACTTTCATCGGTTATGGTGAGGATGAGTTTGGCTACCGCCTTTGGGATGATAAAAACAAAAAGATGATTCGCAGTAGAGATGTGATCTTCAATTAAAGTGTGATGTACAAGGACAGACATAACACAAACACCAGCAACTCAGAACAGAGTGGCCAGTGTATGCAGAGGTGGATGATGTCCTAGAAAGTCCTATGGTTGAGAATCCTTAGTCAGAGGAATCAACTGATCCAGGTAGCAGACATCAGCTTGACACGATGAGAGCATCCTACTCGACTCATTAGTGAGAAAGTCTTCTCGAGTTCCTGTGCCCAACAGAAGATACATGGACTACATGTTGTTGACTAACGGAGGGGAGCCTGAAGATTATGCAGAAGCATGTCAGACCGCAGATGCTAGCAAGTGGGAGCTTGCCATGAAAGACGAGATAAAGTCTTTGATCTCCAATCAAACATGGGAACTAAATTTGAGTTACAGTGGGAAATGAGGCACTCCACAACAAATGGGTGTATCGGGTGAAGGAAGAGAATGATAGCTCCAAGAGATACAAAGTCCGACTAGTTGTCAAAGGATTCCAACAAAAGGAAGGAGTTGACTACACGAAATTTTGCTCGGTTGTGAAGCTCAATACTATCAGTCGGTGTTAAGTATTGTTGCGGTGAAGAGCTCTATCTTGAGCAGTTGGACGTGAAGACTGCATTTCTTCATGGAGACTTAGATGAGGAGATCTACATGCACCAACCTGAAGGTTTCTCAGAAGAGGAGAATAAGAATATGGTTTGCAGATTAAAAAAGAGCTTGTATGGCCTGAAACAAGCTCCAAGACAGTGGTATAGAAAGTTTCAAAGCTTCATGCACAAGGAAGGTTTCCAGAAGTGCAACGCCGACCACTGTTGTTTCTTCAAGAGATATAAGTCCAGTTATATCATTTTGTTACTTTATGTCGATGATATGTTGGTAGCTGGTTCAGATATGGACGAGATCAGAAACTTGAAGATGCAGTTGTCAAAGGAGTTTGACATGAAGGACTTAGATCCTGCAAAGAAGATCCTTGGAATGCAAATCACGAGAGATAAGCAAAGAGGAATTTTGCAGTTATCTCAGGCGGAGTACATCAACCGTGTTTTGCAAAGATTTAACATGGGCAACGCCAAACCGGTTAGCACACCTTTGGCCAGTCATTTTCGCCTATCCAAGGAACAGTCACCTCAGACGGAGGAAGAAAGAGAATCCATGGCCAAGATTCCATATGCTTCTGCAATTGGAAGTTTGATGTACGCAATGGTCTGTACAAGGCCAGACATTGGCTATGCAGTGGGAGTAGTTAGCAGGTTTATGTCAAATCCAGGTAAAGCTCATTGGGAAGCAATGAAATGGATTATTAGGTATCTACGAGGCACCACAGAGAAGTGTATGTACTTTGGTAAAGGAGTAATAAAAGTACAAGGCTTCGTAGATGCAGACTTTGCAGGTGAGGTTGATCACCGAAGAAGTACCACTGGTTATATATTTACTGTTGGTACTACGATAGTTAGCTGGATGTCGCGGATACAAAAGATTGTTGCTTTATCCACTACAGAGGCTGATTATGTAGCAGTAACAGAAGCTAGCAAAGAACTGATATGGCTTCAAGGATTGTTGACAGAGCTGGGATTCATCCAAGAGAAGAGTGTTTTGCACAATGATAGTCAGAGTGCGATACATCTGGCGAAGAACTCGGCATTTCATTCCAGAACGAAGCACATTGGTCTTCGTTATCATTTTATCAGATCTCTGCTTGAGGATGAGGTGTTAATATTGAGAAAGATCCTAGGAAGTAAGAACCCAGCAGACATGTTGACAAAGGTGGTGTGGTGCTCTACTTCAGTTGGCCTACTCGAGTAACAGACCGAGAAAGGCTTCTGCATGATTGAGGTGTGAAAACCGATTGAAATCAGTCTTCAAGTGGGAGATTGTTAGTCAAAGAGCAGCTCCCCAACAACCCTTATTAATTGCACCGAATGGTGCATCCTTATTTTTCTATGGTAGCAGCAGAGTATGCGCTGGTGAGAAGAAAAAGTGGACACCGAGCAGCAATTATTTTGGGTGTTCACATTTCCTGATTCTTTCTATAAATAGAAGCTGTAGGATGCAGAAAAAAATTATTCCAACAAGCATCGTAACCGAGAGTGAAAGTGAGAAAAATTCGATGAAGGGAATTTTTGTGAGAAATATTTAGAGAGTGAGAAAAATATTTCTTTGGGTGTAATTGAGTTGTGGGTTTTGTGAGAAAGTGTGAGTGTTTGTAAACACAGTGTATATTTCCCTTTTCAGTAAAAAGTCTGCAGCAGCCCGGAGACGTAGGCATAATTAGCCAAACTCCGTTATCAATTTTGTGTGCTTTCGCATTTATTTTTCGCTCTTCCACTAATCTGAACATAGGAAAATTTTGCGTAGTTTCCCAACAACTGGTATCAGAGCTAGTTGGTTATTTCTGCTAAATCTTGGTGAAGATATTGTTCACGTGAATAGTAAAATTGGTCGGCGCTACCAATTTATCCACAGAGGTGCTCTAAAACACGGTGGTTCGCAGAAATTGTCAGAAATGATCCTGAGAAGTCAGACTCGAGTGGGAGTGATGGCCGCAGACGAAGGAAAGGTGAAAATTGAAAAGTTCGATGGTGAAGACTTTGGCTTTTGGAAGATGCAAATAGAGGATTATTTGTATCAGAAAAAGTTATATCAACCTCTCACAAGAAAGAAACCAGCGGAGATGAAGGATGATGAATGGACCCTTCTCGATAGACAAGCCCTTGATGTTATCCGATTGACGTTATCCCGTAATGTTGCTTTCAACATTGCAAAGAAAAAGACCACAGCAAGTCTTATGACGGCTCTTTCCAACATGTGCGAAAAGTCATCAGCCTCAAACAAAGTACATTTGATGAGGCGGTTATTTAACTTGCGAATGACTGAAGGTGCATCAGTAGCGCAACATCTCAATGAACTCAGCTTAGTCACAACCCAGTTGAGTTCAGTTGGAATCGAATTTGATGATGAGGTACGAGCATTAATACTTTTATCTTCCCTACCAGAAAGTTGGAATGCTACTGTCACAGCTGTGAGTAGCTCATCGGGGAGCAATAAGTTGAAATTTGATGATGTTCGTGATCTGGTTCTCAATGAAGAGATCCGACGCAGAGAGTTAGAGGAATCTTCAACCTCTTCAGTATTGCATACAGAGTCAAGAGGAAGAAATTCAACCAGAGGAAAAGGACGCAGCAAATCAAAGAGCAGGCGGTCCAAATCCAGAAATCATCATGATTCTCACAACTCCAACTCGAAGACTATCGAGTGTTGGAATTGCGGAAAGACGACCACTACAAAAATCATTGCAGGAGTCCACCGAAGAACCAGGAGGCAAAAGACGAGACAAATGTTGCTTCCACCTCAGGAGGAGGTGACACATTGATATGCTCTTTGGAGAGCAAGGAAGAGTCTTGTGTATTAGACTCTGGAGCATCTTTTCATGCCACTTCGCAGAAAAAATTCTTCAAGAATTATGTACCCGGAAACCTTGGTAAAGTTTACCTTGGTAACGAACAATCTTGTGAGATTGTCGGCAAAGGTGTAGTGAAGATTAAGTTGAACGAGTCTGCATGGGAATTGAAAAATGTCAGACATATTCCCGACCTGACGAAGAAATTAATCTCAATAGGCCAGTTGGCTAGTGACAGCTACACAACAGTCTTCCACGGCGATCAATGGAAGATTTCAAAGGGTGCAATGATAATTGCTCACGGCAAAAAGAGTGGTACTCTTTATAATACAGCAGGAGCATGCCATTTGATTGCAGTTGCAGCAAATGAAAATCCCAATCTATGGCACCAGAGACTAGGCCATATGAGTGAGAAAGGGATGAAGATCATGCACTTGAAGGGAAAATTACCATGTCTTCAGTCAGTAGAAATTGACATGTGTGAAGACTGCATACTTGGGAAGCAGAAACGAGTTAGCTTTCAGACAAGTGGAAGAACCCCAAAGAAGGAGAAACTCAAGCTTGTTCACTCTGATGTTTAGGGTCCAACGACTGTGTCATCCATTAGTGGGAAGCAATACTTCGTGACTTTTATCGATGATCACTCTAGGAAGGGATGGGTATACTTTCTGAAACATAAGTCTGAAGTGTTCGAGGATTTCAAGATGTGGAAAGCCATGGTAGAAAGTGAGACAGGGTTGAAGATCAAAAAGCTCAGAACTGACAATGATGGTGAATATGAAGACACCAGATTCAAGAAGTTTTGCTATGAGCACGGGATCAGAATGGAGAGAACCGTTCCAGGTACACCTCAACACAATGGTGTAGCTGAGCATATGAACCGAACGTTGACTGAAAGAGCCAGAAGCTTGCGGGTGCAGTCAGGCTTCAAAGCGATTACGGCGGCGATCAACACGGCAACTTACTTGATCAACCGAGGTCCGTCGGTACCATTAAACCTGAGAATACCAGAAGAGGTATGAAGCGGAAAAGAGATAGAACTCTCACATCTTAGAGTTTTCGGCTGTGTAGCATATGTGCATATCAGTGATCAAGGCAGGAATAAGCTTGATCCCAAATTGAAGAAGTGCACTTTCATCGGTTATGGTGAGGATGAGTTTGGCTACCGCCTTTGGGATGATAAAAACAAAAAGATGATTCGCAGTAGAGATGTGATCTTCAATTAAAGTGTGATGTACAAGGACAGACATAACACAAACACCAGCAACTCAGAACAGAGTGGCCAGTGTATGCAGAGGTGGATGATGTCCTAGAAAGTCCTATGGTTGAGAATCCTTAGTCAGAGGAATCAACTGATCCAGGTAGCAGACATCAGTTTGACACAGTAGAGCATCCTACTCCAGCTCCGGTAGTGAGAAAGTCTTCTCGAGTTCCTGTGCCCAACAGAAGATACATGGACTACATGTTGTTGACTAACGGAGGGGAGCCTGAAGATTATGCAGAAGCATGTCAGACCGCAGATGCTAGCAAGTGGGAGCTTGCCATGAAAGACGAGATAAAGTCTTTGATCTCCAATCAAACATGGGAACTAGCTGAGTTACCCGTGGGAAATAAGGCACTTCACAACAAATGGGTGTATCGGGTGAAGGAAGAGAATGATGGCTCCAAGAGATACAAAGTCCGACTAGTTGTCAAAGGATTCCAACAAAAGGAAGGAGTTGACTACACCGAAATTTTTGCTCCAGTTGTGAAGCTCAATACTATCAGGTCGGTGTTAAGTATTGTTGCCAGTGAAGAGCTCTATCTTGAGCAGTTGGACGTGAAGACTGCATTTCTTCATGGAGACTTAGATGAGGAGATCTACATGCACCAACCTGAAGGTTTCTCAGAAGAGGAGAATAAGAATATGGTTTGCAGATTAAAAAAGAGCTTGTATGGCCTGAAACAAGCTCCAAGACAGTGGTATAGAAAGTTTGAAAGCTTCATGCACAAGGAAGGTTTCCAGAAGTGCAACGCCGACCACTGTTGTTTCTTCAAGAGATATAAGTCCAGTTATATCATTTTGTTACTTTATGTCGATGATATGTTGGTAGCTGGTTCAGATATGGACGAGATCAGAAACTTGAAGATGCAGTTGTCAAAGGAGTTTGACATGAAGGACTTAGATCCTGCAAAGAAGATCCTTGGAATGCAAATCACGAGAGATAAGCAAAGAGGAATTTTGCAGTTATCTCAGGCGGAGTACATCAACCGTGTTTTGCAAAGATTTAACATGGGCAACGCCAAACCGGTTAGCACACCTTTGGCCAGTCATTTTCGCCTATCCAAGGAACAGTCACCTCAGACGGAGGAAGAAAGAGAATCCATGGCCAAGATTCCATATGCTTCTGCAATTGGAAGTTTGATGTACGCAATGGTCTGTACAAGGCCAGACATTGGCTATGCAGTGGGAGTAGTTAGCAGGTTTATGTCAAATCCAGGTAAAGCTCATTGGGAAGCAATGAAATGGATTATTAGGTATCTACGAGGCACCACAGAGAAGTGTATGTACTTTGGTAAAGGAGTAATAAAAGTACAAGGCTTCGTAGATGCAGACTTTGCAGGTGAGGTTGATCACCGAAGAAGTACCACTGGTTATATATTTACTGTTGGTACTACGATAGTTAGCTGGATGTCGCGGATACAAAAGATTGTTGCTTTATCCACTACAGAGGCTGATTATGTAGCAGTAACAGAAGCTAGCAAAGAACTGATATGGCTTCAAGGATTGTTGACAGAGCTGGGATTCATCCAAGAGAAGAGTGTTTTGCACAATGATAGTCAGAGTGCGATACATCTGGCGAAGAACTCGGCATTTCATTCCAGAACGAAGCACATTGGTCTTCGTTATCATTTTATCAGATCTCTGCTTGAGGATGAGGTGTTAATATTGAGAAAGATCCTAGGAAGTAAGAACCCAGCAGACATGTTGACAAAGGTGGTGACTATCGACAAACTGAAGTTGTGCTCTACTTCAGTTGGCCTACTCGAGTAACAGACCGAGAAAGGCTTCTGCATGATTGAGGTGTGAAAACCGATTGAAATCAGTCTTCAAGTGGGAGATTGTTAGTCAAAGAGCAGCTCCACAACAACCCTTATTAATTGCACCGAATGGTGCATCCTTATTTTTCTATGGTAGCAGCAGAATATGCGCTGGTGAGAAGAAAGAGTGGACACCGAGCATCAATTATTTTGGGTGTTCACATTTCCTGATTCTTTCTTTAAATAGAAGTTGTAGGATGCAGAAAAAATTATTCCAACAAGCATCAAAACACCGAGAGTGAAAGTGAGAAAAATTCTAGTAAGGGAATTTTTGTGAGAGAAATATTTAGAGAGTAAGAAAAATATTTCTTTGGGTGTAATTGAGTTGTGGGTTTTGTGAGAGAGTGTGAGTGTTTGTAATCACAGTGTATATTTCCCTTTTCAGTAAAAAGTCTGCAGCAGCTCGGAGACGTAGGCATAATTGGCCGAACTCCGTTATCAATTTTGTGTGTGCTTTCGCATTTATTTTTCGCTCTTCCACTAATCTGACTATGGGAAAATTTTGCGTAGTTTCCCAACATATACATATCCACGGCTACAAGCATTTTGGACCAACACAAATTATTCACATCCTGAAGCATTCTAATTTCAAAAACCTGGTTCTTGTTTACAAGTTTTTTTTCAAAACCATTTTCTTCTCCAGTTTTAACACATACAACAATGGGTTTTCATTTACCCGGTATCATCAGAAGGGCATTATTTGCTGCAAACCAAGCTTCTTCAAAAGCTGTGGACATGCCAAAGGGCTATCTTGCGGTGTATGTTGGAGAGAAACAGAAGCTGTTTGTGATCTGATAGTATTTGAAGTAGAAAAGTAGTAGAGGTAAGTTGTGGAATGTAGTCAAATAGTATTAGAAGATGGGAGTCTTTACAATTTGGAGCTAGAATGTAGTTTGTATTGCTCTCAAATTGATTGATTACAAATGCACCCAAACTTGCCTATTTATAGGTGCTTGAAGATGGTTCTAGCAATAGATGGTTCTAGGCTTTTCTTGACTTATTTTTACATTTGATTATTCTAGAGGCATTTGATTATGGTAGATATTTCTAGGAATTCTCTAGTCTTTCTACATTGTTTTGTATTAGATACTTCTAGGCTTATATGGCTATTTCTAGGCATAAGCTATCCTAGGCTTTGTAGAAAATTCTAGAAAATTGCGGCATCTTTAACACTCCTCCTTGATGCAATTTTGGAAACTCCGAGCTTTGTCCTCAGTTCCTCAAACTTGACTCTGGGCAATGCCTTTGTAAATATGTCCGCAATTTGGTCTTCAGTCGTGCAGTACTTGAGCTTGATTTCTTTAGTTGCCTCTGCTTCCCTGATGAAGTGATATTTGATTGCTATATGTTTTGTTCTGTTGTGATGCACTGGATTCTTTGCCATTGCTATTGCCGATTTGTTGTCGCAGTAGATTATGATAGGGTCATCCTGCTGTTCACCCATGTCTCCGAGTATTCTCCGAAGCCATATGGCTTGATTTGTCGCTTCAGCTGCTGCCACGTACTCAGCCTCTGCCGTTGATTGTGCAACAATCGCTTGCTTCTTTGATGCCCATGAGAAAAAACCTGATCCTAGTAAGAAGGCATAGCCTGATGTGCTCTTCATGTCATCAGCCGAACCTGCCCAATCACTATCGGTATAGCCGATCAACTTTGAGTTGGTCATGGTTTTATACCATATACCAAACTCCTTCGTGCCTTGTAAATATCTTAGAAATCTTTTAGCTACTCCATAGTGAACCTGACTTGGTTTCTGCATGAACCTTGATAGAAGACTTGTAGCATACATGATGTCTGGTCGCGTAGCTGTAAGATATAATAGGCTCCCAATTAAGCTTCTATAGTGCGATGCATCAGCTTCTGTGTATTTCTTCTGACATATGAATATCCCTTCTTTTTGTTGTTTTATGTAACGACCCGTTTCCGGACCGCTACCGAGCTCAATATACCGAGCTCGAGTTACCGAGCTCAACACACCAAGCTCAACATAAACCTATATGAGATGTGTTTTAAAAACAAAACTCTTGTGCCTTTTAAAAATACGATATATATTTTTTTTTTATAAAACCAACTCGTGCACATCGAGTAATTCTGACTTTTGAAACATGGTGCAACTAAGACACAAGACTTAAATTCTAATAAAACATACATGCATAACATACACATATATATATCACTCGAAATAATAATGTATACAAAATACAGAGTAGCAAATGTGCAAAGAAAATACACCTAAGGTACGACGACTTCAAAAAAGCAATCATACCCTGGGGGTACTTCCAGAACTCCCACGCAGTTTGCTCCAAAAGTAAGACCACCAGTCTACCTGAAACAACAAAACAACACCGCCCAAACCGGGTCACGACATACTACTCCAAAAGAAAAACAAGGTCTGACCATAAAAAAACAACATCCAGCAACATAATCAATCACGACAGATAGAGGTCGTCACTCGGGTCCTCGTCGAGCTCCTCCTCGGCATCATCTACTGTCGAGTTCCCTGCGCCCTCGACATCGCCTGGGTAACCGTCATGGATTGAAGGCACCACGGGAAAGGGTCAACTTCTCGACAATTCAAGATAAGCTCGACATAAAAGATATAAGCAAACAGCAAAGTATAACATTCACCGACGTGACTCGACCATCTCACTCTAAACTCGACACAACTCGCAAATCCATTTTCTCTCGACTCGATAATTTTTCCGGAATGCACACGCCGTACCGTATGTCGGAAAGTCCAGCCGAAGCCTTGGGATCCTCGCTCTCCCTAGGACAGTCAACTCAGGTCCCATAGCGTGGCGACGTCTAGTCAATCTCCCGTAAACAAAAAGGGGACCTAGCACCCTCAGTTATCCGGGTCACGGCTCAAAAACGTCATACGACTCACCTAGCTCGCTCACTCGATGAACAATTCGCCGCATACGATATTCAAAGAGTTAAACACAAGATATTCAACCGCATGTCAAATACAAAGAGCAAGCTCGACATGAAGAAACGCAATTCAACATGTAATACACAATTCACGACATATATTCAATCACATATTAAATACATGCAAAAACTCAATCATATCACAACATTCCAATCTCGACACAAATCAGGAAAATCCATACACAATAACATAACCACGTAGAATATGAAATGCCTTTACGCTAGCATACTATGAAAGTATTAATGTGAAGCGCCCTTACCGAACTCCAAGTTAATGCTGCTCGACAACGACCTCGACACAGCTGTCTTCAAAGAGCTCGACAACGACTTCTCTTACTCGATCTCGACACGGTTGTCTTCAATCGAACTCGACAACGACTTCGACACGTACCGTCCTCAATCGACCTCGACACGTACAGTTCTCGATCTGGATTCCGCTGCTTCCACGTCCTTGGATTCGCTTTCCCGTACACCTCGATTCGGAAATCACTCGATCTCGGGAATCAGACTTCCTAAAACAAACACAACTCAGATCGATCTATGGGTTCTAATACATCTAGCTCTCATCCCAAACTTAACCACAACCCAGAAAATATAATACTCAAGAACTGAATATATTTTTCCTCTAACACAAAGTTAGGGATTTCGATCAAAGTTCATGAAAAAGGTTATCTGATGCTTCAACAGATAGATCGACAACAACATCAACCAGAAGCAACAAACGAAAACAAGAAATCGAAATAAACCAAAAATGAAGGTTTCTGGGCACTGCCGATTGCAGAAAAATAGAGAAAGAAATTTGTTTTACAAGCCCAATTAATCGGTTAGAAAGATAGGTAATATTATGAAGAAGAAAACCCATCAATTTGGCATGATTTGGAAGCATAAAACTGGTTAAAAATGGAAGAAGAATTAGCGCTAAACAGTAGCACAGAGGAAAAGAAAAATCTGTTCTTCATACCTCAATGGTGGTGGTCGAGCAGACGAGATATGTCGAGAAGATGATGATGAACAAAATTGATGAAGAAAGCTTGTGCAGAATCTCGATGGAACTCACGGTTTCGTCGATGGAAGTTTTTGAAGAAAACAACGAAACACAGAGCAGAAGGAAGGAAGAAGAAAGAAGAAAAGAGAAATGAGTGTTTGAGGAAACCGATCGTGAATACAATTTGGAAGGGCATAATCGTAACTCCAGCTATAAGATGCCAATCCCATCAATCATCTACCCGTTTAATCGTTCCTCTCATAATTACTCTCTACTCTGCCGGTCAGCGGTCTAGACACGCGACGAGCGGTCAAGCCGAGCAATATAATTATTACAAACAATATAATAATAACGCTGAATAACGTTCGAAAGAATACGAGGTGTCATCTCGACACGATGTCGACAAAGGTGCTCGTGCAAGCGCACAAGGTTCTAACACGAGTTCGTGAACGCGGTCTCCTCAGCTCGACATGCGTCCTCATCAGCTCGGTACGCGACTTCATCAACTCCACACCCGACCTCCTCACCAAAGACCTAGTGCACGTGGTCTCCTCAGCTCAACAAATGACCTCGGCAAACGGTCTCGACACAAGGTCTTGGTCGAGGTCTCGATACGTCGTCCTAATACGATGTCGATCTCGTCCTCAGGTGTTACATTGAGGATCAGAAATCTCCAAGAGCTGATTGATCGATGTGTCGAGGTAGAAGGAGTAAGGAGCCACAAGAAGAAGACTGTTGTGGGCGGACCAGTGAGACCCCAGAGTGCGGGGCAGAGATTTGCACAGAAAGGGAAACAACCGCAGAAGAAGCCGTACGACCGACCTCAGGGGAACGACAACAGGGGGCGATGTCGTCCAGATGACCTAGGGAGGCGAGTGGAGGTCAGGCCGGTGTCGAGGTGACTTGCTACCGATGTGGAAAGCGGGACATTACGCGAGTATTTGTACTCGAAGGAGGAGGTGTGTTTCAACCGCAGAAGCCAGGGCATTTTGCCAAGGATTGTCCTACACCTAAAGGCTGAACCGACTATGCTTTGGCAAAGGCCAAAGGAAAGCGTCAAGTGGCTAAAGGCGAGTTTTACGCATGAGTGGCGAGGAAGCGAGCAGTGAAGATCTTATCCAAGGTGAATGTGAGATCGAGGGTAAATCCTTATCCGTTCTTTTTGATTCGGTGCAACCCATTCCTTTATTTCTTCGATTGTGTGAACCATTTGAACTTATTGTGATCGCTTTACCGTTTAAATTAGTAGTTACAACCCGTTGCTAAAACCTTAGTCACAAACACTGCATGTCTTAATTGTGTAGTGATTATTGAGTAGAAAGTTTGTGGTCAATTTGGTTTGTTTGCCTCTTAAGGGCTTAGATGTCATCCTCGGGATGGATTGGTTGTCACACCACCATGTCCTTTAATTTGTGCGTAAAGCGTAATTTTTCCAGACCTTGGAGTCTCCAATTATCTTTACGCGAGCGTATTGGAGTTTCTTTGAAAGAAGGAACTAGGGAATACATGTATCTGGCTAGTTCGGAAGTTTTCCAGCGGTCGACGTGAAGAATGTACCGGTGGTGTGTGACTTTGAGGGCGTTTTTCGAAGACGTGCGGGGGTTACCACCGGTCACGAGAGGTCGAGTTCTCCATCGACCTGATTCCAGGAGCAGGACCGATTTCCAAAGCGCCATACAGGATGTCTCCTGCCGAGATGAAAGAGCTGAAGTCCCAGATCGAACACTTGGAGTCAAAGCAATTCATACGACCGAGCGTGTCACCATGGGGAGCTCCAGTGTTGTTGGTTAAGAAGAAGGATGGACGATCAAGACTGTGCGTGGACTACCGCGAGCTCAACAAGGTTATTGTGAAGAACCGTTATCCGTTACCACGTATTGACGACTTGATGGATCAACTTCGTGGAGCGGCGATCTTTTCCAAGATAGACTTGAAGTCGGGCTACCATCAGATTCGCGTGAAGGAGGGAGATGTCGCCAAAGCGACTTCCAGGACTAGATACGGTCACTACGAGTACTTGGTGATGCCGTTTGGGTAGCGAATCGCGGTGTGTTTATGGACTACATGAACAAAATTTTCCATTCGTTTTTGGATCAGTTCGTTGTAGTGTTCATCGACGACATTTTGATTTACTCGAGGAACCGAGAAGAGCACGCAGAACACCTATGTCGAGTACTGCAGATATTACGAGATAAGCAACTCTATGCCAACCTGTCGAAGTGTGAATTTTGGCTTGAAGAGGTGAATTTTCTTGGTCACGTGATTTCCAAAGAAGGGATAGCTGTGGATCCAAATAAGATTGAGGCGGTGTTAGCGTGGGAACAGCCGAAGACGGTTACCGAGATCAGGAGTTTTGTCGGCTTAGCAGGATATTACCGAAGATTCATTGAAGGTTTCTCGAAGATTGTCGCGCCTCTTACACGACTGACGAGGAAGGATCAACCTTTTGCTTGGACCGAGGAGTGCGCGGCCGATTTTCAACGATGAAGGAGCTTTTGACAGACAGCGCTGTCTGATTTTCCTCAACCCGAAGAGCCTTTCGAGGTGTATTGTGATGCGTCACACCAGGGATTGGGATGCGTCTTGATGCAACATCGGAAGGTGGTCGCAGATGCTTCAAGACGACTCAAGATTCACGAGAGGAACTACCCTACTCACGACTTGGAGCTAGCGGCGATAGTTTTTCTTGGCCGAAGATATGGAGGCACTACCTTTATGGGAGCACTTCTTGCTTTTCAGCGATCACAAGAGCTTGAAGTACCTGTTCGACCAGAAAGAACTCAACATGCGTCAGCGTAGATGGACAGAATTTCTCAAGGACTACAACTTTACGTTGGAATACCATCCCGGTAAGGCTAACGTAGTAGCAGATGCGTTGAGTAGGAAGAGCGTTTTAACCTCGGTAATGATGATCAAGGAGTTGGAGATGCTCGAGAAGTTCCGAGACTTGAAGTTGAGTGTCGAAGTTTCACCGGGGAAGCTGAGATTTGGTATGCTTACTATTTCTAACAGATTGTTGGACGAGATCCGAGACCAGCAAGTTCATGACGAGCTTCTGCAAGAGAAGATTCAGTTGATAGCGCAAGGGAAGGCGACAGAATTTCAGGTCGGAGCGGACGACATCTTGAGGGGCAATGGCGGAGTATGGGTACCTAACGTATCCGAGCCGAGGAAGTTGATTCTCGGCAAGCGCATAAGAGCAACTTTAGTATTCACCAGGAGTTACGAAGATGTATCAAGACTTGAAGAAGCATTTTTGGTGGTCGGAATGAAGAAACAAGTGGCCGAGCACGTAGCTTCATGTTTAACGTGTCGTAAAGCGAAGGTGGAGCACCAACGACTGCGGGAATGCTACAATCGCTGACGCATCAGATGGAAATGGGACAAGATTTCCATGGATTTCGTTGTAGGTTTGCGAAGACGCAGAAGAAGAATGATTCGATTTGGGTGATCGTCGACCGATTGACCAACCGCTCATTTCTTACGGAGGTCGACATACAACGTGGAAAAGCGACCGAGATCTACATCGCGAGATAGTACGACTTCATGGAATACCCTCTTCGATCGTGTCGGACCGAGATCCGAAGTTCACGCCTCATTTTTGGAGGGAATTGCAAGGAGCGATGGGAACCGAGCTCAGGCTTAGCTCGGCATATCATCCACGCATCGATGGTCGACCGAGAGAACGATCCAATCACTTGAAGATTTGTTGCGGGCTTATGCGTTAGATCACCGAGGAAGTTGGGACGACGTCTTACCATTGGTGGAGTTCACCTACACAATGACTTCCATGCGAGCATTGGAATGGCACCTTTGAAGCGCCAGTATGGGCGTAAATGTCGACGCCTCTTTGTTGGTACCAGGACGGCGAGCGAACCGTCAGAGGACCAGATATGATCCAGCCAGACTACCGAGAAGATTCGTTTGATCGAGATCGGATGCGAACATCTCAAAGTCGATGTAAGAGTTATGCGGACCAACGACGTCGACCACTCGAGTTCGAGGAAGGAGAACATGTATTTCTTAGAGTCACCCCCACCATCGAGTTGGTCGAGCGATCAAATCCAAGAAACTTACCCCTAAATTCATTGGACCTTACCAGATTCTTCGTCGTATTGGTCCAAAGGGCATATCAGATTGCCTTACCACCATTCTTGTCGAACATCCACGACGTCTTCCACGCCTCACAATTACTAAGTATGTTTCCGACCCTTCTCATGTCATCGAACGGATGTGATTCAACTGAAGGACGACCTATCTTTGAAGCGTCACCAAGAAGGATCGTAGATCGGAAAGCCAAACAAATATGAACAAAGAGATTCAACTTGTCAAAGTTGTGTGGGATCAAGGCGGGAGATGCGACTGGGAGCTGGAGGAGAAGATGAAGATTCAAGACTCGAACTTTTACGAGGTAAGAATCTTATTTGCAATTTCGAGGACGAAATTTTTTTAGAGGGAGAGATTGTAACACCTGAGGACGAGATCGACATCGTATTAGGACGACGTATCGAGACCTCGACCAAGACCTTGTGTCGAGACCGTTTGCCGAGGTCATTTGTCGAGCTGAGGAGACCACGTGCACTAGCTGCTGAGCTGAGGAGGTCGGGTGTCGAGTTGATGAAGTCGCGTACCGAGCTGATGAGGACGCATGTCGAGCTGAGGAGACCGCGTTCACGAACTCGTGTTAGAACCTTGTGCGCTTGCACGAGCACCTTTGTCGACATCGTGTCGAGATGACACCTCGTATTCTTTCGAACGTTATTCAGCGTTATTATTATATTGTTTGTAATAATTATATTGTCGGCTTGACCGTTCTCGTCGCGTGTCTAGACCGTTGACCGACAGAGTAGAGAGTAATTATGAGAGGAACGATTAAACGGGTAGATGATTGATGGGATTGGCATCTTATAGCTGGAGTTACGATTATGCCCTTCCAGCTGTATTCACGATCGGTTTTCCCTCAAACACTCATTTCTCTTTTCTTCTTTCTTTCTTCTTCCTTCCTTCTGCTCTGTGTTTCGTTGTTTTCTTCAAAAACTTCCATCGACGAAACCGTGAGTTCCATCGAGATTCTGCACAAGCTTTCTTCATCAATTTTGTTCATCATCATCTTCTCGACATATCTCGTCTGCTCGACCACCACCATTGAGGTATGAAGAACAGATTTTTCTTTTCCTCTGTGCTACTGTTTAGCGCTAATTCTTCTTCCATTTTTAACCAGTTTTATGCTTCCAAATCATGCCAAATTGATGGGTTTTCTTCTTCATAATATTACCTATCTTTCTAACCGATTAATTGGGCTTGTAAAACAAATTTCTTTCTCTGTTTTTCTGCAATCGGAAGTGCCCAGAAACCTTCATTTTTGGTTTATTTAGATTTCTTGTTTTTCGTTTGTTGCTTCGGTTGATGTTGTTGTCGATCTATCTGTTGAAGCATCAGATAACCTTTTTCATGAACTTTGATCGAAATCCCTAACTTTGTGTTAGAGGAAAAATATATTCAGTTCTTGAGTATTATATTTTCTGGGTTGTGGTTAAGTTTGGGATGAGAGCTAGATGTATTAGAACCCATAGATCGATCTGAGTTGTGTTTGTTTTAGGAAGTCTGATTCCCGAGATCGCGTGATTTCCGAATCGAGGTGTACGGGAAAGCGAATCCAAGGACGTGGAAGCAGCGGAATCCAGATCGAATCAGACGTGTCGAGGTCGATTGAGGGCGATGCGTGTCGAAGTCGTTGTCGAGTTCGATCAAGACAACCGTGTCGAGATCGAGTAAGAGAAGTCGTTGTCGAGCTCTTTGAAGACAAATGTGTCGAGGTCGTTGTCGAGCAAAGATTAACTTGAGTTCGTAAGGGCGCTTCACATTAATACTTTCATAGTATGCTAGCGTAAAGGCATTTCATATTCTACGTGGTTATGTTATTGTGTATGGATTTTCCTGATTTGTGTCGAGATTGGAATGTTGTGATATGATTGAGTTTTTGCATGTATTTAATATGTGATTGAATATATGTCGTGAATTGTGTATTACATGTTGAATTGCGTTTCTTCATGTCGAGCTTGCTCTTTGTATTTGACATGCGGTTGAATATCTTGTGTTTAACTCTTTGAATATCGTATGCGGCGAATTGTTCATCGAGTGAGCGAGCTAGGTGAGTCGTATGACGTTTTTGAGCCGTGACCGGATAATCGAGGGTGCTAGGTCCCCTTTGTTTACGGAGATTGACTAGACGCCGCCACGCTATGGGACCCGAGTTGACCGCCCTAGGGAGAGCGAGGATCCCAAGGCTTCTACCGACTTTCCGACATACGGTACGGCTGTGCATTCCGGAAAAATTATCGAGTCGAGAGAAAATGGATTTGCGAGTTGTGTCGAGTTTAGAGTGAGATGGTCGAGTCACGTCGGTGAATGTTATACTTTGCTGTTTGCTTACAGGGGACAGTATCGTCCGATGACCCAGGGAGCGAGGAGTGGAGGTCAGACCGGTGTCGAGGTGACTTGCTACCGATGTGGAAAGCCGGGACATTACGCGAGTAGCTGTACTCAGAAGGAGGAGGTGTGTTTCAACTGCAAGAAGCCAGGGCATTTTGCCAAGGATTGTCCTACACCTAAAGCTGAACCGACTATGCTTGCGGGAAAGGCCAAAGGAAAGCGTCAAGTGGCATTAGATTCCACAAAGTTTAAAACCCTGTCAGAATCTCAAAACAAGGATGTGTTAAAACACACTGCTTCAATCAAGAAACAGTTCAAACAATTTCTCAAGCAATAAGTGCTTCACTTAATCAAACAGCAATCAACATAACACAACTAGGTACCCAACACACATAACCCGACACAGTGACTACCCAAATCTTCCTATGCACACTTCTGGCCAGAATCCGAATCAAGCCTGATACCAACAGTGTAACGACCCGTTTCCGGACCGCTACCGAGCTCAATATACCGAGCTCGAGTTGCCGAGCTCAACACACCAAGCTCAACATAAACCTATATGAGATGTGTTTTAAAAACAAAACTCTTGTGCCTTTTAAAAATACGATATATATTTTTTTATAAAACCAACTCGTGCACATCAGAGTAATTACAGCTTTTCGAAACATGGTGCAACTAAGACACAAGACTTAAATTCTAATAAAACATACATGCATAACATACACATATATATATCACTCGAAATAATAATGTATACAAAATACAGAGTAGCAAATGTGCAAAGAAAATACACCTAAGGTACGACGACTTCAAAAAAAAGCAATCATACCCTGGGGGTACTTCCGGCAGACTCCCACGCAGGGGGCTGCTCCAAAAGTAAGACCACCAGTCTACCCTGAAACAACAAAACAACACTGCCCAAACTGGTCACGACATACTACTCCAAAAGAAAAACAAGGTACAGCCATAAAAAAAAAACAACATCCAGCAACATAATCAATCACGACAGATAGAGGTCGTCACTCGGGTCCTCGTCGAGCTCCTCCTCGGCATCATCTATCGCCGAGTTCCTCGCGCTCGACATCGCTCGGGTAACCGTCATGGATTGAAGGCACCACGGAAAGCGGTCAACTTCTCGACAATTCAAGATAAGCTCGACATAAAAGATATAAGCAAACAAAGAAAGTATAACATTCACCGACGTGACTCGACCATCTCACTCTAAACTCGACACAACTCGCAAATCCATTTTCTCTCGACTCGATAATTTTTCCGAATGCACACGCTGCATCAGATGTCGGAAAGTCCAGCGAAAGCCTTGGGATCCTCGCTCTCCCTAGGATCAACTCAGGTCCCATAGCGTGGCGGCGTCTAGTCAATCTCCGTAAACAAAAGGGGACCTAGCACCCTCGATTATCCGGTCACGGCTCAAAACGTCATACGACTCACCTAGCTCGCTCACTCGATGAACAATTCGCCGCATACGATATTCAAAGAGTTAAACACAAGATATTCAACCGCATGTCAAATACAAAGAGCAAGCTCGACATGAAGAAACGCAATTCAACATGTAATACACAATTCACGACATATATTCAATCACATATTAAATACATGCAAAACTCAATCATATCACAACATTCCAATCTCGACACAAATCAGGAAAATCCATACACAATAACATAACCACGTAGAATATGAAATGCCTTTACGCTAGCATACTATGAAAGTATTAATGTGAAGCGCCCTTACCGAACTCCAAGTTAATGCTGCTCGACAACGACCTCGACACAGCTGTCTTCAAAGAGCTCGACAACGACTTCTCTTACTCGATCTCGACACGGTTGTCTTCAATCGAACTCGACAACGACTTCGACACGTACCGTCCTCAATCGACCTCGACACGTACAGTTCTCGATCTGGATTCCGCTGCTTCCACGTCCTTGGATTCGCTTTCCCGTACACCTCGATTCGGAAATCACTCGATCTCGGGAATCAGACTTCCTAAAACAAACACAACTCAGATCCATGAGCCGAGAAATGTTTTCGATGTAAACTAGAGGTATCTTTCTAAAACAATTCGACGTACAAACACGCTTTATGGATTAGAGGGTTAGAAGTTGTTTAAGAGGTTCTTTTGAAAAGAAAACATTGTAAATTTTGAAAATGGTCGAGTTAAGTAATGTGGTTGGGAATTATCCTAGTGTATTAATTCTTTAGCACAATTAGGGTTTCAACGACCTAGAGCTAAAAAGTATTTTTTTGATACAGTAGTGCATAATAGAGACACAAGAACTAATAAAGAGATTTTCAAAGATACCAAAGATCCAGATTTCTAAAGAAGTAGATATAGGGAACATAGTGTTCCTATTGAGCATATAGGCCATGTGTCCTGTGCTGGGACTTACAGTCCTGCTTGCGTGCGTATTTTCTTGATTTAGGTTTGGACCTAGTGTTCCGTATGGCGTGCCTAGTATCTCAACCTAAAAAATTGAGCCTGGCGTTCCACATTACGTGCCTAGAGTTCTGATCTGAGATTGAGACTCGCGTTTCACAATTGAACATCTGGACCTTTGTCCTGTATTTGAACTCTTAGTAAATTGGGGTTTGAAATTCACTATATTGAGTGAGTTGAGGTTTATTCGATCCGCATTGATTAATTAAAACATTACTCGGGTGCTCCCTACGGTGAACATGCCATATTGAAGAATTTGTTTGGATGCATACTGACCATTGAGCATCGACACTCGGAGCGTTTGATTTGTCCTAAAGACTTCAAAAGACGAGTTGTCATTTTACTCGGAGCGTTTGATTTGTCCTAAAGACTTCAAAAGACGAGTTGTCATTTCACTCAGAGTGTTCGATTTGTCTTAAAGACTTCAAAAGACGAGTTGCCACTGCATTGCCTAATGTGTGGCTATATTGTTCGGACGTTGGGAAAATTCCTTGTCTACTGCTGACCTATTAAGATTGTAGGTGTATACACAAGCTTGTTCATAATGCATTGACATGCATAGCTAACCACATTTATAATATGTGATGATTTGTTTGATGAAATTGATATTGTGATGACTTGATCATTGATCTGTTGATAGAATTGTCTGCTCACATGCAATTATTAGATATTGTGGTGATTTGATTACTAATCTGTTGGTTAATTTTTCTGTTCACATGCAATGCTTGATATACCATGATGATGCGTGCGGTCTATTAAGTACGTATATATATATATAAAGACATGCTGTTGTATTATATATGTATATATTGTTTGCATGCGACATATCCTATGATAAACTCGTGGACAAAGAATTTACCCTTGCACTATTGTTGGATTGGACATTCTTATGAATGTCACTTCCAGATGGAGCTCCATAGCTGCTGCTGCTTCGTCTTTCCAGGAGCATTGAAGATTGAGCCAGTGGAGGAAGATTCCTCTGAGTGCTTCGTGTTTTGAACTTGCTGATCTGTTTCTCAGTAAGAGTTATAGTCATTGGCCAGCTTAGCTTAGGATATTGTCTTTGTTGTTTGCGTAATTACTCATTGTCTTGTAATTACTCTTTTCAGAAAACTTCGTCTCAGTGCGAAATGCTTATATTATGAGAAGCGTTCAATGTGATTATGAGAAGCGTTCAATGTGATGTGTTATACTCTGATAATTACAAAAGAATGATTTGCCATCATTTAGAAAACTGTAGTACTCTTTGTCTCATTTTGTAAAGGGTTTTAAAGGAAAGAAAAAGAAAAAAAAATTATTACTCCTATTTTCCATTGCGAAAGACAAAAGAGTACTCTTTGTTGAAAGCATACAAGCATTAAATGTTTTCAGCATTAGATTGGGTTGCACAGTAGCGCTCCAAAAATGGGGTGTTACACATCTCTACTGTACACGTGTCTAGCAGATATGACGTCAGTTATTTTACATCTCTTCTATAAATAGGAGGTCGGACGATGTAAACGAGGTTGGATACTTGATTGATTTCTCAACGTCACAACGCACAGCAGACTCGCAGATTGAGATCAAGTACTCCTTCCACCCTTTTCATTCAATGCAATTTAACTTTCCAGTCATTTACATTTCTGCATTTTTACTTCATTGCGCTTTACTTTTCTGCATTTAAATTCTTGCAAATTTTAAATTTCTGCACTTTTTCTTTTAAATTTTCTTTACTTTTCATGCAATTTACTTCCTGTAAGATTTTACTCGTACTTTCATTTACTTTCAGTCTTTCAAAACACAAAAAATCTAAAAACAAATCCATTCTGTGTTTATCGTTTTCAACCTCGTGTTTCATCTCATCTCCATTCCTCAAACTTCCATTAAAATCGTTTTCCATCTCAATTTCCATTTTCATAACCGTCAACTCGACGAGGGCCCTTGGCGTAACCACCAAGTTGAGTCTCACGGTGATTCTGGCAAATCCTTGGCCTCGAGCGGCTAAGCTTGATTTCTTGACAGATTACTGTGTCCAAGTGTAAAACCCATCGTTTGACGAGATTACCGCGTTAACTTGTAGGACTCACATCGTTTGAAAATAATCATTTGTTTCGTTTTGGGCTTGTCGGACGATTTCCACGTCAGACCAAAAAACCCAATAAACACCTAGTAATTGATTTCCAGAGTTGATATAATAGACCTTTGATCCCTGAAAATCATATTTGATTACTCACTGATTTTATTACTTACTGTAATCCGGTAGACTTGTCGTGGTCACATCAATAGTCTAAAATTTTGAATCACTTTTAACAAAACGCCCATTGTTTGCTTCACAATAATAACAATATAGTAATCTTAACGGTCTTGTATTGTTGAAAGCCACTTGTATTGCTTGTCTCTTGAGATTACCATGTCGAGTAGATACAGATGTGGTGCCGTATTAATTTGAGTTTTTGTGCAAGCAATTCTCTACTAGAATGAGTGATTTGTGAGTTATTTGGTGGGGTTTAGTGAGAAACAAGGGCTAATGAGAGATCACATATGGTATTGTCTTCAAGGCGTTCATCACGGATTAGATAGTGAGATTTTAGAAGTCATGCAAACACATCACAAAATATGTTCTTCACGTTGATAACCTGACAGCTGTTAAATAATGGGAATAGAACCTGAGAAGATCACATTTTGTAGCAATATCCTAACTTCACTGTTACTTAGTAAGACATGACTGAAACATGGTCCCACATTAATTGGAGCTAATCACTTCATTTATCATTAAATTAAAACAGTTAAAAAACTGTATACCGTAGAGGGGATGTGCATAGATTAGTTTCATTTGTAACTAAAGTTATCTAGAGGTGCATTCATTATTATATTGTATATGCAAGACATGCTCTAAAGGGCTGTTTGGAATTGTAGATAGTTACTTAAGGGTTTTTTTTTTTTTTTTGACGGAGTTACTTTAGGGTATTGTTAACTGCCTTGCTAGTTGGCAGGGACGATATCCTATGTATATGTATAATTGGGGCCATTCATTTTAGTTTGACATGTAGAGTTAATTATTTTTAACTCAGTTTGATAAATTAAGAATTATTATTATGATTTAATAAGCCTTTTTTTATCTAATTTTTTATCCAATAGTTAAGTTCTTCGATCCATACAATTTTTTGTGGTCATATAGTTCATTCATTATGATTATACGTTTCTCTTCTTTTTTGGCAACATGGGGCAAATCCATCTTATGAGAGGAAATGAGATCTTTGTTATTTTTCATTTTATCAACTATAGATTCTAGACTTAACATTTAGCTTATTTGAGCTTTTGATTTTCAGATTGATAGTTGAGGGAAAAATTAGAGAGATACGGTAATGTTCATAAATTTCTCATTCAGATGAACTTTTTTACAGCCAAGTATGATAACAACAAAAGAGAAATATTTTCAAGGTCAGAAACTAAACTGCTACAAAAATTGGTCAAGAATCTACGTTGATCTTATCTTCATGGGGTTAGCAGCTATTCAAGCGAGAAGTGATATCTAAGAAAGCATCTTCTCCGCAAGGAATAGTGAGACCACCCATTGGATGTTCATATCCGAATTGTTCCTCAGCTTGACTCAGCAATTCTTGGAATGATGTTTGATTCAAATATGATATAGGGATCACAAACCGCTTCATTTTCTCTCCGACATACACCGCAAGATATCCCTTTGGCACATTCACACCTTTTGAAGATGCTTGGTTTGCCCTTCTGATGATACTAGGTAAACGAAACCCCATTGTTGTATTGTATGTGTTGAAAAGAAGAGATTGTTCTAAAAAAGACTTGTTGAACTTGATTTGTGTTGGTCCTAAATGCTTGTAGCTATGAATATATATATAGATGAAATTGGATATGTAACAAACCTTTGGCAACTTGAACAATCATGGGAGACAAGAGCATATAGCAGATCACATGGCGTTGTCTCAGAGGACTTTCTAAGGATCAACGTCAAAGTAGATTTATCTATCCAATTGAAATAAAATAGATGTATAATCGCAAACATCTGCAATGGTCTATGATGAATTGTAGTTGTCCATTACCTTATAGATGGTCAGACAGAAAATGATCACTTACCGGTTACCAGCTGGACATCAGCCTTATCAAAATGAAGAAACATGTCTAAAGCATGTTTACAACAATTATGAAATACCAATTAATGTATGAAACAAGTATGAGGTTGCGATTGAGCACCTCTCATTTGATTGCAGGTGGATGCTTTATATTGGCCATTGTTTGAGAAGGTGGGGTTCACACTCTAAGACAGTACCACGTTATATTTCAGCCGTATGCCGTCTATGCTTTAACCCCTTCAACAATCATTTCTCTCGGATAATGTTGCTTGTTAATTTTTTGCTATAAAAAAACATACTTGGTGTTCTGATAAACAGTGACTTAACATGAGGTTTAATTAATCCCTTGAATGACACAAGCCTAATTCCATAACAAAAGCTTCCTTTTCTACCATTGAAGTATGATTTATCTATAATTCCATATTCGTAGATTTTTTATTCTGCCCATAAATTGGACAGTAAATATAACAATTTTGGCAGCAAACCATGAGTATGTTAGTAGAAAAGTGGAAAACTAAGTAAGAAGTTCTCAACAAATAATCACGACTACTATATGAAAAGGAGATCCATATAAAACAAGACACATTACATAGTTCAAACAAATATTTGCTAGCATTGCAAAAGGTACTAGTAGAAAGGATGTAAAACACAGAGGGGTAACATTATGTCTAGGGGCTGGGAAACACATCTAAACACCTTGGGATCTTAGGGAATCATAGAGGGAAGATTGAAGGCTTCTTCTATTGTAATCTTAAGAGTATCAAAGAGGGATTGAGAGTTGGGATTGTAGGAACCTTTGGGATTGTTCTTCTTGAACATTTGGAAGAGGGGTACAATTGTATTCTCATTGTAAAAGACTCATTGATAGTGAAACGGAGGGCTGCTCTCTCCCGCAGACGTAGGTCATCTTTTGGGGCCGAACTGCGTAACCAAATCCGGGTGTTATTTCCTCTACTCTCTACTCCTTTTGTTTGTTTGATTTCATTGCACCTTGTTGATTGTTTGGTTGCTAGATTATTTAGTTATTGATTGTCACTGAAGTTTGTTCCACTTTTCTTCTTTGAATCTCAACATTATGCTCTACATCATTTAATAAGTTCACCAAGATAATAAGTTCTTGCTATTTTCCTAAGATGAAGAAGGTGCCATTAGTAATTCTACTGTGTGTGTGGAGTAGCCAGGAAATTCCCTCATGGTTGCAGAACTCATATAAGCAGGACTGAAACTTATTCTATCATCATGGTTGAAGTGATGATAGAATGGTAATTAACACCTAATCAGGAAAGTGAGTTGTATTCAATGGCGGACTTAGGACCCTGGGCCAGGGGTGCAAAAAATTTTAAAATTATATGTCATTATTGTTAAAAAAATTCTAATAACAAATTATTGCTCAAAAATCAAGGGACTACTTGATGTAATCCTCCTTGACATGATTCAATTCAGGACCTTCTAGGTTGGAAACTCAAAATCTGGAACCAAACGTGTCTTGCTAAAACTCGATGTATCTGACGCTACGGAACTCGGAATTGTGTGATTCCAAAACGAGGAGAACGAGCGCTTTCTGAAACGCGATTTAGGCTCAAGAATCACTGAAAAAGACCGTGTATAACAGAAGATATGACTGAAGATAGCTAAAACGAAAATCAGGGAATTTGGGGGTTAGGGTTTGATGCAATGGAAACTGAAAACAAAATTAAACACCAAAACAAGAACTGGAAGGCGGCACAATCCAAGGATTGATAAGCCCTAAGGAACGCCACAAGGATCAACACCCTTGATAAGTTCAAAATGAATTCTCTCAAGAACTCTAGAGAACAAACTCTCACAAGCAATATGCTCAATGTCCAAAATCTGATTTCCAAAGAACTTGAAAGAGCCTTTTATAGTGGCACTCCTTACAAGCTTGCTTAACCCTAGCCCAACTCAAGTCTCTAACAAATGGGCCCAACAGTTTGCTAATTTAGCCCAAATACAAGTTTAAACTTAAAGAAAGAAAACAAATAACATAAACACGATATAGATGCAGATTGGTCCCAACACCAATGCCTTCATGCCTTTATTCCCTCAATCTGGATTAAGCAATTCACCATCTTGGGCTTCAGTTCTTTTGGATTAGGACCCGCTTCAAATAAACTGGATACAAGACTATTTAGAACTTCTTTAACCTTCTTGGATCTTGCCCTTGTCATTGGAGCTCCAAGGCTTTGTAAGTTCTCTATGCTGCCTTCCTTGGTTATGCCTCTTCCTATGTCCTCATCACTATTGGCAGCGGTAACGAAACGTAAAACCATAAGAACATTTCCAAACGATTAAGCTATGCAAAATTGCATTAGATTACAACTTTGTGTTGCGTGTGTTGAAAAACAAATCCATCATTTATATTACTTATATATCCTTACAATCATTTATATTATATATTATATAAGGTATTTAAGTCATTTTATTTTAAATGATTTAAGCTCTCCTCCCCTCCCCTCCCTTCCAAAAAACTCCAACATTGGATGAGAGCAAAAATTGAGTTATGAGAGATTTTGCTCCCCTCCCCTCCTAAAAATTAAACCAAACATAAGAAAATTAAAATAACCCTCTCCTCCCTTCCATTCATCTTCAACCGAATACTATCTAAGTGAGAGGGTTGAGAGATGACAGTGTTTGGGTCAGGGTGTACAAAAATTTAAATTGAGTGAGGTCAAAAAAATTTATATAAGAGTGTAAGTGAAATTTTTAAAATTTGAGGGTCAATTATGAATACCCTCTGGTTGTATTCCATGTTGGGCTCAAGGACATACATAAGTAATACCATTATTATGAAGTTTGGTCTCCAAAAGACTTACTGCACTTAATACCTATCAAAAGCTGATAATATGATATATATTAACTAAGAATTTGATAATGATGATGATGTATATATTAAAATTCTTGGGATTTGGCAAAAGCAAGAAGTGTTTTTACAAATTCTTGTCACAAAACTCTCATTCAAGTTACATTTTTCTATATAAGAAGGAAACCAAACAAGTAATCTTCACAATAGAAGAAAGCAAATGCCTTCTGTACAAATTTGCCTCAACTAACATTTCTCAATCTTCATCAGCATGTTTTACAGCTATTTAAGCGAGAAGTGAGGTTTAGGAATTCATCCTCCCTACATGGAATAGTGAGACCACCCGCTGGATGATCATATCCAAATTCCTCTTCTGCTTGATGCAGTAATTCTTGAAATGAAGGTTGGTTCAAGTATGATATTGGAATCACGAACCGCCTCATTTTATCCCCAACATAGACTGCAAGGTAGCCTTTTGGGACTTCATATCCCTTGGTAGATGCTTGGGTTGTGGAAAATGATGCCCTTCTAATGATGCCTGTTATGCGGAAACCCATTGTTTTCTATTTCTCCACACACAAAATAGTGTATTATTGATTGATGCCAAAGGACAAGAATATATGAGAAAGAAAAAATATTTGAATTCTGATACTTGAAGATGCAGAAGACCTGTTGTGTTGTTTTGAGAACCCAAGAAATAGTGTATATATAGTTGCTAAGCGCCTATGAAAACCACTTACCCAATGAATAATTTTTGACGGGACTCTATGATATTAGGATCTAATGAGGGGCCAAGAGATCACATGGTACATACCCCACCTTTTGAGATAATGACAAACAGATTACTGCTTGAAATTAAATACAGCTGCATAGTTGAAACCTAATGTTTCTATTGGATGGGGCCTACTGAGAGACAAGGGCTCGTGAACCATATCACAGTACATGGAGTTGCCTTATAGGTCTTCATCAAGAATCACTAGAGACTTTAGAGTAAATGACCCACTTTGTAGAAGAGTCATCCACACATTTGTTAGTTTGAAAATGAAAAAATTTATATAGCAAGGAACCTAATTATTGTTTAACCAATGTATTGCCTTGGTTCTTATATGTTCAAGACATGCTCAAGACATGTCGCATTTTCATTGGTCTCTATAATAAATTATCCATCGCTAAAAGAAATTTCTTTAATTGTTGATAGATAAATATTTGGACATTACCTAGCTGTTTGGTAAGAGCTTAAATTCAATGGTTGCATATTATAATGTCTCCATCAAAATCAGTGCCTTTCTTAGTCATAACAACTTGCACTTGCACGACAAGTCCTTGTGAAGAGAACGGAAAGTCCTTTTGAATTTTGATTCTAGTCTCAATCAAGACCCCACTGTAACCGCCCAAGTACTATGCACTGCAACATATAATTTAATTGGAAACTAAGATATTGTAGTAGGTTGGGATCCATGTCCCTTTCTTCATTTTCACTTCAAGGTGCTTTTGAGTAACTAGAGGAGTTAGAAAATCGGTTTTGTTAAGTTTTACTTTTATCACCTCAAAGCAAATATATATGGCTACATGCCTTAATAGCCTTAATAGGTGTTGTGTTTTGGGTGATATTTCAAAGGGGAAAGTCCCGCATAGCTTGGTTTTTGGTCACTCATTGTGTTTATATATTATTATTGTGTCATGCGTTTGTAAATAAGCTAGCAAGGGCTTGGGCGCATGCACAAGCATGTCTCAAATGTGTGGTTTTAGTGTAAACCGTTATGTTCTCGTGATCCTTTTTATTTTTTGAATTAACTTTTTCGATTTCGATTGCTGTTCTGATATCCCGAATCGTTATTGGGATCTGGGGGATTTGCACGCTGTAGGCAGATAAATCCTTAAGGGCAGTCTCACCGACACTTCATGTTCATTATCACCTGTTTTTTTATTTACAATAGGGGCCTCTAGACTTTAATTAATTCTCAGGTTAACCCCGTTTGTGTAGCTTTTACTGAATCTTAGACCAATCGACTCTTTCTTCCCGAATCCTATCGTGGCTATCATGTGTCCATTAAAATGAAAAATGAAAATCTTAATATGTATTATGCCAAATTTCCGGTTAGTATATGATTTGGCACCGTGAGTCATAAAGAGAGACACTAAGCTAAATATCAGTTGATACATGGTAATCAACTGAAGATAATAAAAACTACAAGTTGCAGGGTAGTTAATTCCCTCCTTTATTTCATTTCATAAAATATGCAAAATGCTTTACAACATCTTTGGAAGAACTCAACTCAATGCTCCTAGTTACAAGACTGCAGAGAACTAATGGTGCACTGCATGGATGGTGTGATATTTAATTTCGTTTTGAATGTAATTCTCTCAATTAATTCTAGTCATCATGGAATATTGTGAGACCAGATGATATATAAACTCTTCCGCTTTTAGAAAAATCCCTCAAGCATGAAATTATATTCATAATGCATGGCCCGAACGCAAAGACCCCATAAACCTTATCGCGGTCGTGGACCTTGATTTTAAACCTTGTTGCATGGTCCAAGCTGTTCATTCGTGCTCTCGGAGCAGTTTCGATCTGCAATGGACTGCCATGCCACTTAATTCAAGTGGCTTTGCATTTGCTATTGCATGCTTCCGGCAGATCAATGAAGAAAATAACATGCGAAATGATGAACATGAACCTGCTGCTTGTTTGTTGTTGTGCGATCAAATTTCCAATTGAGAAGTGACACTAACAAAGGTGTCTTCTCTGCAAGGAATCATTAGACCACCCATTGGGTGATTAAATCCAAATTCTTCTTCAACTTTATAAAGCAATTGCTGAAAAGCAGGTTCATGCAAGTAAGATATTGGAACCACAAATCTCTTCTTTTGCTCTTCTCCAACGTATACTGCCAAATACCCTTTTGGTATATTAACCGGCACTTTTTTGCCGCTTAAAAGTGAACGGCAGAGGATATTCTTTGCATGCATTATGAAAGGCAAACGAATAGCCATGGTTTTTGAAGAGAAGTTGATAACAATTTTGAAGAACGCTAGGACTTGTTGATCGATCATGGACAGTGTGAAAACTTGATGGAGGATTTTGGGATGTTGCATGTGTACATATAGAGATAAATTTGCGTCAGAAATATCTAGCAACGACATCAAATTGAATTGGTGAGATATTAATTAACATTTGAAGGATCACATGGTTCTGTCGTTCAATGCATCATCAAGAATTTGGTGGTGATTTAGAGACTAGACATATATATGTTAAGACGTACCGAACAATTTTTGTAAAAGAAGAATACAAAGGACCCTCAAGTTATGTTAAGCCAGGGGTACGTTAATTTGTGGATGCAGGAACTTCCCTCTCGACAAGGGAATCATAGACGTAGACAAAGGACAGATCAAGATTCAATTAATACAAATGTGCGATTTTGGCCTCCATGTTCTAATTGAGCAATTTAGGTGTTCTAGGTATCGCAATCGTGCGATTTTGATCCCTCCGTTCAATTGTCTAATTGAAAATGTTGTAATGTTTTTTAATTTTTAAACCAACTAACATGTCAACCAAAATCGCCCTATTGTAATACATGGAGGACTCGATTCGTACAATTAAAATATTGGGGACCAAAATTGCACAATTGTTATACTTTGAAGGCTCAATTCGCTCAATTAGAACTTATGGGACTAAAATTGCATAATTGCGATACTTAGGAGACTGAAAGTGCAGTTATGCCTAGATAAATAGATTTGGCCTTCTTGTTAGACAATATAGCAAATTACATATGGTGGAACTGTTGGAATCTTTTCTCACGATGCCATGACATGATGAGATGGGTACTTAACTTATATGGCTCACGGATTATGCAGCACCATAGAGATCTGCATACATGTCACATGTTACACCGTTGAATGATACGAGTATATTTCAACTCTGATCATGAAATACAAGAGTCATGAAGAACATATTATCATTTTTTTCTTATTAATTTGCTTAATTGTTGTTGAAGAAGCAAGTCCCATATCGGATTATGAGGCAAATAAAATGTATATAAGTAACTAAGAAATGAGTGTCTTTTTTTCCCAAACGATTTGAGATTAATGCAAAGGCAAAGCCCAAGGCATACGACATCTACGTCATATCAGACCCAACCAACCTTGACCTAAATAATAGAATTTGCAGTGTCTCATGAAATAAACGATAATAACAAAACACGTCACGCTGTTGTTGCAAGAACAAAGACATCTATCTAAATAAATCTGAATAAACTAAGGTTAATATTAATAAAACTTGTTTTCGCTACCGCAACTATAAGCACCACTAAGACCAACATGGTAGTAGAACCAAGAACCATATGAAAAAGGAGAGACAGTAAGGTCGAGAATTTGCTAGTCGATGAAGTTTTGGGGTGGGTGACTATAGTGTTGTCATTTTCATTGAGGTGTTCCTTCTTCACGACCCACATTTTTTCCTCCCTGTTGCTGACTTTGCCCCTCTTATCATGGACCCAATAGGTACTATCATCAGATTGGGTTTGACCAATTAGGGTTAAACGGTTACATGATGACCAATCTATCCTTCTATTCTTCTTCTCCACCCGATTGGATTCATAAGAGCGGAACATCGCTTATGACCATGCATTTAGTTGCTCCGCCAAAAGCGACCCATTAACCGCCACCCACAAGCTGATGCACAACGATTTCAATTGTGGAAGCTCAAACAAATTGTACAAAAGCGAGATCCCCGTCTGTCGATGACCCATCCCTTTCCAAGGGAGAACCCGATTATAGACTGTATAATGGCTTTGCAGGTTGTGTGGGCCAAGTCGGACAATGGCTTGGACTTTTTGAACAATGGTACCTCCAAGCTTGAATGCTACTACTATCAACCTGGTTAGAATACGCTCCACACATTGGGCAGTGAATAAAATTCCAATATGGCATTAGAGCTAAATGGCCTAACAACCCATACCGATCCAACTAAAAGAAGGTAAACTAAAATCTAAAAAAAAATGAGTTGGCACGAGACTCAAAAAACAAAGAGTACAAGCCTTGACAAGTGGCCTATGAGTACTCTCTTGCTTAAGAGTAAAAGCAAAAAACAAAACAAAACAAAATGAGCCTAGGAAATAGAAAAGAAAAAAAATCAGCTGAAAAAAAAAAAAGACCTGAGACTAGTACTAAGGTAGGTACACAAGTCACAATTGCACCAACAAACAGACCATCTGAGTTAGACATGAGGTGGAGTGATGAACTAATTAGTTAATTAGTTATTCATTTTTATAATTAGCACTTTATAGTTGTAATTAGCTTGCACAGTTGTAATTAGTTTGCACAGTTCAGTTTCTGTTATAACCAACTCTGTATTACAAACAGAGTACCACCATTGTATATATACAACTCCTTGATATGAAATATACAAGAATTCAGTTTTACAGAATCATAACATGGCATCATTCGCTTAACCTAGCGCTTCCGCATTTCTTCTTCTTCGTTCTCGATCGTTCTCTGAATTCTTCTCGTTCTTGATCGTTCTCGATCGTCTTTCTTTCAATGGCGGACATGGTTGATTAGGTTATGGTTGATTCCACCTTCAATCACACCATTCCGACTGCGATTCCGATTTCTTCTAACAAATATTCCGATCCTACGAACGATTTCTATGTTCACCCTAACGAAAACCCCTCTTTAGTTCTCGTTGCTCCTCCTCTCGATGGTCCATCGAATTACTACAGCTGGTCTCGTTCTATGACCATGTCTCTTCAGATGAAGAACAAATTCGGTTTTGTAGATGGCTCAATCACAAAACCTAATCTCACCGATTCAAGTTTTCCTTATTGGAAACGCTGCAATACCATGGTGATATCCTGGCTCACTCGTTCGATGACTCCTGAGGTAGTTCAGAGTATCATCTTCTTTGATCTTGCATCAGATATCTGGAAAGATTTGAAGGACCGATTCTCCTAAGGTGATTATGTTCGCATTTCTCAGATTTATTCTGAATTGTATTCTTTGAAGCAAGCTGAATCCTCTGTTAATTCTTACTATACAAAATTGCGAATTCTTTGGGATGAACTCGCCAATTTTCAACCTATTCCCTCTACTTCTTGTTGTACCGTGTCCAAGAAGATGCAATCATATAGAGATATCAATTCTGTTTTGGTATTTCTTCAAGGATTAAATGATAGCTTTGCTGGTGTAAGGTCTCAGATTTTGCTTCTGGATCCACTACCTTCATTGTCCAAGGTATTTTCGATGGTGATACAACAGGAAAGACAAATTACATGGTGGCATTTTGCCTACTCCTACTGTTGCTCCTACTGCTCCTACAGTTCCTGTCGTGTTTGCAACTCAGACCAATTCTTCTTCATCTGGTTCCTATTGTCCTTAATCAACCAAAGGCAAAACAACTCGGCAGTGTACTCACTATGGTAGGATGAACCATACTGTGGACAAATGCTTTGTCAAACACGGTTATCCTCCAGGTTACAAGTCCAAGAAAGCTATTAATTCAGTTGCTGCATCATCTACTTCTGATGAATCCCCTTTCTTTAGTTTTACAAAGGAACAAATTCAAGGTCTCATGGCCCTTCTTCCTCAAGCATCTCCCACTGCTACATCTGCCTCTTCCAACTTAGTGAGCACTCACAATATCACTACTTCTCAGACCAAAACAGGTAGTGTCTCAAGCCCTTGGATCATCAATTCTGGGGCTACTGACCACATTGCTGCTTCTCTTCATTTGTTTTCTTTTTGTTATAACATTTCCCCAATTTCAGTGAATCTACCTAATGGTCAACATACTATAGCTCACATTAGAGGCACAATTCACCTCTCTAAACTCATTACATTACATGATGTTATCTATATTCCCAATTTTTCCCTTAACATTATATCAGTCACAAAACTTTCTGATTTTCTTGGCTGTTTTGTGTCTTTCTTTTCTGATCATTGCAAAATACAGGACAAGGATTCTTTGAGGACGATTGGGACTGCTGAAGTTCAAGATGGACTATATGTGCTGAAACTCTCTCAAGCTTCATCACCTCATTCGGTTCTTCTCAATAATATTCAATCTAATAATGCTGTTCAATCAAGTAGTTCTATAGAACATTGTATTTCTGTCAATGATATTTGGCATTTTTGTTTAGGACACCCTTCTTTTGCTTGTTACTCTACTGTTAAAAATTCCCATTCTGAGGTAACAATGCTACCATCATCTACTTGTGACGTATGTCATTTTTCAAAACAAAGAAAGCTTTCTTTTCCTCACAGTTTTTCTATGTCTGAATCTGTGTTTGATTTGATACATCTTAATATTTGGGGACCTTTGTCATGTCCTTCTATTCAAGGATATAAGTACTTTCTTACCATTGTGGATGATAAATCTAGATTTACTTGGATTAAATTCATGATTAATAAAAGTGAAACTAGACAACACATTCAACATTTTCTTTCTTATGTACAAACACAATTTGGTAAGAAGGTTAAGACTATTCGATCTGATAATGGTCAAGAGTTCCTTATGAAAGATTTTTATAACTCTCATGGCATTATTCATCAACTCTCTTGTATTGAGACTCCTCAACAAAATGGAGTTGTTGAACGAAAACACCAACATCTTTTGAACATAGCTAGAGCCTTATTGTTTCAATCCCATCTTCCTTTACCTTTCTGGACATTTGCTGTAGCTCATGCAGCACATATTATAAATCTTCTTCCATCCAAAGTTTTAAATAAACAATCCCCCTTTTTCAATTTACACAACAAATCTGTTGATCTTTCTCATTTAAGGATTTTTGGTTCTCTTTGCTATGCTTCTACTATCTCTAGTCATAGAACCAAATTTGATCCTAGAGCTAGAAAATGCATTTACCTTGGTCATAAAGATGGTGTCAATGGATCTCTTCTTTATGATTTACAAACTAGAGAAATTTTTATCTCTAGACATGTTGTGTTTTATGAGACTATTTTCCCTTTTCCAAAATCCTCCACTGCCTCTCTTGAATCTGATTTCAATTTTTGTTTACCTTCTCTTACTTCTATGTCTCATATTTCCCACTCTGAAAATTCTGGTGAGTTGGCAAATTCTGCTTCTGGTTCCAATTTTTCTGCAGGATCCAGTGTACCTTCTTCCCCAAATTCTGGTTCCAATTTTTCTGCAACATCTGACTCTCATGATTCTGTTCCAGCTAATGGTTCCAGGATTCAGGAGGCTGCTGTTTCTCCAAACACTGCTTCTGCCTCTACAAAAATTGCCACTGATTCTAAAAATACTGCAGATACTGCAGCTACTGCAGTGGCTGATCTTCCACCACCTCCTATTAGAGTCTCTAATAGATCAAAACATCCTCCACAATACTTGAGAGATTATCACTGTAGCTCCATTTTACAACATCACAGTGTCAATCAACTTTCAGGTACTTGTCATCCTATCTCTAAATATCTTTCTTATGATAACTTGTCTTCTACACATGCTTCTTTTCTTGCCTCTATTTCTACTTTTTCTGAGCCAAAAACCTATAAGCAAGCCTCTAAACATGATTGTTGGAGAAAGGCCATGGATCAAGAAATTGTTGCTTTGGAGCAAAATCAAACTTGGGTACTTACTGATTTACCTTCAGATAAACAGACCATTGGTTGTAAATGGGTCTACAAAGTGAAGCTTAAAGCTGACGGTTCCATAGAAAGATATAAGGCTCGATTAGTTGCCAAAGGGTACACACAACAAAAGGGTGTAGACTACTTTGAAACTTTCTCTCCTGTTGTCAAAATGACAATAGTTCGGTTGGTACTAGCTTTGGCAGCCTCAAAGGGTTGGTTTTTGCATCAACTTGATGTCAACAACGCCTTTCTCCATGGTGATCTACATGAGGAGGTATATATGTCCCTACCCCCTGGTTTCAACTCTTCTAAACCTAATCAAGTTTGCAAATTATTGAAGTCTTTATATGGTCTCAAACAAGCAAGTCGTCAGTGAAATCACAAGCTCACTTCTGCCTTACTGCATCTAGGATATATTCAGTCCAAATCTGATTATTCTTTATTTGTCAAGGTTGGTGATAGGCATCTAACAATTCTTCTAGTCTATGTAGATGACATAGTACTAGCTGGAGATGATATTACTGAGATTAATTCAGTCAATGCACACTTGGATTCCCTTTTCAAGATCAAAGACTTGGGGTCTGAAATTCTTCTTAGGACTTGAAGTGTCTAGATCCTCTAAAGGCATTATTCTTAACCAAAGGAAATATGCTTTAGAGTTGCTTGAAGATACTTATTTGTTAGGCTGTAAGCCTGCCTCTACTCCAATGCTACATAACCTCAAGCTCTCCAAAAATGTTGCAGTTCAGCATGCTGATCCTTCTTCTTACAGGCGTTTAATTGGTCGGTTGTTATATCTCACAAACACTCGGCCTGATCTATCCTTCTTAGTCAACAAATTGAGCCAATATGTCTCCAATCCGATTCAAGTTCACCAAGATGCAGCAAACCAAGTTCTGAATTATATTAAAGGAACTCCTGGACAGGGGTTATTCTTCTCCTCCTCTGCTGACATCAAACTCACTGCTTTTAGTGATTCCGATTGGGCAGCATGCCCCGACTCCAGGAAATCTGTTACTGGGTTTTCAATATTCCTCGGTTCCTCACTTATCTCATGGAAATCTAAAAAGCAAAGCACAGTCTCGCGGTCCTCATCAGAGGCTGAGTATCGTGCGTTAGCCACCACTGTTTGTGAGGTTTAGTGGCTAATCTATCTTCTTCGAGATCTTCATCATCCTATCAACTATCCCATTTCTCTATTCTGTGACAACACCTCGGCAATTCAAATAGCTCACAATCCAACTTTTCATGAGCGCACTAAGCATATAGAAATTGACTATCATCTTGTGCGTGACAAGGTTCAAGCCGACATTATTCATTTGCTTCCAATTCCTTCCTCAGCACAGCTTGCGGATATTCATACTAAAGCTCTACCTCCAGCAGCTTTCAAATTGCAAGTGTCCAAGCTGAGTATGATGAACATCCTAGCTCCAGCTTGAGGGGGGTTGATGAACTAATTAGTTAATTAGTTATTCATTTCTGTAATTAGCATTTTACAGCTATAATTAGTTTGCACAATTGTAATTAGTTTGCACAGTTCAGTTTCTGTTATAACCAACTATGCATTACAAACAGAGTACCACCATTGTATATATACAACTCCTTGATATGAAATATACAAGAATTCAGTTTTACAGAATCATAACATGGAGTGTTGAAGAAGCAAGTCCCATATCAGATACTATGAAGGCAACTAAGTGTGTATAAGCAGGAGAGACGTGAGTCCAGATTTTTTGGACAATAGCACCTCCAAGCTTTAACGTTACTGCTACCATCCCGGTTCCAATACACTCCTCACGTTTGGATTGTGCATAAATTTCAAGGGCTTTTATTTACCCACTTCCCCCACTTAATTTTCCCACCTCCCCCACTCAAGGAAAAGACTATTTTACCCTTTACTTTTCCTATCTTCCGGATTCAAAATGTTGACGTTATTTTTTTTTTGAAAAAATTTCAACCTCCGGATTCTTAATACCGGAGCACTCCGGAGATAAGAATCCGGACTTTTTTTGAATAATTTACCTCCCTTTTTGCTAGATCTGTAAAATTAAAAATTAACACGTCCGGATTCTTGTCTCGAGTGCTAGATTAAGAATCCGGACGTGTTTTTGAACAATTCACCTCCCTTTTTGCTAGATCTGTAAAATTAAAAATAACACGTCCCGATTCTTATTACCGGATCACTCCGGAGACAAGAATCCGGACGTGTTAATTTTTTTGCTAGATTTAGAGTGTCCGGATTCTAAAATTTAAAGTGTCCGGATTTTAAAATCCGGAATTATCCGGATTTAAGAATCCGGAGGTGGGAAAAGTTGGATTTTTAACAAATGGATATTTTAGAGCAAGGGCAAAGTTGGATTTTTAAAAATATGGGAGGTGGGAAAATTAAGTGGGGGAGGTGGTGAAATAAAAGGCCAATTTCAACAATTATGCAATGATCAAATACGGAAGAACAAGGGGACTTCTACTTGCACCCTCTTTTTTCTAACTGCACCCCTTTTCCCTTTTAATTTGAAATTCCTAAAATATTCCTCCCCTCCCATTCCATTCCCCAGACCCCAATCCATTTCCCAGGTCCCACACCCCCTGACCCCTCTCCCCATCAAGAATGAAATGCGAATCACCAACAGCTTCATTTTCTCTACAACATAGATTGCAAGATAGCCTTTTGGAACTTCCACAGCCTTTGTTTTTTGGATGCTCTTTTGTTACGGCAATTGATACCCTTCCAATACCAGGTAAGTGAAAGCCCATTGCTTGTTTCACACTAATAACAATATAGGGATCTCAAAGGTTTTGTATAAGAAAGAAATATTGAGAGTCACGTGTAGGGTTTAACTCTTGAGAATACCATGTCGAGTTCGAGTATATACAGATTTACCGTATTTGAGTTTTTGTGAAACCAATTCTCAATTGGAATGAGTGATTTGTGAGTTATTTGATGGGGTCTAGTGAGAGATTAAGTGCTAATGAGAGATCACATGGTATTGTCTTCAAGGTGTTTATTATTATCACGCATTAGTGAGATTTGGGAATTCATCCCAACACAATGGCCATCGTATTAGAAAGAGACTTTTACAGTAGAAAAGCTAATAATTACATAGCCCATAATCTAATGGCTTACTTATCATGCTCCAGACAGTTTCGAAACATGTTACATATCACAATATGTTCTTCATATTGATAACCTTAGAGGTAATAAATAGAGCTAATCAGAGAAGATCACTTATAACCGAGTCTCATATAAGATACAATATTTAAATTTTGAGCTTTGTTGATTTGCCCTAACTGGATGAGGATACTACAATTGATAGAGTCAATCCAAAGTTCATGGGGTTTCAGGGATTAAAATATTAAGCAGTTTGAAAACTATAGCCTAGGAAGGTCTAAATCCCTTATCCAGCTAATAAACATGGAATTTTTTATTCCTTTAAATCGCTTGTCAGGATGAGAAAATCTGTTCAGCATAATTAGCACTGAAATCAACTCTAATCATTGAATTTTGGAAACGTTCAGGCATGACTAAAAGGATCGGCAAAGAAATAAAAGAATCTACACATGTAGATAAACTATGTGTGAATGAGATAAAATGCTTTTTTCTTACTGGCTTTAGCTATAGATGCTATTCATGAAAATTAATAGGAATAATTAGGCCTTTCATTTTAAGGGCATTGTTACATGTCTTGCTAGTTGCAGGGGCGATATCTTATCAATGACTGGGCCATTGATTTTAATTTAACATATGTGTGCATAAAATGTAAAAAACTTTAGTCTAGTCCCAAATAGACGTCCTTGGGAAGAATAATCTTAACTCTGTCATGATTACAATTTGTGAATCGTGTTTCTCTTCTGTAGAATTTATGAGAACAATTAGATCTTTTTTTTTTTTTTTTTACAGCATGCAGCCTTGATATTTGTGCATAAAGTCCAAACTGCAGCGAGTAGTGAAAACTGTAATTGATAAACACTGAGCTCATTGTCATTACACAATAAAACAGAAGGCAATTTTTTCGTCAGTAATTTTTTTTCCTATTTCTCATGAAATTGGGGCAATATTTTACGAGTTAAAAAGATTCCTGTTGTACAAAATGTCTCTACCAATCTAATCTGTGTCAGTCTCCTAGAGTGTGAGATTCATAGCCCATTCAAGCGAGAAGTTACGTGTTGGAAGACATCTTCGCTGCAAGGAATAGTGAGGCCACCCATGGGATGATCATAACCAAACTCTTCCTCAGCTTGACTCAGCAACTCTTGAAATGAAGGTTGGTTCAAATATGATACTGGGATTACAAACCGCTTTTGTTTCTCTCCAACATACACAGCAACATAGCCCTTTGGAACATCCACACCTTTGGCAGCCAATGATGTCCTTCTGATGATACTAGGTAAACGAAAACCCATTGTTGTATTGTATATTGTATGTGTTGAAAAGAGGTTGGTCTAAAATAGACTTGTATGCAAGACGCAAGTTTCTGAATTTCAAAAACCTCGAGATGTGAGTGATTTGTGTTGGTCCTAAATGCTTACAAGTTACAACCATGAATATATATAGACGAAAGGATATCTAACAAACCGTCGGCTACTTAATTGAACGATTAGTGAAGGAGGGCCATGAGATATGAGTCATTGAACCCATGGGAGACAATAGCATGTGTTAGATCACATGGTGGTGTCTTAGAGGACTTCCTCAAGGATCAACATCAAACACAAACATGTAGAATGGTCTATGTATGATCTATAATTATCCATTACCTTATAGTTCGTTAGGCAAATAATCACTTACCAACTGAACATCAGCATGATCAAAATGAAGAAAACATGTCTAAAGCATGTTTACAAAATTATGAAGTATCAATTAATGCATGAACAAATATCTCTCACAGCAAGTGGACGCATTATATTGGCCATTGTTTGAGAAGGTGGGGTACATTCTAAGACAGCACCACATGCTTTCACATTTGTATGCTCTCGATCCTTTAACCCCTTCAAACAATTATTTTGGTTGGCATTGGGTTTCCAAAGAACCTTAATTATTATAAATACATTTATCCTTGCCTTCACAAACAACACAAGTCATTGGCATCCTCAAGTATTTAGTTACATCCCTCCTTAAATTTGAGATCTTTGCTTTGTTCTTTCTTCTCTTAAACAAGCACAAAAAATGGGTTTCGGTTTACATGCTATCCGACGGGCATCACTAACTGTCAGCAAAGCAGCTTCAAAATATGTAGGAGTACCAAAGGGCTATGTTGCAGTTTATGTTGGAGAGAAACAAAAGCGGTTTATGATGCCCATATCATACTTGAGCCAACCTTCCTTTCAAGAATTGTTGACTCAAGCTGAGGAAGAGTTTGGATATGACCATCCCATGGGTGGCCTTACCATTCCATGTAGCGAATATGTCTTCCAACATATAACTTCTCGCTTGAATGGGCAATGAATCTCTCACTGTTAGGAAACTGGCATAGATTAGATCAGTAGAGACATTTTGTACAGCAGGAATCTTGTTGTAAATCAGTTTTGTTAGTAGAGACATAGATTAGATTAGTAGAGGTATAGCTTTTCCACACTTCTTAACTTGTAAAAATGGAGAAATATTACCATCTGAATAGCATTCAGAAAAAAAATAGTCCTCTTTTTTCTTGTTTTAATAAGTGTGAGCTCAGATACTTTATCAATTACAACTTTTACTGCTCCCTGCTATTTGAACATCTTGCATAAATAGCAAGCTTCCTGCTGGAAAAAAAAAAATGCTTGTTCTCATAAATTTCATAGTAGAAATGCTAAGTGAAAAGAACTATCTGCATGAGATGTTACGGGCACAGATTATATTTTTCTCTCAATTTCAATGAATTTATGTATACATCTTTTTTGCTGAAGATTTATATATATAGACTGGCATTTTCTTGCATATGTTACCCTTAATTTTTTTTTTTTTTTTTATTTTTTTTTTTGACTTCTGACATTACATGGCATCTGTGTAACCACAAATCCACCTAAATGGCACAAGTTAACAAATGAAGTTTTCTGCTTATGAAGAACAGCTCTGCTTCTCTATAAGCTAAAACCTATTACAGGTTATAGTTCTTTAAGCCTGTGGGAATAATATAATCGGTTACTTTTATTTCTCTAAATACTAGCAAAATAAGTGTCATTGTTAAAATCCTACTAAACTTTTCTCTGTAATAAAACCATTTTTGCTAGCTAACTAAAATTCTTGAACTAAAACAATAACTCTTGATTAGTTAGCCTAATCAAGAGTTAATAATGCACTTGACTTATGTCTTCAGAAATTGCCTTTGCACCGATTGATTAAACACTAAGAGCTTGTTTGGTTAATTTTTTTCTCAGGAATGATTGGAATGATTTTACAATAACTATGATTATTTTAACTAATAGTTTTTCTCATAAGTAGAAATCAACTCCTGCACTTCAATTTTTTCAAAAGCTCTCTCATTTAGTTTTTTTCATTAAGACCTATAAATTTATAAGTTTTTCACAACTTAAAAACTAAATGCTTATTTCAGCTCCTATGAGTTAGAAGTTGATTCAAACTGACCTAAGACTGCTAGTTATATGGCTCTTTAGTCTTTTACTCTTCTAGTTTTCTGTCACACATTTCTTAAATAACTATTACATGTTCAAGTTCACTTTGATTCAAGTTGCCCTTCTTGAATCCTAGCCATCAGTTTTAAAAATTGTTATATCAATGGCTACATATACTTTTTATCATCATGGTCAAAAATTTTCATTTGTCCATGTTAAAAGTCACCCCTCATGCCCTGAAATAGATCTACAGTAGTAGTTTAAAAACAATTGTACAATTGTAGTGATGATGTTTGAAGGGAATGGATGGCTAATTCCTGTTGGTGATATTGTGGTGGGATTGTTGCAACTAAGAAGAGCAAATAAACAGAAAATATAAAATCAATGTAAAGATGATGATGTTGTATCAATGAAGAATAAAGAGGAAGATGATTGCACAAGACTCCAATGCGTGTGTCAAACACTAAGTTTTAGGTTCGATTCGCCCCCTCCAATCACTCTAGATTGGATGCAATAGGATAACTATGACTATAAAGAACTAGAAGGCACCAATCTGTGTCATTACACTCTTATCGTAAAACAGTAGCAACAGAACATCAAAGGTTATAAAAAAAAAAAAAAAAAAAAGAAAGAAAGAAAACATATTGAAGAGAATATGCAAAAATCTGGATGTCTATATATAAGTTTTCAGCAAGAATAAGATGTATACAGTAATATCTCTTTTCATAACTATATCAGTTCCATGGATAAAAAATTAAAAGTTCCTCTGTACAGTTTGCCTCAACTAATATCTATGTTTGTCTCCTTCAGTAATTCAAGCGAGAAGTGAGGTCTAAGAAAGCATCTTCTTTGCAAGGAATTGTGAGACCACCCATTGGATGATCAAATCCAAATTCCTCTTCTGATTGGCTTAGTAACTCTTGAAATGAAGGTTGGTTCAAGAATGAAATGGGAATCACAAACCGCTTCATTTTCTCTCCGACATACACAGCAAGATAGCCTTTTGGGACTTCCACAGCTTTTGAAGCTGCTTGTTTTGATACCCTTCTAATACCAGGTAAGCGGAAACCCATTGTTATGATATGAGTTGGAACACACTAACAATGAATGAAACAACTTGTGTATGAAAGAAATCTTTGAATTTGTATTTTGTGAGTGACACTTGTATTGCTTGAGAATGCCATGATGATTGAGTATATATAGATAGATATACGAGTCTTTGTGCAAACAAACAATTCTCTGCTGAATTGAGTGGTTGTAGTTGTAGGCTATTATTATTTGATGGGGCCTAGTGAGAGACAAGGGCCAATGAGATGTCACATGGTATTGCTTCATTGTGTTTATCAAGGATTGCTCGAGACTTGAAAACTCATGCCAACTTAGTTGCCCCTTTAGAAAGAGACTTTACACCCAATAATCACGTTCTTCCAGCAGACAGGCTCAAAACATATCACATAGCTTCGTCATATTATTGACAGAAAAACCAGAAAACCGGTTCATGGGATCTGATATATAGACCATGAAATCTACCTGATAATTACAACATAATGGTGTTGGACATTTTTGAAGATGTCAGAATCATTTGGTGCTGGCCAAGTGCAGGATTGATTTTACTGCCCTGTTATTTCTCATTCTTGTTTTTTATTGTTTCTGTTGCTATGTTTTATGCATAACTTAAACCATGTAATTAAACTTTTTTGGTTCTTTTCTTAAGTATATAATATGCTTAAGTTCAAGAAACCTTTTTCTTAATGATGAATGAAATTTTTAGCTTATAAAAAAAATACTAAATAATGGTATTGGAGGTAAGGGAAGACCACATTTTGTGACAATATCCTATGTCCGTAACGTATAACACTGTTACTTGGAAAACATGATGGTCCCAGAATTGAGCCAAGTAGCCAACCACTTCAGTAATCAGTTAATCACTAAAACAGCTAAAACAAAAGCCCACTGTAAAGTAGTTATTTAAGAATTAAGATCAGTCACATCCTCCACCTAACAAAAGCAATCGAAGAGGTACATCCATTACATGGTCCATGCAAGAAAAGTTTTAAAAGATTGTATCAAGACTCTGACCGAGAAAGAGAATTGGACTGAAGATCAATCTTCATTGAATTGAAAAATGAATGAATATAGGTACATAATGAGGGGAAGTCCTTTTATATAGATGCTAGCTACTGCATAACTTAGGCTTCAAGCCTAACTAACTACAAGCTAATTGTTAACCGCCACTTAACTAACTTAACAACTTTTTGCCTATCTACAATACATCTCGCCCGGCTATAGTCACCCAGCTACAAAATATCTCAAAGCTTATTCATCACCTACTCAGATAGATTGAAGGCTCTCCTGGCCAAGGGATCTTCTTCCCTTCTATTTCCACTCTCAAGGTATCAGCTTATGTTCATGCGGATTGGGAGAGTTGTACTGCATCCAGAAAGTCCACAACCGGTTTTTGTATCTATCTTGGCCATGCCTTGATCAGCTGGAAGTCTAAGAAACAAGTCACCATTGCTAGAAGCTCTACTGAAGCTGAGTATAAAGCATTAGGAACCATAGTTTTAAATTGCGGTCCACAATTGTAATTGCACCCACAATGTAATAGTTTTTATTGATTTGCTAAATTGCTCTGACGAGACAAATATCTAGTTAATAGGGCTAAGCCAAAGTTTGTTAGTTTTCCCAAGTCATTGTTATCGTGGTATTGGTAGTTTGGTAGGAAAAACTGCTTTTGCCATAGAATGAGGGTTGTGTTATTCAAGGCAATAATTAACCTTGGTACTAAGTCATTGTTATGGTGCACCTGCCTATGAAGGGAAGGTGCCTCATGTATGATTAGGGCTTTGGCACGTCAAAATTTTAATTTCATATCTACATTATGTAGCTTTAGAAAAATGAATTTAACATTTTGGCAAATTCATCTTCATTTCAGTCCTAGGAAAAATACTCTAGCTCTGCCCTTGCTAGAAATTACGTGTTCTATTCATGCTTTGAAATTTATCAGAGTACCACGTTTGTTTTTTCTTTTTCATAGCTAGCAACCTTGCTCATATTTCGTAAGTCCTATTTGCAGGGAGGAATAAACCTTTTATCTAATAGATAAAAACACAGGAGCTTCTTGAATAGTAGAATTCATTGTGATTAACCAAAAAAATACAAACTATAAATTTGGCATTCTAATGGTCCTTTCTTTACAAGTCAAGGAGATGCTTGTTATACAAAATGTCTTTACTAATCTAATCTATGTCAGTCTCCTAGAGTGAGATTCATAGCCCATTGAAGCGAGAAGTTATGTGTTGGAAGACATGTTCGGTGCAAGGAATGGTGAGGCCACCCATGGGATGATCATATCCAAACTCTTCCTCGGCTTGACTCAGCAACTCTTGAAATGAAGGTTGGTTCAAGTATGACATGGGGATCACAAATCGCTTCTGTTTCTCTCCAACATACACTGCAACATAGCCTTTTGGCACTTCTGCCGTTTTCATAGCTGTTTTGCTTGCTGTTAATGATGCCTCTCGAATAGCATATAAACGGAAACCCATTTGTTGTGCTTGTTTGAGGGAAGAAGAACAGAGCAATGATCTCAAATTTAAGATGGATGTAACTAAGTATTTGAGGATGCCAATTACTTGTGCTGTTTGTGAAGGCAAGATGAAGTTTATTTATAGTAATTGAGGTTCTCTTGAAATCCATTTCTAAGAGAAATGATTGTTGAAGGGGTTGAAGCATCGAGAGCATACGGATGAGATAGCACGTGGTACTGCCTTAGCGTGTGAACCCCTCCTTCTCAAACAATGGCCAATATAAAGCATCCACTTGCAACCAAATTAGACGTGCTCAAGTGCAACCTCATATTTGTTCTTGCATTTATTGGTACTTCATAATTTTGTAAACATGCTTCAGACACGTTTTCTTCATTATGATAATGTTGATGTCCAGATGGTAAGTGATTATATGCCTGACGTACCAAGAGGCAATGGATAACGAGAGATCATACAAAGACCATTGTTGATGTTTCTGATTATAATCTATTTTATTTGCAGTGGATTAATATACTGGCCTTTGCTCAAGGAGGTGGGACTTGCATTATCTACTATAACATTTAGACAGCATGAAATGACTTGTGTTGCTTGAGAATCATGAAATATTGTATATATAATACAGTTCTTAAGGGCTTCTTCTTACCAATGAAACGATTTTTGTGGGGCTTTATGACAGGGTCTTCTGAGAGGTGATGGATCATAAGAGATCACATGGCATTGTCCGAGAGGTGTCATAAAAGGGATCACTACAACTACAAGAGATCAACGATTAGCTTGGAAGTTATATGGGAGTGCATACCCCACCTTCTGAGATAATGTCCAAGGCCAACAGATTACCCACTTGAAATCAAAGACATATCCATAGATGAAACTTCATGTGTGTTCATGCATTGTGCTATAGGTTCCCTATTGGTAGACATGCTTTAGACATGATTAGCAACGCGGCTGAAATACATCAGCCAACTAATATCGGAGTGATAAAGAATGATGATTGTAAACCATGAGCAAGACTTCATTGACAGCTCTTGAACATTGTACAATTGTAGCATTGATGTTTGAATGGAATGGATGGCTCATTCGTAGGGGCCATATATCATGTATTCCAATGGAGTAGTGACATTAGTTAGGATAATGTTAAGAGAGATGCATCTCATGTCTGCAAACACTGATGCAATAACTCTCAAGTAGATTTCACGTACATATAGATTGATTTTCAAGTACCAGTTGCGTAATAAATAAAACTAAGGACACAACATTTGATATGTTTAGAGCACGTCTGAAACATGAGAAGTAGGCCACTGTGGTCTTTTTCATAGGAAGATTTTCCGGTTAAATTATATTTTTAGTACTTTATGTTTATTTTAATTTTCGTTTTGGTCCCTTATGTATTAAAAGTTTTAAATTGGTCCCTTATGTATAAGAGTTATACCAATGTGGTCGCTCTTGTTTTTTTTTTGGTTCTAAAATGGTCCCTTATGTTTTAAAAATTATATTAATGTGGTCCTTTTTTTCTGCAAAATATGGAACAAAAAAGGGACCACATTGGTATAATTTTTGTAACATAAGAGACCATTTTAAAACAAAAAAAAAATAAGAGGGACCACATTGGTATAACTCTTACACATAAGGGACCAATTTGAAACTTTTAAAACATAAAGGATCAAAACGAAAATTAAAATAAACATAAGGGACTAAAAGTATAATTTAACCAAGATTTTCCTATATCTCAAAGTAATCTTTGATGATAACCCATCCATGACATACCATGTGAGCCTTAATGAGCCCTGCCTCTCACCATACCCCATCAAATAATAGCATATTCACCATCCAATTTAGTAGAGAAATTAAGGATTGCAATTATATATATATATATATATATATATATATATATATATATATATATATATATATATATATATATATATATATATATATATATATGCCATTGGGTTTACAAGCCACACAAGTCATTCTTACACTGATTCAGCATAATTCAATTCAAGTTTGTGGCATTCTTTTACTAGTCCTTTGAGATCATCTTCTTGTTCTTTGTGTAGAAACAAAAGGAAAAAAATGGGTTTTCGCTTACCTGGAAGACGGACATCATTTGGTAAAAGCCAAGCAGCTTGCAAGGGAGTGGAAGCCCCAAAAGGCTATCTAGCTGTGTATGTTGGAAAGAAAATGAAGCGGTTCATGATTCCCATATCAATGTTGAACCAACCTTTATTCCAAGAATTGTTAAGACAAGCTGAAGACGAGTTCGGCTACGATCATCCTATGGGTGGCCTCACAATTCCTTGCGAGGAAGATGTGTTTGTAGATGTAGCTTCTCGCTTGAATGTTTTATAATTTATATCATACTGCAGAAGAGTAACATAGACTAGTTGAGACAAACATTGTACAGTAGGCTTTTTTTATTTATTTGGATGTTCTCCATCATATAAAAAATGTCATCTGATTCTGAATGATAACCTCCTAAACAGTTATTGTGAATTTATATTGTTCTTTACTTTTCATCTGTCTAAATGAATTCAAACACAAGCTGCATATGCTCCAGAATGTATGCAATGGCTAACTTACCATGCTCCAGGCAGTTTCAAAACATATCACAATATGTTCTTCATATTGATACCCTTACAGCAATTAAACAATGAGAGTGGAGCTAGCCAGAGTAAATCACATTTTGTAACAATATCCTAACTTAACCGTTACCGAAACAGGCAAGATACCGTAACCTGCAAGGCATGCTCTCAAGAAATGTTTGGAACTGTAGAAAGTCACTTATAACCAAGTCTCATAAGATACAATATTTAAATTTTGAGCTTTGTTGATTTACCCAATTGCTCTAACTGGATGAAGATACAATTGATAGATTCAATCCCATAACCAGCTAATAAACACAATTTTTTATTCCTTTAAAGCACTAATCTAGTTTTTTCATTTTTATATATATTTTCTACCTTTGCCAGTGAACTTGTTAGGATAGGAAAATCTGTCTGCAGTTGACCTTCAGCATAATTAGCACTGAAATCAACACTGATCATTGAATTTTGGAAATGTTAAGGCATGACTAAAAGGATCAGTAAAGAAATATTAAAAGAATCTACACGTGTGGATAAACTGTGTCAAATGACTGAGATATTTCTTTAGTTATGTATGCAATTCATTGAAATTAGTAGGAAGAATTAAACCTTCATTTGAAGGGCATTTTGTTACATGTCCTGCTAGTTTGCAGGGGCTATATCTTATGATTCTTATCAATGATTGGGGCCATTAATTTTAATTTAACATATGTGTACAATGTACATACATTTTAAAACACTTCATCCCGGGTCCTTGGGAAGAATACACTTAGCTCTGTCATGATTATGCATTGTGTTTTCCTTCTGTGGAATTCATGAGAACAATCAGATCTATTTTTTATTTTTTATTTATTTTTTACAACAAGCAGCATTGCTATTTGTGCATAAAAGTCCAAACTACAGTGATTAGAGAAAACTATAATTGATAAACGTAAATACTTAATAGCTGAGTTCATTCTCATTACACAAGAAAACGCTCGTGAAAAGGGGTAATCTTTACAGGTTAAGAAGATTCCTGTTGTACAAAATGTCTCTACCAATCTAATCTATGTTAGTATGCTTCGGTGTTAGATTCATAGCTCATTCAAGCGAGAAGCTATGTGCCACCCATGGGAAGATCATCCAAACTCATCCTCAGCTTGACTAAGTAACTCTTGAAATGAAGGTTGGTTAAAATACGATACAGGAATCACATACCGCTTCTGTTTTTCTCCAACATACACTGCAAGATATCCCTTTGGGACGTACACAGCTTTTGAAGCTGCTTGGCTAGCAGTTGATGATGCCCGTCGAATAGTATGTAAACGGAAACCCATTTTTTATTTTTTGTTTTTTTGACGGAATAAGAACAGGGCAAAGATCTCAAATTTAATAAGGATGTAACAAATACTTGAGGATGCCAATGACTTGTATTGTTTGTGAAGGCAAGAGTAAGTTTATTTATAGTTATTGAGGTTCTCTGGAAACCCAATTCCAAGAGAAACGATTGTTGAAGGGGTTAAAGGATAGAGAGCATACAGGTGAGATATCATGTGGTGCTGTCTTAGAGAGTGAACCCCATCTTCTCAAACAATGGCCAATACAAAGCGTTCAATTGCATTAATTGGTATTTCATAATTTTGTAAACATGCTTTAGACATGTTTTCTTCATTTTGATAATGATGATGTCCATCTGGTAAGTGATTATCTGCCTGATGAACTATAAGGAAATGGATAACTATTGATCACACAATACATAGACAATTCTACATGTTTGTGATTATACGTCTCTTTTATCTCAAGTGGATTATTATGTTGGCCTTTTTGCTCAAAGAGGTGGGACTTGCATTATCTATTACAACATTTGATGTTGATCCATAAGGAAGTCCTCTAAGACAACGCCATGTGATCTATCATATGCTCTTGTCTCCCATGGGTTCCATGACTCATATCTCATGGCCCTCCTTCACTGATCATTCAATTAAGTTGCCGAAGGTTTGTTAGATATCCTTTTGTCTATATATATATATATACATGGCTGCAAGCATTTAGGATCAACACAAAGCATTCACATCCCGAGGCATTTAAAATTCAGAAACTTGCATCCTGTAAACAAGTCTTTTTTTTTTTTAGACCAATCTCTTCTTTTCAACACACAACAATGGGTTTTCGTTTATCTGGTGTCATTAAAAGGGCAGCATCTCCAAAAGGTGTGAATGTGCCAAAAGGATATCTTGCGGTGTATGTTGGAGAGAAAATGAAGCGGTTTGTGATCCCTATATCATATTTGAATCAAACTTCGTTCCAAGAATTGCTGAGCCAAGCTGAGGAACAATTCGGATATGAACATCCAATGGGTGGTCTCACCATTCCTTGCAGAGAAGATGCTTTCTTAGATATCACTTCTCGCTTGAATAGCTGCTAAGCCCCATGAAGATAAGCCTGACGTAGATTCTTGACCAATTTTTGTAGCAGTTTAGTTTCTTACCTTTAAAATATTTTCTCTTTTGTTGTTATCATACTTGGTTGTAAATAAATTCATCTAAATGAGAAATTTATGAATATTACTGTATTTCTCTAATTTTCCCCTGAATATCAATCTGAAGATCAAAGGCTCCAATAAGCTAAATGTTCAGTTTAGAGTATGTAGCTGATCAAAAGGAAAAATTCATTTCTCTGCCTTTAAAAGGAAACAAATGAAAATAAACAATAATTCCTCTCATAAAATGGATTCGCCCCACGTTGCAAAAAAAAGAGAAAGTTACAAGTATAACTATTATGTTTCAGTGATAAGAATGAACTAGATGGCCAAAACAAATTGTACAGAAGAACGTAATTATTGGATAAATTTTTAAATAATTCTTAATTTATCAAACTTAGATAAAAAAATGTGATTTTACAGATAGACAAAAATAGTTAACTCTACATTTAATAATCAAATTCATGAATAACAAAATATTTTTCCTTTGGTTGAATAATTACAATTGATTCAAACATGATTCACTACCTAGCGGAGAGAAGTATTCAGACAAGTAGTTATAAGATTTGAATCCTTACTGGAAGAGGTGTCCACATTTAGTGTCCGACAATACCTCAAACAGGATTACCTCTGGTGGAGGAAACCTGTGAGAAACCAAAAAAAAAAGGTCACACTACAGTATGAGCTACCAAATAGGCCTATCCCATTACAGAAATAGTCATCATTAGGAAAAATTGTTAGAAGCACAAGAAAGAGAAGGTCAATACACAACCTTAGCAGAAGAAGATCTTACCACCACATTAGAAGATCTTACCACCCCATGCGGCACGGTTCTGAGGTATGACCTCGGAACACGACACATAAATGGTAGGTCCTACTCAGGTCAACACTATATAAAGAGACTTGCATCTTCATGCAAAGGAATGTTGTTATTCCTATTCTCTGCCTAAGGTTAAAACACTTACTGACTTGAGCGCTAGAGTGCCTTTGTAGGTACCCACCCTCACCACTGTTGAACTAGGTCAGACCGGGGAACACCCTAGTGGATCATACATCAGGACGCCCAATCCATTATCTAGCCTACTGGAGAATTGAGACGGAGCATCGGCGCCGTCTGTGGGGACGATAAACATATTCTCATCATCTTTACTGATCGTTGGTTAAGGCGACCGAAAGACCCACCGACGCTTTCCTTCTGGACACATCTTTCGTAATCCAAGCGAAGTTGACGATTCGAGAAGGAATAGAAGAATGGACACTTATGAGGAAATATACTACCAAGAAGATGAAATAAAGTTGTTGATGTGTCAAAAGTGGAACACTTACGTTCCCTCAAGAAAATATGAAAAACGCCTTGAAGAAAGCCAAAGTTGTTCAGCAGCAGCAGAAGTAAACTTGGGTGGCACAAAAAAAGGACTATTCGGGTACCTGCAAGATGATACGAACCTAGGACCCCTTTAACGATGCAATGGTTGAGCCCACGACCCTCCCGCGCGTGGACGTGGTGGGGTCACCAGGAGGAATCTTTAAGGCGACCCTACTGAGGATCGCCAAAGGAAAAAGGAAGATACCATGAGAGTAGAGAGGTTGTCTGAGCTAGTTGAGGAGGAGGCACTCAATGATAAGATCTCGATAGTCACCGAGATCGGTGCGTTTGACGGATCCAGCAAGCAAAACTACCACCTCAAAAATTTCCAATTTTTCATGTGGGAAGCAGGAAGTACGCATAACGACCTCTACGAGATATTTCCACTAACAATAGAAGGAGAAGCCATGGCACAATTCTGATTTCGAGGCTTGCACTATATAGCTGAGTGTGATGTAATGGTTGATCTATTCTTGCAAAGCCTTCAAGGATTTGATCCAGGGTGTCAAATTCTTGATTCAGATGAGCTTTGAAGATAAAATTCGAATTGCCATAAGAAGGCTAATAGGCAGAAAAAAGCCAACATGTTCAAGATAAAGGCAGTCTCGAAAGGAAGGAGTTCCAGATTTCAAATACATGCAAGGAGGGATTCAAAAATTGAAGATTTGAATTCAAGCATTAGAGAACAACACAAGATTTCGAAAGACAAGGTTTCAGAGAGGAATTCGAGGAAATGTCAAGAGACGACCTCGTAAAGCAAGGGTTGGGAGCATACCACAACCGGAAGAATGTCCTATTTCAAAGGAAGAGTTGTTAATTCGAAGTTTGGAGACAGTTACCAATAGTTACAAGACCTTCGAACGGCCATTTTCGAAATTTTATTTTGAAGGCTGTCAAAGACCATTTCCACAACAACAGTTCTCAGCTTATTAGCGGTTACTAAGAGTTGCCAAGGGAGGTTACCAGAAGTTACAAGAAGTGGTTGTTGGAAGTTTTTAGATAGTTTACTTTGTTTTTATAAAATAAAATGTGTTAACTTGCAAGGTGAACATGTGCCCATTAGATGTCAAGTTTTTAGGAACTAGCGGTTAGAAACTTTGTCTAGAAATAATGGTTTGTATGATGTAATCTGGGTTGGAAATTCTACACTCACAAGGCACGCCATACACGCTGCTTGTAACACCCCGCCTAGACAGAGCGCTACTTTATTTTCAATTTATGGCAGTCCACACTTAAAGCAAACACACATTTTATTTATTATCAGAGTACGCAAAGCATGGCATATACACACACATAGATATATATACCCTACACCCACAAGGGGTGACAAAAGGACACACTTGCCATGGTATAACTGTCTGAACACTGCCTCTAGGCAGTTTTCCCATAGTGGTCACCTCCGCTAGATCTTGCTCCCCAGGCTTCAAGTACAGCGTAGCAAAATACCTGTCACCATGCCTAACAACTAACAACAGAGATAACAATCACCATCATGACAAATATCACATTACCACATTCTAACACACGGTCACAGACCACATCATACTCACAGGCCACTGAATATTGCGGGCTGATCACCGGCCCTACTCCCTATACCGATCACCAGTCTCAGGGCACAAGAGGAATGAAACATAAGTTGGTTGTCCCGGGAACACATCCTGATACGCTACCATCTCTGATCACCGGAGTAAGGCACCGTCCACGAGCAAAATGGACGGCATTTCCCATATCTGGAATGGCCAAGATTGTCCCCCTGTCAGACGTGGAGTCCTGGAGCCTCGTCGAAATGACCGAGTCTATACCTTCGGTCCGATCACCAATCTTCAGGTCCCTTAAGGTCAACGACTAGCTCCAAACTACTCCGTACTTTCGGTCCGATCACCAGTCCTCAGGTACGCAAACCTCGGGTACACCGACCTGGCTATCACCAATGACAAATAGAGTGTCGACGGTAATACTTGCAATCACCTTCTAGGGATTCGCAATCCTCTAACTAGAGGGCATCACCCTTGACTCTAAGACCACACATTAATCACACTCACAGATATCAAATCAACCAGCACATAGATATCAGCACAACAATCATAATGTCAACAGATCACAATTAAGCAACATATAAATCATACCAAGCATAAACCTATGTTGGTTGATAGGTTTACGACAACTATCCTTAGCCACCGCATACCACAACTCCTCTCCTGAGGTGTTGCTAATATCAACCACTAGTAGGGTTGAGGTCCCATATGTATTCTAACAGTACTACTCTACTACCTATTTTTCCTAGTGATTAAGGTATCTTCCCTCTCACCTGGAACTCCTGACTAAGCTCCTAAGCTTTGATCCTCGACCGTTGTCCTCGCTCCTGCCTTGAGCTACTCCTCTAAGCCTTACCCTTCTCTCAAACTTAAGGATTTTCAACTAAGAGTTTTCTCATGCGCAGGAACCTCACACGAGGCAAGTGCAGAGCATACTTACTCTTTAGAGGAAGTTATAAGAGAGAGAAGGAAGTTTGGTGAGAGAGAAATGAGGGGTGGAAAGGGGTATTTATAGGTGAGGTTCAGCCTTCATCGTGTCGCAATTGGAGCCTTCGGGACCTTTCTGGATGCACACGTGGCACAAATCCAATGGCTTGATCCTAATTTTCATCGCGTCGCGACCAACCATGAACTAATCTCCTCGTGTCGCGATGAGGTCTACGTGTCAGGGTTTGATTGGCTGCAATACTCGCGTCGCGATCAGCTACACATTGTTCTCCTCGCGTCACGATCATGACTAACCGAAAATATATTGTTTTTGTTCTTCTAGAGGATTCTGGAGCATTCCACCCCTCCTAAAGTACTCTAGGTCTTACCTAAAGTTTCTATATCTTTCTTCGGGTTTTTAGGTCTATTTTACTCCTAATTGAGGTTTTTAACACCTAATTACCAATCAAGTCATTATTCAAAAATTATTCGAAAATCAGGATGTCACATTACTACCCCTTAAAAATAAATTCCGTCCTCAGAATTTAGCGATAGGTACTTGAGTCTGAGATCTCCTCAGTTCCTTTGACGACAAATAGTCGCCCGGTCCTTGCTGATCTTCCTGATGTTGTTGGTTTAGATGCGACAGTGGGTTTTGCCTCATCCTTTTGTCCTTTACCTTTAGGTTCAGTTGTTACTTCCTGCTTACAATCTCATGCAATATGTCCTGGTTTCTTGCACCGATAATAAACAGGTTCTTTTTCAGGACATTCCCAGGTATTATGTCTTTTTCTACAATGAATACATCTTATTGGTCTTGATTGCTCACTTCCAGCAGTCGTGAGTGACTACTCAGGACGATCATAGGGTCCTTGATTGTTTTTCTCGTCTTGATTCCTCCGATTATTCCTTATGGGTCCACCATTCTTTTGTTTCTCTTTTTCCATTCCATTGTCAAGATTTTCCAACTCGATAAATTTCTCCAACAACTCTGGGAATCGTCTGATCTTTAAAGGGATCATGGATCTGCGTAGCACGGGTCTTAACCCATCCTCAAATTGTCTGCACATTTATTCCTCATCTGGGTTCATCTGATAAAACCTAGAGTATCTGATTAGAGTCTCAAATCTCAAAGCATATTCGCCCACGGACATTTTTCCTTGCTTTAGACTGAGGAACTCCATTTCTTTTTTACGCCTTAACGTACTTAGGAAGTACTTCTCTAAGAAGCAAGCTCGAAACAGTTCCCAAGTAACGACTTTTCCCTCAGTCTCTAGCATTCGTTGTTTATTCTTCCACCAGGACTCCGCCCTCTTACCAGTAGAAAGGATGCATACGTTACTTTTCGATCCTCCCGACAACATATTGCCACGAAGATCTTCTCCACCTCTTGGAGCCACAACTCTGCTCCTTCCGGATCATATTCTCCTCAAAATTGTGGAGGTTTGTTCTTCATAAAGGCTGCCTGTCCGGCATCAACAGTTACCTCTCCTCCACCTCCCTGATTCAGCAGGTGTTGCAGCAACTGCCCCTACTGCTGTATCAGTAGGGCATTTTGATGGGCCTGCTGCTGCATAGTTATTACCAGATTTTCTATACCTCCATTTCCATTAGTTTCTAATCCTCCATTCTCATCTAGTGGAACGTCTCTTCATCTCCCGTTTCGAGTTTGTCGAGTCATGTGTTACCTGGAAATGTAACTATTGGCTCAGGGTGTCTTATTACTAGAATTTCCTAAACTAGTGTCAGATTCTCTACCCAATCCCCAACATAGTTGTCATCCAATACAGAGACAACAAGACTCTAAGCACGGCCAGTGACTCATCCCCACAGTCAGGTTAGAATTGAACTGCTCTGATACCACTAATGTAACACTCCGCCTAGACAAAGAGCTACATTATTTTCAATTTATGGCAGTCCACACTTAAAGCAAACACACATTTTATTTATTATCAGAGTACGCAAAGCATGGCACATACACACACACGCACGCACACACACACATATATATACCCTACACCCACAAAAGGGTGACAAAAGGACACACTTGTCGTGGTATAACTGTCTGAACACTGCCTCTAGGCAGTTTTCCCATAGCGGTCACCTCCGCTAGATCTTGCTCCCCAGGCTCCAAGTACAGGTTGTTCTTGTCGATCTGCTATTCATCATGATAACATAGAAATACACAACAAATGAAAGGTGTAAGAAACCCAATAATCACTAATAAGCAGGAAAACAACGTAGCAGAATACCTGTCACCATGCCTAACAACTAACAACAGAGATAACAATCACCATCATGACTAATATCACGTTACTACATTCTAACACACGGTCACATACCACATCATACTCACAGACCACTGAATATTATAGGCTGATCACCGGCCCTACTCCCTATACCGATCACCAGTCTCAAGGCACAAGAGGAATGAAACATAAGTCAGTTGTCCTGGGAACACATCCTGATACGCTACCATCTCTGATTACCGGAGTAAGGTACTGTCTACGTGCACAATGGACAGCATTCCCCATATTAGGAATGGCCAAGATTGTCCCCCTGTCAGACGTGGAGTCCTGGAGCCTCGTCGGAATGACCGAGTCCATACCTTTTGTCCGATCACCAGTCTTCAGGTCCCTCAAGGTCAATGACTAGCTCCAAACTACTCCGTACCTTTGGTCCGATCACCAGTCCTCAGGTACACCAACCTCGGGTACACCGACCCGGCTATCACCACTGACAAATAGAGTGCCGACGGTAATACTTACTATCACCGTCTAGGGATTCACAATCCTCTAACTAGAGGGCGTCACCCTTGACTCTAAGACCACATATTAATCACACTCACAGATATCAAATCAACCAGCACATAGATATCAGCACAACAATCATAATGTCAATAGATCACAATTAAGCAACATATAAATCATACCAAGCATAAACCTATGTTGGTTGATAGGTCTACGGCGACTATTCTTAGCCACCGCATACCACAACCCCTCTCCTGAGGTGTTGCTAATATCAACCACTAGTAGGGTTGAGGTCCCCTACGTATTCTAACAGTACTACTTTACTACCTATTTTTTCTAGTGATTAAGGTATCTTCCCCCTCACCTGGAACTCCTGACTGAGCTCCTAAGCTTTGACCCTCGACTGCTGTCCTGGCTCCTGCCTTGAGCTACTCCTCTAAGCCTTACCCTTCTCTTAAACTTAAGGATTTTCAACTAAGAGTTTTCCAATGCACAGGATCCTCACACGAGGCAAGTGCAGAGCATACTTACTCTTTAGAGGAAGTTATAAGAGAGAGAATGAAGTTTGGTGAGAGAGAAATGAGGGGTGGAAGGGGGTATTTATAGGTGAGGTTCGGCCTTCATCGCGTCGTGATTGGAGCCTTCTGGACCTTTCTGGATGCACACGTGGCACAAATCCAATGGTTTGATCCTAATCTTCATTGCGTCGCGACCAACCATGAACTAATCTCCTCGCGTCGCGATGAGGTCTATGTGTCAGGGTTTGATTGGCTGCGATACTCGTGTCGCTATCAGCTACATATTGTTCTCCTCGCTTCGCGATCATGACTAACTGAAAGTATCTTGTTTTTGTTCTTCTAGAGGATTCTCGGGCATTCCACGCCTCCTAATGTACTCTAGGTCTTACCTAAAGTTTCTATATCTTTCTTAGGGTTTTTAGGTCTATTTTACTCCTAAGTGAGGTTTTTAACACCTAATTACCGATCAAGTCATTATTCAAAAATTATTCAAATATCAGGATGTCTCACTGCTACATCTGCCACTCAAAGAATCTCAGGCTAATTCGGACGCCAACCTGTGTAATATACGACCATTTCAATTCAAGTTATTTCAATTCCAATCATTTCAATTCAAATTATTTTCTTTTGTTTCATTTCTTTTGCCTTTAATACTTTTTCATTTTCATTTTCTCTTCAAGTTTTATCTTTTCGGTTAGTTTGCCTTTTCTTTGAATTTTAAGTCTGCACTTGTTTTCTTTTGTTACGTTAAAAATTGTTGTCACTACTGCAAATTTGGTGCGTAAACTTGTCAACTTGAGAGCCCTTTGTGGACCCAGTTCGAGTCCTAGATTATTTCTTCAAACTCTATTTTTTGCGAAAAATCAACTTCAATAGATTTTTACCAATTACCGAGGCATTTGGCCATTTTTGCTTTGAGGGGAGTAAAAGTAAATATTTTCTCCCACCTGTTACATATAGGCAAATTGAAGTGAAAATGAAGAAAGGAATATCCACGTCACAAAAATGCTCAGTCTCCAATTGAATTATATGTTGAACGGTACTAGTGCGGTTTTGAAACAGAGGTGTCTTGATGGAGAATAGAGACTACAATCAAAAGGACTTTCTGTGCTCTTCACAAGGACTTGTCCTATTAGTTGTTATGACAAAGAAAGGCACTGAGCCACTGATTTTGGCTGGAGACATTATAATATGCAATTCCAACCATTGAATTTAAGCTCCTATCAGAGCTAACTTATGTGCAAATACTTATCCTCAATTGAAGAAATTTCTCTTAGCTGTCATACTGCCATTTTAGCTATGGACAATTTATGATCACTAATCCATATAGAGATCAAAGAGTTGTGTTAAAAAAAAGTGAAAATGTGACATGTCTTGACCATAAGAAGCAGGGCATCACATTGGTTAAACAATAATTGAGTTTCTTTATATACAAATCTCTTTAAATTTCAATCAATAATTGTGTGGATGACTCATCTACTCCAAAATCTCGTGATTCTTCACAATGACCCATTATACAAAACCATGTGGTGGTTCATAAGCCCTTGTCTCTCACTAAGACAGACCCCATCAAATACCCCATTAACCATTCAACTCCGTAGATAAGGATATCCATACACAAGCACCATATATATATATATATATATTGGACTCTCAAGTATGTCCTGAAGCATTAGAATTGAAATACTTATTTGTCTTTGAGATCATTGTGTTGTGTGTGTGGAGTAACAAACAAGGAAGAGAAATAATGGGTTTTCGTTTACTTGGTGTTAGAAGAGCTGGACAACAAGCATCAAAGGGTGCAGAGGTCCCAAAAGGGTATATTGCAGTGTATGTTGGAGATAAAATGAAGCGGTTCGTAATTCCGATCGGATACTTGAACCAACCTTTATTTCAGGACTTGCTAAGCAAAGCAGTACAAGAATTTGGGTACCATCATCCAATGGGTGGCCTTACCATTCCTTGCAGAGAAGATGTATCCTTAAATATCGTATCAGTTCTCATTTAAACAAAGAATGTGACAAATATTAGTAATTAGTTCTACAAACAATTTTGTACATTTTTTCCCTTAGTTATCCTGCAAAAGTGGAAAATATAAGGGCACAAAAGTTATTAGCTTCATTGATTGATTACTGTAAAATCTTGACTTGCGGAATCTAATGAACAGTCGGCATTGTATTGTTGTTGCATATGTTGTGATTTATTGTCAAAGTTGTAGGACAAATGTATTTTGTGGCGCATATTAATTACTTGTTAGAACATTGACTTGATGGAGATGTTGTGAGAAATACTGCAACACCTGAATAATGATAAAGAAGAAAATTGTTGCACAAAGAAATCCAAAGCGTGTGTAAAATACTAAGTTTTAAGTTCGATTCGCCCCCACCAATCTCGATAAATTGGATGCAACAGGGTTCTTGGCGAATCCCCTTTAGGATACTTTGGATTCCTTGAAGTGGTTTGCGCACACACTTCAAGCCTATCAATCAATGATGGTTTACAAAATAAAGTTTCCTCACTAACTCTCGTGCACTAGAGAAGGGAAGAAATGATTTAGAATTTTATAATGACAAGAAAAAGCAATAAATTTCGTATGTTTTTCTGCATGTAGTGTCTCTATTTATAGAGCAACTCATGCCACTTGATGTAGGGAAACAATTCTCCAAGAATTTTTATCACTGGTTAATTCGAAACATTATATATTTTTAACGTTCAATACACGATGCAATGTCACCTTTGGCCTGGCGGCTGCCCGTACGCGGATTCGAACCTGGGACGTGTAGTTTCACGCAAAATATTGCGACCACTAAGCCAACCGACGCACTGTGTCAAATTTGTATCATTATTTGTATTTAACTATTTTAACCTTTCATATATTTTCTCACATTTCTGCTGCTGTTAAAATTAGGAATACTAGTTTGTAATTCGACTTGCTGATTGTACATTGTAGTGGAGCCTATTCTACTCAAGATTGCTAGCCTTACTGCTGAAAATAAGTTAGTAAAATGCTTATGCCTCCTGACTGCCAATCTGAACTAAAAAGTTGGGACTGTCTTCTACTTGAAAATTTCATTATGACGGTCGATGTTATCTGATTTACTATCAATATATATAAGCCCATACAAGGCAGGGAAATTTACTATAGTAGACATCCAGATTATTGACACATGGACTTTTGAAGGTTAAAAAGGTCAAAACAAATTGATTTTCAAACACCGCGCGGTTAAGGGAGAAAAATGACAAACAGAAACAACTGGGCTTTTAATTTTTTTGAAACCACTGCCCACTCTCTCTGTTTTTCCCAATTTCGTTTCTCCCACTCCCAATTTCAAATTCTTGGCTCCTTCTTCTCCTTCTCTAAGCTTCCAGATCTTGAATCCTCCAACCATCGCCACCTCCCTCTCAGATCTCTCTCTCTCTTTCTCTCTAATTCACTTTCTTTCTCTTCTCCCTTCCTTCCATCTTTTCTCTTATTCATTTCTCTCTTTGATCTGGTCCTTCATCTTCGTTTCATCCTCCCTCCATCATCTTCCTTTTTCCCTCTCTCTATTTATCTTTCCCCATTCCACCATCTTCTGCAACTTTCATCCCTTCTCTCCCTATTTCAATTTCAACTCGGTACACCCCTCACATGCTTTTTGAAATTTCTGTTTCATGCTTCTTTTCGAAGACCCATCCCCTACTGCTTCTTCTTTGTTATTTTTTTGTTGTTCACATTTTATTTCTATCGGCGCATACCATTTTTCATGTTTATTTTCTGAATTTTCGTAATTTATTACTTGTGTTTGCAGTACAAGTCCACCATTGAGTTTGCCGGACAAACCATCTCCATGGAATGAAGTTTTTGAAGGTATATATATTATTTTTTTTTCCAACAGATTTAAAATGCTTCCTTTCTTTTGTATTCTTTTTTTGTTTGCTTTCCTTTTTTCCGTTGTAACATTTTATATAAAATGGTCAGATTTAAAGTATTGGACATGTAACACCCCAGCTACCCGGTGTAGCCTTTAGCCCACCGAAATACTGAGCATGCTACTCACAGGACTTTATTCTCCCCTTAAGGAATATTTTTGCCTCATGGGAGGTTCGAACTCACACCCAAAGGGATAAAGGTAATGGAAAGCACCTCCCCATCACCACTAGATCAGCACATGAGGCAAAAATATTCCTTAACGGGGGAATAAAGTCCAGTGAGTAGCATGCTCAGCATTTCAGTGGGCCAAAGGCTACACCGGGTAGCTGGGGTGTTACAGGACACAACCTCTTTCACTCTCTAACTCTCTCTCTCATTCAGATTCTGATGAGCTTGACAATTTTCATTTGGGACGAGCTTGGTAATAGATGTCTAATTGCTCAAACTTTTAGTTCTGTTCTTTGGGGGTAATATTGAATACTGTAATTTTAGTAGTATCAATGATCTTGAAACTATTTTTCAATATTATCATGACAATGATTATATCAGTTTTCAAAGTATTAAATATAGATGAACTGAACTAAATATAAAAGAGCTGACAGTGACTAACAATCTGCTTCTATCTGATGTGTCTTTGTTTTATTTGTTATATATATTTTGTAGAAAACTTCAAGAACTACACAAAAGGATCTGCCATTGATATGTTGGATGCACAGAAATATGGACACCGAGGTAGTGAAGTAGCTTTCTTTGTCTTCATGGTGTTTCAAAGTTCTAAAATTAAGAGGTTAAAATAGTAGTTAAGAGTTTCATCTAGCATGAATTTTTAAGATTTTATTCTGAAGTGAATATCAGAACATTTAAATCAGAAGTTTAAACTGATTTTTTCGTTTTTTCGTTTTTCAGTTTAATCTTTCTTCTTACCCTTTTTTCAGCTTCTATGAGTAACATCACTAGAACTTTTTGCTCCTGGGGTTGAAACAATTAAATCAGAAGTTGTGATATGTTTGGAGCTAAAAGTTTCAGCTCGGAGTCCAGGTATGGATCACAACTCATCTTGGAGTCCAATTGATATTGCTTTCCAAGAGTAAGTTTTCTTAGATTCTGTTGTGTTTCAAATTATAAGGTAAACTAGACTAAATATGTATAACTAATATCATTTTCACTTACTTATTTGTTGTGTTTTGTTCTTTTTTTGTTTGATGCAAAGGGGATGCAAAGGGGAGGTCTGTGTTAGGAAATTACGCAAAATTTTCCCATAGTCAGATTAGTGGAAGAGCGAAAAATAAATGCGGAAGCACACACAAAAATTGATAACGGAGTTCGGCCAATAATGCCTACGTCTCCGGGCTGCTGCAGACCTTTTATTGAAAAGGGAAATATACACTGTGTTTACAAACACTCACACTCTCTCACAAAACCCACAACCCAATTACACCCAAGAATTTCTCTCACAAAATTCTGTCACTAGAATTTTATCTCACAAATGTTTATCTCTCTAAGCTTTGGAACTCATTTGGTTGGAATTCTCTCAATGTTGGAATGATTTGCTCTTGCCTTCAAGCTTCTATTTATAGGCAAGGTTTGCAATGTGAACATATAATATGAACACATCAAATTGGATGGCCACCTACCATCATGTGTTTTATGACTTAGGCAAGGTTTGCAATGTGAACATATAATATGAACACATCAAATTGGATGGCCACCTACCATCATGTGTTTTATGACTTTCCATATTTTCCAACCCATGTTTTTCCTTATTTTGGTTAGTGGGTTGCCTCCTTTGACTAACAATCTCCCACTTGAAGACTGATTTCAATCGGTCTTCACACCTCGATCAAGCAGCAGCCTTTCCTGGTCTGTTATTCAAGCAGGCCAACCGAAGTTGAGCACAACTTCAGTTTGTCGATAGTCAACACCTTTGTCAACATGTCTGCTGGGTTCTTACTTCCTTGAATCTTCTTCAACATTAACACCTCATCCTCGGCGCAGATCGATGAAGTGATAACGAAGACCAATGTGCTTTGTTACGGGTGAAATCTTTGAATTCTTTGCGGATGTATCGCCTTTCGACTATCACTTTGTGCAAAACACTCTTCTCCTGTGGTGAAACCCAACTCGTTAACAATCCCTGAAGCCATATCAATTCTTTCTTTGGCCGCATCGCTACATACTCGGCCTCTGTAGTGGATAAAGCAACAATCTTACGTATCCGCGACATCCAACTAAGCTGGCGTAGTACCAACGGTGAATACATAACCGGTGGTACTTCTTCGATGATCAACTTCACCTCCAAAGTCCGCATCTACGTAGCCTTGTACTTGCAATTCTCCTTTACCAAAGCAGACACTTCTGTAGTGCCTCGTAGATACCTCAAAATCCATTTCATCGCTTCCCGATGAGTTTTACTGGATTTGACATAAACCTCGCTAACAACTCCCATCGCATGGCCAATGTCCGCCTCGCATGCACCATCGCGTACATCAAACTTCCAATGGTGAAGCATATGGTATCTTAGCCATGGATTCTCTTTCTTCCTCCGCCTGAGGTGATTGTTCCTTGGATGGCGAAAATGGCGGCCAAAGGTGTCTTAACTTAGGTTTGGCGTTGCCCGTGTTGAATCTTTGCAAAACACGGTTGATGTACTCACCTGAGATAAGCGCAAAATTCCTCTTTGCTTATCTCTCGTGATTTGCTTTCAAGGATCTTCTTTCTTTGGACCCAAGTCCTTCATGTCAAATTCTTTTGGCAATTTGCATCTTCAAGTTTCGATCTCGTCCCATATCCGAACCTCGCTACTAACATATCATCGACATAAAGTAACAAAATGATATAAGCTGGACTTATATCTCTTGAAGAAACTTGATGGTCTGAGTTGCACTTCGAAACCTTCCTTGTGCACGGTTATCAAACTTCTTGTACCCTTGTCTCGGAGCTTGTTTCAGCCATACAAGCTCTTCTTTAATCTGCACACCATATTTTCATTGCCTTTCTCAGAAGCCTTCAAGTTGGTGCATGTAGATCTCTCATCTAAGTCTCAGTGAAGAAACGCAGTCTTCACGCCTAATCGCCAAGATAGAGCTCTTTATCGCAACAATACTTAACACACGGACTGATAGTATTGAAGCTTCTGTTGGAGCAAAAATTTCGGTGTAGTCAACTCCTTCCTTTTGCTGGAATCCTTTGACAACTAGTCGGGCTTTATGTCTCTTGGAGCCATCATTCTCCTCCTTCACCCGATACACCCATTTGTTGTGAAGTGCCTTCTTTCCCACGGGTAACTCAGCTAGTTCCCATGTTTGATTTGAGATCAAAGACTTCATCTCGTCTTTCATGGCAAGCTCCCACTTGCTAGCATCTGCGGTCTGACAAGCTTCTGCATAATCTTCAGGCTCCCCTCCATCAGTCAACAACATGTAGTCCATGTATCTCCTGTTGGGCACAGGAACTCGAGAAGACTTTCTCACTGCCGGAGCTGGAGTAGGAGGCTCTGGTGCGTCAATTGATTCCTCTGACTGAGGATTCTCAACTATAGGATTTTCTGGGTCATCGTCCACCTGCATACACCGCCCACTCGCTACGAGTTCTTTGGCATCGTGTTATGCCTGTCCTTGTACATCACTCTTTCATTGAAGATCACATCTCTACTGCGGATCAACTTTTTGTTTTCATCATCCCAAAGACGGTAGCCAAACTCATCTTCACCATAACCGATGAAAGTGCACTTCTTCGATTTGGGATCAAGTTTATTCCTGCCTTGATCACTGATATGCACATATGCTACGCAACCGAAAACTCTAAGATGTGAGAGTTTTACCTCTTTTCCGCTCCATACCTCTTCTGGTATTTTGTGCTCCAATGGTACCGATGGACCTCGGTTGATCAAGTAAGTTTGTGTTGATCGCCGCCGTAATCGCTTGAAGCCTGACTGCACCCGCAAGCTTTTGGCTCTCTCTGTCAACGTTCGATTCATACGCTCAGCTACACCATTGTGGTGAGGCGTACCTGGCACGGTTCTCTCCATTCTGATCCCGTGCTCACAGCAAAACTTGTTGGATCTGCTGTCTTCATATTCAGCACCATTGTCGATTGCCTGAGCTTTTTGATCTTCAATCTGTCTCATTTTCTACCATGGTTTTCCACATCTTGAAAGCCTCGAATACTTCAGACTTATGTTTCAGAAAGTATACCCATACCTTCCTAGAGTGATCATCAATAAAGGTCACAAAGTATTGCTTCCCACTAATGGATGAGACAGTCGTTGGACCCCAAACATCGAGTGAACAAGCTCGAAGTTTCTCTTTCTTTGGGGTTCTTCCACTTGTCAAAGCTAACTCTTTTCGCTTTCCAAGTATGCGATCTTCACACATGTCAATTTCTCTTGTTGAAGACATGACAATTTGCCCTTCGAGTGCATGATCTTCATCCCTTTCACTCATATGGCCTAGTCTGCGGTGCCATAGATCGGGACTATCATTTGTTGCAACCGCAATCGGATGGCATGCTCTATTTGTCTTATAAAGAGTACCACTCTTTCTGCCGCGAGCAATCGCTATTGCACCTTTGAAATCTTCCAATGATCGTAGTGGAAGGCTGTTGTGTGGCCATCGCCACCGACTCATCGAGATTAAGTTCTTCGTCAGTCGGGAATATGTCCGACATTTTTCAATTCCCATACGCACTGCTCAACTTAATCTTTACTACACCTTTGCCAACAATCTCACAAGACTGTTCATTACCAAGGTAAACTTTACCAAGGTTTCGGTACATAATTCTCGAAGAATTCTCTCTGCAAGTGGCATGAAAAAGATGCTCCGAGTCTAACACCCAAGACTCTTCCTTGCTCTCCAAAGAGCATATCAACGCATCACCTCCTCCCGAGGTGGAAGCAACATTTGCCTCGCCCTTCGCCTCCTGGTTCTTCTGCACTCTGCACCGATTTTTGTAGTGTCTTGCCTTTCCCGCAATTCCAACACTTGATAGTCTTTGAGTTGGAGTTTTGGGAACTTTGATGATTTCTCGGATTTGGACCGCTCGCCTTTGATTTGCCACGTCCATTTCCTCTGGTTGAATTTCTTCCCCGACTCTGTATGCACATCAAGAGGATGAAGATTCACCCGACTCTCTCCGTCGGATCTCTTCATCGAGAACGGATCACGAACATCGTCGATTTCAACTTATTGTTTCGCTGAGCTACTCACACCGTGACAGTAGCATTCCAACTCTCCGGAAGAGAAGACAAAAGTATCAATGCTCGTATTCATCATCAAATTCGATTCCAACCGAACTCAACCGGGTTGTGACTATGTTGAGTTCATTGAGATGTTGTGCCACCGATGCACCTTCCGTCATTCGCAGTTAAACAACCGCCTCATCAAATGAACTTTGTTTGAGGCCGACGGCTTCGTACATGTTGGAAAGAGCCTTCATAAGATCCGCCGTGGTCTTTTCTTTTGCAATGTTAAACGCAACATTACGTGATAACGTCAAACGGATAACGCCAAGGGCCTGTCTATCGAGAAGGATCCATTCATCTTCCTTCATCTCCGCTGGTTTCTTTCCTGTGAGAGGTTGATACAACTTTTTCTGATACAGATAATCCTCGATCTGCATCTTCCAAAAGCCAAAGTCCGCACCGTCGAACTTTTCAATTTTCACCTTTCCTTCGTCTGCGGCCATACTCCCACTCGAGTCTGACTTCTCAGGATCGTTTCTGACAATTTCTGCTAACCACCGTGCTTTAGAACACCTCCGTGGACAAATTGGTAGCGCCGACCAATTTCACTATTCACGAAAAATTACTATTCACGTGAATAGTATCTTCGCCAAGATTTAGCAGAAGTAACCAACTAGCTCTGATACCAGTTGTTAGGAAATTACGCAAAATTTCCCCATAGTCAGATTAGTGGAAGAGCGAAAAATAAATGCGGAAGCACACACAAAAATTGATAACGGAGTTCGGCCAATAATGCCTACGTCTCCGGGCTGCTGCAGACCTTTTATTGAAAAGGGAAATATACACTGTGTTTACAAACACTCACACTCTCTCACAAAACCCACAACCCAATTACACCCAAGAATTTCTCTCACAAAATTCATTACTAGAATTTTATCTCACAAATGCTTATCTCTCTAAGCTTTGGAACTCACTTGGTTGGAATTCTCTCAATGTTGGAATGATTTGCTCTTGCCTTCAAGCTTCTATTTATAGGCAAGGTTTGCAATGTGAACATATAATATGAACACATCAAATTGGATGGCCACCTACCATCATGTGTTTTATGACTTAGGCAAGGTTTGCAATGTGAACATATAATATGAACACATCAAATTGGATGGCCACCTACCATCATGTGTTTTATGACTTTCCATATTTTCCAACCCATGTTTTTCCTTATTTTGGTTAGTGGGTTGCCTCTTTTGACTAACAGTCTGGTGGGAACAAAGGTGCACAGAGGTGGTGGTCAACCTTTCAAGATTGTGACCCAATAAGTTTTGTTTACAGGAAAAATGTTATTTACATTGGTTTTTATTTTAATGTGATTTCAATTTATTTTAATGGGTGGTTTATGAGATGAGAACTTATGCAGGAATTAATACACATGATTTTTATCATTTTCCAGGATTAAAGATTTTGAGAAGCAGTTCATTTGAATCGTGTGACATGTCAGAGATTGATTGGTCTGTGTGTATCTCCAGGGGTGATATCGAGACTCCTCTGTGTATTGGAGGTGATTCCAAAGTTGTTGATAGAAAGACTTGGCTTGAGGTAACTGAATGATTGCCCCTCACTCGTTGGCCTTACTTGGAAAATTATCTAAGTTGATTTCTTTAGTTTCTTGGATTTGATTCGTCTGTTTTATTTTCTTGATTTATATGAGATTGGGGCATTTAGTAAATTTCTGATTTTATTCATGAGGGATCTTTCTTTCAGGATATTTGTTTCATGTTGTTGCCGTTGTTTAGTTTGCTATTAGATTTTGCCAAAAAGACAGATCAAACAGTGGTCTCAAAAATGTTTTTTGCTTAAATTGCCTTGGTTTGAAGTAGTCTTAATTGAAGGCAGTATTGTTGTTGTCTAATTTTGTGACTCAAAGAAATTGGAAAGATTAGGACTTTGGACTATTCTTCAAATACCTCCTTTTGTATCTAGCTACTTTAACAGTTAGGTAAATGTTTAGGTGGTTGCTTGATGGTTCATTTTTTATCCCTTCAAATGGTTGTGTGTTCACATAATTTTATGGTATACTTAAGTTTATTTTGGTCATTTATTATAAAAATATTAAGTGTATATTTTTTGGAATTACAATACTGATATAGTGATAGAGTGAAGTAAGATTAGCTAAATCTAGTAATAAAGAAGTTGCTTGCTCCGTAGATGATCCATGATTTACTAGCTCAATGATTTTATTTGATGATATAATTAATGAATGCAATGGTCTGGTCCCTTTAATTCTCTCTCCCTTCTATACAACAAAATTTAACTTGCTTCTGATGTCTTCTTTCCTTTTTTTTTTTGTTGTCTTTTTTCCCTCTATTTCTCTCTCCCTTTCATTGTGTTATGATGCATTCTTTCCTTTTTTTTTTTTGTGTGCATTTGTATGACATCAATTAAAGCACATGTATCTATTGCTATGATATTTATTGCTGCAATTTGGCTTTTCGATCTACTAAAAGAGCAAGTTGGTGGTAAGGTTATTGTCACATTTCATTTGTAATCAAGAAATAGAGGGATTGTAATTAGATGGCATAATTTCGGGAGTTTTACGATCTCATTGTTTCTTCTTAAATCATTTTGAGTTGCATGTTCTGGAATGTCACTATTTCTTTCTTTTTTTACCTCCAATTCAAGAAATGTTGTGATGATATCTAGGTATCATTTTTCAACTCAGATTTTTTCATATTATGTAGCATTTTAACACATTTGGCTGTAATTTTTGATAAAAATGCAAGCAAACAATTAAAAGCAAGTACTAATCTCTTAACTATCAATATTGAGTTCACTCACCTCTAATAAAAGAGTACAAAACTTTTTTGTTTGTCATGATGAATTGCTTGATGGCTTTATATTGCACGAATTGTACGCTGTAATAATCATGAAACTGATGGTTGTAAATAGGTAACTGCCATGACTGTTGGTGAGATTATGGAATAGTAAGCAGATCAGTAAAGACGGCGTAGCAAGAGCTGGATTGAAGTTGTTTGATGACAGTATAGATGTTATTGCACGCAAGAAGTAGTCTATAGGGCTGTTAATATAATAATGATATATATCCTTCAGAAGATTTGGGTAGTGGTGTTAGAAGGACAATCAGTGGCAAATAGTAAGAAACATATATCCTGAGGCAAACATGCAAATGATTATTAAAGCTCAACTTCAGCTTTCTAGATGTGTTGGAACAAAAAATGAGAGTTTTGCAAGAGGTAGTCATAGAAAAGCCTGTTTCAATTTAGAATAAGAACTTTAATGCTTTCTTGCAATGATGTAAATTACTTGTCCTATTAGTTTTATAGTAATACTTACTTAACATTTCAACACCCAATTTTTATCATACAAGTGTCTATATATGTGTAGTACTACAAATTGGTATTAGATATTGTTGATATCAACTTATCTCAAGTCTTTTTAACTTAGTAGAATTTGAAATTTATTAACATTTCATTTTAGATAGCTTTAATTAATAAGAAATTTGGCAAGTTGTATTCTTCATTTTAAACAAGCAAAATCTCATGTAGCATAAGAGGACACACTCTAAAAGGTACATCTTATTAGAAGGTACCTCTTATTACCTCTGGTGGGAACAAAGGTACCTCTTATTAGAAGAGTCACACTCTAAAAGTCATCATGTTATTGTCTACAACAACTTAAATAAATTGGCAAGTAGGTTTTTAGTTTTAGTTTTTTTATTTAATTTGCCAACTAATTTTGTTTCCGCATACTGCTATGCGATGGATTACAATGCTAGAGCCTCCTTGAAAGTGGGATGTCAAACTCATAGGGATATAGAAATCTTCATATCAATCTCATGTATGGCTTAAACAGTAGCATTTTATGTTATTCTTAATTTCATACTGCTAAATTTATAGAAATTACTTTATAGCTTGCACTTGGTTATATATTCTACCTATTGTATTATAAGTCAGTACTAGAAAAATTTATCACACCCAACGCCACCCGACCCGTGTATAGCACGGGTATCTTACTAGTTTCATGCTAAAAAGTATGCCCTTGAAATTTATTGTTCGATTTTGGCGTTACGGCATATCATCTTAAATTAAAGGCTTAAATATGATTTCAGTCCCTCAAAAATTCGAAAAGTTCGTTTTTAGTCCCAAAAAAATTTGAAGGTTTTTAGTCCCCCAAATTTGAAAATATTTTTCCGTTAGTCCTTCACTCTGACGCCGTTATATGGCGCTTATGTGGCAACATTTTTAGGGGACTAAAAACGAACTTTTAAAAATTTTTGTGACTAAAAACAAACTTTTAGAATTTTTAAGGGACTAAAATCATATTTAAGCACTAACGGCTTCAGAGTGTGGGACTAACGGAAAAGTATTTTCAAATTTGGGGGACTAAAAACCTTCAATTTGTTTTTGGGGACCAAAAACGAACTTTTCGAATTTTTGAAAGACTGAAATCATATTTAAGCCTAAATTAAATCATAGAACATAATGATTGGCGCGTGAATGAAAGAATGAAAATGTACTAGCACCAATTACATGGATTAAATGATATTTTTTGGTTATAGGAAATAGAAAATTTAGGGTAGAGAGATGACGTTTCAGTCCAAGGCAAGGAAGACCTTTGGACTCTTTGATTGCTTACGAATATAATTATATTTACATCACTCCAAAGGGACTAGTGGAACTCAAATCCGCGACATTTCGAATATAAGTCTGGTCATGATCTACTAGACCAAGTCTTTGGAGTTTCATGGATTAAATGATATAATATTGAATTAAGTAAAAAAATTGACTACTTGTTTTAATTTTTTATTCAGTTTGATTACTAGTTTTCTTTTCCTAATATCTTATTATTGAACTGTTTTTCTTGGTCAATTTTTTATTAGTGTTTCTACCAAAAAATTACACGTGTCCAAACTATTAAGTTGTAATTATTGTCTTTTCTATAATGGGAATTATTTCAATTTTCTATAATTATTATGTTTTCAATTTTGCCTCGTATAATGACTCATTCCTCGAACATGAATTTGTAAAGTGGAGCATTTTTGTGTTTTGTCATTAAGATCACGTTTACGGGTCTGTAATTTTTGGGCATCTCGAATGTTTGTGTGCTCGTTAATTATTAATGAACAAACTACATCCTCCCTCCGATTTGAAATATAAGCAAAAAAAATTATGGTCTAAACTATAAGCAAATATTAACTATTTTCACTCTATTTAATGATGTTGTTCCAAAAAATTACCCTTAAATTTATTGAGGTTGTTTTTTCCAATAAAACTTTTTACTTTAAAGCAAGGGTACTTTAGGAAATAGAATTTTTTTTGGGATAACTTTAAGAATAAAAAATGAGAATAATCAATTTTTTTAATAAGTGTGAAATAGTTTTTTTTGCTTATATTTCAGACCAGATAAAGTAAAATACAATAATATTCTTCCCTATTTAATAACTATACTTTCTCTTAATTCTCTCTCCTATCTTCCCATCTCTCTACACACACACACATATATATAATCACTGAAAGAAAAAATCATTGATATCCCATCTCTTCGGCAATAATAATAAAATATTATATTATAATATCAACTATTGTAAGTTATTCATGGGGCGTTAGCTCAGTGGTAGGAGTTAGACTTTGTAACCCCAAGAGACATGATTTAAATCCCCTCGGAGACAGTTGTAATATGGTCATTTGTGCCACTGAAATAATAATATATTTCTTTCCCCTACCCCCTTTAAAAAAAACTATGGTAAGTTGCATTACTTTATATCTTATATTATACAATTTTATACATAATTACATATATTCTAGTGTGCTGCAGATAATAGGTAACATTTGAGGTGCCAACATAATTGAGATGTCTCTCCTTATTGTGATACATTTGCATGACAATTTTTGTTTTAAAAACGATTATATATTAATATATACTATTTTTATAAGTATATTATTATTATTATGTATATTGTAAAATACTTATATATAATTTATAATAGAAGAGTATATATGTATTATAAATTATATATTATAAATGGTATATAATAAATATCACATTTTTCAAATATAAGCAACAACAACAAAAAACGTCAATTAAGAATAGTAGTTAGTCTCATTTAATTTTCTTGGGGTAATCAAAAAAATAATTTCATTCGCCAAAATATCTTTCATGAAAACTTGTTTCATAGGAATACAAGAGGTTATAAGAAAATGAAATCTAAATTAATTGAATGGTATTTTATGAATGATATCATTAAATATGGTATAACTAGTTGAGATTTGTTTATATTTTAAACCACTAAAGTTTGAAATTTTTTTGCTTGTATTCGAAATCGGAGGGAGTATTATCCATTGCCCACCAAACAATATACAAAATAAAGAGTTGTTCAATGACTCAAGAGGTTGTATCGTGTTGTTCGGTTTGACTTGTGCTTCAACGTATCGCGTATCAACACACCCTTATGCTCAAATTCGAATATAATTCTAAAAAAACTAGATGATGAATAAAACAAAATATTATTGCTTTTTAGAAAAACAATACTGAATTAATTCAAAATACAAGTTAAATAAAAATGTTAGACAACTCCATGAGAGGAATGTAATTTTAGAAATACATAGAAGAATATTAAATTCAAAAACACAACTAAAGAGATAGAATAAGGTTGTGTCCTTATATGGTAAAAAAATCTTGCAAACAAAAAACATTATTAAGCACATACAAGTTATATCAGGTAATTCTAAGGTTGACCCAAACCATTATTTGGCCTAATGTCGAATCATAAAATACAACTTATTTTGATCCTGTTATCTTTCATAAGATGGGGTTAAACTCGATTTAAATAACCCAGAATGAATCAGACAGTGTCGGAACCAAGATAATTGATGCATCTTAATTCATAAAATCTTGATGGTAACAAAATACTTTAAGAATGACAAATTGTATGTTTTTATAATGAACTCACTTTTGTGCATAATTGGTTCTTTTAATATTCAAACTAAGATAGTCCACCATGCGAGAAGTTTGAATGTTTGTATGAAATGGTGCATCGTCTAGGGAAGAAATCATCTGATAGATATGTATGTCTGACAAGAACAATGGATGGGTGAATGCTTGCGTCTCAAAGTAGATATCATCCGAAAGCAATATTGAATGAGAATATTTGTGTTACGAAAGAATGAGATTTTTTTTTTAATTTCACCTATACAAACTATATATAGAAGTGAAGTTACAAAAATAGCAGGGTTGTTGAAGAACATTCTTTGCAAATCATTTAATTCTTCAAATGTGATTTCATTCTTTTGTGTAATTGTAAGTTAAAAGAGTCATACTCACTACTTGTATTGTCTTAAATCCTCACTTGGTGATCTTCTTATTGATCTTCCCTTTTACGTTTTGAGGATTTTTTCAATCCTGGTTGCATCTGAACTCAATGACTAAGATTTTGCTATATTGGTTGTATAGATGTATGCTATGTTTGAAACCACGGGAGAAAGCCCGTGAACGCACGTCTATCTTGAAGCTCCAAGGCTTGCCTTTTGCGATGGGGTGCATTCCACCGTGATTACAAAACAGGCGTAGAAGATCCGGGTTCATGTACGAGACACAAATATCAACAAGTACGTTACACCATTGACAAAAAGAAGTGCAGTTACCCAAATTAACCTTCAATGCCGTAATTGAACCAAAAAAAACCTTCAAGGCGGTGAGACAGGTAAATACTTTTATAAAGTGGGTTATTTTTTGCGGAATATTGCTCATCAAATTTATTTTTATGCTCTTCATTTCTGTTCCTCCTTTTGATTCATCAGAAACTATGTAAAGTATACAGTATTGTTGAGGCAAGATCTCCAAGAATGTTTTGATGTAAACAAACTCAAATGTTTGATGCTTAAGTTTATCTGAACATTTGTCCATTTAACCATGTTACTTGAGTATGAACAGAATTGAGTAGGTTAAACTCTCTCAAGTATTTGAAAGGACGTGAAGATAAGTTTCAAGAACAAAACTCCTCAAAGGTTGAGAAACTTATATAGACATACATCAGTTCAAGCAAGTCTGCATCAAAATAAAAGCACAAGAGCTTTGTAGGTAAAAGATAGCAGCACAACAAATTTATCAAGTCAGCTGAACCTTCTCTCATCATGCACGCATCATCCTCAGAAAGAATGCAACATTAAATGAAGAATTTAGTGCTGCCCAACTCAATACAGTGATGAAACAAGTTTCAACACCTGAAATAATAGTTGAGGTGATCCGCAATTAAAGTCAAAGAAGATCATGCACAAATACCAGTATGAGAAGGTTATGTCTGCTACATGACAGGACATTGTTCAGCATAAAAGTACAAAAGTGGTTGTACTTTCCTACAGAAATCAGATATGCTTTCTGCTGCTAAAGGGAGCCTTTCCAATAGTTCTAATTGGCTTCTCTGGTCTATATAAAGCGAATAACACTTCTGGAAAAAGTGTGAGAGTGCATTGAACTATTCCATTGCAAATCAAAGTCTCAAAATCATCATCCTCTCAACCACACTCAAGTCTACTGCGCTTCTCTGGGATTTATCTCTGAGTGTGTTCTGCTTGATTAAGCTAGTAATATTTTGAATCATTACTTTGTAATCAAGTATTAGAAATCCCACAACCAAACACCTTGTATCCTTCTACCTTGTTGCACTCTACCAAACTACCTAGGTGGGTGAGTGTTGGTGAGAAGCTACTAGGTGATATCTCCTTAAACTTAGAATAGGTTTCTGGAGTGTTAGAATCTTGTAGATATGGGTTAGATGCTACAAGAGCAGTAGGTAGAAGCTGTGAAAGAAAACTACGAGGAATCTTTTAGTCAAGATTGGACTAAACGAGTGTTGTAACTATTTGGAAGAAATAGTGGAAACTCTCACTGAAAGTGACGAGAGGAGTACCCTATTCTGGGTGAACCACTATAAATTCTCTGTGTCATTACTTCATCTTTTCTATCATCTATTTACTGCACTAAGAAATTGCGAAAACCTTCTCTTCATAACTTTGAGAAGGTTCGAGATCTCTAAACATTCTCAAGTTTAAAGAAGAACACTGAATTACCTTTTCAAGAGATTAAAATCAGTTTACTGTTGTTAATCTGTTTCTCATAGAAAATATTATTGAAAAAGTATTCAAACTAGTTTTCAAAACAATTTCCACAGCAACTAAATCTATTCTGTTTCAGCTTTCAACTTACTTATTTTAGAGAAGATTAACCAGAACTGTTTGTGACTAACCTTCTCAACTTTAGTCTTTCTTTGAAAACAACTTTGTGCTACATTAAAAGAAAATTTTTAAAAGGGTCACAATTCAACCCCCTCCTTGTGACACTATTTCACTTCAAGTACCTATACGTGGCATAGCTAAGAAGAACAAAAACATGGAAAAGAGAAAAGAATTGTTATACCGGGGGCTCTTTGCAATAATATGTACAGAAGCAATTAGCATCCTTGCATTCTCCAATGCCATACGGTTCTTTAGAGCACTCTTGAAAGCATTTCTGCGTCTCACAATTGCTTATTATGTGGATCAGCTTGTGACACCAATGTTCTGGGATCTTCACCCCATGAGCACTGCCTTGTACTCCAAAATTTGAGGCTAATCCAGCTGCCCTCGGAATATTGGATAATAACCAATGAAGTTTCACTATCAGAATGAGAAAGGGACAAAAAAAATGGACACCAAAGTATTAGGGAAGATGATTAATACCTGAGATAATAAGCATGATTAAGAGATGGGAGACTATGTAAGTTGTTTTCATCTTCCTACATCCACCAGCTGCTCCTTCAAGTTTCTCTAGGTGTTGCTTTAATGTGAAAGATCTTGGTAACAAGGAATGGGAACTAGAACCGAAGTAGATTGATACTTAAGTAGATTGATCCTTTAAGAACTGACAGCTGTTGTCTCGGATTGGAAAGGAGTGATGAACAATTGATCTGTGAAAGGAGTTTTACTCTAAGAGTATTGACAAATCAAAGAATCTAATAATCCAACTCTGCTTTCTATAGTACTGGTGATAAGTTTATTCCTCGGGCACTTATTCTTTCCTTTGTACTTACTCAATTATTTTTTATTGAAATTACTAAGTAAATTGATTCAACCATAAACTGTGCCAAGTGGTAGTGGTAGGTTCGTAAGTTTTCTCCGACCAAATGGCTTTGCTGCTATGCACAAGGGGCACTTAAGCACACAGACATTACGTATCAGATTTGAAGGGACTAAACATTTCTGTTCCCAAATATTTTATCTAAAAACAATTGGCAGAAATTAGTAGTCCGAGGCCGAATGATTCCTTTACTCAATCTTGGCTCCTCTTATAACCATCAATTTTGACAACAAAAACCATGTGCCGCATTACATAACAGAGTGAGTGAGCATATTTTGAAAAAAAAACGATTCTAATTGTCGTGGCTTTGCAATTATCAAAATGCAATTATTTAATTACAACATGAAACAATCACATTCAGTAGAAAAAAGTCAGACAAAAACTCTTCAATTTATTGCCAAAAGGGTTTTCCTGAAAGCGAGAACGGACCATTTCATGTGAAATTTTCACACAAGGGGGTAAAGTGAGATCCCTCACCATCTAAGAAGAAAGAGAAATACATGGGGAAGTTTAGATGGAAGGAGATCTCACTTTACCCCCTCGTGTAAAAATTTCACATGAAGGGATCATTACCCGTAAAAACAAAATCCCGTCATACATTCGAACTCTAACCTCTCCTTCCAAGTTTGATAGCATTAAGGAACTTGGCAAATAAAAAATTTAAACCAGAAGATATAAAGTCAGAGGCAACGTAACAGTAGAAACAATGTTACCCAGACAGACATTCAAACTATCATTCTGCTTCCTTATGAGTTACGAACTTACAATCTTAGCAAGTCAGAAACAAAGTAACAGTACAAATAAGGTTCCTAGACAAACATTCATACTCATTCTACTTCCTGCTGATGTGCCGCCAAGCAATATTCATAAATCACATGATTAAAAACATAAAATAATGAGCTCAATAGAAAATGTAGTTGTATTTAGAATCAAAAACTTGAGTCTGAGTTTTATAAAAATTAAGGCTCTTCAAATGAAGAAAGAAAGATGACAAAAAACCAAACAACTAGACAGTCTAACAAACATGAAGAAAAGGCCATTAGCCCCATCAATGCCTAGTATCCGCCCTTCAGATCGTTAACCACATCATACGGTATTGGAGTAACTGTCTCCAATGTAGCACCTTCAACCATGAAACCCGGTTTAGGACCCTCCGGTTTGCGCTTTGTGCTTATGACCTCTCCCTTGGCCTTAGCCTCAGCCTTTAGTTGATCGTTCTTGATCTTCCTCAGACGAAACTCCTCAGTACACCTAGAAGGCATGACATGTTCAACTCGAACATGAATCCTCTTTCTGAGTATCTTGTTCCGAACCTGGACCACACACAGCAACATTTCAATATGCTAGAAACACGGAGACAAAGATCCAGTTTTCATAAACTTGTTCACAAGCACTTGGAGAAAATAAAAGATTGAAATGATCTTGTAATAACCATAAATAAATATTCTGATTAAAAGCTTTTCTCATCAAGTTAATATTATCAAGTTCTTCATCTCAATTTATTTACAGAAACCTTCTCATTCAACTTCCCAACCCCATAAACTTACAAGGGCCCTTTAACAATTTAGAAACTAGATACATATTTCATTTGAAGAGCTAATCCAAACTGGACTAACAAACGGAGCAAAACAACAAGGCAAGGAACTAAAGAAAATAACAAAATCAAAAAGACGGAACAAACATACAGGTTTGATGACAAAACCAGAAAAACCAAAGTTCATTATTCAGCCATTCAAAAACTACTATAAAAAACTGAAATTTAATCCGGTAAATGCTGATGGAGCAAGGAAGCATTAGAACCTAGCCACAGAATGAACCAAACTAACTGACGCAATCAAAAGCGCAGAACACATAGGTTTACAGAGAAATTCATAGACACAAAAATTCCTCATTCAGCCACTTGAAATTTTACAAGTGAAATGTATTATTTAAAAAATCCAGCACGAAAATAAAACACAGCTCCAACAGGATCTAATAGATCAACTAACAAGCATATATAATAGAGGAATTAAATTTGTTATAGAAGCCAATTGATTGCTTTTTGATGAAGAGAGAGAGAGGCCTATACCTGTTTGTTGACCTCAACACCAATGGCGCGTTTGGTGACATTCCAGACACGACCGGTGCGGCCATGGTAGAACTTGTGAGGCATACCTTTGTGGACGGCGCCGTTGACCCTAATGTCAACATAGTCACCGATATGATATGTCCTGAGGTAGGTGGTGAGGGCAATGGTACCCTTCTTCCTGAATGGGCGAGAGAAGGAGTCTCTCGTGCGAGATCTCAAACCATGACCGGCCGGCATCTTTTCTAGGGTTTCTCTGCCACTCTCTCCCCTTCTTTTTGCCTCACTCACTGATTTGACAATTGAAGGAGAAGACCTCGCTCAAAAACCCTAGGGTTGGTTTGTTATTGGGCTTTACTGTAGTGTTATCGCTAATGGGCTGGACTTCAATAATAAACCTTAGGCCATTATTAAATGCAACCCCCACCTATTGAGTACACCCTAAATTAACGAATTTTTCAAAATACCCCTACTCAAAATCTTAGTACCAAAAATTCATAAAATTCAAATTTTCGGTACGACAAATTTGTTTTTTGTTTACCAGAAATTTCGAATTTCTGGTATACAAATTTTTTTTTCTTTTGTATACCGAAAATTCGAATTTCTGGTAAAGTAAAGAAATTTTTTTTTACCGAAAATTCGAATTTTCGGTAAATTTTTTTTTTTTTTGCATTTCGGAAATTCGTTAATTTGGGGGGTGTACTCAATAGGTGGGAGTGCATTTAATAATGGCCTAAACTTTATTATGTTCTGACCCAAAAAATAACTTTCTTATGAAAATTATATCACCTCTCCTTTCAAAAAAAATAATTTCTTATATTCTTATTCTCATATTTTTAGTTTTTTTTTACTGAAATAAGGTCATTGCATTTCTAAATCAATAGAGTCACCAATACAAATCTCAAAATCATGGGGATTAGTCCTCAATGTAGCCTCTCTAGCTAGCTTATGAGCTACCACATTTGCTTGTCTCGTAATAAACTTTACCTTAAAGTTTGGATACAAAGATAAAATATTCCTTCTAAGCTGGATAAGAGCACCAAATTCAGAATTATCAATTCTATTCGCAAGGACACTATCCACCACAACTTGGGAGTTAAGTTGGAAAATAACATAAGACAGCTCTAATTCACGCGCCAATTGAAGGGCCCTTAGGAGTCCCCACGCTTCCCCTTCCTTAACATCTAACTTTTGTGTCTGTCATTTCGTCCTGGCAAACAGAAAATCACCCGCCTCTCCTCTTAAACACATACCAATACCTGTGGCCCAACTATTATTAGGAAAAGTCGCGTCAACATTAATAGCCACATACCCTGCTTCCACTCCTCCCACGTTAGTCGTGGTCTTGTAGTCACCGCAAACACATTCTCTTCTTTTCCATCCCAAAGGAGAGCATTTCTACACGTCCACAAGCTCCAAGTGACCATCACAAAATTAATAAATTAAGGCATAGTGAGGCATGAGTGAAGATCAAAAAATAGGTCCTTATAGTCAGACACCCGCCCCAAACAATGTGACAATTGCGACCAAATACCCTCTTTCTCCCAGTAGGCCAGCAGGCTCTACTAAATGGACAAGAAATAGGGACATGCAAAATAGATTCCATCCCCATCTGGCACCGGAGACACTGAGTTGGGCATTGCACTCCTTTATCAAGAAGCCTTTCCCGTGTTGGGAGCATATTGCGACAACACCTCCACAAGAAATTTTTAATCTTAGGCGGGAAATCCAGTTTCCAGAGAGTTTTCCAATTCTCTGGGATAGCACAATGAGCATCAAGAGGAAATAAATCGCGACACATTTGGTAAGCAGATTTTACCGTATATACACCTAAAGTACTAAGCCGCCAAATCAACTGGTTTGTGTGAACCGTCTAAAATAGTGGTACCTGCAATATTTCATTCGTAGCAGCAGCATCAAACAGAGTGCGAACTAAGTCTGCATTCTAACTCTTGCAACCGGGGGTCATAAGATCCGCCACACACATACCCCCTAACATAAGAATGGAGGTGTCCACAATGCGTTTGGGAGGATCCCCACGAATCCATGGGGAATTGCACACTGGTATGTCGGTACCCGTCCCTATCTTCCACCCGCTACCTGCCTCTAGTAAAGGTCTTGTGTGCCATAAGCTGCGCCACACGAAACTCGGGCTACTCCTCAACTTAGCTTGCAAGAAGGAACCTGTAGGATAGTACTTATCCTTCAAAACCTTTACCACTAGAGACTTGGGCTTCAAGATCAAATTCCAGGTATGTTTGCCAAGCATGGCTAGGTGAAAGCCTCAAACTGACGAAAGCCCAACCCACCATGCGCTTTACTCACTGTTAAACACTTCCAAGACATCCAACGGATACCTCCATTAGAGTTGCTAGTTGTACCCCACCAATAAGAACTCATCATCTTCTCTATCTCATCACACAAAGAAGACAGTAAAAGATAGATGCTCATAACATAAAATGGGATAGACTGCAAGACTAATTTGATAAAGACCTCCTTACCCGCCCTAGTTAGCGCTCGGCCACCCCAAGATGAAATACGCTTCCAAACTCTGTCATTTATGTATGCAAAGGTACTCTTTTTACTATGCCCCACCATAAAGGGCAAACTAAGATATTTACCCGTTCCCAATGTGCTTTGGACATCAAGTAAACCGACAAGCATCTCAGGGTCTGCCCCACTAATATTTCTGCTGAAGAAAGCTTATGACTTCGTGAGGTTTATGGCTTGACCCGAGGCGGCTTCATAGGTCAACAAGACGTGCTTGATAGTAGTTGCTTCTTCTTCATTTGCCCCGAAAAATAAAAAAGAAAACAATCATCTGCAAAAAGCAAATGTGTTAGAATAGGAGCTCTCTGGCATATCTTGACACCATGGATTGTGCCCGTGGTCTCTGCTCTCCTAATAAGTGTTGAAAGACCTTCAGCCACCAAGAGGAAGAGATAAGGGGAAAGAGGATCTCCTTGCCAAAGACCTGCCCGGTTGTATGGAACCCACACAATCAGGGTTAACAAGTACTAAGTAGTTCACCGAGCTGACACACATGAGCATCCAATTAATCCAACGACCATCAAACCCCAGTCGCGCCATCATGCTTGCTGGGAAACCCCAATCCACCCTATCATAAGCTTTACTGATGCCAATTTTAAGAGCAACATCACCCTCTTTACCACGTGTCTTGCACTTCATATAGTGAATGACTTCCATATTTTTAGTTAATTACTATAAATCAATTAACTATTAATATATTCTCATATTCTGGTACGGGATCTCACACCATGACCGGGTTTTTGATTCTCTATAACTCTACCCCTTACCTTAGTCTACAACCAGAGATAACAATTTGTGCATTTGTTTATCTTTTATATTTATAATATTTTATATAAATAATTTTTACAAAATGCATGAAATTTATTATTATAGCATAACTGTTTGAAAAAAAAATCCCCACGGCTTTAAGCCCTCAAAAATTGCAGCAAATTAATAAAAAAAATTGAACCTAATTACTCCTAAAACGAGACTACCGGTGGCTATTGTCTTCGCCAAAAAAATAATAATTTCATTCCCTTGTTTTAACTCTAACTCCTAAATTGCAACTATCTTAATTCTGGTTTCAACTCTAACCCCAATTTTGGGTTCATGGTGATACAAGCAGATCGTCACATTTGTGTACAAAAATAACAATAAAAAACATACAAAACAAAGGAAGAAAGGAGAAGAAGAATGAAGCAGAAATTGTCTCAATCATGAAAGTCCCAAAATTCACATCCTTTTAATACAAAAAGAGCAAAGTAGATGAGTGAAAATATTTACAGAGAAGTGAAGGGTAACCAGGATTCGACCCAACGATCTCAGCCAACAAAATCCAGAAAAGGACAGAACCAGAGGAAAAAAAAACTAAAAAAAAACCTTAAATCATATTTAAAATTTTTGGATCTCACTGTCTGGATCCTCTCTTCTTTGTTCTTATGCTTCTTTTCCCCCAGGACCCTCTACCCTCTTCTCATCATGCATAAGCCCTTTTATAGCCTCCAACCTTCACTTTCTTCCATCATCTACGAAAAAGGGGGAAAATCAAGTATGTAATCAGTCCAAAAATAAAAAGATCTGAACTTTGAAAGACGGGCAAACCAGATCCAAAAGATGCAGACCCAGAAACAAGCAAACCAGATCTACAAGAAACAAGCAACACAAACAGAATGCAAAAGCAGAAACCACAGCAACACAAACAGAACGCGATTCTCCACCATGCTCGTTCTCCTCACCGCGAATAGCGGCCGTCTCCGTCACCATGGTGCAGATCTCCATCGCGGCCAAGCCGGACTCCCCAAACCCCTCTCTGTCATCGCTGCGACGGAACCACTAAATAAGACTGGAAATCACGACGGGAAAACACTGAAAATCACGTTCGGCCACCGCAACCACACAACCTCCCTCACGGTGTGGAGGATGAAGATGCACAGTTCGGCTTTGGTTTCTCCTTCTGCTTCGCGATTCTGTGCATGACGGCAATTAGGGTAAAAGGTTCTTCTGTAAAATGAAGTTCGGCTGGAAGTCGTAAAATGACCGAGAGAGACGAAAATAACATGTTTTAAGTAAACGAAAAAAAAACCGAGGGCCCAGCCCTAGGTTATTCAGAATTTAAAAAAAAAAAAACAAAGGTTTGCAGAATCCAAGGGCCTACCCCGGGGTTCTGCCAAAATTTAAAAAATAAAAATAAAAATAAAAAACTAGTACTGGTAATTTCCGAGGGTTTTTCTTAAAAAACTTTAGGAAACTTTTATGTAGGTATTTTCTTAGGGCTTTGGCCCTAGGTAATTTCCTAGGGTCACATGCCCTAGGTAATTTTTGTAGTAAATAACCATATTTTTTGTATATTTATTCGGCTTCGAGCGGAGCTTGTCATCGAAAAGGATGGTCATCGACCCGACAAACTCCTCTCCTGGTGCTACCGGAGGGAGGCATCAGTTTCTGGAACAATAGGTCGTCACCATTTGGGTCGTTGGGGGAAATCCAGTGTGCTTTCATTCAGGTATTTTAGGGGTATGAAGCACAACAAACTTATGAGCAGATAATATTAAAAGGGTGCTACTGCCATTGGGTTTCCTTTGTTCCCCTCTAGTCAATTTGACCAAGTATTTGAAGAAAAGTGATCAAAAGTGTAGTCTCTCTCCCCAAAGCTGATGTGAAGTTATAATCTGATTAGCAATAAAACTTTTAGATTCATAGCCTTTGTTGTTTCATAATCCATGTCTATTTTCATTTATTCTTCAAGCTTTCTTCCTGATATCTTTTTTTTTTTTGTCAGAATTCTTCTTGATATCCTGGTTGGAGGAAGAAGACCGGTCATACGCAAGTTGGCGTACTGGTTTTTGATGTCGTCCATGCATGCTAGAAGCACTGCGAGACAAATTTTGGAGCCATTCTCTTTTTTTTTTCTAGGCAAATGTTATTGGTTATGTTGGGAAAAACTGTGTAAGTGAGATAAAATAAATTTCCACGAACCCCAGGATAATTTCCCAAACCAAATAGATGAAAATAACGCCAAAGATTTTAGCGTGGAAAACCCTCCAAAGTGAAGGTAAAAACCACGGGACCCGTAAGCCGCTTAAACTTCCACTATAACAATAATGGGATTACAAACTTCACCCTAAGGTGATCTCTCAAAATTAATACAATAAGATTGTACTCTCAATTTGTGGATAAAACTCTCAAAAATTGGCTCTCTCTAATTTTTCTCTCACTCTTTCTCTTAAGCAAGGCTTCTCTCTCTAACTAATGCTTGTTGCACTTAGTTGTGAATGGGATGAATTTTGCTCTACCATCCACTCCCTATTTATAGAAGAAATGAATGGTGTGAACACTTGCAAATTGTGTCAATCTTAGATGGTCACCAACCATTTGACTCATCAATTTGCTTTCATATTGGCTGGATGCCAACAAATCTCCCCCTCCAGCCAATGGGGAAATATCCTCGTATCAATATGGGGTTAATATTAAGCCTGCAACTTCTTTGCAGACTTCTAGCTTGTCCTTTGGTAGAGCTTTGGTTATCATATCAGCCCCGTTGTCGTTAGTGTGGATCTTCTCAACTTTCAGCAGCTTTCTTTCTAACACATCACGGATCTAGTGATATCTTACGTTGATGTGTTTCGACCTTGAATGAAATGTTGAATTCTTGCTGAGATGTATTGCGCTTTGATTGTCGCAATAGACAACATAATTTTCCTGGTTTTGTCCCAACTCTTGTAGGAACTTCTTCATCCACAGGATCTCCTTACAACCTTCAGTGATTGCAATGTATTCCGCTTCTGTGGTGCTTAAAGCAATACACTTTTGTAATCGTGATTGCCATGAGACAGCTCCCCCTGCAAATGTTATCAGATACCCAAAAATAGACTTTCTGGTATCCACGTCTCCAGCCATATCTGAATCTGTATATCCTTCTAATACAGGTTTTCCATTACCAAAACACAAACAATGACTAGATGTACCTCTGAGATATCTGAGTATCCATTTGATCACGCCTGCTCTTTTCCAGGATTTGATAAAAATCGACTCACAACACCAACTGCATGTGCAATGTCTGGTCTAGTGCATACCATAGCGTACATCAGACTGCCAACCGCCGATGCATATGGCACTTTGTTCATTTCTATTCTCTCCTCCTTGCTTGAGGGACACTGGCTCACTTTGAGCTTGAAGTGACTAGCCAGTGGAGAACTAACAGATTTTGCTTTGTCCATGTTGAATCTTTCAAGAAACCTTTTCCACGTATCGTTCTTGAGATAGCCAAATTTTGTGATTCTTCCTGTCACGGGTAATCGTCATGCCAAGAATCTATTTAGCGGGTCCTAAGTCCTTCATTGCAAAGGACTTGCTCAACTCTTTCTTCAACCTGCTAATCTTGCCGCTGTCTCGGCCAATAATCAACATGTCATCAACATAAAGCAAAAGAATGATGAAATCTCCATCAGAGAATTTCTTGATGAAGACGCTTGATGGTCCGCCGTCGCTCGATTGTACTCATTTTTCTCCATGAATGAGTCGAACTTTTTATACCATCGTCTCGGTGCACCGCCTGCACCATACAAACTCTTCTTCACTGCACACCAATTTCTCTTTCCCTTTGACTTGGAAACCTTCAGCCATCGCATGTATATTTCCTCGTCAAGATCACCATGTAAGAAGGCGCTTTACATCAAGTTGTTCAATCTCTAGGTTGAGACTTGCAGCCAAGCCAAGAACAACTCTGATCGATGACATCTTCACCACCGGTGAGAATATTTCATCAAAGTCAACTCCCTTTTTCTGAGCGAATCCTTTCACAACCAGCCTTGCTTTATAACGTGGTTGTGAGCTGCCTTCTTCACTTTTTACTCTGTACACCCACTTGTTCTTGAGTGTTTTCCTTCCTTGTGGTAGTGTTACCAAATCATATGTGTGGTTCTCATGCAAGGATTTCATTTCTTCTTGCATGGCTTTTAACCACTCATTCTTATGCTGGTGAGTAAGAGCTTCGTCATAGCTCTCTGGTTCTCCCCCGCCAGTGAGCATCACATACTCGGTAGGTGAATACTTTTGACTCGGCTTTCGCTCTCTGGTTGATTTCCTTACTACCGCTTCTGATTGGACCTGTTCAGAATCTAACTCTTGTTACGAGCGTAAACTGCTCTAGTTCTGGACTTTCAGCTAGTGGATCAGCATCATCAGTATCTGGTGTAGCTCCCCCGTCATCAAGATTTATTGGTGGAGAGACTGTTCCCAGATTAACTGGAATTTCATCTGACTGTGGCTTCTCTGGCTTATCAAAATCCTTGATTGTTTGATCTTCAAAAAATACCACGTCTCTGCTTCTAATGATCTTTCTTGAAGGATCCCAGTCTGTAGCCATATTCTTCATGGGCATATCCCACAAAGATACATCGCTTTGTTTTTGCATCCACTTGGACCTCTCATCTCTTGGGATGTGAACAAATGCTCTACAACCAAACACCTTCAAGTGTTTGTATGAAACATCTTTCCTCGTCTGGACTCTTTCGGTACATCATAGTTGATGGGAACTGATGGAGAAAGGTTGATCAAATCGATCTTGTCCTCATTGCCTCCCCCAAAGGAGTTTGGCGGTTTGCATTTGAGAGCATACATCTTACTCTCTCACAGATGGTTCTATTCATCCTTTCAAAGAACAGATTGTGTTGAGGTGCCTTTGACACTGATTTTTACAATCTAATGGCAAAACATCTGCAGTCCTCCTCGAATGGTCCGCGATACTCACCGCCATTGTCTGGTCGTACACACTTCAACTGCCTGCCACTTTCTCTTTCAACTTTTACATGAAATTCCTTGAAAACTTCCAAAGACTGATCTTTAGTTTTCAAAGCAAAGGCCCATACTTTTCCGGAATGGTCGTCAATGAAAGTTCTGAAATAAAGTGCACCTCCTTGTGACTTATCACTCATCATGCGGACATCGGTGTGTATCAAATCTAGAAGATTTGCCTTTCTAGATGGTGGGGAACTTGAAATGCAACTACGTGTTGTTTTCCCATTAGGCAGTCAACACATTTCCCGATGATGTACTTATCATTTACGGCAAGAGATTCTTTTTGGAAAGAATCACGAGACCCTTTTCACTCATGTGGCCGAGCCGCATGCCATAGCTCGGTTGGAACTTCCTTCTTACTGGTATTTACTTCTCCTCTACATAACTTGGCTTCTGTTAAATAGAGAGAAGTATCTTTCTTGCCTTTTGCTACCACCAGGTTTCCTTTGGTGAGCTTCCAATTTCCTTCACCAAAATAGCTATTGTAGCCATCATCATCAAGTACTCAGGTGGAGATCGATTGAGGCGTATGTCGAACATGCCTCCCATCTTTCAACCATACCCTGCATCCAAGGTTAGTTTCTAAATAAATGTTGCCGATGCCAATAATTGTGGATGCATCATCATTTCCCATCCTCACTCGTCCAAAATCACCCTGAGTGTAGGTTGAGAAGAACTCCCGCTTTGAGGTGACATGGTAGGAAGCACTGAGTCAACTACCCAGGTAGAGTCTTGACATGCAAGATTGACATAATCTGCATCTCGAACAATGGTAACATCTTCGGTGTGATTGCGGTGTCATTTGTCCGCTTCTGTTTCTTTAATTGTTTCAACTTTCGGCACTCTCGAATGAAGTGCGGGAAGGCCGCATGATGGTGACACTTCTTATCATACCTCGATCCGGACTTTGATCGTCCTCTTTGCCGATTTGGCTTTGAGAGCTTCTACCTTTGCTTCTTCCACGCCCTTCTTGCTTGCCTTGTTTTTACGTGACAAGCGCTTGATTCAGGATTATATCCTTCATCTTTTCGCCGAGACTCCTCATTCAACATCCTATCCTTTACCATATCCATGGTAAGCTTGCCTTCGGAGCGGAGTTACTTGGATCGACACAACTAAGGTGTCCCACTTTTTGGTAGAGAACTCAAGCATCAGCGGTGCTTGTAACTCATCGCCGATGGTCATCTTCATCGAGTTGAGTTGATCTACAACGCCTTGGAACTCACTCATGTGTTCCGATACATCGCTACCGATCTTTGTACTTTAGGTTGACTAATCGTCGCATCAGATTGGCTTTGTTCTGTGCGGTTGTTCTTGCATACATTTTCTCCAGCTTTTGCCAGAGAGCATGAGCATCATGTTCATTAGCAAAGTTTTGAAAAATGCTCTTGTCAATCCATTGACAGATTTGAGCAAAGACACTTCCGATTCGGCCACGGCCCGGTCGATTAATACGATGTGGTCGAAGCGTCGGTTGGTTTTTCTGCCTTGCCGTCAGTCTTATCATTTGACGGAGTTGTTGTTGTAGTTGTTGCTTTCTCCTTCGTCATCACGATCGGCTTCCATAGATCTTTAATGTATAAAAGATCTTCCATCTTTGGCTTCCAGATTGCATAATTAAATGCAGTCAGCTTTTCATATTGCCGGTGCTCTCCTCCATTTTGATGGCAGTCAACAAGTTTCGCTGTGCTTGAAACTTCTTCGGTAATGAATAGTGACCGGTGAATAATTTTTTTCTGATGTGGAAGATCAGACAAAGCTGCAACCACAGAGCATACTAAGAATTTTCCACAGACCTAGCTCTAGATACCACTTTGTTGGAAAAAACTGTGTAAGTGAGATAAAATAAATTTTCACGAACCCCAGGATAATTTCCCAAACCAAATAGATGAAAATAACGCCAAAGATTTTAGCGTGAAAAACCCTCCAAAGTGAAGGTAAAAACCACGGGACCCGTAAGCCGCTTAAACTTCCACTATAACAATAATGGGATTACAAACTTCACCCTTAGGTGATCTCTCAAAATTAATACAATAAGATTGTACTCTCAATTTGTGGATAAAACTCTCACAAATTGGCTCTCTCTAATTTTTCTCTCACTCTTTCTCTTAAGCAAGGCTTCTCTCTCTAACTAATGCTTGTTGCACTTAGTTGTGAATGGGATGAATTTTGCTCTACCATCCACTCCCTATTTATGGAAGAAATGAATGGTGTGAACACTTGCAAATTGTGTCAATCTTAGATGGCCACCAACCATTTGACTCACCAACCATTTGACTCATCAATTTGCTTTCATATTGGCTGGATGCCAATAGGTTAGTTTGTTAGAGGAGAAAGAGATTTTGTAGTGGTAATGATCTAAGTTCTGCACCTCCTGCTTGCATCTTTTTTATGTTCCTTAGCTCAATTACTGAACCACCTACGTAAGACCCCTTCCTCTATTTTTGATCAACTATTATTTTGATTAAGAATAATTGACGTCAAAGAAAGTCTTGTGAGAAAATTTCACAACAGAAAATCTGATAAAACCTAACAAACAATCGAACAAAACTTGAGCATTATTAGCTAAATAAAAAAAAATGAAACATCAAAGGTAAAAAAATGATTTGAAAATTCTCTGTACATGTGACACTATTAATGGATGCAGTTTGGTGCCAACCAAAAGCTTACAACAAGATCCATAAAAGATTATAATCATCAATTTCAATTTACACTTACTAATTCAGCAACAACAAAAATTACACTTACTAAAAAAAATCCAAAATTACATACGACAATAGGAACTGGGAGGCCCAGTAGATTGATATATGTTAAAAGCTCAATTTTTATTTCAATAAAAAACCGAACGAGCAAAAACAGGTCCTTTAAGAACTGACAGTTGTTGTCTAGAGTGGAAAGGAATGATGAAGAAGGTAGAAACACTGTTAAAATGGAGTGCCAGCCACTTCATGTTTGGGCAAGTCTTTATCCGTGGGGGCGGAGCCTCTTTTAACAATGGGGTAGTCATTGCTATAAAAAAAAAACATCACTAAAGACCAGTATAGTAATATAGAATTTCGTTACCTAAAAAAAAATTAATAGAACAGTTTTATCAGATAAAACACTTACACTAAAAAAAATACTTAAGTTGCTTATATTTTAGACATTTTTTTTTGCTTATATTTCAGACCGGAGTAGTAGTTTATTATTAAAAAAAATTAACAGTTCATTTTGTTTATAAAAAAATTATTCTTTATATTTAACCCTCTCGTTAAAAACAGGCTAGCTCCGCTGGACCGTGCCTAGTGATACTTCTCGGACCAAATGGCTTCGCAGCATAAGGCTTATCGGGGCACTCTTGTTCTAAGGCAACGGTAAAAGTAAAATCATCGACATTGTGAAAATGAAATTATACATGCAGAGTATTTGGGGTCAATGTTATACTTATGTTAATAAGGAGTTCCTCGACGTTTGTCATTTTTAATTTCTATATTATTGAGCACAAAGACAATACCCATTTGATTTGAAGGCCTCTACACCTTCCATTCCTAAACACTAGCTTAAATAATTTTTCAATCCATTTGTTAAGGCTTGTCCATAAAAATACACAGACGGTGACATGTGTCAAATTTGTCTAACTCTACCCTTTCCCCATAACACCCACCCCACTCCCCTCCCTTCTCCTTCATCATGCCAACCGGTAGAGTAAGTGAGCATGTTTTGAAAAAAAAATAAAGTAATTGTCTTGGCTTCTTAATTATAAAAAACACAATTAGTTAATTATATAAAACGATACAAATAGTCAGACAAATATTCTAAAATTTTTCGCCAAAAGAGATTTCCCGAAAACATAATAAAGCCAAGGTAGTGATTGCGAAACCGGAAAAAACTACAAATAAACTTCAAGGCTCTCCAATAGTTTGAGCAATGTCAGACTTTTCCCTTGATAACTCTTTATTTTTGAAATTCCTCTCACACATATGCTACTTACAGTAAGATCACAACTATTTTTATCTAAAAAAGACAAAACTAAGAAAATAGACAAGCATCCACTAACAACTTGAAGATAGGATATCCTTATCATTGACCATATTGAATGTAACATTTGACTGAAAAAAAGGTATCATTGATCATATTGTATTGCTGGCATTTAGGCATTTGTTATCAGGGAATGTAGACATCCTTTGAACCGTGTACTTGTTTAGATAGATTTTTCCCTGGATACAAACACTACAAATCCTTCCAAAATGGGATACATTCCTGGGCATACATTACTTTTTATTTGTGCATAACAAATAAAAAAGTTTCAAATTCTAAATTTGGGAAGCGGTGTTGTTTTGTTGAGAATTTCACAGTTTATGTGAGTTTTAACATCCTTCATTTTTTCATATAAATTTCTGAGTTTTTAAATTAAAACTCAAAAAATAATTGTACCATAAAAAAGGTAAAGATTACCAACCCTGCCGCTGGCCCGTTCCAAACTTCAAGTCTTGAAAGCCCGTTTGAGTTTTGGATTGGGCCCATTAGGTGATCGTCACCCGAGACAGATTCACTTGTCCAAAAACGACGTCGTAAAGCGTACGAACAGTGCTGTGTAATTTTGACAGTCCCACACGAACCCTAGATCTAGTTGCTCAGATTCAGGTTCGATTTCTGAGACGAACTCGTAAATTGATATGACCAACAGCTCATCTTCGAAAAAGCACGGTCAAGATCAGCCTGAATTAAGTGGTCCCACCCCCAAATCTCAGCGAACCAAAATGGGCAAATCCGAAGACAACGATAAGAAGGTAACCTTGTTTCAATTCAGATTCGGATAAATTCCCATTATCCAAATCGCCAAAATAACGGTTTCCCCAAACCCTACCCTTTTTGGAGTGTGTAAAGCTTGCAGCTTGATTTCTGTCAGTTATTCAAATTCGAAGCTTTGATTTGGAACAATCGTCCGGCATTACACTACAATAACCTTAAAATCACTGTTGAGAACGTTAAATATGATTTTAGAACGTCATACAACGAGAAAACAATTGGTCTGTTTTACTAAACCATTTTCTGGGTTTTGTGTAGAACTTGGGTAAGAAAGTCAAAGATGTAGAAATAGGTGTTCCAATAGTGTACGGGAACATAGCATTTTGGCTTGGCAAAAAGGCTAGCGAGTAAGTATCCTACATTGCAGCCACCTATTGCTATTGCTTAAACCTTAAAAATCACTAAAATGGTTTTTTTTTCCTTGTCCTTGACAAATAAAGAGTAAGAAAGTGACCATATATATGTTATGCAAGGTATCAATCTCACAAATGGACTATATATGTTCGTGGAGCATCCAATGAGGACCTTGGGGTTATTATAAAGCGTGCTGTTTTTCAGTTGCATTCTAGTTTCAATAATCCCACAAGGGTTGTGGAGGCACCACCCTTTGAGTTGTCAGAGGCAGGATGGGGGGAATTTGAAATTGCCATCACACTTCATTTCCACAGTGATGTTTGCGACAAGCCGTTGAACTTGTGAGTTGTTCGGTATTGCTTTTATTTAGTAGATGGTTGCATGTTTAGAGGTACAAGAAAGTGTCTTGAGCTTTTTGTTGATTCCCTGTGATTCGTTGATTCAGTGTAGAGGTTCAAGGTATGCTCAAAAATACTATTAAGGGTTGGCAAAATCTCAAATAATGTTTTAGTATGTTTCAACATGTGACATATCATCGACAATGTGCTTGTGTTTCTGAAATACTGCAGGAGTGCGGGTCTATGCCCTGCTAAGTGTAGTTAGATAGATGCAACTAATATCCGTGCTTCATTTTATTAATAATGATAAGCTTGGATGACTATACAACTAATATCTATTTTTCTAAGTTTGGTTAGAGCATGCAGCTGTACGGTTCAAGTGCTTGAATATTATTTAATGATATACTAGATGACCATAGAATTAGAATTTGCTGCTATTAATCATGCAGATTGCAAACCATATTTTGTGAATGTCAAAATAATTTCTGAATCTTGTGTTTTATTGAAGTGTAATATATATACAGATATCATCACTTGAAGTTGTATCCAGAGGATGAAAATAGTTCCATGTCCACAAAGAAGCCTGTTGTTGTGGAATCTTATGATGAGATAGTTTTCCCTGATCCTTCTGAGGCTTTTTTAGCTCGTGTGCAGAATCACCCAGCTGTGAACTTGCCAAGATTACCTGCTGGGCTTACCTTGCCTCCTCCCAGTATGTTAGTTAGCAATTACCACTGTCATCCGCAGATTTCTTTTTTCCACTTTTGAGTTGAGTAAACCTTCGTAATAAAAAATGCAGTTCCAGTTGAGGATGCAAGTAAAAGGAGGAAAGGTGATACCAAAGATCATCCCTTAAGCCAATGGTTCCTGAATTTTTCAGAAGCAGATGAACTCTTACAGCTTGCAGCAGCTCGTCAGCAGGTACGGATGACATAATATCATATTTAAACTTTTATAGTATATAATCTTTGTGGAAGTGAAAGTTGTTGTTGATGCCTTGACGATACATTTATTTGAATCTTAGTGAACCATTTACAGCAAGTATGTACTTGCATCCTTACTAATAGAGAAGTCTGTATCATACATGTGCAACTGTTTGGCTGTTTATAATTACCACCCTAGAAATATCGATTATACATGTATCCGTTAGTCTCTTTGCAGAAAAATGTGATAGCATCAAGTTTTATGATTTTGATCCAAGGTTATTGTTTATCAAAAACGAATTGTATAAGGAGCTCCTTGCTAAGTATTTTCTCTACACTTGAAAACATATAATCAAGAGTCATCAATCAAAACTTCTGTTCTATGCTTAGTGTATTTTTGTTTGCATGATGTTTATGGCCCACTTTTGTGATTACTAGTTGACTCAAGAATTCTGCCTTTGAATTATTAGAACAGAATGCACCACAATTTATTTAAATAAGATTATGGGATTCTTGTTTTTAACTAAATAATTTAATCCAACATCTAAAGAAAAACGAGAGGCGGTAGATAGGAAGGGAAGAGATATAGCAAGAGGGGGGAGCTCAGAGGGAAGACAGAAAAGATGTGGCATATGCAAATTAACATTATTCTAGTTTTTTTAATAGCTATCTTGTACTATCGCTCGTGCTTGTTCATCATTAAAGGATTTGTTTCTGGCATCCATTATCATCAATATATTGTGGGTTATGTATGTTCTAATAATTTTCTATGCGGGGCATGAATATTCAAAATGTATATCATAATGCTATTTTAAACTAATAAATAGACTTAAATCAATTTCAGTCCCCGTAATATACATGTTTTTTCTGTTTTGATCCATGTTTTTTCTGTTTTGATCCTTATAGGGGATAAAAAATTGTTGGTTTATATCCCCATGAATTTTTTTCCTATTTAATCCCTGCCGATAGGATGAGGATCCTCCGGTAAGCGGTGAGGTGGCTGACAGAAGTCCCCCTCACCTTTACATGTGGCACTGATTTAATATTTTTATTTTTTTGCAAAGTGGCTGACAAGTGTGTCCTATCCTATCATCCAGGTCCCCTTTTCACCACCCCTACCCTTCCCCACTGCCCTCTCCCCCTTCCCCTCTGCTCTTCCACTTTATTAAATTGAAGAAAGAAAAATAAACACAACTTGTGATTATCTTAGGTTTTATTTTATTTTCTATTTAAAATTTAATTAATAGGATTTTAAAATAAAAATTCAAATTAATAATTTAGATTTAATAAGGGTGAAAAAGTTACAATTTGTATAGATTTAACAATATAGATTATACATGTACCTCTTAGCATCTTTGTATAGAAATGTAATAGAAACAACTTTTATTATTTTGATCCGAGGTTATTGTTTATCAAAAACGAAATTATAAGGATTATTGGAGAGCCTTGTTTCTAAGTATTTTCTCTACCCTTCAGAACATATAATCAGGACTCATCAGTCAAAACTTCTGTTCTTTGCTTGAAGTTTAGTTTTGTTTGTATGATGTTTATGGCCACTTTTTGTGATTCGTTTAGTTTAAAGAATCATGTCTTTGAATTATTAGAACAAATTTTCTTGAATAAGATTATTGGTTGTACCGAGTCCCTGACCTGTGCATGTATGGGATTCTTGTTTCTAACTAAATCATTTAATTCAACTTCTAAAGAAAGCGGGGTGCCAGCAGATGGGTGGGGGAGGGGGGAGAGAAAAGTCAGAGAGAAGACAGAAAAGATGTTGTATATGGGAATGGATTCTCTCCCATGGGAAATTTCACCGAAGGGGGTACAGTGAAAATCCCCACCATTAAAACTCCCTCTCCCCTTTTTGGATATTTGAAACGCCCTCTCCCCACTCTATAATCTATGGTTGAGGTTTCACTATATATTTCACCCGAGAGAGTCCATTCCTGTTGTATATGCTAATTAACATTATTAGATAGTTATCTTGTGCTATCACCTGTGGTTGTTCATCATTAAAGGATTTGCTTCTGGCATCCATTATCATCGATTTATTGTGGGTCATGTATGGTCTAATAATTTTCTATGCAGGGCATGAATATTCAAAGTGTTTATCATAATGCAATTCTAAAATAATAAATAACTCATAAGACTAAAGTATATAATGCTGAAGTTTTCATGATTTGCTTTTTAATTCTGTGATCATGCTATGTAGAGGAACTTATTTTCATTTATCCAAATCATCGACCATTGTCAGTATGCTAAACTCTGTATGACAGTCCTTTTCCTTGTATTTTGTCTATAAGCTTTTGATTGCCTGAGTTTGTCTTACTTATGTATCCCCATTTATGGAAGTAGCGAGGCGTTGAGTATGTGGTTGAATCTTACTTTCTTGTTGCTCAAATTGTGAATATGTTTTACCTTTTCTTGAAGACTTTGCATGACCCTATCATCTTAACCTTGCAAGAAAACTGTTTTGCCCACTGACAGTTATTTTCTCCTTTCCATGGCTTAGGTTCAAGCTCATATTGCTAAACTCAAACGACAGATAAATTTGATAGATGGACAGCATCAGCAGTTTAAATCTTCTTCTGACCAATAGATGTACAATTAGGACCTTTGAGATGTATTTTCTAATTGGTCAGAGGGCAGTGGAATGGTTGTTCAAATGTTCCTCACCAGCTAGTTGTTTCTTCAGATGTATTGTAATTTATTTATTTTATTTTATTTTTGTATGTGGTGTTAAAATTGTATAAGATTATTTTGCCTTTGCCTATAAACATAGGCTGCCAAATCTGTATGATTTAGTGATAAAAGATTAAAAAATCCAGTCTTTCTTTTTTGTTTATTATAATATACATTCAGTATAGCTATTTAAATTAGAGATATCATGTTGACAGGACCAAGTAATATACTAGGGGAAGAGATGGTCGTTTGAATGTCTCTTGCTTTTATTTTTTCACCATCTTTGATTTATTGAGTAAATAAATACCAGTACTTTGGTCGCAAAAGCGTTTGACCATTGGGTCTATTAAATTTTAGTTTAATCAATTAAAATTTTGAATGTTTAAATTTATCTCGAATGGTTCTTCATGTACGCACGCATTTGAAGCATGTTAAGCCCCGATGAACAAAATTAAATTACTAAATTAGTAGCTGAGGTACTAAATAAGCGTGCATTCTCAAAATAGGGTATTTTTCATCTCAAAGGAGAAAGAAATGGTATACTTTCCCTATTGTAAAAAACGCAAGGAGACTAAGGTTATCGTTGGACTAATGAAAAAAAAAGAATGTAGTGAAATAAAATATAATGACATTGGGTTTTATTACTTGAATTATATAAAATTCATTGAATTAAAATAGAAAATGATGAAATGTATTTCATCTTATTTCATGTAAAATTTGTCTTTCCTTCTTTTAGTTTGAGGATCTGGGACAGAATTTTTTATCTCTATTTCATTACATCTTATTTCATCATAAAATTTTTAAATAATAAAGGGTTATTTATTTCAGCATTTTTTGTTCATTTTATTTTATTATATTTATCAATGTATATTCAAAAAGAAAAAAGAAACCCGAGCCCCTTGTAACACTATTTGAGTAAGTCTAGGTGGGTAACTGGGATGGAAGTGGACTTCAAGGAATCGGGCCAGGGCTTACCATTAAAGGAGCGACTATTAACACCTCCGTTTTTGCTTATACCTTCCTTTTTCTGGAAGATTATTTTTGAATAGTACTCCCTCCGGAATGATTTATAAGAAAAAAGCTCTTTCAACATTCGTTAAAAAATATATGTACCTGGTCTAAATCCGGAGTAGTAAAATTTATCTGGAAATAGCCTTTCGAAAGGCTAAATGAATACCAAAAATTTTATAAACTTCCGAAAAAGTGGGTGTTCTGGCAAAACATGGTGTCAAGAGTTATACCTAGGGGTGGCAAAATGGATGGATTGGATAAATCTATCCATGGATCTTAATAGATGGATGGGAAAAATCCATTTATCCATTTACCATCCACTAAAATTTCATCAAAAAAATCCAATCCATCCATCATCCATTGAAAAAAAACTATCCAATCCATCCATTAACAATTTTTTTATGGATGGATATCCAATCCATCCATAAAAATTATTTTAATCAAAAAAAATTATTTTTAATCATAAAAAATATTTTAATTACAAAAAAATTATTTTAATTACTAAAAATTTATTTTAATCATAAAAAATATTTTAATTACAAAAAAATATTTTTAACTATTAAAAATATATATATATATATACACACATATATCTCTCTCTCCCCCATATCTCTCTCCCTCCTTTCTCTCCCTATCTCCTCCCCTCTCTCCTCTCTCCCTTCTCTTCTCTCTCCCCATCTCTCTCTCCTCTCTCTCTCATCTCTCTCTCCTATCTCTCTCCCCCCTCTCTCCTCTCTCTTTCATCTCTCCCCTATCTCTCTCCCCCTCTCTCTCATCTCTCTCCCTCTCTTTCATCTCTCCTCTCTCTCCTATCTCTCTCTCCCCCTCTCTCTCCTCTCTCCCCTATCTCTCTCTCCCTCCTCTCTCCCCTATCTCTCGCTCTCCTATGAGAGAGAGGGAGATAAGGGAGAGAGATGAGAGGAAGTGGAGAAAGAGACAAGAGAGGGGAGAGATGAGAGAGAGGGAGAGAGGGGAGGGAGAGAAGGGGGAGATGAGAGATAAAGGAGGGGGGAGTGAGATGAGAGGGGGGAGAGGGGGGAGAGAGAGAGAGGAAAGATGAGAGAGAGGGAGAGAGATGAGAGATAGAGGGGAGGGAGAGAGAGAAATGGAGATGAGAGAGGGGATAGAGGAGAGAGGGAGAGATAAGAGAGAGGGAGAGAGGGGAGGGAGGGAAGGGAGAGAGATGAGAGATAGAAGGGGGGGGGGAGTGAGATGAGAGAGAGGGGAGAGAGAGGAAAGATGAGAGGGAGAGGGAGAGAGATGAGAGATAGAGGGAAGGAGAGAGATGGAAAGAGGGAGAGGGAGATAGGGAGAGAGATGAGAGACATGGGAGAGAGAGACAAGAGAGGGGAGGGGAGAGATGAGAGAGAGGGAATGAGGGGAGAGAGATGAGAGAAAGGGGAGAGAGAGACGAGAGGGGAGAGAGGGGAGAAAGATGAGAGAGAGAGAGGTGGGAGAGAGAGATGAGAGAGGGGAAAGATTGGAGAGAGAAAAATATTTTTAATTAAAATATTTTTTATGATTAAAATATTTTTGATTAAAATATTTTTTTATAATTAAAAATATTTTTTGTATTGAAAATATTTTTTATGATTAAAAATATTTTTTATGAACAATTCAAAAAATTATCCATTACATCCATTTGCCACCCCTAGTGTAATCTAATGGATTTAGAAAAATAGTGGATGGATGACTAACCATCCATTAAATTAAATGGATGGATTGGATCCAATCCATTTATTTTTTTGTTTGTAATGGATGGATTGGATGGATTTCTTTATAGATGAATTGAATGGATGATGGATAAATGGATCACTTTGCCACCCCTAGTTATACCCTACCATTAATGGGAATACAACTTCCGCCTGTTTTATTTTGGTGGGTTTGTAATTCCAAGTGAGGTTCCTACGTTAATGTTCTTTTAAGTAGGTACAATGAAATGAGGAGACCAAAAAAATACCAAGTAGTTAGTACTTTAGTAGGTACAACAACGTATGCATGTTAAACAAGGAAGGGCCCGTTAGTACTTACCACTTTGGTTAGTACATGCAATAATTTAAAGTATACTTGGACCCCATTTCGTACTGCCGTGAACGTGGTCCTGGCCTTTAGGTTTTGCATTTGTTGCGGAGGACATTTCAATCTATTATTAAATATATTATATATTTATTATTTTTTTGTTTTAAACCAAAACAAGAAAGCACTCTGTAAATTTGCGGTTGCTGCTTAAAGTTAGAGACATAAGCATACGTTAATTGGATAGGGATAAGTCTTAAAATAATAGAAAGAAACAAAAGTCCTATCATAGAATTGAGATGTAGCTGGCATCGTTAATTTTTTCCATTAAAAAATATAATTAAAACCAAAATCATTGTATAATCATAGTCTTAAAATTATAAGAAATGGATCTGACTATTACACTAATAAAGCCATCCTTTTTAGATGCAACTGTTGCATTGATTATTTTGAAAATATAAAATATAAAATTTATCGATGCATATGTTGGAACCTAAACGATTGAGAAGTTTAGACCCTCATTAATTTTGATGATAACAAAATATTTCTCAAGAGAACAATTTATCTTCTAACATATCTTTGAGTGTACATGTATCAAAAGCTTCATTTATATATGTATAAATCACTCAAGGAAGAAGAAGAAATATACAAAAGAATTGAATACAATCCACTAGTATCAGCATCCGAACTCACTTCAGCGTCTTGCTAACAAAGAAGCCCAAAGATGTGACTTCTTGACACGTGGAACACTCAATTGCTACGAGCGTCCGTCCACTGTTCTGAGGGAGCGTCTGATCTCTTTAATGAAGCACGTGGTGATCACGTTTTTGCTCTTAGCCTCAAACTGTTCTGGAACAGAATCCGAATTTGATTTTGTGCGCTCATTTTGATGTACGAGGAAGCAAAGGTGACACCTTTAGCATAAGACAAAAATCGTACAAGGCAATTGCAAATAGCAGATAGAGAAAACAAAGAATGTGTACTATTCGATATTCTCCGGAAAGGAAGAAAAGGACTACATTTCAAATTACCTCACTCAATGGAAAGGAGATATTTTTCTCGCAGCGGTAATACCCTTGAAGACTCCTATAAATACCCCAAGGTATTCATTGAAGAAATGTTAGAAAAAGCGTGAAGAAACTTCATTACGAAAGCAATATTACTCAAGTGTGCAATCAAGCTTCGTGCCAAGTTTCGGTCTACATAGAACTGAACTCGGCGTCTTATACTTTCTTTTAGAAAGCTATTTACATTTTGAGCTTAATCTTTTCATCCTCTCTGTGAGAGTTATTTTGATTGTAATCAAAAGTATAATCTCTTTTGTAAACTGTATTTGGCCTAGTTAAGGCTCTGTTCCTCAAAGGCTCGACTGCACTGAGTCGTTTTGAGAAGTTGAGAGTATTGTCAAGTTTGTGACAGAAGAATACTCTTGAGGAAATTGTAATCAGTTGATTATAGTGGAAAATCCTTCAGGAACGAAGGGACTAGACGTAGCTACCAGTTGGTGGTGAACTAGTATAAATCTCTGAGTCTCATCCTTTACTGCTTTACATTATTTATCTTTACCTTGCTCAGTAAAACAAGTTTTTATAAACTGTTTAAATTTCTGCATCCGGTCTTGTTTAATTCTCTGCATCCGATATACAAAACAGTTTTGAACGACTTGTGTTGAAGTTTTTACGTATAGTTTGCGAAAAGTTTTTAACACAATTCAACCCCCCTTCTTGTGTTCACGTTCACTTGGTACCAGAGCTCGGCCTCTTGGTTGAGCACTTAACAGTGTTAAGAGAAAAGATCATATACTGTGAACATGTCTACTGAACGTGGTCATATGAACCGTCCTCCTCTATTCGATGGAGAAAAATTTGATTACTGGAAAGATAAGATAAAAGCTTTCTTTGAGACACAACAACTTGAGTTGTGGGATATAGTTCAAAGTGGTTACATTCCTCCCACTAATCCTCGTGGTGTTGCGATAGCCAGAGAAGATTGGAATGATGAATGTAAAAGAGATATCAAATCAATCAAAAGGCTAGATTCATTCTTATCTGTGCTATGACAGAAAAAGAATATGATAAATGTGGCAAATTTGATACTGCCAAAGAAATATGGGACTCACTTGTTTTATCTTACGAAGGCTCTGCCTAAGTAAGAGAAACCAAAGCTAGCATGTTGGTTCGCCAATATGAGTTATTCAAAATGGAAGATGGTGAAAGCATTGAAATCATGTTTGGAAGATTTCAAACACTTGTTCATGGATTACAAGCCATTGGAAAAAGTTACACTACACCTGACCATGTTAAAAAGATCTTAAGAAGCTTGACTAAGTAGTGGAGACCCAAGGTCACTGCTATTCAGGAAGCAAAAGATCTAAATGTCCTACGACTTGAAGATCTTATGAGTTCGTTGAAAGCTCATGAACTTGAGCTAAATGAAGAAGAACCGGTCAAAAAGGGCAAGTCTATTGCTTTGAAAGTCTCTCAACATAAAGTCAGTTCTTCCAAAGCCCTTCAGGCTGAAGAAGAAGAATCAAAAGATGAAGCTTCAAAAGGAGATGCTGACACATCAGAAGATGAGCTCGCGTTTATATCCAGGAAGATACAAAGAATGTGGAAGAAGAGAAACTTCAGGAGGAAGTTTCAGAAGAAAGATACTAAGGACAAGAAAGAGAGCAAGGACAAGGCTCAAGTCATTTGCTATGAATGTAAAAAGCCTGGACATTTCAAGTCCGAATGTCCTAATCTTAAGGAGAAGTCCACAAGAAGTTCTTTCAAGAAAAAGAATAAGAGCCTCATGGCTACATGGGAAGATCTAGATTCATCCTCATCTGAGGAAGATAATGAAGTAGAAGCAAATCTCGCTCTCATGGCACATAATCGACCTTGATTCAGAAGAAGAAGTTGAAGAGGTAATAGTGTATGATTCCTACTCTGAACTTCAACTTGCATTTGATGATCTTCTTAAGGACTCTGCCACTCTCTCTGTTGAGTATAAGAATTTGAAAAAGAAATTTTCAAAATTATCACAAGACTTTCAAGCTTTAAACAAAGAAAAATATGTACTCAACAAAGAAAATCAGTGGCGAAAATCAGCATCGATGGATAACTGGCGTCGATCGCTAATAAGCAACCAGTGAGAGCTCTGCCGAAAGCTCTAAAGTTACAGGCAATCCTAAATGCAAATTCAAATGATTATGAATATGCTTTTCAAAAGTTTCTTGCAGAGAGTGTAACTCGTAGCAAGCAAGCTTCAATGATTTGGGGTGTCAGTAAAACGACAACTCATGGTCTTGGTTATATATCAGATGAACCTCTTTTAGAAAATGATTCAGTATCTGATAAATCCAATAATCATAGTAAATGTTTGCATTGTACTTACTGCAATAAACCTGGTCATTTGAAAAGTGCATGTACTATTTTTAAAACTGTGAAGGATAAGCCTCCTTCAAGAACTAATAAGAAAGGACCCAAAAAGATATGGGTACCTAAAGATAAAATAGTCTATGTTGCAGACATGCTTAGCAACAAAATCAACACACCTATCTTGGTACTTAGACAGTGGATGCTCGCGTCACATGACGGGAGAAAAGCATATGTTCCAAGAACTAAGGCCTAAACAAGCTGGATTCGTTGGTTTCGGAGGAAACCAGAAAGGTAAAATAGTTGTAATTGGTCGCATTGGTAAAGGCTCTCTTCCCTCTATTGATAATGTACTATATGTTGAAGGACTTAAACATAACTTATTGAGCATAAGTCAATTGTGTGACAATGGTTATGAAGTCATCTTTACAGAAACTGGATGTCTAGTAAAAAGCAAGAAAGACGGCTCTACTTTCTTTACTGCTAAGAGGAAACAAAATATTTACAAAATCGATCTCTCTGAACTTGCAAAAAAAGATGTCAAGTGTCTCATGTCTGTTGACGAAGAACAATGGATTTGGCACAAGAGATTAGCTCATACCAATTTGAGATTAATCTCAAAACTAAACAAGCACAGTCTTGTCAGAGGCTTACCAAATCTTAAGTATCAATCCAATGCTCTCTGTGAGGCATGTCAAAGAGGAAAACAAGTTAAAACTTCTTTTCATTCAAAAAATGTTGTTTCAACCTCTAGACCACTTGAGCTTTTGCATCTTGATCTTTTTGATCCAACAAGGACAGCCTCTTTAACTGGAAAGAAATATGGGTTAGTCATTGTTGGTGATTTTACTAGATGGACATGGGTTAGATTCCTTGCTCACAAAGATGAGTCATACAAGGTATTTACTGTATTCTGCAAAACAGTTCAAAATGAAAAAGGAATTTGCATTTCTTCTATTAGAAGTGATCATGGGGGAGAATTTGAAAATGAAAGCTTTCAAAAATTTTGCGATGATAACGGCATCTCCCACAATTTCTCCTCTCCTAGAACACCTCAACAAAATGGTGTTGTAGAAAGAAAAAATAGGTCCCTCCAAGAAATGGCCAGGACCATGATCAATGAGGCTAATATTGCAAAATATTTTTGGGCAGAAGCAGTAAACACAACTTGTTACATTCAAAATAGAATTTCTATTAGACCTATTTTGAAGAAGACTCCATATGAAATGTGGAAAGGAAGGAAACCAAACATATCATATTTTCATTCATTTGGTTGCACGTGTTACATTTTAAATACTAAGGATCAACTTGGTAAGTTTGATTCAAAAGCTGACAAAGGAATCTTTTTGGGATATTCTGAAAGATCTAAAGCTTTTAGAATATACAATAAAGAAACTATGACAGTGGAAGAATCCATACATGTCAAATTTGATGACAAGAAGCCTGACACAGCCATGTCAGAGCTAGATGAATTATTTTCAGAATTAAATATAGGTAATACTACAAATAGTGAACCTGCATCTTCATCGTCCGGTGGTGACCAGACACAAGAATCTTCGTGAATTGAAAGATTTGGAGGTACAAAGCCAATCATCCTAAAGATCAAATCATAGGAAAACCTGGAGATAAAGTAAGAACCAGATCCTCTTTTAAAGAGCATGCAGATATGGCACTACTCTCAGAAATGGAACCTAAAACGATTGATCAAGCATTGAAAGATGAAGGCTGGATTCTGGCCATGCAAGAAGAGTTGAATCAGTTCCAAAGAAACGATGTATGGAAGTTGGTTACCTTACCAGAAGATAAGCAAGCTATTGGTACTAAATGGGTATTTAGAAACAAGCTTGATGAAGATGGAAAGGTTGTGAGAAACAAGGCAAGATTGGTTGCTCAAGGGTACTCACAGGAAGAAGGTATTGATTTTACTGAAACATTTGCACCTGTTGCAAGGTTTGAAGCTATACGCATTTTGCTTTCTTTTGCTGCACATCATGATATAATTATTTATCAAATGGATGTGAAAAGTGCTTTCTTGAATGGTTTTATAACTGAGGAAGTCTTTGTAAAACAACCTCCTGGATTCGAAGACATTGAATTTCCAGAACATGTCTTCAAACTCAAAAAGGCCCTTTATGGTCTTAAGCAAGCTCCCAGAGCTTGGTATGAAAGACTGGGTACATTTTTGATGAAAAATGGCTTTACTAGAGGTCTAGTAGACACTACTCTTTTTAGAAAAACATCAAACAAGGACTTTATAATTGTTCAAATATATGTTGATGACATTATTTTTGGAGCTACTAATGAAAGCCTTTGCAAAGAATTTTCTAAGCTAATGCAAGCTGAATTCGAGATGAGCATGATGGGTGAACTGAAGTTTTTCCTTGGAATTCAAATCAAACAATGCAATGATGGTATATATATACATCAAAGCAAATATATCAAGGAATTGCTAAAGAAATTCAAAATGGTGGATTGCAAACCTATGTGTACTCCTATGCATCCCACATGTATTCTTGGTAAAGATGAAGCGTAAAGGTAGATCGAGAAGATGTACAGAGGTATGATTGGATCTCTACTTTATCTTACAGCTTCAAGACACGATATTATGTTCTGCGTGCATGGTGTGCTAGATCTCAATCAGATCCTAGAGAATCACACTTGAGTCTTTGTTAAAAGAATCTTTAGATATTTGCAAGGATCTACCGATCTTGGTTTGCTTTATAAGAAATCAAAAGATTACAAGTTAGTAGGTTTACGTGATCTGACTTTCTTTGGAGACCGAATTGAAAGAAAAAGCACAAGTGGAAGCCGCCAATTCCTTGGAGCAAATCTTGTATCTTGGTCAAGCAAAAGGCAAAGCACGATTGCACTCTCAACAGCAGGTCGAGTATATTTCAGCAAAGAAGTTGCAGCTCTCAACTTCTGTGGATGAAATATCAACTTGAAGACTATCTGATAAAAGAGAGTAACATTCCTATCTTTGGTGATAATACTTCTGCAATCTGTCTTACTAAAAATCCCATATTGCATTCACGAGCCAAGCACATTGAGATTAAGCATCATTTTATAAGAGACTATGTTCAGAAGGGTATTCTAGAAATAAAATTTGTAGACACTGATCATCAATGGGCTGACATATTTACAAAACCCCTTGCTGAAGATAGATTCAATTTTATAAGAAGAAATTTAAACTTTCATCTTATAGAAGAATGATTAATCTCAGCGTCAGATAATATGCACAATCTCAGCATCTGATATGACATAAGCATGTATATGAATAAGCATCTTGTCATATGCATCATAACTCATCGTCTGGTGAATCGGTTGCGTGCGTCCAAGCACACCCACACGTGTCACACGTGTTAAGGACTGAAGCGTCTCATCACATCTACTGAGTCATAATTATTTATGTCTTTCGATAAAATTTTTTTCTTGATCTTACTTTTCTTTTGGCGTCTGCATTTAATGAAAAGGCGAATCTCTATTCTCTTTTCTTTTTGATTTAATTTTTATGTGGAAATACGAAGCGATTTTTTTTTGAAAAAGGACTGTACCATTTTCTATCAACTTTCCCACTACTCCACATTTTTCGCTCCATCACTTCACTCTGCGTTTTCTTGCAAAACTGTTCTCTTTCTCTCTGTCTGTCTATCTCTGTGTGTGTGTGTTTTCGAACCCTAAAACCTCCATCACCTTCTCTTCAACTGCCACAATGGCCGATAGAAAGGTTGGACAATACACTGCTGCTTTCGACGTCTTCTCTGAGGCAAAACTTCTGAATGAGAACCGGGTTGATTTTGAGATCTTCAAGCTATACCGTTTTGATTTTGAAGAAGGTCTTGAGAAACTGGGCTGAAAAAACTACTTCATCTGGGAACCAGTTGACGTACTGAGCTACGCTATTAAGGAGTTCTGGGGGAATGCGTACTTACTTCCTGGGAAAATCATAGAATGACACATCAGAGGCTTCAAACTACGCTTCACCATCAACTCTATTGCTCAGACGATCAAGTGTCCGTGTGAAGGAATCAGTTACCATGCAAACTGGGCTGATGCTTACAGAGGACTTGAAAACGTCAACAAAGCCCTGTTTGAGAACTACCGTGAACTGAAGAAAAAGAACATTACTCCCACGACCAAAGACTTGAAAAGCCACTACCGAGTACTGCACAAAATCATTGCCAAGAGCGTGATTCTGAAGGCTGGCTCAAGCGACATAGTGAACTACGAGCAAAAGTTCATTATGAGGAACTACATGGATGGGAAGAAAATCAATCTGCCAAGGTTGATTATCAACAATCTGATAAATGCCCTTGTCTTCTCAAGGAAGAGTGTCGATAAGAAGAATATCGTCAAGGTAATCCCTTATGGAGTTCTTCTCTCCATTATGATGATTAAAGACGGCGTTGTGAAGAAGCTGACTGACTCCATCAACAAGAAGAAAAAGAAAAATACTTTAGTGTTGGCGCTGTTGTTCGTCCAGAAGTTTTTGGAGTAAACAGTTTGGTCAGAATGCAGCTAATAACTGGCTCTATGATCAAGAAAGTGAAAATAGAGCAACAGGAAGGAGAAGCTGAAAAGAAAACCACCAGAAGCTCAATGACTGGTGTGAAAAGACCTGCTGAGTCTCCTTCAAGGGAGACAAGAAGAACAAAACAGAAGGTGGCTCCTGCACCAACTGTTGAAGAACCAGAAGATGAGGATAGAATTCCCATCAGAAAGGTCTTGGAGAAACAGTTTAGGCCAGCAGCTGAAAAAGATGCTTCAGCGTCCGGTCAAGGGAAGCAAATCCCTCCTCCTCTTCCTACTGTTGTTGTCACGAGAGGATCGAAAAGAAGGTTGGTTAAGTCTTCAGAGGTTAACCCAAAGGTACTCGATTTTACTGCTGATGATCAGTAACTGTCTTTGATGCTCATGAAGTTATTCCTACACCCCCATTGTCTGTTTCACAACCACAAACCAAGAAAACCAGAATGAGCCTCCGACAAACCTCTACCCTCCCTAAACCTACCCAACCATCATCCTCTACACTCAACCTTGACATACCACAAAATTCCTCAAATACTTCACTTACCACATATATTTCCAAACTTCACTCTCATCCCTTTAACCTATTATTCAAAGTACCTCCCGTTAATCCCTTCAAACCCTACACACCTAAAACCTATAAAATCACCAAAACCACTCCCACCTTACTCACCATTACCCATAAACCTACAGACTTTAGTGGAAGGAAGAGTGTCTCATGTATTAACAAACCACGGTTTGTTAAGTATGAGATATATCATAGCATCTACAATCGTCCCTCTACATGACATTTGAAAACCTTCACCTCTAGAGCTGCCAGACTGGAGATTGCCTCTCCGATGAATGCTACCTTCAAGGATGGAGAAGACCACTTTCAGATGTCATTTAAAGGAAGATTGAGACCATCATCTGGTAGCAGAGCAATTCCCTTCTCTGTTGACCTTCCTAGATCCCTACCACAAACTGAACCGCTCACATTGGAAGAATGCGGAAGGTGGATCACAGATGAAGAAGCTGCCTTCATGGCACACTGTCTTGAGATGAAGAAGATTGAAGTAATCAGACAATTCAGGGATCCTTCGTCTGTATCTGTGAAGATTGTACCAGACAGATAAAGGTGGCTACCTTGGTCTATCCCTGGGAAAAGGAAAGAACCTGCTCCTGGCAAGCAGCCATTCAACAAGATCGGGCTCACGGAGTATGAGAAGGCTCCCAAGAAGTATAATCTTAAGGAATTCTCTAAGCTTCCGATTGCCAAGATCTCTGAGGATCATGCCAGAAGGCTTTACCTGAATTCTCTGAAGGAAGATGAATGGAGAACTGGCTCCTCAAACTGCTGCAATGCCGAGAAGGCCACTATTCCAACAGTTGGCATTATCAGTAGAATTACTAACATCAATCTGGGAACAGTCTACTTTGATGATATGTTCAGATGCTCGATGAATCGGACCACTCGATCGCATGAAGACTTATGTCCAATGGGTCTTTGTGACAAAGCACTTTGACATTGGATTCACTTGGAGTCAATGGTCGAAGACATGGAAAGACAAAGCTTTGTTACCATGCCTCGCCCCCTGGTGCTTACGTAAGATGACAGGAAAATCCGAGAGGATTATACCTGGCGTAAAATGAAGGAATCTCTTTGCTTCAAGCATTGAGTGAATTCATCGAGAAGGATATGGGAGAAAAAGGCTGGGAATAAGTTTGATGCTTTCACCGCCGACGTGCTTACGCATAGGAAACGGTCTTCATGGATTTGTCAGATCCGTAAGAGGTGGAGAAAAGGAGAAGAATTCGGGAGAATGAGCAGAGGAAACATGGAAGTCTCATCAAATGGTTTATACCAAATGATGCATTCTTTCAAAAGGCTCAACAAAAGAAGGACTTGAGACTGAAGCTTTCCAACTGGGTGCTAGCAGAGCATCAGAAGATGAAACCTGCACCAGAAGCTGGACCTTCTACTTCTATTCCTGCAGTTGAAATGGTCACCATTCCTAAAGCAGAGTTTGAAGAAATGAAGGCTACTAATCTGAAAGTCACTCAGCTAGAGAATGCACTGAAACTTCTATATGAACGTCTCAACATCCCTCCTCCACCACCAAACCCTTAAAATTTTTTTACTTTTTGTGTGATATAAATTTTTTTTGGTACTCTTATTTTATATATATATATATATTCCATGTTTTTTTTTCTGATTATTTGACTATACATACCTTTATCTGATTATCTGTTTATATACATTCAAATTTTTTTGAGCAATCCTTTTGACTATGATGTGCTTTACACTCTTTTTGTCTGATGACAAAAGGGGGAGTAAAAGAAGTAAAAGAAAGGTCTGATGAACACGTGAAAGTCTGATTAATTAATTCACCGTCCGATGAATATACTAAAACTGAATTTATCATGCATATCATTTTATACATAGCATTTGTATGGTTATTCATTGCTCTAATATCTATTAACTGCATTGATATTCATTGACCAAATAATCTAACAATGATCAATAAAATTGGTAATATGAAAATCTTTTTGATAAAATGAAAATCAACATCCGACCTCACTTTGTTAAAAATATGCTCTGATTCATCTATGTATTTTTGCGATCACTTAAATGAATTTGTCTATCAACAATCGCCTTAATACCTAAATTGCTCTTATATATCAAAATTGTTAAATTCAGGGGGAGACCCTTGATGTTATTTTGAAATTAAATTGTTCATCAACCTTGGATATTTGTCATCATCAAAAAGGGGGAGATTGTTGGAACCTAAATGATTGAGAAGTTTAGACCCTCATTAATTTTGATGATAACAAAATATTTCTCAAGAGAACAATTTATCTTCTAACATATCTTTGAGTGTACAGGTATCAAAAGCTTCATTTATATATGTACAAATCACTCAAGGAAGAAGAAGAAATATACAAAAGAATTGAATACAATCCACTAGTGTCAACATCCGAACTCACTTCAGCGTCTTGCTAACAGCAAGCGTCCAGCAGTGTGACTTCTTGACACGTGGAACACTCAATTGCTACGAGCGTACGTCCACTATTTTGAGCGAGCGTCTGATCTCTTTAATGAAGCACATGGTGATCACGTTTTTGCTCTTAGCCTCAGACTGTTCTGGAACGGAATTCGAATTTGATTTTGTGCACTCATTTTGATGTACGAGGAAGCAAAGGTGACACCTTTAGCATAAGACAAAAATCGTACAAGGCAATTGCAAATAGCAGATAGTACGAAAATAGTAATGTGTACTATTCTGATATTCTGGAAAGGAATAAAAGGACTACATTTCAAATTACCTCACTCAATGGAAAGGAGATATTTTTACTGCAATGGTAATACCCTTGAAGACTCCTATAAATACCTCAAGGTATTCATTGAAGAAATGCTAGAAAAACTGTGAAGAAACTTCATTCTGAAAGCAATATTACTCAAGTGTGCAATCAAGCTTCGTGCCAAGTTTCTGGTCTACATAGAACAGAACTCAGCGTCTTATACTTTCTTTTAGAAAGCTATTTCTGTTTTGAGCTTAATCTTTTCATCCTCTCTGTGAGAGTTATTTTGATTGTTATCAAAAGCATAATCTCTTTTGTAAAACTGTATTTGGCCTAGTTAAGGCTCTGTTCCTCAAAGGCTCGATCAGATTGAGTCGTTTGAGAAGTTGAGAGTATTGTCAAGTTTGTGATGAAGAATACTCTTGAGGAAATTGTAATCAGTTGATTATAGTGGAAAACCCTTCAGGAGCGAAGGGACTAGACATAGCTACTGGGTTGGTGGTGAACTAGTATAAATCTACGAGTCTCATCCTCATCGCTTTACATTATTTATCTTTACCTTGCTCAGTAAAACAAGTTTTTATAAACTGTTTAAATTTCTACATCCGGTCTTGTTTAATTCTCTGCATCCGATATACAAAACAGTTTTGAACTACTTGTGTTGAAGTTTTTACGTATAGTTTGCGAAAAGTTTTTAACACAATTCAACCCCCCTTCTTGAGTTCACGTTCAGCATATTCAACTCGAGTCCTCAAATTTTTAATCTGAAGTCATGTTATACCATCATTTTCATGAAGCGAAGTGTTATCCTTGTGTTATGACATGTATTTAGAGTTTTTATGTTGAATTAATTCAAATTAATATTATGTACTTTTTACTTAATTATTCAATTATATAAAAGTTTAACTTTCTTTAATTTTTTATTAATACTTATTTTTTAAATTTAAATGTTATATATAATAGGCCAAATTCCACCATCTTGGTATGTCAAGCTCTCAATTAATTAAAGACAACAAGTGATATATTCTATATTCTAAATGATTGAGATTAGGCATTGCTCACAATTCACGTCACAATGGGGTTAATTTATGTAAACTTTTCTAACTTTACGTCCCTACCATATCACTATAGCAGCAAATCCATTCAATTATAGAACATCTAAGGACAGACGTTCCCTTCTTTTAATTTATAGGTAGCTTTGAACAATAATTGGATTCAACACGTTTTCAGGTAAAACCAACAGAAATGACAAAGCTAATTCAGGACACAATTTAATTACATTTGTGCACAACACTAAGAAGAGCTGTAGTGAGGCTCCATTAAATTTGAAAGGAAGTTAGAGCATTGATGAATGAGTAAAGATAGGCGTTTTGAAGTGGTTGGAATGATCTCACAATGGCCTAAGCAAGTGGACTTTGGGGGCAAGAGTAACATGGCCTTCATGTGCCAAAGTAAAGGTTAAGTCGCCATCAACTTAAAAGAACATCCCTTCTTTGATTAGAGAGCACCGCATTTTGGTGAAAATGGTGGGCCTTGCAAGTTTTCTCCGGAATTTTAAATCCATCTCTTTCTCCAATTAATCTTATTCACAGAACATGAAGAGTCTATTCAAGGAAGGCGACGTACAATTATCTGGTTTCCTTTCTGTACCTTACATTGTAATATATTTCAAACCGGTAATGTCTTAAAAACTCACGAACCTCTCATCACAACTATCCATTTCTTGTATTGTACCCCCCCCTTTTTTCCATTACATGACATGTATGTAAAATATATATTCCCTCTGAAACTTATTATAAGAAACAAAATGATCAATTTTTTGTGCTAATTATAAAAAACATACATAAATTTTTAATTATAGGCTTAATTATACTTTTGGTCCCCCGAGTATCGTGATTGTGCGGTTTTAGTCCTCCAAGTTCTATTTGAGCGAATTTAGTCCTCAAGGTATTACAATTGTGCGATTTTGGTCTCCAATGTTCTAATTGAGCAAATTAGGTCCTCTAGTTATCGCAATCGTGTGATTTTGGTCCCTCTGTTCAATTGTCATTCAATTTATAATCGAAAATATTGTAAAGTTTTTTTAATTTTTAAGCCAACTAACATGCCACTTAGACTAAATTATGTACTATGTCATACCCACATGTAATACATCAACATTTTTACTAGAAATTAAACGACAAGAGGGACCAAAATCGCACTATTGCAATAAATGGAGGACTCAATTCGCACACACTACAAGAAAATACGAGATTATCGACGGCCAAAAGCCTTCGGTAATCCCAAAAAGCTGTCGGTAATGCAGAATTTCCGACGGGTTACCGACGGCCTCAAGACCGTCGGTAAAACGAGTGTCGCAAATGCCTACCGACGGTGCTTTCGTGGCCGTCGGTTATACCAACGGTTAATGCCGTCGGAAACATACCGTCGGAATTTTCCGACGGCCGTGGCCGTCGGTAAATCCTTTTTTTTTAAATAAAAATTAATTAATTAATTTCTGTAATTAATTTAATTTATTAATTTATTTATTAAATTAAAATATTAAATTAATTTATAATTGAATTTAATTTATTGAATTAATTAATTAATAAAAAGATAACTGAAATATTTATTTAATTTAATGAATTTAATTAATTAAAATATTGTAATTAATGAATTTAATTTATTAAATTATTTATTTATTTAATTATTAAAAATAATTGATTCCAATATTAAAAAATATTTATTTATTAATTTAATTAACTATTACTAGTAATTTAATTTAATTATATTTATTAATTTTAATTCTTAATTTATTCCCATATTTAAAAAAAACGTAATAAATAAATAAAAAATCGACGAACAAAGATCAACAGTAACTAAAAAGATATCGAAAAATATGAAAAAATATAAGTACAAACAGAACTAATAGTCCTGGTAGTCCTGATCATGACCATCGTTACTAGGAGGCGGAGGAGGCGAAGGCGGAGGCGGTGGAGGAGGCGCCTGGCAAGCTAGCAACTGGTACAACTCCTCCTGTCGCTTCAGCACCTCAGCCAACATGGCACTCGTCCGACAGGCGTCCTCCCGCTGCTCGACCGCAATCCGCTGCTGCTCGACCATGGCCCGCTTCAGGTCCGCTATCTCCTGGTCATCCGCGGCAAAGCGACTAGTAGCAGCACCACTACTCGACGACTCTCCAATGTTAAGGCAGCGGGCACCTTTCTTGTAATTGCCGGCGAGGTCGCCAGCACCGTATAGGCGACCCTTCTTCTTGCCGCCAACAACATCAGCCCATACCCTGAGCGGTGCAGATGGATCCTCAGGGCTCTGAGTGGCGGAACATGATGATGTCTGAGACATCATCTGAGACATCTGCGCCTCAAACTCCTCCTGTCAAAAATATACAAATAAGTCAATTTTTTTGTCATAAAACAATATAAACATTGTTAAAAAACTATTCATTATATTTTATAATTATGTGGGTCCGCCTTGACCGCTCATCAACAAAATCGCTGGTACTCCTCCTAATATGAGTTGCACGATGGAGCTCGTGCAACTGTACCTCTCTACCCAACCGCTTCGACTGTAATTATTTAATACAAAACCTTAACTAAATAATAATAATAATAATAATAATAATAATAATAATAATAATAATAATATAAAATGTAAAAGTTGAGCTGCGTGCTGCGCCTGACTAACCGAACCTCTGGTGTGCAAACTCCCACCCTTCTCAGAGGCTCTATTCCTCTTCACCTTCTCGTTTACCGCCTTGAACTTAGGGGAGTTCCAGTACTCTTACAGCTGCTGCCAGAGCTGATCCCCTATCCAATGGGGCTGTCCACTGAGGCGGGCATCTCTAAGCATGTCAGAGAGGCGGTGGGAGGCCTTCATATGGAAGTTCCTCTCGATCTGCTCCTCATCCTCTTCCTTCCATGAAACCCTCTCCTGTATGAATATAATATATTATTAAACATAATTGAAATTTATGAAATAAAAAAATATTATGCAACAAAATAAAAATTACAACTTACTCCAAAAGATCCGAACATATGATCCCCGCATCCTCCTTCACTTTCTTCCAGGTGGGCCAAAACATGTGGTAATTATCCTCAATTACCGCTGTGATAGCCGTCGCAGCTGGCTTTAAGGGAAGGAACCTGAAAAATAACAAGATGTCAAACAAGAGAAAAAATATATAAATATATATATATACATATAAATTATTAATAACTCGAAAAAAAAAAGTAAATACTTACCCTTTACCAGCCGGCCTAATAGCAACTCGGCCATCATGCAGCATCTCAATATCATCAGCGACCCCCTGGTTAACCTCCTGCTGCTCAACCTCCTCCTGCTCATCCCCGTCCTGCTCAACCTCGGTCTGATAAGGTGTATGACCCGTACTATAGTCATGATCGGACATATGAGTATCGGGCGTCGTCTTAGGCACAAAATGGGAGGAAGAAGCGCCAGGTGTTTGCTGGAACCCCGGGTTGGGGATCATGTGAATGGGTGACAAATGGGGTGTCGAAACAGAAGGCCCTGTAGGCTATGTAGGTGCCGAACGCACTGGAGGTTGTGTAGGGGCCGAACGCGCTGGAGCCTGTGTAGGCGTAGATGTACGCGGACGTTGTGTGGATGACAACGTCACATAGCCAGCATCGTCAATCCTGATAATGTTCGGCCGACAACGACGAGGGGGGTCGATGTTGATGCCCTTCCCCTTCCGTTGACCACCAGTGGGTGGTCGGGGGGTCGGATCCTGCACCTCCTGATGCCATATATGTCTATAGAGCAATTCAACAATAACAGTCATGAAATAATATATTTAAGCATAACAATATTACAAATGAATTCCATAAAAATAAACAAGTTACATCCCTTTGCAGTATTTTTTTTTGGTACCAAGGCAAATTTTTTTACACAAACATCCAATTATATTTAGCTATGGTGTCGTGTCTCAGTAATATTTCTCAAAATACGTATAAATATCTACATAGTGAGATATGATTAGATATGTGCAGAACGTTTTACATTGTGAATGCATAATAATGAAATTCAAATTGTATATCTACGAATTATCCCATATAGTGTCACATCGTAGTACGTATTTTTTATTTCGATTTAGACTCTCGGTATAATTTGAGTCGAGCTGTGAGAACCCATATTAAGGCAAAACTCTTCTAACACCTATTTTACTATTCAAAGACTTGAACTCGAGACATTATTTAATTAAAAGAAACTAAACTTCTTACCACTTTGATTAACAGACATCGGTTGTAATATTATATTCTAGTTAGAATACATGAATAAATATCCATATGGCGGGAATAATTAAAAGAATTTTATACATCGGTTACAGTAAAGAAAATCCTAGGTTTATTTTTTCCTATAAATGGATTGTTCGGTCCTTTAACATTCTTAGTAAGGAAAAAATGTTGATTTTCCCTTCACGTCAAATGTATCATCGCAGATACGGTCATTCTTTTGGCTTTATCTATTTAAGAATCAAATTGGCATTGACTACTTAGGTGCTGAGTAACCGAATCACACTATTTATTTATTTGATACTTTTCCAGTTACAAACTAACATTATTCTAGTGAATCTATTGAATATTGAATGGAACAATACTATGTTTTGTAAAGAACTGCCTCATCTTCCATGTTGATTTCATTTTTCTCTTACTTTAACATTTTTTAATCTATACCATTATATAATGGGGATGGCCTTCAATAACTGCCTTTTATGGCTTCCTAATTTTCTTTCCTACTTTACCCCTTTACTCCACGTACTGTTACCAACCTTTGTCAGTTACGTTGTTCCATAATTAAGACCTCTTTTTCATTTTTTTTTTGTTACATGGTTCTCAGATGGAAACCACTTTACCCCTCCTTTTTCTTCGAAGTTCAAAAAACAACGCCCTCTTCTCATTCTCACCCCACCTTCACGTTCTCTCTTTCACACAACCTTCCCTGGTAACTCTCCCTTTCTTCTCACTCTCTTTTCCTTTCAAAGTTTAGATTTTCAATGCACATATAGGTTAGTTTTTAGATTTTAATTAGGTTTGTTGATTGTAATTAATGTTTGTTCATATATTTTCAAGCCCTCATTTTGTTTTGTGCTTTGAGATCTATATATGTTGTACCGCATGTAAGTTATCTTCCTTATTCTTTTTTTTTCTAAATTCCAAATATGTTCTTGGATGACAGAAGAACCAGAATTTTCATTTTTTTTAATTCCAAATAAATGTTCTACTTCCCTTTTTTAGTTACGTGTTTTTTTTCTTTAGTCATGTATGACTATTTGGATATGTCAAATTGTCAATATTCTAAAAAGCCTCCATTTTGATGCGTTGTATATACTATAGGTCGAAGTCTGAAGAAATGAAGCAAGTGGTTCACCAAATTTGCAAGTAGAAAGAATGTCACCCCTTGTTATCGAAAGTTTGAAAACTGAAACTCTGGAGGAAAATGGTGGGTAAGTTCTGTTCCCTTATTTGCTACTTGCTTATTTGCTGTGCATTTACGCTTGGGAGAAACCATTAAGGGGTCCTGTTGATATATCTCCTCTGTTTGCATATTCTCAAGCTATAAATTAGATTAAATCACTAATATATATCTAGTATTCCTTGTGTTTTATTCTCAAGTTAACATTGAATCGCACTGTGATTTTCTAAATTTCTATTTTTATTTGTGGTATTATTTGTTCTGCTAAGCACTTCCTCTACGGACCCTTTCCATTTCCATTTCCTCTATGAAAAATTTATTTTCCACTCATGTTCTATTTACTTGCGCTTCTATCGGATGTTGGTTTCTTGAAAGTTAAGATATAGCTTTAAGATGTGCAAAGCAAATTGCAGCCAATGATAGAATTAGATCTGTTTTTTCTGTTTCTCTACTTTCTAATTCTTCTATTTTTTATTCTGTTCTAATTTTAATTCAAGATCACTTCATCAAAAGAGATAGATAGCATCATTCACAAACATGTTATATAGAAGCAGACGATCATGAATAATAAGTCGGTGTGGGGGTCAACAGCCAACCCTTTTCCACCAAAAAAGAACCGACATTTCAAGCATCAAAGCATGATAAAAAATATTCAATAATACTATTTAAAGCACGACATCACTAACAACAACATAATCTTATAACATACGTCACTTCAAAATTCCCTCTGTGGAGAGAACTTGAAGGAAATCAAAAAAAAAATATCGGTGTGGGGGTCAACAGACAACCCTTTTCCACCCAATGAGTTAATCGACATTTCGTTAGAGTTCATACCTCGATCGCAGAGTAATGGCACGAGCGGTGCTGCGAAAGAAGCTTCTCCTGAAATGTCAACTTCGAACTGCAAGTCACGAGACAAACCTAGCCTACTGTAGTGGAGAACTTGCTCGAACACCTGTTTTGAACAGAACCCCCAAAATCAAACTTACAAAGAACATAATACACTTGATTTTTTAGTCATTAAACTATCGATAAAGAGAGGAAACCTACACAAGTTCCAAAACAAGTTCCTTATGTTTTTTAGTTCCTAAACATAAGCAAACAATATTTTTCCCAGCGGTAAATTTATAAATGTTACTATGATCAAATCAGAAGCCTAAACAATATATAGGAACACCAGTAAGTACACATACCATAAGCTTTAAAGAATCAATATATACACACACTATCACCTAATTGGTATAAAGTTCAACTAACAAATTTCATTAAAAAGCCGTATCCATAAAAAATTACACCATTATTGATCTGAGACTTACCCAGAACCACGATTAAGAATGGCAGGTCCTCCAGCTCGACCGCCTCTAGGCCTACAACACACCAAACATCAGCACATAATCTGAAGTAGTATTTATCTTTTCCCACAAAAAAAATACCAGTGATGAAAGACTTCAATTTTCCACAAAAAATAACAGAACTTTGAAACATTAGAGGAAAATGATATTTCCCACTTGCTGCCTATTTTGATCATGTAGTGAGTATGGACATCAATTTTCAGAAATCAAAAATAGATATGTACTAATGACATAACAGATGCATAGGCATTACAATCTGGAAATTTGGAAAAATATGAGAAAGGAAATATCTGATTGAGTACTATATTCTCTTTCAACCACAGCAGCCTCCTAAGGTCTAATACTAACAAGAATTTCACTTCACACCTCTGAAATTTCTCACAGCTTGGCAATGGCATTCCCCTAAACTAGTATAAAACTACAATCTTCAAGTTCAAGGTTTGTAGTTGAAGAATCAGTCAAATTTTAGATAAACTTCCAACTAGTAAACGGAACAACATTAAGTATAAAACAATTCACAAAGACAAGATTTCAGACCAATATTGAAAAAAGAGAGACAAAATGACCAAACCAGAAACTCAAAGGAAACAAAGGAAAAATCACCAACCTCACTTTCAAAGGACAGAAGCAACTGGACGTCCTCTACTCTCCGGCGAGGAGTCAAGACGGCGCGTTTGCTGTGCGGAGATGGTTGATGTACTCTCTGTAACACCCAAAAAAAAAAAACCAGAGTGAATAGCAAAAAAATCAAACGAAAGAGAGTGACAAACAACAAGAGATAGATGATACCTGTTAGGCGAAAGAGAGTGACTCTCCAGCAAGGAATCAACACACGAACTCGGCCAAAATAGAAGAATTCGCGGACAGAGAAGCAGGTGAATCCGTGGTGGTGGTCGTCGTTCTTGTGTGTGGTGGTGGTCACCGTGGTCCAAGGAGGGTGGGGCTGGCTGGTGGCACCGGAAAGATGAAAAAGGGGGAAGAGAGTAGAGAAGGTCGTCGTCTGGTTGAAAAATGGAGGAGAAGGGCTCGCGGTCCGGTAAAAACTGGATATTACCGACTGCCACATTAACCTTACCCAGACTCTGACCGTCAAGACACTGACTGCGGCATTATCGACGACCTTAATTGATCTGAAGCGGCCGTCGGTATTTGAAAAACTGGAGGGAACCCTAAAATTGGGAGAAAATAGGCGACGGGATACCGACGGGCTATGACCATCGGAAAAATTCAGGGATTTCGGATGGCTTTAGCCGTCGGTAAAGCCAGCCTGTCATACACTGTAGTCGGTAACCTATGGTGTATGACGGGCTGGCTTTATCGACGGCTAAAGTCGTCGGAAATCCCGGGATTTTTCCGATGGTCATAGCCCGTCGGTAAAAAGCCGTCGATATCCCCGATTTTTCTTGTAGTGACAATTGGAACCTGAGAAACCAAAATTGCACAATTGCAATACCTGGGGGACCCAAATCGCGCAATTGAAACTTGGGGGACTAAAATCGCACAATCGCGATATCTGAAGGACCAAAAATGTAATTAAGTCTTAATTATATTAAATGTCTAATTTCTATTAATAACTTTGTTTATTGTGAGATTTATATACATGTGAGTTGGTTTATAAAAAGAGTATTTTTATAAATAAAAAATAAAAAATCTTTTAAAAGTCTTATTAAAAAAAACTATTTTCAATATTTTTCCTTAGTGTATTTAAATAACAAGACATAATAAAAGCAATGTGGTTTTGCCATGAATTCAATAAAAGAGAAGTGAAAATAGACCTTGAGTGGGTATTTTACGGATCCGGATTCTCTTTTGTCAAAAATTGGTGCATTCATTCTTGTTAATACGTCTTGGTTGTTAGATGAAGATTAAACGGTTCATATTCTAATATCACTAAATAGAGTTTAAAATACAAACATAGAATATGAACTATCCATAGAATATGAACTATCCCATCTTCGTCCAATATTGGTCGACATGCAAAGATCTTAGTGATTGCAGGAATTTTTTACAACATTAAATCCATTTCCTTTTTTTTTTTTTGATGGAATCCATTTCCGTATTTTACACCATAGAATTTAAACAATGTAAATTTTTAGTTAGGCGCTTGAGTTGTTGTGCATGTGAGACAATGTCCTACTTTGGCATTGAGAGAGACACAAGTTGTGAAGGACAGATCACGGAACCGTATTCGAGTCACGGAAGTTATCCTTATTTATGAGATCATTTTGAGCCTCGAAATTAGTTGAGAGAACTCGTGCTGGGCACATATGACAAAAAAAAAAAAAAACAGAACCTATAATGTAGTTAAGTTTTGGAAAGTAGTTAAAGTTTTTGGTAGAAAACACATATTACTAGTGTAGTTAAGTTTCTTATAAAGATAATGAATGGATTAAAACATGCTAAGATAACGAAACAAGCTAGGTGGATGCAGGGTAACATAAATAGTGGTGAGCATTGAATATATTATGATGTCTTATTATACTACCGCTATCTAGTGGTCATGGTTTAGGCAGGACCACATGGGAACCCCTGTATTGTTGGGACACTAATTTCTGTGGGCACTAACCATTGTTTGTTTCCAAGTATCTGGCTCATTGTTAGTGTGGAATCACCAACTCTGATATGCATGTGAAGAAGGGAAACTCAAAAGTAAGGAGACTTTAATCAGTTAGTTAAGCAATAAACTATAATAGTGGGTTTGACACTAAAAAGTTTTAACTAACAAACCAAAAATGGCGAGTCTCTAAATCATTCTTACTTACTATACATTCCTTAGCAACGTGAGATTTTGTCTCAGAAAGTTTAATTTATAATAATTTGGTTATTGCTTATTGGTTATGCATTGAGCTTATCCATGTATTGCTTTTCCACTTGAGCAATTAATGTGGATGTCTTGTTTGAATAGAACCAACCGACCAAGCATTTGGTTGAATATGACCTCTCCAGGTTCACATTGAAACTTCCTCGACAGCTTAGCTTGCTTATTATGGTTTGTTCTAAATCAATCGCTATTTTAAAAATCAGAATAGATAGAGGCAGAGGATAGGCTATTAGTCAAATATATGACTATAATATGATAGTCAAATATTTGTTCATGAAATTGGAAGGTGATGAAGCATCTTCTGAGAAATTTGATCTGATTAGTGCATCATAAATGAGAGATGTGATAAAAAAAAATTGAAAGAAATAAAAAAGGAAAATGAGACATAAAATGATGCGTGTATAAAAGGGAAAAGGCACGAGAATATAATTAATCAGATCATATGAAAAATAAAATGTGAAAATGTCAGCACGAATTCGATGAAATGGGCAAGCAAAGGATCTGAGTATTCCAAATTTCAGGCTATATGTTTTGAAATTATTTCAGTTATTTGCTGAGGCGAGTGGGTTGCACTTGAATTTTGTAGGTAAAGCAATTAAACTGAGGGCAAAAGCTAGAAAGTAAGAGTAAACTGTAACAGACTACACATGGGTTTCTGTTTCATGTGTCGCTCATCAGTCCACAGTATGACAAGCCCAGCCATCAGAAAAGCAAAACCATCACCAGGTTGTACCAACGAGTACATTGTTAGTGAGAGGAAGAGAGAGAAAATGGCGGTGAATAAAAGAAAATTTCGAAATTCCTTCCTAGTTCCAATCATCACTTCCCCATACAGTCGCGCATATTATTTACACTCCACAAAATGTCATGTTTTGATTTTTCTGTGTTTGTTAGTGATCTTAGCTGCACCCTGAAAATTTTAAAAGCCTTGTTTTTGGAATTATGAGAGACATAGCAAAGCATATGTAAGTAAATGGTCTCATATTTAAGTACCTAAAAGTATTAGCCGAGAGTCTATATAGGCCACAAATTTTTGGGACAGCTGCCTCTAGGGTGCGGAATTATTCCATGGGGTGTGTACGGTGCCGATGTTTGAAAATCGTCTGAAACTTCAACAACGTCACGTTCCCTTGGCCCCGTAAGTAGAAGCTCATGGTATTGTTTGTCTTCACGACTGAGATTGTGACTTAATCGGTCCCTTGGCCCCGTAAGTAGAAGCTCGTGGTATTGTTCGTCCTCACGGCTGAGATGGTGACTTAATCGGTACCGATTTGGTGACCTAATCACCGTCTCAGCTGTGAGGATGTGGAGTGTAGGGAATTTTTTGGGGGAGCACTAAGAGACTTTGACCACATTTGTTCTCAAAAGCTTAAGGTGTCAGGTTAATGGGTCTAGCCTCTTATACACTCTTCATTTTATTCATTACTAGGCGATGTGAAACTTCTTTATTTTATCCCTCGCGCTTGGAACCCAACATGGAGAACGATGTGCTTCTACTTACAGGGTATAAGATAATTGAATGAAAATTGAATTTATTGATTTTTGAATGTACAACGATTACAATATTTTATAGAGCTGCTGCGATGCTTGCTCTTAGGAGAAGAAATAGCTAACAACTAATGCTAATCTAAATTACAAGTACAGATACAAATGAGCTGTAACATATTTGAATGAGAGGTATTTAAATATGGTTAGTTACATGAATTAGGAACTATCAGTAGTGGAAACTTGAATTCAAAAGCTGCCATATTCTCGGAACTGCATGGTTATTTTGTTCCAGTGTTGCATGGTGTTCCAAAGATTGCATGGTCTCGCTATCGCCCCTCAAGATGAGGGTACCATCGGTAACCTTGATCTTGGATGTGAGTTCTTGAAATCGTGTTGTTGGCGTGGTTTGGTGAGTAGATCCATGGTGATCCTTGGTTGAGACATGAGACACCTGTAATTGTTTGGCTTGAACTTGGTCTCGTACAAAGTGATAATCCAAGGATATGTGTTTCATTCGTGAATGTAACACCGGATTGGAACACAGGTAGGTAGCTCCCACATTGTCACAAAGAAGTTTGGGAGGGGAAGAGTGAAATACCCGTAGCTCACTGAGGAGATTTTTCAACCACATTAGTTCAGCTGTAGTTGTTGCAACCGCGCGATATTCTGCCTCAGTTGAGGATCTTGCCACTGTTCTTTGTTTCTTTGAATGCCATGAGATCGGGTTTCCTCCAAAGAAGATTATGAATGCAGAAGTGGACGTTCGATCATCTACATTTCCACCCCAGTCAGCATCCGAATAGGCAAGTAGCTCAAGTGAGGATGGCTTCTTAAGCATAAGAGCATGGTTAATTGTTGCCTTAAGATAACGGAGAATCTGTTTTAACTGCTGAAAGTGAGTGGTTGTAGGCTTGTGCATAAACTGAGCAAGCTTGTTTATAGCAAATGAAAGGTCCGATCTCGTTAGATTGAGATATTGAAGGGTACCAACAATTCTACGATACTGTGTTGAATCTGTGGACGGGGAACCATCATGAAGTTGGAGAGTGGCAGTTGAGGATAGTGGAGTTGGTGAAGGTTTTGCACCTTGCATATCAAACTTCTCAAGTATCTCTCTAATGAATTTATGTTGCGACAGTAAGAGACCTGATGTGGTTGGAATAAGCTCAACACCTAGAAAGTAATGAGGCAAGCCAAGGTTCTTTAAGGAAAACCTTTGAGATAGCGCATCAATGAATAGTTGCAGAAACTTGTTACTATTTCCGGTGAGAAGAAGATCATCCACATATACTAGGAAGTATGAAGTGATTCCTCCCGAATCATAGATAAAGAGGGAATGATCACTTTTACATGTATGAAAGCCATAGGAAAGAATGAACTGTTTCAATGCATCATGCCATGCACGCGGGGCTTGTCGCAAACCATATAAAGCTTTGTGTAGCTTGCAAACATAGTGAGGGTGCTGAGGGTCCTTGAGACCCGGTGGTTGTGCCATGAACACTTGTTCTTGGAGTGAGCCTTGAAGAAAGGCATTGTTGACGTCAAGTTGGTGCATGTGCCACCGATTTGCAAGAGCAATTGTGAGTACTATCTTGATGGTTTGAGGGCGAACAACAGGAGCAAAGGTCTCTTTGAAGTCAACTCCTGGACTTTGGGTGAAGCCTTTTGCAACAAGGCGGGCTTTATAGCGAGAGATTGAACCATCAGCATTACGTTTGATGCGGAACAGCCACTTACAACCCACAATATTTTGACCTTTTGGAGGTGACACTAAGGACCATGTGCCATTTTTGACTAGTGCATCGAATTCAGCTGCAATGGCTTGACGCCAATGAGAGTGCTTCATGGCTGCACGGACATTTGATGGCTCAAGATTTTCTGGTAATGGATGGTTTGATGCAGTGAAGGCTGTTTTGGGCTTGAAAATGTTGTTCTTGGACCGAGTTATCATAGGATGAGATGATGTTGATTGAGATGAGGCTGCAGGAGGGTTAGTGATAACAATAGATGGAGATGTTAAGGTTTCATTACCTGGTGAATTTTCTGAGTCAAGGAGGACCTCCTGTCGTGGATGCATAGGAGTGGCCGAGGGATTTGAGGGTGCTTGTGGTGTGTGAGGTTGTGGGCTTGTAGGTGTGGGTTCGGTTAGTTGTGGTTGGGAAGGAGGGGTCGGTGCAGGAGGTATTTGGGAGGTGGTATTAGGTGTGATTGGGAGTATAGTATGTGGTTGGTCACATGTTGCTTATGCTGCTGCAGTTGTGGTGGGTGCCGATTTGATGGTGAGGTTTGTGTATGGGAAGATGTTATCATGGAATTAAACATGCCTAGAAGTGTAGACTCTATTTGAAATGGGATCGAGGCACTGATAGGCATAGTGATTTTCGGCATACCCTACAAATATGCATGGTTTTGATCTAAGTTGGAGTTTGTTTGATGTATAAGGACGTAGCCAAGGGAAGCATAGGCACCCAAATGAGTGTAGGTGTAACAGGTTGGTGTCTTTCTGGTGAAGAGTTTGGAAAGGTGATCGCATGTTGAGAATTGGTGTTGGGAGCCAATTGATGAGGTATACAACAGTTTGAAAGGCAAAGCTCCAGAATTTAGGTGGTAAATTTGATTGATGTAAGAGTGCTTTACCTGTTTCAACAATATGACGATGTCGTCGTTCAGCTGTTGCATTTAATTCTGGTGTATGTGGGGGTGTGGTGAAATGAGAGATTCCATGGTTTTGAAGAAATGATTTTAGCTTTATGAACTCACCCCCATTGTCAGAATAAAGAGAAATAATAGGTAAATTAAAGAACTTTTCAACAACTGCTTTGAATTTAGGAAATAAAGAGGAGACATCTGATTTATTTTTCAACGGGTACAACCAAACATACTTTGTGAAATGATCAACAAAAATTAAATAAAAGGAAAAACCATCTAGTGACCTAATGGGAGCTGGACCCCAGACATCAGTGTAGATGAGTTCAAGTGGTCTTTGGCTCTAAACACTTGATGTTGTGAAAGGGAGCTTGTGACTCTTGACATTGCTGCACGAGATGCAAGGGAATTGGTGGCTCTTTATTTGCAAATTGGAGAGTAGATGTCTCATTATGCGATCTGACGGGTGACCAAGGATGTGGTGCCATGGTGGATGGGTGGTTGAGGATGCAAATAAGGCAGTGGGGATGGATGATGGATGTGGTATGTGGTAGAGGCCATTCTTATGCATGCCTTTGAGAAGAGGTGCCCTTGTCTTCAGATCCTTCACCAGAAAATGAATAGAGAAAAATTCAACAGAAATAGGGTTAGTATTGCATAGGGATGAAACAAAAATTAATTTTTGTGATATGTGTGGCACGTGAAGCACGTTAGGTAGATTAAGAGTACGAGAGGGAGTCTGTAGAACAGTTTTACCAGTGTGAGTGATAGGTAGGCCAGAGCCATCTCCAACAACTAGTTGATCTCTGCCATGATAGGGATCAGAGATGTGGAGTTGATCAAGGTCATTGGTGATGTGATGTGTGGCTCCAGAGTCCATGATCCAATCATTAACACCTGGTGGTGTTGCTCGTGCATGATGAGCAGCAGGGGCAGGGTTGCGCTTTGGAGGGTATCCATGCAGGCTGTAACAGACTTTTGCAGTATGTCCTGGTTTGTCACAGTATTGGCAAGTGACTTTGCGTGATGATCCTGGAGAAGTGGGCCGTGCCATGTTGGGCGCAGCAAGGGAGTGATTTCCATGAGAATAGCCTCGCCTGACAAAGGGTTGTTTGCCTTTGTGGGCTACGTTAGCAGTGGCAATGCTGGGAACATCTTGTGGTGCCTCATCTCGCCTGAGGTAGCTCTCATAATCAGTGAGAACATCATGGAGTTGTTCAAAACTGATTAGAGTTTCTCTTGTTCTGAGTGCAGCTGAAACTTCTTTGAATTCTGAGCCAAGGCCATTCAAGGTATGAATGATGACATCAACATCATCAAGAGGTGAACCAATGATGGCGAGTTCATCCGCTAGAGATTTGATGCCGTTGAGGTAATCAGCAATGGACCGTGAGCCCTTGGTGAAGCGTGAGAGACGTTCCTTCAAGTGCATGATGCGGCTGCGAGTTTTGCTTGCAAACATTTTGTTGAGTATGTCCCAAGCTTGCTTGGAGTTCTGAACGTTTCCAAGCATGGTGATGACACTGGTGTCAACAGAGGAAATGATGGCATGCAGAATCAATTGATCCTGCCTTTTCCAATATGCATAATCAGCATGGTTTGTTGCTGGACAGGTCTTGGTTCCATCCACAAAACCTAGGAGGTCATAGCCGACCAAAAGGGCATTGAATTGGATTCTCCAGGCTGGAAAGTTAGAGCTGGTGAGCTTGATAGATGATTGAGTGTTGAGAACTACAATTGATATAGTCTCGTTGATTTGAATCGTGTGAGCGGAAGGCATGGTGAAGTAGGTTTGGATCGGTGCTTTTAAGCTTAAGCGACTGATACCATATAAGATAATTGAATGAAAATTGAATTCATTGATTTTTGAATGTACAACGATTACAGTATTTTATAGAGCTGCTGCGATGCTTGCTCTTAGGAGAAGAAATAGCTAACAACTAATGCTAATCTAAATTACAAGTACAAATACAAATGAGCTGTAACATATTTGAATGAGAGGTATTTGAATATGGTTAGTTACATGAATTAGGAACTATCAGTAGTGGAAACTTGAATTCAAAAGCTGCCATATTCTCGGAACTGTATGGTTATTTTGTTCCAGTGTTGCATGGTGTTCCAACGTTGCATGGTCTGCTAATACAGGGGAGGTGGTTGAAGTTTCGAGCGATTTTCAAGCATCAGTTCACCATAAACCATACAGGACAATTCCACCCTAGCATCGCCTTTTAGGACAAATTTTAAGTAGCTATATATTATGGAGAATTTAAAAACTGTACCAAAATATAAAACAAAATAAAGATTAAAAGAATATACATGGTTATCCAAAATTTCAGTCAAAAGAAAAAGAGGAAAGGCTTTAAGAGGTGTGTGTGTACATATATGAAGAGATTCTGTCCTTTAAGCCTGATCTAAAAATAATTACACTTTTGAAGTAAAGCAAGGAAAGAAAATCGGTGACACTGAATTGTTATAACAAGGTTCAAATGAGACAGAAACAAAGAAACTGAGGTTGTACTAGAGAGAAGAAGCTGGGTCCATGTTGCCATGAGGAGGAGAAACAGAGAATAGTATAGCCAATGGGCTTGGCTCCCACCTTTGTCCTTACACATATACACAAACCCCAATACGCCCCCGTGGTCTGTCTTTTGCAATTGCCCCCACACTCCACATGACCCCTTTCCCCCTTTCTCTCTTTCTCTATCTCCCTCAATCCTCTCCATAAATACCCCATCATCACCCTCACCCTTCCCCATCACCACCACCACCACTACCTCTACTTCTCAACTCTCTTTCTTATCCATCTCTCAACAAATTTCAGTTTCAAACTAACCACATAATGGCCGTTAAGAAGTCCAACAAACTCCCCCAAAATGCAGTTTTGAAGCAAATCCTCAAGAGGTGTTCTAGCTTAGGAAAAAAACAACATGGTTATGACGATTGTGGCCTCCCTCTTGACGTCCCAAAAGGCCACTTTGCTGTTTACGTTGGTGAAAACAGAACTAGGTACATTGTACCTATCTCGTTCTTGACTCACCCTCAGTTTCAATCCCTCCTTCGACAAGCTGAAGAAGAATTTGGCTTCGATCATGATATGGGCCTCACTATTCCTTGTGAAGAAGTTGTTTTCCGGTCTCTAACATCAATGATCAGATGAAACTAAGAAGCACCAAGCTAGCTTGGTTGATTTATGGTTGTTATTGGAGAAGATTACCAAGATGAAGCAGTGGACTTTGCTTCTCTTTTTTTGAATCTTCTTTTATCATGGCCATTTTGGTTCTCATCTACATATTCTTCTTGATCTGCTATTTTTACGTCTCATTCTTTTTTTTTGGGGTGGGGGGGGGGGAGTGGAGAGATCTGGCTTGTTTGAACAACCTGTTTGGGTTTTTGTGTCTATTATTATGTGACTCTAACTTTTTACCTGTGAAGATTTCATGGGTTGAAAATTGTAAAAAGGTTTCCTTACAGTGGTTGTTGTTCTATGTACCCTGTGAGAGATGTTTAATGTCATTGAAAGCAAGGTAGTTAATTATTTTGTTCTGCACTTCTTTTACTTCGATGCCCATTCCCTCTCTTCTTCCTGGCTGAAAATTACTATAAGAGTGCAGATTATGCCAAAATCCAATAATGCTACTATTTTTGCAAATCATTTTTATTATATTACTTTTTATTTTAATTTTAAAAAATAAACAAATTTTTTAATACATTTCTGTTTTTTTTTTTAATATGGGATGATCCAAAGAAAAGTGTGGAAAGGAGAAAAAAAACCATAATTTTCCACAAAATTAGTGTAGGTTTGAATTTCTGTTAACATACTGCAAAGGTATGATTGGATCTAAATAGCTATAGAGTTTTTTTTCCCGGACAACCGAGCTTTTTGCATCAAAAAGTATGTTCGCAACGAAAATTATATTTGTATTCCCTTTTATGAGACATAAAAAATAATTTCATAGTCATAAAATTGATTTTGACACATATTTAAATGTTTGGTTTTTACGAGGAAAAAAAGTTCTAACCCTATTCTAGCTTGAAGTTAGGATCTCGAGATCTTATCAATAGAAAGCAATTTTAGTTTTAAATTTATTGTTGAATTTACTTTTACCTTAAAATATCCAAATACGAACTTAGGGGTTGTGGTCCGTAAAAAGCTTAATGTGTTTGTTTTTCAAACGTGAAAAAACTATAAAATATTAAGATCGCTCTAAGGTGTATCTCATTAAAAAGTGTAAATCGATGACTTTTTTTTATTGATAATTAATTAAAAATAAATGAAAATAGAAATTTGTATTACTAATTTTTAATCGCAGTCCTCCTTAATTTTTTATTATAATTTAATTATCTATAATATAAGGATAGCACTGGTGCACCCCTTTAACAAGGGGATACCTCAAGTGTAAAATTAAACAAAAGGACTTCGGACACTCACAACTCCACTTATAAAAAAAATTAATTTTAAAAATTTTAACAAATATGTCTTGTGTCATATTTAAAGAAGTAAATAAGGACAAGGGACTAGAGCAAATATACTATTCCATGACATGTCAGAGAATGACATGTTATGAAATAGTAATTATTCGGGGAACATAATTTTATAACTCAAAAAAAAAAAACACAACATAATTCCTAAGTAGCTACAAATTATCATTGATTCATTTTAGATTAACTTTTTTAAAAGAATTTTAAATAAAATGTTTTCTGATAAAAGCCAACATCAAACATGTTCTGATCAAGTTGCATTCAAACAAACTTTGAAAGGAACTGGTTTTTCTTTTTCCTTTAGCAGCAGGACCAGCTGAGTAAAAAAACGCTGCCTCTACTTAGATGGTCCTCTTTGTATTATTAACCAGAAGAATATTTGTGCGGATGCATGAGTTGCGCCGTATTAGTTGTAATAAATATTTTTAAAACATTTATATATATCAACTAAAATTGAATATTAGTTACTATATCTTTTGACTTAGCAAATATTTTAATACAGTGGTCCTTATATCAATTTTAATAGTATCTTTTTGAACCACCTCTATGTATTAATAGCCATAAAACAATATCAAAGCTAAATTAAATACATTTATAAATAATAAATACATTTATAAACTTGATATGTGTTTAATAGTGATAAAATTACACCACAACATGTAATATTTCTCCATATGGACTAAAAAATAAAATAATCATTTATAATAAAATTACACCGACATCATGTAATATTTTCACATAAGGACTAAAAAGCAAAATAATTATTTATAAATGATAAAGACATTTGCAAATTTGATATGTGTTCAAACATGATATGCCGACAACATTTTATGTTTCTCCGTCTGTACCCAAAAGAAAAAGAATTATTTATACTGATAGTATCAAATATTTTCTCTCGTTATATAAGAATCAAAAGTAAAATAATCATCTATAAAAAATATATAACAAATATATTTATAAATCTTGATACGTGATCAATGACGATAAAATTATATTGACAATAACTAATATTTTCTTATTGAGACTTTAAATGAAAATAATTATTTATAAATAATAAAAAAATTATAATATAAAATATAGAAAAAGAGAAATGGAAAGTAATAGAAAGAAGAAGTTGACAAAAAAAAAAGAAATAGAAAGAAGAAAGAGAAGAGAGAGGGTGTGAGAAAAGAAATAGAGAAAGAGAAAGAGTGTCATGTGAGAGAGAAAAGAAAAAGAAGAGAGAGAAAAAATGAAAAGTGAGAAAGAAAAAAGTAAAAATAGGTAAAAATTAATTTTTTTATGAATTTAATTTTAATTTTTATTTATATTGACATATTTACCATTTTAAAATAATAAATAATAAAAATATGGTAGTTTAGTTTAATAATTTTTTCAGTCTTTTATATTTTTATATTGATAGTTGTTGTTTCCTTTTATTTCAGCCACAAATAAAAGCGCTTCTGACACTCACAACTCCTGTTATAACTGCCTCACCAACTCGGCAACTTCCCTTGGCCCCTAACGAATGTCTTCTGCTTCCTACAATTCAAATTTTTATTTTCCTCTTGAGAATAAATATCTCCACCCATTTCTTTCTTGCCCATTCCTTTGTTTCTCTCTATCTTCTTGCGGTCGCTCACTTGACGGTTTGATTTGTTTGGACCAACAAAAGATCTCAATCAATTTAAAGAATTCAATATAGTTCAAAGTTCAAACAAATGCCAGTTGTAATTACATGCGATTTCAATATTATGTTGCAGGGGAAGATTGTTTATGCAAAGAAGATAGCCTCAAAATCTCGTCTTGATTTAGTTATTTTCTTGTAATATTTATTTGTTTTTGTTCCGAGCAAGGAACGTAGAACCGGCTGGAATCGCTGAGATCACCGCGTGCGGTGGTAATGACGACAGAGAATAGTGGTGTAGTACCTGCAAAAGGCATTCTGACGCTCAAGTCAGTATGGTCCTGATGAGGTCAATATGATGTAATAAATGTGTACCTTATTCTTAGTGGGTCCTCTTTATATATGACTCCTTTTAGGGTTTGGAGTAAATGGACGGTGATCGGGTGACTAAGTCTCTCATGAGGTGCTGCAAGCCGTTGATTAGATCGACAGTCCCAGTTCGGTAGCGTAAAACTAACGCGAATCAGGGATCATTGATGAAACAGACGTACCAGATCGGCAACTATTAATCGGTCACGATTAGTTAGTGGCATTGGGCCACGGAGCTAATTCTGGGAGGAGTGGGCCTTGGCCCAGTCCGAAACAGTTTCTATCTCCAATAATGCATTGCACTTGGCCTTGTACTTCCGTCTGTTAATTTATATTTTACATATAGATCATATTCCCAATAGACAATTCAGGGTGTTGTTATTTTCTTCACCAAGGTGAGATTTGGGAATTTCTCATGGAAGTAGGGATGGCAACGGGGCGGGGCGGGCACGGGTAGTAGCCCCCCACTACCCGCTCCGTTGGATAATTTGCCCCTCGCACCTCTATACCTGTGCAGTACTGCGTGTGGGTTTTTAGCAGTTTTGAGAATCATGGGTATCATGGTATCCATGGATACTTAATAAATTCTTAAAAAACACACTTATTTTAAAAAAAAAATATCTTTTACCTAGATTTCTAGACAAAGTTTCAAATGAGAATTTACAAAATACCACCTCATGCTCCTAAATTAAAAAGTTTATGGAAATTACAACCAAACATCCATAAAATTTAAGTAATTACATATATATCTGGGTATTCGCAAGACAGTAGTATGATACCGCTTCGTTTATCTGTGAGTAATAAATATCCATTCTGCTGCGGTGCATTTAACTGCCCGTTTAAAATCCGTGGTGGGTTTTACCCGCAGATACCCACGGGTACGGGTTTTTTTGCCATCCTACGTGGAAGTATGTCCCTAAAGTGCCCCCAATCATGTTATCTCCTATTTCGTGGAAAGTTCCCATCTTGGACTGTTATTCTACCTTGTATCATTTCCTTTAGATTATACGTCGTCACTTCATCAACGTCACAACTTTCAATCTTACTCTGTATTAATAATTCGTATGTAGTCCATAAATCTCTCTTTTATTAATTAATCATGTAAAAATAAAAAATAATAGTTAATAAAAAATAATGCTGTTTTAAAATTATGCAATGATAAATAAATAGGAATTAAAATTTTCTTCTTTTATCAAAAAGAAACTACACTTAAAATAAACCGAGGGACTAATAAATAAAATAATAATTAATGTTATCTATTATCTATTAGTATAATTATAAATAATTTTGTCCCAAAAAATATAATAATAAATAAAAAATTCTTCAAAGGAAAATGTTGATTATTACACGTAATTTGATTGACTCATTTCAATATTAACTTACACATGATTTCCCTCTAATAAGTGTATCTTTAAACCAATACAAGTGGTCTGTTGTGCAATTCGTGTGTAACTCTCTGTAGTATTTAGCACTCTTCTTCAAATAGAATGGAAGGAGTTGTTACCCTAACCACAAGAAGTTAAGCCTGCTAATACCACTGCATCTAATTGATTCTATTAATTTTAGTTACATTATGTTAATAGTTGGGGCGATTATATGGATGCTCTTCGCAGCACCCTCTTTTTGTTCTAGTGGAGGATATCAAGCTTCTCATGGCTTCTATATGGCTTCTATTGATATAAGCAATGAGCAAACATCTTTTTCACTTTGGGAGAGGAAGCAAGTTGTGAAATCATTGAATAATTAGCTTTTCCAAATCCAAGGACCACACTCGCAAATAAAAAATATTAAGGGAGGATTGAGAAATGTTGCTCTGCTAGGGTTACAGTTCATGGCATCTACGGCGGTGTGCCCGTGAGAATTCATGGCGGCGCTTTCTCAGCCGCGTCATCCACCATTAGATCCCTCTTCTGGTGCGCACCCTTCAAGCGAATAGAAAAAAGACTTTCATCAATGCTCTTCATAGTGCATGTGACATTCCAGTAAGTTAATTACCGCAACCATGTGTTCAGGGGGAAGAAATCCCTATCACCATTCCGGAGGAGGAATACCTGGCTAGGTTGCAGAGTTGCAAGACGCATTTGCATGGCTGATTGATCCTCGCTAAAGGAGTTGAGCCATATTAGCATGAAGCTTTAAAAAAGAAATTGCAGGATGCATGGAAAATCAACAGCAGATGGGGGATCACTACAAGAAAACACGCATATACCGACGGATATTACCGACGGCCTTCGACCGTCGTTAAAATCGCGGGTTTTCCGACGGCTTTTATCCGTCGGTAAAGAGAGAATACGACGGGCTGGCCCAATAGACACCATGGTTCCCGCTTTTTTAAATTACCGACGACTAAGCCGTCGGTATTTGAATATTTCCGTCGGTAAAACTAGAAGAAAACTCGGCGCTACCGACGGCTTTTTTCCGACGATTGCAGACCGTCACAAAGAAACAGGGCCAGATCGTCTGTTTTTAGTATTCCCGCTTGTTTTTCAATTACCGACGGACTTTTCCATCGGTATTTGAATTAAGCCGTCGGTAATGCCGTGTTGTTCACCGACGGGCATATGCCCGTCGGTATTGTTAGTGAGGCCGTCGGTAATCTCCAGTTACACTCAGACCACGAGACCTTCTCCTCCTCTATTTTTCATTCTACACTCAGACCTACTCTCACTCTCTTCCCCCTTTTTCGTATTTCTGGCGCCACCACCGAGTACCCAGCCTCCACGATGGCGACCACCACCCGCTTCTCCTCCTCCATTTTTCATTCTACCCTATTCCTATTATTCTGTACTCTCACTCTCTTCCCCTTTTCGTATTTACGGCGCCACCACCGAGCACCCGGCCTCGTGGCGGCGACCACCACCGATTCTCCGTCCGCCCGCTTGATTGACATCTCTGGCGTTTAGCCCCCGCCTCCGTCTGCGCTTGAATTTTGGTGAGTATATCTGAAATCCTCTCTCCTCACTTTGGTGTTGCGTGTACGGCTCTCTTCTTAGCGAATCCATCTGCGCAATATTTATCAATAACTAGATTAATTAGTTTAATTAGTTTAGTTCAATTCGCGAGGCTGTTTTGGTGTCATCATAGAGAGAGGAGAGAGGCGATCACAACATATAATCTGTGGTGAGCCTAATTGTTCTACCTTATTTTAATTCCCTCTGTGGTAAGGTGCGTGTTTAGGTTTTTGGAATAACAAGTTTTCGTCAAAGCTTAAACATGCTGAATTAAATATTTTGAAGGTCTGTTATGAAAAAATTTGAATAAAAGAAAGGTTTGGTCATTTTATTAAAGAGGGCGATGTGTTCATAGCAAGGGGTATTTAATGGTGGAGTAAATATCTGGCAGAATCATTGTTAATTTAGGCGTTAATGTTTTCGGATTTCATATTGAAAATAATGATTCTGATAAAACTATTGAAAATAATGATTCTGATAAATCTAGGTGCAACGACCCGTTTCTGGACCGCTACTAAGCTAGAACAATTCTAAATGCAAGTAGGTTTTCGAAATAGTACTCTTTGTGTCTTTTGGAAAATGCGGTAAATTTTTTTCTTTTTATAAACAAGCGTCTTTTGTACACACATTCAGAGTACAAGCAACGTTTTCGAAACATGATGGAAATATAAATGCAATTGACTACTACAACGAAATAAAGACATAAAACTATGTACTGGAAACGCATACAAAGCATATTCAGTACATACAAAATAAAAGCGGTGCATAACTATGTGCAAGAAAATACACCTAAAGTATGAGAATTCTTGTGAAGACAATCATACCCTGGGGTACTCCTGGCAGACACCCACACAGGGGGCTGCTCCAAAAGTATACCACCAGTCTACCCTGCAATACACATAGAACAACACTAAAAACTCGACTGGTCCCCACAACGAATGTATACTATAATCAAAATCCCACAGCCATCCGAAATACAAGCGTGCAATATCCAATCACGATAATTAAAAGTCATTGCCCGGATCCTCGAAGGGGTCCTCCTCCTCATCATCCGCCAACGGGTCCTCTGCATCCTCGCCATTGCCTGGATAACCATCATAGATTGAAGGCACCACGGGAAAGGGTCAACTTCTCAATTAAACATAGAAATAGCAAATCATACAACAAAGATAACAAGATGAACAATTCTCAAAACGCCACTCATATCTCCTAAGACACTCTTGACAATTCCGGAAGGCAACGTCGATCCATCCACTGAATACCAGCCGTAGCCTTGGGTTTCATCACCACCCGGGTTATTCAGGTTAAGTTCCTTGACAACGCAGACGCCCACTGCGCAATTTGAACACCAGTCGTGGCTTCGGGCTTCTACACCACCAGATGCCAGCGAGCAATTGAACACGATCGTGGCCAGGCTTCTACACCACCTCGGTAGTGGCATCGGGCTTCCACACCACCCTTGGTTGTTAGACCATCGAACACCAGCTTTGGCTTTGGGCTTCTTCACCACGATCGTAGCTTCAGACTTCTACACCGCCTTGGGCTCGGATCGAAACTCCAAACGTCACGACACTCGACGACTCGACTAAACTCTCAGACTCGATGAACAATTCGCCGCATACGATATTCAAAGAGTTATACGCAAGATTATTCGACCACATATCAATACTAAGAGCATGCTTAATATGAAGAAACGCAATTCAACAATTTAAGCAATAAAAGCAGTTGCATGAAGAAACGCAATTCAACAATACAACCAGTATAACCAATTCACAGCTCATCAACAACCAGGCGACAATCAACTCATGGAATCCATCCCTGCGCAACTCGATGGAGTCACGAGAGAGAACAAACGAGTGTGGGGGTTGGGCAGCTACCAACCACTTGCAGACAGGCCCACTAAATAATCAACATATATAAAAATAAAGCGAAGGGGTACAAGACCCTCACTTCGAACCCTTAGGTTCTCAGACTTCTTCGCGTAAACGTTTGAAATTAAATTCGTATCTAAAAATTGCCCTTACACAAGGACATATACAATAAAAGCCTACGATGTCTAGAAGTGCCCTTACCACCAACAGTCGCTAATGTCGCTCCGAAATCCTCAAGTCCGCGTCCACGTACACCTCGGTTTCCGCATATACGATCTCGGATCACTCGAGCCTAACACAACGAACAGCTTAGCACAATCTAAAATTCTAACTAAACTTAAGCTCTCAACTTAACCCCTTTTTCCAACCAAGAATTCACAAAATTTTACTTTTAACTACAAGAAAGAAATTAAGGATTTTGAATCAAAAATTACTTTTCTTGAAAATTAACTACTACAAAACCCTTTTACTAAAAATGCTAACTCTTTAAAGAATTCTTTCTCTTAAAATCTTAAGCTTAACACATAATCAAGTTTCACAATCAACTTCACAATTAAAACTTCCTCCCAAAAATCATTTAGGCCTCTCGGCCATAATCATCCTTTTCTAAAAAAAAATTTGCAAAAAAACTCTTTTTCATTACTACTAACATTTTTCAAGCCAAACAACCAAATTTTAGGTAACTCACATCAATTATCATCTAAGCATCATACATAGTTAAAGCATAAAATCAAAACAAATCAAAACAAAAGTTTCTAAAATTTCTTTTCCATAAGTTTAAAGAATCACCAAGTTAATAATCACTTCTAGTCTTCCATAAACCCATTTTTTTTCATAAGCTACAACCTTGAATCACACTAACTCATGCATACAAGTTCTAAAAACCTTAAAATTACTTCTAATCATTTAATAAACCAACTAACATGAAATTAAACACCCTAGCCACAACTTACATGGTTCAAGAATGGAAAATAAATTTAAACTATCATGTTAAGCCTATTTAATTTAAGCTACACATGGAACTAACATCAAAACAATTTCTAATGACACTTATAACATTCAGTTGATTGATTCTCATGAGATCACATCATTTTCCCCATTCTTACCACATAGGGTTTTCGACCTAGAGGCTTAAGGAAAGGGGTTGGAGATGTTCATCTCTCAACAATCATCATCAATCATCCAAACAACACATAACAAGCAACAATTTCAACTAAAACACAAATTAATTAAACATTGAGGAGGGGGGCTGTTTAGCGCTGAATTTAGGGTTCAAAAGAGGTTGAAAAATTCTGATTTCAAGCTCATTTGAATGGTTAGAAACATAGGTAATATAGTAGAGGACATAACCTAGCAATATGGCAAGATTTGGGAAGCAAAAACAAAGTAGAAGATGGGGGGCTGTTTAGCGCCCAAAACAGAAATTCTTTGGGGAAAAAGTTTCAATTTTTCTTACCCCAAATGATGTGGAAGAGATAGAACTAAGTTGGTATGGTGATTTGCAACAAGTTTGGTGAAGAAAGTGTGCCCAAAAACTCAAAGAATCATGAGGTCTTGGCCATGGAAGCTTGGAAGCTTTGAAGAAGAAAAAGAAAGATGGAGAAGAGGGTTTGGGGGAGAGGGAGCTCGTGAGGCAGCTGGTGGGGGGTTTTCCTCCTTTTATAAGCAAAGAAAAATAAGTGTAGTAAGTGTAGTAAGTAAGAGTAGTTAAATAAAAGACTTTCTCTCCCTTTTTTTTTTTAAACAAACCACACAACTAATGACACCTAGCAATTAAATTAGATGTTAAACATATCACCTAATCTTACCCATCTAACCTCACATCTCTCAAAATTGCCCTCTAATTAGAGTCCTAAGGTTTAAAACACGGCGAAGAAAAATCGCGTTACCGATAAACTCGCGAAAATTAATTTAACGAGAAATTAATTCATCGCGTGAAAATATTATATCATAAATAATAAAAATAACAACAATCACTCAAAAATAGTCTCAAGAGGTTACGATTCGATTTTCATCGAAATCGGAGTTCATTTAGAATTTTATCTGCGGCGAAACCGCTCGGCGATTCGAAACGCGGCGAAACTTCGTTAGAATTTTTCGACGATTTCCAAACCGTGAATTAATATGAAATATTAATTCTCAATTTTAATTTGATCTTGATTTAATTAACACACTTTCTTAGAGAACAAGAAATTGTTTTATTATAGCGTAAATACGACAAAAATCTATTATAATAACGCTAAATAACGTATCGTAAAAATACGTGTGTTACAATACTCCCCCTCTAAAAATAGTTTCGTCCTCGAAACTACAGGTGAGTTACGTACTAAAAAAAAAACTCTGGAAACTGAGTCTTCACCTCCTCTCTCAATTCCTATATTACGTCTCTGGTTTTCTGATCCCATACAACTTAACAAACTGTATCTCCTTATTCCTCAATTTCTTGATCTTTCTGTTTACAACCTTTGCAGGAAATACTTCAATAACAAGTCATCCTTTCACTAAATCACGCTTGACTCGCCACAGAATCCTCATCGTCCCGATACCAACCTAAAGGTATCTGATGCTCACGTCCATTTGACGCTTCGTAAGGTGTCTTTCCCAAATCTTTAGTGCAAAAACTACTGCAGTAAGTCCCAAATCATGCGCAGGATAATTTCTCTCGTGGATTCTTAAGTCGTCTCAAGTATAGGCCACAACTTTACAGTCTTGTCTCCACATGCATCCCAATCCTTGATGTGTGAAACCTCACATTGTTCTCTGATTGAAGCAAAATCGATTCAGTGTCGTCGTTAGGAGTCCCTTGATCTCTAAATATTGGATTCACATTCTTGATCCACCAAAAAGGTTAATTCTTCCTCGTAGGTCATGTAAGTGGTACTACTATCTTGAAAAACCTCCTATAAATCTCTGGTAGTAGCACATTAACCCAACAAAACTTACGATATCCGTCTCAGTCTTGGTGTTCTCATCTTGACAGCTCCAATCTTGGCTAGATCCACGACCAACAGTCTCTCGAGGATTACATATCCGAGAAAATCCACCTCTTCAAGTTAGAATCCACACTTGGACTGGTAAACATAAAGTTGATCCTCTTGTAGCATCTGCAGTACTTGGCGTAGATGCTCTTCGTGCTCCTCTCTACTCCTCGAATAGATCAGGATATCGTCCGTAGATACCGTCGCGAACTGGTACATTCTCCAACTTTGTCACTTGGAAACTTCTAAACTAGCAAGGGTATATAAAATCTTGAGCTCTCTCTTACAAGAATCTTCGATGGAATTAACAGAAAGATATTTGAAAACTCCAAAATTGGAAAAACTACGATTTTTGGGCACAATCCCAAAGGATATGGTGATTCGAAAACCAATCCAACCTGAGAATAATGGTAAGACTTTTAAAGATACGCGACTCGAATTGACAAGGACTTTCTACACTCGACAATCACTACACAACGAATTCATGCAGTATTAGAAACTAGAGTCTTAGCAGTTGAAGTAACCACTACTAAGCCAAAGATAAAATAGTCACAAGAAATTTTAGATCAGCTCACACAACCAAGAAATCAAACAATGTGCGGCATTAGAATCGAAGAATATGAATAGAGAGTTACCCTTAATCTTGTAATTCCCCTGAGTTAGATCTCCTGATCGCTCTTTGCATTACGCCCATGCGAAGACTCTACCCTTGACCATCTGACGTTTCCCTTTAGCCTCCGCAGCATTCACCACTGATTCAGCCTTAGGAGCTTTTCAGTCTCTAGCCCTGTCTCCCGGTCTCCTGCAGTTGAAGCACATGTTATTCTTCTCTTCAGAGCAGTTGATTGCATAGTGCCCTGGCTTACCGCAACGAAAACAAGTCACGTTGGTGCTAGTCTGACTCTCGCCTCTCGCATTCTGAGCCATCGGATGGTATTGTCCCTTGCCGTTGTTCCCTTGAGGTCGATTATACGGCTTCTCCTGCTGCTTTCCCTTCTGAGCAAACCTCTGCCCTGTGCTCTGGGGTCTCACTAGTCCGCCTGTACCACTCCTCTTCTTGGCGCTTCTCATAACTTCTACCTCAACACACCTGTCAATTAATTCTTGAAGATTCCTGATTCTTAGAGATGTCACCGACTTCTGAATGTCGAACCTTAGGCCTCGCTGGAATCTCTCGCTCAATCATCCCTGGTCAGCTAGGTCACGGAATGGACTGAAATACCTAGCAAGTGATTCGAATTTAGCAGCATACTCTGACACCGTCATGCTACCTTGCTTTAGTCGAAGGAACTCTTGTTCTTTCTCAGCTCGTGCAGTATCAGGAAAATACTTGTCCAAGAATCTCCTGCGGAAAACTTCCCAAGTAATCTCACGATGCTCTGCTGTCAAAGTCTGCTTCACACCCTTCCACCAGTACTCGGCATCTCCCAACAACAAGAAGGTCGCATAGTCCACCTTGACATTCTCCGGGTAATGAAGTGCCTCGAAGATCTTCTCTATCTCCTGTATCCATAAATCTGCCTTATCAGGGTCTGGCTCGCCGTAGAACCTCGGTGGGTTCTGCTAGTCCTCTTGCCTCCGTATTCTGTTCCGCTCTCCGCTGTTGTTGCAGATTTTGTTGGGTCAAAGCTGCAGTCTGCTGAGCCATAGCGTTAGACTGTTGAGTCGCAGTGAGATTCTTTGAGCCATAGCCGCTGCCATCTCCGTCATCGCTTGAATCGCTCTCTCCATCGTGGCGTTATCAGGTCCAGCTGTAGTATCTCTGCGAGGTGGCATTGGATTCCACAAAGTCCAAAACCTGACAAAACCTCACAATCAAATGTTGTGTTAACACATATTGCTTCAATTAAGAAACAATCCAAACAATAGGCAAGCAAAACTGCTTCACTCAACAAACAATGACAATACAACACAACAAATTACCCGACGCACATAACCCGACACGATGACCAGCTTAAATACCCAACTCACAGTCCGGATAGAACCGAACTTCTCTGATACCACCATTGTAACGTCCCGTTTCCGGACATCTACTAAGCTAGAACAATTCTAAATGCAAGTAGGTTTTCGAAATAGTACTCTTTGTGTCTTTTGGAAAATGCGGTAAATTTTTTTCTTTTTATAAACAAGCGTCTTTTGTACACGCATTCAGAGTACGAGCAATGTTTTCGAAACATGATGGAAATATAAATGCAATTGACTACTACAACGAAATAAATACACAAAACTATGTACTGGAAACGCATATAAAGCATATTCAGTACATACAAAATAAAAGCGGTGCATAACTATGTGCAAGAAAATACACCTAAAGTATGAGAATTCCTGTGAAGACAATCATACCCTGGGGTACTCCTGGCAGACACCCACACAGGGGGCTGCTCCAAAAGTATACCACCAGTCTACCCTGCAATACACATAGAACAACACTAAAAACTCGACTGGTCCCCACAACGACTGTATACTATAATCAAAATCCCACAGCCATCCGAAATACAAGCGTGCAATATCCAATCACGATAATTAAAAGTCATTGCCCGGATCCTCGAAGGGGTCCTCCTCCTCATCATCCGTAAGCGGGTCCTCGCATCCTTGCCATCGCTGGGTAACCATCATAGATTGAAGGCACCACGGGAAAGGTCAACTTCTCAATTAAACATAGAAATAGCAAATCATACAACAAAGATAACAAGATGCACAATTCTCAAAACGCCACTCATATCTCCTAAGACACTCTTGACAATTAGGAAGGCAACGTCGATCCATCCGCGAATACCGGTAGTAGCCTTGGGTTTCATCACCACCCGGGTTATTCAGGTTAAGTTCCTTGACAACGCAGACGCCCACTGCGCAATTTGAACACCAGTCGTGGCTTCGGGCTTCTACACCACCAGATGCCAACTGAGCAATTGAACACCAGTCGTGGCTTCAGGCTTCTACACCACCAGATGCCAACTGAGCAATTGAACACCAGCCATGGCTTCAGGCTTCTACACCACCTCAGCCGTGGCATCGGGCTTCCACACCACCCTTGGTTGTTCGGGCCACTGAACACCAGCTTTGGCTTTGGGCTTCTTCACCACCCAGTCGTAGCTTCAGACTTCTACACCGCCCTTGGCTGTTCAGATCGAAACTCCAAACGTCACGACACTCGACGACTCGACTAAACTCTCAGACTCGATGAACAATTCGCCGCATACGATATTCAAAGAGTTATACGCAAGATTATTCGACCACATATCAATACTAAGAGCATGCTTAATATGAAGAAACGCAATTCAACAATTTAAGCAATAAAAGCAGTTGCATGAAGAAACGCAATTCAACAATACAACCAGTATAACCAATTCACAGCTCAACAACAACAGACGACAATCAACTCATGGAATCCATCCCTCTGCAACTCGATGGAGTCACAGAGAGAACAAATGAGTGTGGGGGGTTGGGGGCAGCTACCAACCACTTGCAGACAGGCCCACTAAATAATCAACATATATAAAAATAAAGCGAAGGGGTACAAGACCTTCACTTCGAACCCTTAGGTTCTCAGACTTCTTCGCGTAAACGCTTGAAATTAAATTCGTATCTAAAAATTTCCCTTACACAAGGACATATACAATAAAAGCCTACGATGTCTAGAAGTGCCGTTACCACCAACAGTCGCTAATGTCGCTCCGAAATCCTCAAGTCCGCGTCCACGTACACCTCGGTTTCCGCACCGCACGATCTCGGATCACTCGAGCCTAACACAACGAACAGCTTAGCACAATCTAAAATTCTAACTAAACTTAAGCTCTCAACTTAACCCCTTTTTCCAACCAAGAATTCACAAAATTTTACTTTTAACTACAAGAAAGAAATTAAGGATTTTGAATCAAAAATCACTTTTCTTGAAAATTAACTACTACAAAACCCTTTTACTAAAAATGCTAACTCTTTAAAGAATTCTTTCTCTTAAAATCTTAAGCTTAACACATAATCAAGTTTCACAATCAACTTCACAATTAAAACTTCCTCCCAAAAATCATTTAGGCCTCTCGGCCATAATCATCCTTTTCTAAAAAAAATTTTGTAAAAAAACTCTTTTTCATTACTACTAACATTTTTCAAGCCAAACAACCAAATTTTAAGTAACTCACATCAATTATCATCTAAGCATCATACATAGTTAAAGCATAAACTCAAAACAAATCAAAACAAAAGTTTCTAAAATTTCTTTTCCATAAATTTAAAGAATCACCAAGTTAATAATCACTTCTAGTCCTCCATAAACCCATTTTTTCTCATAAGCTACAACCTTGAATCACACTAACTCATGCATACAAGTTCTAAAAACCTTAAAATTACTTCTAATCATTTAATAAACCAACTAACATGAAATTAAACACCCTAGCCACAACTTACATGGTTCAAGAATGGAAAATAAATTTAAACTATCATGTTAAGCCTATTTAATTTAAGCTACACATGGAACTAACATCAAAACAATTTCTAATGACACTTATAACATTCAATTGATTGATTCTCATGAGATCACATCATTTTCCCCATTCTTACCACATAGGGTTTTCGACCTAGAGGCTTAAGGAAAGGGGTTGGAGATGTTCATCTCTCAACAATCATCATCAATCATCCAAACAACACATAACAAGCAACAATTTCAACTAAAACACAAATTAATTAAACATTGAGGAGGGGGGCTGTTTAGCGCTGAATTTAGGGTTCAAAAGAGGTTGAAAAATTCTGATTTCAAGCTCATTTGAATGGTTAGAAACATAGGTAATATAGTAGAGGACATAACCTAGCAATATGGCAAGATTTGGGAAGCAAAAACAAAGTAGAAGATGGGGGGCTGTTTAGCGCCCAAAACAGAAATTCTTTGGGGAAAAAGTTTCAATTTTTCTTACCCCAAATGATGTGGAAGAGGTAGAACTAAGTTGGTATGGTGATTTGCAACAAGTTTGATGAAGAAAGTGTGCCCAAAAACTCAAAGAATCATGAGGTCTTGGCCATGGAAGCTTGGAAGCTTTGAAGAAGAAAAAGAAAGATGGAGAAGAGGGTTTGGGGGAGAGGGAGCTCGTGAGGCAGCTGGTGGGGGGTTTTCCTCCTTTTATAAGCAAAGAAAAATAAGTGTAGTAAGTGTAGTAAGTAAGAGTAGTTAAATAAAAGACTTTCTCTCCCTTTTTTTTTTAAACAAACCACACAACTAATGACACCTAGCAATTAAATTAGATGTTAAACATATCACCTAATCTTACCCATCTAACCTCACATCTCTCAAAATTACCCTCTAATTAGAGTCCTAAGGTTTAAAACACGGCGACGAAAAATCGCGTTACCGATAAACTCGCGAAAATTAATTTAACGAGAAATTAATTCATCGCGTGAAAATATTATATCATAAATAATAAAAATAACAAAAATCACTCAAAAATAGTCTCAAGAGGTTACGATTCGATTTTCATCGAAATCGGAGTTCATTTAGAATTTTATCTGCGGCGAAACCGCTCGGCGATTCGAAACGCGGCGAAACTTCGTTAGAATTTTTCGACGATTTCCAAACCGTGAATTAATATGAAATATTAATTCTCAATTTTAATTTGATCTTGATTTAATTAACACACTTTCTTAGAGAACAAGAAATTGTTTTATTATAGCGTAAATACGACAAAAATCTATTATAATAACGCTAAATAACGTATCGTAAAAATACGCGTGTTACAATACTCCCCCTCTAAAAATAGTTTCGTCCTCGAAACTACAGGTGAGTTACGTACTAAAAAAAAAAACTCTGGAAACTGAGTCTTCACCTCCTCTCTCAATTCCTATATTACGTCTCTGGTTTTCTGATCCCATACAACTTAACAAACTGTATCTCCTTATTCCTCAATTTCTTGATCTTTCTGTTTACAACCTTTGCAGGAAATACTTCAATAACAAGTCATCCTTTCACTAAATCACGCTTGACTCGCCACAGAATCCTCATCGTCCCGATACCAACCTAAAGGTATCTGATGCTCACGTCCATTTGGCGCTTCGTAAGGTGTCTTTCCCAAATCTTTAGTGCAAAAACTACTGCAGTAAGTCCCAAATCATGCGCAGGATAATTTCTCTCGTGGATTCTTAAGTTGTCTCGAAGTATAGGCCACAACTTTCTGGTACTGTCTCCACATGCATCCCAATCCTTGATGTGACGAAACCTCACATTGTTCTCCTGATTGAAGCAAAATCAGTTCAGGTGTCGTCGTTAGGAGTCCCTTCAGTCTCTAAATATTGGATTCACATTCTTCAATCCACCAAAAAAGGTTAATTCTTCCTCGTAGGTCATGTAAGTGGTACTACTATCTTCGAAAAACCTCCTATAAATCTCTGGTAGTAGCCTGTTAACCCAACAAAACTTCTGATATCCGTCTCAGTCTTCGGCTGTTCTCATCTTGACACCGCTCCAATCTTGGCTAGATCCACAGCCAACCCGTCTCTGAGGATTACATATCCGAGAAAATCCACCTCTTCAAGTTAGAATCCACACTTGGACTGGTAAACATAAAGTTGATCCTCTTGTAGCATCTGCAGTACTTGGCGTAGATGCTCTTCGTGCTCCTCTCTACTCCTCGAATAGATCAGGATATCGTCCGTAGATACCGTCGCGAACTGGTACATTCTCCAACTTTGTCACTTGGAAACTTCTAAACTAGCAAGGGTATATAAAATCTTGAGCTCTCTCTTACAAGAATCTTCGATGGAATTAACAGAAAGATATTTGAAAACTCCAAAATTGGAAAAACTACGATTTTTGGGCACAATCCCAAAGGATATGGTGATTCGAAAACCAATCCAACCTGAGAATAATGGTAAGACTTTTAAAGATACGCGACTCGAATTGACAAGGACTTTCTACACTCGACAATCACTACACAACGAATTCATGCAGTATTAGAAACTAGAGTCTTAGCAGTTGAAGTAACCACTACTAAGCCAAAGATAAAATAGTCACAAGAAATTTTAGATCAGCTCACACAACCAAGAAATCAAACAATGTGCGGCATTAGAATCGAAGAATATGAATAGAGAGTTACCCTTAATCTTGTAATTCCCCTGAGTTAGATCTCCTGATCGCTCTGCTGCATTGCCGCCCATGCAGAAGACTCTACCCTTGACCATCTGACGTTTCCCTTTAGCCTCCGCAGCATTCACCACTGATTCAGCCTTAGGAGCTTTTCAGTCTCTAGCCCTGTCTCCCGGTCTCCTGCAGTTGAAGCACATGTTATTCTTCTCTTCAGAGCAGTTGATTGCATAGTGCCCTGGCTTACCGCAACGAAAACAAGTCACGTTGGTGCTAGTCTGACTCTCGCCTCTCGCATTCTGAGCCATCGGATGGTATTGTCCCTTGCCGTTGTTCCCTTGAGGTCGATTATACGGCTTCTCCTGCTTTCCCTTCGAGCAAACCTCGCCTGTGCTGCGGGGTCTCACTAGTCACTTTGTACCACTCCTCTTCTTGGCGCTTCTCATAACTTCTACCTCAACACACTGTCAATTAATTCTTGAAGATTCACGATTCTTAGAGATGTCACCGACTTACGAATGTCGAACCTTAGGCCTCATTTGGAATCTCTCGCTCAATCATCCCTGGTCAGCTAGGTCACGGAATGGACTGAAATACCTAGCAAGTGATTCGAATTTAGCAGCATACTCTGACACCGTCATGCTACCTTGCTTTAGTCGAAGGAACTCTTGTTCTTTCTCAGCTCGTGCAGTATCAGGAAAATTCTTGTCGAAGAATGCTCAGCGGAAAACTTCCCAAGTAATCTCACGATGCTCTGCTGTCAAAGTCTGCTTCACACCCTTCCACCAGTACTCGGCTTCTCCCAACAACAAGAAGGTCGCATAGTCCACCTTGACATTCTCCGGGTAATGAAGTGCCTCGAAGATCTTCTCTATCTCCTGTATCCATAAATCTGCCTTATCAGGGTCTGGCTCGCCGTAGAACCTCGGTGGGTTCTGCTAGTCCTCTTGCCTCCGTATTCTGTTCCGCTCTCCGCTGTTGTTGCAGATTTTGTTGGGTCAAAGCTGCAGTCTGCTGAGCCATAGCGTTAGACTGTTGAGTCGCGGCCGGTAGATTCTTTGAGCCATAGCCGCTGCCATCTCCGTCATCGCTTGAATCGCTCTCTCCATCGTGGCGTTATCAGGTCCAGCTGTAGTATCTCTCGAGGTGGCATTGGATTCCACAAAGTCCAAAACCTGACAAAACCTCACAATCACATGTTGTGTTAACACATATTGCTTCAATTAAGAAACAATCCAAACAATAGGCAAGCAAAACTGCTTCACTCAACAAACAATGACAATACAACACAACAAATTACCCGACGCACATAACGACACACGGTGACCACAAATACCCAACTCACAGTCCGGATAGAACCGAACTTCTCTGATACCACCATTGTAACGACCCGTTTCCGGACATCTACTAAGCTAGAACAATTCTAAATGCAAGTAGGTTTTCGAAATAGTACTCTTTGTGTCTTTTGGAAAATGCGGTAAATTTTTTTCTTTTTATAAACATGCGTCTTTTGTACACGCATTCAGAGTACGAGCAATGTTTTCGAAACATGATGGAAATATAAATGCAATTGACTACTACAACGAAATAAAGACACAAAACTATGTACTGGAAACGCATATAAAGCATATTCAGTACATACAAAATAAAAGCGGTGCATAACTATGTGCAAGAAAATACACCTAAAGTATGAGAATTCCTGTGAAGACAATCATACCTGGGTACTCTGGCGAACACCCACAGGGGTCGCTCAAAAGTATACCACAGTCTACCTGCAATACACATAGAACAACACTAAAAACTCATTGGTCCCCACAGCATTTGTATACTATAATCAAAATCCTGACCATCCGAAATACAAGCGTGCAATATCCAATCACGATAATTAAAAGTCATTGCCGGATCCTCGAAGGGTCCTCCTCCTCATCATCATCCGACGGGTCCTCGCATCCTCGCCATCGCCTGGGTAACCATCATAGATTGAAGGCACCACGGGAAAGGTCAACTTCTCAATTAAACATAGAAATAGCAAATCATACAACAAAGATAACAAGATGCACAATTCTCAAAACGCCACTCATATCTCCTAAGACACTCTTGACAATTAGGAAGGCAACGTCGATCCATCCATCGAATACCGGTAGTAGCCTTGGGTTTCATCACCACCCGGGTTATTCAGGTTAAGTTCCTTGACAACGTAGACGCCCACTGCGCAATTTGAACACCAGTCGTGGCTTCGGGCTTCTACACCACCAGATGCCAACTGAGCAATTGAACACCAGTCGTGGCTTCAGGCTTCTACACCACCAGATGCCAACTGAGCAATTGAACACCAGCCATGGCTTCAGGCTTCTACACCACCTCGGTAGTGGCATCGGGCTTCCACACCACCCTTGGTTGTTAAGACGCGAACACGGCTTTGGCTTTGGGCTTCTTCACCACCCGATCGTAGCCAGACTTCTACACCGCCTTTGTTGGATCGAAACTCCAAACGTCACGACACTCGACGACTCGACTAAACTCTCAGACTCGATGAACAATTCGCCGCATACGATATTCAAAGAGTTATACGCAAGATTATTCGACCACATATCAATACTAAGAGCATGCTTAATATGAAGAAACGCAATTCAACAATTTAAGCAATAAAAGCAGTTGCATGAAGAAACGCAATTCAACAATACAACCAGTATAACCAATTCACAGCTCAACAACAACAGACGACAATCAACTCATGGAATCCATCCCTCTGCAACTCGATGGAGTCACAGAGAGAACAAACAAGTGTGGGGGGTTGGGGGCAGCTACCAACCACTTGCAGACAGGCCCACTAAATAATCAACATATATAAAAATAAAGCGAAGGGGTACAAGACCCTCACTTCGAACCCTTAGGTTCTCAGACTTCTTCGCGTAAACGGTTGGAATTAAATTCGTATCTAAAAATTGCCCTTACACAAGGACATATACAATAAAAGCCTACGATGTCTAGAAGTGCCCTTACCACCAACAGTCGCTAATGTCGCTCCGAAATCCTCAAGTCCGCGTCCACGTACACCTCGGTTTCCGCACCGCACGATCTCGGATCACTCGAGCCTAACACAACGAACAGCTTAGCACAATCTAAAATTCTAACTAAACTTCAGCTCTCAACTTAACCCCTTTTTCCAACCAAGAATTCACAAAATTTTACTTTTAACTACAAGAAAGAAATTAAGGATTTTGAATCAAAAATCACTTTTCTTGAAAATTAACTACTACAAAACCCTTTTACTAAAAATGCTAACTCTTTAAAGAATTCTTTCTCTTAAAATCTTAAGCTTAACACATAATCAAGTTTCACAATCAACTTCACAATTAAAACTTCCTCCCAAAAATCATTTAGGCCTCTTGGCCATAATCATCCTTTTCTAAAAAAAATTTTGCAAAAAAACTCTTTTTCATTACTACTAACATTTTTCAAGCCAAACAACCAAATTTTAGGTAACTCACATCAATTATCATCTAAGCATCATACATAGTTAAAGCATAAACTCAAAACAAATCAAAACAAAAGTTTCTAAAATTTCTTTTCCATAAGTTTAAAGAATCACCAAGTTAATAATCACTTCTAGTCCTCCATAAACCCATTTTTTTTCATAAGCTACAACCTTGAATCACACTAACTCATGCATACAAGTTCTAAAAACCTTAAAATTACTTCTAATCATTTAATAAACCAACTAACATGAAATTAAACACCCTAGCCACAACTTACATGGTTCAAGAATTGAAAATAAATTTAAACTATCATGTTAAGCCTATTTAATTTAAGCTACACATGGAACTAACATCAAAACAATTTCTAATGACACTTATAACATTCAATTGATTGATTCTCATGAGATCACATCATTTTCCCCATTCTTACCCCATAGGGTTTTCGACCTAGAGGCTTAAGGAAAGGGGTTGGAGAAGTTCATCTCTCAACAATCATCATCAATCATCCAAACAACACATAACAAGCAACAATTTCAACTAAAACACAAATTAATTACACATTGAGGAGGGGGGATGTTTAGCGCTGAATTTAGGGTTCAAAAGAGGTTGAAAAATTCTGATTTCAAGCTCATTTGAATGGTTAGAAACATAGGTAATATAGTAGAGGACATAACCTAGCAATATGGCAAGATTTGGGAAGCAAAAACAAAGTAGAAGATGGGGGGCTGTTTAGCGCCCAAAACAGAAATTCTTTGGGGAAAAAGTTTCAATTTTTCTTACCCCAAATGATGTGGAAGAGGTAGAACTAAGTTGGTATGGTGATTTGCAACAAGTTTGGTGAAGAAAGTGTGCCCAAAAACTCAAAGAATCATGAGGTCTTGGCCATGGAAGCTTGGAAGCTTTGAAGAAGAAAAAGAAAGATGGAGAAGAGGGTTTGGGGGAGAGGGAGCTCGTGAGGCAGCTGGTGGGGGGTTTTCATCCTTTTATAAGCAAAGAAAAATAAGTGTAGTAAGTGTAGTAAGTAAGAGTAGTTAAATAAAAGACTTTCTCTCCTTTTTTTTTAAAACAAACCACACAACTAATGACACCTAGCAATTAAATTAGATGTTAAACATATCACCTAATCTTACCCATCTAACCTCACATCTCTCAAAATTACCCTCTAATTAGAGTCCTAAGGTTTAAAACACGGCGACGAAAAATCACGTTACCGATAAACTCGCGAAAATTAATTTAACGAGAAATTAATTCATCGCGTGAAAATATTATATCATAAATAATAAAAATAACAAAAATCACTCAAAAATAGTCTCAAGAGGTTACGGTTCGATTTTCATCGAAATCGGAGTTCATTTAGAATTTTATCTGCGGCGAAACCGCCCGGCGATTCGAAACGCGGCGAAACTTCGTTAGAATTTTTCGACGATTTCTAAACCGTGAATTAATATGAAATATTAATTCTCAATTTTAATTTGATCTTGATTTAATTAACACACTTTCTTAGAGAACAAGAAATTGCTTTATTATAGCGTAAATACGACAAAAATCTATTATAATAACGCTAAATAACGTATCGTAAAAATACGCGTGTTACACTAGGCCTCAATCCTGATAAAACTATTGAAGCATCAACTTTCTTTACAATTCGGTTGACCTTAAAAAATCTTGTCCATTGATTTAGATAACTAATATATCAATGGTAAAGTGTGCATTTGACTATGATGAGCAAAAACTTCTATTTGACCATGTTAAATGCCACTGTAGCCCGGTGGCAATTTTTAGTTTGATAAAATATTATTATAGTTATAATTTTTATTTATTTATTTATTTATTTATTTCAACATCTGAATTTGCTTGTGTTTAGTGCTTTAGTATCACAATTTTCTAAAGTATCTAGTGCTTTATAAATCGAATCAAAGTATCACAGTTTTCTACTTAGATATAATTTTATTTTATGATAATCTCAATAATTTTTCGTATGAAAGCATTTGCAGTTTTGCACCAATGTTTACAATTACCCTATTCTGTTTGGTCATCCGGTCTGTAATTGGTCCTTGTTTTTCATAGCTATCATTGTATAAGCTTTGTTGAAAGTTTGTTGGCTGAGGAATATAATCTTGTTTCCAACGTTCTCACCCGTTTCTCCTCTTTTCTTAATCGGTTTCATCTTCTTCCTTTTTGCAAGGAACAAATAATAGTGTCATCTGCTTATTTGCAAGGAACCATTATTTTGGTTGTGTTTTGTTGCTTGCATTGCATTGCATTTATGTAATTGAACTCTACCACTGTGATTGTTCCTTTGTGTTTTTTCTTCAATTTATTGCTTATTGTTCTGGTTTTATTTGCAAATTTCTTCAACTGGTTGTTCTGGTTTTATTTGCAAATTGCTTATTGTTGTTTATTTGGGAGACATTGTGTTAGATGATTTACTTATAGTTATGATTTCTATGAAAAGTATTGTGACCTTTCATTTTTGTTGATTGCTATTTGGTAGCTTGTTAGTTAAAATTTTCTATGTTTTTTCAAGATTTTTAGTTCGAGGCCACCACCTTTGCTCAGAGGCGCCCATCGACATCGAAGGGCGTGGACACTCTCTTGTTATGAGAATTAGGTATGCACTCTAACGAAATATCGGTTGACTCATTGGGTGGAAAAGGGTTGGTGTTGACCCCACACCGACATATTTAGTTTGATTTGCTTCATAGTTCTCTCCAGAGAGAATTTTGAGGTGATGTGTGTTTTGACTAACAATGGATGTTTTATGTTGAAGTGATATATAGTTCTCTCCACAGAGGGAATTTTGTCGATGTATATTTTATGTTAGAGTAAGGTAGCATGTAGATTATTCATTTAGCAAGCAACACATAAACTCAATTTACTGTTGGTTTATGTTCATCAATCGATCAAAAAATTTAATTAGCATTAAGCATTATTAACAATAGGAAAAAGAAAGAAAAAACTTCTATGCTTATGTGTGAAGTCTAAAAGTCAAGAAGCCGTGGAACTTAAAGATGGAGACATCAAGGCTCATGGCTTAGGACTTTTGTAAAAATCTCTTAAGACATACTTAGAATGGTGATGCATTAAAAGACTTAAGAGAATTGAAACCCAACATGCATCACAAGCATCTCATGGAATAAGATTAAGTTTTGATGCATACTGACCATACAAGTGTTCTTATTTTGCCATATAAACATGCCCTGTATGTTCAAGCATGCAATAGGAATTACAAGCCATTTATAACATGCTCAAAAGTTATTTCACATAAGTTCTAAGTTGCATGATCATATAGAAACTCGTTTGAATCATAGAAGGGTAGAACAAAGTGAATGGCTGTGAATAGATTCAAACATGATAGGAATTGATTCACATGGGCATAAGACTTTTTTAATGATGTTTTCCGTCTGTGATTCGATTCATGGAATATTGGAATTGATTCACAAGAACCCTATAACAGTTTTATGGGCTTTCCTTAACAGCTACGCTAGTTCATACCTTGCTTTCAATCTTATCTCTTAAGTAGTTTATATAAAGAATTCTAAATCATCGGGGTTTATTCATTCAAAGAAAATCATTCAGAAACATTCTCTATTAATTCTTAAACTTTATTTGGCATCTTTGAGAGATTTATTGAGCTTTCAGTTTGTAATTTTTGCTCTATTTTGGAGAGTTTCTTTCTTGATTTTTTGATTTTTATTTTTGTGGTGTGATCCCTGTGTTGGTGATATCAAGGAATGAGTTATCTCCTTGGAAATTTTGTTGTAATTATTAGGGTGGGGTATTCCTAGTTGTGTTGAAGAGGGTTATTGGTGTGGGGCATCACCAAGTATAATCTTTGATCTATGACTTTGGAATCAATGTGATTATAGTGAAAACTCTCAGGCATTGCTTGGGAACTGGATGTAGGTCACAGTGGTTGTGACCTAAGAAATATACATAGCAGCACAATTCTTCTAAACCTATCTCTATTAATTTTGATTGTGATTTGTTATTTTTTGTTTTAAGGTTTATATAATATGGAATAAAATTGCATGCTTTAGGGCTTATATGTTGGTCTTGATCTTCTTTTTCACAAAACTAGTAACGCATCTGCAGTGCATACGCAAATGGTATCTAAGTATTCAACTATAACCTGTATCCCAGTCTAAAAACTATAACCAGTATCCAAGCTCTAAACTAAATAACGATCGAGACACAAATAAAATCAATCAAAAGAACTATGACCCGTATCCCCAATCAAAAGAACTATGACCCGTATCTAACCTAAAATTTAGCTGCAAAGTCAAAAAATTTCATACTTTCCAACCTTTAAGTACTTGTTGACATTGAAGATACTAATTCTTTTTAGCTGAATGGATATGCAAACATAGAAGACTATAAACATAAAACTTAAAAAGAAGGAAAATACAACTATAATGAAGGGCTTATTCCTCTGCTCATATGTCCTAATATGTCACCTCATTGTAGTCACCCTGGGAATATCAAATTCTGTCTAGCCCCTCAACTGCAAATGAAGGATTCATAAAGAAAGCTATTAGTATTAATGGTAACAATTTTGTCTATAATGAAATACGTTTCTTTTGGGGACGAAATGAAAGAGATTCGTTGCTTAAAATCTAGAATTAGCTAATATCAAGAGAATATTCAAGCAAGCAGAAGAGGAACAATTGAGGCTGATTATCAGTTGTTTTCTTTAAGTGCACATTCAAAGGTGTTATGCAGGAGGTCAAGTCATAAATATATGCAAAATTTATATGCAAAGTTTGGAGTATGAAAAGGTTTAATTTCCTGCATTTATTTAAACATTAAAGCAATTTACTTACTACTGACTGTCAAGTGGGCATATATGACTGCCTCTAAAGGAACTACTATCAATTCAGTTTTTGAAACTAACGAATAATAGTAGTTTTAGCAAGTGGGCATATGATTGTATTGTTATTTTTTTACTGATAGTAGTTTCTTTAGAGGCAGTCATTATTCTCAGTTTTTCACAGCATCCTATCCTGTATAGAGAATGACACACCTATTATAACTTAAAAGCACACAACAGGCAGAAGTGGTTGGAAAAATAGAAAAAGTGAGTAGTTAGATGTAGATGCCAAGTGTGTTTGAGAGAGCAGCAAGTCAGCAACATACACACTGTCAAACTGTTTAGTAATAAAAAAATAATAGGATTTGTGAAGTGACAAGAAAAGCAGAAAACAGATTCCCCGTTAGCTAAAGGAAATGAGTCCAATATCAGATAATGCATTAAGACCATCAAGTTGTGTAAACCCCCTGAAGGATCCATGGATATCTTTATTTTTTGATATGAAAAAGCTATAAAGCTTTAATAAATGCCTAAAAGGAGAGAGTCTATGTATCATGAGTGAAAGGTCCAATTTTTTAACCCAATTTTTTCCCAATTAGTCCAATAAAAAATTGTAAGAGTAACTGAATGATATCAGAAAAATACTCTACAGAGGCAAAAAACATGCCCAAAACTAAATGACAGAACGGATATTTTCGAAATAGAGAGAAAAAGAAAAATCAAATTACTAGAGGTTGACATCCGAACAGATTTTTACCAAATGTAGTACCCTAATTTTGTCCGACCTTTTTATTTTATTCTGTTATTTAAATTTTAATTAATTAGTAGTAATAATAATAAATAATATTATTGGTTCTATTAAAAAAAAGGGGGGGAAGGTAAAAGGATAGAGTGAATAAAGAGAGAAAGAAGAAAAAAGAAAAAATTATTTTTGAAAGATTGAGGTGTGTGAATTGTAAGTGGGGGGTTACCAATAGCATTTAGTCACAATTGTTAACAGCCCAGCCCAGTGCCTCACTTATTCCCTATTTCTGCGTGCACCCCCCACGTTTTTTCCTGCACCCCGTGCTCTTCCCTCACTTATCCCTTGCTTCTCGCACCCCGTCTTTCTTACGCACCCCCTGGGCTTTCACGCAGTCAACCAAATTCTCGTGGCCCATTACCCATCAGCCCCAAACCTAATTCATTTAACCTAACCCTAAAATCTTCCCTCCTCATTCACTTTCCTCCCACGCCGCGGCCATCACCATCATCCTCTCTCTTTCTCTTTCTCTTCTTCCTCACTCAACCCTAACCCTTTTTCTCCTACCCCAGCCGCCAACCATCTCTCTCTCCCTCTTCAGACCATGTCTCTCCACCTTGCCCAGCGGTCATCTCCTCTATCTTCCTGTCAACATCGCCTCAAGCCGCCTCTACAGTACACCCAACCGTCTCTCTCTCTCCCTCCTCAGACCACGTTTATCTGCCTTGCTCAACAGTTATCTCCTCCATCTGGCCCATCTCCCTACCAACGTCGCGTCACTCTCCTGCAAGCCGCCCAAGATCCGGTTTTCGCGTGAGAAGCAGAGAAGGAAGAAGAACACCGGTGGATAACGGATGTTATCTCATTCTTTTATTATATTAGTCCAAAAAAATTCGATTTTTTTATTACTGACACTTCGTTATTTTTATTGTTTTTTTTTTCAGAGCTTAAGGAAATCTGCCTATAAAAGGCCTAAGCGTGAAGACTGAAGGGAGAGCATTTTCTGGGACAGAAAAAACAGAGAGAGTGAGAGCAAGAGAAGAGGAGATCTACAAGGAGGCTGAAGTTAGGCGTGAAGGAGAGTCTTTTAGTTTTTTTTTCTTCTTCTTAAACACTATTAGAAATCTAGGGTTCTGAATTCCATCCTTTCTTTTTTGGATCGAAGCTGTGAGTTCAGGTTCTTTGTTCTCTTCTCTTCTTTTCTGTAAATTCAGTGTTCTGCCTATGTATATTTGTTTGATTTGATCTTAATCTGGACTTTGATTTGAACATATGAATTGTAACGTGATTCCATCTTGAATTTCTTTGCTGATTATTGTTTGTTATTAATTCAGTTTTTTTTTCTCACTGTCTCTCCACGGCCCCCCCTGCGTTCTGCAAATTTGTGTAAATTAGGGTTACGGATTTGGCCTTCCAAAGGGGCCAAATCCAGGTAAAAGGGCTAAATTGCAAATAATTTAAGTAAAACGGCTAAGTTGTAAATAATTTAAGTGTCATATTTGTAAATAAAGCATGAATTTGGGTATAAGAATAAAATACGTGTCCTCAGAATAAAAAGAGAATTTTGTGAAATAAAAATCAGGTCTTTTTTTGGTAACCAAAGGAATCTAGATTTGGTTCTTATTTGCTAATTATCAAATAAAAAATTATATTTTTAGAAGGAAATATGTGAAGTAGATTTAGTTAATTCAAATTAGAACTTTAGGTTTTCTCTTCTGATTTCCTAAATAAAAATGACAGAAACCAAATATTGATTAGATTACTTTTTCAACTAATTAAATACGTCATCAGTTAATACTTTATAATATTTACGCGTATAAAAAATGTTGTTAATACGTTTATATCCTTTTTAGTTTTCTTTTTAAAATATTTTGGGAAATATATTATTTATTGGCAAACAACCATTTTCAAATAATAAGGGTACCATTTTTATGGGCGTCTTAGGGGTGCTAGTACATTCCCTATACGTAACCAACTCCCGGGCTCTAAATCTGGTCCGAAGACCTTTTTCTTTGTTAAATAAAAAATATATAAAAAATATAGGTTTCCAATGTTTTCCTATTAAAATCAAAATATTGGTGGCGACTCCATTTTTTTTTAAAAATTTTTGGTGTGGTTGCTACAGCTGGCGACTCCACTGGGGACATTAGAGAGTTAGGCCTATTGATTATTTGAATTGTTTGTTTGCCTTCAATATAAATTGTTTCCCTTTCTTTTTTTATCACTATTATTGCTATTATTATTATTATTATTATTATTATTATTATTATTATTATTATTATTTATTTTTTTAGGTTATTTATTCTTGGTCTTATCTTATTTGTTTGTATCCTTGTTTAGTTTATTTATTTTGATTGTGTGCATATTTGAACATTAGGATAGTTACCATGTATATATTGTTTTATTTTGCAGCGGGTAGTTTTAAGTTTGCTCCTTCACACACTTCACTTTGTACACTTTATTCGCACACTAAGAGTGGGTGCCCTATACCCGGGCCCGAGTGAACCTTAAGTTAGGAGAGGCTGTGTAATGGGTGCTCTGCTGGACGTACGGCCAGTGGATTCCTATGAAAGCCTCACCTAGAGTTTGGTTCCATTTGAAAAAACCATCCTTTAATAATATACTTATTATTGGTGGTAACATTTTCAAATGGGACATTTGGCTCTAGGGACCTTTTAGATTAGTATCCTGAATCCACCCTAATGGAAAGACACTTTGTATAATCCCTAAACCCTCCTTTAGGAATCGCCAGCCTTGATCACAAAAGGAGCTTGCCCTACCCCTTTTATTTATTTACTTATTATTGCTAATTCATTTTAAAAACGATATTTCCAAAATAGTTCTTTTTTTAGAATACGAACTTCCGTTTAAAAATTTATCCATTATTCCAAAAGTAAATGCCTATTTTTCTTTTTGAAAAAAATACATCATATAGGTCATAAAACTTTTTATAAAAATAATAGTTTTTTTTTCCTTTAGCACCATCATAAATAAAATGAATACGGTTTTTTTTCTTTCTTTCCTTTTTCCATTATAATAATAAACATGATCATATACATTCATGTACATGCCATAACACTAATTCCCCATTTCACCCAGGTTTGTTGGAAATTTCAAAACAAAAATGTCTTCGGAAAGCGCAGTTGTGGGTTTAGAAAGGAGAAATACTTTGAAATTCAAGATTGAACCTCCCCGTTTGATGCATCTAAGAAGGTTGGTCGACTTCATAGCTGAGAATTGGGTACAAGTGGATCGGATTAGCTTCGTGGGAAAATTTGAGAATATTTTGGACTTATTGAATGTGGACGTACAAGTGGGAGTCTTGACGGCATTGGCCCAATTCTATGATCCTCCTCTAAGATGCTTCACGTTCAAGAATTTCCAGATGGCGCCAACCTTGGAGGAATACCGGAAAATTTTGGGCTTTCCAGAAAAGAAAAATGGTCCATATCGCCATACAAAGCATCCCCCAGCTATTGGTACCATTGCTAATGTTTTAGGCATTCCTAAAGAGGACTTGACGCTCGCGGTAAAGGTAGAAGAAGATTTCAAAGGCTTCTCCAGGAGTTTCCTGGAGGGAAAGGTTAAAGACCTTCATGATGCAGGGAAATTAAAAGAATGCATGGATGTGGTAGCCCTTATTATCTTTTGTGTAGTCTTATTTCCTCATGTTGATCATTTTGTGGACGAAACAACTATTGACGCCTTCATAGCATTTAAAACTCGAGGTATAGACCCCACTACCGCCGTCCTCGCAGACCTATACTATGAGCTTCATATGCGCCATGAGAAAAAAGGAGGTCGGATTCGTTGTTGTGTCCCCGTCTTGTACTTATGGTTAAAAAGTCATTTGGTAAAAAGGGGGCATCCCTTTGGTCCTAGGAGCAATGCAGGATGGGCCACTTATTTACTGAGTCTCAGTGAAGAGTCCATAATATGGTATTCCAGAGAACAGGAGATCAAGGAAGTAATCTGTCGGTGCGGGGATTTTCCTAATGTACCCCTCATTGGGACCATAGGCTGCATCAACTACAATCCTACTCTGGCTCTAAGACAACTCGGTGCCCCGATGCTGGGTGAACCTGCTGAAGAAGAGTTAGCCGCTTTCATTATACATGATCGGGGCTCCTCAGATTTGGCATTGTTCACAAGAGTATGTCGAGCTTGGAAGAAAATAATCAAAAGAATGCTAGGGCGCAAGAGTACTCATGCAGATGAAAAATACCGCCAATGGGTTATAGCAAGAGTTCAGCAAGTCAAGCTGCCTTTCCAGAATACATTTTTGGTACTCAAGCCGCCTCCACCCTCGCGAGAACGAAGAAATAGAAGAGTTAAAGTTAACCTTAGAAAAAGTGAAAGAGGAAAGGAAGCTTCTCAGGGAGAATTTAAAGAGCATATTTGGATATAGAAGTCTGCAAGGCGAATGTAATAGAAAAAGCTGAATCTATGGATGGATCCCGAGGAAGAAGGCCAAGGTGAAGAAGCCAGTCGGATCCAGACTCAAGGTTGTTTAAAAGCTGCAAACCAACAATTAGACTTGATGAAGAAAGAGTTAGATATGGTTCTTTGTGAAAAGGGCAATCTGAGGAAAATGTGGGTTGATTCTAGAGAGGCTAGTAGGGCTTTGCAAAAACAAATTGAAGACTCAGTACAACAGTTGAAAAATACCATGCAACTGCACGAAGCCCGACTTGAGAAAGAAAGGAGAATCGCCGAAGAAAAGTTCATAGGCTACCACATAGATCTTGAAGAAGAACGTGAGAAGGTCTTTAACATGCAAGGAAATATTGACAATCAGCGAGAAGTCATTATTTGGTTTGATAAAGAAACTAAATACTGGATGGATTGATGCTCTAAGCTAGTTTGGCTTGCAAACAGAGGTATCCAAGATGTGCCAGAGCTCCTGGAAGATGCGGAATCAGCAATAGGGTTCCGACCTTTACCAACAAAAGTGATGAGTTTCCTAGAGTATTGCAAGGTTTTGGTGGAGGAGTTAGAGAAACAAATCGGACGAGATCGTTGAAGACCATGTTCCTTTTGTTTTTATGTGTTCATGCAATTTCTATTTCTTTCTCAATTTTGTAAGCCTTCGGGTTATTTTGGATTATGGTATTTCCTTTTAAGAAGATAATATGTTTCCGCAATATGCAGCGACCCGATAAGACATTTGCAAGGTTTTGTGATCCTCCAACAAACCAATAAAATAAAACAAATGAATGAGCATCTTGCATAGCACACATAATCATGGCATAACATAAACCATTCATCCATACTCATAGTATCCTTCATAAGTCAGAAAATAAATACGAAGAAACTGCATCCTTACAGAACGAGATCCTGCGGACTCATGGGCGCATTAGAACAAACCATGAGAGGAGCTTGACCAGAATAAATACGCGGATAGATAAGCTGGGGGATTTGTTGGAAGCCTTGCACACCAGAAGGACATCGAAGCGGAGCGATCCAAGAGGAACAAGGCGAAAGCGACCAAGAGAAAATGAAAGCACGCGCCACACTACGCAAGGGCATGCGTCTCTAAATAATGAGACTCCGCAGAATACGAATACTCAAAATTTTTCACCTATCATTACCCCCCAAGAAGATACTCAAGCCAAAGAAAGGCTTCAAATATTTGAAGAGAGACTAAAGGCAATTGAGGGGGCAAGTCACATGGGTTTTGAAGCTTCAGACATGTGTCTGGTCCCCGATGTGGTTATACCTGCAAAATTCAAGGTACCCGAGTTCGACAAGTATAAAGGAGAAACATGCCCCAAAAGCCACCTGGTCATGTATTGCCGAAAGATGGCTTTTTGTTCTAATGATGACAGACTCCTAATTCACTTCTTCCAAGAAAGCTTAACAGGAGCACCTTTGCGATGGTATATGCAATTAGAACGGTCTAAGGTCAACTCGTGGAATGATTTAGCTAATGCTTTCATCAGGCAATACAAGTACAATATGGATATGGCTCCCAGCCGTAATCAGTTACAAAGCATGAAGAAAAAAGACAGTGAGAGTTATAAAGAATATGCTCAAAGGTGGAGAAGCATGGCTGCTCAGGTGGAACCACCCTTGTCAGACAAAGAAATGATTGACACATTCATTGACACGCTCCAATCTCCCTTTTATGATATGATGATTGGAAGTATGTTCTCAAATTTCTCTGACTTAATCGTCATAGGGGAACGTGTGGAAATGGGGATGCAAAATGGAAAGATCCATAATAATACCTCATCATCCAACATTCAGAAGCCCTTCGTCAAAAGAAAGAAAGAAGGAGAAACTAACGCAGTGAGTAGTGCCCCTCTATACGTTGCGACAGCTATCACGCCTAAGTCTCCCGTTCAAATGACACCATTTGCTTCTGATAATCAAGGAGGTTACAATCCTAATCAACCAAGAGCTCACAACCCTCAAGGGAGAAAGCCGGTCTAGTTTGATCCAATCCCCATGACTTACAAAGATCTCTATCAACATTTACTCAAGAACTCATTGGTGGTTCCTTGCCCGCAAAAACCTATAGAGCCACCTTACCCAAAATGGTATAACCCGGACGCCACCTGTGAATACCATGCTGGGGCAGCGGGCCACTCTATAGAAGAATGTCGGACTATGAAGTTCAAAGTCCAAGATCTGATAAATGCCAAGTGGCTAAGTTTCCAAGAAAATAATCCCAATGTGGGGAACAACCCGTTACCTAATCATGGGAATGCCTCAGTAAATATGATAGACAACGAGCACGAAGGAAAAATAATAAGGGGTGTCGCTGAAATACAAACCCCTATCAGAGAAGTGTTCATTGAACTTTGCAAGGCTGGTTTGATAGAAAGAACGGATATCAATAGGACCTGTGATGAAGATCTTTTGTCTGATGAAGAGTGTGAGGAATTTAAGAGTATCCTCCAAAAATTACTCGATACAAACATAGTTCAAGTTATCTCTCAAAGAGAAGAAGAGGTATCTATGGTCCAATCTGTGCAAAGTTCGGGCACCACGGTCCCAAAGCCCTTGGTGGTTCAATTCTCTAAGAATACATCACCCATGATGCCTAATGCTCCCAAAGCTATTACTGTCCAAGTACCATCTCCTTTTCCGTACAAGCATGATAAGGCAGTTCCTTGGATATACGATGCAAAAGTCCAAGTTGAAGGGAGTAATACACAACTAAACATTCCAACTGTTACCAATATTGTGGGAATAGGCGGGATGACTCGAAGTGGGCGAATTTATGCTCCTGAGAAAGAACCAATAAAAATAGCTGCAAAAGGACAGACAAATGACCAAAACAAAGGAAAAGGAGTTGCAATAGATGAATGAGACATAGGGAGGGTAGACCAGAAGGAAGCCTCCCGTGAGGAAGTGGCTGAATTCCTCAAATTCATTCAGCAGAGTGAATATAAGGTGATAGATCAACTGAACCGCACGCCAGCAAGAGTTTCTCTACTTGCCCTATTAATGCACTCCGAGAGTCACAGGAAAGTATTGATGAAAATCCTGAACGAAGCCCATGTGTCTCAAAATATCACCTTGAATCAGTTCGGCGACCTAGTTGGCAATATCACCGCCTGCAACTACCTCTATTTTAATGATGAAGAAATGCCCGTAGAAGGTAGAGGACACAACAAAGCACTACATATCTCGGTTCAGTGTAAAGAACATCTTGTAGCTAAGGTCCTTGTAGATAATGGATCCTCCCTGAATGTGATGCCAAAATCTACCTTGGATAAATTATCCATCGACAAGACCCATATGAAACCCAGCTCTGTGCTTGTGAGAGCCTTTGATGGTTCAAGAAGAGAAGTAATGGGTGAGATTGAGCTGCCAATTCAAATTGGCCCTTTCACTTTTGCCGTTAATTTCCAAGTAATGAACATTAAGCCCAGCTACAGTTGCTTCTTAGGAAGGCCTTGGATTCATTCTGCTGGGGTAGTACCGTCAACTCTACATCAAAAATTGAAGTTTGTAGTGGATGATAAGTTGGTCATCGTGTCCGGAGAAGAGGACCTGCTGGTGAGCAAGCCAACATCAACGAGTTACATTGAAGCTGCTGAAGAAGCCCTTGGGACATCATTTCAGGCACTGGAAATTGTTGATAGCGCTTACGTAGGGTTCACAATTAAAGAACCTTGCCTATCCAACAATGCCCTAATGGTGGGCGGAGTCATGCTAAAAGGAGGATATCAGCCAGGAAAAGGGCTAGGGAAAAGTCAGGAAGGTATCGCCTCCATCCTAAGAATCCCTGAAAACAAAGACCGATACGGCTTGGGATTTGTCCCCACTCGCGAGGACAGGGAAAGAGCAATCGAGGCAAGGAAAGAAAAGAGGAAGGCTCAGCTCGAAAATCGGGAACCCGGGTTTGGGAAAATACACATCTGCGATCTCCGTCAGACCTTTCGTAGCGCTGGATGGATTTATGCAGATCAAGTAACGGCCATAGAAGAGGATCTTGCTGCTCTTGAGGAGGAATGGGTTCGCCCATGTTCCTCAATGCCTTGCAATTGGGAGATCGTGGAAAATCCTAGGATCCTTAATGCATTTTCGATGTAATCCACTTAATGCTCACCTCTCCCCTCAGCCCAAGGCGGTAGGGGAAATGTTAAAGGGCCCCGCATGTTTTTCATTAGCATATTTTGAATATTAATAAAACGCATTTTGATTTTATCCCGAGTGACTATTTTCCTTTTCCTTCCTACTTCCCTTCCTTACTCTCTCCTTATTGCTAACCTTGATAATGCAGGCTCATGGATAATACTTTTGAAAACGATTGTGCTGAAATTTCAGTGCCAGATTTTGATGGCCTAATTAATCATCTTGTGAAGGTTGTGAAGAAGATCATCCCGATGAAGATCTTCCCCCTGAATTGATGAGACTTATAGAAGGGGAATCCAGAAAAATCGAACCTCACGAAGAACCGACTGAGTTAATTAATTTGGGAACTGAGGAGAACAAAAAAGAAGTCAAGGTTGGTGTTACCATGTCACAAGAAGTAAGAGATAAACTGATTCAACTTCTCTGAGATTATAAAGACGTATTCGCTTGGTCGTACCAAGATATGCCAGGGTTGGATACTGATATTGTCGAGCACAGGTTACCTCTTAAGCATGACTGTCCTCCTGTCAAACAGAAGTTGAGACGTATGAGACCTGATATGTCCTTAAAAATTAGGGAGGAAGTTAAAAAACAATTCGATGCGGGATTTTTGGCCGTGGCTAAATATCCCCAATGGGTTGCTAATATTGTCCCTGTCCCAAAAAAGGGTGGAAAGGTTCGAATGTGTGTTGATTACCGAGACCTTAATAAAGCAAGTCCCAAAGACGACTTTCCTCTGCCTCACATTGATGTTCTAGTGGATAATACAGCTCATCACGCCTTTTTGTCTTTCATGGACGATTTCTCTGGGTATAATCAAATCAAAATGGCCAGAGAAGACATGGAGAAAACTATGTTTATTACAGCTTGGGGAACTTTCTGTTACAAGGTGATGCCTTTTGGGTTGAAAAACGCTGGGGCAACTTATCAAAGGGCAATGGTGACTCTATTTCATGATATGATCCATAAGGAGATAGAGGTCTACGTGGATGATATGATCGCTAAGTCACAAACCGAAGAAAGTCATATAATTGATTTACGGAAGCTTTTTGAGCGATTGAGAAAGTTTCGCCTGAGACTCAATCCTGCCAAGTGTAACTTTGGCGTCCGGTCAGGTAGAGTGCTGGGATTCATTGTAAGTCAGAAAGGAATAGAAGTTGATCCGGAAAAAATAAAAGCCATCTTAGAGATGCCAGCTCCTCGCACAGAAAAGGAGGTTCGTGGTTTTCTAGGGAGGTTAAATTATATTTCCCGGTTTATATCACAACTCACTGACACTTGTGAGCCAATTTTCAAGTTGTTGCGCAAAGACCAAACTATTGAATGGAATGAAAAATGCCAAGAAGCTTTCGACAAAATCAAGCAATACTTGTAAAAACCTCTTGTGTTGGTGCCTCCAGTACCAGGCAGACCATTAATCCTCTACTTAACAGTGTTAGACGGATCTATGGGGTGTGTACTTGGACAGCATGACAAAGCGGGTAAAAAGGAATGTGCTATTTACTACTTGAGTAAGAAGTTTACCAGATATGAGGCTAATTATTCGATATTAGAGCGTACTTGTTGCGCCCTAGCATGGGCAGCTCACCGCCTAAGACAATATATGCTTTCTCACACAACTCGGTTGGTGTCAAAAATGGACCCGATCAAATATGTATTCGAGAAACCCGCTCTCACTGGAAGGATTGCCCAGTGGCAAATGTTGTTATCCGAGTATGATATCCAATATGTCTCTCAGAAAGCTGTCAAAGGTAGTGCCCTCGCTGAGAATTTAGCCAATCAACCAATAGATGATCATTCACCTGTCCGTTATGAATTTCCTGATGAGGACGTAATGTCCGCCGAAAAGGAAGAACTAAGAAACAAAGAGTGGACCATGATGTTCGACGGGGCTTCTAATGCATTGGGGCACGGAATTGGGGCAATACTAATTTCTCCAGAAAATCAATACACTCCTGTCACGGCTCGCTTGTGTTTCAACTGCACCAATAATGTGGCAGAATATGAGGCATGTGTCATGGGAATCAGGGTTGCCATAGAAACTAGAGTCAGGGTCCTAAAAGTATATGGGGATTCTGCCCTAGTTATCAACCAGTTGAATGGAGAATGGGAAACGCGAGATTCTAAGCTAATCCCTTACCACAAGTATATTCAAGAACTCATTGAATCCTTTGATAGGATCACATTTCAACATGTCCCACGAGAAGATAATCAGTTGGCTGATGCATTAGCCACGCTGTCATCTATGTTCCGAATAAACAGTGACAAGGAAAGGCCTCTCATCCTGATGGAAAGCCGTGCCAATCCCGCTTATTGTCAGGCAATAGAAGAAGAATCTGACGGAAAACCATGGTACCATGACATCAAGTGCTACCTAAAAAACAAGGAATACCCTTCGGGCGCCTCGAAAAATGACAAGCGAACTTTGAGGAGGCTTGCTATGAGTTTCTTTTTGAACGGTGACGTACTCTATAAAAGAAATCATGACATGGTACTCCTCCGATGTGTGGACTTTACAGAAGCAAAACAAATCCTTAATGACGTCCACGAAGGTACTTTCGGGACCCATGCCAATGGTTATGCAATGGCTCGGAAGATTCTCAGAGCTGGGTATTATTGGCTTACAATGGAAAGTGACTGCATCAAGCACGTGAGGAAATGTCATAAGTGTCAGACTTATGCTGATAATATTCATGTACCTCCAACTTCCCTAAACGTCCTCAGTGCACCCTGGCCGTTCTCCATGTGGGGTTTGGATGTCATAGGAATGATTGAGCCAAAAGCCTCCAATGGACACCGATTCATCCTTGTGGCTATTGATTACTTCACAAAGTGGGTCGAAGCAGTCTTCTATACCAACGTGACTCGCAGTGTAGTGGTCAAGTTCATCAAAAAAGAAATAATTTGTCGGTATGGTTTGCCAAGAAAGATCATCACAGACAATGGGACCAATTTAAACAATAATATGATGAAAGAGTTATGCGGTGATTTCAAAATCCAACATCACAATTCTTCTCCATATCGTCCAAAGATGAATGGGGCAGTAGAAGCAGCCAACAAAAATATCAAGAAGATCATTCAGAAAATGGTGGTAACTTACAAGGATTGGCACGAGATGCTCCCTTTTGCTTTACACGGGTACCGAACTTCTGTACGCACTTCAACAGGGGCAACCCCTTTTTCTCTAGTGTACGGGATGGAAGCAGTACTCCCCATAGAGGTAGAAATCCCTTCCTTAAGGGTAATTATGGAAACTAAACTTGAAGAAGCCGAATGGGTCCAAGCACGATATGACCAGTTGAATCTTATAGAAGAGAAAAGGTTAGAGGCAATTTGTCATGGCCAATTATACCAAAAGAGACTCAAGAAAGCGTACGAGAAAAAGGTACGTCATCGAGAATTCTCAGAAGGGGAATTGGGATTAAAAAAGATTCTACCTATTCATAAAGACCAACGTGGAAAATGGACTCCAAATTATGAAGGTCCATATATAGTGAAAAAGGCATTCTCTGGGGGAGGCCTCATTCTTACAGATATGGAGGGCATGACCTACCGCTACCAATAAACTCAGATGCAGTCAAGAAATACTACGTCTAAAAAAAAAAGAGAAGAGAAAGCTCGCTAAGCCGAAAACCTGAAAGGGCGGTTTAGGCAAAAGTTAAAGCGACCAGGTAGGTTTAAAACCCAAAAGGGCAGCCTAGGCAAAAATTAAGGTCAAATAAAGGCACTAAGTTGAAAACCCGTAAGGGCGATTTAGGGCAACCCGCCAAGTCGAAAACTCTCAAAGAGCGGCCTGAGCAAAAACCAACCAGAAGGTGTCAAAAGTCGATAGCATTGAACCCTGACCAATTGGGGGAGAGATGGTCGAAACTAGAACACAAGTTTTGAAGTTGATCAAGAAGGCGATCGAGGTCTGAATCACGAAAGAGCAGCACACTTTGTTTTCAAAGGGATTATGTGTATAGCTGTTATTTCTCACCAATTTCTAATTTAGCAAACACGAACTTACTCTGTTTGTAATATTTTATCTCCCACCATAGTGGAAATTTACTCTTACCCATGTTGCTGTTTGTTAATTAGCACAATATAATGTTTATTCCAGCCTCTCTAAACTCAGTTCGGGATTTTGTCAATTTGCATTTTCTTTCTAGAGAAATCTATGCTAAAAGACGAACATGTGCAAATCAAAACATAAGAATATTGTGTAATTACCGAAAATTCTAAAAGGATCTAGGGAATTCGACGTTTTCACATTAAGGAAAAGAGCTAGTAAGTCATCTCACCTAATGAAAATTATCAAAGGCGAGTACACTACGAAGAGGTCAATTAGCTTGTTCAGAACCCGCCAACTAAAGAGATCCAGAATCAATTTACCAAGAAAAGTTTCAGAAGTAGTCAAGAGAATACTGCCTACCCCTAATAAAGCAGATAATACTCATGTAAGACATGCTATTCACTGCATCTTGTATAATCACCAATACTTTTTGATACACAACCTGTCTTCAAAAAAACATTTTTCTAAATAAAAAAAATATATCTCATTTTTCATGCATGGCATACCATTCATTGCATATTGCATAAATATCAAAGTTTTTGGGTCCATTGATCCACTCTCGCAAATATTACATAAAATCGGTCTGTTGTTATTCAGTAAGAACTAGTATTCAGTCTATTCAATTTATTAGCAAGAGTTAGGAACCTGTCCTACACCTGACCCATCACCTTGGGGATATGACCCAAGCTTTTTAACCGGGAACCTGACCCATCACCTTGGGGATCTGACCCAAGCTTTTTAACCGGGAACCTGACCCGAACCCGTATTGAGTGACAGAGAAACTCATATCACGGACATTCCTTAAAATAAGGTAGTCAATCCGTACCTTTTAGCAAGAGTTGAGGACCTGACTCACTGTTGTTGGGAATCTGACCCAAACTTGAGTCGAGTGACGAAGAAGCTCGTACCCTAAACTTCTCCTAAGTAGGGAAATAATCAATACAAAAGATGTGAGGATTAGGAACCAGACCTATGCCTTACCGAGAATTCACTAGGAATCAAACCTAGAATCTCTCACCAATTTTGTAAGAGCTAGGAACCAAACCTCTGCCTTACTAAGAATTCACTAGAAATCGAACCTAGAATCTCTCACCAATTTTAAGAATTAGGAGCCAAACCTATGTCGTACCGGGAATTCACTGGGAATCAGACCTAGAATCCCAAAGCGAAGCTGGAAGCCAATCCTGCAATCCCAAACCAACAAGGTTGGGAGTCAATCTCGCAACTTCAGACTACTTATTGCGGACAAAATCAGAGTCCTTTATCCTTAATTACCTTTTACAATGAATGCACGAAGATCTTCAAGTAAAATGTAATTAAGGAGGGGCAGCTGTAGTACCCTAATTTTGTCCGACCTTTTTATTTTATTCTGTTATTTAAATTTTAATTAATTAGTAGTAATAATAATAAATAATATTATTGGTTCTATTAAAAAAAAAAGGGGGAAGGTAAAAGGATAGAGTGAATAAAGAGAGAAAGAAGAAAAAAGAAAAAATTATTTTTGAAAGATTGAGGTGTGTGAATTGTAAGTGGGGGGGTACCAATAACATTTAGTCACAATGTTAACAAATTTCAAAGTGCCTCACTTATTCCCTGTTTGCGTGCACCCCCACGCTTTTTCCTCGCACCGTGCTCTTCCCTCCCTTCTCCCTTGCTTCTCGCTCCCCGTCTCTCTTCCGCACCCCCTGGGCTTTCACGCAGACAACCAAATTCTCGTGGCCCATTACCCATCAGCCCCAAACCTAATTCATTTAACCTAACCCTAAAATCTTCCCTCCTCATTCACTTTCCTCCCACGCCGCGGCCATCACCATCATCCTCTCTCTTTCTCTTTCTCTTCTTCCTCACTCAACCCTAACCCTTTTTCTCCTACCCCAGCCGCCAACCATCTCTCTCTCCCTCTTCAGACCATGTCTCTCCACCTTGCCCAGCGGTCATCTCCTCTATCTCCCTGTCAACATCGCCTCAAGCCACCTCTACAGACACCCAACCGTCTCTCTCTCTCCCTCCTCGGACCACGTTTCCCGCCTTGCTCAGCGGTTATCTCCTCCATCCGCCCATCTCCTCGCCAACGCGTCGCGTCACTCTCTCGCAAGCCGCCCAAGATCCGGTTTTGGCGTGAGAAGCGAGAGAAGGAAGAAGAACACCGTGGATAAGGGATGTTATCTCATTCTTTTATTATATTAGTCCAAAAAATTCGATTTTTTATTATCGACACTTCGTTATTTTTATTGTTTTTTTCGTGAGCTTAAGGAAATCGCCTATAAAAGGCCTAAGCGTGAAGGCGAAGGAGAGCATTTTTCTGGGACAGAAAAAACAGAGAGAGTGAGAGCAAGAGAAGAGGAGATCTACAAGGAGGCTGAAGTTAGGCGTGAAGGAGAGTCTTTTAGTTTTTTTTTCTTCTTCTTAAACACTATTAGAAATCTAGGGTTCTGAATTCCATCCTTTCTTTTTTGGATCGAAGCTGTGAGTTCAGGTTCTTTGTTCTCTTCTCTTCTTTTCTGTAAATTCAGTGTTCTGCCTATGTATATTTGTTTGATTTGATCTTAATCTGGACTTTGATTTGAACATATGAATTGTAACGTGATTCCATCTTGAATTTCTTTGCTGATTATTATTTGTTATTAATTCAGTTTTTTTTTCTCACTGTCTCTCCACGGCCCCCCCTGCGTTCTGCAAATTTGTGTAAATTAGGGTTACGGATTTGGCCTTCCAAAGGGGCCAAATCCAGGTAAAAGGGCTAAATTGCAAATAATTTAAGTAAAAGGGCTAAGTTGTAAATAATTTAAGTGTCATATTTGTAAATAAAGCATGAATTTGGGTATAAGAATAAAATACGTGTCCCTGTAACAAAAAGAGAATTTTGTGAAATAAAAATCAGGTCTTTTTTTGGTAACCAAAGGAATCTAGATTTGGTTCTTATTTGCTAATTATCAAATAAAAAATTATATTTTTAGAAGGAAATATGTGAAGTAGATTTAGTTAATTCAAATTAGAACTTTAGGTTTTCTCTTCTGATTTCCTAAATAAAAATGACAGAAACCAAATATTGATTAGATTACTTTTTCAACTAATTAAATACGTCATCAGTTAATACTTTATAATATTTACGCGTATAAAAAATGTTGTTAATACGTTTATATCCTTTTTAGTTTTCTTTTTAAAATATTTTGGGAAATATATTATTTATTGGCAAACAACCATTTTCAAATAATAAGGGTACCATTTTTATGGGCGTCTTAGGGGTGCTAGTACCTTCCCTATACGTAACCAACTCCCGGGCTCTAAATCTGGTCCGAAGACCTTTTTCTTTGTTAAATAAAAAATATATAAAAAATATAGGTTTCCAATGTTTTCCTATTAAAATCAAAATATTGGTGGCGGCTCCATTTTTTTAAAAAAAATTTTGGTGTGGTTGCTACACCAGAGTTATGGATCTGCCAAAAATCACAGATTTTGGTGAATTGGATCGATTTGAAGGATATGGACAATGGCACAATTGGACTAAAAGAAGTATTTTTTGGGATTTGCCGTATTGGAAAGATAATTTATTGAGACACAACCTTGATGTTATGCACATTGAGAAGAATTTTTTTGACAATGTTTTTCTCACAGTGATGAACGTTAGAGGAAGAACGAAAGACAATGATAAGGCCAGACTGGACTTACCACTTTACTGTAAGCGAAAGGACTTGCATTTGATGACTCAGTCGAATGGGAAAACCCTGAAACCCAAAGCCTGTTACTCTTTAACTGTTGAGGAAGCTAGGTCAGTCTGTCGGTGGATAAAAGAACTTCGAATGCCAGACGGTTATTCTTCTAATTTGGCAAGATGTGCTGATGTGAACAAAGGAACAATGATTGGGATGAAAAGCCATGATTGTCATGTATTCATGGAGTGTTTACTTCCTATTGCATTTAGTTCCTGTAGTCAAATATTTTAAATCCACTTACAGAACTCAGCCAATTTTTTAAAGATTTGTGTTCTGCAACATTGAGAGAGGATGATCTTATGAAGATGGAGCATAACATACCAGTCATTCTTTGTAAGTTGGAGAGAATATTTCCCCCTAGTTTCTTTGACTCTATGGAACATCTCCCAGTGCATCTTGCACATGAAGCTAGGCTTGGTGGACCGGTTCAATACAGATGGATGTATCCATTCGAAAGGTAATATAATCAAATATTCTTTAAAATAATTATTCACTGTCTCGGGTTAAATGTTGAAATGTTGATCACCAACCTTGTTATTCTGTAGATTTATGGGTGACTCAAAACGGTCGGTGAAAAATAAGGCCAGGGTTGAAGGATCTATTTGTGCAACTTACTTTACCACCGTGAGACAATTCATTTCTGTTCCCATTATTTTACTGAACTTCATGCCGACACCAACAAATAATAGGAACGAAATAGAAATTGAAAGTGAAAGACACCATTGGCCTTATCGGTGTTTTGCCTTCCGGTCGTTATCTTTGGAAAGGAGCTGAAGCCCTGGTTAACGGGAGAAGATTGGAAGTCAGTACACGTTCACGTGTTGATCAACTGTGCCGAAGTATCACCATATCTTATGTATGTATCATTTTGACCACTTTCAATTTCTTTAGTCCACAACTATTCATGATCATTTGTTTGATAATGACTTGTTCAGGGCATTCTTGTTAACTAAGCCCACAAGCGAACAAGACTCTTCTGCCTATATTCATGAATATTTCCCAACGTGGTTTACGAGCCAGGTATGTATTTTTAGCCCTATTTCAACTATTTGTTGTTTGAAAATACAAAAGATTGTTTGCAAAAAGGAACCATAAATCACTTGTGCATGTGTATACGCAGGTGTATAGCGAGTCAGAATCGCCCATAATCGAACACTTGAGAAATTTATCTCATGGTCCTAAATCACGTGTAAAAGAATGGCACACGTATTTAAACGGATTTACAAATTTCAAACCCAGTCAAAAACAGAGGGGAAAACAAGAAACAATGGAGTTTATGTAAAAGGTGCCACAGATGGAGGTGAAGCCGACTTCTACGGCGTGATTCAACATATATATGAGCTGGCGTACAATACTTTAGACTATACTAAAAGAATAGTGCTATTTTATTGTAATTGGTTTGATCCGTCAAGTAGAGGCACAAGAATGGATCGCAAATATAATACTGTTGACATATGCATGAGCAGAAGATACCAAATGTTTGATCCGTTTATCATGGCACAACATGTAAGACAGGTGTATTATGTCCCTTATCCGTCAACTCGAAGGGACAAACAAGGTTGGTGTGTTGCAATAAAGACAAAACCAAGGGGTCGCATTGAAACAGAAGATCCACAGGAAGAAATGGCTTATCAAGTGGATGAGATGTCTCATGTCAATGTAGTAAACGAAGTTGAACCCATTTCTCGACTACGTGACGATCCAATCACATATGAAGATGTAAATGGAGATGAGGAATTAAATGAAGAAGTGGCAGAACCATCAAGATCTGAAGACGATGCCGAAGCAGAGTGGGCAGAATGGGCAGAATAAATTTGTTTAACTTTTTACAATTAGAGAATTTAATGACTAACAACATATTTTATTTTGTCAGTTATTTTCATATAACTTGTTTATTTTTTGGAATTCATTTTTAATATTGTTATGTTTAAATATAATATTTCATGACTGTTATTATTAAATTGCTCTATAGACATATATGGCATCAGGAGGTTCAGGCTCCGACCCCCCCGACCACCCAGTAGTGGTCAACGGAAGGGGAAGGGCATCGCTGTCGACCCCCCTCGTCGTCGGAGGCCGAACATTATTAGGATTGATGATGCTGGCCATGCGATGTTGGCATCCACACGGCGCAAGATACATCTACGCCTACACAGGCTCCAAATGAGTTCGCCCCTATGTCTACGTCACATTCGGCACCTACACAGCATGCAGGACCTTCTGCATCGACACCCATTTACATGATGCCCACCCCAGGGTTCCAGCAGACACTTGCCGCTTCTTCCTCTCATTTTGTGTCTGAGACGGTGCCCGACACTCATGTGTCCGATCAGGAGTATAGTGCGGGCCAGGCATCTGATCAGACCGGGGTTCAGCAGGACGAGGAGGTTGAGCAGCAGCAGGATGAGCAGGAGGTCGTTGATGATATTCAGATGCTGCATGATGGCCGAGTTGCTATCAGGCCAGTTGGTAGAGGGTGAGTATGTAGGTTGAATACACATTTTTGCCCCTTATCTTTTTTTAGTTTTCAATTTCGTCCCTTATCTTTTTTTAGTTTTCATTTAAGTCCCTTAAACATCAAAAATCACATCAATTTCGTCTTTTCTGTTTAATTATTCATTTTTTCTTAGACGAATCACCATCTGACACGTGGCAGAAAAATAAAGTAAAACAAACTGCCACGTGTAAGATGGTATTTCGTCTAAGACAAAAAAAGAATAATTAAAAAGAAAGGACGAAATTGAAGTAATTTTTGTAACTTAATGGACTTAAATGAAAACTAAAAAAAAAAAGATAAGGGACGAAAATTACAATTTAACCTATATTTTTTTAACTTGTTTGGTATGTTGTTATTATTTAGGTTCCTTCCGTCAAAGCCAGCTGCGAAGGGTATCACAGAAGTAATTGAGCAAAATTACCACAGCTATTGGCCCACCTGGGGGACGCTGACGGTGGATGAGCGGAGGCACATGTTCAATTCTTTCAGTGTAAGTTGTTTATTTTATTTTATTTTGCGTAATATTTTTTTATTTCATGAATTTCAATTATTTTTAATAACGTATTATATTCATACAGGAGAGGGTTTCTTGGAAGGAAGAGCAGGAGGAGCAGATCAAGAAGAACTTCCATATGAAGGCTTCCCACCACCTATCTGATATGCTTAGAGATGCCCGCCTCAATGGGCAACCCACTTGGATAGGAGATGAGCTCTGGCGGAATGCAAGCGCTGGAACTCCCACGAGTTCAAGGCGGTAGCGAAGCGAAGAAGAATAGAGCCTGCGAAAAGGGTGGAAGCTTGCATACTTTGGAGGTTCGGTCACCAGCACAAAGACGGCTCGACTCAGACGCTTTATATTATTATTATTATTATTATTATTATTATTATTATTATTATTATTGTTATTATTTAGTTAAGCTTTTTTTATTAAATAATTACAGTCTCAGCGGTTGAAAAGGGAGGTTCAGTTGCACGAGCTCCATCGTGCAACTCATATTAGGAAAGGTACCAGTGATTTTGTAGATGAGCGGTCGAGGCGGACCCAGGTAATTATAAAACATAATGAATAGTTTTTTAACAATGTTTATATTGTTTGATTACAATAAAAATTGACTAATTTGTTTATGTTTGACAGGAGGAGTTTGAGGCGAGGATGTCTCAGGTTAGATCTCAGACATCGTCATGTTCCCCGTCTCAGAGCCTAGAGGATCCAGCTGCATCGCTGATGGTTTGGGCAGATGTTGTTGGCGGCAAGAAGAAGGGTCGCCTATATGGTGCTGGCGACCTTGCCAGCAACTACAAGAAAGGGGCCTGCTGCCTCTCCATTGGAGAGTCGTCCAGATGGTCTTCTGCCGCGGGATGAGCGGGAGATAGCCTGATTGAAGCGGGCCATAGCCGAAAGCGGCGGTTGGCGGCCGAGCGGCGGCGGATCGCGGCCCAAAGAGAGGAGGCCCGCCGGACGGCTGCCATGTTGGCTCAGGTGCTGCAGCGACAGGAGGATCTGTACCATTTGCTAGCTCGCGAGCCGCTTCCTCCACCGCCTCCGCCTCCGCCTCCGCCTCATAGTACTAATCATCATGTCGATGATGCAGATGGTGATCATGATCAGGACTATCAGGACTATTAGTTATGTTTGTATCGATATTTTTTTATATTTCCGGATATCTTTTTATTACTGCTTTGTTCGTCGATTTTTTTTATTTATTTGTTACGTTTCTTTTTTTTAATTTGTTTTATAATGATTAAATTAATGATTACGTTATCGCATTGCATTTTTAAATACAGGAATAAATTAATGATTAAATGTAATAACTAGTAATCGTTAATTAAATGGATAAATAAATTAAATTGATTACAGAAATTAAAATTAAATAATTTAAAAAATTAAATAATTTTTTAATAAATTTAAACAATTTTCAATTAAAAAAAATTTAAAGTTCGGATTTACCGACGGTCTTGGCCGTCGGAAATGTCAGTTGTGCCTAAGTCGACATTACCGACGGGTAAAAGCCGTCGGTAATTACCGAACGAATTACTGACGGGTAAAAGCCGTCGGAAATTACCGAACGACTTACCGACCGGTAAAAAGCCGTCAGTAACCATTTGTGACGCGCGTTTTACCGACGGATGTCAGCCCGTCGGTAAGCCGTCGAAATTTTTGGATTACCGACGGCTTTTGGCCGTCGGAAATCCCGCGATTTCTTGTAGTGGATGATCTCATTGGGTAAGGTTTTTATGAATTCTTTTTCTCATCCATGGAGGATTTGAACAGGGCTCGAGCCTCTTCTTGGAATCTCAAGCCCGAAGCTGTTTGCTTGGACCCCGGATTTTAACCCAAACACGCAAAAGATCTCAAGCGTTCAGTGTTCGCCTACCATAGGAATATTGGCAATCGAAGATTCTGTTCATCATTGCAAATAGCATCAGGACTCCTATCTGTCTTGATGCCGCCACCAGTAAGTGCGCTGAAGATAGGTCATATGGTCACTATGCTCGGGTGATGGTTGATCTGGATGTTACTTCTCCGTTGCGTAATCAGATTCTGGTGGAGAGAAGAGGTTATGCTTTTTTTGTTGGCGTCGAATATGAGAATCTACCGGTCTTTTGTCAATCTTGCCGAATTGTTGGCCACACCGCAGAAAATTGCAGGAAAAGAACATATGATCAAGTGGTTGCTGAGAAGCATGTCAAAGGAAAAAATGAAGTTACTAAATATATTCCTAACAGAAGGGTATATGGCAAGGACAAAGAGATATTTGTGGTTGCTCCCAAGGTCGTGTCGGTGTCTCTGCCAAATGTGGAGGAATCATCACATAATCCGGAAGCTACCTTCAATCCAAATTCTATTCTAGTTTAGCGTGTTGCAATTAACAGGTCTGCATTGGTGGGTGTCTCTAATGGACCACTCACTGGAACTGAGATTGGTCGTGAGAACCCTTTGTTGGGTTTCACTCAGAATCATGAGGTTTCGCAGGGTCAATCTTTAAATGTTGGTTTGATTGCTCAAGGTATTCATGCGGACCAAGGCACAGAAGAGGCAAGGAAGGGCGAACAGGTTCACCATGGTGACAATTCTGTTGATGCTACTGTATCTATGGGTTTGGATTTGAGTCCAACACAAGCTATTCAAGATGTTTTTGGTGCCACTAGCGATTCGACGTCATCCAGGGTAGCTGACTCTATAGCATCCATACAGCAAGCTGTTAATTAGGTTCAATCTTTGCCTATCAATACTGATACTAATTCGCATATTTTAGAGGATGTTATTACTGCTGATTCAGAACATGAGCAGCTTGTTGAAGCTGCATAGCAGGTACGCATTGGTTCAAATATGCAGGTTTTGGATGATATCATAGTTACTCCTATTCATACTGAGCACATGCCTGAGAATTTGAATGGCCAAATTTCCATGCCATGTCCCCTTAACATCAGTCAAGTTTCTGTTCAAGATCTTAGCTCTTTTTCAGTTGTTGTTCAGAATGATTTTAAAGTTTTATCTGCGTTGTGGGCAAAACAAAAGGATACAAGTACTTCTAAGGAAGAAGAGCAGAATAATGATAATGCTGCTGAGGATGGTTTCACACTGGTTAAGCCCAAATCTCAGAAGAAGTATAACTTGAGACTAAATAGAAGACCTAATTCTAGGTTTACTTGATTCTTGTTTATCTTGTATGGGTTTTGGTTTACGTCCCCCATGTTTATATTTTCTGCTTTTATCTTTTTTTTTAATAAATTTATGGTCACTTATCACCTTGCATAAAAAATAAAAAAAAAGATGAGGTGGTCCTCTCTCATACCTTCCGGAAAGCTAACCAAATGACGGATGGGTTCGCTAAATTTGGCCTTACTCTTAATTTATGTAGTACATTTTTCAGTTGTATTTCTGCTTTCTCTGCTAATGCCATAAGGGCATATTGTTTGGAGACCTTTTCCCCTGTGGGCTTCTAGCCTTGCTTTTGTTTCCTGGGGGCCTTGCCCCATGTTGTCTCACCCCAAAAAAAAAAAAGTTGGGGTGGTTATAAGATACATCTTGACTCGGGATATTGTCCAATGCATCATCCTCATCATATCAATATTGTCAACTCATACTTATTATTTTGAATAGATTGAATTTGAATCTATTTACTTCTGTAACTGTTTCTTTGTTAAGTTTTCTTATCATGGTATCAAAGCTCTTTAAATAGAGTTTTGTGGCTCGCAATTCCCATTTGAATTTGTTTGTCAAATGTACGAGATTGAACTGGATGTACTTTGGGAAAGTTAGATGTCTATTATGGAAATTAAGTGGCCAAGCTCTAATGCTCAAATCAAACAATGAAGCCTTCTTTAAAAATAAAAATAAAAATAATTCATTCTGCGACCCTTTTTATAAAACACTTGAAAAATGACATGGACATTTTTTTTTCCTTACTTTATTTTGCATTGCGCCTTTTTATATTTTATTTTCTTAGATATAAATATAAATCTTGTCCAAAAAAAAGATATAAATATAAATACTTTTTCTGAAAAGTTGGTCCTTTTGCCTTAGGCATGTGGGAGGTGATAGCAAGAGGGCCCAACACGAAGAAAATTGTTGTCAAGAATCCAATTAATGGGAAGACAAGATCCATTGAGTCTGACCCAAAGTAATGCTTTCCATCGAAACAATCAGTTGGTATCGGATTGGATACTTGTAGACCACAAAATTCAAAGGCTCGGGAAGTGGGCCCTTTCTTTATTTTTTTGTTTTTCTTGGCATATCCATTTGCATGCTGATTAGAACAGGATAATTACATATACCTATAAAAAAGAACAGGATAATTACGGCTCAATCAACTGAATCAAGCTTTGGCACAACTCTAAGCAAGATGCTAGAAAAATTGGAACCCCACGATCATCCTCAATAGTCAATGTTTCAAACCACCCTCCAATAAAAGTAAACATTAGTTGCTTCTGGTCGTTAAAGTGCTTAATGGCAATGATAATCGATAAAAATAATATGCCAGTACAACAACAGTACTTGATGCTTTCCAGGTTAACAGTAGTGACCTTTTCCTTTACGTTGTCAACGGACTAAACCCGTGACCCTCGGAGCCACGGCTGAAAATTAGGTGGCGTGAAAAAGTGTCTTATGTGGTTTAAGGTGAATAATTGCTTGAAAAATCGTTCGAAACTCTAATAACAATTGGTGTTATTCCTATAAGTAAAAACACATGGTATTCCTCATTTTCACAATTGAAAACGGTGACCTAATCAGTGCTGATTCGACAAAAAAAAGAAAACAAATACGAGTGTCACGAAACTCATCGTATATTCGTTTTCTTTGTAGGACTGTAAGCTTCTACTTACGGGAACGACGTCATTCGTCTTTAGAGTTTTGAGCAATTTTCAAACATCGATCACCCTATACCACATGATACACTTCGCCACCAGAGCCATTGCCCCGAAAATTATTCATATTTCAAATAGTGGTACATGAACATAGTTTCCACTTTCCACCGCATAGTTTGTGTCACTACTAGTAATCATTTGTAACATGACCAAGTCGATCATTAATAAGTGAGCCCCATAAAACTGTGCGAGAGATAGCACCCCAAAAAAAAAAAAACTGCTGAAGAGAGGGAAGGCCATGGCCTCACAATTCAAGAGGTACCACATACATAAATATAATGATGCATTTGAGGGGCTCACAAAAAAAAGGGGAAAATCTACATCAAAAAGGGGGGGGGGGGAATGAGCCCGCTATGCCTTGAGATTATGATTCAAAGTGATAGAAAGAAAATCGCATTTACATCGAATCAAAGTGAATCCAATGTGTACCATTATTTTGAAATTATGATTCGAAGTGTCTTTCGTGTTTCGCCTACTTGGATTGACGAATAGACATTGCTTCACTAATTTGATTTTAATGGAGAGAAGTGAAGGAATTTTAATGGAAGAGAGGGGAGGGAAGGGGAAGGGAGGGAAGAAATTTAATTTGATTTTGTGTTTGGTTGATATGAGGGGGAGGGAATGAGAACCTTTGCTTGTTTGATTTAGGAGAGAAAGAGAGGGATTTTAATGGATAGATTAATTTACTTGTATATCCTTATAGTCTTTTATATTATATTATATATAAGGATATTTAAGTAATTTTATTTTAAATTATTTAATCTCACTCCCTTCCCCTCCAAAAGTGAGAGTTTTGGAGGGGAGCCAAAATTAGTTTAGGAGAGACTTTGCTCCCCTCTCCTCCCCTAAAAAAATGAACCAAACAAACATAATTTAAAATAACCACTCTATTCCTCTTTCCTCCCCTCCAAAACCCCTAACCAAACATACCCTAAAAAAACCATATGATAAAAAATTTAACCTTTTTTTATTATGGATAAAATCTTTATCGTTGTACGTATGTTCCTTTTTCTTGCTTATTTCTTTATGTTGCTAATGATATGTAAGCCAATCCTTTCCCTTAGCATATTATCGTGCTTGCTTAATTATTGCCGACATGAAGTTATCTTTGGATAAATTTTACTTAGAAGATGAGCAAGTTGAACTTCAAATCATATAGTTATCCGGTGTGTGAAGATTTTATTTAAGTGCGTATCTTAAATAAAGTTTTGGTTTCAATATTTCTTAAATCAAAATGAAGAAAAAGTTATCCAGTGACAGCTTTCAAAAAGAGTTTCGCTATGTCTTCTTAATTAAAGTTTTTTCTTAATAATTCTTAAAATATAGAAAAAAGAACTCCTTTAAATTTCAAAAGTTAAAAATGCAGCGCAATCTTAAAATAAAAAATAGCAACGCAATTTATTTAAATAAAATAAAAAGTAAATGTTTTTGCTTCATTAATTTAAATACACCGTATGAGTCCCCCACTGCTGGTTGCTTTGGCAATTTCAGTGACATGAGGACGCCAAAACCGGGGTTCGAACCTGGGTGTTATCGTTTGCATATTTGTGTGTGTTTGTTGTTTGTTGTTTTTTTTTTTGTCAGCTAGTAGAAATGGTAAACAACAAAGACACACACACACCTCCAAACGGCAACACCCGGGTTCGAACCCCAGTCCCGACGTCTCCATGTCGCTGAAATTGCCAAAGCAACCAGCAGTGGGAAACTGTGTGTTTGTTGTTTACTATTTCTACTAACTGACAAAAAAAAATTAAATCTAAACTTAGTTTAGGGGATTCTTTTGATTTAGTAAAATATTAAATTAAAAAGAGATAAATTTAATATCTTAAAAACATAGAAAAACAATATATATTATTTATTTAATAATTAAGAGTATTATGAAAAATAATTATGAGAAGGTCTTTTACGGAAATTACGAGAAGGTTTGACTTCAATGTTATTGAGTTTTACTTTGCCTTACAACTTTCGGACCCTTATATGTGTGTTTGGTTAATCTTTAGAAAAAAGTTAATAATTTTTAAAATTTCTTTTAGAAGTTCCTTTTTTAAAGTTCGGAAAGAAACAATAGAACACTTTTTTAAAAGGTTTTGTTTTCTGTCAAAAAATATCCAATTATTTTCAAACATTTTCAAACATTTTTATCACTATCCAATTTTTTTTATCATTAGGGATTTTAAGCCGGTTGTGGTACCGGTGTATATAATTTTGGTATTGTATGTGGGACTTTTTACCCCGGTTATTTAACCGGCATAAAATATAGAATTTTACACCAGTTAAATATGCGGTATAAAATGCCAATTCCCATTTTATTTTATTTTTTTAAAGAATCTTTTACACCGTTTACCATAAAAAACCGGTGAAAAAAAACTACTATTTACACCAGTTTTGGTTAGCAACCGGTGTAAATAGTCTGTATTTTATACCTTTTTTTTTTGCCTTTTATAATAATTAATTTACACCGTTTTAAGGATAATCGATGTAAAAAGTGCGCATTTTTTTTTAAATATTTGGTTTGTTTTTGCTCATTCCTACTCAAAGGTACTCTAAATAACAATAAATAGACAATAAATTTACCAAAAATTGGCAGTAGAATTGGTTCCAAATGTGACCAAAATTCAAACTATTTAAGCTATTAAATTTAATTTATAAACATATTAAATATACACATAAACAAAGTTCAACTATATATATATATATATATATATATATATATATGTGTGTGTGTGTGTGTGTGTGGGGTTTTGCTAATGTACTCCCACTCATTTTTTAGAAGGAGTAGGTTATTAAAATACACCTTTTGTATTTGGACTAAAAGCCCAATTTTTTATTTTAAAAAACTACTTAGCTGAAGGGGTATTAATGTAATTTACATATTCCAATAAACTTGAAGATTATATTTATAAACTAATATTAATTTCATTTGAAAATTAAAGAATTGCACTTAATTCCGAAAAAATATAATTATATTTTTTGCTGATTTCTCTTCTTACTTTGTCGTTGTTTTATTTTATTTTATTCAGTAAAAAATATCATTAAAAAAATAAGGAAATAATATAAAGATATTTTTTATTTTTTTTAAAGTGATACATAAAGTGAAATATTTTTTATATGATTGATATTTTAAAATGCTAACATGTGCCCTTAGGGCAAATATTAAGGAATCATATATAGAAATATTGTATTGAAACTCGTGCATTCAATTTTTTGAAAAGTTTTTTTTTTTAAAACATCAAACTCACTTCATTTCATTTAATAATAATCCAGTAATACACAAGGGAATTGAATTAAACAGATGGGAGCTAGCATAAAACTTAGATGTTCTAGCAAAGCTATGAGCAACGAAATTGGCTTGCCTCCTAATAAAACTAACCTCATAGTTTTGAAAACTTTCTAAATGGTCTCTACAAGACTGTAAGACTTAAGACGGTTCCTAGCTCATTATTGAAAATCTGCCTAGTGGTAATGTCCTCCACTATACCTTTGCAATCAAGCTCGAATAACATATTATTGAAACCCGCGTCCTTGACACATTTGATAGTTTCTAGTAGTGCAATGGCTTCCGCTTCTTTTGGAGTAGGGGATCCCGAGAACCACAAACCTTGATCGTTTCGGACACAAACACCGACACCAAAACTTCCATCTTCTGCAAATAAGGCTGCATCGGAGTTGCATTTCAGCCTTCCAACCTCCAGCTTTCTCCAAATTAAATCAACCTCATTAGAAAGATGCCACCCTTGAGATGAATCCTGCAACCTGGCTTTCTTCCAGCTTGTTGCAAACTCTCGGCCCAGCTTGACTGCAGTAAGAGCCGGCACCTCCAAGCCCTTCCACACCTTGTCATTACGTCGCCTCCAAATGCACCAAAAGAGTATAAAGAAATCGACCAGCTTGTCTCCTGATAACCGAGCCAGCAGCTGGAAAGTAAGCTCTGTGAAACCATCAGCTCACTGCCAGTGGTCTTGTATAACCCCCCCCATAAACCTCCAGCTCTCTAACACTCCAAGGCTTTTTGGCAGCCGTAAATAGCATGCCAAGTGTTTTCCTCAACGGTCTCACAATGCGAGCACATCACCGGACACTCCACGCTTTTCCTTCTCAGATTCTTGCGAGTGGGCAGGACATTTCTAAGAGCCCGCCATACCAATATTTTGCACTTCCGTGGCACCTCGGCTCTCCATAATTTGTTCCACTCTCCATCAACCTTCAAGTCGGTATTGTCTAAGACCACCTCCATAAGTCTGTGATATCCTGAACGAGCTGTGTACTCACCAGTTTTGCTAGGTGTCCATACCAAATGATCCTCTCGGCCTCCATGAGTAAGTGGGATACTCAGAATATTGGACACGTCCACTGGTTGGAAGCGGTGCGCAATGAAGTCTGCTTTCCATGCTCTGGTTGGATGGTCTATAAGATCACAAACATGTAAATTTTCCATACTCGAAATCATGAGACTCTTTATATATGGGTCATAACTTTTGCGAAGCCATAGGTCACCACACATTAATTTTGTTTCCTTCACCAATCTGCCACCTTGTGTCTGATTTAACCACCACATGGGAAGTGTAAATACCACACCAAACATAACTGGGATTATGACCCAACCGGGACCCTAAAAAAATCTCCCTTTGGGAAATATTTAGCTTTGAAAACTCTAGATAAGATAGTATCTTGATTGGTAGCAATCCTCCAACCCTGCTTCCCTAGCATGGCTAAATAAAAGCTGTGAAAATGACGAAAGCCCAAACCACCATATTCCTTCCTCACAAATAATCTTTCCCAGCTCATCCAATTAATGCCACGCCCTCCCCTCTTGTTTGAGCCCACCAAAAGGAATTAATCATGCGCTCTATCTCTTCCCCTAAAGAGGTAGGGATGAGGAAACCGCTCTTGCAATATTGGGGTATTGACTGAGCCACTGACTTGACAAGAACTTCTCTACCTGCTTTTGAAAGATGACGCCCGGACCAATTTTGAATTTTCTTCCAAACCCGATCACACAGATAGCTAAAAATAGCTTTCTTGTTTCTCCCAATCATGGATGGTAGCCCCAGGTATTTCCCTGTTCCCAGACATTCAGAGACTTCCAAAAGGCTTGTTACAGTCTGTCTAACCTCTTGTGTGGTATTCTTACTGAAATAGATCTCTGATTTTTGCATGTTAATAGCCAGGCTTGAAGCCCACTCATAAGATGCCAAAATATTTTTCAGGTTCCTGCACTCTTGCTTATTTGCCCTGCAAAATAGAAAACAATCGTCAGCAAATAATAAGTGTGTGAGGATAGGAGCTCCCCCACACACTTTGATACCACGGATATCACCTCTCGCTTTCGCTCTTTTTATAAGGGTTGTTAAACCCTCTGCACACACAATAAATAGATAAGGAGACAGTGGGTCCCCTTAAGACCTCTCCCTGGTGTGATATGTCCCACTCCCTCTCCATTAAGCTGAACAGAGTATTTCACGGTTTCAAGGCATAAAGTAATCCATCGCACACATTTCTCATCAAACCCCATCTTTAACATCATTCCTTTTAGAAAGTTCCAATCCACCCTATCATACGTTTTGCTAATATCAATCTTCAGAGCTACCTCACCTATTTTGCCATTCACTTTACAGTTCATATGGTGGATAGTTTCTATGGCCACCAAGACATTATCAAGAATCGAACGGTTAGCCACAAACACAGACTGCTCCTGAGAAATACAATTTTGCAAGAAAGGCTTCATCCTGTTAGCTAACACTTTTGAGATGATCTTATAGAGCACATTACACAGTGAGATAGGTCGCAAGTCCTTCATAGAAGTTGGATTCTCTTTCTTAGGGATGAGAATTATATTAGTATCATTCAATTGTGATGGAAACGATCCTCTTTCTAACAAATCAACCCCTACCGGAAAAATCTCCAAGCCTACCAAGTGTCAAAAACGCTTAAAGAAGGCCGAAGTCAAACCATCCAGACCCGGGGCTTTATCAGAGTGCATATCAAACAAAGCTTTCTTGAATTCAGTAATAGTAAAAGGCCTGAGAAGGCCTTCATTATCAGTTGCTGAGATTCTAGGGGACACAAAATTAAGAACTAAATTCAACTCATTTTGATTACCTTGAAAAAGAGATTGGAAGCAATCCACTGCTACTCCTTCCATCCCAGCTTGATCGGTCACCTTCCTCCCTTCCTCTGTCACAAGTTTTGCAATTTTATTTCTTTTCTTCCTCTGGCTCGCCATTGCATGAAAGAACTTAGAATTTGTATCACCGTCCTTGAGTCAAAAGACTTTTGCTCGTTAACGCCAGAAAGCTTCATCTTGCTCTAACAAAATGCCCAACTGATCCCTCAGCTCAATATAACGCCTTTGAGCACCCTCCGAGCCACTATCCCAACTAGCCTCTAACTCACGCTTACAAGCCTCAATTGCCTCCTTATATTTCGATCTCAATTTCTTACCCCACACATTCATAGCTTCAGTGCATCCTCTCATTTTGAGCATCACATGCCCTTCCAAATGTTCCTCCCAGCCGAGCTTCACTACCCCCTCTAAACCATCCTCTTCTAGCCACGCATTCTCAAACTTGAATGGCCTTTGAATCTGTCTTCTCTCCCTCGCATACAACCTGAGGATAATTGGATAGTGATCAGATCTATCAACTACCACAGATCTCAGATTGCAACGTGGGAAAGCATCCAGCCATTGTTGCGTTGCAAAAGCTCTATCCAGTCTCTTTTCCTTTGACTGGGGAGAACCTCTATTTTTAAACCAAGTGAACTGATACCCTTCTAACGGGATATCATGGAGGTTGCTATCCAAAACTGCCTCTCTGAAGCCTCTTAACTGCCACGGGGGGTGATCTACTTGTCCTATCTTGTCATCATTCGATAAGTGATCATTGTACAATACAGTAAGGAATTATTCCTAGAGAGGTGTTTAAGAAGGTCCCATGAGTCCCTTCTCCGAGTCGTCTCCGGATAACCATAGAAACCCATGAATCTCCACGCTACACTTTTCTGCTGTAACACCTCAGCATCAATAAAGTTTGATGAATAGCTATTTATGCGACTGTCAAACGGTTGCCTCCATAAGATAGCTAGACCTCCTCCTCTACCCACTCTATCAACTGCGAACGAACCATCAAACCCCAGCCTTGCCCGAATCTCTTCTATTTTGTTTGAGTGCACAAAAGTCTCACATAGAAAAATAACATCTGGCTGGTGCGTCCGGACGAGGTCACGAAGCGAAGGAACTGCTCTCGGGTGGCCCAGGCCCCAGTAGTTCCAGCTGAGGAGACTCATTGTCCCTGGCAGGCACCTCTGCCAGGGCCTGCCAATAAAAAAGACATTTCACCTTGTAACTGACCAAAACCATCCACCGTTTTCTCACTCTGAACTTGCTCAACATGTGCCACATTAACTATACCTGACACACTCATGACTAGATCACATGCAACCTCCACCTCCTTGTTGTGTTTTCTTTATTTGTCGATTTCTGATAATTCTTCCTCGTCTAGATCCTCATCCATATCTTGGTGAGAATTATTCGCACTGCCTTCTGTGAGATTTGCCTGACTCGGATTGCTCTGCGGTATTTTCTCCACGTGCGGGACCGAATCGTGCATGGTACTGTTTTGTTATGAACATGGGCGCCTTAATTGCATATTTTGAAAAACTGAGACCATTAAATCTTTCCGTTTTTGCGCCTCTTCCTTAGATATTGTGTTACCCGAATTAAGATTAGGCTGGCCCACCTGTGCAAGAGCAGTTCCGGATTTCCCGTGACCTAATGGAGTTTGCCCTAGCCCTATGCTGCTGCCTTCTTCCCTCAACCATCTTGAGCCGCTGCTGTCGTCCCCTCTCTGCATGACAGCACACAGCTCCGGTCCCCACAACCTCACCCCATCATCATGTCTCATGGCAAAGAATTTATCACAATAATCCTCCATGTGACCCAGCATTCCACACAAGTAACAAAAGTTCCCTAGGCGCTCATATTGAAGCCTCACCTGCTTCACCTCCCCTCCCTGCTTCTTGATATTTTTCATGCGTTTCAGAGGAAGCCTGACATCAACTAAGACCCTAATTCGTATATACCTTCTCCAGAAATCCGAGTTACTCTTTGCATCATACTCCAGCAACGATCCAATGAAATTAGCAAGGCTCTCACCTACAGCTTGTGACATATAACCGACTGGTACATCATGCACTTGTACCCAAAAAGGAACCGTGAACAAAGGCACCTGATACGGCATCTCGCCTTCTTTCAGCGCACCCAATATCAGGAGGTGTTTATCAAACAACCATGGCCCCTTACTCATCACCTTCTGCATATCCAGCCTACGGAAAAACTGAAATTGGAACACTCCCGCACCCGCCTCGCGAATAGTCACTCCAAACTTTGGGCCCCACACATTGGCCATCCTTTCCTTCATGATTTGCACTCTGATCGGCTTCTCCATTAGAAACCTTCCCACTAGAACCAAAAAGGTTCTATCTCCCTCCTCTTCCGCTTCGGTTACCACCACCTCTAGATTCGCTGCTTCCGCCTCTAGTGTCAGCCTTTCTAAATCCACCCTTTCCATGGTGATCACAAGGAAGAATAGTGATCACGATGGTAAATGGGAAACAATGGATTACAAGCCTTGAAAACCTAGAAACTAACTCTCACTCACTCGCCAGAGAGAAAGGAGAGACACACCCACTAGGGAGAGAAAATATTAATAAATCTCTCTTTAAAAAATTAAAAATTGTGTTTTTCAATACAAAACTTTTATTTTTGAGTTACTTAACATGTGCCCTAAGGATATACGTTAGCAAAACCCTTTAAACAAAATGAAAAGGGTCAGTTGAATAGATATAATTAATACTGACTAAGTCTCAAAAACAAATCCAGTCAAAAAAGTCTCAAAAAAAAAAACTATATATTGACGTTACTTTTCGTAAAAAAATTACTATTGTTGCTCTTGTAATAATAAAAGTATATTGACGTTTTGTAAAATGTTTGCGTTTTATTCCATTAAAAAAAATGTTTGCGTTTTGAATAATGTTTTGTATCAGTCATATAAAAAAATATTTTATTTTACGTATGACACTCAAAAATAAAAAATAAATAAATTTTAAATTATTTCCCTATTTTTTTCATGTTATTTTTACTGAATAAAATAAAAGAGAGAAAGAGAGATTATGTTATCAAAGAGACGGAATTATATTACGAAGGAGAGAGAAGAACGAATGTTAATTAGGGGTGTAAATGAGCCGAGTTATTCGCGAATTATTCGAATTCGGCTTGTTAAATGCTCGATCAAGCTCGTTTGTTTAATTAAATAAACAAAGCCAAGCTTGAGATTGAGCTCGATTATTTAAATGAGCCAAACTCAAGCCTTCAAGACTCGATGTTAATGGCTCGTAAATAGCTCGTTTGAGGATATAACTATCTTTTTCAATTTTTATTTTTTTTCTTGTTATTTTTATTATGTAATTCATTGAATTTTGAAAATATGCTATAGTCAGCTGCTGTATTCAGTTCAAACCATTTTTCCAAGTACCATGTGAAGAGGTACATTACGACTATTGCCTGTGCACATTGTACATTATTTAAGAATCCTTATCATCACCATGATCCAAAGAAATTTTGTTAACTATATATATGCTGATTGAGAATGAGTATATCTATTCCTTCATCAAATCTCTTCCGTTCGTAAACCTCCAATAGTGTTTCCATAAATGAGTCACGTCCAAGCTTTACATTTTTTTCACAAGCCAAACTCAAGCTTTAAGTGTTCGGCTCGACTCGACTCGTTTATACCCCCAATGTTAATTGTGAGGAGAAAGAAGAATTTTGTGAGAGAGAGATTATATTAATTGCAAAGAAAGAGAGAAGAATTCAAAAAATTTAAATTAATGTTTAAATTACATTAATAACCACACATTTAAGTAATTTTTTTAAAATAAAAAGTTGGCTTTTTAGTCCAAACACAAAAGGTGTACATTGCTAACATATTCCTTCTAAAAAATGAGTGAGAGTACATTAGCAAACCCCTATATATATAAACAATGTACAAAGAGTCAAGTGCTATATACACGGTCATTGTGATGCTTTTCTAGTTTTTTTTTATGTTGTTCCTTGGGCTTCTTCTTTTGGTTCATTCTTCTTCCTTTCTTTCTCCTCATTCATTTGCAAAAAAAAATTCTACTCAAGTTTGTCTAACATCGTCAATTTCATCTGGCCCATATTCAGATGGGTCATTGAATATCTATAAGTTCAAACATATATATAATAAATTAAACAGGCCTAGAAGTACTAACATGTTTTTCATTAAACAAATATAGTAGCAAAAGTTTAAAATTGTTATTACCTTTTTCTCATCCTTCAATAATATCTGCCGAGACAATTGCCAACATATTTTTCATCACATAGTACCCACAGGCTCAGCCGTTCTTTTATCGAGACACCTACAACTGAATACCATAGTAGCATATAATGAGTAAAAATTATACACATTAGTTATAAGTACTATTAAGCGCTAACTTCTTTCAGGAAGACAAAGTACTTACTTGGGGCTTCACCCCTTTAGGTGTCTTATTTTTAAAACCTTTCAAAAAATTATATCCTCCAACAGCCCTGATAAAAGAGCATTCAACAAAATTAAGTTGTAGATCTAGAGACAAAGTCAATGTATATATATGATAAATATAAGTTTACCTATCAATTATGCCCTTTATTACATCGTTTGGTTGATAGTAGAGCGAACGCAATCAAACAACAACATTATTATTAGGACAAATGACAAACAACTGCCAGTGATTACTGCAAATAATGAACAACAATAATGGTTTATCAGAAGCAGAAACAGACAAAAACAAACTAGGCTAGCAATTTGACAACAGTTAGTAACATATGTACTCACTTATGCAAATACGGCCCTAAGTAACACTTTTTTGACTCACTATATATCTTATTTTGTATGTAAGATTGAACTACTTCTGCAGAAAGGCCATGTTTGGAGGAATGTATGTTGACTGGGTCAAAGAATCCAAACAGATCGTTGGTGCCTTTTGCGATACAGAAACGATGCAAATACCTAAGATTTTTAAACAAACGTTAATTACAATTGATACGTATCAAATAAATTTTGAAATAATTAATTACAATTAATACAAAGCAAAGCAGATAATTACGCGCACCATAATGACAAGACGTGGTTGGAAAGCCACTGAGTACCGGCAATAATCTCAAGCACGTCACTCCTATCAATCATGAACCATGGATGGACATTGGAATCATGCTCTAAGTCTACTTGGAAGCTATCACCCTTGAGATTCTTTAATTTCTCAACAAAATTTTCTCTGGGCGGCTGGTCCTCAATGTCTGGTGCACAAGTACCCTTAGTGATAACACACCCGGTAGCTCTAGGAGAATAATCTGGTTGAGCGTTATAATTGCTCACACCCATAGATTGTAGCGTCTGCATCAAATTAAGTAAACATAAATAACAATATTCATAAAGTTAGTAATTTTTAACACACTATTTGTGTCAAGTTACACATACCTCCTGAACCTCCTTTTGTATCCCCTCCCGCATCTCCTCCCGGACCTCCTTTGAGATCTCATCCCGGAGCTCCTTTTGCATCTTCTCCCGGAGCTCCTACCGGATGTGGGCACGACCAGGGTGTTCTTGTGTTCCAATGGCAGTAGTCAAGATATCCTGACGTCCATGTGGAATAAAAGTACCCTGTGTGCTCTGTTCAACTAACTCTTCCTACAACATATATATAAATTTCTCAATTAATACATGGTGTGAGGAAATGCATAAATTGTAAAACAATTACATTGATAAATCGAAAGTTTTACTTACAATCTTAGAAGCCACAGAGGCTGTGGCCTCAGATGTATAATCACCCGATGGCTTTTGTCGGGCTATTAGCCAAAACTCATGACATGCTGGTTCGGGAAGCTTATCTAAAATTGAGCCTTCATCTCCCAAGTCTTCAGTCATTTTTTTTTCAAACTCTCTTCCGCAATGTGCTCCTTAAGCTTTACATAACCCCCACGAGACATTCTATGGGGGTATAGATTCTTTGCTGCATTTTGCTTACCTTTTTGCCTTTTCATCTGTTACAAATAACACACAACAAATTAAAAATTAATAAAAATTTTAAATTAGGTAGGCCAATTAAAAAACTATGATTGACACTAACCTGAAACTCTTCATCATGTCAGCTCTAGACATACAACTGCCATGATTCCTCGGAGATAAACTATATGTGCCTAATGGCATTGTGTTGCCATGTTTATCTCTCTTTCCAAATACATAAATCTTGGAGAGCATTGTTTTAAATTGCTTCCAATGCTCCCCCGTGTATACAAGCCATTTCTTCTTAAGTGGCTCATCATCAGGAACAGTCCGGGTTTGCTACAACAATTACACAACAAAATGGTGGCGTTAGTAGATGAAGCTAAACATATATAGTTTTTTTTGTAAATAAGCAACAACAATAATTGTGTTAATATTAAATACCATGATATCTTGCCAAATCCTCGTCTTGATATCATCGTGAACTTTTTTCCAATCACTTTAATTGATACTAGCCTTTCTACGGGCTAGATAACCCACATAACTCTTGAACTTCGCAGCATATGGACCAATGGGTTGGAAGGTAACAGGAACAAACTCAACATGGTACCTCTGATCAGTGGCACGTCTGGCAATAAAACCAGTCAAAGTTGTGGCACGTCTAGTCCTAAACCTCATAGGAGAGAAGCCTAAAGAATCATCCATGATGTCTGTATAGACAAAAAATAATGCGTCAATCAGACTATAAATAATGAATAAATAATAAATAATGAACAAATAACAAACATGTATTAACAAAAATATTATAATGTTACAAATAACAAACAAGTCTTACTTGATCATTTTTTATCGTCCTCTAAGATCCCTTCTTGATGATCATCACGAGTGGCATATACATCGTCCACTTCATTTTCATCACTAAAAGAAGGTTTTTGTGTTGAGAAAGAAGGAGTGTCATAAATATCTACAGATGAATCTTCATTTTCATCTCTCTGATGCATGTTTCTTCTTTGGAGGACCACAGACCACCTATTGCTAGAGGGATCCTTGACATAAAACACTTGTTTCGCGTGGAATGCCAAGATGAAAGGCCCGTCCTTCTAACCTATCTTGTCGAGGTCCACCAATGTAAATCATAATTCATCGGTTTGTACACCATTGTTACTATTAACCCACTTACATTTAAAAACAGGCACTCTGAATTTACAATAATTGAGCTCCCAAATCTCTTCAATGACCCCAAAGTAAGCTATGGATGCCAGAGTAGGGTTCTTATCCTTTGAACTAGAGAAGTGCATTGCAAAAGCAATGACTGTAACCCTATTGTTTTGCACAGTACTCTTGTCATCCTGTAACTTTGTATAAAATGAAAATTTATTTATATCGTACCCACTCCACCATAAGACATTAAATCTAGGCTCGTGTGCTAGTCATTTTAGGGTATCAGAAGCAGTATCATCATTCATAATATGTGGCTTAAACCAGTTTAGTAATATCTTGTTATGCTCTGTCAACACCCATTTTTCGTTCATTCGAGGGTTTTTGGCCTTGACAATGGATTTGTGAGTAGACAAGTATGGCTCAACCTCATTAGTATTATTCAATATATACAAATGTGCTTGAAGCACTTCCGCTCGACCCATGTTCTTAACCTTTTGATCTCGTGTACCCCTACCTCACATCTTCCCTCATGACGAGACTTAGGAAGCCCTACAGGTTTCGCTTCTGACAAGTAATCTGTACAAAACTTAATGGATTCTTATGTGATATACCTTTCAACAATAGATGCTTTGGGACGGTATGGATTCTTGACATACCCTTTCAAGATCTTCATGTATCGTTCGACAGGGTACATCCACCTTAGATAAACGAGGTCACACACTCTAATCTCTCTCACTAGATGAACAATTAAATGAACCATGATGTCAAAAAATGAGGAAGGAAAGAACATCTCTAACTGACACAAGATAATAGAAGCCTCATTTTCCAAGTCATCCAATTCCTGAGGGTCAATCACTTTACTACATACAGCATTGAAGAATAAGCACAATCTAGTTATGGCATGCCGAACCATTTTTGGCATGATACCACAAATAGCCACTGGTAGTAGTTGTTGCATCGACGTGGCAGTCGTGAGACTTTAAGCCAAGTAGTTTGAGATCTTTCATTGACACAAGACTCTTGACATATGAAGAGTATCCCTGCGGCACTTTCACGCCCCGTAGACACTCGTAAAAACTTCTTTTATCTTCTTTTGACAATGTATGACATCCTGGTGGCAAATATGTCCTGTTTCCTCTTGGTTGTGGAGCAAACTGTTCTCTTATGCCCATTGTAACCAAATCTAGATGAGCATTCAAACCATCCTTCGTCTTGCAAAGAATCAGCCGGATGACAAAGTTTTCCATCACATTTCCTCTCATCTACATGCCATCTAATATTCTTTGCATCTTTTACATTGGCGAACAGTCGCTTAAACCTTAGAATAATTGGAAGATACCATAACACCTTCGTAGGAGGACTGTTTGAGGTGACATCACAACCATCATCACCATCCTTCTTTTTATAGCGTGATTTCATACACTTAGGGCACATTTCTTTGTCTTCATTCTCTTTCCAATATAATATACAGTCATTGGGACATGCATGTATTTTCTTATACTCCACACCCATCGGACATAATATCTTCTTCGCCTCGTAGTTACGGTTCGGCAATGTGTTGCCTTTTGGAAGCATGTCCTTCAACAACTCCAGCAATTCAGTGAAGCTTTTATCGGTCCACCCATTTATCGCCTTAAGATTGAACAACCTCAAAACCGCTGACAACCGTGTGAAATTTGTGCACCCTGGATACTATGGTTAATCCTTGTCACTACAAAGAGTATCATACACATGTTCTCGCTGAAAAGAATCTTGTCAAATATCACGAATCATGTCCTCTAGTCGATCGACCAAATCTACCTCAACTTCCTCTCTTTTGGACACACTGGGCATGTCTAACACTTCATCATGTCATGTCCATGTCGTATAACTTGGGCAAATCCCATAGACAGAAAGGTGATCACGTATGTCTTCAACTTTTAGAGGTGTCTGATTCGAACACTTAGCACAAGGACTATAAAATCTTTCATTACTATTAGGAAGCTTTGTTTCAACATATTTTAGAAACTCTGACATTCCATTCTTATACTCATCGGTCAATTGATTTTTTTGCATCCAACTACGATCCATCACTACGTTCTGAAAAAAAAATACATGCACTTAGTTAATGAACACAATCACCACTTTAGGACCCGTCAACCACAAGTATCTAACAAATCTCCATATATTTGGTATGAATCTATCCCATTCGAGATGAAAATTTTTCTTTATTTGGTTAATAGTTAGTCGTTAAATCCTTATATCTTATACCTGACAAAATTTCGACAGCATTTCTCATTGGTCTCCAAGTACACAACCCAAACTTGGTGACATCCACCACAATCAAGCATGCAACCAGAGATAATACAAAATGTAGCAATCTGAAATTTCATCAAGTATTAGATAAAAGATTCAAAGACTAATTATTAGCCAAATAAAAGAAAAAGTTTCTTCCTAAACTCTCTTACTTGGACAATTCAAGATTCAATAAAATGAGCAGTACCTTCCCCGATACACACGCAAACATTTTATTGAATCTCAAACGAGAAACTAAGGCTTAACACAAATTAAATAGGGAAGCTCAAATATAAATACATACTGCATATATCATAATTGTCCAAATAATTAGTATCCATAAAAAGCAATGAAAAATACATTAATATATTCTCCTGATACATTTATCCAATTACAATATCAAGATAGTCAAATACATTAATATATGAAATTCATAAAATGGGAGCTAGTGGTGGCTGCTGGAGGGGTCCCCAGGACAAAATCTAGTTGTAGATTCCTCCGAAGGAGTCGATGGAGTGTACTCGGGTGGCATGGGAGAATACTCTGGTGTCGATGGAGTATACTCCGAGATCTCGTCATCATCACTTGGGATTTGAACGATGTCCGGCCCACGACAAACCTCCCTGGCAGCTACGGGCCTAGCAGGAGAAGGTGGTCTCCTCTGAACCATGCGCATGTGATGGCCCGGGCCCCAATGATCAGTGCCGACACGGGGATCAATATACAAGTTATCCATCAAAGAGGATCGCAATCCTCAATCCTCACAAAGCTAGCTCAATACTCCCTCGCAGTCATCATCAGCCTGCTAATAGAGGGACATAACCTCCTGGAAGGCATGCTAGTAGACGCCCCCTACAACCACGGTTTTCATCTGAAGACATCGACTGTTATCAATAGTGGTCAATCATGAGCAACCAAACTGAAGTTTAATTGAATGACAACAAAAAGCATAATATACTTCAACAGTTTAATTACTATATAGAGAAGTTGGATGAAAACGAATAGCAATTTCCTATAATAAGTTGAATTTAAATTTCTAAATTGCCATGCACCAGGACAAAATGTTTTCTATGATTCCTATCTCAAATGGTTAAACAAACAAGTTATTATTTAAATAAACACCAGGTTTACTAGTACGAGACAGAGGTAACTCAAGAGAATTATCTAAGATCTTAAAAACAAATAAATAAACGCCAAACCAAATTAGATTATTTGCTCTCTAACTATGCAATAGTCCATAAAAAAAATAAAAATAAATGAACTTCCTATCAGAGAACTGGAAAATTTTATTTGTTTCCAAAATCAAAGTATAGGTCAAAACTCAAAAGAATAATGAATACACTTCATTACATAAGCCACTTATATATTTTTTTAATGTGCATTATGTGCTGTTTTTGCAGGGCCAAGAAGCAAAGTGCAGCTCATATTTTAGTATAGTTGTTGAGAAAGAAAACTAAAAGCATTCCAAACAGGTTTTCCTCACAACTAACTCCTCCATATGGGATTCTCAGCTGCTTACACTGCACTAAAAAGCACAAAAATAATATCCTTATTCCTAAAAAGCACACAACTATTCCTAAGAAGCCCAAAATAGTATCCTTAATCACTATATATCACTATTTATCACTATATATTTAATGAAAGAAAGATAAATAGTCATCAAACATATAAATATATACTCCCCACAATCAGATCACAAAAATGTAGGAAAAAAATAAAAAAGTACCTGTTGAATACACGAGCTCCTTCACGGTGGCAACAGAAATGAGAGAAGGCGGCGACAATCACAAGCTCCTTCAATGCGAGCTCCTTCACGGCAGCGACAGTCACGGCGGTGACAGGGCTGCGAGAGAGACCATGATAGAAGGAAGGAGAACGAAAACGAGGAAGAAGAATGAAAACGAGAGAAAGAAAGCTTTACTAGAGAACGCAAATGGAAAACGTAGTGGCGGCCGGAGGAAGGTGGTGCTTCGTCGTGATCGAGAGTGAAAATGGTTGTGGCGTTCATTTTCGCAGAGAGTGGGGGTTTTGGAAGAAGTGAGAAAGTGACGCTCATCTGAATAGCTATATATATATATATATATAAATCTTTTAATACCGGTTACTAACTTAACCGGTGTAAAAGGTTACCTTTCACACCAGTTGTATATATAACCGATGTGGAATCCTTAAACAATTTACACCGGTTATATGTATAACCGGTGTAAAATGTTACACGTTAATTGTAAAATTGTCATCGCATCTTTTTTTATACCGGCTGTATGTACAACCGGTGTAATTACACTGGTCATACACACAGCCGATGTAAAAAAAGAAGCTAAAATTTCAAAATTGCCACAGCGTCACTTTTTACATCGGCTATATGTAGAACCGGTGTAAAAGACCCAATTATTTTTCGTTTCGTATACTAGTGTATTTTAATGTGTATTTTATGTATTGTATCTGATTTAATTATGCATATGTATATTTTTTTATAAATTTGAAAACATTCTTCCATACTTTTTTAATTTAACTATAATTTAAAAATATTCGTAAAATGGACAAAATACTTTAACCCACAATGCAAATATTTAATTACATTTTCATTTATCTAAATATCTAATATAATTTCTCTTAAAAAAGTCTAATAATTTAGATGGGGAAAACACATGTTTTTGCTTAGAGTGGTGTGTAAGATTGTACTTACTTCATTCATGTGCTGACATTTTAATTTTAATTAATTATTAATAATGAACTTTATGTCTTTATCACTTATATGCATATTTAATTATCGTTTTTTCGAAAAATATAATTACGGCTAAAATAATAAATATATGAGTAATGTGTATCATTAATAGAAGGTGAGGCATCAACGTATAAAATGATGACTATAATCTTACACTATTCTAAAACGGTGTAATAATGTCTCGCTTGCATGAGGAGGACAGCAAATTTTGGTGTGTTTGGTGATACAATTTGCAGCTTTTATTAGCTCATTAACTGCATTTTTGTTTTTGAATACCCAGCTCATCCGGTGTTTTTGGGCAAGGTATTAAAAACCGGACCGGACCGACCGGTCGAACCGGTTGAACCGGAAACCGGGCCATGGTCCAGTCCGATTCACCCTCTAAAACCGGTTGCGAAAAAATCGAACGGTTCTGTTAAAGAACCGGATAAGAACCGGACCGGGTGAAAACCGGTAAAAACTGGGTTTTTTGGGCGACCCGGCCGGTTCGCAAACTGGGTTTTTTTTTAGGGCAAAACGACGTCATTTTATATTTTAACTGTTTTTTTCCCTTGCGCCATTTTGCTTCTCAAACTCGACTATTTTAACTGTTTTTTCCCCTGCGGCATTTTTCATATTTTGTGTTATTGAACGTAATAGTAATGTCATATTTGAGATGGATGAATGTGTAATTTTTTGTTATATGTCGACTTATTAAGAAAATATTAAGTGAAGTATAATTTTTAGGGTGTGAAGTTATGAATATCAGTTTATTTTTTGTTTATTATTTATTTATATATTGTATTAAATATTTTTTTAATAATATTTATTCGACCCCGGTCCAACCCAAAAACCCTGAACCCAGGCCCTCTCCGGTTCAATGCCCGGTCCAGTTTTTAATACCTTGCTTTTGAGGTTGCAAAGTGCAAACATGAGTGGATTCTATGGTGCATTAGTGAAATGAGTATACCCACCGCGCACAATTATTTATAAATTGCTCAAAACTCCAACGACAACCGACGTGGTTCTTCATAGTAGAAGTTCACGGTCCTCTTTGTCCTCGTGACCGAGACGATGACCTGATCGGTGTCGATTTGATAAAAACAAACGAAAGCGAGTTGAGTTTTGAAGCACTCATACTCGTTTTCGCTTGTTATATTATTTACATTTACTTGAATAGGCTGAGTTGTTAGCCTAAAAAATTAGATGACATGGAGCCTAGTCTTTTTAGCTAATTTGGCTTTTGTTAAAATATTGACCTAATTTATTTAATAAACAAGCATGATAAATATTTACTTTTTGAAAAATAAAATAAGATTTGATCAAATTACCTTTCACTCTATTAATGTTATATCTCATTCCACCAATATGGTGATAGTGAGAGATAAGAATAAAACGAAAAGGAGAATGTATTTTCTTACATTTTAAAGTGACATAAATAAAATGAAATTTCTTCTATTAAACAACTAAAATTGAAAACTTAAAAAGGCAAATGATTGTATATGCTTAATGCTCAACCAACACGAGTAAATATTAAATCCAAAAATTGAGAAATTTATATAAGTAAGAAATTAATCTAAACTAAACCTAAAACTGAATCCAAAATCCAAATATTAAAATGTGAAATAAGAAAGGAAGAACACGTTTTGCAACTTCCTTTGAAATGGATCAAAGTAATTTGCATACTTTACAAATTATTACAATCCAATTACACAACAACGGCTTCATCCCACTTGAACTACTTAGATTTTAGAGTTTAAAGACACGGGAGAACTTTTAAAACCCAAAAAAGGGGGTAAACGAACAAAATAATAATCAAACCTGATTCATATTTTTCTTTATCATCGTTTCATAATAATAATAAATTAATATATATATTTTTTTTCCCTAAAACAAACTCCCCTAATATCAATAATTATTAGGATGAAAAATACAAATGCAAAATTAATATAAAAAAAAAAGGTTAGTGATGGTTGTATTTTCCAGGAAAGACCGATCCATGAAATCAGAGTTAACTCAGCAGACTGGATCGTCGTGAAGCAAGGGCCACGATTCTCCTACAAAGTCAAAACTATTACTACTACTACTACTACTTCTGATATCCACGTGGCAACGCCTCTGAAAATCTTCTAATGTGGAGAATCTGGGTTCGGGTCGGGCCATGACCCGGAGAAGCTCTTCGAAGAGAGACTCGTCGCAGGGGATAGCGAGTGGTCCATCGTTGCAGAACCCGTACTCTTCCTCCGCCTGCACCAAAAGCTTCTTAAAGATCGGGTGATTCAGGTAACTGGCGCGCACCACGAACCTCCTCATGCTGGGTCCCACGCACACCGCCACGTGTCCCGCTGGCACATCGGAAGCCGCCAATCGAGCTTTCTTTCTCCACCGGAGAAGCATTTGCCGGAGCCTCACAATGCGCCGGATTTTGCTGCAGTTTCCGGTCGACGGCGACATTTGGAGCGTGAAATGAAAGTGGAAAGAAAAAAGGTAGAGTGTGGAAAAAGTAACAGAGTGGATTTGTTTTGTGTTTGGAATTTGGAAGGTGAAATGTATATATGGTTTGGGCGAAGGTTAAATGCCACTAGAGTTGGAGATAATTACGAGATTGTGCCCATTGAATGTGGAACGGAGGGAGATAGCTCATGTGGGCTTTGGCTGAGCCCACTAGGTCAGCTGCTTTCTTATCGTGCGTTGCAAATTTGTAATGCAATGTACTAGGTCTACTTTGGGAAAGCTAAATTAATGTTTATTTTTTATCCTAAACAATTTTTTAGTATTGTGAGGTTCTATTTATTTCGATTTTGATATTTTTTTTTAGGGTGTACACGGGTCCGAGTTGACCCAACCAACCCGACGAACCAACCCAACCTAAAGCGATTGGTTCAGTTTTTTTTCGTAGTTAGATTGAACCCAAACTAAGCCGTTCAAACCCGAAGTAGTTTGATTTGGGTAAAGGATTTATGATTTCAAATCCGTGAACCTGCGAGCCCAACCCATTGACATGAAATTTATTTTTTCTTATTTTTTATATGTCTTATTATCACACGGTCATTACTCATGAGAAAAGAGACAATACTTGCTCACTTATAAATTAGAGTTTTTTCTATTTTGTGGAATAGAATGTCATTTAAAAATTGTGAAATTTAGTTTAAGTGTTCCTGGAAATTTTATAAAATTTTAAGTGTTGAATGACACTATTTTATGAATTTTAAAAGCTATACTTTTTCGTCTCATGACTCACGAATCCAACCCGAACCAACTCGCTCATCATCGGATTGTTTTGGTTCAGATTTGACGAAAAAATTACAGGTTATTTACTCAACCCAAATTGAAAATTTTTGATTGATTCGAACATTAGATTTAGTCAAAACCAACCCAACCCGGCTGTGTATACCCCCTATTTTTTTAATTATTTTCTTGCTTTGTTATGCATGGGATTTTGGGTCCATCTATAGTGCACCCGCAATCATACCAAGTGGGAGTTAAACTAATTACAATATTTATAACGTATGAGGAAAGAGAGCATCCATTTATACGAGTTTGACCTCTTCCGCAATTTTTGACATGGCCACTACAACCATACTGATAGGCACTTTAGCATAAATCCTTATGGAGGGTTTAAAAGGCTCTTTATTCAAAGACGGACAGATTAGTTTGAAAATAATTATGTACTGGATTTCACTGTGTCTTGAAAACAAATATTTTTTAAAAAGAAATTGAATATAATTAACAATCTCTTACGTCGTGAATTAAAACAACTTTATTTAATTTCAAGTTAGAATAAAAATAATTAAGGCATAACCTTGTTTATAGCTTAAGTAACTAAACAGGCTCACGTTGCATGTGCTTGCCGGAATTAATTATTATGTTTCCCTTAATCTAGCATTGAGATCATGGAACTGAAAACCTGATCTTTGTCTTTGAACTGCATTAGATCCAAACTACATAATAAAAGTCCTGTTACAAATTACATTATCCTGCGAATTAGATATATAATTTGCACATACTGTTCAAACACCAATCAAGGGCTTATCAAAAAAAAAAAAAAAACTCACCAATCAAGGGCACAACATTATGGGAAGTAATGCATGCGAATCATTATGATTATTAGATGAATAATGAGAAGAACAATGCGCCGTTGGGCTTCGATGGCCATTTGGCCATCAAAAAATATGATTTTACTTTTGCTGACCGGAATGTAACTTAGCCGTAAATTGGTTAAACTCCACAACAGTAATTCCCTTTTTTTCAAGAGTTCATCAGCTATGGATCCTTTAACTCACTTCAGAAAGGGTTAAATAAGTGAACTAAGATAAAAACGAGAACACAAAGGTAAACATAAAGTGCGACTGAATAAACTTGAGCGAAAATAAGTTGTTTGTATTGATTGATGTCCCTAAAATTATGTACAACTTGGGTATTTATAGTAACAACTAAGAACTACCCCTATTTGCCACGTTCAGTTGGCTAACAATGATAAACTCCTAGTTGGCAGTTAATCGGCTGAGTAGTGTCATGCTCCACTAACCACGATCCTAAAATCTAGGCGCACTACCACGTCATGGCCACGTTTTCAACCAACGGTATTTTCAGCGTGGATCTTATCCTTGGTTCTCTCGCTCAGCTCCTAAAAACTTGGAGATCATCTTGACTTTGATTAATTTTGAATTTAAATTAATTCAAAATTAACCTCCGCCTCATTCGGCTCGTGGAGCAATTTCAAGAACCTGACCCAATAAGTGACTTCATGCTAGCCCAATGGGCCCAATATCTTCAATTCAACCTAATAAGCTCAAGGCCTATGTCTAGCTCTTAGTTTCTTGCTTATGGCTTTGTCAGCTGTATATTCGGCTAGCTTGTGATTCGGCTAACATCCAATCGACTAATTTTCTTGCTTCGGCTACTGTTGGATTCGGCTAATACTTGAAAATATTTTTGGTGTAAACAAGTTTGAATTGATTAACTATAGAAACTGTTCGTTTTTAGAAGCCATATAGAATTGGAGAGAACTTTGGCATAATATATAGCGTAGGTTTCCAACAAAAAAATAATATAAATTACTACTCACAAAAATTTAAACGGAAAAATGAATGCATGTTATATTTATGTACATTAAAAAAATTGGTAATAAATATTTGGACCAGGAGAAAGATTCCGTGATAACACTAAGGTCAAATATTGCATAGCTTTTTGTTGTTTACTAGTAAAATATACAAGGGGTTCTGAAGAAAGAGACAAACATGGAAAGACAAAATCAACCGCATTTCGTTTTGTAGTGTTTCATTTTCTTAATCCCATGATTTTCCTGTCCCCGGTATCATTTTAACACAGTAATCCTGATTAGAATAAAGCATCATTGATGATCTTGGAATATATGCTGGGCCCAGCGTGAACAATAAACAGAGAAATGAAATATATATGTAGTTGCAACCGTGGAAAGAGAAAGAAGGGTAACCTTTTGCAGTTTTCTTCAGTTCCTGTCCTTTACTTTTGAGTATTTGTAGAGGCCAGAGGGTGACTATTACATATATACACACCAAAATTTTCATACATACACCCTTAAACTATTATTTTTTTTAAAATACCTCCACCTCTCCCTTTTCCCCTCCCCTCACCAACCCCACCCGACTCCCCCTCCCATGTGCTCCACCCCACCCGCCCCTGCGGAAGTTTAGCTTCTAGAAATGAAAAAAAATAGTGGGGGTGGGGGAAGGGTTACAAGATCAGCAACAAAAAAACGAAAAAAGCCCGAGGTCGTTGTTTGCAGTTCCGACAATGGTTTCTGGCGATTGTTGTTGTTTGTGATCACTGGAGGGGGAGGGTTGATGGATCGGTAGCTTCCGGCGATGGTGGGCTTGACCAACAAAGTTTTCGGCATTGTTTGTAGTGGCGCATCCGTCGCCCCACCCCTACGAACTTCTTGTTTTTTCCAGTTCTGGAAAACAAACTTCTAGAGTTCAAATTTTTTTCCCCCGAAAACTCTAAATTTTCATACGACAAATTATTTTTGCTGTCCAGAAACTTGGACTTTCCGGGGGGGAAAAAATTGAACTCTAAAAGTTTAGGCTTTAGAATAAAAAACAGCGCAATGTTGGGAGGGAGGGCAAGGGTGGGGGACAGTGGGTTGCGGGGGAAGGAGAAAGGGAGGGGAAGGGTGGGGCGGTGGTGGGGAAAGGAGGGGGTTGTGGGAGAAGGAATGAAGTAGGGGTATTTTTGAAAAAAATCACGTTTTAGGGGTGTATGGCAAAAAATTATGCGGTGTATGTACCAATTACCTTTGAAGTTTCCTAATAACCAAAACGGCTACTGTAGTGAGGAGGAGTGGTAGCCCATTTAGTAGGAATGCTAGCTAATTAACAACACATTCTCTAACACAATTTTTATTATTAGGTATAATTGCATTTTTGTTTCACTAATTTTGATTAGGTGCGATTTTAACCTCAAGATTTTTTTTGAGTTAATCAAGTTGCTATATTTTAAAAATTAAGCAAATATGATCCCATCATCAAATTTTTTTACTTGTTTAAATTCTCATTTTTTTTATCAAAATATTTTTGGATTTGAGAAATTTAAACAACTTTAAAGTTTAAAGATAGAAATTTAGCGCCCGTTTGTTACGGATTAAAAAAAATGATTTTGGTTTTCAATAATTTAGAGATTATTTTTTAGAGATTTTCAAGAAAAGCAAAAGCTATTTTGTGTTTGTTTTCAATCATTAAAATCATTTTTAAAAAAAAATCATTTTTTACTTGTTTGGATACAACTATGTAAAAGTGATTTTTTTCTCCTTTAAAATTACTATAAAGGACATAAAAATTATTTTCAAGAAAACATATTTGTTACAAAATAGTTTTTATGTATATATTTTAATACAATTAGTTTTACTGGTAATTCTTAAATATATTTGATATCATAATGTGAATTTTCTTAACTTCAAATATATATATAAAATACATTAGACTTGAAATTTATACAATTAGTTTTACTGTAAAATATACAATACGTTATATATATATATATATATATAACGTAACAATATTTATTAGGTATATATATATATATATATATATATATATATATATATCAAAATAAAAGCATTCTTCTAGTAAAAAAAAAAAAACAAATGCTTCTAGTAAAAAGTAAAATAAAAGCAAATGCATAAAAACATGCATTCATGCAAATGTAGTTGCACTTGCGAACGGAAGTGTTGACCAAGAGGCGCAGTGAAGCAGACGTACGGGAGGCATGTTTTGTCAAATTAAAAATTGTTTGAGGACTTTTTTGTCTCAGAAGGGTTCCGTGTTTTCACACTGGAACACTCTCTCTTCTATCGCAAATGTGTTTTATAGAAGCTGCTGAAAGTAGATTTTCATTTTAGGGAGAAAAATCATTTTTTTTCAGATTCTCGTTATCACAAAAAGCTTAAACAAACACAGTCAAAATTTTAAAAATGATTTTTTTATAAAAAAAAGCTGTAACAAACAGGCTCTTAGTGAAAGTTTGAAGTATTTTGTACTTTGTGGTATTAGGGTTTGAAGAGAGGAAAATTTGGGATATCCAGAATTTGAGTAAAAATTGATATTTTGATCAATGATTTGAACAAAAGAAGGTTTAAAATAATTTAAGCGGTGCAATTTGAAATTGGTGCAATTTGAAATGAGTATTTGAGTGTTTTAAATAATTAAAAAATAATATTCGAGAAACTTAATTTTTACAACAAAAAAAATCAATTGATAAAATTTGCCAAAAAAATTATTAAGAAACCAAAATCACACTTTAACTTTATAGTAAAAGGACTAGAATTGTAATTAAACCTTATTATGATTTGAAACATACGTGAACACATTTTCTAATACATATTATCACTTGAATTGTTTAGAAGCATGTGCTTATGTGATTAAAACTAATATTCAGTAAGCTTGTACATTTCAGTTGAGTTTTCTGAAGAAAGCTAAAGATTATTAAAGAAAACCATTAAGAATAAACAGGCACATCAAGTAAATTACTTTTTGCAGTGGTATCACCCTCAACACAAGTTGAATGCCTGATATTAAAACAGAAAGAATTTCACGTTAGCAACACACTAAAATTCTTATAACTCATTTTTACACAGCAAGGAATATGTAGATGATGTATTTAATATTAAATAACTTTAAAGTGAGTAATTCACTTTAAGAGAGAAACCAAGACATCTCAATCCTTAACAAGAAAATCAATGATAGATAGCGTACATGTGATATCAGCTGTTAATTTTTGCACCAGTGGATGAAAACTTGGAATATCTTACTTTTACATTGAACCATATAAATTAAGGATACCATAGTTTTTTTTCCTTGTCTTATCAAACAAAAAAGAATGGTAGAACATGTTATAATAATAAATCTAAAATTTGCATACTTTGTTGTCTAATATATTCGGGGGAAATCCTCCATTAGAAAAATTAGACCATCATTTTCATCTTGGTTTTCATTAATCGGAAGAATATTACTATTAACTATCTACAGAGCACAAGAAAACACAATGATTTACTGACTCAATTATGAACAAATATGAAATTTCAAAATGCATAACACTCAAAGTATTAATTACCTACGGGGCAAGACAGCAGAATTAAGTGAAAATCTCTTTCCAGGCTTGAAGCAAATGACAACCAAGAGATAGCAGGTACCTTGCAATATAAGCTTGGAACTCAAAATAAGACAAGATAATTATTAAAAGAAGGCACAATCGTCAAAACTGAACATTTTCATAGTGCACTACACTCAATGCTTTATGATTATCCAAAGCGTAAATCAGAAAACAAAAAATTGGGAGAAAACATGGTACAGTTCCTCATCATAAATTATTTTGGTATTCTGCTCCATCCATGCTAGGAATCTCACTGCTTTCAGTGATGAGACTTGGCCTTAGCTTTCTCTTGAGACTTAGCTTTTCCCTGAAAGTAGAACAGACATGATAAAGAGAATCAAACATCATGAATGTAGGATTAAAAGCAGATAGAAGTTCTACAAAGTGCACAATAATCATAAAATATACAAAAGCAAGCATCCTAATATTCCTACATAATCTAGAAATAACAAATGGAAATATGGGAGGTGCTCAGCACTAGAGACAAGAGAGTACTAAAGCAGTCCATTAAAAACACAACACATGTCACTGCATAACAATACACGCCATTAGATTAAATATAGATTATAAAATTATATAATAAAATGTAGATCTGATCTCAACCGTTGAGACTTGAGTACAACACACAGTATATAAGTATTTTTCCAATATCAGGGGACTACTTAGCACTCTGAAGGGTTGTCAAACTCCGAGAGTTTATATAAACTCATGAAGCCTCCATAACTTAACTTGTAAACTGTATCAGTTTAGCTACGAGAATTCTAGGGTGCACAAGAAGAACAAAAATGCACGAGTACACACAAGGGTAAAATAGGAAATAGACTCCACCTCGTCTTCTCCCAACCCATGGCTTTCCCATCCCTTTTTCTCCACTACCACTCCCAAAAGCTCCAAATCAGATTCAAAACACAACAGAGTAAATGGCATGCCAAAAATTCAGTCTCGTTTTCCCATCATCTGCGTCACAATTAGAAGAAAAGACTTAACTCACTGTGTGAGCTTTGGCATGTTAGTTTGAGCTTTGACATTCAAAAGACTCGTTGGGAGCAATTTGCTTTTTAAAAAACTAAAATTAATGGACTGGCAATTACTGAACGAACTTGTGGCTGTCTCCGGTGGGGCTCTCAACTTTGTACTCTCCCATATTCTGTTATTCATGCCTTCAAATTAAATCAAATGATTTGGTTCAAGATGCCAGGCATTTAAGTGAAGAACATCATCTTTCTGCCCATATTATCCTTTGACTCTTACAGTGATAGATCATAGAACTAGAAGAGTCTCTTGAGTGCTTGCCATGACAATGCTAGTCTTAACAAGTTAATATCCATCTTTTAAAGCCACCAACGTCATCCGCCTACTGGATGTCATCCGCTCCCCACATCGCCACCATGGTCTGTCGAGAGTCAGATCTGTACAAATCTGGTTTATATCTTCTTCTTTCGCTCTGTTCCTGCGACTTTCGCTCTGTACGACGGTGCCGAAGGGGAGGAAGAGAGAGGGGAGGAGGAGAAAGTGGAAAAGTGCATGTGACCATTGTGCCCTTATCCAGAATTTTAATCTAGATCATCAATTCAATTTTTTGTATATCTAACGGCTGAAATACATTATTTGTACTGGTACACAAGTTTTAACTTGTGTACCTTAGACAGTACTGTTTAGCTAATACAAATATAATATTCAAACTACCAATCATGAACAAGCTTATCATCCCTTAAACCTCAGACAGGCTGCTTCAACAGAAACAGTGAAAAAAATAGAAAAGGCTACCAATCTGGTTGTAGGCTAAATTCGAAAAGGACTAAACTTAGGTATAGCGCAATAAGCATTGTTCCTACTGTTCTAGACACAAGAGGCAGTTTTTTTTTTTTCCTCCATTAAACAGACGCAACGAGACGGTTTCAGGATGCACCTCTTGAGACAGTTGTGTTGTGTTTTAAGTGGGATCAGCAAGAACAAGAGGTAAGGAACGAAAACCCCAGCAAAGGGAGCATATGCAGCCGATAATCAATTGGAGTAAAAAGATAGCCAAGTTATACACAACTATTGTACCTCAAAACTGATAAATCATACTCAATATACATGTAGTGATAAATAACGAATGTGAACTGCAATTCAGATCAACATTGATTTCTAATTCAGATAAACATTGATTTCTAATTCAGATAAACATTGATTTCTATGTATTCTGTATGAAAAGGTCAATTGAAATCAGATCGTTAAATTACAGTTCCAAATTTACAGCAACCCCCCCCCCAAAAAAAAACACACACACACCCTCCCGAGAGGATCGGTTGCATAGAATAACTAGGGATCCGTTAGAATACCTTGAGGTACTTGAGCTTAATGCTTCCATAAACAATGCCGAAGGAGAAAGCAGAAGCTCGAGCGACCTACCAATGCAGAAAACAAAAAATTAAAAAATAAAACAAATTGCTATTCAATCTGTATTTTGTTTTTGTTTTTATTGGTAAAAAAAAAAGGGAAGGAGTGTACCAAAGCTAGGGTGCTGGTACCAGAATAAGGTCCTGGTGGCGGCGCCATGAGATCGATTCTGGTTGAGCGCAGATGTGAGTACAAGGAAACGAAACGATTCCGAACGAAGAACAACACACACCTCTCCTCAACAATTCTAGACTATCGAACCCTAGGTAGGACCGCAGGCGCAGAGAGAAGGGGACTCGCCAATTCAACGATGTCGTTTCGTGACCCGCACTCTTTTTACTTTTTCATTCTTACGATTCTTGACCCGAACCCATGAGGCCCAGAATAAATGTCGGCCTCAAATCAAGATCCAAACTATTTCAGTACCCTTTGATTTGGAAATTGGTTTGAGTTGAGTGCATGAGCAGCTGAATGTTGATTTGTGATGGCCAATATTAAATGCACCCCCACCTTTTGAGTACACTACTCAAATTTTGAAAACCCCAAAATATCCCGAGCAATTTTCAACTCATATCCCACTTTCACATTTTTGTCCCCATTTTTTTTTCAAAAATGGAGTCCCTCTCGTAAATTGAAATTTACAGTAAAGTGTGAGATCACCGGAAATACGAATTTACGGTATTATACTGTAAATTCGTATTTACGGTATACATTTTTTGGAATTTCAGAACGTACCAGAAATTATGAATTTCCGGTAAATATGTTTTATACCGTAAATTCGTTATTTCCGGTACATATTTTTCATTGTTACGTATCGAAAATAATAAATTTATGGTATAAAACATATTTACCGAAAATTCATAATTTTCGGTACGTTATTGTTATTTTTTATTTTTTTAAAACTTTTTTTTCTACATAATAATTTATCATATTTTGTTTGTTTGTTTTATTTTAGTTTTATTGGAAAATGATTATTTTAGTGCCTTCAATTCTGATGAAGCTGACAAGCCTACCAACGTTTCCCAAGATGTCGATTGTAGTGACATATTCACTACTATGCAGGTAATTTAATTATTATTTGATATTGTGAATATGTCATATTTTTATTATCAAAACATTAAGTTTAATACTTTTTTCTAGATATTTCCTACACGAGATGATCTTTTGTATTGGGCTCGAGAGGTTGGGAAGGAAAACAATATAGTTGTTCTCATTGTAAGATCAGACATAGAAACGGGACAAAGAGGAAGAAAAACAAAAATCATTATGGGTTGTGAAATGGGTGGAAAGTATAGATCCATGTCATCAAGTTCTTAAAAGTCAACTGAATTTTATAAATGTGAGTGTCTGTTCGCGCTTAAAGGAAGACCTCTGTCAACGGGTGAAAGCTGGATACTTAGGGTCCTTTGTGAAATTCACAACCATCAGATACCTGAAAGCATGACGGGTCATCCATTTGTTGGTCGTTTAAGCCAAAATGAGAAAGAAATTGTTCATGATATGACAAAGAACAATGCAAGGTCGGGAAGCATTCTATTGACACCGAAACAGCGCAATAATGGCAATCTCACTACCATCAGTCAAGTATATAATGAACGGCATAAGTTTCAATCAACTTATAAAGGTCCAAGAACTGAAATGCAACATTTGTTGAACTTAATCCAACGTGATCGATATGTGTTCTGGTATAGAAGATATCACGATTCCGACATTGTGAGAGATATTTTTTGGACACATCTAGATGCCATCAATTTATTGAATACATTTCACATTGTCTTGTTCATGGACAGCACCTACAAAACCAACAGATATCGGATACCACTGTTTGAAATTGTTTGTGTTACTTGTACATCCTTTACATACACAGTGGCATTTGCCTATTTGGATTCTGAGCAGCAGGATCTGGGCACTAGAGAAGTTAAAAGGACTGTTTGTGAGAGATGAATCATTTCCTCAAGTTATTATGACCGACAGAGATCTTGCTTTGGTGAATGCAATTGCGTCCGTTTTTCCTAACTCGACCAATTTTTTGTGTCAATTTCACATAGGTAAGAATGTCTATGCGAAATGCAAGAAGTTAGTATTTCGTGAAGACAAACATGAGGCAGTGAATGATGCATGAGATGGTGTTGTTAATGTGACTGACGAATTTGAGTATGAGCAGCGGTTGATGACTTTTGAGTGTGTATGTTTAGAATTTCCTATTTTTATCGAATATGTCAAGAATACATGGTTGAATCCCTACAAGGAAAAGTTTGTTGCGGCATGGACCAACCGAGTGATGCACTTAGGAAATACAATAACAAATAGGTATGCTGAAACTAATAGATAAAATTATGTTAATAAATATTTTTTAATTGTGTCATTGCATCTGATATGGTTTAATTTTTGTTTGTTATTAGGGCTGAGTCTGCACATTGGACATTGAAGAGTAATCTACAAAATAGTAGGGGTGACATGTGTAATTGTTGGGAAGCTATGAACAATATGCTTGCACTGCAACACATCTAGATAAATGCATCATTTGAAAGAAGCATAAACGTAGTGGAACACAGGCACAACAACCGTTTGTTTATCAGATTGCATGAATTTGTATCAATGACTGCATTACAACATATTGCCGACGAGTACAGTAGAGTAAATTATGTGGGTATTGGTAAATCTGCTTGTGGTTGTCTTATCAGAACGACACATGGGTTACTTTGTGCTTATGAGTTGGCGGGTTACACTAGGCTGTTTGTACCTATTTCACTGGAGGCAGTTCATTTGCACTAGAGGAGTTTACATTTTGGTGAACACCAACATCAACAACATCAAGTTGAGACAGAAGACAGGGTGTTAGAGGAGGAGCTTGCGCTTCAGTGGGATGCATTGGTAATGCTATTTCGGTCACTTAAGGTTATTGGCAAGAAGACACTGTTTGCCAAAGTGCGTGAACTTGTATTTTCGGACACAACTTCAATGTGTCCATCTCTTGAAAAAGGTGAAGACCAAGGGAGCACCGAAAAAGGGTAAAGGTAAGGCCCCAATAATGGATGGATATGATGTTAGGCGCGACCCATCATATTTTGAGCATGTGGACAAGATGTATTCTGACGTACCATCTGGGAATACATCAAAGGCATCTAATGTATCATCTAATGTACCCATAAGAAAAAAGAAATGATTGTCTTACTTGGGTCTATTTCATGCGCAGTTTCATCCATATATTGAGGATGTAGTGGACGTCAAAGATGATGGAAACTGTGGATATCATTCGATTGCAGCATTACTTGGTAAATTTGAGGAAGGATGGGCTATAGTCCGACAAGACTTGGAAAAAGATATCAGAATGCATTATGATTTATATGGCCAGCTTTTTGGAGATCGATATCAAGAATTGAGGGAGTCGTTGCTAGGTGTAATTGGTACATGTTTTCGTGACAAGTGGATGTCCTTACCAGACATGGGTTACGTAATAGCAACAAAATATAAATTGATTCTAGTCTCTTTGAATGAGTGCAGTCAGACGTGTTGGACATTTTCCCCTTTTATGGCATGTGTCACCCAACCCAATCAAGTAACGCTATAATTTGTATTGGGTTTGTCAACCGTAATCACTGGGTACATGTAATTTTTTTGCATCATCTGTTATTTTTAACTTAATTTTAATTTTTTTATGTAAAATGTGTTAATTAATTTGCATTTTCAGTTATTTCTGAAGCTCATATGTCCATTGCCTAACGTCGCTCCTAGTTGGCGTCAACATTGTTATCTTAAGGCTCATTCATGGGCAACACTGTATGCTGCTCGATTGCAGTAATGGTTTACATTATTTTCACCGTTACATCAGAATACACCACATGATCTAGATGACCGTATACACTTGGACGACGATTGATGTCATCTGAAGTGAACTTTATTATTGTATTGTAGTGATCTAAAGTGAACTTTTTTTTACTATGCGTGCTTTTTATTTATTGTCTTGTCCTTTGCTACTACGTGTGGGCCAGAAGGAATCAATTGCTTTTTGTCCTTTCTGTTAAAAAATATCAACGGACGAGATGCGACCGACACTTTTAACAGTTCAGATCGCATCAAGTTTTTTATTTATTGTCTTTTTTAAAAATCAATTCCTTTGTAAAAAAATATCAACGGACGAGACCGACACTTTTAACAGTTCAGATCGCATCAAACATTCTATAAATAGAGCCCTTCTTCACACACACAATTTCACCCTAAACCCTAAATCAATTTCATCCCTTAGCCCGTTCGTGAGTCATGTCACTCACACAGTCAACCCAATTCTCGATGGATTCGAGCCTTGCTGTTGTCTATCACAATGGCAGAATCACAACAAGTGCTGATGGCGTGGTTTTTGAATGCGATGTCCCACAAATATTTAGGATCAAGACATTCATCACCATTAAAGAACTGAAGCAAAAGATACAGTGAAAGCTTGGAGCTGGATCACGTATAGTGGCAGATCTCTACTATCGATGCCCTGTTTCGGTAGGTAGTGGGTGTGTCCAATATATGAATATGACACTTCCAAACGACGGCGACATACAACGCATGTGGGAAGCATTCAATGATCATTCTAACCATGGCCCATAGAGTTGTATATTGTGCTTGGTAGATCGATCGACGGGATCATTGCAAAATGTCGTGCACCAAGAACAGTTGATGAGATCCTTGCAGCACGTTGTCAACCATAGCCAAGGATTAGCACCAGTGACTAGGTCATGTAATATTGTGTTGTGTTGTGTTGTTGTTGAACGAGCTGTTGCATTTAATAATCGCTGGGTTTGGTGTTTTTTAATGTTGTAGTTAGGTGTTGTATTTGCATTCAGTGATCATGTAATGTTGTTTTGTTGTTGTTGAATGAGTAGTTTCGTTTTTTAAAATATAAATTTACGGTATAAAATTAAAAATTCTTCATACTGAAAATTACGAGTTTACGGTACAAAAAAAAAATTATGAACCTACTGGAAATTAGAATTTCCGGAATTGGTACGTAGAATTTTCGGTACCAAAAAAATAAATTTTGAACCTACCGAAAATTAGAATCTCCAGTATGCAAAACACGTGCCGAAAATTAGAATTTTCGGAATTGATACATACCGGAAATTCAAATTTTCGAAATTGATTCCAAATTTCTGATTTTGAATGGGGGTATTTTAGGTTTTTCAAAAAATAGGGATGTGCGCAACATGTGGAGAGTGCCTTTAATATTATCCTTTGTGATTGTAGTACCCAACGGAAAATGAATGCTGATTTGGGATGTATTGTGTGTCTCCTTTTTGTCAAAAAAAAAAAATGAAAAAGATTACGTTAAAATTAGGTCTCATGGCTAACTAAGCGTGAGTTTGGTTTGGGGTGGAAAGAGAAGAGAGAGTGATCAAAGAGAGAGATACGAGAGAGAGAGAGAACTTTCATTGTTTGGCGAAGAGAAGAAATATGAGAGAGTGATTAAAATTGAGTGGGTCCCACACCTTTTTTCATTCTCTCCAAAATGAGAAGAAATGAGGCGTGTGACATTTTTTTTGTTTTCCAATTATACCCCTATTCTCTCCTTATACCTCAAATTATTTAAAATTTTAGTCAAGGACATTAATATCTTTTAAAAAATAATCAACACTTCTCTCTTCTCTTTTTCTCTTCTCTTTCTCATAAACCAAACAATACCACAAATCTACTCTATTTCTCACCTATTTCTCTCTTCCTACACTCTCTCTCACATATTTCTCTCTTCACAACTTCTCTTCGGAACCAAACACACCCTAAAAGAAAAGATTTAGGGTTAATTATTTTTTGTCCCTCAAAATTAGCAAAAAATCGGTTTTAGTTCCTAAAGTTTTAAAAATATTTTTTTTATCCAGAATTTTTTGAAACGTATCATAATTAGTCCTTACTATTTTGTTTCAGTCTCTAAAATATAATTTTATTTATTTTAGTTTATGTAATACCTCATCTTTTTTGGTTTATTCTCCAAAGATAAAGTGTGCGCAGAAAGAGGAAGTTGATGATATAGATTGTATCAAGGAGTCATCGAGTCAGCATTCATATTCTTAAATTTATAGAAGGCAAATCTTATCCCTAGCTTGTGCTATCCTTTTGCTATGCAATTGCAGTAGCACTTTTGATCATAAAGCCATATGGATGAAATTGTTAGATAATTATTGTTAATATAACCATTATCCATAGATTTTGTCAAATAAAAAACATTATCCATATATGAAATACAATGAGAAAGAAAAAGAAACATTTAGGATAAAGTGTGGTAGTGATCACACATGAGTGCAGTGTTGTACGGTATATCCTTTCTTGTCTAGCTGACGAGGCTATGGTCCACCTTCGATGGTTATGTGGGCAAGTGCCCTTTTTGGCTTTGTTCATAAAACAGAACGTCAAATCCTCTGTTCCACGTCCTATTTGAGCAATATCTAGATATGAAATAAAAAGATATACAAAGTTAGTTAATTAAGCACAGTGCAAACATATCTGTCCGAATTCTCATTTGTGCACTTCTCATGGGCCATGCCCATGCTGCTCTTCCCCTTCCCCCTAAAAAAAATGCTTCCAAAGTAATAGGAGTATTACAGAGTGAAGAGACTCCCAATATTAACGCGGCATTCCATAGAAAGTATAGAAAAAGACACACCCCCTGACTAGCTGTATACGTAGTATTATCAGAAATATTTGTCCAAGTTTTTTTTTTTTTTGACAGGAAATATTTGTCCAAGTTTTTTTTTTTGACAGGAAATATTTGTCCAAGCTATCAATGCTAAATTTATGCTGACCAAGTTGTTTGTCTCTGAATAAAATGTTCAAGTCTTCTTTTCTAGTGAACCAGTACAAATTGGGCCAAACATTTCTTTGAGAGACCCATCAAACATAAAAAAGGGCATGGAAGTTAACTCAATAACAGCTAACTAAGGACTTGTATTATTCTGTTTTTGCTTTTTATTTTTTGAAAATTGTTTTTTACAATTAATTTTGAAAATTGTTTTTGAGAACAAGAAAAAAAATATATTGATGTCTTTTAAAAGAGTAAATTAATGTTAAGCAATTTTTTTTGCTAAATAAGCAATTTAATCTTTGTTAAGTAAATTATGATACATGTATTGCAATATACAATAATTTGAATAACATTAACATATTTGTTATTTGTATTATTATTATTTTTGTTAAATTTTCAATTATTAATTAATCACGAGAATAAAAAATTACATATTTTATGAAAAATATAATAACTATACACTAACCGTGTAAGGAAATTTTTGTATCATCTAAAATTATTTTTCTAATAAGTCTCATAATATTTAATGAAATGTGAAATAAGATCAATATGTTAATACGTCGACAATAAAGATTATTTTTCATTTTTATCTAATAATTAGAAAAATTATTGAAAATTGTATTTAATAAATATATAATTATTTTAAAATAGCAACAACATGGCAAGCATGCAGGCGGCCGCACATAGAATGGATAAGCATATCTTAAAAGTAGAACACTGAGTTTGGTGACTTAATTTCTTTGTACAATAACGGCCTATCTTCTTGCTATAACTTTGGGGTTAGTTATATCCGGAGACAATCAAATCTCGTCGTTCACACCCTTGTTAGAGCGTCGCGATTGTTTGCTAATCACCAAGTTATTGAATATATGCCAACCTATACTGAAAACATTAATTTAAATGAAATGAAGTGATTTTGTTCTCGTCAAGAAAAAGTAGAAACCAAACAAATTAACACATCTAATTTAAAACAAAAACAAAACCAGGCAGGCACCAATGCAGTTGACTGCTTCTACTACTTTAATTTTTTGAGGTTTAGAGGGAGGGATAAAGTGCAAAGATACACTAACACACAGAGGCATAAAAGAAACACCACATGCATAACAAGGAATTATGAAACAAGGAATTATCATATCCAAGTTTGCTATGATGATTTGTACTCTTCTTATCAATGAAATACCAGTTTGTTTCCAAAAAAACAAGGAATTAGGAAACACACCCGGAATATAGTCTCTTAACAAATGCAAGCCTATAATATATTAGAGGTACGTAGTAGTTTACTAATAACCAAGAGCATGCGTTATATGAAGCCTCCACTGCCTCCTTCCTGGCCAAATCCATGGCTTTCATGATAGAAGGGTGAGATGGAGGCATGGATCACTCCCACTAGACTAGAAACATGGTGGATTAATTGCTTCTACTATTGATTGCGATTTACGACATCTAAGACAGACTTAAATGAATTTTGAAAAAAAAAGACGTTTTAATATTCATGTGATAGAAATTCTTTAAAGGTTATCTTCTGGATAAAAATCTTCTGTTTCACTTTTCTGTCACATTCTCTATCCCTTATCAATGACAATTTACCATGTAATAAAATAAAATTATAATTTATTAATATATATGCATAACTTAGTAAGAGACACTATTTTTTGAGACAACAGATGTTTGTTCCTATCTTCTGAGCTTATGAAAGATTATACAACTACTACTTTTAGAGTTTTCTTCAGATATATTTTGATTAAAATATATTTAATTTGTCTAAGATATTAAAAGATGGGTCATATATTCTTTTCTATTTTCGTGTTTTTCCTGCTTTAAGACTACATTTTGTGGCTGCACTTTAATTTGTTCAAGATGCTCGCGTCACTTTTCAAACTTGGATATACCCATTTTTTAGCCGCTAATCCTGAAATGTCCGTCAAAAAGTAGTGTACTTAGCTTTGGAACAACAAATTTTTTTGATTCTAGGAGTAGTTGAGACAACTCATGTAAGCACCAGCGGCGAAAAGAAAAAACATAATCTATAGTGTATTTAAATATTTTGTGGGAAATAATTTTTAATGAAAAAGTAGATGAATAAACTTTTGTTATGTATCGTTAATGTAGTTAAGTTTCTTAAATAAATAATAGATATATATCGTCATATGCAAGTGTGAAGGTCAACCTCTCAAACTAGGTAGGACTACAAGAGCGTAAAACTTTTCTTCAATAGTTTTGATATATTATTGCAATTCCAAGGCTCGGTTTCAAACTCTAAATCACTAAATGAGTCGGAAGATGTTGGGGTTTCAAGAAAAATAATGTCACTAAATAATTTTTCCATTGATGATATCATTGTCAAGAATCACAAGCAAAGAATAAAGGTGATACAAATTTTTTTTTGGTGTATTACAAAAAAGAAAGAAAAACAAAGATCCGACAGTAGAAGAGCCCCCAAGCCTAGAGGGGTTCTATGCCAAAGCTTCAAACCTGGACCAGCATGGGCTCCCTCTTTAACCAAATAGTCTGCACACCTACTAACCTCACACAGACCATGAACGATGTTGACACTCCAATCACGATCTAGAAGGTCGTTGATAGTAGCCAGAACAGATGCATACTCATGGAACCCCTGGTTCTGTCGATCTCTAAGGAGCGAAATAACAATGAGAGAATCTATTTCGCAAATCACTTTCGTAAATCCAAGACGAAGAGCGAGATCGAGTCCGTGTTGCAGGCCAAGCAGCTCAGCCAAAAGGGCATCCCCTACACCATCCCGCTAGAGAATCCAGCGATGAAGTCCCCCTGAGAAGAACGGAGAATACCACTAGAACCTATAGCAGAAGAGATTAACAAGCAGCTGCCATCAGTGTTCAATTTAACCCACCCGAGCCAAGAGCCTACTATTGCCATCAGTGCCAGACTTTGGGGGGAAAAGCGGTTAGAAATTCATCATGTGAGATCTTGATATTCTTAACCACATAACTAACCTCCCATTTATTATCATCAAGCACCATATTATTATGCCATCTCCAGGACCACCACACACCAGCTAGGAACAGGGTAGCGAAGGGGCCACACGCCAATTCCTTAATCCAAGAAGCAACATCGGTATAGTCCAAGACTCCAAGGTGACTAAACAAACCGAGCCTAAGCCAAAGCTCCCTAGAATGGGGGCAATCTCGAAGGCAATGAATAATGTCCTCCTCAGTTGCAGAGCACCAAGGACAAGTTGCATGAGCAGCCATACCTCTATGGTGCCGCATGGAATTGGTTGGCAACGCCCGATGGAGACACTGCCACACAAAGTGTTGAGTTTTGGCCTGGACTCTACACTTTGAGATCCAATTCCAATTGATGCTAGTATCCCAATTACGATGCTTCTTTAGGAGCCAAGCATAGCCTGAGGCGCAGCTATAGGTACCCTCTTTCCTACCCTTCCAAACCCAAGCATCTGGGATAGAGTTGCTCAAGAAAGTGGGGCACTGAAGGGATTCTATATCAGTAACAATGGTGGGCGAGATGGGGGTTGTTAAATGTTGAGCACGGATGGTGCCTCCGTCCCAAATATGTTTCATACACATGACTGATTCAGAGATGTGAACATAATCCACTATGTTGCAAAGACGACCATCTTTCAACCATTCATCGTGCCAAAGGTTCGTGTCCCCTGAGCCAATTCGAAAACAGAACCCATCCTTGCGAGCATCAACCACTTTACAGATGTTTTTCCACGTACTTGATCCACCAGGTTTACCTCCCCTCCGCAGGGACACATGACCAACATATTTATGAAGCAAGACCTGCACCCAAAGTTTGTTAGTGTTGTGTAAAAGGCACCAAACGAGCTTACCAAGAGGCGCCAGGTTAGTGATCCGGGCTTCCCTGATACCAAGCCCACCAAAGCGCTGGGGAGAGGTTACAGAGGCCCAATTAACCAGACTCCATCCATGGTTGCTACCGTTCTTACCCCAAATGAAACTTCTAGTCATTTTATCGATATTATTACAAACATGGGATGGAAGATGGTGGATTGGCATTGTATAGACCAAGAAGGCAGAGGTAATTGACTTAGCTAGACAGGCCTTACCAGCCTTATTGAGAAGATTGCCTTTCCACGACGCCATCTTGATCACTGGTTTCACAATCTTGATCACTAAAGGCACTAAATGTGGCCTCTCTATTCGGTCCACGCGAGATCCTAGGATCTCTTGGGGCTAGCCCTCTTGGGATGAAGGTGGCTCATCTTTTCAAAAATTAGGTCATCACATATGAGTGTCACTTCCCTTCAATAGAGAATGACCTCACCCACTTAGGTCACCACACACCAAATAGGCCAATCCCACTTGGGTCTATTTAATTAAAACTATTTGAATTAAATTATCTCTTAATTAATTAAATCTTATTTAATTATTTGTTTCTATTAATTAAACTAAGCTCACCTTAATTTAATTAATTTCTTGCTCTATCGTAGAACCTTTATGCGTGTGACCCCATGAGACTAAGAAACAAAATAATTATTTATAAATAATAAAGACATTAATAAATTTGATTTGTGTTCAAAGACGATAAAATTACACCCATAACATGTAATGTTTCTGGACTAAAAGGCAAAATAATTATTTATAAATGATAAAGATATTTATAAATTTGATATGTGTTTAAAGAGAATAAAATTAAACCAACAAAATGTAATGTTTTCCCAAAAGGACTAAAAAACAAAATCACTATTTATAAATAATAAAGATATTTATAAATTTGATATGTGTTCAAGGACGATTAAATTACATCTATAACATGTACTTTTCCCCGTAGAAACTAAAAAACAAAATAATTATTTATAAATAATAATGACATTTATAAATTTGATATGTGTTAAAAGATGACAAAATTACAACAACAACAACATGTAATGGTCTCCATAGGAACTAAAAAGCAGAACAATCATTTATAAATAATAAAAAAATTATAAATTTGATATGTATTAAAATACGATAAAATTACAACGACAACATGTTATGTTTTCCTGTAGGGACTAAAAAGTGAAATAATCATTTATAAGCAATAAAAACATTTATAAATTTGATATGCATTATGTTTGCACGAACAAATCAGCCGAGGGATCGACTAATATTCAGTTGACAAATTGATTCATGTCAAGCGATTACATCGAGAACGAAACTCTAATTCTCAATTATGGATTCCCCAACTACTCCAGAAAGCATTGGGATTAATGAATCTATGCTAAACTAAGACTAAGAGGCATAAAATCGGCTAAATGAAAGCTATAAATTTGAGAGAGAAATAGATGTTTGATTGATTCGCCGTCCCTTTACAATTTCTTAGCAAGGTATATATATACAAAAGAGAAAACAAAATTGTAATTGCCCCTATTGGCCACTAAACGCTCCCACTATGCTAGTAGTTGACAACAAGCGGTCATGTGTCCCCCAACTGCCACGTTTATGCGCTTCATGGAGTAACTGCCTTATCCTTGGCTGAAAAAGAGCAGCTGCCACGTCTCAATTATGCTGAGGGCCCTCAATAGTTGATTTTAAACCTTTTTAGCACCAAAGTCCCATGATATTTATCTCAAACTCTTGGTCAAGTCCTACCGTTTGCTTGTTCGGTAGCTTTCAATCAGCCGATAGCCCTGTCACGTTCAAGCACCTATTTAAGCCCCATTGGCTACACTTTTAGCAATCAGCTGGCCTTATGGTGCTCCTTGAGTCTTCAACAATTATAAGTTCTGTTCTCAGCTCAATAGGAGCACCGTCGACTATAACTTTGCCCTAATCGACTTGCCTTTTGCTATTTTTTTGGTGATAACACGCTCAAAGACGATAAAATTACACCTACAAGAAAATTATCAAAATAAAATACATATTACAAATTAAAAATTAAAAATGATAAAACAACATTGGAAAAAAGTATATAAAAAATAAGAGTAAAAACTATAAAAAATAAAAAAAGAAATAAAAAATAAAAAATATTAGGATTGATGAGGGACTGACACGTGTCCCTCATAAACCTCATTTTATTATTAGCAATAGATAGATAGAATAGATAGATGGTGTTATGAATATTAGTGGATGCTCATTCTACTTGCTTTTTCATTTTCCATATGATGCTCTTATATGTAACTCTCATAAGTAAAATGCTTTCACTCATTGTTATTACTCTTAATTTTCATATGTTAATGTCCCATCATGTGAGGCCTTTAATAGGCTAGTGAGATACAAGATTAGTGTCCTATAAATAGGACTCGTGTAATATTGTAAAGAATGCACCTTGAAGAGTATAATACAAAGTCTCTCTTCTTCTCTATTTTCTCCTTCTCCCGTGTATCTATTCTCCTATATTTTGTAGTTTCTTGCTCTTGTTTTGATTCGTTTCATAACACGTTATTAGCACGACACTCTAACCAACTGAGATTCAAAAGTTTGGAGCATAGTGTTGTGTGAAAGGAAGATACATAGGTAGTATTTTCTCATTGTCATGTGTCACCATTTTTCATGTTCATTTATTAACTATTTCTTTATCTTCATAAGTTTAAACTTGTGTTTATATTTTTATGATAGTACTAAATATGTCAAATCTTACAAAACTTGAGTTTGTGGCTCTTGACATTACGGGAATTACTTGTCTTGGGTGCTAGATGCTAAAATTCATTTAGATGCAAATGCTGCAATATTTAGAATCACTTCTCAATTGAAATTGTGTGGAGAAAAGGTCACCGATGAAGATATGTTAGAAAAACATTCTCCATTTTTCATGCATCTAATGTGCTCCTGCAGCAGCAATATAGAGAAAAAGGATTTAAGAAATATTATGAACTGATTTCTTGTCTTCTTGTGGCTGAACAAAATAATAAGATTTTGATGAAAAATCATGAGGCTCGTCCGACTGGTACTGCTCCATTCCCAGAAGTGAATGTAGCAAAGCACGATCACTATACTTATGGGCAAACTAGTGGTCGTGGCCGTGGCCTTGTCCGTGGTCGTGGACATGGTCGTGGTGGGCAGAATAGCAAACAAGATGAAAATATTTGCTATCGTTGTGGGGGCAAAGGTCATTGGGCACGTACCTGTCGTACACCAAAGCATCTCGTTAACCATTATCAAGAATCAATTAAAAATAAAGAGAAAAAAAATAGAGACACATTTTGCTTATGAAGATGGTGATTCTGATTATGGCTATATGGATGTTACTCACTTAGATGTTGCTGATTTCTTTGCTAATCCAGATAGAAAAATTGATCATTTTATATATTGGAGATGAGAGTGCCAAGAAATAAATTTCTCATATTTTGATATTCTTAAACTTTATGTTTAATGTGTTTTGAATCCTTATGCTTTGATGTTATTGAACTTTATGTTTATTTTTATTGTGTTTTTTTTAAGCAATAAATAATTTACTTCTAAGATTGTTATCTTTTCAAATTTATTCTTATATTTCTTGCTTATTTACTTTTATTTTTATTTTTGGAAGAATGAGTGTTGACACTCATAGCTAGAAAAAGATAAAATATTGACGAATTTTAGTGATGGAAAAGTCATTTTTCGTCGCTAAATCTTTGGTCGCAAAGTTTTGTGATGGATATAATTTTAATTTCTTAATTCTCGTAATTCTTGTTCATATTGACATAAAATATTTTGGAACCTTGTAAGTGATCTAGTTATTCTTTCTATTTCTTCATTATCCTTTTTTGTTATAAAATAATCTAACCTTTTACATAATAATTCTACAATATTTCTATTTTCTTTAATTAATTCCATAAGCTCATTAGTTCGTAATTCTTTTCTAGATCTGGTTGAGCTCATTTTCTAATCTATTTATTTTCTATTCTTGTGCTAAAATTCTATTTCTAATTTCTTGCCAATTTATTCTATTAGGATCCCTAACACAATCATCTATAGTTCTATAAAGTCTCTCTACTTCTATCTTTTCTCGTCTTATTTTTTCTCTAATTATAGTCCTTTTATATTATTTTATTTCTTCTAATATTGTTCCATACTCATCCATAAAACCAGAATATATCATCAAAGTATCTCAATAAATCAACCACTTTACTTATATATACTAATTCATGTCCTAACAGATATCCATATTTCTCTATTATTCTCATTTTAACATCTTTGGGTAATTTTATTTTCTTAACTTTTCTTAACTTTTTGCAGAAAAATTCATCTATATAATAAATTCCCATATTATTATTTATTTTCATTACTACGTGTAATCCTCTATTAGTTTTAATAAGTCTAGATGAATTTCTCATTTTTTCCTATTTCCGCAGGCTAGTTACCTGCTCTGATACCAAAAATAAATAGCCGAGGCATGCATGCATAAATCAACCAAAACGTGGCATACATAATTAATTCAACTAAAAAGTACATGACCAAAACTTACACACTGAACTGATATATCAATACAGCCAAAGCATACATAAATAATTCTACAACTTGTTTAACAGTAGCATGCATTAATTTGATTGTACCATAACATGAATAATTCATTCTAACCATAACATGTATAATAAATGCATAACATAAATGTAGCAACGTAATAAATTTTTGACCAAAGCATATACGTAACATGCATAAAACATACATATATATTTTTAAATAATTTTCAAATAAATTGAGTGTATAATAATTTTTAATCATCATCTAGGAACCAATCGTCTATGTCAAAATCTTCTAATGGTCCATCTAAATATATTCCTGGATAATTATTATCAGGTAATATAAATTCTTCCCACCATATAGCATCCATAATCTCATTATTATATACTATCCACTGTGCCCATAGTTTTCCATAATCTTTACATATTATTCTTTTTATTTCGTTTGGTAAATTTAACTGCCATATACATCTTATTTTTTCATAAAAATCCCTATCTTCATCTTCAATCTTACTTGAGTATATAATGCTAGATCTTTCATTTCATTTCACTTCTATTTCCATAATTCCCTGATTTACGGAAAAAATAGCTGTATTCATATTCTATTTTTTAGATACAACTCTAAATCTTTCACTTGATTTGCTAACTTATTTATTTCACTATTTTCATTTCCGATCTTTTCTGGTTCTGAAAGCATAATTGGTCTTTCTATTTTTGTACTATATTTCTCTATCATATTTTTATAATCCTTATTTTGTACTGAATCAATATCAATATATTTCAATTGCAATTTTTCTGGTAAATCTTCTATATTATTTTTTCTTGGCATATATATTCTTCCTATATCCATAAATAATTCAGGTAAATTTATTTTATCATTATGTCTAAATTCTATACTATGATGAGAATTGCTAAGTGCAAAACTAACACAATAAGTAATTGAAAATACTTTTTCTCCCGGTCTCATTAAATCTTTTCTAGCAAACTTATATGTAAGAGCTAAAGTTCTATCTAATCTTTTGGTATTTAGTGGGACTCCTATATTTGGAAAAACTTCAAACTTCACTTTTGTATATGCTAAGTTTGCATCCATAATTCCCAAAATAGAATCATATTTATCTGTGATCCTATCATCCATCAGAATAATTTTAATTGGTGAATTAGTTCCATCAGCATAAGTTGCTTTTAGCAAAATCTGTACTGCTCCTATATGAATATATCCTATTTTCTTTCTATGCTCCTTATTTTTAATTGTTCTCATGACATTATTAATATCTCTAGCGGTGATTAATCAGAACTTGTATTTCCTTCAGTATCTTCAATATTAATAGTTGTCTCTACAGCTGATTTACCAAAATAAAGAATATTTTCTCTTTTATTAAAAACATTTATTGCCGATTTTAATTTTTCCTTTTTTGTAGACCCTTTAATATTATATCCTTCAGGAAGATCTATATTTTCTTTCTGTATTTCTTTAAATTTATCTCTATTTAAGACTATAGTAGATGAATAATTTCCTGCTTCTTCATGAACTTCTAAGTTTTCTATATCCTTATATTTAGTTATATCTAAATTTTTTGACGTAGAAGCCATATTTAGAAATAATATAATTTTCCAAGATAGATACTAAATAATATTGTTCGCGTGGAAAAATCAGCTGAAGGATTCGGCTAACGTCCAGCTAACAAATTGATTCCTGTTAAGCGATTACACCGAGAACTAACTCGATTCTCGACAGGTTCCCCAACCGCTCGTAAAGCGTTGAGTGTGGTGAAACTACGCTACGCTAAGGCTAAGACTAAGAAACATGGAATCGGCTAGGATAAAATGCTGTAAAAAGCTTGATAAATTGCAAAAGAAATAGTTGTTTGATTGATTTCGCGTGCCTTTACATTTCTCAACAGAGGTATATATATACAAAAGGAAAACAAAATCAGAACCACCCCTATCGGCCATTATGCGTTCCACACGTTCATGGCTGACCACGAGCGGTCGTGGGTGTCCCTCAACTGCTTCTTCATGCGTATCGTGGGTTAACCGCTCTCCCATCGGCTGGGCAAACGATTTATCACGTGTTAAATGCGTTGGAGACTTCCAACGGCTAGCTTTGGTCGTTCTAGCGCCAAAGTACATGACTTTCACATATCTAGCCCTTGGTTGAGCTTCAAAGCTCTATATTAATTAAAGGTAGCTCAGCCGATATATCCATAATGATCAGATATTTTCTTTATCCACATCGGCTATACTCTTTAATAATTGGCTGACCTCATGATGCTCCCTGGGCTTCTGGAATTTTCCTTTCTATCCCCGGTTCAGTGGGACCAATTTTCGGCTACCACTCCGATCGGCTTATCCCACACCTCGGCTGTTCCCTTCATCGGCTGTTCCCTTCATCGGTTGTGGCTGATATTTCTGGTGATAACAATTGCCCCCCTACATCATTTCAGCTGTCCATGCTGGATTGATGTATCGGATAAAGTTTGAGTCTCCGAAACGTCAATCGTTAGTCACTTTATATGCATTTAATGTCACCCATTATGACCTGAACGGCTACTTTTCCCACACCCGATGACTGCGCTGTTATCCAATAATATCTTAACAACTCTCATCGTTGATTGTGCGCATGATTTCTCTTTAAATAGCTAGGCCCATTCGTCCTCCTTACTACTCAGGCATTTTGAACTTTTTTGGACCCTCAAACCCTAGCTTCCTTTCTGCACATCCTCTTCTTGCGACCATGTCTTCCGCATCCGATTCTCAAAATCGTGAGCACGCCTACGGTGGCCATGACTCCTGACGAGTCTTCCCCTTCAACTGACTCTCATTCCTCCACTCAAGAGACGACCGGGTTAGCCGAAGGCGTCATACCCCCTCTTTGTCCGATTCAAGGTTCTCTCACTTTGCGGCCATCCACCGACCTGCAGGGCGGTGCAATGTATCTTAGAGAATATCTCTCCCCAGACACATATGGTTTACCACTCGTTTGCGACTGGTTTACCATTAAATGGTGTCCAGCCGACATAAGGCCTTGGCCCCGTACTACTGCCGATTACTTGAGTTGGCACTCTAGGATGGCTGAGGCAAAAGGCGAGGACTGGAAAAGAATGGGTCTTTACGATGCTATCATGTTGTCGGCTAAAGACCTTCAACTCAACATCGGACTGATCTTCGGCTTTCTTGGCTATTGGTCCGTTACCACCAATACCTTTGTATTTCCTTGGGGAATGGCCACCCCTACTCTTCTTGATGTGGCAGCCATTACAGGTTTGCCTTTAGCTGGTCAGGAAGCTCCGAATCTATACGACACTTCAACCTCCAACATCAAGATTGTTCATGATCGGAACAGCTCCAGCTATTCTTCCTTTATTCTAGCCAATCAAAGGGAAGAATGCTGCGGTTTACGATCTTTGAGCATATCGCGCTTCCTCTTGTATTGGTTTAGTAAGTACTTTGTCTGTACCGGCTCTATCACAGTCATTCAAGAACTTCAAGTATATGTGGCCCAAGCTGTATCGGGTCGGCAAGTCGCTGGGGGATCACTCTTCCTCTGCTATCTTTATAGGGCTTTGTTTAACATGCTGGATCGGTTGCACCAAGGTGTCGACTTGAAGAATACTTCAGGTCCTCTATGGTTCTTGCAACTGTGGATTACCCTTTATTTCCCAGAGTTCATTGAACCTTCTTTCAGCGTTCACTCTCTCCCCGCCGGGGCGCGGACGTTAGCCGAGCATTTGCGGCTGACTCCTCTTCAGCAAGTAACTCCCTTTGACGTGGTGGAGAAAATACACGTCTTGACCAAAATTTCTCAAGATTGGCAGCCGATCTTTGAAAGACGGATCGGCCCGGATTGGATATTCACCACGGCTGACCGCAACATTTCTCAGGAGGCGCATGGGACCATGGTTCTCAATTGGAGTCGTGTTTTGACCGCTAGAGACATCCTTGGTGGGCTAAAATCGAATTCCAGGAATAACAAGACCACGGCTGAATTCTATCATCCTAACTGTGGTCTGGCCGCTTTGGATTGTTGCAAAGATGTACCTTGGCCATACCTTAGCAAGGTACCAAAGACTAGGAGAACTAACCTATCTACCGAAGAGGTAAAGACCTTGGCGGCTTTCAATTTGGAAAAATTGAATAGCTTCCAATGGGCCTCATTTAACCCGCTCTACCGGGGAAACCTCTGCCTTTGCTAATTGGTGGCCTTCGGCTAAGGATAAGATGTTTCAGGGCTCTGTATCTAGTTATTTCATAAGGCTTGCCATGCCTCTCGATAGCAGCCCCGATGATGACAATGATGATGATGATGATGAAGGTGAGGCGGTGACTGTTCCCCCTCTGAAGATGGTAAGGCCAGAGCCGACGCATAAGACTAGAGTTTCTGCTGCCATGAAGGGTAAGTATTTTGTCTCATTTTGCTTTTTCTTACTTTGCAAACGCATCGGCTAACTGCTTTCTTGACAGCCAAACCAACTCCTAGAGTTTTCATTATAGACGATTCTCCCCCTCCGAGTAAGAAGAAAAGGACAAGATCTGGGGGGATTCGTATCGACGAACCTTCTACCGCAAAGACACTATCTCCGAAAAACCCAGACGGCATACGCTGGCAAGGGTAAACAAATAAAGGTAAGTACCTCTGTTTTTTACTGTTTCTTCAAGGCTTTGTCATAATTCTAATCTTCAGCTCATGTTGGCTGTAGAAACAGCGTACTTCGGCTCCATGGGCGCCTCCTCACAAGGTTCCCCCCTCCCAATCTCCAATGGCGCGAGGGTTCTTGGCTGGTCCTCAATCCGAGGCAACCCACCGCCAGCTCCGCTTCTCCGATGGCGAGGCTCACAGCCCAATCCAGGTATCCTCCTTTTTCTCTTTTATTGTGACTGCCCACTTTGTGTTGGTTTGGCCCTAACTTCTTTGTGCTCTGCGCTGCAGTCGGCTAGGGATGAATCCCCTGTTACTCATAGGACTCCTCCTCGTCGATCGACTTCATCTATCCAGGTTTCGTGAGGAAGAAGCTGCAGCGATATTTTGCTTGGTGATCCGTTGCAGAAGGTCTCCTCACCCTCCTCTAGTCACCTGGAGAAGGTAGACGAGGTCTTGATGGGGGAGATCCCCACAGATAAGAGTAAGGTGGCCGATTTGAGGACTTCCCTTTTCAAACTATCCAACTCTCCCGATGTTCCCTCCGCCAGCCGACAACTGTATCGTCAAATGGCATTACAAGTAAATGACATTTCTGCATTATACCGGCTGTGCAAGGAGAATTATGACCATGCCACTCAAGACCTGCAACGCCTCCGGGATCTTCAAGCTCAAAAGTCCTCTTTCTTGTCCTCTTATCAGGCAGTTGATAAAGATCGGCAAGCCGACCTTGCTAGGAAAGGGGAACTCAAAGGCCGGTTAGCCCAATCAATTGGTGAGTCGACTGATTCAAAATGAAATCAAAGAGCTAACACTGACTTGAGCAGCTTGACGCGAGGCCGAGACCCATACGGAAGGCGTTTGACTTATATGTTCAAGCTTCTTCTTTAGATCCCGACATTTTACGACTCACCACCCAAAAAGATGGTTTGGAACAAGATATGCAGAAGGGTAGAGAAGGCATAGACTCGGCCAACCACCAGTGGGATGGACTTCGGCTCCTGCTGAATCAGGCGAAGGAACAACCTTTAATACCGTCAGCCGAAGCAGGTATGGTTCAAGCTGAGGAATCGGCTAGCGCTGCTTTGAAAAGCGTCCCTGCCGATGTGGTGGTTACTGAAGCACCGGCTGCCGGTGGACCGACTGATATCCTTCCTTCTGGGCCGGAAGGCGTGGCTGGAGATCTGTTGAGATTGTCGGGCAAGAGTTGTGGAAGTGCACTGCGCCCGGTCGAAGCCTCCACCAAGAAGAGGTGGTCGATCCTATGGAAAAGGTTGATCCTCAAGGCGGCTGAGCCGCCAAGACCTCTACCCAAGCTGATCCTGCCGATCCTGCTATGATTGCTGATCCCCCAGTCGCAGCCACTCTTGACCCAATAGACTAGTTATTTCTAGTTGTCTTTGAGTATTTTGTCGGCTAGGTGGCCGGCCTGTGGTCACCAGAACAATTCTTTTTGTCTATGAATAGCTTTCTTTATTGTTCTAGTATGCTTTGCCACAGGTAGGTAGTATTTTTCAGATACTTGCCATTTACGCTTCTATTCATTTCTTCGCCTTGCATGTTAACTAGCCGATATGCGTTTCCTGCGAATACTTGACTAACCGTGAACGGACCTTCCCAATTTGGTGACCACTTACCGAATTTAGGGTCCTTGACTCCTATTGGTAAAATAGTTTTCCAAACTAGGTCGCCCTCAACAAACTTTTTTAACTTAACATGTTTGTTGTAGGCACTGGCCATTTTGCGTTTGCTTGCCTTGATTCTTTCTAAAGCCATTAACCGATCTTCTTCCAACTGATCCAGCTCCATAAGCATGGCTTGCTGATACTCTTCTAGGCTTAAGGAATTCTGTTTTGCCACCCTTAGAGAAGTGACATTAATTTCCAAAGGCAAAACCGCATCTTGGCCGTAAGTCAGCCGATAAGGAGTTGTGCTCGTGGCTGTTGACTTGGAATTCCTTATGGCCCATAAAGCCTCATCCAGAGTTAAATGCCATTTTCTAGACTTGTCTTCTAAATTCTTCTTGATCAGGTCCACAATAATCTTGTTGGTTGCCTCGGCTTGTCCATTGGCCTGTGCATAATATGGGGATGAATGTATCAACTTAATCCCAAACTGCTGAGCAAAGGCAACCACCTTGTCTCCAGTGAACATAGTTCCCTGATCCGTGGTAATGGTCTCTGGGATCCCAAACCTGTATATGATCTGGTGTTGAATGAATCGGATAACATCATCTTGCTGTACCATGACCATCTACCGAGCCTCCACCCACTTAGTGAAGTAATCGGTTGCCACAATAATGAAATTGTGTCCTTTAGAAGACGGTGGATGGATTTTGCCGATCAAATCCATGGCCCGACCTCTAAATGGCCAAGGCTTCACCATCGGATGCATCAATTCTACCGTTACCCTTTGAATGGGACCATGCAAGCGGCATTCTTCGCATCCTTTGGCGTATTGAAAGCAATCGGTGTGATGGTAGGCCAATAATAACCATGGCGGTAAATCAGCCATTTCATAATCGCCCGACCTATGCGAGCCGCATATGCCTTCGTGAACTTCGCCCATAACCCTTAGGGCTTCATTTTTATCTATGCACTTCAACAATACCCCATTCATGCTTCTCTTATACAATTCATCATCAAGAAGCACATACCTTAGAGCTCGTCTCTTAACTTTGAGGTTAGTGCACTTAGAAGGATCTCGTAAGTACTCGATCGACTCGTTCCTCCATGACTCGACTTCGTCTGCGACCATCACCTCGGTGGTAATTCGTCGTACTCTAAAGTCAAGAACGAGTTCCTATATCAGGAGGCTTCTTGGGCGGATCGTTCGCCTCCATATTAGCTCCTCTAGGGATGTATGACACCTTTGCATCAATAAAGCGGTGAATCAATCACGGTAGTTGCATAACGCGCCAACAGATTTGGGTTGTTGCACCCATATTCTTTGGTTAGTTGTCTGACCACCAACTGGGAGTCGCCCTTTACATGAATGTACTCGGCGCCCATCATGGCTAACAACTTTAACCCTATGATCACGGCATCGTACTCGGCTTGGTTATTAGTTAAATCTGGGTTTAGACGATACGCAAACCTCCACATCTTCCCATCTGGGTTGGTAATTGTCACTCCGGCCCCGACTCCTTTCTGGGTTTTGGACCCATCAAAAGTTAGGACCCAAGGCAACAGGTCTATGCAAGTAATTGGGGGTACCCAAGGATCATCAACTTCCACGCAGGGATGTTCTGCCAAGAAATCGGCTAGTGCCTGACCCTTGACAGCCCTTAGTGGGACGTATTTCAACGCGAAGGCAGTGAGCTTAATGACCCACTTCATCAAACGACCTTGTAAGACGGGCCTATTTAGCAAGTACCTAACAATGTCAATTTTGCACAAAACTAGTATTTCATGTGGCATTAAATAATACTCAAGTTTTGTACAAGCGTAAAACAAAGATAGGCACAACTTCTCCAATGGAGTATATCTGGTCTCAGCATCATTGAGACTTCGGCTAAGGTAGTACACTGCTCTTTCAGTTCCATCTTCAGCATCCTGTGCTAACAGGCAGCCGATAGACTCTTCAGCGGCTGGAATGTAAAGTTTCAAAGGCTTCCCTGGAATGGGGTGTGAATACATGCCTTGACAGGATGATTTTGATGATTGACAAAAGGGAGCTTTGCAAATAGTCAACCGTGCAAAAAGTGGAAAAGAATACCAAGACGCGTATCAAAAATGATAGTTTCTCAAGTCTTTGGGTTTTGGGTATTTATTTATCTTTATTAAGACAATTTGTAAGTAGTAATAAAAAGCTCTCAATTAAAATTAAATCACACACGCACAAAATATTTTGACATGCATATCTCGTGTCGGATGTCGAGCTGAGGAAGTCGGATGTCGAGCTCTGAGGAAATCGGATGTCGAGCTGAGGAGGAAGTCGGATGTCGAGCTCTGAAGGAAGTCGAGTGTCGAGCTCTGAGGAAAACGGATGTCGAGCTGAGGAGGAAGTCGGATGTTGAGCTCTGAGGAAGTCGTATGTCGAACTGAGGAGGAAGTCGCGTGATGAGCTGATGATCCTTGTCGAGCTGATGAGGTCGCTGCATCGAGCTATGAGGACCGTGATGAGGAGGTCGTATGCAGCCGCGGTGCCGAGGTCTTTGCCGAGCCGCCGAGGTCGGTCGAGCCAGTGTGGCGAGATCGTCTGCCGAATCGTCTTCAGGTCGTCTGGCCGAGCCGTCTTCGTGAGGTCGTACGCCGAGCCGCCTGCAGTGTTTTCAATTTCTTTATTTCAAAACGCAACGGCAGATTTTTCTTCCAACGGACAAATCAAAACGCAACGGCAAATGCTCCAACGGTCATTTCGACGCTCACCCATTGCCTATATAAACACAACTTGTGAGTGTGTAAAAATATAACAACGCAGTTGCTTAATTTTTGTGCCAAAAACTCACAAATATTTTTCATCACTCACACTTATTTGAGCACAATTTTCGAGAGTCTTTTTATTCTACAAAATTTGAGTTGTATTATTTGAGCTTCAATTTGTTATATCCGCACTATTGAGTGTATCTTTTTCGTCTCATTTTATTTGTGAAAATCATTTATTTTTGGGTAGGAATCCCAAGGTGTTCATAGAGAGGTGATATCTCTTGAACGTATTGCTCAGTTTAGAGTTGTAAAGGTTTCTAGCTGAACCTGATTTAAAAGCTAGTGTCTTAGTGAAAATCCCATAGTGGTTTGCTTTGGGGACGGGGACGTAGGCCACGGGGGTGTTAGGTGGCGAACCTGGATAATTTGTTGTGTGCTTTTTACTCCTTATCTCTCTACTTTTCACCAATTAAATTTCAGTACTTTATTTTATTGTTATTTATATCTTACTATTTACTTTATTTTTAACTCGCTTGTAATTTATTCTTCAAGTGATTTATCTATTTCACATTAATATTTCCGCAACTCATAATTAGCACTTATTTCTCCAAAAGTTTTTGAAAGCACCGCTCACACACAATTCACCCCCCTCCTGTGTTTGGAGGCACTTGTGAACAAGTGGCATCGAGCTAGACTCTTGTATAAAGGACTTAACCGTCTCAAGAGAATGACTTCAAACAATAACGAGGAACCTCCATGAATGCACTCCCCATTTTTCAATGGTGAGGGTATGGTTATTGGAAGGATAGAATGCAAATCTTTCTTGAGGGTGTTGATCTTGATATTTGGGATCTTTGTGGAAAATGGTCCATTTGTCCCCACTCAATCAATTAATGATGCACGTGGTAGACAAACCAAGATCACTTTGGACCGAAGATGATAAGAAAAGGTCCAATACAATTTGAAAGCTAAGAACATCATCACTTCGCTTTAAGCTACGATGAGTTCTATAGGGTCTCAAATTGCAAGGCGCTAAAGAAATGTGGGACACCCTTCTATTGACCCATGAAGGTACTAATGAGGCCAACTTATGTCTCATGGCAAAACACGAGGAGGATGAGGTAAATGCTCTTGAACTCGAATCTCCTTTAACTTATGATGAGTCGCTTATTGCTTGTGAAGAATTAAATAATGAAACGATTAAACTTGGAAAAATTGTTCTTTCTTCTAAGAAAACCATCTCTTCTCTTGAATCAGAAATTGAAATTTTAAACAAAGAGATAGTGATTCTTAAAGAAAAACAAGTTGCTGTGATTGAAACTTCTCCTCCCATATCTTGTGAAAATAAAAAAGATGAAGTTTTAAAATGGAATGAGTGTAGTGTTTTGAAAAATAAGGTTGAGGATTTAAATAACACTCTTGCAAAATTTACAATGGGAAGAGATAATCTAAACATTATTTTAGGAAACCAAAAAGGTACTTTTGGAAAAGCTGGTTTAGGTTATCATCCAAAAATTCATGAAAAATCTTTTAAACTCTTCAATCACAACAAACCCTCAAGTAGTCCTTTCATTAAATGCTTTCACTGTGGTAGAAATGGTCACACTGCCTCTATTTGCAATATTAGAAAGAATAAAAATGTAGTTGGCAAAAAGATGTGGATTCCAAAGGGCACCTTGCCCAAGACTAACTCATATGGACCCAAGATGGTTTGGGTACCAAAGGTTAAAATATGATTTGTTGTTGTAGGTGTGCTTGAAAGCCAAGGACTTAAATTGGTATCTTGATAGCGGCTGTTCAAAGCACATGACAGGAGACAAAAGCAAGTTCTCCTCATTGGTACCTAAGAATAGTGGTTATGTCCGTTATGGTGATAACAACAAAGGTAAAATTCTTGGGATTGGTTCTATTGGTAAGAGTCCTAATCCCACTATTGAAAATGTTTTGTATGTGGATGGTTTAAAGCATAATTTGCTAAGCATTAGTCAACTTTGTGATAAAGGAAACAAAGTGGTTTTCGTTTCTTCAAAATGCATGGTCATGGATTCTATAAATGAAAATGTTATTGTAATTGGACCTAGAATTGGAAATATCTATATGCTTGATTTAGATAAAATACCTTCAAATGATGCATGTTGTCTTATTAGTAAAGAGGATGAATCTTGGCTATGGCATAGGAGAATGGCTCATATTCACATGGATCATCTTAATAAGTTAGTTCGAAAGGACTTAGTAATTGGCTTACCAAAGCTTCGTTTTGAAAAAGATAAACTTTGTGATGCATGTCAAAAAGGAAAACAAGTAAAGGCATCTTTCAAATCTAAAAATATTGTTTCTACAAACCGGCCTTTACAACTTTTACATATGGATTTATTTGGCCCTTCTAGAACTAAAAGCTTTGGTGGCAATTACTATGCTCTTGTTATTGTGGGCGACTATTCTCGCTATACATGGACTTTATTTATTTCTCACAAAAATGATGCTTTTAATGCTTTTCAAAACTTGCAAAGGTTATACAAAATGAGAAGGGACTTAACATTGCTTCCATTCAAGTGATCATGGTGGGAATTTGAGAATGAAGCATTTGAAGCATTTTGCACGTAAAATGGCATTGATCACACCTTTCCTGCTCCAAGGACACCCCACCAAAATGGAGTGGTTGAAACGAAAAGTCGGTCTCTTGAAGAGCTAGCGAGACCGATGCTCAATGAGACTAACCTTCCTAAGTACTTTTGGGCAGACAGTGAGCACCGCTTGCTATGTGATGAATCGAGTTCTTATAAGACCGATCCTTAAGCAAACACCGTATGAACTCTACAAAGGAAGGAAGCCCAACATTTCCCACCTTCACGTTTTGGATGCAAGTGTTTTGTCCTAAACAATGGTAAGAATAACCTTGGAAAATTTGATGCCAAAGCGGATGAAGGTATATTTCTTGGATATTCTATTTCTAGTAAAGCTTTTGAATTTATAATAAGAGAACTTTGACTATTGAAGAATCTGCATGTTACCTTTGATGAGTCTAACCCAAAATCTTTGGTAGAAGATAGTGTTGATGATCTTGCGTAAATATTGGGAAATAGTCACTTAGAAGATTCAAACGAGTCCAAAGATGAAGATGAAAATCCTTTGCCACAATCTTCTAAGGAATCTCCTCATTCAAATCTATCAAAAGAATGGAGAGTCTCAAAACATCATCCACTTGACAATATAATTGGCGATATCTCTAAAGGGTAACAACTCGAAACTCTCTTAATCATGCATGTCTTTTCATGGCTTTTGTTTCTCAATTTGAACCAAAGGACATCAATGAAGCCATTATTGATGAACATTGGACCCTTGCTATGCAAGAGGAATTAAATCAATTTGAAAGAAACAATGTTTGGGAACTAGTTCCTAAACCTAAAGATCATATAGTCATTGGGACCAAATGGGTCTTTCGCAACAAGCTTGATGAAAACGGTATTATTGTTAGAAACAAAGCTAGACTTGTTGCAAAAGGCTACAACCAACAAGAGGGCATAGATTTCGATGAAACCTATGCACCCGTGGCTAGATTAGAAGCCATTCGTATGCTTCTAGCATTTGCATGTGTCATGGATTTTAAACTTTTTCAAATGGATGTAAAGAGTGCTTTTCTAAATGGTTATATTCAAGAAGAAGTATATGTTGATCAACCTCCCGGTTTTGAAAATTTTGAATTTCCAAATCATGTTTTCAAATTGAAAAAGGCTTTATATGGTTTAAAACAAGCTCCGAGAGCTTGGTACGAGAGGTTGAGCAAATACTTACTTGAAAAAGGTTTTGAAAGAGGAAAAGTTGATACTACTCTTTTCATCAAACATAAGAAGCATGACATTTTACTTGTTCAAATTTATGTCGATGATATAATATTTGGTGCTACTAATGAATCCTTGTGTAAGGAATTTTCTCGATATCATGCAAAGTGAATTTGAAATGTCAATGATGGGAGAGCTAAATTACTTCCTTGGACTTCAAATCAAACAAACAAAGGAAGGAATATTCATCAATCAATCCAAATATTGCAAGGATTTACTCAAGAAATTTGGAATGACCGATGCAAAAGAAATCTCAACTCCAATGAGCACTTCATGCTATCTTGACAAAGATGAAGGTGGTAAGTCGGTCGAAGTAAGTAAGTATAGAGGTATGATAGGATCTCTTCTCTATCTCACTGCTAGTAGTGTTTGTATGTGTGCACGTTTTCAAGCTAGTCCTAAGGAATCACATCTCTTAGCGGTAAAACGCATCATGAGATATCTCACTGGCACACAAACTATGGGTTTATGGTACCCCAAAGGTGCTGACTGCACACTTATTGGGTACTCGGATTCTGATTTTGCGGGTTGCAAAATGGACCGAAAAAGCACTAGTGGGACATGTCACTTACTTGGGAATGCCTTGGTCTCATGGCATAGTAAGAAACAAGCCAGTGTGGCTTTGTCCACTGCTGAAGCGGAATACGTTGCAGCAGGCAGTTGTTGTGCACAAATTATTTGGATGAAACAACAGTTGAATGATTATGGGATTAATCAAAACTGCTCCAATTAAGTGCGACAATACTAGTGCCATAAACCTCACGAAAAACCCGGTTTATCACTCCGGACCAAACACATAGAAATTAGGCACCATTTTATTAGAGATTATGTTCAAAAAGGAGATTGTGTGATTGAGTTTGTGGAAACATCTAAACAACTTGCAGATATTTTTACTAAACCTTTGCCTAAAGAAAGCTTCTTTTTATAAGAACCGAGTTAGGAATTTTAGATCAATCATGCATTGAATAAGCTGCGTGTGAGTGCATTTTATTATGAATAAGTTCTAACTTGGGCGTTGGAGTGTGCTAACATTTTTATGCAGTTCCGTTACCAAGACTAAAAGTGGAGAAATGCAACCGCCCTTCCTATAATCGCTAAAATAAAAGTTTGTGCGAGTTATGTTAATCGCAAACAATTATGCTTCATTGAACCCTTGATACTCTATTATTTTTCGCCATCTAGTTACACGTATATGCATACGTTTTACATGCCTTTCCCTTTATCTTTTCCGCTTTTTGATGTTGCCAAAAGGGGGAGAGTTATATGATTCAGGGGGAGTGGTTTATTCCATGCATATTGTGAGGGGGAGTTCTTCACCAAAATGCCAAAATGCGCCTAAACTCTGATATCTTTTTTTAATATTGTGAGGGGGAGTTTTTCTAAATATTGTGCTTAAACTCTGATATCTTTTATTGAAAAACCATGCTTATATCTCATTGCTATATCATGATTATATTTTACTAAATTCCCTCCATGAGATGTTTGTCATCATCAAAAAGGGGGAGTCTGTGAATACATGCCTTGACAGGATGATTTTGATGATTGACAAAAGGGAGCTTTGCAAATAGTCAACCGTGCAAAAAGTGGAAAAGAATACCAAGACGCGTATCAAAAATGATAGTTTCTCAAGTCTTTGGGTTTTGGGTATTTATTTATCTTTATTAAGACAATTTGTAAGTAGTAATAAAAAGCTCTCAATTAAAATTAAATCACACACGCACAAAATATTTTGACATGCATATCTCGTGTCGGATGTCGAGCTGAGGAAGTCGGATGTCGAGCTCTGAGGAAATCGGATGTCGAGCTGAGGAGGAAGTCGGATGTCGAGTGTCGAGCTCTGAGGAAAACGGATGTCGAGCTGAGGAGGAATTCGGATGTCGAGCTCTGAAGGAAGTCGAGTGTCGAGCTCTGAGGAAAACGGATGTCGAGCTGAGGAGGAAGTCGTATGTCGAACTGAGGAGGAAATCGCGTGATGAGCTGATGATCCTTGTCGAGCTGATGAGGTCGCGTACCGAGGTCGCGTGTCGAGCTGATGAGGTCGCGTACCGAGCTATGAGGACCGAGCTGATGAGGAGGTCGTATGCAGAGCTGTGTGCCGAGGTCTTTTGCCGAGCTGTGTCGAGGTCGTCTGTCGAGCTGTGTGGCGAGATCGTCGCCGAATCGCCTTCTTGAGGTCGTCTGGCCGAGCCGTCTTCGTGAGGTCGTATGCCGAGCCGCCTCCGTGTTTTCAATTTCTTTATTTCAAAACGCAACGGCAGATTTTTCTTCCAACGGACAAATCAAAACGCAACTGCAAATGCTCCAACGGTCATTTCGACGCTCACCCATTGCCTATATAAACACAACTCGTGAGCTGTGTAAAAATATAACAACGCAGTGCTTAATTTTTGTGCCAAAAACTCTGTCAAATATTTTTCATCACTCACACTTATTTGAGCACAATTTTCTGAAAGTCTTTTTATTCTACAAAATTTGAGTTGTATTATTTGAGCTTCAATTTGTTATATCTGCACTATTGAGTATATCTTTTTCGTCTCATTTTATTTGTGAAAATCATTTATTTTTGGGTAGGAATCCCAAGGTGTTCATAGAGAGGTGATATCTCTTGAACGTATTGCTCTGGTTTAGAGTTGTAAAGGTTTCTAGCTGAACCTGATTTAAAAGCTAGTGTCTTAGTGAAAATCCCATAGTGGTTTGCTTTGGGGGACGGACGTAGGCCACAGGGGTGTTAGGTGGCGAACCTGGATAATTTGTTGTGTGCTTTTTACTCCTTATCTCTCTACTTTTCACCAATTAAATTTCTGTACTTTATTTTATTGTTATTTATATCTTACTATTTACTTTATTTTTAACTCGTTTGTAATTTATTCTTCAAGTGATTTATCTATTTCACATTAATATTTCCGCAACTCATAATTAGCACTTATTTCTCCAAAAGTTTTTGAAAGCACCGTTCACACACAATTCACCCCCCTCTTGTGTTTGGAGTCACTTGTCAACATGGGGGGCACCAAAACTGGTGGACTAGCTAAAGCCTTCTTTATTTGTTCAAAGGCCTCTTGCTGTTCAGGGCCCCACACCATCTCCTCGGCATTCTTGAGCTTTAGCAAAGGGGAAAATGTAACACCTGAGGACGAGATCGACATCGTATTAGGACGACGTATCGAGACCTCGACCAAGACCTTGTGTCGAGATCCCGTGACTAGATCGTTTGCCGAGATCATTTGTCGAGCTGATGAGACCACGTGCACTAGCTGCTGAGCTGAGGAGGTCGAGTGTCGAGTTGATGAAGTCGCGTACCGAGCTGATGAGGACGCAAGTCGAGCTGAGGAGACCGCGTTCACGAACTCGTGTTAGAACCTTGTACGCTTGCACGAGCACTCTTGTCGACATCGTGTCGAGATGACACCTCGTATTCTTTCGAACGTTATTCAGCGTTATTATTATATTGTTTGTAATTATTACATTGTCGGCTTGCCGCTGTCCGGCAGAGTAGAGGGTAATTATGAGAGGAACGAGTTAACGGGTAGATGATTGATGGGATTGGCATCTTATAGCCGGAGTTACGTTTATACCCCTTTCTCGCCACCGTGTATACCACGACCGATTCCTCACGCCATTCTTTCTCTTTTCTTCTTTCTTCTTCCTTCCTTACGCTCTGTTTCGTTGTTTTCTTCAAAAATCTCCATCGACGAAACCGTGAGTTCCATCGAGATTCTGCACAAGCTTTCTTCATCAATTTTGTTCATCATCATCTTCTCGACCCATATCTCGTCTACTCGATCACCGTTGAGGTATGAAGAACAGATTTTTCTTTTCATCTGTGCTACTGTTTAGCGCTAATTCTTCTTCCATTTTTAGCCAGTTTTATGCTTACAAATCATGTCAAATTGATGGGTTTTCTTCTTCACAATATTACCTATCTTTCTAACCGATTAATTGGGCTTGTAAAACAAATTTCTTTCTCTGATTTCTGCAATCGGCAGTGCCTAGAAACCTCCATTTTTGGTTCGTTTCGATTTTTTGTTTCTCATTCGTTGCTTCTGGTTATTGTTGTTGTCGATCTATCTGTTGAAGCATCAGATAACTTTTTCATGAAATTTTGATCGAAATCCCTAACTTTGTGTTAGAGGAAAAATATATTTCAGTTCTTGAGTTTTATATTTTTCTGGGTTGTGGTTGAGTTTGGGGAAGAGAGAGCTAGATGTATTAGAACCCATGGATCGATCTAAGTTGTGTTTGTTTTAGGAAGTCTATTTCCCGAGATCGAGTGAATTCCGAATCAAGGGTACGGGAAAGCGAATCCAAGGACGCTGGCAAGCAGAATCCAGATCGAGGATCAGACGTGTCGAGGTCGACTGAGAAGCGTACGTGTCGAAGTCGTTGTCGAGCTCGTTGAAGACAGCCGTGTCGAGATCGAGTAAGAGAAGTCGTTGTCGAGCTCTTTGAAGACAGCTGTGTCGAGGTCGTTGTCGAGCAGCATTAACTTGGAGTTCGGTAAGGGCAACTCCTAGATATCTCTAAGGCTTTATTTTATAAGTCCTTAAGTAAGGGCGATTCACATTAATATGTTCGTAGTATGCTAGCGTATGGATTTCCTGATTTGTGTCGAGCTGAAATGTTGTGATATGATTGAGTTTTTGCATGTATTTAATGTGATTGAATATATGTCGTGAATTGTGTATTACATGTTGAATTGCGTTTCTTCATGTCGAGCTTGCTCTTTTATTTGACATGCGGTTGAATATCTTGTGTTTAACTCTTTGAATATCGTATGCGGCGAATTGTTCATCGAGTGAGCGAGCTAGGTGAGTCGTATGACGTTTTTGAGCCGTGACCGGATAATCGAGGGTGCTAGGTCCCTTTTTGTTTACGGAGATTGACTAGACGCCGCCACGCTACGGACCTGAGTTGACCGTCCTAGGGAGAGCGAGGATCCCAAGGCTTTTGGACTTTCCGACATACTGACGCGGCGTGTGCATTCGGAAAATTATCGAGTCGAGAGAAAATGGATTTGCGAGTTGTGTCGAGTTTAGAGTGAGATGGTCGAGTCACGTCGGGGAATGTTATACTTTGCTGTTTGCTTATATTTTTATGTCGAGCTTATCTTGAATTGTTGGGAAGTTGACCCTTTCCGCTGCTGCCTTCAATCCATGAGCGGTTACCCAGCGATGTCGAGGGCGCAGGAACTTCGGCGATGAGACGATGCCGAGGAGGAGCTCGACGAGGACCCGAGTGACGACCTCTATCTGTCGTGATTGTTTATTTGTTGGATGTTTGTTTTTCTGAGGACCGTACTTGTTTTTCTTTTGTGTTCGAGGTCGTGACCAGTTTGGGCAGAGTTGTTTTGTTGCTACAGGGTAGACTGGTGGTCTTACTTTTGGAGCAGCCCCCTGCGTGGGAGTCTGCCGGAAGTACCCCCAGGGTATGATTACTCTTTTGAAGTCGTCGTACCTTAGGTGTATTTTCTTTACACATTTGCTACTCTGTATTTGTATACATTATTATTTCGAGTGATATATATATGTATGTTATGCATGTATGTTTTATTTGAATTTAAGTCTTGTGTCTTAGTTGCACCATGTTTCGAAAAGCTGTAATTACTCTGATGTGCACGAGTTGGTTTTATAAAAAAAATATATATCGTATTTTTAAAAGGCACAAGAGTTTTGTTTTTAAAACACATCTCATATAGGTTTATGTTGAGCTTGGTGTGTTGAGCTCGGTAACTCGAGCTCGGTATATTGAGCTCGGTAGTGGTCCGGAAACGGGTCGTTACAGAAAAAGCCTTCATCTTACCAGCCGAATTAGCTATAAATCTTCTCAAAAAGTTGATTTTACCCAACAGACTCTGTAATTCCTTTTTGTTCCTGGGTGGTCTAGCCTCCATCACTGCCTTGGCTTTGTTTTGGTCTATTTCAATGCCTTTTTGATGCACCAAGAAACCGAGGAAGTTACCAGCCGATACACCAAACATGCACTTTGCAGGATTCATCTTCAAGTTATGGATCCTCATCCTCTGCAAAGCTTGTTCCAAATCGGCTAAGTGGGCTTCGAAGTCTTTGGATTTTACTACCACATCATCTATGTATACTTCCATAATCTTGCCGATTAGATCATGGAAGATAGCGTTCATTGCTCTCTGGTACGTGGCCCCAGCATTCTTCAAGCCGAATGGCATCACTAACCATTCATAAATTCCCAGTGCCCCTGGGCACCTGAATGCAGTCTTGTGAGTGTCCTCCTCAGCTACAAGTATCTGATTATAGCCCGAGTACCCGTCCATGAAGGTTAAAATACCATGTGTGGCAGCTGCATCGACTAACATGTCTGCCACAGGCATCACATATTCGTCCTTTGGAGTGGCCAAATTCAAGTCTCTATAATCAATGCAGACTCGAATCTTGCCATTCTTCTTCTTTACAGGTACTATATTGGCTAACCACTCTACGTACCTGGCTATTCTGATGAAACCAGCATTGAGCAAACGCTCGATTTCCATTTTGATTTGTGGTATCAGCTGAGGATGGTATCTTCTAGGTGGCTGCTTATGTGGTTTGAATCCCTCCTTAATCGGTAGCCTATGCTCCACCAATTCTCGTGCTAGCCCAGGCATCTCATGATAATCCCAAGCAAAGCAGTCTTTATATTTTTCAGCAGGGCTACCATCTCTTCCTTATCCTTTTCCCCCAGCAGTCCGCTGATTTGCGTTAGCCGATGCTCATCTGGAGTTCCTAAATTGAGGTCCTCCAAGGGGTCTTGTGATTCGAAGGTTGGCAAAGTCCTCCGAATAGGTGATTCAAACTCCATCGGCAACTCCGTGATCTCGCTCACGATGTGAGGCCATCGCCTTGTTGTTTGTCTATCGGCCAGGACTCGGCCACGTAAGATTCAATCTCGAACGCCTTCTAGCTTCCCCATAAGTCCTGCACCACTTGGGTGTCTTTAAACATATCAAACCTTCGTGGTTAGCCGTGGTTCGGCTAATTGCTCAATTTTGAACCCTGGGTGTCAAGTTACAAGATTCCCAGGATCCTTCCTCGTATTCCTCAGTAACAGCTATGGGAGCCACAGAAGGAGAGTAGAACAGGGCTTCTAGATTTTGTACCTCGGCTGGGAATGGATTGTCATCAGCTGGGACTATCTCAATTTTATCCCCTTCCCAAAAAATGAGCTTCTGATGCATGGTGGAAGGTAAGCATTGACTGGTGTGGATCCAATCTCTCCCTAGCAGGACTGCATAAGATGGTTTGCCATCAATCACGAAGAAAGCTGACTTGATGCTTTTGGGGCCAACTGTGATCTCGGCTACCAGGATTCCTAAGGCAGACGAAGCCTCTCCCATGAAGCTAGCCATTTTCATGTTAGTTGGGATCAGATCTTCTTCCGACTTGTTCAGACTCCTCAAGGTGGCCACTGGCATCACATTTAATACTGCCCCATTATCAACGAACACTCGACTGAAGGCCTTGCCATTGATGTGGGCTCTCACATACAGGGGCTTCAAGTGCTTTATCATGTCTTCGGTTGGCCTACCAAATATAGTACCCAAAGCATCTTTTTGCCGTGGTCATCCGCCAAAGTTGCCCATTCTCGCTTCTTCCACAAATACGTCTCCTTCTAAGTGTTCGATCCGGGGTAACCACCCGTAACTCACTTGGGATCGACTAACGACCTCGATGGCGACCATCAGTCCGGCTTCACTCTCATCCGAGAGATAATCCAAAATTGAATCTTCTCAGAACGGACTCTAGGATCGGCTCGTTATCACCATTTAAGCGGTTTGTGTATATGTGAATATGCCCTTCCTCTTCATCGAGTTCCCTTTCCTTCTTCAGTCGCCCGATGTCTACCTCGGCGACCGGATTGTCACATCGGGACCTCCTTGGTTTGATCAGTCTCAACTTTGTCGGGCTCCAAACCGCAAGGTCCAAAAGCCCACAATGGCTTCGCCACTTTAGCTTCGGGATCTCCTTCTTATCTACGCCTTGGCATCGGCTAACATCTGCAAGGTTTGTTTCATTTTTGCAAGGATCTAGCCCTCTGCAGCCTTCTTCTTCGCTGCTCGGTCGCAGGATCGGTTTGAACTCTTTCTTCTTCTGAGGTTGATTAACCACCCACTTCCCTTCTTTGACATTTGCGGTGGCTTGATCATCCTCTGTGGTTGGAGTTCATCATCATTCCTTACTGATTATGCGAAGAGATGACGATCCCGCCGACATTGAACTCCGCCACTCTTCTCTTAGACCTTGGGAGAGGCTCCTCGGTGATTCTGGGCATACTTACCGGCTTCACCGAGATTCCCAGTTGAGTTTGCCCCGCCTCCTGGGCATCTTTGGACTCTCTCGCCTTTGCTTGCATTTTACAGATCGGGCCGATCAACTCGTTGGTCAAACGTCCGGTTTGGGAGGTTTACCATGGAATCGGCTCGAAGATGGCTGGCCCCAGCCGCTTTTTGTTAACACCGGTGGGTTTCCCAACTGTCGAACACAGATCCTGGCGACCTCTTGGTTTCTTTTGGATTCTTCTTTGGGCATCCAAACACTCCTGATAGACTGTTTCCCTCTTGTTGGCCTGGGCTGATCGGGCCCTGAGAAAGACACCATGGCCATGGTTACAGCTGGGAATGGATTGGTATCCACTGACATCTCGGCTATGCTTTTGTCGGCTAACTTGAATCTGCCCTCCTTGATAGCCTTCTGTATGGCCTTCCTGAAAACTACACAATTAGCTGTAGAATGGTTATATGAGTTGTGCCACTTACAGTACTTCTTATTTATCAATTCTTCAGGAGGTGGAATCCGATGCCCGTCTAGCAGCCGAATTTGCTTGTCCTTGAGCAAGTAGTCGAAAATCTGGTCTGCCTTGGTTATGTCAAAGGAGTACCCTGCCCTATCCTCTGTTGATTCAGTTTCTTTGGCTTTAGCGGCCTTCAATGTTTGGGCGTGAATAGCTCTTCCCTTGACTATTTCGCTACCATCATATCACCGTAAGGTCACCGCTTTGAGTCGATTCTCTGCCTTCTATAATAGAAACTAGATGGGGACCCTTTTCTCGGCTAGCCCTTCGCTTCTCCTTTTCCTGGATATATTGCTCAACTTCGGATAGCCTCTCGCTAGCCGATTCAAATGCGGCAGGCTTGTCCTACCAACTTCTCCTTCACCGCGGGTGCATGTTGTTAATCATCATAGAAGTGTATTGCTTCAGGGAATTGCACGTAACATTTCCTGCTGTCTTTACGAATCTTTCAATGTAATCAAGAACCGACTCATCAACTTGGCTCGAGACTAGTTAGATCGGTTCACCGTTACTTGGGGTTGCGCGCCAATAAAATCTATCATGGAAACACCTCTCCATATCGGCCCAATGCATCGAGTTTGGAGGCAAGGAGGAGTACCAGGTGAACGCTGTCCCTGAGTGATAATGGGAAGAGTGAAGCTTATGATACTCATTTGCCGCTTTCACCACACCGGGCCGTGGAAACGCCCTATGTGCTCCATGGTAGACTTGCCATCTTCCCACGAGAATATGGTGAAATCTGAGTTTTGAATCCCTAGGAGAGGAAACATCCGATCCACCCATTCAGGGTACGGTTTCTCGTAAACAGACGGTCCAACGGCTTTAATCGTACTCAAGTACTTCTTGATGGTATTTGCGATCATTTCGGTCTATCAAATGAGAGGCTCCTGCCGATTATCTTGTGGATTTAGGCGGCGCTCGACCCATCGGTCTCCAGGGGAAGCTTTGTTGGAGCAATTACGAAGGTTAAAGGTATTTGGTGGAACATTGCCTAGAGGTGGATTAGTAGTCCATTGCTTCTGCGGACTATATTCCCAAAACCTCCGACCGAGTCCCTGGAGCACCGATGCATTCAGGGTAAAGGTGGAACATTGTTCCATGTCCGCTCTCCCCATAGTTGCGCCGCTCGTAGTATATTTGAACTTCTTGGAGGGTATGGCGTGGGGACTGGTTGCGGTTGTTAGAATGGTGGATTGTTAACATTCCAATCCCCAGATAGCTTCCCTGAACCATAACCAGGGGCCATCGGCTGCCAATTCGGCTGTCCATATTAATTCGCCTGCACAGTAGGGCCATGCATTGGAGCATACGACATTACTGGCGGCAAACCGATATGCCCAACCGTGTTAATTGGTCTCTGGCCATGTTGATCGCCCATACCGCAGATTCGCTTGATCGGGTGGCATCACTTGCCCTCAAAGACGGGTGGTACCCATGTATTCTGGCGATCACCGTGCGTGCGGGTTGGTGGCCCGCCATAGTGGTATGGGCCGTGGTCTCGAAGAGGCCCATTTTGAACCACATTCGGCCGAGGCCGCCAAGCTCGACCACCTTGTGCATACCGGGTTTACCTGCTCTCTGCCAACGCAGAACCAGCCGAGTGTTCACCTTTGCCGCCCCTACCGTTTCTCCATGTCTCTCGCTTGAACCTCGTTATGCACCATGGGTCCGACAATATCCGCCAACCGCCTTGACACTTGGTACATAAGGTCATGAATTCCCATATCAATCTGGCTGCTCGATGAAGGAAGTGGTCATGACCACCGGAGCCTCGACATTCTTCGGGTTATTCATCTCTGCAGAGGTCAAAGTGAGATCGGGATGTCTTCAATCGCTATGGGCATACCCAAGGTGTATCTTTGACTCGTTGTTCTTGGCGTGGTGGGGTTCTTTTGGGATTCGAACTTCGACTCCAGGTTGTTGTTGAGGTTCTTTCCGGACCTCAGGTTCATACGCCAAGCGTGATCCTCGCCTCTAGAGAATCAAACCCGCCCTTTAATTCACCTATGGTCCCACCGGCGTAAGCAAACTTGTTCGTGGAAAAATCACCAAGGATCTTGGCTAACGCCCACCAACAAATTGATTCCTCGTTAGCGATTACACCGAGAACTAACTCGATTCTCGATCAGGGTTCCCAACCGCCCGTAAAGCGTTGAGTGTGGTGAAACTACGCTACGCTAAGGCTAAGACTAAGAAACATGGAATCGGCTAGGATAAAATGCTGTAAAAAGCTTGATAAATTGCAAAAGAAATAGTTGTTTGATTGATTTGGCGTGCCTTTACATTTCTCAACAGAGGTATATATATACAAAAAGGAAAACAAAATCAGAACCACCCCCTATCGGCCATTATCGTTCCACACGTTCATGGTCGACCACGCAGCGATCGTGGGTGTCCTCAACTGCTTCTTCATGCGTATCGTGGGTTAACCGCTCTCCCATCGGCTGGGCAAACGATTTATCACGTGTTAAATGCGTTGGAGACTTCCAACGGCTAGCTTTGGTCGTTCTAGCGCCAAAGTACATGACTTTCACATATCTAGCCCTTGGTTGAGCTTCAAAGCTCTATATTAATTAAAGGTAGCTCAGCCGATATATCCATAATGATCAGATATTTTCTTTATCCACATCGGCTATACTCTTTAATAATCGGCTGACCTCATGATGCTCCCTGGGCTTCTGGAATTTTCCTTTCTATCCCCGGTTCAGTGGGACCAATTTTCGGCTACCACTCCGATCGGCTTATCCCACACCTCGGCTGTTCCCTTCATCGGTTGTTCCCTTCATCGGCTGTGGCTGATATTTCTGGTGATAACAAATATAATTAATTCTAGACTCAAACATATGTTTATCATATTTAGAGATGTGATTTTGAATATACCTGAGTGAGATCCATGCTTTTAAAGTGCCCACTTTGCTTCCGCTTGTTAATTGATGATATGGTTGGAAATATGTGAAGAGAGTATTTCTGGAAACTGAAAATATTTCTGAAGTATATAGAGAAAACTGGATATTTTTATTAATATTTCACAAGGATAGATACATAGGTGTTACCACTTTCAAGGCAACGACTCAAATCCACAAGGATATGAGCACAACTTCCTATTCGGAGAAGGAAGATACAAGACTCGTAAAGAGACTTTGCCACACAATTTCCTCTCCCCGAACCATATGCCTAGCAGGTCCTATTTATATTTACAAAACGAAACACCTACACAATTCTACCAGACATAACATATTCTACACACTTATACGTGGCTCCTATATTTTTCTTCTGCCACTTAACTTACCTAGCATTTAATACAATTATTATCTTCTACCTTTTTTGTCCTATGCTAATAATAATCCTAACATACTTATTTACACCTATCCAGTAACAACATACGTGGCTACTGACAACTACATAGTGGGTTTTTTACAACACATACCCACTATTTACATATGACACGTGGACTATTTACATGATTTTTTCGGCCTTTTTGCTCTTATATAATTACTTCCATTACATCATTCTTCTATTATTACTTCACATGATCCTTCTGAGAAGGCTTGGTCAGCAACTCCTGAAGATTCTGGCTTATCTTCAATTTTGTCTTCTTCTGGCTTTATTTTTTCTTTTTCATTATAGCATAATTCGCAGGCGTGATCCTGATAAACTTTGATAATTTCACACAGCTTCTTTTTGACAGCTAGCGAATAGTTGATATTTGGTCCCAATAGAGTAAAAAATGGGGCTTCAAAATTTATTATTCTGTCAAACTCTTCTTTCTTAATCGGGCGCCTAATTTTGGATGTGATTATTGAACTGGGTCCTTTGTAATTGACCTTCAGAGGCGTATCTCCACGAACCTTTTGGGTTTTCTCAAATATATAGGATAGCTGATTTGCGATAATTGTTGTATATTCTTCCTCATTGTATGGTATTTCTGGCGGCTTATCCATGTATGGGAATGTACCATTGCAAATTCCCATGCTGATAAAATGCTTGGCGACCTGCATTGATTGAACTACGGATAACTTGAATACATCTTCATAAATATTGGCCGATCTCGAGCAACTGTTTGCTTGTAGAACTTCACGGCTTCTTTAATTCCTGTTGGGAAAAACTGTAATTCTTGAAGATCATTAGATAGATAAATGCATTCAATTAATCCGAACTGGAAATAATTGAACACTCTAATGGCTGGGCATCTCGGGGTAATTACTGCTTTTACTCCATATTTTCCTCTATTCAGAACTTAGAAGTTATATATCTTTGTTTCCTCGTTCCAATTGAATAATTCAGAGATAGACTTGTTGAAATTTTCCTGAGAGAAACGAACCATTGCTTCATGTTCCTCCCTTGTTATAATTGGAAGTGAATTGAGGCTCTGCTTATTTGGAATAAAAGTTCTGGTATCCTTCATTAAACCTGTTTTAGGTTTGGTATTTACTGGTCCGGCTGGTACTGGTCCAGGAAAACTTGTGTTTGGTCGAAGACCAATATTTTTCTGGCTTTTTTGTTTTAGGGTTTCCCTTTTGTTAAATTCATCCAGGTTGGCCTTTGCTTCTTCATATGTCTTGAATGATTCTTGAAGTACATTAGGGATTCCATTTATATGAACGATTGCTTTATGCCATGCATCATAAATTCCCGGCATTGGGCCATTGAACACAACCCAATATTTCTTTGGCTGTACTTCTTGAGGCTCTTCTTCTTCTTCTCTAAGTTGAAGGCTGAGTAATTTGAGATCTGCTTTTAATAATTCCAGCTCCTTTTCTTTCTGCTTTATTTGGGCCTGCTTTATTTCTTTCTCTTTTTTCAGTTGCTCGCGTTCCATTCTCTGCTTAGAATGTCTGCTAGTACGTTCTTATTTCCTGCAATATGGACTACTTTATAATCGTAGTGATTTAGCTCTATCTGCCATCTGATAAGTCTTCTTTGCTTGTGGCTTTCCTTAATGTTTAAATTTTTGAAACCTGCAACATAAGTAGAGTCAGTTCTTACCAAGAATTCTTGGTGCATTAGGTATATCTGATGCTTTCTTAGCATTCTTATTAATGCTAAGGTTTCCTTTTCATGAATTGGATAATTTAGCTCATGATCATGAAATGAGCCTGACATATATCTACAGAGTAACTCTGTTTTTGGTTTATTTACTGGTTTGGCTTTCATACAGCCTCCCCAAGTTATATCGGACGCATCAGTCTCGATAATTATATAATCCTCTTCACGAGGGTGGTATAATTCGGGCAGATTTTTGCACAACTGCTTTAGTCTTTCAACTATTGCAGTGTCTTCCTTTGTCCATTTCCACTATGCGTCTTTCTTGAGTTTAAGCTGCAAAAGTCTTCTTTCTTCTGCAAGATCTTTAATAAATCCTTCATTTGTGTTACAGACTCGATCTCCGACCTGCTACAAGAGACCTCTCAACTCGGTATCCTCTACAGGATAGCTCCATGCTCGGAAGGAGATCTGCTGCGGATGAGAACAAATAATATAGACTCATCAACTCTTCAAGTTAATAAGTCTAGGGGGCTTGTGTGACGGGCCGGCCTCAGGCCGACCCTCCTAGCTAGGCCTCCGAGCTGAGCTCCATAGTGACCGAGTACCAACCTAAGCCCACCAACCGAGCAGGGCTCCCAAAGGCGACGACCGACCTCAACTGGGAGGTATCAAACCCTCCAGAAGGCACACAGGCGGTAATACCAGAAACCCTAATATTGGGGAGCACGCCAGATAAAGATAAGCCGTGAACCCTATCGGGTACAGGCCCATCTCATTCAAACGGTAACTTGCTGAGGAAGGGAACGAAGCGCACATCACGGAACAAACTCTCCTATATAAAGGGGCTTGGCCCCTCAGGTTAAGGGAGCTCTGATCTCATTCTCTACTCTCTCTCCGTACTCTCTACTCTCTCTAAACCCTAAACTCATCTCTATGATGCGAGCTCTACGCTCACCCTAAAAAGCCCTATCTAACTTAGGCATCGGAGTGCCTTTTGCAGGTACCCCACCCGCCGGTCCGAAGGAGGGAGGACATCACGCTCGGAGGAGGAATCCTCACCGCAGAGCTCATCGCCCAACTACCAGGTAGAGGATCAAAGGTACGACCTTGCACCATTTCGTGCATTAACATTGGCGCCCACCGTGGGGCCCGGTAAAACTAGCCTGGGCCTCAAGGATACCACGCGAGCAAGACGAGGAGAACCAAGAGCACGGTGAACTGATGATCGCCACCGGAGGAACCAAGCCAGAACTCTGCCAGCCAGAGCCAAGGGCCACCTAAAGATCCGATCTTGGAGCACCACGGGCCAGAAAAACGACGAAAAGCAGATCAACCATTGATGGCTGACCAATCACTGAGAAATAGTCTACCCGTAGAAAGATCAAATTTTTATTGTTCATTGCAACTCTTGAGCAAACAAGGAGTACAACAAACACAAAGATCTCTCTTTGACGAATAAATCAATAGGACACTCGCCAAAAATTTGTCATTCTGGAAAGTCAGCTTAATAGTTCTCGTACTCGGCAAAGTTGTCTTGACCTCGGTGCATTCCAATTATGCCAAGAACATGGAAGATCAGTCTTCAAACAAAGGCGATCTCGACGTTTCCTTCGACCACCGTGTCTTAAATCAGGTGTTTTCCTTCCTATTATATTTCCCCTCTAGTTATCATGGATGAGATTTTTTAGAATGAGCCTAATCAGGTCGATCGGAATGATGAACTGATACGGGAGTTATCCAGAAAAATTCTTTATGATTTCTAACAAATCATATCTCCTTTATGGATATTCAAATTGGAAATATCCTATCATATCTTTTACTAACTGCTTTTTGAAGAGGTCAAGATAAAGACCAAATCTTTGGGTATCTTAAGAATCAAGAATGCAGGTTGACCACACAAATCATAGGAGAGATCAAGATATGCTTGGCAAAGCCCAACCAATCAACTTGGTCGAACTCATCCCAACTACCGAGCTGACCTCAACTATTCAGATATTCGACCGACCTCAACTCAGATAGTCGTATGACCTCAGTTATTTGGAGGAGCTCAAGTCAACCACATTGCTGACCTCAACAACTCGGACGACCACAGATACGTCCCTCGAAACCAGGTGGATACCCAGTCCAGTACTCGGGCGGCCTACCAGGCCCACCTCAACAATTTCAATATTCAGACGGCTTTAAACTCGGCTACTTCACTGACCTTGATTACTTGATGACCTCAACCTTGCCGTTTGGACAGCCAAATCAACTACTCTCACAGGAAAGTATAAAACTCGACTACGAGCACTTTACTCAGCATAAAAATTAATGCTAACTTTATTACATCAAGTTGTCGCAAATTGTCTACACTTTGACAGGAACAGTGCCCCAAAACCAAAGGTCGAGCCCGCCACGGAGCTCGGCACCCAGCGTCGGAAGAACCTCGACCTCGACACGACCCCTGTGGTCCTAAACCTTGGTGGGCTCACTCGCAGCTCGACCCCTGTGGTCCTAAACCCAAGTCAGCATATAGGCTTGGTGGGCTCACTCGCAGCTCGACCCCCGTGGTCCCGAAGACCCCAAGTCAGCATAAAGGCTTGGTGGGCTCACTCGCAGCTCGACCCCTGTTGTCCGAAACCCAAGTCAGCATAAAGGCTTGGTGGGCTCACTCGCAGCTCGACCCCCGTGGTCCCGAAGACCCCAAGTCAGCATAAAGGCTGGGTGCGCTCACTCGCAGCTCGACCCCTGTGGTCCCAAACCCAAGTCAGCATAAAGGCTTGGTGAGCTCACTCGCAGCTCGACCCTTGTGGTCCTAAACCCAAGTCAGCATATAGGCTTGGTGTGCTCACTCGCAGCTCGACTCCCGTGGTCCCGAAGACCCCAAGTCAGCATAAAGGCTTGGTGGGCTCACTCGCAGCTCGACCCCTGTTGTCCGAAACCCAAGTCAGCATAAAGGCTTGGTGGGCTCACTCGCAGCTCGACCCCCGTGGTCCCGAAGACCCCAAGTCAGCATAAAGGCTGGGTACGCTCACTCGCAGCTCGACCCCTGTGGTCCCAAACCCAAGTCAGCATAAAGGCTTGGTGGGCTCACTCGCAGCTCGACCCCCGTGGTCCCAAAGACCCCAAGTCAGCATATAGGCTTGGTGTGCTCACTCGCAGCTCGACCCCCGTGGTCCCGAAGACCCCAAGTCAGCATAAAGGTTGGTAAGCTCACTCGCAGCTTGACCCCCGTGGTCCCGAAGACCCCAAGTCAGCATAAAGGTTGGTGAGCTCACTCGCAGCTCGACCCCTGTGGTCCGAAACCCAAGTCAGCATATAGGCTTGGTGTGCTCACTCGCAGCTCGACCCCCGTGGTCCCGAAGACCCCAAGTCAGCATAAAGGCTTGGTGGGCTCACTCGCAGCTCGACCCCTGTGGTCCTAAACCCAAGTCAGCATAAAGGCTTGGTGGGCTCACTCGCAGCTCGACCCCCGTGGTCCCGAAGACCCCAAGTCAGCATAAAGGCTTGGTGCGCTCACTCGCAGCTCGACCCTCCTAAACCCAAGTTAGCATAAAGGCTTGGTGGGCTCACTCGCAGCTCGACCCCCGTGGTCCCGAAGACCCCAAGTCAGCATAAAGGCTTGGTGGGCTCACTCGCAGCTCGACCCCCGTGGTCCCGAAGACCCCAAGTCAGCATAAAGGCTTGGTAAGCTCGCTCGCAACTCAACCCCTGCGGTTCCAAAGATTTCAGGTCAGCATAGAGGCCTGGCAAGCTCAAAAGCAGCTCGGAAGGTCGCCAGTCGACCTAAACAACCCCTGTGGTTTCCTAGACACCAGGTCAGCATATAGGCCTGGCTCAAAAGCAGCTCGAAAGGTCGCCAGTCGACCTAAACAACCCCTGTGGTTTCCAAGACACCAGGTCAGCATAGAGGCCTGGCTCAAAAGCAGCTCGGAAGGTCACCAGTCGACCTAAACAACCCCTGCGGTTTCCAAGACACCAGGTCAGCATAGAGGCCTACAAGCCCTAAAGCAGCTCGGCTAAGATCGCCTGTCGAGCTAAACAAGACCATTGTGGTTTCAAAGACACCATGTTAGCATAAAGACGTGCCGAGCTCAAACACAGCGCGACAAAGACTAACCCCTGCGGTTCCAAAGATTTCAGGTCAGCATAGAGGCCTGGCGAGCTCTAAAGCAGCTCAGAAGGTGATAACTCGACCTAAAGAAAAACCTAACCAGCTCCAATCATCATAGAGACCTGACAGCTCAAAACGATGCTCGGATTAGACAAGCACTCGACTAATGTAGTTACGAGGGACTAATGTTCCAAACTTTCAATTTGAAACAAATCTTTCGGGGGAAAGCCACCCGAGGACTACACTACCTTACACTACCCAAGGACTACAGGAAAGCGTGGAAAGAAAGTAAAGTAAGTCATCATCACTTAGTCAAATTTCATTCATAGGAAAAGGAATTGCAAGAGGTGGTTATCGGATGAGCAATTACAAGATCGGAACTAAAGAAAAACAAAAAGCAAAAAGGCACAAGTTACGCAAGGGCATCCTCTTGGCTTTCAATAACAAGATCGGGAGCGATCACCTTTGCTGGGGCCAGGGCATCATCGAAACCCTCCTAAAATTGGGGAGCACTGAGGCCCTTTTTCTCCTAGAGATGAAGCCCGACAAAGATTAACTCGCCACGAGTTTGCGGAGGTAAAGCTCTCCGTGAGCCCACCGACGAAGACCAGTTCTCCACAAGCTCAAAAAAGTGACGCTCCTTGTGAGCTCACCTGCAAATGGAACCTTACCACAAAGAAGGTCGAAACTTGGTTCCCCTAATCATTCCAGGTCAGACCAAGACCTGGCGAGCTCTAAAGCAAGCCCGATTTCGGTCACAACTCGGCCTCAGAAACACCTCTGGTCTAAATCATCAAGTCACCAAGACTGCCGAGCTCTCATGCTGCTCCACTTAAGCTACCTCACACAGCATAAAAGCAAGCAAATACAAACTACTCAAGGGTATCCCCTTGGACTCCTGTTGGGCCACCATCGGCAATAATTCTCTACGTTCGCAGCAACCGGCTTCTCCCTTGCTTCATCGGGATCACCCTGGTTGGTCTTTTCGGCTTCGTCCTCCTCCTCAACAATCTTGCCATCCTTCGCAGTCTTGGTGAAGTCAAGCTCTGAGATATCCAAATCGGGGGCAACCACCCTGATTTGGGCAAAGGCATTATCAAAGCCCTCCTTGAACTGTAGAGCACAAGAGCCTAGTGTAGCTCTCACAAGTTCGGTTACAACATGCTCAACCACAACGAGCCCAAATCAAATAAGCTCGACCATATGAGCTTGAACACCATAGGTTCGAGTGCACAAGCTTGAATATGAACAAGCTCAACCAAGAGAGCTCGGACACAAGAAGCTCAACCACAGTGAGCCCATACAAGACTAAGTCTAGGGGGCTAGTGTCATGATACCGACCTGGTCCTCTGCCTGGCCAAGGTCGACCATGACCAACCAGCATGGAGAGACAACGAGGATGCCTGAATAAGTAGTCACGATGCGGATTAAACAGTTGGGGGCTTACATCCCGTCGTAAAGACAAGAAATAAGGTCAATGCCTGACACATGTAGCACATGAACCAAGGATGACTACGTGATCAGTCGAGGTCCGATCATCTCGAACCTCTAGACATCATACCTCGCAGATTTGATCATCTGAAAAATCATCATATTGTTGACAGTCAAAACCCATGCTATTGATCGCGACTATTCGCCGAGTTCAACCCGACCTACTACCCTCAAGTAGTAGTTATGCTATTTCAAGCTCAACAAGAGCTATTCTATGATGGGATCAACTCTTACAGGGAATCTGGAGAAAACCAAACACTTGCACTCTAAATATTAGATGCCCAACTGGTCGACAAGCAAGTTTAGGGGGCTTGTGGTTCAAGATCAACAACGGATCACTCCCCGTTCAATAACCCTCATTTACAGGGTCGAATAAAAACAAATAATATAGACTTATCAACTCTTCAAGTATCAACTCTTCAAGTCAACAAGTCTAGGGGGCTTGTGTTACTGCACTGATCTCCGACTGCTACAAGAGACCTCTCAACTCGGTATCCTCTACAGGATAGCTCCATGCTCGGAAGGAGATCTGCTGCGGATGAGAACAAATAATATAGACTCATCAACTCTTCCAGTTAATAAGTCTAGGGGCTTGTGTGACGGGCCTCGGGCAAGCCTCCTAGCTAGGCCTCCAAGCTGAGCTCCATAGTGACCGAGTACCGACCTAAGCCCACCAACCGAGCAGGGCTCCCAAAGGCGATGACCGACCTCAACTGGGAGGTATCAAACCCTCCAGAAGGCACACAGGCGGTAATACCAGAAACCCTAATATTGGGGAGCACGCCAGATAAAGATAAGCCGTGAACCCTATCGGGTACAGGCCCATCTCATTCAAACGGTAACTTGCTGAGGAAGGGAACGAAGCGCACATCACGGAACAAACTCTCCTATATAAAGGGGCTTGGCCCCTCAGGTTAAGGGAGCTCTGATCTCATTCTCTACTCTCTCTCCGTACTCTCTACTCTCTCTAAACCCTAAACTCATCTCTATGATGCGAGCTCTACGCTCACCCTAAAAAGCCCTATCTAACTTAGGCATCGGAGTGCCTTTTGCAGGTACCCCACCCGCCGGTCCGAAGGAGGGAGGACATCACGCTCGGAGGAGGAATCCTCACCGCAGAGCTCATCGCCCAACTACCAGGTAGAGGATCAAAGGTACGACCTTGCACCATTTCGTGCATTAACAATTTGAAATATACGTTAGTAATCCAAGAAACCTTTGTAATTCCTTAACATTCTTTATTTCAGAAGGCAATTCATGTAATTTTGTTAGGACATGTTTCTGCATAACAATATTTCCTCCATCTATTTCAAGACCGAGATAATCTATTCTTTTTTGTCCAAGGATAGCTTTTTTCCTACTTAAGATAACTCCTTGTTCTAAACATCTTTCTAAAACTTTCTTAACATATTTAAAATGATCCAATAAATCATCCTTATCTGTAAAAATAAGAATGTCATCAATATAAATAACACAAAAGTCTTTAAAATCTCTTAATACATTGTCCATTCTGCGTTGGAAAATACCTGGTGCTTGCTTTAAACCCATTGGTAATACATTCCATTCATATTGTCCATGAGGACAACTAAATGCTATTAATGGTTTACTATCCTCATCAAGTCTTAATTGATAAAAACCAGATTTACAATCAAGACTACTAAATAATTTCTTTCCACGAACTAATTCAATTATATGATCCTTTCTAGGAATGAAATATGCATCACCTTCTAAAGCTTTATTCATAGCTTTATAATTGATCACCATTCTTCTCTTACCTCTTTTCTGCTCATTATGATTATCTACATAAAAGGCTGATGCAGAATGCTTACTTTTGATGGTCTAATTAATCCTAAATCTAACCATTTCTTTATATCCTTTTCAAATTCATCTCTATCTTGTTTAGTATAAAACATAGGCTTACACTTAATTTCCTTGCTAGGATCTTTTAACCTAAGAGAAATTAACTCCTGGTTTTTATTATTGATTTTAGGATCAAGTGGATTCTCACTACATACTTTATCTAAAAGCTCTTCTATTTCCTGGGGAATTGGAAATTCTTTTTGGCCTAATACATAGATTTTATTCTCAAAAAGCTCTAAAATTTTTGTCATTTTATTATATATATCACCACGTTTTTGCGCGTGAAACTCTGATTTATATTTTGTAGCTTTATTTTGAGATTCATGAACTATAGGAATTGATATAAGATTTCTCTTTTGCTTTCCTGCTATATAGGGTGTCTTTATTTGAATAAACCTCTTATATTGACAAAAGGGTGCATATAATCGTAAGAAATTATTTCCTAATATTAGATCTAAACCAGATTCTTGTTGATATATGGTAGGTATAACAAATATAGAATTTTCTATATATGCTATAGTTTTTCTAACAACCTTGCTAATGACCTTAGTAGAACCATCAGCAATCTGAACCTTCAAAGGATTATCTAAATCAATCCATTTATCTTTAGGAAACAAATATTTTGTTGCTAAACAAATACTTGCTCCACTATCTATATAGGCTTCCGTAGCATACCTAATCTTATTTATTTCTATTTCTATTTTAATATATGTGCTATTCAGATTCACTTTCTGAAGTTGCTCCATTATCACTAGATTCCGTACTATACTCATATATTTCTTCATCTGAGCTAAATTCTTCTTCTACTGGTTCATAATTATTTTTAAGAGCTAAATTAATTAACTTAACCTTTTCTTCTTTCTTACCTTTTTTGGGACACTCATTTGCATAATATCATTCTTCCTTACATAACCAACATGTACACTTCTTTTTTCCTTCAGGGCAATATTTCCTAGGGATCTTATTTGGGTTTCTCCTCTTAAAGTATCTGTTTTTCCTATATGATTCTTTTCTAGGATAAGATCTCCTAAATTTATATTTCTTTCCCTTCTTGAAAAATTTCTTTTTTCTATATGGTTTCCTAGAATCATCACATCCCCATTGGTTTGGAAGGTCTATATTTGGATTTTTACAACAAATTCCTTTGTTATGTCTAATGGACTTCCTAATTTGCTTTTGCTGGCATTCACTAGCTAATAATTCATAGACAGTCGAAATAATTCCTCCTAAGGTGTCTGCAACTTCAAGTCTCCTTTGTTGCCATAATTCCTTAACTTTCTCATTTATTGGGAATGGTAACTTATTGCTAAATGTATTCTTATATATCTCCTTAGACTGTTTATCCAATTGATAATAATATTTCTGGAACTCACAAGTAAATTCTTCAAAGTAACACATATTACATATATTCATATTATCTAGATGTAGCAATGCTTTCTCATGCCTTGTTCTATCTAATTCTGCTTGTCTATATTCATTATCAAAACCAACAAACTCTTTATATATTATTTTAGTAATTTTTTGTATTATATCGGTATTTTTCTTGACACCACCCATTATACGCTGCCACTCAAATGCTCCAACACTATTTAACATTTTTTGTACATTTCCTGATGTCTTATATAAGACTAAATTTAGTACTGCATCAAAATCTATAGTTTTTAAATATTCATCTGTTTGGAGAATCATACTTATTTCATTTGTCCATTCATTTATTAATTCTTCCTTATTTATAGCACAGTCTAGATTTAAAATATTTCTATATCTAAGTGTTTCTACCTTTGGCTTATAATCTGATGGGTATTTTTCCCATTTTCCTTTCTTTCTATAATATCCACGTCTACCCATAAATGGTTCATCATAAGATTTCCAGTAATTCGGATCATTGAAAAAGGTACCCCAAGTCCTTTTTCTTTGGTAATTTGGTTGTCTACTTTCTCCTTGGTTACTACTTTCTTCTTTCATATCTACTCTTATATGTTCTTCATCCTCATCTTCATATCCTAAGATGACTTCTTCTAAATCATTTTCCTTTTCCTGATCATTATTTATTTTATATATTTTTGTGCTACTAATCTCATCCTTTAATATTTTTAATTCATTCATAAGTCTACTTATTTCTTCTATTTCTGTTGCATTTTTTATATCCTCTTGATATTCTCTAACTAATTCTTCCATAATCCTGGTGGATAAACTAAAGTTCCGCTCTCTTTCTTTACTAATTTTCTATCACCAAGAAATTCCTCTAAATCCTGTATAGTTATATATCTACTATTTTCTTCTTTTTCTAAAAGATTTTCTAATTTCTGAAGAACCTCTCTAATTCTATTAATGTCTCGATTATCATCAATATTTATATTTTCTAATGTATCCTGTATATTATTTATAGTATTTCTACCATTTTGGAAATTATTTAAAGTATAATTTACAATTTTATTAATTTTTTCTAACAATAAGAACATATTTCTATTGATTTCTTCTAGTGTTTTATTTAATTCCCTGTATTTTAATTCTATTTCTTCGGATATTGTCATTTTATTATTTTCCCTATATTTCCGTCGCTATTTTAAGTTTTTCCAGTAGTGACTAGCATCAATAATGAAGACACGTGTCTCGCTAATAGTGCAACGACCCACACGATTCTCAAGGATAAAAAATATTTCTCTTATTTAGTAATGCAAGAAACCAATGTTAGTACTATATCTGGTACTACAAAGATAATTGAAGGTCCCGAAAGAGAATATATTGTTACATGAAGGAACAAAGTTACACATTGATAGCGCGTTATATTCATTTAAGTCTCATAGAAACTTATTAAGTTTCAAGGATATTCGTTTAAATGGGTACCATATTGAGACACAAAATGAAGGAGATACTGAATATCTCTATATTACGAGAAATGCCATATATAAAAAATGTGTATTAGAAAAATTACCTTCTTTTCTTCCGGTTTGTACTACACTTATATTAGTATAATTGAAACACACACTATTGTAAACCAGAAGTTTACAAATCACAATAAGTTTGTTATTTGGCATGACCAGTTAAGCCATCCAGGGTCTATTATGATGCAAAAAATAATTAAAAATTCATGTGGACATCCATTGAAGATCCAAGAGATTCTTCAATCCAATAATTTCTTATGTACTGCTTGTTCCCAAGGGAAGTTGATAATTAGACCATCACCAACAAAAATTGGGAGTGAATCTCTCACATTTTTAGAACGTATACAAGATGGATTTTTGGGCAAATACACCCACCATGTGGACCATTTAGATATTTTATGGTTTTAATTGATGCATCAACTAAATGGTCATATGTCTGTTTGTTTTCAACTCGCAACCAGTCATTTGCGAGATTGCTTGCTCAACTAATTAGACTAAGAGCTCATTTCCCTGATTATCCAGTTAAGAAAATACGCCTTGATAATGCTGCTGAGTTTACATCTCAGACATTTAATGAGTATTGTATGTCTATTGGAATTGATATTGAACATCCTGTAGCACATGTTCATACACAAAATGGACTTGCAGAATCATTCATTAAGCGAGTAAAGTTAATTGCAAGACCAATTCTTATGAGATCAAAACTTCTAATTTCTACTTGGGGACATGCAATATTACATGCTACGACATTGATTCGCATCAGGCCAACAAGTTATCACACGTCATCCCCTATACAATTGGTTTTTGGTCAAGAACCAAATAGTTCCCATCTTAGAATTTTTAGATGTGCGGTGTATGTTCCAATTGCTCCACCACAATGCACTAAGATGGATCCTCAAAGAGGGTTGGGAATATATGTTGGATATGAATCGCCATATATAATAAAGTATCTTGAACCAACAACGAGAGATTTATTTACAGCTTAGTTTGTTGATTGTCATTTTGATGAATCAGTTTTTCCAAAATTAGGGGGAGAGAATAAGCATCTGGAAAAAGAGATTAGTTGGAATGAATTATCATTATCTCATCTTGATCCTCGTACAAAACAATGTAAACTAGAAGTTCAAATGTTAATTCATTTGTAAAGCTTAGCAAACCAACTACCAAATGCATTCACTGTCTAAAAAGAATGACTAAATCACATATACCAGCTGCTAATGCTCCGATCAAAATTGATATCCCTGTTGGACAATCTAATATTGCATATGAGTCTTAACCATGCATTAAGCGTGGCAGACCTGTCGGTTCCAAAGATAAAAATCCTCCTACAATAAAAGGAGCTAAAAAGAAAGATGACCCAAGTGAGGATATAGAAACTTCAAAAGAGTCTTCAGACATAATTGAATTTTCAGTTCCAGATGAGACTGATCAGGTACCTGAAACTTGTGAAAATAAAGAGATCTCAATAAATTATGTCATGAATGGAATACGATGGAACCAAAATGAAGTCAACGTTGACAATATTTTTGCATATAATATAGCGCTAAATGTGATAAATGATAGCGAGGATCATGAACCAAGGTCTATAAAGGATTGTAGGCAAAGTAATGATTGACCAAAATGGAAAAACACAATTGAAATGGAATTAAACTCGCTTTGCAAGCGAAAAGTTTTTGGATCTGTAGTCCCAACACCTGATGGTGTGAAGCCAGTTGGATACAAATGGGTTTTTGTGCTAAAACGAAATGAAAATGGTGAAATTGTGAGATACAAAGCTCGACTTGTTGCTTAAGGGTTTTTGCAAAGACCTGGCATTGATTTTGAAGAGACATATTCTCCTGTTGTCGATGCAAGTACTTTTCGATACTTAATTTGCCTAGTAGCACATGAAGGGCTCAATTTACACCTGTATGGCTCACTTGATAGTGACATTTATATGAAACTCCCTGAAGGATTAAATTTGCCCGAGGCATACAATTCAGGCTCTTAAGAAGATTATTCAATCAAATTGAATAAGTCTCTCTATGGACTAAAACAATTTGTGCGCATGTGGTAAAATATTGCAGCTCAGGCAAGTGCACCTAATCGTAACTCGTAATAATAGTGGAGTATATTTAAGACTTTGAATGTCGAACCCACAAGGAATGCGCGAGTACCAGCGTAATAAAGACCTTAAGTCCTCCAAGTTATCGAAATAATTAGATTGGGACAAAATTTCTCTGTAGGTCCCTTAACTTATTTTTTGGTAACGAATCAGTCCTTTATCTTTTTTTTCCCCCGAATAGGTCCTTTATCTTTTTTTTCCCCAAAAAGGTCCTTCAAGTTTTTAATATGTTAAAAAAAGGTTCTTCAAGTTTTTAGTATATTTCAAAAAGGTCCTTCAATGAATGGACACGTAGGACTGTTTTTAATATGTTTTTTAAACCTAAAGGACTTATTCGGGAAAAATGAAAGATAAATAACTGATTCGAAAACATCTTAAAACATAAAGGACCTAGTCGAAAAAAAAGATAAAGGACTTATTCGTTACTAAAAAATAAGTTAAGGGACCTACAGAGCAATGTTGCCTTGGATTGGGATTAAATAGAAAAACTAAGGAAAATTAGAACAAAGCTTTAAAAATCAAATATTAGAGCAAGATTGAATAGGAGAAACCTAGGGGAATCGGGTTCACTAATACTAGATCCTGATCTATTTCCTTGCTATTATGAATTGTATTTGCTTATTGAAAGCCAACCACTCACTCTAAATTACTAAGAACTACCTAGTTTGTAATAGTCTTTCTCCTAACTAATTATTCGGTTTGGTCCTAGAAGGTAATTAAAGGAAAGAACATTAAGAATAGGCGAGTTTGTTAATCTAATAACCGATTGGAAACAAGCAATAACCTATTCGGCATATATAGCGAGTTCTGTTGATCCTAGAATTCCACTAATTAATTATGATCATGTTACCACAATTAACTAATTTATTAAGGATTAGCTACTTCCTATGAGATTAAGCATGCTAAGATCAACACATTCATAAGGATGATAAGGAATTCATAAAAGCAATCAAATAGATATCAAGAACATTGTAAAATATCCCCCATCACCCCTAATGATGGAATTAACTACTCATATTATTTTGCAACAAAATAAAATAGAATAAATCTAAGCATAAACTCCTAAAAGACATGATTAAATAGAATCGGGACACCCTTCAGTAAGACGATGATCCTCTTGGTTTTTCCTCACGTCCTCACGAACTCCGACAGCAATTCAGAATTGACAGGAAGCTCCAATGATTCAAGATTCACTCCAATATCACGGTGTTTGTGAATAACTCTCAAAAATGGGCTTTTGACTTGAGAATTTGTCAAAAGGTTCTCAGCACGGGCTAAGAGGGTCTATTTATAGTGTTGGATGCGAATTAGGTCATATGGCTTTCAAATCTGCACATTTTGGGATGGGGTACGGCCGTACCGAATACATACATGGTCGTACTGAACTTTACTTATTACGTTGGCCCGTACCTATGCGTGGTGCATCCCTGACAGCAACTGTGTATGGTCGTACTGCATTTGGCACGGCCGTACTGGACTTTTTCATCGGCGCCAGGTGGTACTGACCAAGGGGGTATGCCTCTACTGAATTTCTATCTTAGGTACAGCCGTACTGAAGGACTGTCAGGCCGTACCGCTCGTCCAGTAGTGCTAAAACTCTCCAAAACTTGCCAGATTTTGGTCCTTTCTCGCATCTTTTGCTCTAAGTGGTGTCTTTATGATGATTCTGTAAAATAGGACATAAATGAGTACCTTTATGCTTTGAATAGTGCAAAATGAAATGTTTAAGTACTAAAAATACCCTATAAAAGTAGACAAATTGGTGTGTTAACATATAATCGACTTAGTGAATATTTGCTAAAGGAAGGATCTAAAAATGACCCCATTTGTCCATGTATTTTTATGAAAAAGATCTAGAAAAGAATTTGCTATAATTGCTGTTTATGTTGATGACTTAAATATTATTGGAACTCCTGATGAGCTTCCAAAAGCTATAGATTGCTTAAATAAAGAGTTTCAGATGAAGGACTTAGGAAAGACAAAGTTTTGTTTGGGATTACAAATTGAGTATTTAAATAATGGAATTCTTGTGCATCAAGAAGCTTATATAGCAAAGGTGCTAAAACCATTCTATATGGACAAATCACATCTATTGTGCACTCCAATGGTTGTATGGTCATTAGATGTGGACAAAGATCCTTTTAGACCTGAAAAGGATGAAGAACTACTTTGTCCTGAAGTGTCATATCTTAGTGCAACTGGGGCACTAATGTACCTTGCTAATTATACACGTCCTGATATATCATTTACTGTCAATCTATTAGCAAGATATAGTTCTTCACCTACACGAAAACATTGGAATGGTGTCAAGCATATACTTCGTTACCTTAGAGGTACAATGGATATGGGTTTATTGTATTCAAATGTATCCAAGTCAGACTTAATTGGTTATACAGATGCAGGTTATTTGTCTGACCCTCATAATGGCATATCACAAACAGACTATTTGTTTACATCCATTTAATGGAGGTATGTGAAGCAAACCATAACAGCCACATCATCCAATCGTGCAGAAATTTTAGCACTACATGAGGCAAGTCTAGAATGCATTTGGTTAAGGTTTGTCATTCATCACATACAAGAGACTTGTGGTTTGTCTTCCAGAAAAATGGTCGCAACGATTCTATATGAAGATAATACTGCATGCATTGCTCAGTTGAAAGAAGGGTATATCAAAGGAGATAGAACAAAGCATATATCACCAAAGTTCTTTTTCACTCATGATCTTCAAAAGAGTGGTGATATAAGCATTCAACAAATCCGTTCATGTGATAATCTAGCTGATCTTTTTACAAAGTCACTGCCAAGTAAAGCCTTTGAGCAACTAGTACAAAAGATTGGTCTTCGTCGTCTCAAAGACGATTGTCTACATGAGGGGCAAACATAAATATGTTTTGCACTCTTTTTTCCTTCACCATGGTTTTATTTCATTGGGTTTTCGTGGTAAGGTTTTTAACGAGACAGTTCTCACACAAAGGATAGTGTACTCTTTTTCCTTCACTAGTATTTTTTTTTTCTAGTAAGATTTTAATGAGGCATATCCTTAATGGACATCCAAGGGGGAGTATTATGAATATTAGTGGATGCCCATTTTACTTGGTTTTCCATAGGATGCTCCTAGATGTAACTCTCATGAGTAAAATGCTTTCTCTCATTATTGTTACTCTTAATTTTCATATATTAATGTCCCCTCATGTGAGGCCTTTCATAGGCTTTTGAGTTACAAGATTAGTGTCCTATAAATAGGACTCATGTAACATTGTAAAGAATGCAACTTGAAGAGTATAATACAAAGTCTCTCTTCTTGTCTATTTTCTCTTTCTCTCTTATATCTATTCTCCTATATTTTGTAGTTTTTTGCTCTTGTTTTGGTTCATTTCATAACAGACAGATAATAACTAATTGTTGAATTAACACATTCATAATGAAAAAATTAAGTTTCCAAATTTTATACAATTAAAAAAATCAAACAATACTCTATCATATTACTCTATTTTAACATATGCCCCAGAAAAGGCAGCCGAGTGATAAAAATGCTGCGGGATATTGAGGTTCAAACCCGCAATGCTCCACTTCCCTCATCCCCATATCCCGCCTCAACAATCTGTACTAATGACAAAAAAAAAACTCTATTTGTAATAATAAATTATTAAAAAAATTTTATATAAAGAGAAAAATTTAAATAATTAATATTATATTTTTGTTACATAAAATACATTCTAAATTTAGATATAAACAATATACAATTGTTCAGTTATAAATGTCCACTTATGATTTCTTTTAAGAAATAAAGATGGTTTCTACTGTCATTTGGCATTAACATTAAGAATTACTATTCACATTTAAATCAAAAAAGGATAGCTATTCACACATACTCATATTTTTACAACTTTTTTTTTACAAATAGTAAATATTATCAATATAACCATTGAATAAAAAATTCTCATAAAGTAAATCAAGTTTTCAAATTTCATATAATTTAAAAAACAAATAATACTTTATTATACTACTTTATCTTGATATATATTATGTTATTTAAAATATAAACAAATTACATACCTATAATGTTTAAATTATTTGAAATATTGTGTCTAAAAAAATAAAATCGATTGATACCAAATGTATCTATTACATGAAATACACTAAAAAACGACACGGCGAAAAGGCCAGATAATTTTTTTTTTCAGAGGTCAGATAATTAAAACTAAATAAAATCTTAATAAAATAATATCCTCTGAAACAAAATATCAATTATTTATAAATTATTATCTTTTTTATTCAATTATATATAAATTATCTGATAATCAAATTTCAATCAAATCACGATAGATTAATATATATATATATATATATATATATATATATATATATATTTTCTTCTTAGAAATGTTATTTAGACAACGATTTGCGATACCGTATTTGAGACACCGTATAACACTATTCATTTCTTCACTTTTTCAATAAAACACGTGACACTACACTGCCACTTTCCCTCTTTTTTTTCTTTTTTACTTTCCCTCTTTCTCACTTCTCTACATTCTGCCTTCACGGAAGTGCTACAGAGGAGAACAAGCAGCGCCCATCCTCCTTGCCTTCGCTTCACACAGCACACCACTACTGTTCAATTGTCCAACTGTTCTTATTTTTTTTCTTCTGCTTCGATTCAGTGCGTTGTGTTTCGTGATTTCGGAAGCCGTTTCCGTCAATAACCAAACATGCCTTCCAGTCATTTGCTTCTCGAGGAACCTATTAGGATGGCCTCCATCCTGGAGCCATCCAAGGCTGTTAGTTTCTCTTCCTCCTCTTTTTTTTTTTTTCAGTTGACGTGTTTTCTCTTTGATGTCCTTTTCAATCTATAGATCCATTACATGGTTTTTATTGAATCTTTTGTATTGTTTTAAATAAAATTATTATGATATATTTACATGTTATGTATGGTTTATGCAGAGCTTTTTTTCTGTAATGACAAACATCGTTGGTACACTAGGTCCTAAATCTCGATCTGTTAAGGCTATTTCTGGTTGTCTCAAATTGGCATGTCTGGTATGTATTTTTACCCTTTCTCAAATTCTTAAATTGTGCTATGGAGTTTTACTGAAGAATTGGTGAAGGTTTATGTGGTGTATCATAGGTTTTGTGATGTTTTGTTGTATGCAGTGGCTCGTTTTGACTTTTCCTAGTGTGACCCTGAGTATCACCAGGAAACTTTGGAGAATTTGAAGACTGCTATCAAGAGTACTAAAAAGCTCTGTGCTGTGAGTTTTCTTCCTTCTCTGTTGCTTCACATTATGTCTTTTGCTACCTAGGCACCAGAGAGTCCATTTTGTCTCATGTGGAAAATGTGGCTTAAAGAAGGCCAGCACAATAGTTTTTCTTTTTTGCTTTTTAGAAGTTGATTGTATTGGTTAAAAGCAAAAATAAAATAAAATGAAGCCCATGTCATGAACTAACTGTCCCACAAATTTAATATGAAAACATACAAATGCTTTTACCTTTTATGTCTAGCATGCTCCTTTACCCAAGAGCCTTCCTTTGGGCTTGAAGTGTGGACAATACACAAGTCTGGTTTTCCTTGTACCAAAATTTGACTTTTTTGTTTAGAAGAATAGGCAACAAGAATCGAACTCTAGACAACATGGTCATAGACTCATAGATGATGCGATATTATGTCACGAACCAACTATCTGAGAAGCTTAAACCGTTGGTGTTAGATGAAAGCACATTAATTGTTTTATGTCTAACAACCCATTGTTTTTGTATGACTACTGTTCAATTTGTCAAGGCAAATCTCTTTTAGCAATTGTTTCAAATTCTTATAATACAATTGATCCTATTGTGTAATTAAATGCTATATTATGTTGGTTTTCAACCTCAACGTTTGTTTTTGTTCTTGATTGTTTACAGGCAGTGAAGAAGAGAGTGTAAAACAAAATACTCAACAGCGGAAGCAAAAATTTGATTTAGAACTCATACCTCCAACCATTGCAATGTCAGACTTGGACAGGTTCGTGGTTTTGGTTTTTCCAGACCTTTACTCGCTCAAAACTCGATGGTGTTGCTTTCTGAAGAGAGGAGCAGGCTTGGTGACCCAAAACATGAGCAAAACGATCAATTTATAGGGCTCTCTCCATCAAAGAGCTCAACTGACAGAAGAAGAACGTGGGAGCCCATTATTTTGCCCAAATACGTTTCTGAACGTTGCAAGAATAATGACAAATAATGTTTACGTTTCTGAATAATAATGGTGTGAATATAAGCCCAAAAATGGACCACATTCATTGACCAATATTCCCCAAAATTAGCAATCAAATTTTACCTTAATCCTCATTAAAACAGAGGGAAAAAATGTTGCAAAAATTAGCGGAATTTCATCATTCTCCCACTTGGTCCATTTAACTCATCAATCATAATTAGAAACAAAACATATGAATCATGGCGATAGGTCCTCTGGTAGCGAGTATTATCTTCCATGTATCACAATATATTAAGTTTCTCAATATAACTCATTTAATGAATAAACCATATGTTTATTCTAGGTCAAAACTAAACGATATTTCTCAAAATAAATATGTGCACAAATATATGAGAAATTATCAACTAAATAAGAGTTTTACTTAAAAAACAATCAATGTACGTACATTGAAATCACATTATGGAGCCAAGTCCCATTCGTGCTACATGATCCTTAAAATTCTTTGGTGGCATGCCTTTAGTTAAAGGATCGGCAATCATTAACTCAGTGCTGACGTGTTCAATGACCACTTTGTTTTCCTTAACACGTTCTCTTATGGCCAAATATTTGATGTCGATGTGCTTACTTCGACTTCCACTCTTATTGTTCTTAGCCATAAACACAGCTGCAGAGTTGTCACAGTACATCTTCAATGGCCTAGAAATAGAGTCCACAACTCTAAGCCCAGATATGAAACTCTTCAACCATACACCATGTGAGGTAGCCTCAAAACAAGAAACGAACTCAGCCTCCATAGTGGAGGTAGCAGTCAAGGTCTGCTTTGCACTTCTCCAAGATACAGCTCCATCGGCTAGCATGAAAACATAACCAGATGTTGATTTCCTGGTATCAATGCAGCCGGCATAGTCTTAATCGGAGTAGCCAATCACTACCAGATTATCAGTCCGTCTATACATGAGCATAAAATTCTTTGTCCCTTGAAGATATCTCATCACCTTCTTTGCAGCTTTCCAATGGTCAACACCTGGATTACTCTGATATCTTCCTAAAACTCCAACTGCATATGCTATGTCAGGTCTAGTGCAAACCTGAACATACATAAGGGTTCCAACAGCTGAAGCATATGGAATATTCTTCATGTGTTCCCGCTCAAAATCATTTTTCGGGCATTGACTCAGATCGAATCAGTCACCCTTCACAATGGGAGCTATACTCGGTGAACAATCTTTCATGTTGAATCTCTCTAAAATTTTGTTGATATAGGTCTTTTGAGACAAACCCAAAATGCCTCGAGCTCTTTCTCTATGGATCTTTATGCCAATGACATAAGATGCCTCACCCATATCTTTCATATCAAAATTCTTTGAGAGAAACTGTTTCACCTCATATAACATACCTTTATTATTAGCTGCAAGCAAAATATCATCCACATATAACACAAGGAAACAAATCTTACTCCCACTGACCTTCTGGTATATACATTGATGCATGACGTTCTCTTCAAAACCAAAAGAAGTGACAACCTCATGAAATTTTAAGTACCACTGACGGGAGGCTTGTTTCAATCCATAGATGGATTTATTAAGCTTGCAAACTAAGTGCTCACCATTACTAGAGGAGAATCCTTCAGGTTGTTTCATGTAAACCTCTTCCTCTAGATTACCATTGAGAAAAGCCGTTTTCACATCCATTTGATGTAACTCAAAATCAAAATGAGCTACTAATGCCATAATTATTCGGAGAGAATCTTTCTTGGATACAGGAGAAAATATCTCTGTGTAGTCGATTCCTTCTCTTTGAGTGAATCCTTTAGCGACAAGTCTTGCCTTATATCTCTCAATGTTGCCTTCTGAGTCTTTCTTTGTTTTGAAGACCCATTTACATCCAATGGCTTTTACACCATTGGGCAACTCAACGAGATTCCAGACTTGATTAAATGCCATAGAATTCATCTCATCTTTCATGGCATTGTACCACAAATTTGATTCCTTAGAACTCATAGCTTGTGAAAACGTTTCGGGATCATTTTCGGCTCCAATGTTATAGTCTGATTCTTGTAGATACACTACATAATCACTAGGAATTGCTGACTTTTTGACTCTTGTAGATCTTCTTAATGTTGCCTCGTCATCTTGATGAGGAACTTGTTGTTCAATCGGCTGTTGAATAGTTTGTTCAACATTATCTTGTTGTTCCTCATTAACAACTTGATCTACATGATCATTTTCAATAGCTTGTGGAACTTCAATTATTGGTTGTCTAACACCAGTTTGTACTTGAGGGGTGTGAATGACAATCAATTTGTCACTTAAGCAAGAGGGTTGAACTTCACAGTGATCCTTTTCAGGAGCAATGTCCTGAAATTGATCACTCCCACTGATCAAGTCATTTTCAAGAAATTTAGCATTTCTTGATTCCACAATCCTAGTGTTGTGTGATGGACAATAAAATCTATACCCTTTAGACTTTTCAGCATATCCAATGAAATACCCACTAATAGTCCTTGGGTCTAGTTTCTTCTCGTGCGGGTTATAAATTCTCACTTCAGACGGACATCCCCAAACACGTATATGTCGCAAACTCGGTTTCCAACCCTTAAATAACTCAAAAGGTGTCTTTGAGACAGCCTTGGTCGGAACCCGATTTAATATATACGCAGCTGTCTTTAGTGCTTCTATCCACAAGAATTGAGGAAGTTTTGCATCACTTCTCATACTTCTCACCATATCCATTAAAGTTCGGTTTCTTCTTTCTGCCACACCATTCTGATCCGGAGAACCAGGCATAGTGTATTGGGCAACAATCCCATGTTCTTGAAGAAACTTCGCAAATGGACCAGGTGCTTGTCCATTCTCCGTGTACCTACCATAGTACTCCCCATCTCTATCGGATCTCACGATCTTAATTTGTTTTCCACATTGTTTCTCTACTTCTGCCTTAAAAACTTTAAAAGCATCCAAAGCTTCATCCTTAGAACGAAGTAAGTAGAGATACATATATCGTGAATAATCATCTATAAAGGTGATAAAGTATTTCGGACTACTTGCGTCCACATCCGGACAACAAATATCAGTATGTATGATTTCTAATAGGTTCGAGCTCCTCTTTGCACCCTTTTTAGACTTGTTAGTTTGCTTACCCTTAATGCAATTCACACAAGTCTCAAAATCAGCAAAATCCAAAGTACTAAGTACCCCGTCATTTACTAATCGCTTAATTCTCTTAATGGAGATGTGTCCTAATCTACGGTGCCACAACATAGAGGATTCCTCATTCACAACACATCGTTTTAAACCAGCAGTAACATGCATCGAATTATAAGCAGCGTCGTTTTGTAAATGAATATAATAAAGACCATCGAGTAATGTACCAAAACCAATAATTTCAGTTTTACTAGATAAAGTAAAACTAGATTCCGAAAAATTAAACGAAAATCCCAAAGGTGCGAGTCTTGAAATAGAAATTAAATTCTTAGAAAAACTAGGAACATAAAAGGTCTTTTCCAAACGTAAAATAAAATTACTGCTTAAAACCAAACTGCATGTCCCAATGGCCTCCACATGTGAACTAATTTTCCCTCCTGAATAGATGTATCGTTCACTGCCCACTGGCTTCCTTAGGTTTTCCATACCCTGCAAGGTATTAGAAACATGGATTGTAGAACCAGAATCAATCCACCATGTGTTATGATTAACACTAACCATATTAGATTCGTAACAAACAAAAGTAAATGGAGTACCTTTCTTTTCAAACCAATTCTTAAACTTCAAGCAATCTTTCTTCATGTGCCCTTTCTTTTTGCAGAAGAAACACTTCGACTCCTTCTTTATAACTGGCTTAGGAGGAATGTTACCCTTATTTTTGGTGTATTCCTTCTTTTTCTTTCCATGAACAGTCAAGTTCACTTTTTCACCCTCTTCCATCATCAACCTTTCCTCTTCCTAAACACACATGGTCAACAGCTCATTAATTGACCAATTATCCTTATGTGTGTTATAAGAAATTTTGAAAGGGCTATATTGATGAGGCAGAGTGTGCAAAATATAGTGAACTAGGAAAGAATCTGACATGGTTACCTCCAATTCTTTCAGCTGAGCCGCTATATCCCTCATGCGCATGATGTGATCACGCACACCTCTCACTCCAGTGAGCTTCATGGATGAAAACTTAATTATTAGAGTGCTGGCAAGGGCCTTGTCAGATGTAGTGAATTGCTCACCAATAGCTTTCAAAAGGTCCCTAACATTAGTATGTTGATCGACAGAACCACGAATCCCAGCAGATATGTTGGTCTTTATGAACGCAACGGAGAGACGATTAGATCTTTCCCATTTTTCATAAAGATCAACAGCATATGGAGTGTTGGTTTCAGTAATAGCCGGTGGTTCATCCTTCCTAATAGCATAGTCAATGTCCATCCAGCCCAACCGGAGAAGAACTCTCTCCTTCCAAACATTATAGTTATCACCCCTTAATTCGGGAATTTCACACTTAAAATCAGAAGCATTTGCAGATTGAATAACTGCAAAATTTAAACATAACATACATGCTCATTATACATAATTTGAGACAAAATAAATATCATGCTTTACCAATGTAAATCATGTCTTAATCTATGAATCTAGAGACATAAAACTTGCCTGTGGGCTAAAGTCCTACTCAATTAGATTCATCATTAATCCTTATGACAAAACCATCAAATTATGTTCCATTTCTTAATTCCTGTGGGTATATTAAGAAATATAATTCGATATTTTATCCTAACTAATCATACAAATATAACAAAATTCCTGTGGGTAGATTTTATTATAACACATATGATTAATTACAAATAATGTTGTAATGTGATTCTAAAACTTAATATATAATCATAATCAATTAAAGATGTTGTGGCTACTCCCTAATTAATTAAAATTATATCAATCACTTAACATTAATTGATTCTTATAAAGAACAAAATTGCATGACATACCAAATAATGCATATAAATTGAATGATTTACAAAATTTGCATGTATAATAACCATAAATCCATACACACAAAAATAAATTATTCAATTCAATATTACATGCTTAAATCAAGAAAGAAAATTAAACATGCAATTTATCAAAATAAATAAATGACTTAAACATATTAATAAATATTAAACAGATCATCATCTATTTTTTAAACAACTATATAATTGCAAAATGACTTCACTGGATTCAACATTGTTTGATTAGAATATAAATAATATAATAACCAATATGCTCATATGTGAAGTTTGGTCGCAGTGGTTAAGCGTTAGACTGGAAGAAATATTTATGGGTAAAGCGCGCGAGTTCAAAACCAGCAGCATGCAAATTTTGATTATTTTTTTTTCTATTTCTCAAAAAATCAATAAAATAATCAAAAACGAAAACAATTGATCAAAAAACGCTGGCTGCGAGATCGAACCCGCAATCAGGCACCTGATATGAAGGGTGCTTACTGTCGCACCACATGGTTCGAACATGTTAAAATAACGGTGTATACTGATTTTAAAACGACCGAATATTAATGTCGTTTTTGGTCGTCTTCAACCTTGAGCCGGGTCACTTTGACCCGGTTATGACCCACGAACCCAAACGAAAAACCCGACGGTTTCCTTACATTTTTGACACCATAAACATCGATTCGCATACCAGAAAGCTTATAAACTTCATATTACATAGATTTCCTGTTTTAGTTTGAAATAAAATCTACTAAAATATAATACCCAAATCTGAAAATTTTTCAAAACGTAAACCAAATGCAAGGCAGAGATAAATAGCCGGCTCTGATACCAAGTGTAAAACAAAATACTCAACAATGAAGCAAAATTTGATTTCGAACTCATACCTCCACCATTGCAATGTCGACTTGGACAGGTTCGTGGTTTTGGTTTTTCCAGACCTTTACTCGCTCAAAACTCGATGGTGTTGCTTTCTGAAGAGAGGAGCAGGCTTGGTGACCCAAAACATGAGCAAAACGATCAATTTATAGGGCTCTCTCCATCAAAGAGCTCAACCGATGTAAGAAGAACATGGAGCCCATTATTTTGCCCAAATACGCTTTCAACGTTGCAAGAATAATGGCAAATAATGTTTACGTCAATAATAATGGTGTGAATATAAGCCCAAAAATGGACCACATTCATTGACCAATATTCCCCATAATTAGCAATCAAATTTTACCTTAATCCTCATTAAAACAGAGGGAAAAACTGTTGCGAAAATTAGGGGAATTTCATCAGAGAGACACTATTTTTATTGGTCAATACATGTTCACAGGAAGTGAAACTACTTCTGTATGGCTAGAGGTAATATAAGTTGAAATTAACAATTATTGAATTGATATTCTTTAAAGTCCAAAGGCATAAAAAAGAATTTTGAATGTTTGTACATGCATGATGAGTTCTACCTGAAGTTGTGCAGGTACCTGAGTTGCATATCTTGATAATGTACTATTGAAACTTCATTTCTGTGTAACTTATATTCATATTGGCTAGGCTGAGTCAATTGTATATATACATTTGTGACTTATTAGCTAATTATTTAATATCTAACATTTGTATCACTGTTAACAGGTGAACATAATGTGGATGGTGGTGCTAGGTCTGCATCAAACATCATAACTAGAATTAAGGATAAACCAAGGAAGCATGTCCAAAATGTCTCAAATAGAAGTCCATTTGAAGTCACATATGTGAGAAAAAGAAAAGGACAGTGATGTAATAGTTTATGAATGGGATATGCATATGAGAAATATGGTTAATGGGCATTTTTTTGGGTTGTTTAGAACAATTATGTAAGGTTGTATATGGTAGATATGAACCACAAAGGTCATATAACTCTTGTAAATCTTTTTGGGCTGTTTTGAACAGTTAATGGTATGAAGCTATAAAAATATAATGCTCATATCAGGATTGCTGGAAGAAGATGAAACTTTGGCCTTATGCCCTCAAATATGAGGTGTTTTTGTTCATCTATTCTCTGTTATTTGTTATAATGTCTTCTTTGTTTTGTGATTGAAGGAAATTCATTTTCTTCACACTTGTAATATGAAAGGAGCCTATTAACCACCCAGTGAACTGAATTAACCAAGTGTTTGTATGTCATTAACCACCTTTTTTATGTGTTGTGGAAAATTTACCAAGTATGAGGATAAGCTATTAACCACCCAATAAACTGAATTAACTAAACTTTTGCAAAGCATTAACCACGTTTTAATGGGTTGTGAAAAATTATCAGTATTGACTATTAACCACCAAGTGAACTAAATTAACCAAACTTTTGTAAGACATTAATCACGTTTTAATGGGTTGTGGAAAATTATCAGCATTGACCATTAACCACCAAGTAAACTAAATTAACCAACCTTTTGCAAGGCATTAATCACATTTTAATGGGTTGTGGAAAATTATCAGCATTGACCATTAACCACCAAATGAACTAAATTAACCAACCTTTTGCAAACCATTAACCACCCAATGAACTGAATTAACCAAAATTTTGCAAGGTGTCTGTGACACCAATTCATGTGAAGGATGGGCAACTATACACTCACGTGATATACCACTATAGCAACAGACTCTAAATCATCAAGGACACACCATGCCTTTGACAGAAAATCCAATTTTTCAGTTTTTCAAATGAAAATCAAATTTAACCACATTGTGAAGACGATTAACCACATTTTTTCACACAATTAACCACTCCTTTCTGTGACACCAATTTATGTGAAGGCTTTAGAGACAATTGACACTTTAATACAACAAGTGATACCTTATGGTTGTGTATCCTTCAATTATACAGTATCACAGATTTGTGGTAAATTGCTTGCAAAAAAAAAGGTTAATCGTGTGGTGAGTGTGGTTAAATTGTATTTCCCGTCACGAACCTCATATTTTGGCTCACAAAATGTCCTCAACAGGCCGGTACTTGAGCCAAGTGAGACAATGTGATGAGGGTCATGCTTCTTTGGATTCTATATTCACTCCTATATGATTGATATCCAAGTTCAATTGTTCTGTCTTTGTAGAGGAGTTTTTCCACTTGTAACTTCGGTGTTCTATTCTTAGGATTGAAGAAACAATGCTTCGCTTGGCTATTCACATAATCACTTTGAGGAGTTAATTTTAGTCATTTATGTTTCTTTATGTATTTCAGTTTTGGTGTTGGTTTACTCGTGCACCTCTGCTTTGTACCCGGACCTTTGGGGTTCTACACATTAGTACTTCTTGTGTTAAGGATTAGTCCTTTTCTATTTAATAAATTTCTTTTGCCTATAAAAAAAAATAAAAGTATCAAAGAATTTTGGGAACAACATAACTTCATTAGTGTGATATTCAGTTTGAAACTTACATTATACTGGTCAAGTAAATCCATAAACCCCTTTTGCAACCATTGATACAATTTTACAACCATAATGATCAATATAAAACAAAGGTTGAGTCATAAAACCCATCAACCCCTTTTACAACCATTTACACAATTTCACATTTGCAATATTGTAGATTGCAACAATAGCACCCATATACTTAAAATTCTTGATTGCTGATCTTTGTTTCTCCAGCATAATTAGCTCTAAGGGGAGGTGAATATTGCTTGGACATAATATTTCAATTCAATCGTTTAATTCATCAAAAGGACCAATTTGTGTGACACTGAAATGAATATGCATGTTGAAGCAGTCCTAACACGAGCATGGTCTTGTGCAGTGGACTCCAGAAGCAAAGCACTCATGATAACTGAAAAAAATAAGGAAAAGAAGTAAAATAGTGCTCAGGGTTGAAGATATAAGTGCTTTGGTTTCTTCTATATCTTCTATATCCATTAGCAGCTCTTCTTTCCACAGCAAGAAATTGACCGAGGGGTGGAGGTTTATTTTTCTAGTTCTTAGCTTCAGGATCTCTACTCCTTGAGCACAAACCATGAGCTTAAATTGGAAAATGACAAATGGTTAAGAGGTGTTAATTCCATGGAGGTATGAAATATTTAGATGAAAAGAGATTAAAATATCGAAAATACAAAATTACTTTGCAGTACATCATTAGCCATATGTTATGAAATCCCAAATTCCCTTTACACTAGGAGCAAAAGCAAATAAGCAGCATTATATAAACTTCAACACTATCCATTTCTCTACCCCTCCCCCACAAGTGAAAGCTGGGACAACCAAGGAGCATGAACAGTTGTAAAATGGCTAGAACTATTTATCTTACTGTATTTTTCATACTTTTCAGGTTGCCAAAAAGATCTCAAATATATCAATATATAATTCCAGTCTGCAATGATTTTTCTTTCACAATGACTATCGAAGCAATTGGTCGAATACCATTTTTGTTTATCATCGCTTAAGGAACCTTTGAGTATCATCAATGTGGTTCTCTTTGGCATACATATCAATCAATAAGCCTAGAGTAGTAAGATATATTAGATTGGAAAGAATCTTCAGTCAATACCATTCCTGCCACCCACAAAAGTGTAGGGTTTGACAAAAATCAAATCCAAAATCCAAACAGTCATGACTTCATTTTATTTTCAAACACAACAATTAGATTCAGAAAATATACCAGAATGCACACAAAATTTGGGAATGCAGAAAAGGGTGTGAATTCAATAATATTAAATGTCTGAGTAAAGTTGCTAACTTGCTGTAATAACACTACACTATCCAAGACCCATTGTAACGAAACCCACCAAGGAGATTCTCCAAAACGAGATTCCTCCAAAGGGGTTAATGGTTGGTGAAACCCTTTTTCAAACCCAAACAACAAACTTTCTCAAACCTAGAATCCCAAAATAACCAAAGTTTCAACCTTTTAACAAATCTGACCCGATCCGGATAAGTGTTTTTGGGTTATCTTGACACTGTTGTAGCCAGCAAGGTGAAGCAGAGCGTACTGGAGGAGTCGCGATCACAATCGTGAAGGAGGCGCGGCAAGATCGCAAGCGCCGCACTGAGCGACAAAGAATCGGTGTGATCGAGAGAGAGAGAGAGTGGCGACATGCTCTGCTTGCTGTTTGCTGCTACTTGCTTGTGAGGATGGCTGGTGTGTGGGAGAGAGAGGGAATGAGAGGAAGTGGAAGCCATGGTTGGTGTTGGTGTGCAGAGAGTGAGTGGGTGCAAAAACGGAACAAGAAGAGGGAAAGTGAAAGTAAAAGAAAAAAAGAAATAAAAAAAATAAGGAAATACAGTGTCCCATTATACGGTGTTGAAAAATATTGTCAAAATAACATTTTTGTTTTTTTTTTACATTAAAAGTACTATTGCCACTGCGCCATTGCAGACAACTTCACGATAGATTAATATTTTAATAACATTAACCATTTAACAAATATTCTTAACACAAATATAGTTTTTATTTAATTTAACCCAAAAGGAAGTATATTAATTACAAGATAAGAACAATGTTTGCTCATCCAAAATAATTAATTAATTACACGATAAGGACTGTTGTCCTACATGCGCTTGGATGAGATGGTAAGGGTCTCTTCCAGTTTAACCAGTAGTCTTGGGTTCGACTCCAGCCCTGGGAATGCAGCAACGTTAAAACTCTTGAGGGAGAGCTTTGCCGCCCTTGTGATCCTACTCGGCTCGAGGGATTAGTCTCCGCAGTTGCGTGCAGATGATACCCGGTTTAGACCCAAAAAAAAAATCGAAATCAAATTTGTTTTTCCAGGGAATTTCGAATTTTGATGATTGCGTAAAATTATTGCTTCTTTTTTTTGTCAGCTAGTAGAAATGATAAACAACAAATATACACGCGTCTAAACGGCAACACTCGGGTTCGAATCTCGGTCCCGACGTCCCCATATTACTGAAATTCCCAAAACAACCAACCGTGGGGACGTAAAATTATTGCTTCTATTTATTAAAAGAAAAAAAAAAGGAATATTTGAGGAGGAAAAAAGAAAAAGAAAAACAAGGTTGGTATTTGGCCGCCCTAAAGTAACTCCGAAACCTAAAACGAACTTTGGCATCCGAGTCTTCCTCGCTTGCCTGCCTGCCTGCCATCACCTCTTTGCTCACAACACGCTCTCTTCTCTTCACCAATGGCCGCATCTTCAAATCTCTCAACTCTCTCTTCCTCTTCCTCCCTTTCCAAACCCTCCACTCTCACCAAACCTCGCCTCTTCAACACAACCCTCTCAAAACCCACTCTCCCACGCGCCCTCTCCGACACCCCAAAACCCTCTTTGGTAGCTTCCTCCAAAAACCCAATTTCCGAAATCGTCTCCACAAACAAACCATACCCACAAGAAGAAGAAGAAGAAATCTTTCACGACGACGACAAGCCCCGAGAGGAGTGCGGCGTGGTTGGCATATACGGTGACTCAGAAGCCTCTCGCCTCTGCTATTTAGCCCTTCACGCTCTCCAACACCGTGGCCAAGAAGGTGCCGGAATCGTCACTGTTCACAACAACGTCCTTCAATCCATAACCGGTGTTGGTCTCGTTTCTGATGTGTTCAACGAGTCAAAACTCGACCAGTTACCCGGTAGTTTGGCCATTGGCCATGTTCGTTACTCCACCGCTGGTCAATCCATGCTGAAAAATGTTCAGCCTTTTGTTGCTGGGTACCGTTTTGGTTCTGTTGGGGTTGCTCATAATGGCAATTTGGTGAATTATCGCACCTTAAGGGCTAAACTTGAAGAGAATGGATCTATTTTCAACACTACTTCTGATACTGAGGTTGTGCTTCATTTGATTGCTACCTCAAAGCATAGACCTTTTATATTGAGAATTGTTGATGCATGTGAAAAGCTTGAAGGGGCTTATTCCATTGTGTTTGTGACTGAGGATAAGCTTGTTGCTGTGAGGGATCCTTTTGGGTTCCGACCTTTGGTTATGGGTAGGAGAAGTAATGGTGCTGTTGTTTTTGCCTCTGAGACTTGTGCACTTGATTTGATTGAAGCCACTTATGAAAGAGAAGTGTACCCTGGTGAGGTTATTGTGGTGGACAAAAATGGGGTTCAATCACTTTGCCTTATGGCTCATCCACAGCCAAAGCAATGTATCTTTGAGCATATTTACTTTGCACTGCCAAATTCTGTTGTTTTTGGGAGGTCTGTGTATGACTCTCGCAGGCGATTTGGCGAGATTTTGGCTACTGAGAGTCCTGTTGATTGTGATGTTGTGATAGCAGTTCCTGATTCTGGTGTGGTAGCAGCACTTGGTTATGCTGCAAAAGCTGGTGTTCCTTTTCAGCAAGGGTTGATAAGGTCACACTATGTGGGGAGAACTTTCATTGAGCCATCTCAGAAGATTAGGGACTTTGGTGTGAAGTTGAAGCTATCACCTGTTCGTGCTGTGCTTGAAGGTAAGAGGGTTGTGGTTGTGGATGACTCAATTGTGAGGGGAACAACATCATCTAAGATAGTGAGGTTGCTTAAGGAAGCAGGTGCTAAGGAAGTTCACATGAGAATTGCAAGCCCTCCAATTATTGGTTCCTGTTATTATGGGGTGGATACACCTAGTTCTGAGGAGTTGATTTCTAATAGGATGAGTGTGGAGGAAATAAGGGAGTTTATTGGTTCTGATTCACTTGCTTTTCTTCCTATTGGTAGCTTGCAGAATATGTTGGCTATTGACTCTCCTAATTTCTGTTATGCTTGTTTCTCTGGGAAATACCCTGTTGAGCCTAGAGAGCTTAAGGTGAAGAGGGTTGGTGACTTTGTTGATGATGGCTTAAATGGGAGTTTGGAACTTATTGATGGTGGTTGGGTTCAGGCAAACCGAAATCAGATAGAGGTGAGTGCTGCTACTAGTAGTAGTCTTTGACAATTTTCCTATTTTTGATTTTTGCAGTGCTTGGATTTACTGTTTTATAAGTTAAGGGTGCCTTTGTGATTTGTTGTGGCGAGAGATAATGTCAAACCATCTAACTACAGTGGTGAGCTCCACCTAATTCATTCGGATTCTGAAGGCCAATGCTTAGTACTTATTGTTGGTCATATTTTTAGATCTGATTTTTGGAGCTTTTGTTATCTAGAACTAAGAATAGTGATATAAGAAATTTGGATGTTTTTCACTTTTTTTTTTTCAATATATAGGGTTGTCCCCAAAACAACTTATTCCTGCACTTTTTTTTTCTCTTTTCTTTTCAAGTTTCGTCTTCATTTCTTTTATTGTGTACTGGTATAAGATACTTGTGATTTCCGGATGCACAACATATCTGAGAAGAAGAAAAAAGACAAGAAAACAGTTTTGAGGCGGTGAATAAGCTTTATATAGTTGAATGAGCTTTCGGCATATGTCACTATTGTATTTGTATCACTATTGTAGTTAACTTTTTTTAAATAGATAATAGATTTATAAATAGTTGCTCTAGTAGGTGAAGGAAAGAGTCGAACACTTGAAAAATACCACTCTTGTCGCATGACAATTAGTTAAAAGTAGTACTATATAATATTATGTAGCCAATAATAAAAACGAACGTTGTTATGACTCATATCACACGAGGACGTGAGTTCAAATCATGTTATCAATGTGAAAATCTCGTTGGTCGGTAATATGTAGTCCTTGTGAGCCCTTTAGACCTAACTAACCTAAACTTTTATCTAAAAAATTCAATTTTTATTTTCGATTTTAGTATTCTTTGTTTTAACTTGTCAAAAAAAAAAAATTAGTATACTTTGTTTCAATTTTTTTTTTTTTTACTTTCTTGTTTTCTCACTCTAAGGATCTTGCTGCAAATTGCAACTTCTATATTCTCACAATACAGACACAATGTTCGTTATTGTTTGTTGCCACAATTTCCCTTTACTATTAATCAAACAAAAGTACCAGCCAAAATCTACAAATTGCTAAGAGTTAACTTCCGCTTGTCCTTGTGTCTCAATTTCTAAATTGCATTATGTTCTATACATTCTTATGTAATTCTTGTATAATTTTTTTTATGTGCTTAATTTCAAAATTTGACAATTATCCTTATTTGCATATTAAATTAAAACATCTCTCAAGACATAATGTGAAAATTAAGGTAGGCATAACAAACATACTTTACACTTTATAGGTTAAAATGCTATAGACACCATAAGACTTTTTTAATCTTCGTTTTCACGTTCATTTCTTGACAAGTCACCTTAATGCTTTCACATTAGGATTTAGGACAAAAACCAAGTGTGCAATTTTCGTTTCTTTTAAACCCCATAATTGATTCAAGTCATCCTTTGAAATAATTAACACGGCAGAGCCGGCTTAAGGCCCAAGCGACTAAGGCAAGGGTTTTAGGCCTCAAAATTTTGACAAAAGAAGGCCTCGATTTTTTTATTTTTCACTTAGTATCAATAGACAAATTCCTTTGGCTTATGGCAAGCTTGTATTGCTCAGATGCTACAACATAATGTTCTTGACTTTGTGGTTGTGAGTTCAAATCTCATTATGTTTGATTTTATTGTAATTTTTTGATCATTTTGTTTTAGCCAAATAAGAAAAGGCGAGTTTGCTTGGTGCTGGACCTGTAATGAACAAATTCTAACCACCATCTCCTCAACTAATAACCCAACTACTATTCCATAGACTTAAAATGATGATGAAAAAAGTCGGTGCTATAACTGTTCACAAAATAAGCTGTGGAATTATAAAATTCAAATTGTCACCAGTATGCAAGTCAACCTGGACCCGGAATAAATAACTGTTTACATTTCATTATCAAGGAATATTCAAAGTCCATTAATGTCAAAAATCAGACACTATACCGAAAAATAGATAAGAAACCTGTTTTTTTTTTCTTTTGTCAATTTTTTTTTTCCAAACTAATTACGGGGCGGGAAAGAACACTCACACTCAGGCCTTTTTGTTTTTTTTTTTGTTATTTACGGTACTCACACTCAGGCTTAGAGGCTAGGAAATAACTATAACACTATACTACTTCCGTCCCATTTTATATATCGTTTAAGGTTATACACAAGAATTAAGAAGTGCAATTAATGTTATAAAATTTAGAAAAAATAATATTTGATTTCCTAATATACCTTTATTAATTAAGTACATATTACAACCGCTTTCACTCTTTTTCATGAAAACACATTAACACTAATAAAAAGTAAAAGAGAAAAAAAAATATTAAATAATTCATTGAAATTGTAAAAACAATTAAATTGAGACAAGACTACTTTATTAAAGCGACAAATATAATGGGACCTAGGGAGTAGTAATGTACTTTCAGCTGTACGTTAAACATTAGATATGCAGCTTTAGCGCAAATCTAGAGCCATCTGTAACATTGCCAGGTAACATCTCTATAGCCAATTAGCCATATGCACTTTATGATGGTTGGATGCAAAACATTAGATCTGGGAGAAGCTCGAGGTTTTCTTTGGTTCCAAAACACTAGCAAGCAAAGACCAAACAGTTGAAGGTTGAAAAGAGGGAGCATCTAGAAAGACTCCACAATTAGCATATACCAGAAGCCTCAACATCTCCAAAGCTAACCCATAAGGGCAAGGAGGACCTTCTTCATTCTGATTCCTCTACAGCAGCTGCTTTTCTGCAATAAAAAGGCACATCTTTCTCGTGAGTGGTTGGGAGGGATAAAAGAAGGTAGAAACCCACTAACCCAAGCCTCGAAGGCTTGGCATCTTTCCTTATAACGACATGAAGTAATATCCATTAAAATGGCCTCGAAGGCTTGGCATCTTTCCTTATAACGACATGAAGTAATATCCATTAAAATGGGTGGTGGATCAGCAATCACCAGACACAAGATTGTTCCCGTAAATTATCATCAAAACATGAGTATGAAACATGTCAGAAGTGGGATTTGAACCCACGCCCTCTCACGAGGACCAGAACTTGAGTCTGGCGCCTTAGACCACTCGGCCATCCTGACTGTTGTGTCTGTCTTCAACTCAAATGATTATTAACGCATAGCGAATTACCTTTAGCCATTCATTTTTTTCAATTAAGTCAATTGATATCTTTTAATAAGATCCTTAAATAACGCTATTATACTAGTACTTTGTTATAATTATTTATGTATTATTCAAAGACTACACATATTATTTTGAGTAATTTAATTTATAGAGATTAAGTGGATCTAGACTGAAATAATATAAATCAAATTTGCTTAAAAAAATGTTATAAAAATCCAATGAATTATCTTACATTTTGTATAAAAAATGAATAATCTTACAAGTTTTTCATGTGATATTCTTAAAAAAAGTAACATTATTAATAGAATAAATTATGTTTTTTTATCTCTAAAAGATAAAATTGATATTAATTAGTTGGATTTTTAGATGATAATTAAAATTAACTTACTGAGAATATGTATTATTGTCTTCTGTTTATTTATTATCACCCCTCTTAAATTGTTTTTTCACCTTCAGTTATTTCTTTGATTTGAAAAACACAAGAAAATAATAATTCTTTAAAACTAAAAGAAAAAAATTGAGAAAATTCATTACAAAATTATTCAATTCTAATAATTTCAAATTTCACAACAACTCATCAATGATGACTATTCCTAATAATTCGTTACTAAATATAATGAAAATTATGGGAGTTATACAAAAAAATATATAGTTTAGAATGCATAATAATTTAATAACCTGCCCCACAAAAACCTAGACTTTGTGCTCATTTCAAGGTAGGCTAGATATTGATAGAAGATACTCTGTTCCGGATAGAGTTCAATCGAAAAAGAAAAAAAAACGTGAAAAGAAGTTAGGTTAGAATACAATTATACAATGCTTATCCATGAATTATCGATCCTGCCTTTAAATTAATGCAAGCTTCAACTAGTCCTTACGACCAAACGGTGTTGAACAGAACCACAATAGACTGGCAATTCTTTACCTCAAAAATAAAAATTTGTAACACTTTATCTAAACGTTATAATAAAACAAATCATGTCCAAATAATGCTTACAATTTCAGATATTTACTGAAATTAAATACGAGCTATAATTTAAACATAAAACAGGAATTAGGACTTGTATATGGACTGTGTCTGAGCTGGATAGACAATGCGAATCAGACTTACGACCATAACAACTGAGGAAAACATCTGTAAATATTTGAAACTGAGTGCAATGAATATATAAAGAACCATCCATCTGCAGGACCTCCAACCCAACCTATTGTTTTAAGTTGGTCTTTGAGTTGGCATTACCATTCTGCTGCTGTTGCTGTTGATGTTGCTGATTCTGTTGCTGCTGTTGAAGATGAATGTTCTGTTGGGATGTTGGAGGCTGATGCTGCTGCTGGAACATCAGAGGGTTGACAGAATGTTGTGGAATCAAGCAGTTAGAATGATGTGACTCCCCATTCAGCTCAGCTGTAGCAAGCTTCAGTCTTTGAACCTCAGCAGTAAGCGCATCATTCAGAGCTATTACATGAGAATGCAAGGAGCAAAAGTAATCAACAGGAAGCAATCAATGAAATTACACGATGTCTGCCATTGTTATAATGATACAAGTGATAACTGCTAATGAATGTATAAAAATGTTGTTGACAAGAAATTATGGCTTTTATTAATGTGTCAAAGGAGTAAGCATCATAAAGGATATCAAATTGAAAAAACACGCATACAGTAGAAAAGCAACTACCCTACATCAACTTTCCTAGGATGCTTGGCTCTATTTGGTAAGACCAAACCCGCTAGTTTATAGTGGATAAACTCGTATCATGTGTTTAATAACCACTAGCTTATAGCGTTTTTCCATATGCTATTTGAGCTTAAGGTTTATAGCGTATCATTTTTCCTCTCGTTTTTACCTTTATTATTTTAATTAAATTCCTCGTTTATCCTATATTAAATGAAGTAAAAAATTATTAACCCTTACAGTGTCTATCTCATTTATTAAAATATCATTTTATGTCATTTTGTATTTATCAGCTTGCACAACCGCTAATTGTACCAAATATTTTAAATTCAATCTGTCAGCTTATCCGCTATAAACACATCCGCTATCCGCTTGATCATTTGTTAAAACAGTCACTCTTACAAACATAATGAGCTTCTATGCAAAGGAAATATCATGCATAGTCAGATTCAGCAAAAGGGTGCAAGTGTATATGAGGGCACAAAAGATGGATGTTATAATGGAATTGCCACATTGATATTCATCTTGACTACAACATGCAACTTGCATAAAGAAAAGCTAGCTGACACGCAAGATATTTCTTGACTCTCCCCAAGAAATTTGGACACCAGAAATGGAATCGCCAAATCCCCTCTGCGATGCTCATTACATAAGCAAAATCTGTTTTTTTCCCAATGTGCTGAAGTGCACTGTTGTCTCTGATCTTATTGATAAACTTCTGATTTCACATTTTTAATTCATATAACTCATCTTCCAATGGTAAACAAATGATCCTATCTTGTACTGAAATTCAACTTATTTAGAAGAAATGGAGTGGTGAGAATGAAACTCCTGACCACACTTGGTCATAGAAACTTTGGTACATTGTCAAGAATCAACTCTCTTGAAAGTTTAGGGTTTAGGTAAAAGCTCTAAATAATTTTTATATCTAAAAGGCTCCATACATATTTGTAGGTATTCTTCTTCATTAGATCAGCATTCAGCCGTAAAAAATAGAGTTGACAAAATGTGATTCATATGAAAGATTTCTGGTCTTCATACAAAAAACACAAGGGAACAAAAACAAATTAAGTACCAGATATAAACTACAATCACACATCTGAAGCAAAACAAAACCAAAACCCAACAGCTTGAAGGATCTATATAAACATCTTTTGAACATTACTGTTTTATCCATACTTGTAATCCCTTCATCATGACACAAAAACACAATTACATAGCTTATAGGCTCCGAAGTATAATGTAAGTAATCAAAGGCAATTTTATCATTTTTAATTGCATGTTGTTTTCACTTTATAGGCCAACTGTCGTACTCAAACTCTCTGCAGAAACTATGCACTATGCAAAATTGACATACAATATAATCTAAGCATCTGTTAGTTCGTTCATACACGGCTATAAGTAAACAATTCACTATTCATCGATGCCTGCTAGTTTTCAGCCAGAAACATGAAATGAGTTACATGTTCTGCTCATCCACTAAAAAATAGAGAGAAAGTTTGACAGAAATACCATCTCGGAGTTTTGCCTGTTGTTCCATGGATTGAAGGCGAAACTTCAACTCACTATTCTGGTTAGTGAGTCCAACAGAATCTCTCTGCATTCACATAAAGGAGAGGAATAACATTAGAAAACTAAGCCGTGATTACCATACTAAAACACGTAAATTTACAAACAAAAATATGTTCCCACCTGTAACAAAGTTAGCTGTGCAGACAGTGTGGTGGCTTCAGTTTGCAAAGTCTGAACCTTGTGTTCTAGTTCTGAAATGTAACGCATCTTCCGTTCTTTGGATCGCGCAGCCGATTGCCTATTAGCCAAAATCCTGTAATAACCCAAAAAACAAAGTCAATATTAACCATCCATTTTGACATTACTGCTTAAAATGTTGAATAGTACAAATGTACAATGACAGCACCTCTTAGCACGCTTTGGATCAGCCATGGCAATCTCAGCAAGTTTTTCATTGGCCATAATTTTCTTCATTTCAGGCCCACTGAATTCACCATTCCCAAACTCCAAGCTGAAGGCAGCCGAATTCCCATCAATTCCATTACCGGGTGAAATCAATCCAGGTGAAGGTGGAAGCTTAGGGGACTCATCATTGAAATTCAACTTTCCAATGAAACTATCCATCGAAACACTCCTATAGTGCCTTGTAGTAGGTGCAATATCAACTCCAGCACTCCTCTTCATCCCTTCCCTCTTCTCACCAAAATTATTATTGTTATTACTATTAATCCATTGCCTCTGCATACTGTCCCCACTCTCGTTAACACTGCTTTCTGCTTCATTATCACTGCTATCACCTCCATTAGTCTTAGTTCCACTAGCTCTACTATCCAAATCATCGCGATTTTCGGCGGCACCGTTTTTGTCATCAGTCCCGGAAGAGTTCAATGCATCAATGTTATCCAAATTCATGTAAGCAGAGAAAAGATCATCCACGACTTCACCTTCCGGCGATTTCTTCTCGCCGGAACCCTCATTATTATGGTCAACACTTCTCTCCCAACCGGTGGTTTCCTTTTTCACCGGCCGAGCAGGTTTCGCGACTTCTCTTCCCCGAAGAGGAATGAGAGGCGGAGAGGATTGCAACACGGTGGAAAAACCAAATGGAATGTCACTGTTGGAACGCCTATGCGCTTTCCGAGGCGGCAAAGGCAAAGCTTCTCCGACGCGAGAAGGATTTCTGGTGAAAGGCGACGACGGCGGTAACAGATTGTGGGAACTGACGTCGCGATCTTCCATTGACACGTCAGCAGGGTCTGACGTGGTGGGTGAGTCGCGGAAAGGACAGGGACTCAAAGGGGGAAGAGAATCGAGCGAGAAAAATGACGGTTGAGAGAGTGATCTTGTGTGCGTCGGTGTAGGGCTGGTATTGTGGGAACCCATTTGCGGCCGCGAAACGGGGATCTGGGAATATGGTGAAATGGGAGGGATCTGGTGTGGATGCGAAGGTGGTATACCTGCTCTTTTGTTACCTTCTCCGCCGAAACCACCTTGCTGAAAATGATGCCTCCCAGTCCCACCCCGCATTTGTGAGGGATTGAATTGAGGTATGCTTAACTGTTCCATGTGATTGTTTAGTGTTTGCTTCATAAACGAAGAAGAATGAAGCCTCTGCATCATCATGTCATTATTATTATTATTATTATTACCATCTTCACCATCACCCATTCTGCTTCAACTACGCAATCGCTCACTACTGCTACAATTCAGAAACCAGAATAATGAGCTGAATGGTTGAGCTGAAGAAAAACTAGAGAGGTACCTGGGGAGTGTTCATCTACGTTTTGAAGAGCGAATCGGGAATGGTGAAAACACGAAGGACCCAAATCATTAATAAAGTGGCGCCGGTCTTGAAATCCAGCACAAGGTGATAGCTTTGTCTGGCGGAAATGCCGAAGGAGCAGGCGCTTATCTCTCCAAGATTCTCTCTCTCTCTCTCTCTCTCTCTCTCTCTCTCTCTCTCTAGAACAACGAAGGCCAAGAAGAAGAAAAAAAGGACACACACACATATACAGTGACTCTCTTTCAAAGCTTTAACTTTCTCTCTCTACATCCGCGACGATGACTACTACTACTACACGGATTTCATGACTACTACGCGTGAATTTAATAAGAATTTCATTTCAGAGCAATTTGCATTTCCTTCGCATTTCAATTTCATTCCGACCTCATTTGTCTTATGATACGGCAGGTTTTTCTAATTTTCCTCCCCCTGTCTCCGCAGTTTATGCAGCTACTCTTTACCCAAACTAATGTTTTTTTTTCCCACTAAATTGACGTTTACTTGTCACGCGCTTACTAAGCATCGTAAAAGGAAAACGCCCACCGTATTATTTTTTAGGATTAAATCCACTTTTGATCCCTAAGTTATTTTTTAGGTTTAATTTAGTCCCTTAATTTTATTTTTGGCTAAATAAGTTCTTATATTTTTAAGTTGGGCCAAATAGGTCTTTTAAGTTTTTAAGTTGGGTCAAATGAGTCATTGCCACGTAGGACCTGTTTGGCCCAACTTAAAAACTTAAAAGACCTATTTGGCCCAACTAAAAAACTTAAAAGATCTATTGGCACAACTTAAAAACTTAAAGGACTTGTTTGGCCGAAAATGACCTATTTGGCCCATCTTAAAAATTTAAAAGACTTATTTGGCCGAAAATAAAGTTAAGAGACCAAATTGAACCTAAAAAATAAGTTAAGCGACCAAAAATGGATTTAAGCCTATTTTTTACTAGCCAAATTACTCGTGCTTTGCACAGGTACCAATTAATTAAATTGAGTAATAATGTATAAAAAATAATCCTTACCATATAATATATAATAATTATTAATTTTGTAAGACAAGTTAATAATTATTTAATTTTAATTTTAAATATAATAAATGATGATTGATAAAGATGAATGATATATAATTTAAAACAAATAAGTTATTTAAGAAAATATATTTTTGATTATTAATGACAATTAATTGAGATAATGTAATAATAACTATCTTAAAATAATAATAATTAAAAATTAAATTTTGTTTTAGGAGGAAAAATAGATAAATATGGAAGTAACATGTAGCATAATCTCATGTGATAGAACTCTATTTTATATAATATAAATAATATAATAGATTTCATTATTAGTATATTTTTTTCTAGAGTTTTTTTTTTACCCTGACTAATCCGAAAATTTAGCCAGGAGGTAAATAAAGACTCTGTTTATTAAAATGTAGCGAATGACGGATAAATTAGCTGATAACGAATAAACTTCAAGTAGTATATGAAAAAATAATATAAGCTAGTGATTATCAAACATCTGTTACTTATCTGTTATAAGCTAGCGGTTTGGCCTTACCAAACTGAGTCAAAGTCTGATTCAAAGTTGTTCTATCGTGAGGATCGAACTCGAGTACTAGCCAAACTTATCCCTTTAAATAGACTGTGTTAACCACTCACACCAAGATTGAGATTTATTCCTTTATTATTATTTTATTTTCCTTGGGTCAATTACCAATAAATCTTTTGTTTTGGGTAGGAAATTATATCCAAATGTATTTCTTTCTTTCTTTGCTTTGATTTCCAATTTTAAGACCATTTATATATTTTTTAGAAATCCTGTATATCTTTTAATTAATTTTCCAAAATAAACCATAAAAAATTTCCAATTTGGCATTGGTGGGGTTGGGAATAAAGATTTGTTCAGATTCTCGTTTCTGTTATTCTATCTCATCTTAAGAAGGTACTTTTAATGTTGACATAACTAGTTGTAGTATGTCCAAAGAGCACAACCCGATGATATAACATACCTAAGAACTGTGTGAACGTTGGGAATATGGTTCGAATACGTACTGCTCTACTTTCTTTCCTCTCTAATTTTCCCCCCTTCCTGCTAACCATATGTACTTGGACAAAAAAGACTAGTTGCAATATAAATTTATTATGATTATGATACGATTGTTATGACAAAAAAAAAGCATTTCTTGGTGGGAAATTTGCAACTAACGCAAATCATGGGGTAAAATTTCTCTACCGATCTAACATGAGGGCATAAAATTGTAAATAAGGGAGATGTTAAAGGGACAACATGCTTTTTATACAGGTACTAGTGTGTTTGACCCGTACAATGCACGAGTATACACTTGCTATTGAAAATGTTATATAATATGTATTTTGTATGATAATAGAAGCACAATGCTTGTATTCCAATAAATAAAAAAAGCACAAAGCATACAATGTAATTTAATATTAAATAATATATAGTATAATGTATAATTAGAATAATAAATTTTAAAAAATTGAAACTTTATAATAATTTGTTATCTTTCTACCCAAACCACATTATATTTTCGCTCTTAAGGTTATTCATCACATACTCCGCTAAATGACAACGACCCTAAAAAAGAAAGAGATAAAAAATAGTTTAAAAATGTGTACCATCATAAAATTATTAATTGATTAATATAGTATAGCCTTAATATCTGGATATATACACACACACATACGTACACATATACACATATCAATGAAGTGGTAGAGAGACAGAGAGTATTAATTCTTGCTTCTCTTGTTTAGTTAACAATTTTAACCAAAGATTGCTTGATTTAGTTTAGTTCTCTCCATTGGTAATGTTGCTGTTTTTTTCCTTCAATTGAAGCTCCTTTGTGAAAAAAAGGGTTTGTTGATTACTTATGTATGGTGGTTAATGAAGCTCTTCTTCTTGCAAACAATTCGAACAAATGATGATAGAAGGAACAATGTGTTGATAACCTGAGTTCTTAAGATTCATTGGGTAACACATATCCTCACCTTCTCACTTTTGCCTTCATTTCAATTCTTTTATTGTTTCTTTTCAATATTATCATTGCTTTGTCGTGTCGGATCAGGAATCTCTTATCAAGTTGCTTGGTAGAGATAAGTTGGATAAGAACTTTAAAGTTGCTTGATAGCAAACATTTCCAGTATTGAAGCAATCAAAGCATTGGTGTACAGTGTTGCTTATCATCTCTGAGTAGTAAGATCAATTCATTTGCCAAATCAATTAATGGCTTGAACTCCAACAATAAGGTTTATGTATAAGGATATGTTTGAAAATTGTTTAAGATAAATATTTTAATCGAACAAGCTTGAGCATGCTATTTTTTTTTTTTGACAGATTGAGCATGCTGTTATTTTATTAGAGTATGTTTGATGCAACACTGCATCTTAAATTTTGTAGAGCTACCTGATGGAATTTGAGGTTGATTGTCCTAAATGCCACTTGAGATTGCCTTGAGTTGTGGCATAATTAATGTCATGGGATTGTATCAAATTTCCAAATTAAAGGAGTAAGATATTTCCAGTTTTCATTAGTTACTCTTTTTTCTAATTTTTCTTTCCATATTCTTCTTTAATTTTTCTGATGCCTTCATATTCATTGTAGACTAACATTTAGCCTGCCAAAATTTCGATGGCAAAAGAATAATCATGATACTTTCCAACAAAAGCCATATTAGAGAAGTGAAGTTAATCTTATTTTCTTCTATTATTGTGTTGGTAAGTTTTGTAATCATTGGGCTGGGATTGTAGTATTGGTACTACATGTGCACTAAACCTATTTAGTTTGTTTACATATACACAGGGAGCTTAAGTAAGGATTAAACGTCAAGTTAGTGCATCAAATTATACAAAGAAGTTATCTTGCTCTCTCTGTCTCTTTATGATGCGATGAATATTACCTTTCTGCAGTAATAAGAGAAAAGATTAGTTGACACTGCAGACGAAGTATTAGAGTAAAATAATTTTCTAATTGAATGGAAACAAGAGAATGCAAAGACTAAGAATTATCTTAACCGTGAATTAGGCAAGAACAAAATTGTTGTGTTGGCAAATGTTTTTCTGATCAACTTTTTAAATTTGGTTATTCAAAATTTCTTCTGCAGGGTATTTATTGCAGAGAGACAATTTTTCATGGTTGGTTGAGTCAAATATGAAGCAAATGATAAAAGGACCTGCCTTAGAATCTTGAATTTTGGAGTTACAAAAAAAGTTCTCTTATATTTTTTTTTGTACAAAGAGTTCTCTTATATTTAACTATTGATGTTATATTTAGTGTCTACAACATTTTTAGAAATTTTGTGATTTTAACGGGGTTGTCAAGGAGTAGAAGGAATTTTCATTATTTTTCAAGTATTTTTTCACTTCAGAATCGAAGCTTAATAAAAAAAGGCATCATCAAACAAACTTTCAATAAATTTGATTTTCACTAATTGATACATTTTAGTTATAAAATATGCAATGTTTCAAGTATGAATTGAGTTATTTCTCCAGTGTTCATTTGCCATGTTCCCTGGATTTTATTCATGTGATGTGAATGTTAATTAATAATAAGGTAAAGGAAGAACAAATTTTACAGATTGATAGGAAAACACACATTAGCAAGTTCCACCAAGCGTCGCCTGAAGCACACACTATTTAGTATTATAATCCTAGAAATAAAATTCCATATTTGATTTATTTAAATTAATTTTAAGAAAACTAATTACTCATTTTTTATCTTTTCACTTAGCTAATTTATTGAAAAATACCTTTTACAAAAATGAGCTCTCCTAAAAACAATTTAAAAATGAGTATAATTGATTTGTATTTTAATTTCAATTTTTTGTCTCTTAAAATATTTTTGCAAAAATAATGGTATTTTACGTTAATATCTTTTCCATGCAAATTTTAAATTTGAAATCTTAATAGTTTTTTAGGCAAATAAGTATTCTTATCTTATTTATTATCTTCTCACTAAATAATTTGTTGAATTTTTTGTTTAATATGAGCAAATTTGGATTTTATTTTAAAATTGATATCTATATATAAATTCATCAATATATAAATATAAATTATAAACAATATGACACATGAGAATAAATATTTTACATGAAAGTAATAGATAAACTCTAATACACGGGTTTTACCAAAAAATATCTAACACACGGGAATAAATATTTTACATGAAAAACATATTCACCTAGCTTTTAGTCTATCGGAACAACTATAAAAATTTTATGAACATTTTAGATAATTCCTTATGAAATTTTCCACATACTTTTTAGCTTATATTTTTTAAAATACACCGTGTGTAGCACAGTCAAACATACTATAAACATGTTATTATAGAGTGTTTTTCATTTGTACCACGATCTATAACCCGTGCCATGTATAGGTAAAGTCTATTATTTTCAAAATTTGATTTCACAAAATGTGTTGTTGTATTTACTTTTTTGGTTTGCACTAGGAACTCTCACTTTAGTGTGGTAAAAATATAATTTCACAAAATCATTTTTATTCGCCTAAGTCAATCATAATTTATATTTTTATGTCCATTGTATTTAACTTTAAATATGATAATCAACCACATATTTAACCAGCTCTTTTGTGGTAATTAATGTGTTAACAATTGTTATAATATTTGATGCAAGATTGAAATCAAACAAATATTATATAATTTTTATAGATAATTCATTTTAACAAAAATCTTTTATCTTTTGTCAAAAAAAAACAAAAATCTTTTATCTTTTAAATAGAAAATTTAACTTATTTGATACAAATATTTAAAAGCCATTATATTGTAAAATAATTATCAGATCTTTTTATTTCAGAAAATCAACAATTTTCTTTTATTATAGTATATAAAGCATCATTGGGGTATTATTTGGTGAACTATATAGTATATTTCTTATGCTTTCAGGTACTTTTGCAAGTATTATTTAGGTTACAGTCATGCTGGAATGGTGGATGAGGGGAAAAGTGTTTTCTCCAACAACACTGAAGTTATCTAGAATATTTGGGATATGGGATATGAGAATGGGATATATGATAAAATATGTGGTAGAGAATTTGCTCTGTTCCGCTAATATTTGTTCCCGTTCTGCCATGGATGCAGCATATGATTCTATAAACTAAATCTATTCTTAAATGGAGGCTTACATATTAAAAGTTTGAATTGATACATAACATTGCTTCTTCTAAACCCTATGTGTATGATTATAATTTTTAAGTAAATGCCATGCGTAGCACGGGCATACAGATATTGTAAAAAAATTATGATTCTATGATCTAAAACTATTCTCAAATAGAGGTTAGAACAACAACCCTAATTAGATGGAACTTCCCAGATTGGGGGTGGGTGAAATTAAAAACAGATGGTGCCTCCAAAGGGAACCCATGAAATGTTAGGTGTGGCGGGCTCATTCGAGATGATATAGGAAGATGGATTGCTGGTTTTTGTGCTAATTTGGGGTTTAGTTCAGCCTATGTTGCGAAACTATTGCGGTTGCTTTATTGTCTAGATTTGGCTTGTGGAGTGGTTATAAGAAGATAGTGGTAGAGTTAGATAATGCTTCCATAGTGAATACTATTAGGAAAGGTGGGGTGGAGGGAACAGACATTATAAATTTTGGCTTACAATTTGATAATTGGAAAATTTGAGAGTGGGTCTTGAAATTTCAACATGTTTTTAGGGAGGGGAATTTTTGTGCGGATTGGCTTGCAACATAGAGTTTAACACATAGCTTAGGAGTTTAATGGCTAGAGGTTCCTCCTGCAGATCTAAATAGTCTAATTCTTAGTGATGTTAGTGGGGTTTATTATAATTTTTAAGTATGTACCGCGTGTAGTATGAGCCTACAAAAATTATGATTCTATGATCTAAACATATTCTCAAAGGGAGGCTTACATATCAAAAGTTTGAATGTATACATAATGTTGTTTCTTCTAAATCCCAGGGTGTATAATTATAATTTTAATGTATATACCGTGCGTAGTACTGACCTACAGATATATTGTAAAAAAATTATCAAATGTTTTTTATCTAAGAAATTTACAATTTTCTTTAAGTATAATATATAAAACATAAGACATGGAGATTGACATTTTACTTGAAACACAATATTTTAAACAAAATAATTATTATCTATGTGTGAATTAGTACTCTTTTTGATCCATGATTGAAATAAATCAAATATTATATAAATTTCTGTATACAGGTCATTTTACAAATGTTTAAAACAATTATATATAACATTTCAATTATTTTATATAAAAGTTCAAAAGACACACATACCCGTGCATGGCACGGGTTGTAATACCAGTTTATCTACAATTAAAGATTAATTTTTAAATTAGTTATATCATTAAAATATTTAGATAGTATATAAATTAGATAAAATAAAATATGTTTATTTTTAGACGATCAGTAACAAAAGTATATTTGTATTAAAATCTGAATAAATAAGCAAATAAGTGACTTAAACAAAGATAACATAAATTGACCATCTAAAAACTAAATAAGTATTAAAAACAGCTGGATGGCATATATTCCACCCCTGCTCTCGAATGTTCCTCTCGCACCTTGACCCTAGAAATTTCTGAAACGACATACGTACGGTGAGGCGACGGAGGGAACGTTCCCGACAGTGGTTTCCGTTGGAGGGCTTGGCTGCGAGGTAGACATGGGTGTTTGATGCTTAACGACGGATAAGGTATGGGACAGCCACACCGAAGTTCACAGGTTGACTTTGTCAAAAAAAAAGTTCACAGGTTGACGTTCACTACTCCGGTTTGTTGCGCGGCCTCACGAGACGGGGACGTCCGACCGCGATTCGCGGATTTGGCCAGGAACAAAACATCATCCATGATCTGTGAACATCACCAAACCTGAGTAATGGGGTCCTTCAAAGACTGACTGAGCATACATTCATGTTCCTTGTGTTGGAGAGGTATTGTTCTTCTTTTTTCTGACTTAAATATCTAATTATCTATGCATCTTTCCATTCTGCTGAAGCAAAGGTTAGTACCTAGTTTTGGAAACTTCTAACTTGTTGTCTGTCATGTTTTTAGGCAGGAACTGTAATAGCAAAACTAATAGCTCTACAGATGTCTAAGGAGGTGAATAAGCTATTTGTTGTTTAAACAGTAGTCACATTGATTTCTTGAGTTAATTTTTAGACTGTAATTATTGATGTTCTTCTATTTGTTTGTATTTTTTTGGGTGCAAACAAAGACACCTATAGAGGAGAATCGCAAGAAGATATGGCTTGTAGACTCAAAGGTAGGAGGACTCCGAACGCGAAGGAGAATGCCATGGGGGAGGAGTTGTGGAGAAGGAGGTTGGGGTTTGGAGGGAAGAAGGGTTCATAGGGTTACTGTCATTGGAGACTGTGCAGAGTGGGGTTTTCTGTTTTTTAGGGATTTTGAGAAAGCAATAAACGGTGTTTCTTAAACCCTTTCGCTTGTTCAGATAGACAAACTCAAATAGGATCTATCAACTGTCATATCTGGCTCGTAGAAACCTCTCATTATGGCTCTCTCCAATATCCAACTTCACAGTCTAAGTGTACAACAGAAGAGGCTTATCAATGGAGTGAGGTAAAATACCATACATGTGGTTGAGATCCTTTGTTTTTATACCGATCATGCATACTCCTACCTTTTTATTTGATAAAATTAATTGTTCTATGGTTTTTAATATTTTGGATTCCATTTTTTGATAATTCATACGAATTTAATTAGGTAAAATAATAAAATAAAATATTCAATTACTCATATGAAAATGAAATTTCATAATTACACAAGTGCAATAATTATGATAATTGAAATCCAAACCCAAAATTATACGACATGATTGCCAAAAGCATACCAAATTAGGGAATACCAAATCTGTCACATAGCCTCCTATTTTAGTAAAAAAAAAATCACATAGCCCAAAGACAAAAAAAAAACAAATTAACTTAAATACCATAGAAATTGAGAAAAGCGACCATAAAATTCTGTAAGCATCCTTATTTAATTCTGTAACCCTTTGGATGCAAATATTTTTATAAACTTTAGATTCTAGTCATTCTCATTCTTTATCTCCTTGATCATGAAATTCCCAGACCCAGATGCACTATCAGATGGATGTCATACCCCATTTTTGTCCGGGCCTTATTTATTTATTTATTTATTTTATTTCCTAATAATAAAAAAATAAATATAATACTTATGGTCTTAGAATAATAAAATTGAAACATGGTTGCACATAGTAAAAGGGTGGGGTGCCAATAGTATCTCAGAGTTGGTTACAGCCCAACAGGCAGCGCTTCCTCTCCCTTTCCACGCGCACCCCACCTTTTCCTGTGCACCTCTCCTCTATTCGCTTACTACCCGCACCCCTTCTTCATTTATACACCCCTAGCCCATGTGCGTTGCTTTCCTTCAGCCCAACTCCTCGGCCCACTACCCAAACCTAAACCCACATAACCCTAACCTAAAAATAACCCTAATCCCTTTTCCCTTCCCATTATCAGCGTCGATTTCCCCTCCCCCATTTTACTCTCTTTCTTCACTTCTTCCTCTCTTCCTCCCACCTTTTTCTTATCTTTTCTCGCCCTCCCCTCTCCTCATTCCATCATCATCCCTCTTGCTTCTCCAAAACCCTAATTTCTACCACACTCTCAACCCAAGCCGCAGCTCCTTCTCCCCACCCCAATCCTTTATTCTCCATCAAATCTTTCCCAATCTCAAATCACAAATCTCCACAATCTCGCACGAGAAGATTCTGTCTCCAAATCTTGACAAAAGGGAAGATTTTCCTTCTATTCCCATTATTATTCTTGAAAAGTTTCCATTTTTGTATTTATTGACTTGATTTCTTTTTTTTTTCTTGCAGGATATGAAGTGGAGAAAGGAATGGCTATAAAAGCTAAGCTCACTGACCACAAAAGAGGGGAGGGAACCTAGAAGAAAAATAAAAAGGCTGAAGAAAACTGAAACAGAGGAAGCGAACGAGACAGAGCGAAGGAAGAAAAAAGTAAGAACCCGTGAGGCTAATTAGATCCCAAATTAAACACTATTTAGTCTTAGGTCTTTTTTTATCCACTCCATTGATTTCTGTATAAGTTTTCTTGGAAAGGCTTAAACCCAGGTTTCATCATCTTCTCCTTTTTATTTTATTTCTTCTGTTCATATGTTCATGCAATAAGAGACTCAAATCTAAGGATCGCAATCCATCCCAATGAATTTTTCTTCACCCATTCTCATTTTTATTTATTATTTGCCTCTTTCATTTAGATTGTGATCATTTGGCTGTTGTTGCTATGTGCTTCTGTTGTGTATTCCGATTCGGTATCATGTGAGAACTGGGGTTAGTGTTAGGGTTTGGCCTTCCAATGGTCCCAAACCTAGGGACCGAATTGTAGATATTTTGTCGAGAGGGGCATAAAAGCAAAAATGTGATTTACTGAATAAATAATTAATGTAGGTTGATTTCTTTTTCATTTCTATAAAAAGGAGTATCATGGAATAAAGTAGTTTTAGATTTTTTTTAATAAATACTTTTACTTATTAATTCTGTAATTAATTTTTCTCTTACTACTAACTAATTTCTCAAAACAATATATAACAGGTAATATGGTTTTTACCCTTTCGGATCCCTTTTTAACTAATCCCATTTTCGGAAACACTTCATTAAAGGCAAACTTTCTTTTAAACAATTAAAGGTACCATTTTATGGGCGTCTTAGGGGTGCTAATACCTTTCCTAAACGTAATGAACTCCCGAACTCATTTTTTTGGTTTGAACGACCCTTCCTTTGGTAAATATGTGAAAAACCACCTAAATATAAAATATTGGTGGCGGCTCCATTGAATTTTGGGGTGGTTGTCACAACCGACGACTCATCCGGGGACTTATTTTGAGAGTTAGGCCCTATAATTGTATATATGATTTGTTTGCCTTATTAAATGATTTATTCCCTTTTTGTTTTTAATCCTGTTTGTTCATTTGTATGTATGCTTGTATATTTGAACCCTAGGATAGAATACATGTTAAAAAAAAATATTTTTTTTCTTTCATTTATTTCCTCTAAATATTTTACTCATATGTTGTATATTTGAACCCTAGGGTTGAAGACATTTGTAAATATTATGTTTTGATTTGTTTTACTGCAGGTAGTCTTTTAGGTAATTGCTTCCCCTCACACACTTCACCTACACATTTTTCACACACTATGAGTGGAACCCTATACCCGGGTTTGAAAAAGCTTTAAGTTAGGAGAGGTTGCGTAGTGAGTGCCTGTTGGACGTACGGCCAGTTGGGTTCTTACGAATGCCTCATCTAGAGTTTGGCTCCATTTGAGATAAAATTTCGCCTTTAATAGTGACCTATTATTGGGGGCGTAATATTAAAAAATGGAACCCTTGGCTCTAGGGACCTTTTTAGTTTAGTACTCTAAAGCCATCCATGGAGAGGTACTTATGTGGACCATAGATCCCTCTTTAGAAATGCCCGACCCATATCACAAAAGGAGTATCCCTTATCTGTCACATTTGTCATGTGACAAAAGTCGTCGAACTTAAGATCTTGGGAAGTATCGACTTAATTCATAAGGGGCACGCTACCCGCTTTTTCCTTCATCCATTTATTTTCCATTCATTTTCTTGAAAATTTGTGAAAGATAATAAATGGTATTTTTTCTGAAAATCATTTTTTCCCTGCAAAAAAATAAAATATAGTTTCCAAAAAAAATATTTTCTATGCATCGCATCATTCTTTTTCCATGTTACAAAAATAAAAAATAAAGTTTTCAAAAAAATAAACAAAAGAACATTTTCATTTTCTCATCGCGTTCAGTTCATTTTTGCAAAATACAAAATGTATATATGAAAAATATTCAGAAAAATGGTCATTTCTCCATCATTTTTTTTTTGCATAAAAAAATACAAAAAAATGCATTCATACCATGCATAACCATGATGCCCTCATAACATAACTCATGCTGAAAAAATGTTCATTTCTCTATCATATTCTTTTTGCATTAAGTGTGCATAAAAAAAATACATTCATATCATACATAACCATGTCATCCTTATAACATAACTCATGCTTTTTTTTTCTCTTTTTTTCATATAAAAAAAAATAGTTATAATCGAGCTTTCCCTACATCTTTACTGGATTCGAGCCCAAACTAAACTTATGGATGTGTTGGAAGGGAATCAACAAGCAATGAGGGTAGAGCTCGACCAAGTAAAGGGTCAAAAAGGTCAAATATTGAAGATCTGGCAAAACTTGGATGCACGATTGGCCCTTGATAAGAACAAGTCCAGTGGCCCATCAAGGTCACAACCTGTTGACATGAATGCCCAAGAAGATCCCCAAGTTAAGGAGAGACTCCGAATTATGGAGGAGAGTTAAAAGCTATTGAAGGGGCCAAACGCATTGGATTCAGAGCTTCAGACATATGCTTAGTCCCTAACGTGGTAATTTCTGGAAATTCAAAATCCGTGAGTTTGCCAAGTGTGAGAGGTTAATTTGTCCGTAAAAAAAATCTCACCATGTACTGCCGGAAGATAGCATCCTATTGCAATGATGATACTGATCCACTTCTTCCAAAAAAGTACGACCGGGGCATCTCTACGTTGATATATGCAGTTAGAGCGAGGCAAGATCGGCCCAAGAGAAGGAAGAAGATACAAACGTTGTTCATCACGACATATCATGCTGGGGCAATGGGCCACTCAATTGAGAATTATTGGGCTTCGAAGTACAAAGTGCAAAATTTGATCAACACCAAGCGGTTGGACTTCAAGAAGGATAGCTCTGTTTAAACAGCTATTCATATGTTTTTTATGCTTTGCCCGAAGCCCTGGAGCACATCTTGTAAAAGGCCCACTTTGTTCCCATCTTTTCGATTCATCAATGGAAATGCAGTTTGAATTGTCCAACTTACTTTATTGGTTAATGGTCAATCCGAGATTAAAAAAAAAGTAGTTTAAAAAAATATGGTAAAGTCGATGCACAATTATCAGGAATTAATTTTTGTGAAAATTTGAGCAATAAAGTTTTGAAATGAAGGTTGACCCTTTTTCTCTATCCCCAAAAAATAAAAATAAAATATATCTTTTGCTACCCTTTTGAGCCTAAAAAACATATTCTTTCAAATACCCTAAAAAGGATCACTCATACAATAGAGGCTAGCACAATAGTCTATTCAATTTTGTTTGTTAAAAAAAAAGCAAAACAAACAAGCAAATAACAAATGCAAAGTATCAAGACGCTTGCAAGAATTAAAAAAAAAACAAATGAATAAAAATGTAAAAGCAAAACAAGACAACTGTGCTAGCAACCATTAAAGTGCATCTTGACGCTAAAGATCCTTATTTTCATGAACCCTTAAATACTTTTTGGGTCTGAAATATCATTTCTTTCATAACCCTTAACCATTGGTCACGTTACAAGCCTAATAAAGTCCATTCTGATCAAAGTCAAATTTCTCATATTTTCTCAAAATTTGATTTTTGAAAGAGGAAATTCTATAAACTCCTCAATGCAGTTGTTTTACCAAAAAAAAGGTGGAAAAAAAGGAATATAAAAGAAAAAAGCTCGCTAGGCTGAAAATCCGAAAGTGCGGTCTAGGCAAAAGTTAAAGCGACCCGCTAGGTTGAAAACTCGCAAAGAGCAACTTAGGCAAAAGTTAGGGTCAAATTCACAAACATATCAACCCGGATTGTGCCTCCTGAACCTTAGCATAAACCACGAAGCTAGGGGCAATAGCTGTGCCCGTCATCTACAAGCTCCGCATTCAAGATTTCATTCCAGTTTCAGAACTACACAAAGTGGTCTGTCCCTTAACATACATGCTTCCTCGCCTTACTGGACAAAGGCCAAAGGGACACTGAAAATTTAAGGAACAAAGTAGTCAATCCAATCCTCTCAAGAGCATTCAAAACATTCAAAGAAAATTCAAGGGTCCGCAAAGACAGGCAAGATGATCTATCAAGTGGGAAATATGTAAATCCGATGCAAGGTCAGCCATTTGAACAGGCAAGCCAACATAAATTTATCAGCCCATGAGTCTAAGGGCAGCGTCCTCAAAGGGATTCAAGGAAAGCAAAAAAAGCAAAAAAAGCATTCTTTTAAAACAAAACAATACTCTTGCATGACATACAATTCATTGCATTTTGCATGATCATCAATACTTTTGGGTCCACCGTCCACCTTAAAAAAGTATCATTGCTCCAAAAGCAAAAACAACATTCATGCATAGCATACCATTCATTGCATCCTGTATAACCATCAAAATTTTTGGGTCCATCCACCCATCCTCTCCAATATTGCAAACATTTGGTCTGTTGTCTACTCAGTAGGAACTAGTACTCAACTCACCTAATCTTTTTTGTAAGGAATCATAGTCATGTCTATGCCTTACTGGGAATTCGCTAGGAAACCGAACCTAGAATCTCCCTCCAACTTTGTAAGGAGACATAGTCATAACTATGTCTTACTGGGAATTTGCCGGGAAACCGAACCCGGAATCTCCCGCCATTTTTTGTAAGGAGACATAGTCATAACTATGCCTTATTGGGAATTTGCTAGGAAACCGAACCTGGAATCTCCCGCAAATTTTGTAAGGAATTATAGTCATAACCATGCCTTACTGAGAATTCGCCAGGAAACCGAACCTGGAATCTCCCTCCAACTTTGTAAGGAGACATAGTCATAACTATGCCTTACTGGGAATTCTCCGGGAAACTGAACCTGGAATCTCCCTCCAACTTTGTAAGGAGACATAGTCATAACTATGTCTTACAGGGAATTCGCCAGGAAACCGAACCTGGAATCTCCCACCAATTTTTGTAAGAGCTAGTCATACCTACGCCTTACAGGGAATTCGAAAGGAACCAGCCCCGGAATCTCCGACCAACTTTATAAGAGCTAGGGACAAGCCTATGCCTTATCGGGAATTCGAAGGGAACCAGCCTCGGAATCTCCGACCAACTTTGTAAGAGCTAGGGACAAGCCTAAGCCTTACCGGGAATTCGAAGGGAACTAGCTCCGGAATCTCCTACCGACTTTGTAAGAGCTAAGGACAAGCCTATGCCTTACCGGGAATTCAATAGGAACCAGACCTAGAATCCCTCACCAAAGTCGGGAACCAATCCTGCATTCTTAAACCACTTGTTTCGGATAAAAATTAGGGTTTTCTATCCTTAATTACATTTTATAACGAATTCACGAAGGTCTTCGAATAAAACGTAATTAAGGAGGGGCAGCTGTCATACCCCATTTTTTTCCGGGCCTTATTTATTTATTTATTTATTTTGTTTCCTAATAATAAAAAAATAAATATAATATTTTTGGTCTTAGAATAATAAAAAAGAAGAAGGCAAAAATGAATAAAGAAAAAGAAAGAAAAAGAAAAGAAAAAATGAAAAATTGAAACATGGTTACACATAGTAAAAGGGTGGGGTGCCAATAGTATCTCAGAGTTGGTTACAGCCCAACAGGCAGTGCTCCCTCTCCCTTTCCACGCGCACCCCTCCTTTTCCTGCGCGCCTTTCCTCTCTTCGCTTACTACCTGCACCCCTTCTTCATTTCTACACTCCTAGCCCATGTGCGCTGCTTTCCTTCAGCCCAACTCCTCGGCCCACTACCCAAACCTAAACCCACATAACCGTAACCTAAAAATAACCCTAATCCCTTTTCCCTTCCCATTCTCAGCGTCGATTCCCCCTCCCCCATTTTACTCTCTTTCTTCATTTCTTCCTCTCTCTTCCTCCCACATTCTTTTCCTCTTTTCTCGCCCTCCCCTCTCCTCATTCCATCATCATCCCTCTTCCTTCTCCAAAACCCTAATTTCTACCACACTCTCAACCCAAGCCGCAGCTCCTTCTCCCCACCCCAATCCTTTATTCTCCATTAAATCCTCCCCAATCTCAAATCACAAATCTCCACAATCTCGCACGAGAAGATTCGGTCTCCAATCTTGACAAAAGGGAAGATTTTCCTTCTATTCCCATTATTATTCTTGAAAAGTTTCCATTTTTGTATTTATTGACTTGATTTCTTTTTTTTTCTTGCAGGATATGAAGTGGAGAAAGGAATGGCTATAAAAGCTAAGCTCGTTGACCACAAAAGAGGGGAGGGAACCTAGAAGAAAAATAAAAAGGCTGAAGAACACTGAAACAGAGGAAGCGAACGAGACAGAGTGAAGGAAGAAGAAAGTAAGAACCCGTGAGGCTAATTAGATTCCAAATTAAACACTATTTAGTCTTAGGTCTTTTTTTATCCACTCCATTGATTTCTGTATAAGTTTTCTTGGAAAGGCTTAAACCCAGGTTTCATCATCTTCTCCTTTTTATTTTATTTCTTCTGTTCATATGTTCATGTAATAAGAGACTCAAATCTACGGATCGCAATCCATCCCATTGAATTTTTCTTCACCCATTCTCATTTTTATTTATTATTTGTCTCTTTCATTTAGATTGTGATCATTTGGCTGTTGTTGCTATGTGCTTCTGTTGTGTATTTCGATTCGGTATCATGTGAGAACTGGGGTTAGTGTTAGGGTTTGGCCTTCTAATGGTCCCAAACCTAGGGACCGAATTGTAGATATTTTGTCGAGAGGGGCATAAAAGCAAAAATGTGATTTACTGAATAAATAATTAATATAGGTTGATTTCTTTTTCATTTCTATAAAAAGGAGTATCATGGAATAAAGTAGTTTTAGATTTTTTTTTAAATAAATACTTTTACTTATTAATTCTACAATTAATTTTTCTCTTACTACTAACTAATTTCTCAAAACAATATATAACAAGTAATATGGTTTTTACCCTTTTGGATCCCTTTTTAACTAATCCCATTTTCGGAAACACTTCATTAAAGGCAAACTTTCTTTTAAACAATTAAAGGTATCATTTTATGAGCATCTTAGGGGTGCTAATACCTTCCCTAAACGTAATGAACTCCCAAACTCATTTTTTTGGTTTGAACGACCCTTCCTTTGGTAAATATGTGAAAAGGTTTTTCCAATGTTTTCCTAAATATAAAATATTGGTAGCGGCTCCATTGAATTTTAGGGTGGTTGTCACAATGGGCACAGACGCTTGACTACAGGGCTCTCCTGAGTGTCATTGCATAAATCAACCACTTCCATATTTGTCTTAGCTTGGTTGTCATTTTCGGCAGATTCAGTAAACGTGCCTATGAAATCCTTAAACAAATATTCCAATATTATTCATTAAAAAATTAAAATACATCTTTCAAAGTTAAAAGCTGAAAATTTGGATGATATTATCATACCTGAGTAACTGCAGCAGTAGATTGAGTATCCAAATCAACATTTTCAGATTCAACAACTGGACACACATGGTCAATGGTCTAAATTAATCATCATAATTAGGTTGTCAGTTACTTACATAAATGAACCTGTATTTACATGATTAGGAAGTACTTTTAAATATACTAATATACTAATATAATTATAAGTGATATGTAATTTTAAAGCATAATAGGCAAGACTTAGCCATGATTATCAAGCTCTATATTGATCAATTTAGACTTCACCCCATTCCTTACATATTCATGTTGTTGTCCAACTCTAATAAGAACACCAATTACATCTAAAAATACTTATTAGGTGATATTAGTGATCAAATAATGGGCATGAACATGTATAATAGAATTGGATACATATTCACATTGTTGTCCAACTCCAATGAGAACACCAATTACATCTAAAAATACTTATTAAGTGATATTAGTGATCAAATAATGGGCATGAACATGTATAATAGAATTGGATACTCACCAACCAAGTAGTCACTATCAAACTTTGGTAGAAAACAATTAGCAAAGAGGAGAGAATGTGAAAACAATAGAAGGAACTAATCCATTGTCAGCCTTCCTAATCAATGGCCCCCTCTAAAAATTAAGCTTAAACGCATGGCTTGTTGGATGGTACTCTCCTACATTAGGAGCCACACTAAATATTGTCATGTAGTAGACAACATCCTCAGTTAACTCCTTTTCATACTTGTAAATCAGTTGTTTCTTGATAAAAGCATTGAAGTTGTTGGCATCTATGTCTGCCACCATAATTAAAAAGCAAATAGAATTCAAACCTTTGAGTCCATCAAGACCAATTCCAGCACGTAGGGTAATTTGTTGGCATCTATGTCTGCCACTCGCCACATCCTTACAATCTGCACCAGCAAACTCCAATTTTGTTTGGTAGAATTGACATTAGCTAGAAAATCAATCGCATGACCATTGTTAGCATTTCTTGGAAGAGCAGTCATTATAGAAGAAAGTATATGAGAATTATGAGATGAAATGTATGTAGATAATCAGGATCAAGAAGAGGTGCACAACATTATGCATGGAGTTTATTCTTTTTTTTTTTTGAGGCAAACAAACTCATTCCATTTCATTCATAATAATGTCAAAGATACAGGCTGGTACATAATCAAAAACTTAGTGACTAACATAGAATTGTGACGCCCTAGCTAACAAATGGGCAGTAAAATTCGCTTGTCTCCTGATAAAACTAACATGTTAGTTTGGGCATGATCTCAATTTCTCCTTACACTTGTTAATAATGACTCCTACCTCAGTTTGGTAATTTGTATCTCTTTGCATTCTGTCAACAACAAACTTGCAGTCTAACTCGAAAATAACATTATGGAGACCCAAATTACCTACCCAAGATAAAGCATCCCATAAACCAATTGACTCAGCTTCTGAGGAGTGGAGGATCCCATCTTTCACGATGGTTTTGGCCTGCATAAATTGACCAAGATGGTTGCGCAAAATCACACCAACACCAAACTGATTCTGTTCCATGAAAATTGCTGCATCTATATTGCATTTTATCACTCCTTCTGTAGGTTTGCTCCATGAATCCACACGGTTTCGCTGCTGCTGATCGTGCATCCCATTCCGGTTTATCTTGGCCAGTGTCCAATCCAACAGTGCTTGCCTAGCCACAATGATGGAACCCGCTACATCCTTCTCCTCACCTTTCCAAACTTTATCATTCCTTCTCTTCCAAAGACACCACAACATCATCACAATATCATGCTTTTGGTCCTGTTGAACGCTTTGAAGCAGTGTAAAAATCAGATCCTTTAAGTCAGCTACATGTTGAACTTGAGCCAAGACAAGCTGCTCCAATCCAACTTCTCTCCAAACTCGCATAGCGTGGTCGCAACCCATGAAGACATGCCAATTATTTTCTTGTCCATGTTCACAAAACTGGCAAAAACTCGGGCAAGCTACTCCTTTGCGGTTCAGTTTGCTCCTAGTAGGTAGGACACCTCTTAAAATTCTCTAGGTGAGAAGTTTAACCTTTGGGGGTACCTTGAGTCTCCACACCTGCATCCAGTCATCTTGCACCCTTAAGTGAGTATTGTCAACGAGTTGCTTTATTGTTCCATGATACGTTGATTTGACAGAATATAAGCCACTCCTGCTGAGCTTCCAAATGAGTTTATCCTCAGCCTGCATACAACTCAGAGGAATAGCAAGAATGTTATTTGCATCATCATGGTTAAAAATAGATCTCACTAAGTCTTGCTTCCATGAGTGAGTAGCATAGTCAATGAGCTGAGCAACAGTCCAATCTTCAGTTCCTGCAACTTGAGGGCTTGTCACCAAAGAACTCTCAGATGATCACACCCAAGGCTGGTTCCATATGCATATGTTCCTCCCATCACCAATTCTCCATCTCAATCCCAACTTGATTAACACCTGGGAAGTGTGGATGCTACGCCATAGATAACTGGGATTATGGCCCAACCGGGCTCCCAAGAAGTCCCCTTTCGGGTAGTATTTTGCTTTGAAGACCTTCGAAACAATAACATCATTATTGGTGGCAATTTTCCATCCTTGCTTCCCTAGCATGGCCAAATTAAAACCATGGAAATGACGAAAGCCCATACCTCCAATTTCCTTCCTCATAGAGAGTTTTTCCCAACTAAGCCAATTGATACCTCTTCCGGATCTCCTATTAGAACCCCATCAAAAAGAATTTATCATCCGTTCAATCTCTTCTCCTAGAGTGGTAGGGAGAAGGAAGGTGCTCATACAATAGGTTGGAATTGTCTGTGCCACTGATTTGACAAGAGTTTCTCTCCCGGTTTTGGAAAGATGCTTTCCATTCTAATGTTGAACGTTTCTCCACAGCTGGTCTCGTAAATAGGTAAACACAGCTTTTTAATCTCTCTCTACCATGGATGGGAGGCCCAGGTATTTCCCTGTGCCTAGACACTCTGTGACCTCCAGTATTGATGTGATTTGTAAGCATATATCATGCGATGTATTCCTGCTAAAATAGACTTCAGGCTTCTGCATGTTTATGGCTTGCCCCTAAGCACGCTCATAAGTCTCCAATAGTTGTTTCATGGTCCTACTTTTCCTGTCATTGGCCCTGAAAAATAAAAAACAATCGTCAGCAAATAAAAGGTGTGTGAGGATTGGAGCACCCCCACACACTTTCATTCCATGGATATCTCCTCTCAATTCCGCTCTTTTTATCAAGGAAGTTAGGCCCTCAGTACATATTATAAAGAGGTAGGGCGACAGTCACCTTGTCTTAAACTTCTCCCAGAGACAATAGGCCTCACATTATCACCATTCAACATTACTGAGTACTGTACTGTTTCCAAACATATTCCCATCCAGTCTATCCATTTCTGACAAAACCCCAATTTGAGCATCATTCCTTTAAGATACCTCCAATCCACCCTATCGTAGACTTTGCTAATATCAATTTTAAGGGCAACTTCTCCTTCTTTAACCTTGACTTTGCACTTCATATGGTGAATGGTCTCAATCGCCACCATGATATTATCCAAGATGGATCTATTTTCCACAAAGGCAGACTGCTCTTGTGAAATGCATTTAGACATCAAAGGCTTCATCCTATTGGCCAACACCTTGGAAATAATTTTGTAGACCACATTGTATAAGGATATGGGTCTCAAGTCTTTCATTGAAGTGCGATCTTCTTTCTTTGGAACTAGGACAATGTTGGTGTCATTAAGATGAGGGGGAAAGTTCCAGCCAAGAAACACCTGCATGAAAAACTTCAACTCCACAGAGGTCCCAAAACCGCTTATAGAAAGTCGGGTTCAAACCGTCAGGCCCCGGAGCCTTATCAAAGCGCATTTGGAAAAGAGCTTTCCTAAACTCTGTAACTGTAAAGTTTGATGTTAAACTAGTGTTATCATCCTCAGAGATCCTTGGACTAATCAAATTTAAGACTGGAGCATAATCACCTGGTGTTTGCACAAAAAGGTCATCAAAATAAGATTTTGCAATATCACACATACCTCCATGATCTTCCACTTTGACACCATCACTTCTTTCAAGGGAAAGGATTGTATTCTTCCTCTTCCTCGCACTGGCCATAACATGGGAGAATTTTGTATTGGCATCACCATCACACAACCAAAAAATCTTAGCTCTTTGCTTCCAAAATGCTTCCTCACGAGCCAAATGCAAGCTCATCTCGGTTTGGACTTCTTTGTAACTACGAGAGCTTCCATGACCTTCCCTAATATCTTCCAATTCACGCCTACACTCCTCCACGGCAACACGATACTTATTTCTCAGTTTCCTACCCCAAGCATTCAGTTCAGTTGTGCACATATTTAGTCTCATCAAAAGATCATCCGGTAGGCCTTTATCCCACCCTTCCTTAACCACCATGTCTAACGCATGTTCATCCAACCAACCATTCTCAAACCGGAAGGGTTTGCACCCTCTTCTCCACTCCCTTTCGTAAAGTTTGAGAAGAAGTGGGGTGTGATCTGATCGGTCTGCGGTCCCATTTATGAGCCTGCTTCTTGGGAAAATGTCCATCCAACTCTGAGTTGCAAGAGCTCTATCCAGACGTTCCCTTGTTGTATCTGGATCAGTTCTACTTCTCCGCCAAGTGAACTGATAGCCTTCCAAGGGAATATCATTGAGATTACTATCCAAAACAGCTTCCCTGAACCCTCTAAGAAGCCATGGAGGGTGGCCCTCATCTCTACTTGTGTCATCATTAGATAAGAGGTCATTATAATCTCCCATGGTGCACCACGAAAGTGAATTATCTTGAGCTAAAGTACGGAGGAGGTCCCAAGACTTCATTCTTCTACTCCTCTCAGGATAGTCATAAAAGCTAGTGAACCTCCAGTTAGGCCTTCCTCTTTGGGTAATCTCAGCATTTATAAAATTCAGGGAATAGTTGATAATGTTACATTCAAACGGGTGCCTAAACAGCAAAGCAAGACCCCCACTTCTACCATTCCTATCCACAACAAAGGCAAAATCAAATCCCAAACGAACCCGAATCTCTTCAATCCTACTAGCTTGAACCAATGTCGAGTTTATTCTATTTATATAGTTGAAAAATGAAAGGTAATATTGAAATGGAAATGTCAATCACGATTTCACCTCTTTGATCGATGGTTGACTGATTTAAAAAAATGATCTTATCACAGTTAGCTGGAATTGATTCTTGATTTTTGATCTGATTGACATGCCAATATTTGGAAACACATCAGCAATTTAGAATTTGAAAATTTGAACACAAATTAGTGCACCATATAGCTGATATGATGCAATATATTTGAATAGAATAGCATATGATTTATTGCTTATTTAATTGATTGGATGTCAAAGGGATATAATAGTTGTAAAAATGACACAGGATTTGGTGTTGATTGATATGAAAAGGTGTTAAATGTTCGATATTGTTGCTGCTTAATGGATGCTGCAAAATTGAATGAATGGCACAACTATAGGATCAGTTTTATGTAATATTTTGAAATTTAAAGAATGATACTAATTTTGAAGGCACAATAACGTAGGTATCAATTTTTTTTTGAAAAGGAACGTAGGTATCAATTTTGTGTGCTGCGAATTTGGAATGTAATAAATGTGATGGATTAAAGTTTCTATTTGTGGTTATTTTGTATCATATCTTATTGATTTTGACATTAATATTTTATTCTTTCAATTAATTGAGCATTAAAGCCCATCCTGGCGGCCACGGTTTTTAATATTAATGTTTTTTTTAAATAATTTTCGAATAATTACATATTACACAGTAAATACTCGTGACACGTAAGATTTTTGTGGAGGGAAAACATTTGAGGAAGCCATGTGGATCCTAGTCATTTGGTCATTTTTCATATGAGCATTACATGTGGAACTTTCTATTTTGAGATTATTCTCCATTGTATATTATATAGATATTTTTTTTTTGGGGTACAATATACAGGTATATTCTAAATTTAAAAGTCTTATAAAATTTAGGTCTTTTAGATGCTTTGAATATAAACAGTTAAATTAAAAATTATTTAATGATAACGTATCTACTTAAAAAGATTATATAACCACTTAAAAAATCGATCTATTTCATATTATGAATCTTGACTATTCATGATTAGATATAGTGGTTAAGATTAGTTTTTTTTTTCACTCTTACATAAAATATCTCTCTCACTTAGTATGTTTCCGTAAAAGAGATATATATTAATTTAAATTAACCCTGACGTTGGGTGCGAGTGGTTAACGCACTCCATTTAAAGGGATGGATTTGGCTAGTACCCGGGTTCGATCCCTGGCAATGAAACAACTTGGGGTCAGACTTTACTTACCTCCCGGCCGAACTCCGAATTAGTCAAATTAAAAATTAAAATCAAAATTCATCAAAAAACAAAAAATTATAAAATTATAAAAAAAATTATGTTAATAAATGAAAAAATTATGATTGACTGAATTTAATAAAAGTATTAAAGAAGAATATGAATATTAAAAAAAACTAAAATTTTTAATATAAAAAAGGTCGCGAAAAATAAAATAGAATAGGAAAAATCTTCGGTTGCAAATTTGGCATTGGAGTTAATGAGTGATGACCATGACTCAATCTCCCCAATTTGTTTAAGTTTCATTATACTTTTTTAGTAAATTATTTCACCTCTATTCATTTTTTGTCTGTTACATAATTTTTATTTGTAAAAATTATATGAAATTTTCCTGTTTTATAGTATATTCTACCTTTCAAATATTTTCATAAAAATTATTTACCAAAAATTAAAACTATTTAAGATTTTTCCTCAAAAAATCTATTTAAGATTTTGATATATTAAAAGTTAGATTGTTATTAAATAATTTTTTCTTTATATTCCAATAAATATTTTTATAATACTATTTAAAAAATAGTTTAAGGACTATGCACTGATTGAGTAAAACTTTTTTACATAGTCATCCAGTCATATCTCTGAAAGTGGGAAAGTTGGTGGTGAAAAAGGTTTGAGTTTCTTCTTGCACTACTAGAATTTTTGGTATTTTCTGTGGATTTTCCTGCTAATTTTTTCCGCAGGAATATCCTACGGATTTTGCTGCAGATTTGCTTAAAATTTAGTTTTTACTTGCAAATTTAAGTTTGCAGGAAAGTTCGAAGGAAAATTTGTCATTTCCTGCGGATTTTCCTAGGGATTCAAATCTGCAGGAAATATTTGGATGGTTCTTGGGGATTTTCCTGTGAATTTAAATATAAAGAAAAAATCCGTAAGAAAATTCGCAGGAAATTTGTGTTGTTGAGAATTCGCAGAAAATTTTGCAGGTAATTTTGCTGCGAATTTGTTTGCTGGGGATTTACCTGCAAATTTATAGAAAATGTACTAGAAAACATGTTAGTTGAAAATCCGTGGGAAATTCCGCAGGTAACTTTCCTGTGGATTTTCTTGCAAATTAGGGATCAACTTTATTTTTTTAATATTTAATATAAAACAAGCATTGAAATAAATAAAAATTTTAAAAAAAATCTCTTTTTTCTCGTTCTCTACCCTCAAACTTCCATTTTTCAACCACTCTTTCTCAGTGCGCTTCATCTTCGAGCTCATCCTCTTCGATTTCGTCTCTCATCTCCGTGCGCTTCATCTTCGACTGCGCACTCACTCTTCGAGCTCATTCTCTGCGATTTCGTCTTCGAGTTCACGTTCTCTGCTATTTCGTCTCCGTGCTCACTGCTCATGTTCTCTACTCAAATCCATGCTTCAACGCTTTCACCAGAAACCCTAATACTCAGATTTTGTCTTCAATCAAGTATGTTTTTGCATTTTCATTGATTTTGTCTCCTCATTTTCTGTTTCTGTTTCTGTTTCATAGATTTTGCATTTTCATGACAAGATCTGGATCCACAAGTGGACCCAAACCTATTTCGTCAAATCTGATTCCCTCTCCGATTGTATAAAGGAATCTGAATTGCACGCCATTAACCTTTTGCGCCAATAGCAACTAGGGCTTTTTGTCGATTGGTATTGCACTTTCCAACTCAATGTTCATATCCAAATCAAAATGTGAGGCCTGTTAGAGGATCTGAAATCTGTGTTGTGCAAGCAGATTTGCTTGAATAGAGATTCAGCAGGTTTGTTGAATCTGCAAAACTTGATTGAGCCTGAATTCGATTTCGAAAACATTGGTTCTAAAAGCGATTGAGCATGGTGTGTGTAACAAAGTGACTGTAATTCCTAAATCCTACACTCTTTTTCCTACGCCTTTTTGCTTCAAAGATTCTCTTTTCTTTTCTTTATATTCCTTTTCTCTAACCCTGCCAAGAGAAAAAAAACTGGACTCTTAACATTATTATATTATATTTTAGAAATACTTTTATATTTAATTATTGTCATGTAGATTATTCTTTAATTCTTTAATATATGATTATCACTGATTAATTATAATCTATATTAGGATATAGGAACTTTAATTTATTATGCATGACAATGACAACATAGTGAAATTTGAATGAATATCTGATCCACATTCTTCCAACAGGTGGGAATTTTGCAATGATGTCTGGCACAAGCATGGATGCACCTCATGTTGCTGGTCTTGCTGCATTAATCGAATAAAAAAAGATGTAAGAGAAAGCATGATTGAACCACCAAAAAGGGAGCAGAAGCGCAAGTAAGGATTTCCCTTTACATTTTATACATCTAGTTTTATTGAGCATTTTTGTATGACATGATATGTTGTTTTTTTGTTGGGGGAGTCTTGCAGTTACAAAGTGTTTAAAGAGTTAGAAGGATATAGAGTATAGGGATTTTCATTATGGAGCTGGAGAGATCTTGTTACTTTCATTAGGGCCTATGAGAAAAATGGTCGAAGTGATATAAAAAGTTGTGCTTCTGAGATGGATGGAAAAACTGAGGATGAAGTTGAAAGATATGCAAAGGTCTTCAAAGAAAGATACAAGGAATTAAATGGAGCCTATATGACAGTATGAGTTAAAAGGTGGTTTTGTTTTACTATTTCCTTCTCCTGCTCCATTCTAAGACCCTTTTTATCTCACAATTGCTGAGCACTAAGGCTATGTATTGCATACTGACTCTACTCTTTGGTTGGGTGAAAATATATGTAGTTGACTTATATGTGAAGGATTTCCAGGCATTGTAGTTGACTTGTTCTTTGATGGAAAAGTGTTTTGCCTCAGCTGGAATAGTATGTAGTTGTTTTTCTACATATAGATTTGCTATTGTTCCTGTCTATAGAATTTGGCAAGTTGAAATTTCTAATGTCTTTGGTAAACTGAAATGGCCACATGACATTGTGAACAAATATTCTAGATTTCAGACATGGAACTCACAGGCAGTATACCAGATTTGATAAGGGATTGGTCTAAGCTTCAATCCTTGTAAGACACCCTTACTAATGAACTTACTTTTCCTCTTTAATTTGAATTAAACAGGTGAATAACTTTTGGGCAAAATCTTATAGAATGTGAAATATAATTTTTTGTTTTTATGGTTACTTTCCTATATATTCTATTCCAGAAGTGTGTACCGATGGTTTCTGTGATTTGGTGCATGTCTTCATAGGAGGTTCCAGGGTAATTCTTTTGAAGGTCTTGTTAAATATATACTACTAGAAATTAACGAATTGTCATCTAAATATGCTACTGCTTGTCTATTAAAGAATTTTTTTATCTTAATTTATGTTGGTGTGTGTTTGATTTGCCTAATTCAAGTCATCAATACTAAGTGGGGTTCTTTTTCAAATGGTCTCCCTTTAACTGAGTTTGATAGAGAAATGGATGTTGCTAGCATCAATCTTGGTCAGAAGGTAAGTTTTGGTATCATTTTCCTTGCAAATTTTGCTGTTATGATAAAGTAGCAATCATAAAGGTAATTTCTTCATATCATATAATAGATATGTTATAATTCGTGCCATTCTATATTAGCAGATATGTTGCACTTTCTTTTCTCTAAAAGTATTACTTTTCCTTCTTTCCAAGAGCAAGAGGAGGAAAAAAATCTTTCTATTCATATTTTATTTCTGAGATACACGTAATGCTTGTAAGGGAATATCATCATTGATGGCTTCTTGAATTCTTAGTAAACATCTTAATAGTTTCTATGGAAAACAATTGATAGTTTTTATTTTTATTTTTTATTTTAACTATAAGTAACTGGGAGTTTTCTTTCATTTTTTCTTTTTTCAACATGGTCATGTGAGCTATTTAGGAGTAGGAGGTGATAGCTTGTTTCCTGAGTGGAAAATATGGTCTCAATTTCTCCTTGAATTTTCTGAGGGTCTTAGGTCAGATGGGCTTGTAGAATTCCACAAGTGAAGTAGAAAGGAGAATCAAATGTTGTCAGAAAATCAGTTGCGGAAACATAAATTATCACCAAGGGTGATTCGTTTTATTTTATTTTATGTATATATTCAACCTTAATATTATTTGATATTGTACATTTTGTAAAATCTTCTTTAATAGTTACTTCCAACGAGAGATAACGAAACTTCCAATGAGAGACAACGTAAATTTGAATGATGTAATTTTTGTATCTTGCTGCCAACACTTGTGAATCTAGTAGTTGATTTGTAATTTCTTTTTTGAATTTAATGAAATATATGTTGCATTTCTAGAATTAATTCTAGTATAATTTATTTGAAATATTTGTGTTATCATTATATATTATTATAAATATTAAATTTTATAATATAAATAAATCAGAGTACTTTTTACAAAAAAAAAGCATTTTCTTGATTTTTCTTGCGGAATTTCCTAGGGAAAAATCTGCACTATGAATTTACCTGTATAAATTTCTTGCGGATATACTTGCGAATTACATTGCTGCAGATTTACCTGCGAATTTTTCGCAGGAAATTTACCTGCGGATTTTTCCCCAAGAAAATCTGCAGGAAATTTCCTGTGGATTTTAAAATTCGCAAGAAAAAATTACCCACGAAGGTATTACGTGAGGATAAAAATTCGCAGAAAAATCCGCAGGAAACAGCACAAATTCTAGTACTGTTGCATGATCTGACTTCAAGGTTAGTGAAGAGATAAGAGGTTGGTCCAATTGCCTATTCTGGAATTTGTGGGGTGGAAGTCTTTCTGCTTGAAGAGTTTGACAGATGAATAGATGAAGGTGTGAAGGAACGTTCCATGCCCTGAAGACAAAATGAGAAATGTGTCTCATAATTAAGACTCAAACAAGGGAATCCAGTTGACGAGTTGTTACCTTGGAACTTTACTAGAAGAGGAATTGCTAGAGAGATCAATAGATTCAGCAATTAAGCAACCACTTCGAGTTCTATTGTCAGAATTGCTTACAGATATTTGAGGGCGCAGGCTCGTTCAGGTAGTGGTGGTTGTCTGGCAGAAGATTTCGAAGAAGGGAGCTGTAAATACAAAAAGCAACCATTCAGTAACATATTTTTTTTGTCTAAACCAAATATCCTCCGCACGCAACTGCGGAGATTAATCCTTCGAGCCGGATAGGACCACAAGGGCGGCAAAACTCTCCTTCAAGAGTTTTAATGCTGCTGCATTCCCAAGGTTGGAGTTGAACCCAGGACCACTGGTTAAGCTGGAAGAGACCCTTACCATCTCATCCAAGCGCTCTTGGGTATTCAGGTAACATATGGTTTTATGGTTAAGATTATTTTAAAATTTAGAGTTAGCTTTTGCTTATTTTTTGTAGTTTTGTGGTCCTCTTTCTTCTTGGGATGGAGTCGATTTGGAGGATCTATCGAGTAAAACAAAATGAAATAATATGAAAACAGATCTTATAAAATGAGAATTTTAAACTATGAAAGGTATATGTGTACCTTTTTTCTTGGAAGTGATGGGTGAGGTTTTTGACTTCGTCGAAGGCAACTGAGGAAGTGGCAAAGCATTCAAAGCTTGAAAGTCTCTTCATGAATTGCTTAAAACGAAGACAAATGTATTGCCCACCATTTCTCAAAGCTTTTCGAGCAAAAGAAATTAAGAGGGTTTAAAATAACATATGGACATAGTGGGAAGGTGCTACTCAAAGTCATTCAAGAAGCAACAAATATTCTGAATATTTAAAGATCTTTTCGCATGGAAATAATCGTTCCTAGGTGAAAGTGGTATATCAAGAAGAAGTTGGTTGAGTCCAAATTGACGAGCCACAAACCATGAGTAATAAAATATAATGTGTGTTCTTTTTATTGAAAATAAAAGGGAAGGGAGAGTTCGACTGAAGAAATTTTTTCCAAATAACTAGATCTTCATGATTGATTCTAGTGTTACTGTCTTTCTTAAACCAGTCTGGGCGCATGGTTCTAAATGCAAAAGGAGCTAAGTCGGCTGTGAAATATCTTGATATGATGGGTAAGGCATCTCATGTGTTTGGTATAAGTGGTATGAGGTGTTTTGAGGTAAAATGTAGTCGTTGGTGGGGGAAGTTTTGTTGGGTTTATACGAAGCTAACATCTTTCTTTTCCTTTAATCGAACATTATTTTTTAACTGGTCACCTTCCACTTTCTCCATTGGCAATTTTTTTGCCTTCGCTAGCATCTCAATCCTTTCACTCATTGCAATCAAATCAACAAAATATCTGTACGCAACATTGGCCATTGCTGCAACATAAGAGGACCCTAAGGTCCCAAAAAAAGTAAGAGCTCATCCTTATCATTGAAAGTATAAATTGAACTTGTACAACAAAAATTATCCACCTTTCAGTGTATCGCTTAAATGTTTTCCCACTCCTTTTTTTTCTCAACATCTTCAATTGTTCAAGGGTTGGGTCGGCATCCAAGTTATACCGATATTAATTCATGAAAGCATTTTCTAGGTCCTTCACTCCATCTGTCTTGGTGAGGTCAAGTTGGATATACTATTCGAGGGTCAGTCCAATCAAACTTTCATGAAAAAACTAACTAGGAACTTGTTCTTGATAGGATTTTAGGGGGTGTCAAAGAAAGGTCTTTGGAATCATCTTTGTGGAGGATGATCTCATTGGATCTTTGGTGACCGTCTAGGGAATGAGTCCCCCCTTTTGTGAGAGAGACCTCCTCTATTTAAAGAGGTTGGGAGAGAGAGTTATGGGAGAGGTTACTGGATGGGTGATTACTAGGTCGTGGAGAGGGAATTAAGGAAGAGGTTACTAGAGGTTATGTTGGTTCACAGCCCCACAAGCAGTCTATTTTAATATGATGGTCCACAACCCCATAAGCACGAGGCCTGATAAGGCGAAGTGATTAAGTAAGGTCATTGATCAATGCATTTTAATGCATCTTTTATAGCTTTACACTTGGTGTTCTTAATTGTGTGTTTTGTCCAACAACTATTTTTTAACATGGTTTTATATCTTTGGGTCTTGATTAGGCTTTAGTGGAATTATTTGCTAATTTTCGGATTTTGTTACATCCTGACCCATGTCGCTTCAACAGGCCATAACTTGGGCTATACTTGTCCGATTTCAGTGCTCTTTGTGGCGTTGGAAAGCTAAGAAGCAGAGCTACAATTCTTATGTTGGCCCTGAAGCCCAGTTCTTCCGTTTTGAAGGTCGAAAATCCACTTTACTGAGGCTGGAGAGTTGCACTACGGGTTTTGGACCATTCACTCATGTAATTAGTTGTTATTGGGCTAATTAAACCCTTTTGGGCCCTTCTCTTTGGTCATAAACTTCAAGTTACCTAGGTTAACCTAAGGAGACATTATAAATAGGATTTTTAGAGTCTTAGGATTTACCTTTTGATTACTTTAAATCTTTTGTTGTTTTAGCAATCTTTTCTCCTTCTCCCCTTCTTAATTTCGTTTCTGTTAATCCTTCCATGGAAGGCTAAGACCATAGATTAATTCACTGGTTAGGGAGTTTTTATAAGGATCTTGAGGTTTGGATTTTATTATTAATTTCGATTTCTGATTCTAATTCTTTTTCTTTTTAATCCATTGTCTCCTTTGATCATTGTTAGCAATTACGCTTTATTTGTGTTGATGCTTAATCACCCAAATCTCGTTTTTGCCTTCTATTCTTATTATACAACTCGATTTGATCTATTCAAAGCATGTTAAACGCTCGCTTTAATCTGCTGCGAGTAGGGATTAAGAAGAATCTACAACGCTTAGTTATAGGTTTGATTAAATTCGGTTATTAGATTAATTGTGTTCTTGTGACGCTTGTTCCTTATTCATAATTAGTCGAATTCTATGATGTTTAATCCAGTAGGAATTCTTATAGAATTAATTGACGCTTGATTGGTTAATTTTATGTTCAAACAAGAATAGAATCACGAAATAGAATAATCATTTGAAACCCGTGATAGATCCAAATATTAATTACCTTGAACCAGTGGATTAGTCGTTTTTATATATTGATATTTACATCTTTTATAACCTGTTTCTTGAATCAAAATCCCCCCAATTTTATTTCTTTGCGTGTTCTTGTTATTGGTTATTGTTAATTAGAGATCTTTGTGAGACGACCAAGGTTAACTGCCTTATTACTACATTCTTATTTTATTTATTTTGACTCGTGCGCGACAACGGATCAAATTGGCGCCATTGCCGGGAATCTCTGATCAATAGTTGCCAATTCAAGGACCCTACTAACGTCTCTAACAATTGGTTTTGTGTTTTTGGTTGTGTTTCAGGTCTTAACATCGGATTTGGCATTGATTAGTAAAAAAATCGATTTTCGATCAACTTGCTCGGATTGCTCCGAAATTTGGCCAGAAAATCCGGAAAAAATCAAGGATCCAAAGTCCCATATCAAATACTGATATAGAGAGTAGAGGCTAAAAATCCGAAATTCCATCGTTTAGACCACTTTTTTATTTTTTTTATTTTTTCGTTTTTTCAAAAAAATCCAAAAAAATTAGCGTAATCTTTATTTGATTTTTAGAGATTTTTTGTGTTGTTTTTAGATTTTTTAGATTTTATTTGATAGGGTTTCTCGATTTCTTTAGTGTTTTAGCAATTAGGACATTGTTGGTATTTTCTGATTTGTTAGTTTATGATGCATGGCTAGTAATAACATAGGTAGTGATCATATAGGTGATAATGATAGTGATAGTTTATTGCTTATTTAGTCATACTCTCTTTGATTCTAATTTTGATTTTGATTTTGATTTTGATTCTGATACAATGGCTGCTAGAACATTAAGGGAACTTGCTGCACCTGATGTCACTTATAATGATTTATGCATTGAATACCCTGATGTTGAGGTGCCTTTTGAGCTTAAATCTAGCTTAATACATTTGCTTCCTAAGTTTCATGGTCTTGTAGGTGAAGATCCTCACAAACATCTTAAGGAGTTCCATATTGTATGCTCCACCATGAAACCTCAAGGTGTCCCAGAAGACCACATCAAGCTGAGGGCTTTCCCATTCTCATTGCAAGACACTGCCAAGGACTAATTGTACTACCTTCAACCAGGTTCTGTGACAAGCTGGAATGAATTGAAGAAGTTGTTTCTGGAGAAATTCTTCCCTGCCTCTAGAGCTGCTTCAATCAGAAAGGAAATATGTGGCATCAGGCAGATTGCGAATGAATCTTTGCATGAATACTGGTAGAGATTCAAAAAGTTGTGTGCAAGCTGCCCTCACCATCAGATTTCTGAACAGCTGCTCATCCAGTATTTTTATGAAGGCTTGCTGCCTATGGACCGAAACATCATGGATGCTGCTAGTGGAGGAGCACTTGTGGATAAAACCGCAGCAGATGCAAGAAGCCTGATTAAGAACATGTCCATTAATTCTCAGTAGTTCACTACCAGAAAAATTCAGTGGTGCTGACAAAAGGAGTCAATGAGATACAGGCTGCTAAACACAAGAACTTAGAGACTAGGCTTAATAAACTTGTTTCATTGGTGGAAAAGTTAGCTGTAACTAAAACTCAGGTAGCGAGAGTTTATGGTATTTGCACCTCTGCAGAGCACCCTACAGATGCATGTCCTACATTGCAGGAGAGTGACAATGCTAATACTTCTCAGGCCTATGCAGCAAATATATTCAATGACAGGCCCCAGCCCAACTATGATCTGTCTTTCAACAGGTACAACCCCAATTGGAGAAACCATCCAAACCTGAGATGGGGAGATACCTCTACACAAAGCTGACCAGCCGCAACTCGCTCTAATCGCCACCCAAAGAAAATCTGAACCTTCATTGGAAGACCTTGTTAAGCAAATGGCAGTCCAAAATCTCCAATTTAAGCAGAGAACAGATTCAACCATTCAAAATTTAGAGACAAAAATTGGACAGCTAGCAACTTCCATTAATCAGATGTAGTCTCAAGGGTCGGGCAATTTGTCTGCTCAACCAGTAGTGAATCCAAATGTTAGTGCAAATGTCAATGCAATCACTCTCAGATCTGGAAAAGCTGTTAACACTCCAAAACCTCCTCCAGCAGAAAATGCAAGTGGCAACAGTAGAAAAAATGATAAGCCAATTTCTGCACCTACTTCTCCTCTTGATGAAGATGATGATGCACAACCTATACCACTTCCCTTTCCTCAAAGGGATGTGATAACTAAGAAGATGGATGAGGCAGATAAGGATAGAGAAATCTTGGACACATTTAGGAAGGTTGAAGTGAATATTCCTCTCCTTGAAGCGATTAAGCAGATTCCAAGATATGCTAAGTTCCTCAAAGAGTTGTGCACACACAAAAGGAGGAGAAGGCTGAAGGGAAATGAAAAGGTCAACATGAGTCGCAATGTTTCTGCACTCATACAACCCATGATGCCCCAAAAGTGCAAGGATCCAAGAATTTTTACTATTCCATGTACCATAGGCGAGAGTAAATTTGAAAATGCCATGCTGGATTTAGGTGCTTCCATTAATGTGATGCCTACATCTATTTTTAACTCTCTGTCTCTTGGACCTTTGCAGAATACAGGTGTTGTTATTCAGTTGGCAAACAGGAGCAATGCTCACCCTACTGGACTTGTGGAGGACGTACTTGTTAAGGTTAATGACTTGATTTTTCCTGCAGATTTTTACATTCTGGACATGGAGGGAGAGACACAATCCAGCAGGGCACCTATCATCCTAGGCAGACCATTCCTAAGAACAACAAGAACCAAGATTGATGTCCATGCTGGAACACTCTTCATGGAATTTGGGGATAGCATGGTTAAATTTAACACCTTTAATGCTACTATGAAGCATCCAATGGAAGAGCCTTCTCTTTTTCAAATAGAAGTACTTGCTGACTTAGTTGAAGATACTCATTCTGATGTTACAAATTGCATGGTTGTGCCTGTTAATGTTACAAATGATGTTGCTACACTGCAGGCTTCTGATGTAACTCCATCCACCAAGATACTTCCCTCCATTGAGCAGAAGAAGGATGTTGTGAAGAAGAAGAAAATCAAACACTTCCATGTGTTCCATTCTCGCCTTAAAATCATGGCGGGTAAGCTTCGATCCAAGTGGATTGGCCCTTTTGTTGCAACTAGCACTTTTCCTTATGATGCAAAGGGAATAAAAAGTGAAGCCACCAGTAAAGTCTTTAAAGACAATGGACACCGCCTCAAGCTTTTTCATGAGAGCCCCGCACTTGAAGAGGAGACTGTAGAAGAGCTCCACTTGAAAAAAGCCACCTTGAAGAGGGAGTTTTCTTTCCTTACTCCTTACTCTTATTTTATACTTGTTGCTTACATTGAGGACAATGTGTGATTTAAGTGTGGGGGGGATCTTTTAGCGTAGTTTTGTTTTTGTTTTTTGTTTTGAGTTTTTTGTTATTATAAAAAAAAATTGCATGCATTTTCATTGGATTTCTTGGTTTATATGAGTGGGGAGTGATTTCACTATTCTAGGACTATAGGTCTTGTGGCATGATATGGATGACTTCCTTGCATTCTTAGTGAGATAAGTTGGATTGGAATATTAAATTGTGCATCTTTTGTGATAGATCATTTTCCTTGGTGAGGTTTGGGCCTTATAATGGATGGAATACATTTTCCCATTCTCTTTCTTTCTTGTGTGATGTTACTCATGATTGTTGGTTACTCTAGAACTTGACTTGACTCTTGTTGAAACTCTTGTTCACATGCATGCATTGAAATGATCTAGGCAATTTTTGTTCTTTTTAGCCACTAGCCAAATAAGCCTACCTTGCAATTATCCCTTTGTTTAGCCCCTTTGAGCCTATTTATCCCATTCTTTGTTATATAGCTCATTACAAGCCTAAAAGTGGAAAACCATGATATGACCCAATCTTAGGGGATAAAGGAGCTTTGTTGTTTTGGAATTATCTTAATAATAAATATTGCATAAGTGTGGGGGGCTCAAGAATGTGGTTGTGATAGAATATCTAATGTTGTGCTTCATTGGGAATTTGACAAGTGAAAAAAAAGTGTGAAAATGGAAAAATGGATTGAAATTTGGTTGAATTACCCCCCATGATTATTTGGCAATTGTTTTCCATTGCTCCTCTATCCTCTTTGATTTTATAGCCTAGTTACCCTTTCAATTATCCCACCTTGACCTTAGCCCCATTATAACCTTAATAAAGACCTTTTGATCTTTGTGTGCATGTGTTTCAAGTGTGAATGTTAGAGTCTTGTCAAGCCTATGGTATTGCTAGCTTTCATGATGTGATTTGAGTGTAAACATTAGCCTAGACACTTGAGAGTTTGAGAGAAATATTTTTCTGTGAGGATTCTATCACTTTTGATGCATTCCTTGGTTATTCTATCCTCTTGTTTGCTTTGAAAGTAATAAGATGTTGTTCATGATTGCCATGAGTCCTTGAAACCTTGAATGAGCATTTTGCTTGCCACTATGCATCCTTGGGATTCATTGGAAATGCATCTTTGCTTTGTTTTTGACCATGAGTTTTGCTCGGAGTACAAAAGCTTAAGTGTGAGGGAATTTGATCAATGCATTTTAATGCATCTTTTATAGCTTTGCACTTGGTGTTCTTAATTGTATGTTTTGCCCAACAACTACTTTTTAACATGGTTTTATATCTTTGGGTCTTGATTGGGCTTTAGTGAAATTATTTGCTAATTTTTGGATTTTGTTACATCCTGTCCCATGTCGCTTATACAGGCCATAACTTGGGCTATACTTGTCCGATTTCAGTGCTCTTTATGGCGTTGGAAAGCTAAGAAGCAGAGCTACAATTCTTATGTTGGCACCGAAGCCCATTTCTGCCGTTTTGAAGGTCGAAAATCCACTTTACTGAGGCTAGCGAGTTACACTACGGGTTTTGGACCATTCACTCATGTAATTAGTTGTTATTGGGCTAATTAAACCCTTTTGGGCCCTTCTTTGGTCATAAACTTCAGGTTACCTAGTTAACCTAAGGAGACATTACAAATAAGATTTTTAGAGTCTTAGGATTTACCTTTTGATTACTTTAAATCTTTTGCCGTTTTAGCAATCTTTTCTCCTTCTCTCCTTCTTAATTTCGTTTCTGTTAATCCTTCCATGGAAGGCTAAGACCATAGATTAATTCACTGGTTAGAGAGTTTTTATAAGGATCTTGAGGTTTGGATTTTATTATTAATTTCAATTTCTGATTCTAATTCTTTTTCTTTTTAATTCATTGTCTCATTTGATCATTGTTTGCAATTACGCTTTATTTGTGTTGATGCTTAATCACCCAAATCTCGTTTTTGCCTTCTATTCTTATTATACAATTCGATTTGATCTATTCAAAGCATGTTAAACGCTTGTTTTAATCTGCTGCGAGTAGGGATTAAGAAGAATCTACAACGCTTAGTTATAGGTTTGATTAAATTCGGTTATTAGATTAATTGTGTTCTTGTGACGCTTGTTCCTTGTTCATAATTAGTCGAATTCTGTGATGCTTAATCCAGTAGGAATTCTTATAGAATTAATTGACGCTTGATTGGTTAATTTTATGTTCAAACAAGAATAGAATCACGAAATAGAATAATCATTTGAAACTCGTGATAGATCTAAATATTAATTACCTTGAACCAGTGGATTAGTCGTTTTTATATATTGATATTTACATCTTTTATAACCTGTTTCTTGAATCAAAATCCCCCCAATTTTATTTCTTTGCGTGTTCTTGTTATTGGCTATTGTTAATTAGAGATCTTTGTGAGACGACTAAGGTTAACTGCCTTATTACTACATTCTTATTTTATTTATTTTGACCCGTGCGCGACAGCGGATCAGTCATTAAGAGCGACATTAATATAATAGTCCACAGCCCCACAAGCACCACTAACTGTCCTTAACTGTTGTATTAATCAACTTGGTGAATACTCCTTTTGGGCCAAGCAACGATGGGCCGAGTTTTTAGAGGGCGTGTCCGAGACAGCCCCACAAGCATCATTAACCGTCCTCAACCGCTGTATTAATCAACTCGGTGAATACTCCTTCTAGGCCAGCAACGATGGGCCGAGTTTTTAGAGGGCGTGTCCGAACTTCTTGGGCTTGGGCCCGGAGGAATTCATCATCTCCATGTTAAGAGGAAAAATCATCTCTAAGTCAGAAGGGATTTATCATCTCCAAGTTAAGAGGAAAAATCATCTCTAAGTTAGGAGGACTTTATCGTCTCTAAGTTAGGAGGAAAATCATCTTGACCATGGGAGGTATGAATCATCTCGGCCACGGGAGGTATAAAATCATCTCGACCATGGGTGGTATGAATCATCTCGGCCATGGGAGGTATAAAATCATCATGACTATGGGAGGTATAAATCAGGTCGCCTCATTTTATCAGGTTATACACTGATTCTTCAATTCAAACAATTAATTAGGTCGTCTCATTTTATCAGGTCGTATGTTCAAAGGAATTAAACATATCCACCCAGGTCTTGATGAGTTCTCCTTGCCTTAGATAAATTTTGACAAGACAAGCTCATATTAAGTTGTTAGGTACTTTCACAATACTAAATTATAAGAAGAACAAAATAACAATGAAAACCGATCGTGGAATCTGGAAAAAGTGCTTCTGCATTCAATTGCCAAAATAGGCACTTTAAACTCAAGAGAGAAGACATGAGACTCCTATCATAAAAAACTTGTGCAACATCTCTTATTTATGTTCCCTGCAACATCTCTTATTTATGCTCTCTGTTATAAAGACTTTATTTTAAAGTGAACTAAAATAATGTATATTATACTCTTTATTTATGAAAATTCTAAGAACTTGATCGAGCAGAGTTGACAAATCAAAACTAGATTTCCAAGCAAAAATTTCTTTCATCCGTGTTGCCATGACAAGTAGAAAATTTCAGTCCAGGGGCAAACATGTAAATATGATAAAATATTTTCATTCTGGATTACAATATGCGAAGATGGTGCATAATCAATGAAATATCGACACATTGCTTGGTAGAAAACCCTGTTGCTGGATCACTTAAAATGTCGGTGACACCATTTCATGATTGAGGTTAAAACTTTGAAACGTAAGATTCTCTTTGTTCACAGGGAAAGGTATAATCCAATTAACACTGTATAATCCGATGTACTACTGTAAACATACTGAAATAATTTTCCTTTAAACAAGTAATCGTTTAATAAATATCCATTTATGATTAAAAAATTGAGGATTTAATTATTGAAAATATCACAAGAGAGTTTTATGTTACAGAAACCAAACTGAAAATAAATCGATCCATAATCACATAAAACATGTTTAACCTAAGATTTTCTTTATATAATCAACCTTAGTGATTTTCAATATTCATTAGCATACGTTGTTGAAGAGCATTGTGCTCAAATTTCCATTCAATGAACTAACTCACTACAATGTACAGAGAGTACTATATATAAGATTACATGACAGAATGAATGTAGACCGAAAGTAAGTTAGGTGCAGAATTAATAAACCAACTAACTTGATTAGCCAAGTAACTAACTCTTAACTTAATAACCCACGTGCTATTTACAATTAACAACCGAAAGTAAGCTAGGTGCATAATTAATAAACTAACTAACTTGATTAGCCAAGTAACTAACTCTTAACTTAATAACCCACGTGCTATTTACGATTAACATCCCTCCTCAAGCTGGAATGGATTGAATTCATTCCAAGCTTGGCATGTAAGAAGATGAAAGGTCCTGGATGCAGAGGTTTAGTGAAGATGTCCGCAATCTGGTCTTTAGAGGTGATAGGCAGAAGATGAAACAGACCGGATTGAACCTTTTCTCGCACAACATGGCAGTTAATTTCTATATGCTTCGTTCGTTCATGATATACTGGGTTTGCAGCAATATAAAGGGTAGATTTGTTGTCACAAAACATGGCAATTGGTGAAGGATGAGAGACACGGAGATCATGTAACAAGTAGATGAGCCATTGGGCCTCACAAGTAGCATGTGCAAGGGCACGATACTCTGCTTCCGATGATGAACGTGATACAATTGATTGCTTTTTACTTTTCCAGGATATCAAATATGATCCTAAGAAGAAGCAAAAACCGGTTGTTGATCATCTAGTGTCCGGGCAAGAGCCCCAATCAGAATCACTAAAGCCCTTAAGAGTTAAAGAGGAAGCACTGCTGAAAAATAAGCCTTGTCCAGGACTGCTTTTAAGATATTTCAGGATCCTTAAACCAGCTTGGTAATGATCTTCAGTAGGAGCAGATAAGTACTGACTGAGGCGGCTCACAGCATAGCAGATTTCTGGTCTAGTGTGTGTAAGGTAAAGGAGTCGCCCAATAAGTCTTCTATATTTAGAGAAATCATTCAAAACAGATCCTGATTTACTGTGCAGTTTGGTATTCGGCTCCATAGGTGTGGAGCAAGGTTTGGCAGCTGATAAACCGGTTTCTTCAATGAGATCAAGAATATATTTCCTTTGGCAAACATTGATCCCTTTTCTAGATCTTGCTACCTCAAATCCTAGGAAATATTTCAAAACTCCTAGGTCTTTGATGCTGAATTTGCAGTCCAACTGATGTTTAATGCTGTCAATCTGTTTTAAGTCATTACCCGCAAGCACCAAATCATCAACATACACAAGTATGGCAGTGAAACCAGTAGAAGAAGACTTGGTAAAGAGGGAGTAATCGGCCTTGGACTGTGTAAAACCAGAGGCAAGAAGAGTTTGTGTCAACTTGAAGTTCCATTGCCTACTAGCTTGTTTGAGGCCATATAAAGACCTTTTAAGTTTGCAAACCATATGCTTATTAGGAACAAGCAAGCCTGGAGGAGGCTTCATGTAGACCTCCTCATGCAAGTCACCATGTAGGAAAGCAGTGTTGACATCACATTGATATAAATACCAATTGTTAGAGGCTGCCAAGGCCAAGAGAAGCCGCACTGTTGTCATCTTTACAACCGGGCTGAAGGTGTCTAAGTAATCAATTCCAGCTGTTTGAGTAAAGCCTTTTGCCACTAACCTGGCTTTGTATCTCTCTATAGTACCATCAGCATCGAATTTGAGTTTGAATACCCATTTACATCCTATGGCCTTCTTATTAGGAGGAAGAGAAGAGAGTTCCCAAGTATTAGTCTTAACCAGAGAACTTAGTTCAGATTGTACAGCTTTCCTCCAGTTTTCATCACACATAGCAGTCTCATAATTAGAGGGTTCAGGGTGAGAAGAAATGGTTAAGCAAAAATGTTTATGTTTAGGTGAAAGACTATCATATGAAAGAACTTGTGAGATAGGATACTTACAACCAGAAGATGATGATGAAGAAATAGTGGCTGCAGAATCTGAGGAATGTACTTTACTTGTGAGCATAGAGCAATGATAGTCTTGAAGATATGTAGGTGGTCTTTTGGTTCGGGTGGACTGTCTAGTGGGTGCAGTAATTGAGGTAGAAATGTCAGTGGGAAGAATAGTAGGTGATGCAGTATGATGTGATGAATCTGAATTAGATAATGATGCAGATTTAGAAGATGTAGATGGAGAAATTTCTGGCAGTGCAGAACCAGAATTATCAAGTAAAACAGGTGTAGACTTAGGTGATGCAGATGCAGATTTTGTTGGTAATGCAGATGCAGATTTGGATGATGCAGAAGCAGATTCTTCTTGTGATGCAGATGCAGGAAAAGGTTGAAAATTAAAATCAAGGAAATCATAAAGAGAATCATTGGGAGAACATATGACAGAAGAAGATGGTGAAAAAGACTTATTATTTTGTGAAACAAAGGGAAAAATAGTTTCAAAGAAAATAGTGTCCCTAGAAATGAAAAGTTGCCTTGAATGCAAATCAAGTAAAATGTGGCCTTTGACACCACTTTGAAAACCGAGGTGAACACACTTTCTAGACCTTGGGTCAAATTTCTTTCTATTTGCTTGCAATGTAGAAGCAAAATATAGACATCCAAAGACCTTCAATGATGCAAAGTCAGGCAATGATTGGTATAATGCTTCAAAAGGTGATTTGAAATCCAAAAATTTTGTTGGCAGTCTATTGATTATATAGACTGCTTGGTTGATGGCATGGCCCCAAAAAGTAGTAGGTAGTTTTGCTTGAAAAAGTAGTGCTCGAGCCACACCTAAAAGGTGTTAGTGCTTCCTCTCAACAATTCCATTTTGTTGAGGGGTGCCCACACAAGAAGTTTGGTGAATTATACCTTTTTCAGCATAAAATTGTTTGAGTAAAAACTCACAACCATTGTCTGATCTTATGCATTTGACTTTGCATTGAAATTGAGTGTCTGCCATAGAAACAAAATTTTTAACAAGGGATGAAGCCTCAGATTTGAGTTTCATCAAGAAAATCCAAGTAAACCGAGTTTTATCATCTACAACAGTTAGAAAATATTTATGGCTAAATAATGAAGGGATAGAAAAGGGCCCCCAAATATCCTTGTGTACTATGTCAAAACAATTAGAGGCAGTATTAGAACTAATAGGAAATGGTAATCTTTTTTGTTTTGCATAGAAACATGTATCACAAGGAACAGAATTTTTAACAGCCTTCACAAAAGGAAAATTTTTATTGATATGAATCAGTTTTTCAAATGAGGGATGACCAAACCTCAAGTGCCATACATCACAATGATTATTTGAAGGGAAATTAAAAGTAGGGTGAACAATGCTGTTTACAGAGCTGCTGGAAAGTTGCTCTGCAGTGGCCGAATGATGTTTTTGAACTGCTGGTGATGTCAGAAAGTAAAGTCCATTGCTTAGTTCAGCTGCTCCAATCATCTTTCGGGTAGATGTATCCTGTATAACACATTTCTCAAGATCAAAAGTTAGACGACAGTGAAGGGAGGCTGCAAGTTTAGTAACTGAAATAATGTTGAATGAAAAACTGGGAATGAATAAAACATTGGTGAGGTAAAAATCATTTGTAAAGAAGATAGTTCCTGCAGAATGTGCAATTATTGAATTGCCATTTGGAAGTTTGATAGAAATCGGTTTGATAGTCTTTAAAAATTGAAAAGAAGATTTGGAAAAACAGATATGATATGTTGCTCCAGTATCTATGAGCCACAGTTCAGTTTTAGAGATAGAGGAGGAGAAAAGGTTACCAATGTTGGAAGTAGGGCTGGTAGTGAGATGATTGAGGGTGTGAGACTGAGATGTACTAGAATTTTGTAGGAGAGCCAACAATGCTTGATGTTGTTCAACTGTGAAAGCTAATTTCCCTGGGTCCTCAATACCTTCCTCGTGACAAGTAGACTTGTGGGATCGGGTATCATCCTCTTGATCACTGTTGAAGATTTCGGCAGTGTACCGAATCGCACAAGTAATAAAATGATAAGTAAGATCGTCTCCACAGGGATTGCGATTGATTATTCAACTAAACAAAGTTCGTAACTATTTTGAACGAGAATCGAATAGTGGTATTTGGAAATAAGTAGATTTGTAACAATTGAAAATTAATAATAACAACTATTTAAAAATCAAAGGATTAAAAATGACTAGGGATCGAATCTTCTTGTTTTCACTCTTATGCATTTAATCTACAACCAACGCAAGTTATCCCATACAAATTGAAGTTCGAATCAACGATATTAGATTAAGTACAATTCCTTGTCTCATAACCCCTTTAACTAAACCAAAAATCCCTAATTCCTTAGGTGACCAATAATAAAGTTAAGCATAAAGATCAATGATTCACAAGAACACATAATCACAAAGTTATATTCCTATACTCATCATGACTATGGCTAGCAATCTCAGTTCAAGTCATTCACCCAATTTCCCAATCATCATGAAAAACCCCAAATCAATTCAATAGCGACCAAGTATCAAAAAGCATTAAGCGCAGAGAATTGAAAGCTCAATTGAAATGAAATAAACTTGCTTTAATAAAATAGAATTAACTACACAAGAGTTTCATCAAGATTCATCTACCCTAGTCTGAGAGATTTAGCTACTCATAAAGTAAGAAAAACCAAACCAGAAAAATCGAGGAAGAAGAGAGGAGGAGAACGAATCCTATCCTCCACCGTGCCCCCAAGAATCCAAGTTCCAACCCTAGACAAGTCTTTTTAGTGTTTATTTATAGTCTAGGGTGAAAAGGAGTGAAAAACCAAGTAAAAAATGGTGAAAAACGCGAAATCCTGAATTCTGGACGCTCCGTAGCAGTGTGGTTCGAGGCACGGCCAGGCCGTGCTTCTTTCTGTGTCTCGTGTTAAACAGGATAAGTCGAAGCACGGCCGTGCTTAATAACACAGGTGGGCCGTGCTTCCTACAGTTGCCAATTTGTATTGCAATATTCGCCTCTTTAGCGTCCGAATTAGCTCAAGATGTCTTCATGAAAGTTGAAGCTATGGATCTTAGCTTTCCAATGACACCGGTTTCATCTCATTTGGACACCTACAACTCCAGATATTATTAAAACATTGAGCAGGTGTCAGGCTGGGACAGCATCACCTTATCAACTTGTAGCACAAATTACCCCAACTCATTCCAAGTGATTTTTCTCCTTTTTTCTAGGACAAATACCTTCTTTTAAGCACAATTGAACCAAAACCAAGTGCATTATTCAAATCAAGCAAAGTGCATAAATATCATAAATTAACATGGTTAAAAAAAACTAAAATGCAATGTAAAATTAACACTAAACTATATGCCATTTTGAACTTATCAAATTACCCCAAGCTTAGAATTTTGCTTGTCCTCAAGCAATCTCGTGGCCAAAGATGGAATGAGAAACAAGAGATGCAACAGATAAAGAACCCGAGATAAAAGCAAGATCAAGCAATAGGCTAAAGGCTAACAAGACAATAGAGATAATCAAAATCAAGTCCAATTAGAAACTCAGGGCTCTCGAAATCATGTCTCTCATCGATAAGGGCACTCTCCTTACCACTCTCCAAGTGTTTAAAGGTTAAAACAATTCACTCATATTCCTCAAAGAAAGTGCTCTACCATAGGCTTGACTGTTAACCAAATCTCGTGAAATAATTATTGAAAACACAAAAGAATCAAAAGGTCTTTCAAAAGGTTGTAACGTGGCCATGGGATTTTACTTGAAAGGTGGGATAATAACAAGGAAAGGAAAATTCAAGGGCTATAAACCAACAACCCTTTTAAAGAAGCATAAGGAGGGCAATTCATTGTTCCTTTTGCTTTCAAAACCTTTTTATTTATTTTTACTCCTCTTCCGTTGTTTTTTTCTATTTTTTTATTTTATTCTCCTCATTTGAGATTTTGCAATATTTATTGGGAGGAACTAAACAATGTAAGAGATCCCAAGATCAAGCATCAAAACAATTCACAAGATTAAGCATCCAATTGCTCCCTTAAACATACTCTAAAAAGGTACCATAAACATTGGTCAATAGCATGGGTACCAAGAAAATTTATTTCAGTTAAGGCTCAAAAGGGGCAACTAAAGGAAGCTTTCGTTCAAAAATCAGAGTCTTGAAAACATGCTTTTAATGCCTTAATCATATTCAAGTGTGTAGACAAAAATTTTCAAGTTTTGAAATGGTTTCAAGTCAAGTTCTAGAGAGCACAATCAGGATGGACACACTCATACAAGGAGAAGGGGGCATATAAACATGATAAAGTGCAAGCCCCAATACAAGCTCAAGTCTCACATTTAGAAGTCAAAATCAGTGAAAAACATCAAATCAGAGCGCCACATGCTAATTCTCAACTTATCAAAAGATTGTCACTATGTACATTAAGAACACTACCTTTAAGCCCATCACAAGAGAAAATAATTGGGTTCCAAATCATTGCAATCTCAAATTTCAACAAAATTATGCACACATGGAAAAGCACAAGAGAATAGCATGACAATTTGGGGGATAAAACGATGCAAACAAAAACAAAAATTAACACAAGATGCAAAAACTAAAATGAGATGCAAGACTAAATGCACAAAATGTAAACTCCTTACCCCAAGCTTAAAAACTTACATTGTCCCCAATGTAAAAATTTAAGTTGAAGCAAGGATGAGAAGAAAAGAACTAACCGAAAAACTTGGGTTGCCTCCCAAGAAGTGCTTCTTTAACGTCATTAGCTTGACACTTCAACACCCTTGTTAGGGTGGATAATATGTCATGAAGAAGATTTCATCCTTCCGCTTCCTTCTTTTGGAGAGAATTCCCATGTACTTGGCATAGGGAAGTAAGTGTGCCCATGCCTTAGCAATTGTACATTTGGGATATTGTTTCCCCCACTCCTTATCTTGAAGCACATCAAATTCATCTTGCGGAGGACGATTCTCTTCAATGCCCAAGAGTTGAGCTATCACATGAATCTCTCCGTGCCTCACCCTTAGGTCCTCTTCCATGTCACTATTTTTGTTTTTCAATTCTTCTTCCAATGCCACCATGAAGTTATGTTCACTCTCTATCTCCACTTTCTTCTGCTCAAATTGGGATAATTGCTCTGACAACCTCTCACAACGAACCTCAAAGTTATCAAATGAAGTTTGGTTGGCTCTCATGAATTTCACCCAAACATTGTTAAGGTAAGAGTCTCTGTCATGGGATTCTTCGAATTGAGCTTGAGGATGTGACTCTTTGGTTTGCTCCGCAAGTTGCTTTGAGAGTTGCCCAATTTGATTCTCCAGATTTTTGATAGAGGCCTCTTGGTTTTTGAAATAAGACTCATGTTTCTTGAAATTGGATTGAGTCATCTTCATGAACTGCATAAGAGCATCTTCTAAGGCACTTGTCTTCTCTTGCTTTTTAGGATGTGACTCTTCTTCTCCCAAGATACTTTCCATGCAATAGTCCTCTTCTTCTTCTACCATGACTAAAAAATCCTCACAATAGCCATTTCTATGCTTTACTCCACAAAAATCACATCTAAGAGGCTGCATGCTACAGAAGTTAAGAGAATTGTGAGCAGCACAACAATTTTATAAGAAGAGAAAAGAAATTTTAAATTTTTGGTTTTTTTTTTGTTATATAAACAGAAAATAAATGTTCAAAATAACACTAGTTTGCCTTGTTAAATATCAATTCAACAATCCCCGGCAACGGCGCCAAAAACTTGTTGAGGATTTCGGCAGTGTACCGAATCGCACAAGTAATAAAATGATAAGTAAGATCATCTCCACAGGGATTGCGATTGATTATTCAACTAAACAAAGTTCGTAACTATTTTGAACGAGAACCGAATAGTGGTATTTGGAAATAAGTAGATTTGTAACAATTGAAAATTAATAATAACAACTATTTAAAAATCAAAGGATTAAAAATGACTAGGGATCGAATCTTCTTGTTTTCACTCTTATGCATTTAATCTACAACCAACGCAAGTTATCCCATACAAATTGAAGTTCGAATCAACGATATTAGATTAAGTACAATTCCTTGTCTCATAACCCCTTTAACTAAACCAAAAATCCCTAATTCCTTAGGTGACCAATAATAAAGTTAAGCATAAAGATCAATGATTCACAAGAACACATAATCACAAAGTTATATTCATATACTCATCATGACTATGGCTAGCAATCTCAGTTCAAGTCATTCACCCAATTTCCCAATCATCATGAAAAACCCCAAATCAATTCAATAGCGGCCAAGTATCAAAAAGCATTAAGCGCAGAGAATTGAAAGCTCAATTGAAATGAAATAAACTTGCTTTAATAAAATAGAATTAACTACACAAGAGTTTCATCAAGATTCATCTACCCTAGTCTGAGAGATTTAGCTACTCATAAAGTAAGAAAAACCAAACCAGAAAAATCGAGGAAGAAGAGAGGAGGAGAACGAATCATATCCTCCACCGTGCCCCCAAGAATCCAAGTTCCAACCCTAGACAAGTCTTTTTAGTGTCTATTTATAGTCTAGGGTGAAAAGGAGTGAAAAACCAAGTAAAAAATGGTGAAAAACGCGAAATCCTGAATTCTGGACGCCCGTAGCAGTAGTGGCTGAGAGACGCGGCCAGGCCGTGCTTCTTACGTGTCTCGTGTTAAACAGGGATAAGTCGAAGCGCAGTAGTGCTTAATAACACAGTGGGCCGTGCTTCCCTCTGATTGCCAATTTTTATTGCAATATTCGCCTCTTTAACGTCCGAATTAGCTCAAGGTGTATTCATGAAAGTTGAAGCTATGGATCTTAGCTTTCCAATGACACTAGTTTCATCTCATCTGGGCACCTACAACTCCACATATGATTAAAACATTGAGCGGTGTCAGCTAGGACAAAGATCACCTTATCAACTTGTAGCACAAATTACTGACTCATTCCAAGTGATTTTTCTCCTTTTTCCTAGGACAAATACCTTCTTTTAAGCACAATTGAACCAAAACCAAGTGCATTATTCAAATCAAGCAAAGTGCATAAATATCATAAATTAACATGGTTAAAAAAAACTAAAATGCAATGTAAAATTAACACTAAACTATATGCCATTTTGAACTTATCAATCACCAAAATCATTCAAACAATTATTGACAGCACCATTTTTGCCAAGAGGAAGAGGGAAGCCATGTTTCTTGTAGCAAGTGTCCACCATGTGACCAGTCTTGTTACAATATGTGCAGATTCGAGTTCCTCTGCCTCTGCCATAATTGCTGTTTCTGCCACCTCTATTAGAAAAACTACCACCTCTTCCAGAATTCCCTCTGCCAGAGGAATTGGACAGCTGAGCCACTACAGCACCAGCATTACTGGATGGAACAAAAAACTGTCGCTCTTGTTGAATAAAACGAGAAAACACCTTACTGATGTTAGGTAAAGGCTCCATAAGCATGATTTGAGCCCTAACAGGAGCATACTGCTCATTCAATCCTTTAAGGAACCGTATCACATAATTTTCTTCACGGTATTGTTTGATTTTGGGAACTAGAGTACATGTACATTTAACAGCACAACTACATGTAGGGAAAGGACGAAAATTCTCTAATTCCAGCCACAGTTTCTTCAATTTTGAAAAATAGGCATTGATAGAACTATCACCTTGCCTAAGATTATAGATCTCCTCTTTTATATCAGAAATTCTAAAGATATCACCTTGATAGAAGCGATCCTTCAGGTCTTGCCAAACATCAGCGGCAGTGCTCATGAACATGATGATGTGAGCTATATCTTGATCAACCGAATGAGTTATCCAAGAAATGATCATTGTGTTACAACGATCCCAGGCAAGTGATTGACGATCATCACCTTTAGGACGAGGCAGGGTGCCATCGATGAATCACAGTTTGTTCTTCGATTGCAAAGCAACGAGCATTAATCGTGACCACGAGTGATAATTCTGGTTGTTCAAAGGCGGTGAAACGAGAGCCACACCATGATTATCACTCGGGTGCATGAAATAGGGATCCAACATATCTTGTTGGTAGTTGCGAACCGGAGCGGTGTGCTGAAGAGGCGGAGGAGGCGGAGGCGGAGTGTGAACGGAGGAACCATTATCAACAATGTCCAGAGGATTGGAAGCCATAACAGAAATTTCAGAAATAGATCTTCAGAGAGATGAAGAAATTGAGAGAAGAATGTGAGCAAAATTCTTGAAAATCGATTCAAGAAATCGAGAGAATACACACTGTGTAGGATGCAAGGAATCGAACAGTGAAATCGAAATTGCAATTAGCGAATCCACTGAATGGAAGAAAATGGAAGAACGAAGAGAAATTCAGAGCGCGAAGAGCGAAAGAAATCCCCAATTTACTTCTGATACCATGTAGAAACTGTAAAGGGGAAGAAGAAGAATGCTTTGAAGAGCATTGTGCTCAAATTTCCATTCAATGAACTAACTCACTACAATGTACAGAGAGTACTATATATAAGATTACATGACAGAATGAATGTAGACCGAAAGTAAGCTAGGTGCAGAATTAATAAACTAACTAACTTGATTAGCCAAGTAACTAACTCTTAACTTAATAACCCACGTGCTATTTACAATTAACAACCGAAAGTAAGCTAGGTGCAGAATTAATAAACTAACTAACTTGATTAGCCAAGTAACTAACTCTTAACTTAATAACCCACGTGCTATTTACAATTAACAGTATCACTCGCTCTTCAATTTAGTTCTTAAACTATCAAAACTCATTAAATAGTCCCTAAACTATATACCCTTCCATTAAATAGTTCCTAAACTATATATTCTTCTATCAATTTAGTCCCTAACGAGAGACTAACAGGATGGACGAATATATAGTTTAAGGACTGTTTAATAAGTTTTGATAGTTTAGGGACTAAATTAGAGAGAGAGTGATACTTTAAGGACTAAATTGATGGTTTATTCTAAAGTGCCTAGAATTATAAATCTTCTTTGGTTGGATAACTGCGCAAACTAAGTACGATGCCACAAAATCATCATCAAGGAATAACTAGTCCTAGTCTCATAGACATCAAATATGTAATATGGGGTCTCATCTATCGTGAACACCAAGAATCCATAAAATTGGCATTTCAATCAAAACACAAACTACAATACCTAATCAACAAATGGGTAATAGTAGGATCCGCTAGAGAGAGAAATGGAAACTTTAAGAACAGATACGTGCCATACCGTTTGTCGTTCATGAGAATTGTGGTAGTAGGTGGATGAAGCTTATGATTTCGTTTGTATCGTTCCCGGCAATGAGATAGAGTCTTCGTTCTTTTCCATTGATCTGTCGGCCGCTATTACGGTGAGGGCGAGAGAGAGGTTTGCAGTTGTTGATGAAAATTGTCTCACTTTCATTTTTCTCGTTCTTCATCATGATTTCTTCGACTTTAATCGACTTCAACGTATCCAAAAAATCCCACATATGGCAGCAAATCTGAAATTTCGAGAGGAAAATGTTCTGCCTCTTTCTGATCGGCCGTTTTGAGTATGATTACTCGGTGTGGATTTTTTAGAGTATGGCCCGGGAGAGTTTTATTGGGGCCCCATGGTAGGCACCAAATGTTCCTGATAGTATTTTGGGGGTGTCAAAGAAATGTCATTGGAATCATCTCTATGGAGGATGATCTCACGGGATCTCTGGTGAACGCCTAGGGAATGAGTCCCCCCTTTTGTGAGAGACGCCTCCTCTATTTAAAGAGGTTGGGAGAGGTTACTGGATTGGTGGTTACTAGGTCATGGAGAAGGAGTTAAGGAAGAGGTTACTAGAGGTTATGCTGATCTACAGCCCCACAAGCAGTCTATTTTAATATGACGGTCCAGAACTTATCGTGTTATTGCCATCTTGGTGCAATAAGTCTATAGGTGCAAGAGTGGATTGGTGGTGCCATCGTATTTTGAAAAGTCATGCACTTTGAAATCCTTAAAAATCATGACATCTCTAGTGGGGCATAACTCTTTCAACGAGAGTGACCTAAAAGTGTTTGCATAGCCTTAATCTTTTCCATCTTGTGTTTCTTAGCTTTGTCTTTTTTGATGATATTTGGTCTTTCTTTGTCAACCTCCATATGAAGTTTTTCACCACACACACACACATAGATTATATTGGTATTTTGCCCATGGGTGGTCCATAATCGGATATATCATTCCTACCGGGATGGTGAACGACCCAGATGGTTAATTGTGATTGCAAATTGTATGCATGTTCTCTTCATTATTGTTCCCGACAAACATACTTATGGACAGTTGATCAGTTGGCAAGATATGGAGCTCCTCATACTACATTGTGCACCATTCCTATGTTGCTCGAGAAAACAAGCATGATTGACGTATTAGAGTTTGAGGTTCCTCCGACCACTGTAGCATTCATTATGGTGAAAGCTTCTTTCATGGCTAGCAGTGCCTCTTATATTCGCATCTGAGTGACAACCATTTCATTCATTTTCTCCTTTGTTGTATCTACTTCGATCATAGATTAATTTCTTGTAGATCATTCTTCATTCTTGATTGGTATCTAGTCCATGGGGTGTCAGCTCAATGGTAGGAGCTTGGTCTTGTAACCCCAAGAGACGTGGTTCAAATCTCCTCGGGGACAGTTGTAACATGGTCATTAGTGCCACTGAAATAATAATATATCATTTTCCCCCATCCCCTTAAAAAAAATCTAGTGAAGTAGACTCGCGTTTGATTGGTTTTTCTTTCCTTGGGTAAAGAAGACACAAGAACAAAAACTTATCCATTTTTTTATAGATGCAAAACAATTTTTTACAAACAATTCAACCTTTATCCACATATGCATGTCTTAATTGGCATGTATTTTTTTATTTAGTCAATTTCTACCCTCATTTTCTTTCATTTTTTTCTTTTGTATTCAATTTCAATGTATAAATAAATACAAACAACACAAATTCAACCATTTTTATTTTCTTTCTATGAGGTAAACTTTTATCTTTTTTTCATTCTCTTTGAATGCTTTTCATGTTTTGTCTAATATTTAACAATAAAAGTTTGTTTGCAGTTTGTTTGCTGATATGAATTCGGTCATTTAGATTTTATTGTAATTCCTACTACGAATTCACAGTAAAATCATATTATTATTTGCATTAGAAACTCATCTATGCTCTTTTTTCAACTTTCTTTTGAAAATACTCTTGGCTACTTAATTTTTTACGTGACTCGATATTCCTCAAATCTCACCCTGCATCGCACTGGTTAATACACTAGTATGTAATATATATATATATATATATATATATATATATATATATATATATATATATATATATATATAAATTCGAGCAACTAAAATACCAACTCCAATTAAAAATCATTCCATGGATTTTCTTTTTGCATATTTTGGCATAAAAGACTAATTAAAATTAAAGATGGAGACAATATTTTGGACAATGAGACAGATATAGAGCTGCATGTGCTCCAGTTTTATACTTCCCTTTATGCCTCATATAATAATTGTATCGATAATGGAATTGTGGAGAGGTTCATTCTCTCATTGGTATCTAGGCAAGACAACACCATGCTTACAAATCTACCATCCTTGGAGGAAATTGAAAGTGTCGTTTTCGCTATGAATGGTAGTAGTGCCCCAGGACCGGATGGATTTGGTGGTTGCTTCCATCAAAACTTTTGGGAAATTATGGGAGTAGATGTTTGCAACTCAGTCATTCAGTTCTTTAAACAGAATTGGCTCCTTCCAAATTTGAATTCTAATTTGGTAGTCCTCATTCCTAAGTTCCTTGGAGCAGACCGCATTGAGAACTTCAGGCCCATTGCTGTAGCTAACTTCAGCTTTAAGATCATTTCTAGAATCTTAGCTGATAGGCTTGCGATTGTGGCAGCTAAAGTCATTTCTAATGAGTAGATGGGATTTATAAAAGGTAGGAGCATAGTGGATTGCATTTGCACTACATCTGAGGCAGTAAATCTGCTAAATACCAAAGCTTTTAGGGGTAATGTTGCTCTAAAGCTTAGCCTTTGATACAATGGATTGGAATTTCCTTCTTAAAGTGCTTTCTAGTAGTGCTTTCTAGTTTTGGTTTTGATGCTGTTTTCTGTAATTGGATCCAGACTATTCTTCATTCTGCTCATCTCTCCTTTTGTGTCAATGGGAAAGCTGTTGGCTTCATGTCTTGCAAGAGAGGTGTTAGGCAGGAGATCCTTTATCTCCTCTGCTTTTCTGCCTTGTTAAAGATGTTCTTATCGCTACATTTCCAACCAGGTTCAATTGCATCACATCTCTCCAATGGTTGGCCCGAGAAACTATATTGTTCATTCCCATATTCTTTATGCCGATGATATCTTGGTCTTTTGTAAGGGCACTAGGATCAACTTAAGAAATTTATTAGCTATCTTTCAATCCTATGCTCAAACCTCTAGTCAGTTTTTAAGCCACCAGGAATGCAGATTCTATGCTACTAGCCTCTCTCTGCTCGCATGGAGTCAATTGCAGATACTCTTGGCTTCTCTACTGGTACTTTACCCTTTACTTATCTTGGTGTTCCCCTCTTTCAGGGCAAGCCTAAGAGACAACATTTGAAGCCTATTGCAGATAGAATCTTGTCTAAATTGGCATCTTAGAAGGGCTCTTTATTGTACATTATGGGGAGAGTTGAACTTATTAAATCTATTACCCATGGTATGTTGCTCCATAGTTTTCAAGTCTATCAATGGCCTGTTAATTTGCTGAACATGTTGGACACTGGCATCAAAAACTTCATCTGGTCCGGAGATGCTTCTAATAGGAAGATAGTCACAGTGGCTTGGCACACGGTCTGCAGTCCTTTGAAGGAGGGTGGTTTGGGGCTTAGATCTTTATGTGCTATTAATGATGCAACCATGCTCAAACTTGCTTGGGAAATGATGTCCTCTGATAAGCATTGGGCTACCTTAATTCAGGCAAGATTCTTTATATCCAAATTTCCAATTACTCATTATGTCAAGTTTTCTTTATGGCCTGCTTTAAAAGCAAATGTGCAGAGAGTTAATATGAACACTACTTGGCAAATTGGAGATGGGAAAAACATCAACTTCTGGACTGAATCTTGGATGCAGGAACCTATTGTTTACATTCTTCACTTGCTTGCTAACCTGCACAATTCTCTCAAGTCTTCAGTTTCAGATTTCATTTCTGAAATGCGCTGGTCTATTCCTCCTTACCTGGTTGAGAAATTTCCTTCTCTGTTTAGTGACATTCAGCGCATTATTCTGCCCGCAACACCAGAAAATGATTGCCTTATTTGGAACAGAACCGACTCTTGTTAGCTTTCTCTCAAGCAAGCATACCAGCACTTACATCCTGCAAAGCCTAGCGTTTATTGGAGTAGCATTGTTTGGAATCACATTATTCCTCCTTCCAGATCTTTCATAGCTTGGAGGTTGATTAATAACAAACTCCCAATTAATGACAATCTAAGGAAGCGTGGATGTATCACTGTTTCAATTTGTAGCTTATGTCACAATGCAGGGGAATCAACTTCTCATCTTTTTTTGGATTGTAAGTTTGCTAGAGACATTTGGAATTGGTTTAACCAAAATTTTCATTGCTCCATTGATCTGTCTTCGGTTAAGGCGATTTTCTCTGCTCCCAGCATCACTTATAGCTCTCAAGTCAAGGACATTTTCTCTACTTGTCTCGTTAATGTTATTTGGGTTGTGTGGCATTGTCACAATAAGTTAAGGTTTGACAATTCAGCCATCCCTCTGAAGACTGCTATTAACATGGTTCAGGCTTCCTCTTCTATTTCTGGCAACATTTCTAAGGGCCATATGTCTTCATCGATGGTGGAATTCACTATCCTTAAATTTTTCAAAGTGCATGGCCATTTGACTAAAGCTCCTTCCATTGCTGAAGTTATTTGGTATCCTCCTAATGGTGACTGGATTAAGTGTAACACTGATGGCTCTGTTCGAGGATCTCTGGGGCCACTGGTGGTGGGGGCATCTTTAGGGATAGTAGTTCAGTTATTCTTGGTTGTTTTGCCTATTATTTTGGCACTCATTTTGCTTTTCATGCAGAGATCATGGTGGCAATGTTGGCTATTGAAATTGCTTCTCAAAAGGGTTGGAATAAGCTTTGGTTGGAACATGACTCTTCTTTAGTAGTCCAGTCTTTCTCCTCTATTGATCTTGTCCCTTGGCACCTTAGGATCAGATGGAAAAATTGTATTTACCTCACTAAAAGTATGACTTTTATAGTTTTGCATATTTATAGAGAGGGAAACACTTGTGCGGACAAGCTAGCCGCCATGGGGTTCACTTCTCAATGTTATTCTTGGAGGGATTTACCTAGTTTTCTAGAGGAAGACTTTCACCGTAACAGACATGGTCTTCCTTTTTACAGGTTTAGATAGTTTCTTTTTGGGCTTTGGCCTTGCTTTCCCACGAATCAATGTACTCTTTTCTTTGTTTTTAATATATTTTTGGTGTGCTGCAAGTGATTAGTAGAGTTGTAGGTGCCAACATAGTTGGGATCTACTTCTCTATATTGATGCTTTTGCATGTCAATTTTGGTTAAAAAAATATAGAAGGAATACAAAAATTTAAAACAATAAACCCTATGCCGCCTCACACAATCTGCACAAACCGAGAGAAGCTTAAACCCTAACACCAGTGTCTGCCCAAACTAGAGATTCTGCCACCGCCCTAACATAAAGGTAAGTAGGCTTCTCTATGGTTGCTCTTTTTCTCTCCGATTTTCTCTGTGGCTTCTCTAACATTTATGACTGTATGTTGTTTGAGTAATTGTGTTCGATTTGTTCTTGGTTTATCTTTGATTATTTTTTGTTCATTCCTATTTTTAAAAAGAACGTCCTGATCAATTTGTTTATCATTGATTGTTTTTTGTTCAATTTGTTTATATTTATATGCTTTTAATGAAGAAATAGTCATTTGATACTGTTATTGTAACAACCCGATTTTCAGAGTGCTACTTCCCAAATATAGCGTCTAAATGTTGAAATACTTTTGATTAAAAATACTCTCCTTGCATGGTTTTCACAAAATATATGGATAAATTCTCTTTTACAAAACCTCTTCTTAAAATTAAATTCCTTTCTAAATTACAATCAGAGTATGACAGCATTTTCAAAGCATGATGCTCAACTAAAACACAATACAACAGCAAGAACCATGCAAAAAAAATACGGTTTTAAATAAATATTTGCACAAAGGCGATCCAACTTTTCGAAAATATGAATACAACTCCATTGAAAATACAGCGAATACATAATCATTTTTATAGTTGGTCACCACTACTGGACTTTCTAATCAGTTTAACCTAACTGCAACACAAGAGATCCACCAGGTTGAAACCTTCTCCACTGCAACGCTCGTCAGCAATCTCGATGGCTCTGCAGCTCTATCATCTGGGTTACGTCCATTGAAATTGGAGAACTACGGGCAAGGGCCATCTTCTCAACAAAACATATAATAACAATAGTGAGTGTGTGTGTGTGTGTGTGTGTATATATATATATATATATATATATATATATATATATATATATATATATATATATATGCACAATAAAACACCAATAAAACTCATATTTAAACACAAATATAATTACTTTTGCACTGCATCTCCGAAGCCAAGCAACAGAAATCTGTCACTTCAATACCGCCCTCTCAGGACCAAGCAACAACACCTATTGCTTCAACACCGCTCTTACTGAGCCAAGCAACACTATCGTGTCACTTCATTTCCTCCCTCAAGGAGCCAAGCAACTAATAGATAATATGCAATTATGTGGCCAGCTCCTCAGAATCATGCAACTGATTCTTCAGCTGTCAATAATGTGATTCTACAGCTGTCAATATTGTGGTCAGCCTCAGTCAACCGATTCTGCAGCTGTCACTTGATTCAAAATTGGATTTTGTATCTGTCATTTAATATTAGATTTAGCTGTGATTTGGCTCCTAGAATAATCTTACGAAAGCTCTTTATGAGCCTTTATTTCATTTATATTCTAGCTGCTGAATTATAGCAAGCAGCGATGCAATTGATTGAATCATGTAATCTATATAAAGGCCACATTGGCTCTGTGAATGAATTAGTGAATTCCAATTTGTTTATGGTATCAAGAGCTCTATAGCCCCACGACAATTTTTTTTTCTTCGATCCTATGGGTGTTGTTCCTACTACTAACGATGCTTAACTAATCGTGCTCAATGCCAGTTCACATCAACACATCAAGCTGGATGGCGACAATTACCCTGCATGGAGGATCTAGTTCATGGCGCTGCTCACTGGATATGACCTTATTGGTCATATTGATGGCACAAAATCGTGCCCTGCTAAGAACATTGGTGATGATCCTGCCACAACAACTCCTAATCCACTCTACACCAAATGGATGTGACAGGATCAACTGATCCTTCATGCTATCATGTACTCTGTGACAGCAACAGTGGTAACCCACCTTGCCACTGTCAAGAATGCCAAGCAGGCCTGGGTGACTCTCACAACCTTGTATGCCAGGAGATCAAGAGTTAGAGTGATGGCTCTCAAGCACAAAATTTCAACTTTCAGCAAAGGTACTCAATCAATGGTAGCATACCTCCAAGGTATTAAAGAATTTCGGATGAACTATCAATCATTGATCATCCACTTGATGAAACCGATCTGGTCATTCACACTCTAAATGGCCTCAGTCATGACTATCATGACATTGCAACAGTTCTGCATAGCAGGGAATCCCCAATTTATTTTGCTAAACTTCATGAGAAACTCATGGATTATGAGACTGTTTTGCTCAACCAAAACTCAGTATCAGCCACTGATTCAGTTTTTGCCACTGCTAATGCTGTCTTAAGGGACAAAGGTCACTCCTCAAGGGGTCATTTCCATAATTTTTAGTCTCACTCAGTTCAAAACACTGAAAACAAAGTGATCTGCCAGTTTTGTAACAAGCCTGGTCATGTGGCTCGAAATTGCTACAGAATTAGAGGCTTTCCAAAGAGAAATGGAAACCAACCAGCAGCAAATGTAGCACACTATCAGCCTGCACAACTGAACTCCAGTTGGATCATGGACATTGGTGCATCACACCACATTACTCAAGATCTGCAGCAACTCACATTGGCTAACCCCTATCCAGGTTCTGACAAAGTCACTATTGGTGATGACACAGGTTTGCAAATCACTCATACTGGTAACACATCCATTCACACACACACAAAACCTCTTCATCTCAAACAAGTATTGTGCGTTCCTAATATTCAGTCCAATTTATTGTCAGTCTCCAAACTTTGTCAATCCAATAATTGCTCTGTTGAATTTTTTCCTGATTGTTTTGTTGTGAAGGACTTGAATTCGGGTCAGCCACTAATGCAAGGACCACTTAAGCAAGACCTCTACTATCTACCCACATCCTCCATCAACCACAAATCCCCTCAAGCATTCACCACTAGCATCCAGTCTTCCACTATTTGGCATCATAAACTAGGGCATCCTTCTTCAAAAATAATGAAATATCTGGCAGACAGTCATCATATTCCAATAAAGTCTCCTACATTTCATCAATGTAGCTCTTGTTATTGTGCTAAAAGTCACAAACTTCCATTTTTAAACCACCATCTCACTAGCACAAAGCCTTTGGAGCTTATTTATTCGGATGTATGGGGACCAACCCCAATTAGGTCCTTAGATGGTTACCTTTATTATGTAGTCTTTGTTGACCATTTCTCTAAATATGTATGGTTGTATCCTATGAAGAATAAATCAGATGTTTTCAACATTTTTATTCAATTCAAGTCTATTATTGAAAAATATTTTGGCTTGCCCATTGTTTCCTTATTCTCTGATAATGGTGGTGAATTCATTAAATTAAAATCATTCCTATCAACCCATGGTATTTCCCACTTTACAACACCACCTCACACTCCTGAAGTTAATGGCAAGCCAAAAGAAGACATAGACACATAGTAGAGACTGGTCGTTCCCTCCTACAACTTGCCAAACTACCTTCCCAACTATGGTCCTTTGCCTTCTCCACAGCCACTTACCTCATCAATAGGATGCCCACCCCTACTGTCAACATGAAAACTCCATATGAAGTTTTGTTTAAAAAAAGTCCATATTATCACAAACTGCATTCCTTTGGATGTTTGTGTTTTCCATGGTTAAGACCATTCAACAAAAACAAACTTCAACCAAGATCCCTCCCTTGCATTTTCCTTGGTTACTCTACATCTCAATATGCATTTCACTGCCTTGAACCTATTTCACAGAAAATTTATGTGTTTAGGCATGTTAATTTTGTAGAGGATTCCTTTCCATATCACAACTTAAATCAAACTTGTAACCTACCTCCACCTAGTCATCCTATTGACACCTCAACTCACACCCTTATCCCAACAATGCCCAACGACCCACATACTGCAGCAGCTGAACCCACATCTCCAGAACCCGCAGCAACCAAAATGGTCCATGCAGCAGATGCTGTCCAGAATTCACCTGCACAGCAACACTCACAATCAGGTAATCATTCCTCAACTACTACATCTCAAATTCCCATTTCCACTAACCTATCTCGCACTCATTCCATGGTTACTAGGTCCCAAAATAATATTTACAAACCAAAACAAGTTTTCACAGCCACCAAACATTCCCTCCCTGAAAATCTTGAGCCATCTACTATAACACAAGCCCTCAAAATACCACATTGGAACAAGGCATGTTCTAAAGAGTTTGATGCCTTAATGAAAAATGGGACATGGACCTTGGTACCTCGAACTGAATCCACCAACTTAATAGGCTGCAAATGGTTGTTCAGAATTAAAAGAAATCCAGATGGTAGCATTGCTAGATACAAAACAAGACTTGTAGCTAAAGGCTACACTCAAATGCCAGACCTTGACTTTAAGGAGGCTTTTGCACCTGTTGTCAAACCACAAACCATCAAAGTTGTGCTTACAATAGCATTAGCCCGTGGCTGGACATTGTACCAAATGGATGTTAACAATGCTTTTTTGCAGGGAAACTTATCAGAAAATGTGTACATGCAACGACCACCGGGCTTCCTCCATGCCAAGTTTCCACATCATGTATGCAAATTAAAAAACGCCATATATGGCCTAAGATAAGCTCCAAGGGCCTGGCATGATTCCCTCAAGTCCTTTGTCATCAACTATGGGTTCAAAACAAGCTTAACTGATCCCTCTTTATTCATATATGACAAGAAAGGAGTGCAAGCCTACCTCCTAGTGTATGTGGATGACTTACTGTTGACAGGAAATAAAATACAATTTCTAAATCAGTTTATGGCTGAATTGTCAAGCAAATTCTCCATCAAGCAACTTGGCTATCCACACTACTTTCTTGGAGTTGAAGTTATTCCCACTAGAGATGGAATGCTACTATCTCAACATGGATATATTCGGGAATTATTAGACAAGTTCCGCATGTCAGGTGCCAAGACCACAACCACTCCTCTCTGCTCAACCACTCCCCTCAAACTGCAAGATGGCTCTGCACCTGCTGACTCCAAGCTTTTAGAAGCATTATAGGAGCACCATAGTATACAACTCTGACTAGGCCTGATCTCTCCTTTCCAATAAATAAACTGTTTCAATTTATGCATCAGCCTACTCAAATACACTTTTAGCAGCTCAAACGGGTCCTTAGGTACCTCAAATTAACTCTAAATCATGGCCTACATCTCAAGAAACCGACTCATCTGCAGCTCCAGGCCTATCGTGATGCAGATTTGGGAGGAAACCTTGATGATAGGACCTCCACCTCTGCCTTTATTATCTATCTTGGAGGCAATCATGTTTCATGGCTCTCCAAAAGACAAAAAACAGTAGCAAGATCTTCAACCGAGGCAGAATACAGATCAGTTGCTAACACTGCTGCTGAAGTTATGTGGTTGATTAATCTCTTAGGTGAGCTTGGTCTAAAGTCTCAAGTACCTTCTCTCTTTTGTGACAACATTGGGACTACCTATCTATGCTCAAATCCCGTTTTCCACTCAAGAATGAAGCACATTGCTCTGGATTATCATTTTGTAAGACAACTGGTTCAAATGGGAACACTTCGGGTGGCTCACATTTATACAAGAGATCAATTGGCTGACATACTCACTAAACCACTCCAGAGAGGCCGATTCACATTGCTTAGAGACAAAATTAGAGTCCACAATGGTGACCCAATTTTGAGGGGGCGTAATAGATAATTATGCAATTATGTGGCCAGCTCCTCAGAATCATGCAACCGATTCTGCAGCTGTCAATAATGTGATTCTGCAGCTGTCAATATTGTGGCCAGCCTCAATCTACCGATTCTGCAGTTGTCACTTGATTCAGAATCGGATTTTGTATCTGTCATTTAATATTAGATTGAGTTGTGATTTGGTTCCTAGAAAAATCTTAGGAAAGCTCTTTATGAGCCTTTATTTCATTTCTATTCTAGCTGTTGAATTATAGCAAGCAGCGATGCAATTGATTGAATCATGTAATCTATATAAAGGCCACATTGGCTCTGTGAATGAAGTAGTGAATTTCAATCTGTTTAGCAACACTATCATGTCACATTATTTCTACCCTCATGGAGCCAAGCAACACTATCGTGTCACTTCAACAATATACACCACATTCACACTTTCAATAATCACAACATATCAACTCATGCATTCACAACAATATATAAAGAATAATACAACACACCATTAAATCATACTACACAAAATCACCCACATATATATCTCAAATATTCAAACATATATTATTACTAAGACAAACACCATATCATCAATTCAACATTCACCAAACACAAACACACTTAAATAATATAATCGAAGAAGCCCTTACATTGATGCTTTACTCCAAAGGCCCGATCTCTACTCAACCATGATCTCAGCCTCGAACATGTTCACGACAAATACCAGACCACGGCTACAGCACCAAAAATATCACTAACACAGACACACACACACACACACACAACCAAGATTTTCCTAAAATCAACACCAAATCTCTTTCTCTTTTGAAACGTCAATTCTTTTAAAAACAACGCCAAACAAAGAACTATTAAAAACACAACTTTTCTCAAAACCTTTATAACTAAACTTTTAACTTTAAAATCACCTAAAATCATTTTCTTTTTAACCAAAACAAAGATCAAACTCCAAAATGCCTAACTATCAACTACTAACATATAACTCAAATAAAAATTTTGAAAACAACCTTAATACATCAAGAAACCTCACGGTTTCTTCTCTAAAATAACAACAAGAATTTTCTTACTTTCAACTCTTTTCCAAAAACAAAAATCAATACCAAAATCAAAGATTTTATCACTAAAATTTCTTAGACTCCACCTTATTTAAGAAATACAAAGATTTCTTTAAACTTAGGTGTTTCATAGTCTTAAATCACTTAAACAACTCTTAATACAACTTAAACTCAAATCAATTTTTTCCAAAAATTTCCAAACTACAACAACACAACTAATCCATAAAAGAATCAATTTAAAACACAAAAATTTTCTTCTTTTTCCCTCCTAGGGCTCACGGTTTTCAACAAAATTTTAGGGAAAATTTTTAATGTTTCTTCCAACCAAATCATTAACTACAACTACACTAAAAAAACTATCAAAAACCCCAAAAATCAAACCAAAAGCTTTAAGTAAAAATTTTCCAAAAACTCTCCTCTAGATCATAGCTTAAACAAAGCTCAAGTAGAAGAAAATCTTAGTTTTTTTTTCTTGATTAAAACATTAACAACAATAACTACTAAGATAACAACAAAATACTAAGATTCAAAAGGAGCAAAACACTCCCCCTTTTTCCCTTCATGTCACAGCTTCATAGCTCAAAAGGAAGAGGAAATGTCTTTCATTTTTGCTTCCAACACAAGGGTTCTCTAGCACAAATGGTTGGCAAGAAAAACAAGAAAATTTGATGCTCAAAGTGAGGGGGTGCTCACGGTTTACTCACCAAGAAAGGAGGAGAAAACTTTAGCTCTAAAAGTTACCAACACCAAGTGAACAAAGAAAGAAAAAAAATGAAGATTATGTAGAGAGAAAGACAGAGAGAGAGCTACGGCCTTCTTAGAGAAATGAGGAAGAGAAGATTTTTATTTCCAACACTTGGTCCTCCTTGTTTTAAGGAAATGAAACCATGTAATTAGGTAGGATTTATAATTCTACTCCACTTAGATCATGACATCAAATCAAAGACCCATGTCCCCATCACCAACTCTAGTCAAGTCTTTGACTCATTAGTCAAAAGAGTCGCGGCGTCACAAAACCATGGCGTCGAGTAATCGCATTACCGACAGTTCGCTCGCCGATAAATCGCGTAAATTAATTTACCGAGAAATTAATTACCGCGCATTAGAAAATATTCGCGTATAATATTTTTTATTGGAAAAAATATAAATACGCTCACAAAAATAATCACCCAAATAATCACACAGTTAGTCACAAAATAATCACAGCAGTACGAAATAAACTACCGTGAAAACACTAGTGTTACAGTTATAGTGCTTGTAGAGGAACCATTTTGTTTCTACTGGAGTTCCCTAAGTGCCATTTTGTGTAGATATCTTAGAGATTTGTCTGGATATAAAGGTCACCTTTGTTGTTAATACCGTTGGACTACATTTGTGGGCTAGAACTTCTAGCTCATACGCCAAACAAGGTCTTTGATGATCTTTGTTACTACCAATGTTATCGATTGCGGATGGTAGAAAATAGCAGCCAACCAAAAAACCGCTATATAAATATGGTGGATGGTGTTGCGGGATATGGCAGAAACATGACATGCTAAATAAAAATATAATACACACACACATATATATACATAAAAAAATTGCAGAAATAAATTTTTAGTAAAAAAATTGTATAACTAAAAATATATGACTACTGTGACAAGATAATTAAATCACACTTCATAACAACAACAATAATAATAGTAATTATTATTATTATTATTATTATTATTATTATTATTATTATTATTATTTGGGGTTGAACTAGCTCTCAGGGTTACAACATTTATGCGATTGATGACTATTTATAACAATTTTGTTGTGTCTTAATGAATTGTATGATCAATTCTTACAAAATGAATTGCATGATCACACAATTGTTAAATACATAAATATTGTATTTGTTAAATTGTATTCAAATTGCATGATCATATATACAATACATAAATGTTGTATGATCGCAAATATAAAATAATGGTATGATCATAAATGTGTAATTGATTGTATAATCACGAATATTTAATACTTGATAAAAAAGTGTCTTCTAATTATTTTAAAGATAACTTTTTATATAGTAAATAACACTTAGTATTAGCAATAGCTAAATTTAGTAAATAACACTTAATTTAATATTTGATAATAATATTTTAGTATTGTCAATTGAAGATGAAAAGGTTGGAATTTATTACTTGTGTTTAAATAATAAAAAACTGGTTATATAAGGAATGATATGATGAAAACAAATAAAAAGTTGTGACTAATAAATTAAAATAAATTTGTATTTAATGTCAAGCACAAGTCTCTTTTACTTATATATATATATATATATATATATATATATATATATATATATATGCGCACACACACACATATAAACTCATATATTATATAAAATAACATAATTATGAAAAATAATACTTTTAAATCACAGTTCAAAGTTCAAATACTTAATTAAACTTAATTTTATAGGCATATATGTGATGAAATGTGTATGACTTTATTTGTTGACTTTCTTATATATTTTTTTTGAAAGTTTATTCTTATTTTAATATTGAGTTTGCTAGTCTTTTTTGGACAAATTTTATTTAAATTTTAGTAAAATTTTTATAAACTACTATCTAATTAAAAATTGTTAAACAAATTTTTTGATTATCTTTAAAATATTTATAACTCTCTTAATTTAAAAATAAAAAAATTAATTTTATTATACTCTAAAACATTAAAATTATAGGTTCATACATATATTTTAAAAATATTTTAGCTAGTCAAATTAATGTAGAATAAAAAAATTGCGTAAAATAAAAAGAATACAATTTTTTATTTTTCTAAAATTGATTTTTGAAGAGAAAAAAAGAAATATTTTAACACATCTAAGACTAAAAGTTGGTAAAAGACTAAAAGTGAATTGAAAATGGATTTAAAAATATGGAGTAAGTGAATTGAAAATTAAATGCTACCGTTGCAGCATGAATTAAATCAAATGAAATAAATTAAATTTTAAGTATATTCAAAACTTAAATTAATTTAAATTAAAACAAAATAAAATAATTTAAGTTAAAAGAAAATCAAATGGAAATAAAAAAAATATAAAAGTGGGATAAATTATGGGACCTATTTTGGATTTTTGAGAGTTCACCATCCCTAAAAATACAATTTGAAATCCAACAAACGCCGATATGACACGTGTCAGACTCGATTCTCACCATAAGAATGAGCAATATTGGTTCGGATAACATGTGTTAGGATTTGGATTTACTGCAGTCGACTTTTCACGAAGTCGCTGCAGTCACGCAAACGTACACCGTTGGATGTATCGAGTGTCCATAATTACGCCACATCAGTTGTTCACTTAAATGAAACAAAACAAAACACATTCACAATAACACAAAATTTGGGCGAATTTCTGACACGGAAAGATGCTGGTGTTGACGCTCCAAGATCAAAGTGAGCGTCTGTTGCATTCCAGGTTCAAAACATCATAGATCAATTAAATTGTGTGGAAAAGCAAAATATGGGAATCTGTTTTGATGGAGATTTCTACGCTTGAAGCCTCATTATTCACGATTTTGGTTGCTCGACCAAATATCGCCGTTTTATCGTCGGAGAGAATTAACCGTTGTTGCTGCCGAGGTCTCCTCTGCTCACGGCGCCATCGCGGTGGTGCGAGTCACTCCACTCTTTGTGCGATTCACCGCTCCAACTGGTTGTGCTGGATAAAATCGTCGCTTGTCTTTTTTCCACCTGATTTGAAGACTTTGTGGCAGTTATGGGTTGCAGATGGACGCTGCTGGCAGTAAGCAAGGAAGAGGAATGAGACGAATCTGTTGGGAACTATAGAGGGTGATTTTCTCTTTTGCAGAGGAAAAAAGTCTCTGAATTTATTTCCCTTTGTTTGGAACCGAAGGACACGTGGCGTAAATATGGTGAACCGATGAATCCAACGATGTACGATTGTGTGACTGGAGCGACTTCGTGAAACGTCGACTACAGTCAATCCAGATCCTGTGTGTTACAATGTAGTGAATCCAAACCAAACGGACCAACTCTAGACCTAGACAATAAATTGGATCATTACATAATAAATGTCATTGAAGTCAAAATAAACCAATTAAATACATATATCTCCTCAAAAAAAAAGTGACCTAACAAAACACTTTGTAATAACCAGCTATCTTTGCAATTAAATGCTAATTTCATTGCTTCCTGATTAGAAATGACCAATTAATTCTAACAAAAAATTCGAAATTAAAAAATTGATAGTATGGAGCAAACAATTGACTTTTAAAAACGAAATTTTAGAAAATGAAAGTGTGAGAAGAAAATTTAAAAATTGATTGCACAAAATCAACTACCACAAAACAAAAAATCAAAAAAAATGATACTATATACATTTACGAATAAATTCATGGAATACACCTCCATATGACATTCTTACAAAAAAAACCTTACTAAATACTAATTTAGGTGTCGCCCTATCAATAGACTTTTTTTATTCTATTTTGGACACTTTTTTTTATTAAAAGATCTGATTTGGCCTCTTGAAATAGATAAATTTTCTTAATTGATTTACATTTAACTTTTTTAAGATTAGATTAAAAAATAAAAAATAAAAAAATATTTCAATTTAATTTTACGATTTGATAATAATAATAATAAAAATAAAAATAAAAACAATTTTTCATTCTCTTGATTTAAATTTGTTTTCTAGATTTGGTAGTAAAAAAATAAACAAGATCTCTTTTTTATATGATTCCATATTTGTTTTCTCTAAAAATAAGTAAGACTTTATAATTTAAAATTTCAATTTGTTTTTCTTAAATTGAGTCATAAAATTGAAAATACTAAAAACTTTTTTCAATTTAAAGTTTTCAGGATTATGTGATATATATAAAAAATAAATAAATTGAGTCATAAAATTGAAAATACTAAAAACTTTTTTCAATTTAAAGTTTTCAGGATTATGTGATATATATAAAAAATAAATAAATAGTTCTTTAACTTTATTTGATTTTGTTTTTTCAATTAAGTTCTTTTTGGTAATTTGTCAAAAGGATGCAAAGTAAAATAATTTAGGTTTTCAATTATTATACCCAGGGATAGGTTTGGTAATTTCTCTAAAGTAAATAATTTATTTTTTTAGAATAAATATTTATTACGTTCTATCAAAGTCAAATCAATTTGAAAAATCTAATATCTAATATAATATTAATAGTAATCACAATAATAATAATAATCTATCGTAAAGTAAGATTTTACATTTTTAATTTTAACCGTGTAACCCATTATATTTATTAATTTATTTATAATAAAATTATTTTCTCATTTTGTTATTTTTTAAATAATTAATAAAATATTAATTCATATATTATTGAAGATCATATTTAAAATCAGAAATTACATATTTTTAGGGGGAAATTACATCTTATTGAGAATATAGAAAATTTCAATATAAAATTCACGAATGATTAATTGAAAGTTTGTTATTGAGATTTTATTTAAAAAAAGAATAATAGAAATTAATTAAATAATTAAAAAATTAAATTTTCATGATTTACTTTAAAGTAGGATTAATGGATATTTATCTTATTATGATTGGAAATTCACTTCGAGATTTATATTTTTAAACAAAATTTATGAAATTCCATCATGACCATTAATTGAAACATATAATTTTTAAAATTTTAAACATCATCATCTATTTGATTTTCTATAATATTAAATTTTAAATTCAATTTTAAAATAATAATATACTTATTTTTTCAATAATAATATTGTATTTTAATAAAGTATAACAAAATAATTTTTATTTAAATTAAAAATTAAATTTAAATAATAATAATATTGTGTACCTTATTTTGAAGAAATTCTTATTTTTACAATAATAAAATATTAGATTATAATTATTAATGTAGAACTTATAGATAAATATAACACACATATGAATATTTTTTTATATAAAAATTAAATAGAGAAAATTACACTTAAAACCAAATTAACTTCTTAATTATAAGGAAAAATACTTATTGTTGTATTAGTTCTAGCAGTTGGAAGATTTCGAATCATTTACTTATATGGGAAATGCTTAATATAGCGAAAGAAACCATCCCGAGATCATCGCGAATGATGTGGCATTTATGGTGCATGTTATTTTGGCTTATCTTCCGGTCAAATGTGGATAAAACAAAACAGTAAATACTCAAATTGATACCTAACAAAAATCATGGAGACCAATATAGTCACTGAAAAATAAAAAATAACAATTTAGTTCTTAAAAGTCTTAAATGTGAGTCAAATTAGTCACTAATAGGAACTAAAATATCCATAAAAATTATCCTAAAAATGACTAATTTGACCCATATTTGAGATTTTTAATGACCAAATTAGTATTTTTCATTTTTGATGGACTAAATTGGTCTCCGTAATTTTTGTCAGGGACCAATTTAGTCACTAAAAAATAAAAAATACCAATTTAATCCTTAAGAATCTCAAATATGAGTCAAATTAGTCCCTGGTAAGGACTAAAATATCCCTAAAAATTATCTTAAAAGGAATTAATTTGACCCACATTTGAGATTTTTAAGAACCAAATTGGTATTTTTTATTTTTGATAGACTAAATTGGTCTCCGTAATTTTTATCGGGAACCAATTTGAATATTTAATCTAAATCAAACTTCTTGTTTTTTTAAAAGTCCGGAAAATTCTGTTTTCTCTGCAAAATATTTGACGAGTCACTTTCTCTTGATTTTAAAAGTCGCCACGTATATCATTCACGATGTTCCGGATAAAAAGGTTTCGCTATATATAACACTACTCTACTTATATATAGTAGTTGTAATTTTTATGTAAAAGTATACAAAATATTTTTTCTTTTAAGCCTTGAGTATATAATTATAATTATTTTAAGGATATATCGTTTGCGGTATGCGCCTATAGATATATTGATTAAATTATAATTTTTTAAGTATAATATATAAGACACAAGACACGAAAATGAAAATTTTAAAATAAAACACAAGAGAAAATAACATTCAATACAATATTTTACACCGAAAAACATTAATATATATATAAATTGATCAATATAGAAATCATAGATAAAACGTTACATGTGAGAATAAAATTTTGAATGAAAGCAATAAGGGATTTATGTTAAACCACAATTTTAAGTTAATTCACAATACGAACATTTTTCGTACAAGTTTGAAATCTAAAATCTTAATAATTTTTATACAAATTATTACCTATTTCTTCCTTATTAATAACATACTTTAAATATAATAACTTATTTTTCACATTATTTTTATTTTATTTCTACCAACGTTAATTGCTCTATGCATTCACACGGGTCAGCTACTCCAGTTGGAGGAAAAAAGAGGTGAATTATTTAAAATGATGTGGCGTGGTAAGACCCATTTAATCAACCTAGCCATCGAATACTAGGGTTTAGGGTTTTGCATCTCCATCTTGGCAGGCATTCTCGCTTCGCTTCTCTTTCCTCGGTGAACAAACACCGACGTTACCAGCACCACCCTCCTTGAAGCACAAGAACGACAACCAGCACCCACACAGCAGATCCACCTCCTTCTCCGTCTGCGGATCCTGCTCCCCGTTTCTCTATTTTGGCCGGGTTCGTGTCACCCAAACTCTCTCTGTTTTTTACTCTTTTTTTCTTCTTCTCAAACTCCCTGCGTCTTTCCGCCATGGCGCTCGCATCCGCCATTACCGCGACAGGGTTTGCGGCCGCCATGGCCCGCTTTCCAAAACCCTTGCCGCTAGCCGCCATAAAATGGCGGTCAGTCAAAATCCCGCCACCGCAAACCGCCATACCGCCGCTATAACCGCTTTTTGATAACATTAGACTTGCTAAAACATATTAGATGGTGCTTGTTTTCCAATTTCCATAAATAATCATTACTTTTCTGTAAGGTCTACATCTTGTTTTCCACCAAATTTCTGTGTACTCTAATCTAACAATCTAAGTGGATTTGCCTCCTCTAAACTCTAAAGTCAGTTTGCCTCTAAAGTGGGCAGGGGTATGTCTACCCTTGATCCCACTAAAATTAAGGGTCATACGCCCTTACATGTTGTTCACTTCAAAAACAAATTTACTTTCAAGGAATATCTTCCAATCTAAGCAGTTGCTGTATCTTCTCAAGAATCACAACTTCAGTCATGAATATATGTTGGACACGGATTATGAGACGTATTAGAAATGATGATGTAGTGTGAACTGGACTGAAGTATAAAGAGGAGAGTGTTGGAATGGAATTTGGAATTATTTTTATTTATATTTTAAAAAAAAAATCTTACTGCACGTATCAAATTCTGGGTGTGTCTTTAGAACATGAGCAAAGTTCTTGCTTCTTGACTCGATCAACAATTAGTGTGCATTGTTCATTCTCAATCATTACAGAAAATATTTTCTTCTCTCATTCAGCGCATTTTTGTTTTTTACTCATTTTTTGGGTTTTCCCTTTTTTATTGATTTTTAATTAAGTTCATATAGGAGTTCCTTTATTAATATTTAATCTTCCATAATCTACCTGGTTGGAAATTTCCAATTTCTTTGTGGAAAAGCTGTATGTTTTTGTCAATTTTTTTCTTTTTTTCTGGTACTATGCTGTTATTGATAGTTGAAGTTACATTCTTCCAGTGGTATTTGAGGTGAGGTGAGGCGAGGCATTATAAGCTGAGGCGAAAGAGTTCAATTATAATCTGAACCAGTTGTGTGTTTCTAGTGGCTATTTGGAGCAGAGTTTCAAGAGACAATGGTGGGTCTTTTTCTTTTTAATTGTTTAAAATTTCATTAATTGCTCTAATTTCCACAGCTCTCCATTTGAAGCTTTTTCATGTTTTTGGAATATTGCATGTTTTTTCTGATTCTGTTTTTTCTTGTAAATTTCTTGTTTTTGGTTTCCTTACTTGCTTCTGTGTGATTTTAGCCACAAGGGGATTACATAGAACGTCATAGAAGAGATTATGGCTACCGCCTTGATCACTTTGAGCGCAAGCGCAAGAAAGAGGCTCGTGAAGTTCACAAGCACTCTGCAAAGGCCCAGAAGGTTTCACTAACCCCAATCTTCCTTTGTTTTCCTCTTCTTATACAATGTTTTAATTTAAATTGCTTTTATTTAAATGAGTTATGTAATGTTGCCATAAATCTAATTGGATTTTTGTTAATTCGATTGGAACAGACTCTGGGTATTAAGGGTAAGATGATTGCCAAGAAAAATTATTCCGAAAAGGCACAGATGAAGAAAACGTGAGTATTTTTCCTCTCTTTTGTTATTTTCATCATCTTTTCAGTAGCAACATTTTAATTTTATTGTTGATATATGCTTCATTCCTCAAATCTGACATGTGTTTGTGCCAGAAATAAATGTGCTTCATTCCTCAAATCTGGATTATTTTTTATGTTTATCCAAGAGCTGTTGGTTGATGTTAGACTATAAGCACAATAGGTTTTCATCGATATGGCTTTGTTCATATGTTGTCTAATACTCTAATTTATGAGAGAATGATTTTACTATTGTCTATCAACAGTTTGGCCATGCATGAAGAGTCAACATCTAGGCGCAAGGCTGATGATAATGTTCAGGATGGAGCTGTTCCTGCTTATCTTCTGGATCGTGAAAACACGACCAGAGCAAAGGTATGTCATACATGCAGTATTTAAAGACAATCTTCACTCTTGATTCTTTAGTATTCTCTGGCAAGTAATCTGGCTATTTTCTATTTTTAGGTTCTCAGCAACACCATTAAGCAAAAGAGGAAGGAGAAGGCTGGGAAATGGGATGTTCCTCTACCTAAGGTGAGAGATTGCATTCAATACTTTAATTTACTTCCAATTCCTTTTTTTTTGTGTTTTCTTTAGGAACTAAAGGAGAGGGGTTTTGAGTAATTACGTGAATGTATGGTTTTTCATTTCCTCAGGTACGTCCTGTGGCTGAAGATGAAATGTTCAAGGTGGTCCGCACTGGTAAAAGAAAGAGTAAGTATTGCATTTATTACTTATGGTATTATGTTCTTAATCTGTGCCACATGATTGAAATGGGATAATGTTATTTTCACCTACTAGTTACATTACATGATTGTCATTTCTTTATCTCTCTGCAAATCATGCTTGTTTACAGTTCTTTTGTTCCCTCTTGTTTGTGGACGTAGCCGAAAAATCTATATTTTTTGGATTAAATATCCCTATAAATATTAGGTCTTTTGTTTTTAGTCTATAAAGTTTGCTGAAACACAACAGCGGTAAACACGAGCCATCCAGCACCACAAGGGCGTCATTCTAGCTCATCGGAAAACCACCATTTGCGGCACAAGTGCGAGCTTCCAGCCTCTTTCTCCGCAAGGCTATTGCAAGCACCAAACGTTAGACCCCTGGTTTACCTCAAACTGCCAATCGCCTCTATTGCTCATTGTTTGCGACCGTGCCACCACTGGCAGTGGAGTCCCTGGCCGCCATGTGACTAGGTGGGGGAGAGCAGGAAGAAAGGCAAATATATACGGGAGGGAGATACGTCATGAGGGGGATAAACAGTGAAACCTGGGGTGGGGGTGGTGACGGGGATTCCGGGAAGGGGGTGGGTGCTGGTGAGGGAAGAAGGTGAGTGGAGAGGGAAGAAGGGATTAGCAATTTTTTTATAGGCAGAAGGGATTAGGGATTAATTGGGGGCTAGGGTTTAATTAGTTTAAAATAGATTTAAATAATAATTAAAAAGGATTTAGTAATTAAAAAATAAAATTGACTCAGCTGCCACACGGAGCCATATCATTACAATCCACGTGGCAGCTGCTACGTGGATGCCATGTCATCACTTAACTGCCAAACTTAACATCAAAGACTATAACCGTAACAGAGTATTTAGTAGGGACAAAACATGCCCAAAATTTTTTATAGAGATAAAAAAAGGACTTCATATTTATAGGGACTAAATATATTTAACCCCTTTTTTTTACTTCAATAGGTTGTGTGCTCACAGTTTTTGGGTGGTTAATTCGAAACACGTTAACTCTTAAATCAGTGTTATGATTTTATCAAATAATGGGTTTGTGAAAGTGTCTTACTGTATTTTTATAGCCTCTTAATTCATTGTAAGCACGATAATGGGTATTAGACAGAATGCATATTGATCATTGTCAGAAACACATCTAACAGTATTTGGTTCACCATTTTGCAGCCAAGCAATGGAAGAGGATGGTTACCAAAGCTACATTTGTTGGGCCTGGTTTTACCAGAAAACCTCCAAAGTATGAGCGATTCATTCGTCCTACAGGATTGCGGTTCACTAAAGCTCATGTCACTCATCCAGAACTTAAATGCACATTCAGTCTAGAAATAATTGGAGTGAAGAAGAACCCCAATGGCCCTATGTACACCTCTCTTGGTGTCATTACCAAGGGATCTATAATTGAGGTATTTATGTTTCCCGCTCTTTCTAATTGAAGGTTATTTTCATACTCACAATTTAAGGCTTCTAAGTTGGTCCCGATTTGCCCTTTGTCGTTGCTGAATTGTATTGATTTATAATGTAGATGTAGTATGAATCATCATCAAAATGCGTGTTAGTCATTTCCTTGCTGACTGTAATTTCAGGTGAATGTCAGTGAACTTGGTTTGGTCACACCTGCAGGGAAAGTTGTGTGGGGTAAGATTATTTGTTACTTGTATTTTGGTTTTGTCATCATGGCTGAGATTTTAACTGAAATTTGATGCACTGGATTTTCGTTTGCCATGAATGCAGGCAAATATGCTCAGGTTACCAACAACCCAGAAAATGATGGCTGTATAAATGCCGTTTTGCTTGTTTAAGGTCAGATCGAGGATTGGAGTTCCAGGTGGACTTCTAAAGCAGTGGTCAAATCGCTCTCCTATGATTTTTGCAGTCTCATAGGCATGACTGGACCACTATTGCTGAATGTTCGACGGAAATCTGTACACATCTTGGTTGGTACCTGAGATTTTATCTTGGTAAATGGCCGAAGTATTTTTGTTAATTGGATTGGGATACGCACTGACATGTTCTAGTATCCTTGTTATTTGGATAATCAATGCAGCGACTATATCTGGTATTTTTAACATTTTAATGTAACTACTGTCCAATGCGTCATACAGACAACGTAAATTTATTTATAAAGTAAATTTGCAAGTCATGTGGCTGCATTTTCGTTATGCTAAAAATGTTTGTTATGTGCCAAATTTTAATGACGAGCCAGCAATGCAATTATTAATCTATGTACTGAGACAAACTAAAAGGAATTCTTCGCAAGCAAATTTGGACATTATCCGAGTTGTCAATTTTCAAGTCTAACAAATTTATGGTTTTTAAATAAAAAAAGTTCTAACAAATATATGGACTTGTTAAAAGAAGACAAATACATGGACTTCACCAAAAGAAATGGATGTTTTCGGATTATCTGTCAATATTTGATTTGAAAATCCACCATTAGAGCACGATTACCGTAGTGTTTTTAGAACGCTCTTAGGAAAAGATGGCTGGCCATTTGCATAGGAGTATGCTGTTAAGTCAAGATTAGAAGGTAGTCCCATTTCTGTTTTTTTTTTTTTTTTTTTGTTAATCCTCTTTTGGTCCCTATAATTTGAGCGAAATTCGGTTTTAGTCCTTGTAAAATTTTTTATTTCGATTTAGTCCCTGTAATTTAAGATTCTTCTACTTTTAGTCTCTGCCGTCAAATCCCTATTAAATTATAAGGACTAAAAGTGGAAGAATCTTACAGGGACAAAAAGTAGAAGAAAAACTCAACGTTTTTAATAGGGATTTGATGGCAGGGACTAAAAGTAGAAGAATCTTAAATTACATGGACTAAATCGAAACAAAAAATTTTACAGGGACTAAAACTGAATTTTGCTCAAATTACAGGGACCAAAAGGGGTATTAACCCTTTTTTTTGTTCGAAAGGTAGCCATTTCAATAGTGGAAGGAAACTGTTTACATGTTAATGGCTTAGTTTTTTATGAGGGGGCTAAATATAAAGAGCAAATTTTTTTATAGGCGATATGAACTTCATTAAAATAAAAGAAGTGTTAAGAGTTTATATAAAAGTAGCAATTAAGGAAAAATAAAAAACTCCGTATTTTAACAAAACTAGTAGCTCAAATCAATTTACTAATACAAGACTTAAACAGAACGTCAACACTAGCTTTTAGACCCTGTAACTTTTCAAATTATGAGATCATGTTGTGACTTGAGACTCATTCCTTAGCCAAAATTTGTATTTGTGTTTTACAATATATTTGTTTGCTGGCTAAAATAACTTATTTAAATATCTAATGTATAACTTCTTTTTTTTAGATAGCCATAGCTACCATGTATCCCTAAATATACATTTGAGAATCAATAATTGGAGCATACGACAAATGTCATGCTCGCATAAAAAGAGTATTAAAGAACACCAACGTGTCAGCCTACATAGAAAAATTAAAACATGTGGCAGCAAATAATTCGTTCAACAAATGACACCTAAAATCCAAACCTGACTGGTGTTACAATTACAATAATCTACGTTTACTGCATTGACACAAATGGGTTGCACGTGGTGAAAAAGGCCCATCTTATTAAACTCATTGAGACCGTATGCGCAAACTTGTCTGTGGTAAAAAAAATGCATCCTTTTACACAAATTCATTAATCACCATTTAATCACACCAATTAGTATTAAAGTAGACACATAACCGTAATAGGAAAAGGGCACATCCTATTAAAACAATGCATTAATCACCATTTAAACATACTAATTAGTATTAAGTTACACACATAATTATAATAGGAAAATCTGATTTATTTCATAATTCAAATTGTTTTGCAATTAATTTGAAAAAGACACGTGAGTAATAGTGGAGATTTTCATGATAATATATTGACCTATTTCGAATGATTTTGGGTGATATGAATGATTACCTATAAAATCTCACTAACATCAGGTGTATAAATCACACAAATTCGTATTAATGATTACCTATGTGAGAATTCATTATAATTATGTAGAAAATACATGTATAACCGAAAATTGCATAATACAAATCCTGACTAATCTCTTATTATACAATTGAAAATCATTAGAAAAAACACTTGACACATATCGCCTCCACAATGATTGTTTACAACAAAACCATTTAATGATACCTAAATTGACAGCTGGTGAATAAATGATCTTTAGACCTAGGAATTAATATCCATAAATTAAAAAAGATGTTTTGCACATTTAAAAAACCACGCATTTTTAGTTTTCCACACATCCTCCATTCCACCAAAGTACGTAGTATATATCAAACAAATTCAAAACGATTTTAGCAAAATTAACAAAAGCAAAGTGCGTCAAACATTTTAACGCCGAATATTGAATAGGATTATATAATGTATTCAAAATTGTATTCAAAGCAAATAACATCAAAATGGGTTCCATGTAAATTTGGAAAGGCATTAAAGATAGATATGTGATAATATAATACTCCTATCATTTTAATTAATATAATACTATATATAATATTTTGCAATTTCTATTATTAATATTCAAATTGAAGCTAATCAATTTACTCCTATTTAAATTGTCTTCTATACCTGCTGCTTCATTTTCTGAGACTACCACTTTTCAATTTTTTTCTTTATTTGTGCTAAAATGTAGTTCTTTGGTGTTGCTAATCATGTTCATGTTCTATTGTTATTTTGGGTTTTTTATGTTAATTTATGTATGATTGTTGCGAAAATATTGTGTCTGGGTATTTGCACAGATGAAGAAAACCAAGGAGCACCTTGAATTGGGACCATTAACGTGCAAATTCATTTAGTGCTAGAAGTTTCATATTTGAAACAGAAGAGTGTGTTTGGCTTGGAGGTTTTTTTTTACTGATTTTTTATTATATCTTTATCTTCTAAATATTGCTCACTCTAACAAATTAAAGAGTCCTCTTGACTAGCATATAAGAATGCTATTAGGCAAGTTCTTCATTCCTTTGATGCATCAAGTTAAACTCCTACATAAAAAAATCGGTACTTTTGATTTTTCCCCACTCTCTTGAAATTTTTATCTTAAACTGGATTAAAATACATAAATGAATTTATATCTAACTAAAATATCATTTTTATTTTACTGTTCCACACACCTCATAAACATGGAGTCTGACAGAGCATATACATCGGAAACCACTTCTTTCTTGAAAAAATTACTGATATTTTATCTTTTTCTATTTATTTGGATGTTGAGTGTTCCGATTTGATTTTGAAAGGTCGGGAATTGCTCTTAAAAAGGAAACACGATACTAGGCACCTACGCGAAAATATTTAAAAAGAATACTTGGCTCAAATTATTGGCATTAATACAAATGATTTTGTTCTTTTAAAAAAAACTAACAATGATAATTTTCAGTATGTAACACCTGCATAATTTCCATTAATAGATTTTTACATTTATGAGTGAGATTCATTTTTACATACCAATTGTATAACCAAATTCATATATGTTATTGTATACCAAAAGATTCATATACACTATTTGTGTGCTTATGTACAAAATAATTTTACTTAACCCTGCTAGCGAGCTTATATTGCAAGGAGAATGCATATTTCAAGAACTAATTTGGTTTGTTTAATCAAAACCTTTAAGGTCTCATTTCCTGAAGTTGTATGATCGTCGTGCATTTTTCCATTTTCCTCTTTTCGCAGTGAAAAGACAATGACATAATGTAGCACCCCATGTATGAGTAGGTACTAAAAACATTATAAAGTTTAAAGGTTTGACATCCAAAAAGGATGCTAATAATTACTTTTTCATTTTTTTTGAAGACTGAAGTGGAACTTAACCGGCTGAAAGCCAACGGGATGAAGGATCCGCTTTCAACAAGCAAGCAAAACTCCAAGAGATATTTGCCTTACATAAAAATAGATCTACAAGTTGTTCGGCAAAAGATTATGGCATTGACTGATTCTGGAGACATTGAAGCAGTCAGATTACTGGCTGACATTGAAGGAGAGAACGCTACCAACAGGAATAATCTTTAGTCACTACCTTGGGTTGCTATTGAGTGGAAAAGCAATAAAATAAGATTCCTCTCTTAGATCAGGTAATAGGTATTTGGTAATTCGAACAAATGGAAGGAGAAACAGCTGAGCAATAGGGTCAAAATCTTGGTTCAATTAAAGGATGTCAAGATCATTTGATGACATGATTTTTTTTCTTATAGTTTTATTTTGCAGCATGATCTAATGATATTTCTTTTCTCTCTCTATCATTCAGGTTTCTCTTACTGCCAACATTATAATCAGTCATATCTTTGGAATCACAGTTCGTGTCATTGTTCTTTGTTGACTTTTCGTGATGTGTATTTGAAATTTTCTAGATTTGTTGTTGTTGATTTTATCTCCATGTTGGCACTGCAAGTACTCCATATGATGAGTCGATCATTATTTGTAAAAAAAAACGAAATTAGATGATATCAGATCATGTGAAGTGTTATATTGTACTGAAGACAAATTTATTTTAATAGTTTCTTTGCAAGTAAATCAATTTTTTAAATGTTTAAAAAACGTATGTTGGTTTTACACTGGGCACTTAATGAAATTTAAGTTGAAAGATTTCTTGGTGTATATTAAATAAAGGTTAGGAACTAATTAGAATAGTTTTAAAGTATATTGTGATCTTTATCTATTGCCTATTATTTATTTTTCTAATATATTCTGTTAATTATTATTTCCTATTATTTATTATTAATCTTAATATTAATTAAAAAATGGTTATGTGTAATAGCACCATAAAAAAGTTTATGTGTAATATTAGTTTTTTTTAAAAAAAAACTTATTTACTACAATACATTTGAGAGTCTACAAACAGGTTTGGATCACATTTGTCAATCACAGAGAGGTTCATAACAACTAATTTCATTTGGATTATGTGGCTCGGCTCCTAACCTATATAATTTAGGTAACAAATGGTATCATAATTTCAAATAATCAATGTCAACTAATGTGTTTACTATCAAATCATTTCGTAATTGTGCCAAATATCAAGTTGTACTGTATAAGCAAATTAATAAGGAGGTATTAATGACAGCATTAATAAGGCACCCGAATTTCTACAATTTCCTCTAATTTAACTAGCTTGAAAGGGATTATTAGTAACAATTTTTAATTCATTCTTCCTCATCACCAAAAATTAATTTTTTGCATGTTGTAGTGTTTGTTGTATCTCTGGGTTTACCACATGAAAGTTATGAAAGTTAATGTTTAAAGATAAATTACTTACATAATATATTCTCATATTATATGAACATTTTATATGAAAACATAATAGCATGTACATGAAAATCTATCAATGTCCAAATTTTAACATATAAAATACATACTAAAGAGATTGAAAATTTTACATTGAAATATATTAATATTTAAATTATTATTAATATCAATATATATATATATATATTTATTTTAAAGATAAATTTTTTATTTTTTATGGGCCACCTTACTATAGATATGTTGTTACTAAAATTTAATATAGTAATATATAATGAATAGGACTATTACATAAGATATATTTTAATTAAAATAATGATTTTTTATTATAATTCTTTTCCAATGAATGAAGTAAATTTCAATTATTGGTGAATTATTCTATGTCATCAAATACCAACTAAATAAAAAAACTTATTGATATATAGAAAGAAAGAGATGAATAAATTTTACGTATAGGTAAAATATTTACCTGAGAGTGTATTCAGATTTGATATAAATACTTATATTACATAGGAATTTCAAGAAGGATCGTTAATATTTAAGTCATAATAGTAAAAATAAATAAAACTGGAGTAACATAAGAGTAAAAATATATCACACACAATGATATATACATAAATATCTATTAATATTTAAATAATTTATTAAAGTATTTTAATACAATATTTTATATGAAAGAACATTAATACCTAAATTACTACGAGTAGATATTTTAATAGAAATTTCACATTAATGTAAATTTCTAAGTTACATTTTTTTTATAATATATATCATATGGAGTACGAGCCATCATAGTATAAAAATATGATACACTATGAGTAAAAATATATCACACAAAGATAAATATTTTGCACGAAATCATATTAATATCTATAGAAAAATCTATTAATATTTAAAATACAAATTAAAAAATATATCATAAGGAGACTTACCATTTTAATTGAAAGAAAATTAATATCTAAATCATTATGGATGGTCATTTTAATAGGAGTTACACATATTAATATAGTTTCTTAATTTAAAATTTTTATATTTTATAAATATAAAATTTATATTTTTAAACATATTTACCGCACATAGAACGAGATATCATGTTAATTATAGATACATTGTGACTAACGTTTATAAATGTATTATAATTTTTTAATATAAAACATGATGCATTAATAGTAAAAATATATTTGACAAGATTAATATTTACTTTTTTTTGTGAACTGGTGAGTATTTGACATAAAACTACGTTAATTTCTATATTAATATGAATAAATATTTTTGAGTTATCGTTGAGTGTATTGTGATGTTTTTTAATTCAAATGCATATTCATAAATCCTAAATTACGAAATATGTTTCAGTTGATCTCACCTTAGTATTTATCTCTACAATAAAATTTATAGATATCACAAATAACTTAAATTTTTTACATGAAAATTTTAAATAGACTATAGACATCATTAGAACCCGATCCAATGTAAAACCCGTGCATTGCACGGGTCATAAATAGGGTTGTATATAATGGCCATTCTGAATGGTCACATGTTCGTAATATGAGTGGTTTTTTTAGGGAATCGACCAACTCTTTTAGTGAATTTTGCTGGTAGTTTCAGCATAAGCATAATTGACTTACTAATAAACTTACTAATTACATTTCAAAACACCAAACAAAAATATTACAGTACATACTTAGTAAGAAACAAATCACGTAATCTAATTACTAGATCATATATTAGATTGCCACAAAAATCATTTTTATATTGGAAATTATATAATAAAGAAATTGAATTGACTATCACAAAAGTCAACAAACAAAACCATAATGAGAATACATAAGTTACAATCGTGTCCCTAATAGAATCTACAATAATAACCTTGAAGTGGTTTTCTGCCGTGATGACTTTTAGTGTACCTGTCATAAAATTCACATATTACTTTGAATAGTTTTATATCAATTTTGAAAATTAACATTTCATAACAAAATACAAGTAACAGGTCAGTAGCAAAAAAAAAAAATTGATGAACATGAATCACGTTAAATGACAAGTATGACAAATACAAGCGAATTAATGACGTTATTTCAACAATATGTAGATTAAACTATTTAAGAAAAATGAATAACACTGAAGAACAATATTATATGCACATACTAAAGGGTAGACAAGTATAGCAATAAGGATCAATAGAAAGCATATGTATAATTATGTGTAAGTTTTATAAAGCAAGTATCAGACAAGTATTAAACCATAGGCATTAAATCGATTGATAATCAACTATTCATATTTTACCACAAGTATGTTAACATTGGATTGGTAATAAATTATTACAACATGCAACAACTATGGCTATTAACATGTCTCACACATTATTAACTAATAATAATAAAACATTGATCTAAAAACGCTTATATAGTAACAATTTTAAACATACCCTAATCCATATGTGTTATTCATTTATCAACTAAAATATTTTACACTGTTCAAACATTCAAATTAACTAAATGAGCAGATTTCAAACTCGAAATTTTCACCATACTTCGATCGATTTTGGTATAATCGTAAAATGAAACACTCATCGAGTCATCGGTTAATATTCAACAAATTAGTATGAAGAAAAACGATAAAGATCTGATTCAAACCAAAAATGGAATTTTCGTCGTGTAGTGCGAGTAAGATCAAACAAGACGATTAATATGTGAGAACAAAGAAGATGTACCAGTATCACGCCGTCGTCGTCCGTCACCATCATCTCCCTTTTCTTTGCTTCGATCCGTCGTCGTTCTATCCCTTCTCTTCCCTTCAAATACCCGCTTCGTGGTTTCAAGTGATGAAATTAGGGTTCACGGGGACAACTGAAACAACAACGCTCTTTATATATTTTTAATACTAAATAATGATTTGTATAAATATATAATATAATATTTATCATATATTAATAGAATTACAATATTGTTATTTCATAGATATATTAGTCTAAATTTTATTTGTATTGTAGCAAGTACGTCCAAATTTTAATAATTATTTGAGGCCAATATATTGATTTTATTTCAGAGTTAATTAATTTTATCCAATCAATTATAAATCTCTATTCATCCATTAAGTAACAAAAGTAGATCTTAAAACAAAAAAATATAAGTGGGTCTTAGATTTTGTTTCACAATATTTTTTGCACTTCGAAAAATTAATTTGTTTATATAACATTTTCTAAAATAGATATGTTTGCTTATATATATTTCATATACAATTGTTATCTATACATTAAATATTTACTTAAGTATATATTCCAAATACATTAATATATATACATATATATATATATGTGTGTGTGTGTGTGTGTATTCAGATTATTATACAATTTCATTCTATCAATTCTTTAAATTGTTTTCAATGAATATAATGTATTATTAAACCACAAATTAATATTGCTATTCTTTTATTTTTTATCCATTTAGTAAAGTATGATAATGGTAAATTAAAATTCAATTTGTTTTGTATTCACCATCAGATTGTTTGTGTCATATGTAACTAAATTAATATTAATTTGTTTACGTATCATACGTTAAGTTCCTTATAACAACACTAAGATTTAATAATTATTTTTATAAAACTTATTATATTTCTTTGATGAAACCAATATTGGAGTTGAAACCTATTTAAAAAAAAAAGGTTCCTGCACATAGCACGGGTTACATACTAGTATGTATACATGAGGAGCCGTTATGCCAATCAATATCGATAAAATGAGTGAACAAGAGGTGCAACACTACAAGTATTCATCAGAAAATCAATTGTTGAGATTGTGGTGAAGTATAATCATGCGTTATATCTTTTTTTTTTTTTTTGAGATTCATGCGTTATATCTTTTAAATGAAGAGAATTGTCAATAACATTCTTTAAAATTGATAGAGATTAATTTATAAGGTGTGTGTATATATATATATTACTATAAAGAAATAAATATATATACTTTAATAGAAAGAAAGAAAAAAATATCATTAAAATCGTTGGCTTAATTTTATTTTTCATCCCTTTAGTTTGGGCCACGTGCGATTTTTTTTAGAGCTATTTATTCCTTACAATTAAATCTTTTCACACATTTTCATTTATTTAAAACTCTCAAATTCTCATAATCTTTTAAAAAAATTTCACAAATTCAATTGATTAAACTGTTTTAAACACCATTTCACTTAAAACTCACCAATTAAAATATTATATTTAACTCAAAGTCAAAAAATTCCAAATTTTCTCATCTTTTATCCATAATTTCTCTTCCTATAAAATTCTTCAAATTCTATCAAATTTTCTACTCTTAAACTTTTATAATTATTTTATATCTCAAATGCATCGTTAAGCTCTAAATATTTTGATAAAAAATTAGACTTTAAGGGGTTTAAATGAATGGAAATTGACTGTAGGACTAAATCGCATACAACTACATAGACCAAAGCTTATCAAAAAAAAAAAACTACATAGACCGAAAATATAATTAAGCCAAATATTTTTTAATATTCCTATTAAGTTAATCGGCATTATGTCATTTAGATTTAGATAAAATAGAATTTTTATGTCGCACTAGGTTTCATGTTGCATAAAACAACACCTAGTAGTTCATAAAAAAACCCTCATGGAACACCTAGTTGGAAGATTCTTCAGAGGCGTGGCAGAGTAACATTGCAGAACCAGAAAAAATAAGTAAAATATTTACAGAAATTAGATGGATAATTGGATGAAATAAAGCTCTCTATGAATCAACAACAAATATGTCAAATCATTTGTTAGAAATTCGAACAGTTTATTCTAATTCCAGTTGGGAAAAAAAAAAACTGACATTTCATGTAATAAATAAAATTGTCAAAAAGAAAAAATGATGGACCGTCATCACGCGTTACAAAGTGTCTATTTTCTTTTTCAGATGCGAATGAAATGGGATCCCTAACCTCTTCCTTCACGCTCCCAAGTTGTTGTTAATTCCCATGCTTCACTCCTGGCATCTTATTGTACTTTAATTTTTTTTTTTTTTTTTTACATATATAAACTATGACGTTGTGGTTTATGATGATGAAGGATCAACATCATCATCAACTGATGGAGGTGCTTCTTGTTCAATTGCTGAGGGTGGCTTGGATCGCTGCTACATTGCCCATTATCATCGCTTCCATTCCCATTTCCAAGCTGAGCTGGCTCCGCGGAACCTTGTTAGGGTTTGCAAGGAGGGGAAAAATCATGCACTCCTCTTCCCAAGTAACACCACCTTCTCATTCATTTATTGCCTATTTACTACCCCTTTTCATTTTTATTCCATTTACATACAAATTTCTTATCTTTTACTCATGGGGTATAAAATTGCACTCAAGGAATTTGATGGGTCGAATGAAAGTTGAAACCTTTACAATCTTGGCTTGCAGAAATTCACTGTGCCACAGAGATTCTTCTTGCACTTCTATGTTGTGGCTTCCATATGGACTACCTTCCTCCTTGTTACAACTTGGATATATGCTTACAGAATGGTGCCATTGGTTGCTGAGCCATTTTCTTATTCTACTATAACCAGTTACTTGACTGGAGGTTCAACTATTAGAACTGGTTCTGCTAAATTGCGCCAGGGTTATGTTGCTTGGCAAGCTGTGTTTATGCTTTTGCTGATGGAAGCTCAAGTTCTCAGACGCCTTTATGAAACTATATATGTGTTTAACTATAGCCCTTTTGCTCGCATGCATGTCTTTGGTTATCTCACTGGAATGTTGTGAGTTTGTTCTTAATCTGAACTCAATTTACTTACTTGCAATTGTATTTTAAGTTGGAAACTGTTTTTACTATGATGAGTTTTCTGTCAATAGTGCAATTTTGGTTTAGAATTTTGCCATGATATCTCTTGCTTCCTATTAGTTACCTTTGGTTGGATGACTCCTTGTTTGCTGGTTGATTAATCTGAAATCCTATCAAGTTTCTTATTTGTTAAATTTTGTTTATATGATATCTCTTGCTTCCTAGATAGATTTGAAGTACTACTTGTTGATGTGAAATCTAAAAATTCATGCTCAAGCTTTCTGGTTATCTGAAGTGATGAATGGCCATATCTGTGTTCTTAGATGACAGTATTACAATAAATATTGATTGCATCATTTCTTTCACTTGTACTTCTTTGTTTTCTCTGGTTATACTTAAGCAAATACTAAAATGAAGATTATTGATTTGTATTATTTTTTTGAAGCTAGTTTCTACATAGCAGTGCCGTTATCGCTGTGTAGTGATTGTGCATTAGAGGTGTTTGACTTCCTAGCAAATCTAGTGACCGAGTTCATTGTCAAAGGCAAGAACCAGATGCCAATACCTGAGTTAGAATTCTGGCAAGTTTTAAGTCCTCTCATCAAGCTTGAATCGAAGCATTGGATTGGTGCAGCTATTTTCTCGTGGGGCTGGATTCATCAATTCCGATGCCATAAGATTCTTGTATGCATCACCTACTTGATAGAGATATAAATCTTTGGTTTGCAAAACATAAATATCAAATGGTTTTATCACAGTCCTCATGACTTCTAGTTGCTATCTCTTTTTACCCTCATGGCTTCTACTTGCTGATGGTAACTAGTTACAATACAGAGTGAATTTTGTCTCAGAAATTAAAAATATTGATCACATGATTTTGGCATTTGGTAAACACATCTATATGCAATAATTCTTCAAAATAATATATTGAAGTTCAAAGCAAATATGTCATTCTAGTGACGAGGAGGATTATGTAACCTTAACATTCTTGTACTTTATTGTCATAAAGCTGTCTGAGTTTGATAATTTTGCCAGGGTTCTCTGCGAGATTCAAGACCAGCAGATGAATATGTAATTCCTCGCGGTGATTGGTTTGAAATCGTTTCCTCTCCTCATTATCTCTCTGAAATTGTAACCCTCTTTCTCTCTGTCTATATTACTTCTACTGTTGTGACTGATATAAGTAAGTCTAACATTTTGATATTGATGAAGGTTATATACTCTAGTTTTGTGGTCGCTACTGGAGGATCCAATCTAACAATCTGGCTACTTTTTGTTTTTGTGGTAAATATTTCCTCAGCAGAATTAGCACGGTTTTAATGTTTTGAACAAATGATTATTTGATTTTGAGTTGCTTTTTGCACATTTATTTTATTGGGTATAGGTGGCAAATCTGTCATTTGCAGCCGTGGAAACGCATAGCTGGTATCGTCATAAATTTGAAGACTATCCAAGTAGTCGGTTTGCTATAATTCCATTTATTCTCTGAGATTGTGAGGCAACATGTAATTATCACAAAATATTGCAGTAAAGAACTTAATTATTTCTCAAGATGTACATATTTAGGTTAAGCTGTTTTATGTTTAGAAAAGCTTATCGTTAACTGAGTTTTTGACTGGTTTTACCTGATAGGCACTCCCACATGCTAGACCGGCTCATAATTAAAATGCTCCATAAAGAATTTTTGGCTATCAAACACTCAGAATCAGTCTGTTACAAGATTTAAATAATGGCATAGTACTAGATGGTTACGGATATATTCATTCTGGAAATTCCAGAAAATTTTGAAATTATTCACAATACTCAGTTTGTTTTCAGTACTTTAGGATAACAACATTTTTTCTATGTTTGATACTGTTGGGTATCCACTATCCAAGTGAGATGTGAAATAAAGAAATATCCCATCGCCTAATAATGAATAAAATAAAGAGTATATAAGAGATTGTCAAAATCTTAGTGTTCCCCTAAAAATTTTTCCACAGATACCAACTTGAATTGAATACTATTGATCACGGTATATAGAAATAAAAATAAAAAATTTGTTAGCATTCTAAATATTTTTTTGTGGTTAAGATATCATTCTTTACTTTTTTTTTTTGAATGGAACAAAGGGGATGAGAAAATTTACTGTATTCTTCGCAAAGGCAGGACCTGAAGAGCACAGTATGTACATCTACAGTCTGATTTAATTTTTAGTTGAGAAAATCTACAAAAGCTTATAATGGTTTGCAAAAACCTACCAATTAAACGTTTATAAGGATAAACAAAATGAGAGTAAACTAATGGATAAACAAATTAAACAACAAAATATTTTGGAACTTCCCTTATTTTAGTCCACAAGATTTGATAAGAGTGAATAGGTAATTCTACAATCATCACCAAGCATAGCTCAAAATCAAATTGAATGAGCTACTATGATGGCTATTATGGATGTCCCGAAAGATTAGCATATGCCAAATCAGAATGTGAATACAAGTCTCAAGTTTGAACAGCCATAATGTTTTTGCATATTTGGAGAATCATGATACATGCTTAGAAAGTAACATCATTCTCACGCATAAAGATCTATTCCCCAAAACTTGGCCGGTTGATTAGTTCGGTATTTCTTGTCCATACTTCCAATGAGCTCCTTGTCCTCTTTAGACAACTCAAAATCAAATACCTGGAAGTTCTCTTTCAATCTCTCCAGTTTCGATGTTTTGGGAATGACCACGGTGTTCCTTTGAATGCCCCAGCGAAGAGCAATCTGGGCAGCAGTCTTTTTGTATTTTTCAGCCAGACCCTGAAATCAAAGAAATGATAGACCATCAAATTAATCAAAGAAAGGACTGTTTTTTGGAATGCTGGATGATAAGATAATAACTCACTTTGAGAACTTGGTCATCCAAACATGAAACTGTACCAAACCATTCTGTGTTTGCTGCAGCACCTCCTAGTGGAGTGTGGGCTGTGACACAAACCCCATGCTTCTGGCAAAATTTGACCAAAGAGTCACGCTGGAAGTATGGATGAGTTTCAATCTGATTTACAGCAGGCTTTATCTTGGAATATGCCAAACAATCTCTGGTCAGAAAGATATCATAGTTGCTGCAAATAGTTGTTTGTCAGATTGTAATTTTTTTTTCATTAAAAATAAAATCAAACATTTCTTACGTCAATACCAGGAATATCCAGACCATAAAAATTATACCTAGATGGTTTATCCAATACATTCATTAGACTAACAGTTACCAATGGCAACCAAGCTTTATCCCATTAAGGGTAGGCGGTAAACAGATAATAGCTAAGTGTAATTTGAAACATGTGGCAAGGATGAATAAACCAGCACACAAAAAGTCATGAATATGTATTGTAAAAGTCAACACTATTCACTACTTAATCACTTGGAGAGACCATTAGTAATGATATGGTGGATATTGCAAAATACTTGGCTGCAGGTCTTTAATCATCCCAAAATAACATAAAATTGCATGCAGGAGTTGGAGAGCGCATTTTAAATCGTGTGAATAATGAATAATGAGATAATGTCATTCTGTCATGATGCCAGACCTCATGAACTTAACAAGATGGGTTGTTTTATCTTCCTTCATTGTTCATTTTACTGTTTCCAAATGACTAGATTAAACTCATCACATAAACTGTAGTCATAAAAAGGAGTTCCAGAGCATCTACTAGAATCACAGTGAAGATTGTTTGCAGCATCAAATTAGACCTGATTCCTATGCTGCGAACCAAGCCCAATGAAACAAGATCTTCCATCGCATGCCAGGTAGTTTCCAAGGATATGGTTGTATCTATGTCCAGGACCCCATCCTCGCCCAAAGCACTATCAGTAGTACCAACCCCTGCATGCGTGCAGAATGTGACATGGTTATGTTGAACACATATAAATGTGTTTAAGATCACTTGTAAAAACTTCAAATATCTCAAACCAAACAATTTGATAGGTGCCAATTTCACTAAGTAGATGAAATACACAGAGGTGCAGAAAAGAACAAGAGAGATCAACCAAAGAAACAGAAAGATTATGTTAAAAGGTCTAGAACAGATTTAACCAGAGAGTAAATATATTTATTTATGTATATATCCGAAGTTTATGGAGTTGAAGCTCATTGTATTTTCTGTAAGCAACGTTAAAACACACTGCTCAGTTATCTCTGTTAGAATATCAGAAAAATATCTGATAATATCTTAGACTATTTTAGAATATCCTAGATGATATGTTAGGATTTTATATTTTATGATATGTTTCCTTATTTAATTAATTAGGATTAGAATCATATCAATTAGGATTACAATTAGCAATTAACATTGATTGTAATTATTACAAATCTTATTATAAATAGAGGTTAGTGTGATCTGATTTAGACACACAGAATTACACAGAAATCACAAATTCTACATGGTATCAGAGTCATCTCTCTGATTTTGTGACTAAAGAGTATTTCCGCTGCCGGTGGCGGCTAGCCACCGGCGGTCGCCACTGGAAAATGTTTTTCAGCAAATATTCATATTTTTCCAGCATGCTTCTGCATTCAGTTTTCTTCTTCTTGTCTCTATTTTGGAGCAACCTTCAAGTTTTCCGGTCAACCATCATCAGATCGCCACTGTCTCCGGCGACCTTTCTAGCAGCTGACCCTACCATCAGAACCGCAGCACCGAGACCGGCATACCCCCCAAAACGGACCTCCAGCGGCCCTGTCACGCGCCCCCACGCGCCGTCGTTCTCCGGCGCGTCTTCTCACTTTTCCGACCGTCGCCGCCACGCATGAGCGTGCGGCCACTGTTCAGGCCGGGCTTTCCATCATCCGACTTGGTTTTCCATGCTGGTTTCAGATCCGGTCTCTGTTTTCTGTTTCGGACCACGGATACTTGCGTTCCAATGCAAACAGCCTTGTTTCTCTCTCCATGCGCATTTTCTCTCTCCTCTTGACAACCCATTTGGTCAAATTTCCAATGATTTCTTCATTTGTTCAAATTTTCAATTATTTCTTGTTGGTTCTTATTTTTGTTTGTCATGACTTCTTTTCTCACTAATAGAGCATATTAGTGGCCTCTTTTCTCACCGATGATAATTTCAGTGATGTCTCTTTTCCCACATATGAATCATATTAGTGATGATTTTTCTTCCCGTCGACGATCATTCCGATGGTGACTTATTATGGTTATGACTCACACTAATCCAGCTTTTCGTGCCAAATGCTCTGGCCTCAACCTTTTTCCCAAGTGCATTGGCCCCGTCTTCGTCCCATATGCACTGGCCTGGCTTCGTCTTCATCCCAGATGCATTGGCCTCGTCTATGTCACAGAAGTGGTTGTCAGACTTAGATTCAAGCTTAAATATTTTGTCTCTGTATTATTGGTTTGAAGCTTCCAAATGTTGTTTTGAGAAAGGTCGGACCTTGCTTTACTTCACTGCTTGCCAAGAAATTTGTTTCAGGCCGACGATTGTTCCAGCTATCTAGCTAAGCTATCTTTGTAACAATTCTCTCCAGCTTCTCCAGCATCCCTGAGTTGCCTTCCCAATCATGGTGGAGCTCAATTTTCATGTTTTGTTTATTTTTATTTCATGGGAATTGCGTTATTTTCTTGTAACAAGCTAAAAGCTTAGTAAGCTTTAGCTTGAGGGGGAGTGTTAGAATATCAGAAAAATATCTGATAATATCTTAGACTATTTTAGAATATCCTAGATGATATGTTAGGATTTTATATTTTATGATATGTTTCCTTATTTAATTAATTAGGATTAGAATCATATCAATTAGGATTACAATTACCAATTAACATTTATTGTAATTATTACAAATCTTATTATAAATAGAGGTTAGTGTGATCTGATTTAGACACACAGAATTACACAAAAATCACAAATTCTACAATCTCAATCCTTTCAAAAGCCAACAATGACAATTACTATACATGAACATAAAAATAAAAATAAAAAACTCAAGGGAATCATAAGAAACCAAACATACCAGTATGCCTTGTGGCTACAGGAAAGTGAACAAGATACAAATCCAGATAATCTAACTGAAGCTTCTTGAGACTGTCTTTGCAGGCTTCAAGAACATGTCCGTGATCAGAATTCCAAAGCTGAAAGCAAATTCAAATGCCAAGGGTAACTCACAAGACAGTAATTATCAGACTAATCACTATTACCATTATAATTACCAGTACAAACAAAGTCACAAATAAACAAAGAAGATAATCAGCAGGATTTGTTATGAAATTGACCTTAGTGGTAATGAAAAGGTCCTCCCTCTTCACAAGGCCACTGTCAAAAGCCTCTTTAAGCGCCTCACCAACTTCTGTTTCGTTCTTGTAGTCAGCTGCAACACATTCAAATCTCTCAACACATCACCGAAACAGGTTTTAATGGGGTCGGTCTAATAATAGAAAGGGATAAGAGACACTGCACTTAGCCTTAGCAAAGGAAGTAGCTTTTAATCAATCGTTTAACTAATTTTTTTTTAATTTCCTATTCATAATTTAAACTACCTATAGAAGGAAGAAAGCGAAAAAAACTAGATCAAAATCCAAGGAAAAGAAATACCAGCACAATCAAAATGGCGATAACCGATTTTGATGGAATTGAGAATGAGGTCCCTGACTTCTTGTCCTTGCATGCGCCACACTCCCAGTCCGATGATGGGCATCTTGAACCCACTGTTCAGTGTGATTGCCATTTTTTTTTCCTTCTTCTTCTTCCTCCTTCTCAACTCTCACCTCACCTCTGCTACTTGCGAACCGTGTGAACGTGCTTCCTTATAGTATTTGGGCTTGCAATTCCGGGCCGCTAATTTGAAATAACCCAAGCCCGTCAACAAAAAAGTGGAACCACACACGAAAGCCTATCTTGGAGTGGGCTTTGTTATTGTCACCTCCCCCATTAATTTTATCACCTCCCCACCCCACTTAATTTCCAACTTTACCCCTACCTTATTTTCGTCACCTCCATGATATCTCCCTTCTCTCTCTCGACAGACCTCCCTTCTCTCTCTCTCTCTCTCATCGACAGCACCTCCCATCTCTCTCTCTCAATCGCTCTCTCTCACTCACTGAAGCTCAATCTGTTCTTCAAATCTCTCCCTCTCAAGGTCTCTCCCCCTCTCTGAAAGTCTCTCCTTCCTCTTTGAAGACGGCCTCCACCACCATTTGCAAAACTGGTACGTCGCGATCCGCCATTTTTTTTTCTGCGTTTTTATATCGCACGTCACCTTGTTGACGCAGTCCCACGTCAACAAGTTGACACCCTTGTATTGTGTTTCAGCTTGGGATATGCGCGTCACTAAGATGACGTTTACTCGCGTCAACAAGGTGACGCGTGTGTTAGTAATTTGAAGTGGCAACACTAACATAGGCGTCACCTTGTTGACGCGAGTAAACGTCATCTTAATGACGCGCACCTCCTAAGCTGAAACACAATACAAGGGCGTCAACGTGTTGACGTGGGATTTCGTCAACAAGGTGACGTATATTGGCGCCAATTAGATGACGCACTTTTCACAGATTATTTTTTTCCTTACTTTTATTTTGCTCCACAGTTTGATTACCATGGAAGATAACCAGGACACCCCAATGACAAATACGGAGGCCTTGGCCGTGGATTGTACTAGTGCATTTACAACTACAAGGGTACTTACATCTTTTGTTATTTTTCTTTTTTAATCTATGACTTCTCATTTGTGACAAGCCCAATTTTTTGTGCTTTATCAGATATTTCTTACACGAGATGAGCTGTTGTCATGGGTACGAAATATTGGAAAATCTGTTGGGTGTGTGGTTGTCATATCAAGATCAGACAATGGGCGATCAAGCAAGAAGACATTTGTTATGTTTGGTTGTGAAAGAGGTGGTAAGTATAAACTATACAAAACTGAAAATGTGAGGGCTACCGGTACTAGAAAATGTGAGTGCCCGTTCAGACTGAAAGGAAGTTTAGTGAAAAGTTCTGGTGGATGGATTTTGAAGGTTATGTGTGGAACTCACAACCATGTGTTTCCCAAAAACTTTGAAGGACATCCATATGTTGGTAGGCTAAGTCCGGACGAGATGTCTAGGCTTAGTGATATGAGAAAGAACATGGTCAAGCCGCGCAGTGCCTTACTTTCACTTCAACAGAATAACCCAGAGAGCAACACTACAATCAGACAGATTTACAATGCACGTCAGAAGATTCGGTCTAGTCTAAGACAGGGCAGGACGGAGCTGCAATATCTGATGAACTTGACGCATTGTGATCATTATGTGCACTGGCACAGAAGGGCCGATGATTCCGATGTCATCAGAGACATATTCTGGACACATCCAGAGGCCATCACGCTTGCAAATACCTTCAACATTATTTTGCTGATTGATTCCACATACAAAACAAATAGGTATAGGATGCCATTAGTTGAGATCGTTGGTGTTACCTCAACTGAGATGACATTCTTCGTCGCATTTACTTATGTGGAGTCTGAAAAACTTAATAACTTCATATGGGTGTTAGAGAAGCTGAGGGGTTTGTTTATGAGAGAGGATGCATTGCCACAGGTGATAGTGACTGACAGGGACCTTGCTTTAATGAATGTAGTGGCTAATGATTTTCCCATGTCATATAACTTGTTGTGCCAATTCCACATTCGCAAGAATGTGAAGGCTAGATGCAAGAATCATGTGTACCCGGAAGACAAACTCCAGGAGGTTATGACTGCATTTGATTCTATTGCGAATTCCTCTACCCCCGATAAGTATGAGAAGCGTTTGGCACATTTTGAGGATGTGTCAGCACCATTTGCTAATTTTGTTGACTATGTTAAAAACACATGGTTAAACCCTCATAAGGAAAAATTAGTTTCTGCGTGGATTGACCGGGTGATGCACCTCAGGAACACAACAACTAACAGGTGTGCATTTTTCATTAAAAAATGTTGGCAAATTAATACTATTTTTTGGTTTTTTGCTTATGGTATTTCGATTCCAATTTTTCAGGGTTGAGTCGACACACTGGAGGTTGAAGAGGTTGTTACAGGATAGCAGAGGAGACTTGTGTAACTGCTGGGATGCTATGAACAACATGATCAAGCTGCAACACACTGAGATTAAGTCTTCATTCGAACATAGCATCAGTCGTCAACAACATTCTTATAATCTCCCAGTGTACAAGCTGTTAAATGGATTTGTGTCGAGGAGTGTCTTAGACTTTATATCCCAGGAGCTTCTACTTGTTAACACTGTTGGTGTTGATTCCGCTGCATGTGGTTGTATTCTTAGATACACTCACGGTTTACCATGTGCATGTGAGCTTGCTAGGTACACCTCAAATTACATTCCAATCCTGTTGGATGTAATTCATGTTCACTAGAGGAGATTAAGCTTCAACAATGAATATGATACTGGTGACAACTCTGATTCAGAACTAAGTGTGCAGGTTGAGCTGGAAACATTGACACGTAAGTTTAAGGAGCTCGATGTTGCCGAAAAATTAGCGTTGAAGGCAAAATTACGTGAGTTGGCATTCCCAGACACAATTTCCATGTGTCCACCACCTGAAAAGGTGAACATAAAGGGAGCACCAAAAAAGGGCAAGGGGTTCAAACTAGATATTTCAACGAGGCGTGAGCCATCGTACTGGGAACACATTGATGACTTGTATACATCCCAACATGACAATACATCAGCTCCACAGTCCTGCAGAAGGTCAACACCCACATCATCCATACTGTCATAACCCCCCTCTACTTGAGACTCCAGACCCTGCTCCACGAGACCCCAGCTCCCCCCTCCACCGGAAGAGACAGTTGCCCCTCCAAATAAGATGGCAGCTCATCCTCCACCCAGGAGGTCATATCCCCGTGCATCCAAAATGCCAGTTAGACGTCCATCCATGAAGGTAATACTATTCATAGAACAATTCCCATCTCAAATTCATGAATATGTTGACAACATCGTCAACGTGGATTCTGATGGGAATTGTGGTTATCGGAGCATTACTGCATTACTTGGTATGGGTGAGGAATCTGGGCCTATAATACGCCAAGATTTGATTACATAGCTCACACACAACCATGATTTATACGTAGGACTACTTGATAGCATTGATGAGGTGGCTAAACTAAAGAGATCACTATTTGTCCCACGTGGAGAGGTCAGATATGAAAACTGGATGACAATTCCAGATGCAGGTTATGTGATTGCTACCAAGTATAATATAGTCCTCGCATGCATATCCTTACAGGGGTCTTACACAATTTTCCCTCTCCAACATGCACCACCGCCTTATAGGATTAGTCACCGTGTCATTAGCATTGGGTATATCGAACGACTAAAGCATTTTGTACCGGTATGCATATAGTTTTAATTATGTGTAGGGTTTCTAGACTTTGCTTAAATCACTTGTATACCATCGATTTATTTAATACTCGTTATGTTTACAGATTTACTTAAAGGATGGATCTCCAATACCTCCATCAGATAAAATGTGGCAATTGTGTAGAAGCGTTGAAGCCAGTGGATGGGAGACTCCATATTTCAGTCACATGCAACACTGGAGATCGTTATTTGTGGGGACAAGAGCGCAGGAGTGGGTAGACCTTGCAGAGAATTGATGTATATAGAGTTATTTTGATTATGTAAACAATACATTTTGATATGCATATTTTTTTTATCGATTAAAATTGACATTATGTTGTTGTGCTATTTTTGTATTTTACGATTAAACGTAATTAGATCAACAAACAAACTTGTGAAACAAAACAAGCACATCATACAAACACATGAAACAAACATACATCGGGTTGTACAAAACAAATATAAATATTGTTCAACAACACAACAGATTACATGACAGATTACACAACATGACATAGGGGACTTCAAAACAAGCACGCCGTGGCCGAGCCATCAGATCAAGTCGATGAGTCAGGTTCACGACAGCAGGCAATGATCTCGTCAACAGTGGCATATGGGACTTCAAAACAAGCACGCCGTGGTCGAGCCATCAGATCAAGTTGACGAGTCAGGTTCATGGCAGCAGGCAATGATCTCGTCAGATTACATGACAGATTACATGACAGATTACACAACATGACATAGGGCACTTCAAAACAAGCACGCCGTGGCCGAGCCATCAGATCAAGTCGATGAGTCAGGTTCACGGCAGCAGGCAATGATCTCGTCAACGGTTCTAGATCTAGGCTGATGCAAGAGCGAAAGGATCTCGTCAGTTGATCTAGCCAACTGTGCATATAGCTCAATAGGGCCATAGGACGCATGGTCACTGAATGCTGCAAACATTCTTGCTATGTCGCTGCCATTTGGAAGTTTCATCAGCCAATATTGCACACGACCGGATGCAACTGTCACAGGGCACCAATAATAGATCTCGCTAACCCTTCGTGATCCAGGTCTAATCTTTTCATGTATCTTTTGCCTTAATTATTCGATTGTTACATATTCCTTGATCCTGCATATTTTTGGATCGTAACATTCGAACTTCACTCCATCAGCATCTGTTGTAATATTTCCAGCGTAATACACAATGGTCATGGTCGTATCCATCGAGAACTGTGTTGACTGAGTGAGTGTCATATCTATATAAAATGAAGTCGTCGTCAAATGCAAGTAATGAAACAAACTCAAAAAGCAAAAAGATGCAGTAGCATTAACATGTTGTCTCTGAGAATTCTAAAAAATTACGCAGTATAGCGGCATCTTATTACCGTTATACCACGTCAACCTGTTGACACGTTCATTAATTTACTAAACCAAATTGACAACATACGCGTCAAATTGTTGACGCATGTGAGCGTCACCAAGATGACACAAGTGTTAAATATAAAACAACAATGTTAACACGGGCGTCAACATGTTGACACCTATTTGTAGCAACAAATTGACACGAATGTCTGGTTTGTAGAAAAAATTGCCTGAGTTGGGAACGTACCTGTGAGAGGTTGACGGTGGAGAAGTGACGGAGGGAGGCGTGATAGAGGTGGTGCAGTAGTATGGAGGGAGGCGTGATGGAGGTGGTGGAAGGAGATGGCGGTGGTAGAGGGAAAGATCGGAGGGGGCAAGATGGGAGGAGGGACGATGGTGGGAGAAATACTTGACGTGAGAGAAAGAGGGGAGGGGGAAGAAGTAGCTGATTTTAGGGTTTAGGGAGATAGGGGTATTTTTGTCTTTTCATGGGGAAGGGTAGGTGGGAAAATTAAATGGGGGAGGTGTCAATAACAAAGGCCTCTTGGAATTCTTTTTCAAATTGGAGAGTTACTGTTGACAACATTTTTTTTGGAGAGTTATTGAGACACTGTTTTTGTTAATACACACCATACATATTTTCTTTTCTTTCAAATTTACCCCTGTCCGGATATATATAACTGGACGTAAAGTTTTTCAAAACCCCTTCTTTGTCCTTCTTCTTTTTCTTCCTCAAATTCCCAACAGCTCCCCCTCTTCTCCCCTTCCATTTTCTCCAAAATCTTACACGCTCAACCTCATTTCTCCAAAACCCACTTCCCTCTATCATTTTTGCCTGACAATACAAAGGTTATCCCCCTACCGATTTCGTTTTTTGGCTCTTTTTTCTACGAACTGACACTCTTCAAAACTATATATCTTATTCTAATCTTTAGGGTTTCGTATATTTATAATCAGATTCTGATTTTGCACTTTCGATTATAAATATTCAGGAATCTAAATTTCTGCATAGTAATAAATGTCTAGTTATATGGAAATGGAGTTCATCAAAATCAACATCCAGTATTATGTACTCGGATGATGTAAAAACTCAGAAAAACAAAGCTAATTATATTTTGTCATGTGTAGGTAAAACAAACCCAAGCTAGGGAGCTCAACGACGAGGTGAGAGGCCTAGGACCTATGCCTGCAGACAGTGAGAAGGGCTATTTGTAGGTGGCTCTGCAGCACTACAGGAAGCAGTACTAGCAGACATACCTGTAATGGAGGTACTTTCACCCGCAGTGGAGGTACCACCACCCGCAGCGCCAGCAGCACCACCTACAGGGGAGCTACTGACACCATTTATGGGAGGGCTCAGAGGATATGTCTCTCCTCCGCTCGTTTTCAGATCACGTGGTAACCTGCATATGGGTGAGAGAGGTGAATGTTGTTATATTTCTAAATCTCGTGTTAATTATTGTTGTTTTTCTTATTAGTTATTGCTGTTTTTTTCTTTATAGTTCTGAAAACCATTGAAGGTGGTCAACCACACACGGAAGATCGACGAGATGACCATTAAACGTGATGATGGATGGTTAGTGGATATCTTCGAGACATATGCGCGCTTCAGGTGGTTATTAGAAATCTACACCTCCGAGATGAGCGTAAGATAGAGGCCTAGACACGCTACCATGGGGCGGTGGTGGGTAAGGTGTTGCAGCATCGGGCGCAGACTGTAAGGGCCTATTTGTTATGTCTGGTGGGCCGCATCATATTCACATATAAGATCTCCACGCGGATAAGAGCTCCACATATGTGGATGTGTTGCACCTAGAGGCCTTCTGCAACCTCGAGACTTCCCGAGAGTATGCATGGGGTACTATTAGCATACTTATATGATCACTTGTGCGGTGCGAGATTGCATAGGACGAAGCAGAAGGGAGGGTACCCGACCCTCCTACAAGTAACCTTACAAACAATTTTTTATTGTTTATTGGTTATTATTGTACATGAGACACTGATTTTGTTTTTGACATGGGTTCTGGAGTACTCCCGAACATTGTCCCCTGACATGCTGACCCGAAGTACAATGAGAGAAGGCCTCAAACCTACAGATAGGTACCAGTTAGGGGAGTTGGAGATCTAACACAGGCACAGACTATTGTGAACCGGTTAGCATTGTGTGCTAGTATCCATATGATGACCATCACCAGCATTGTTGTAACATCCCAGGATTTACCACTTTTGGGCTTGACCCAACACTGTTACTCATAGGACTTTTCTCCCTCTCATGTGTTCCGTGGTACTTATCCTCTCAGGTCCCGGGTTCGAGCCCTCCGTAAGGTAAAAATTCCCATGAGAGGGGGAAAAGTCCTATGAGTAATAATGCTGGGTCAAGCCTAAAAGTGGATATCCTGGACTGTTACAATAAAAGACGCCTTTTTTTGTAATAGCTGGAGGTTCCTTTGTCCCCCGCACTGCACATCACAATCTTCTCCCCCCCCTCAAGAGGAGTTTTTGCCTTATGCAAGGTTCGAACCCAGGACCTGAGAGGATAAATGTAATGCCCCGACTCTAATCGGAGAATTACCTGCTAAATTAACTAGGATTAAAGTTAATCTTAGAAATTTTTTTGCTTTGACTTATTGAACAATACAAGATCCATTCTTTGAGATACACTACTGTGGCGAAATAAAACCTTTGAATCCACAAAGCATCGTAACACTAATTTGATACTAACAGGCTTTCATAGAAAATTACAACCAACCCTCTAATAAAAGACTTTTATTAAATATTACAATCTAATATAAAAGACTCAAAATAATGACGACTCTATTCGTGATCCGGTACTCAAGATCTCGCATGGCGGCAAGAACGAGCATTCTGACATGCTCAACATGCTCTAGGCTTCTCCAATTGCTAGGTACCTGAAAACAACACCCCAACATAGTGAGTTTACAAAACTCAGTAACATAGGACTAACATAAATCATTTTACCGCTGTTTTCAGCCACACTTGGTGTATGAAGTATGGAAAACACCTCTATACATGGATACAATTACCAATTGGGTTAAAATATACAACCAAACACTTGTCACTATCACAATAATATTCAATCACAAACATTAAAGCAACATGACAAACTCATACTATTTCGTAACAGTCAAGGATTTACCACTGGGTATTAATTGACCACTAGGCTTTACCCTGCAATGTATAACTATTTGCAACAACCAAGGATTTACCACTAGGTATTAATTGACCACGGGGCTTTACCCTGCACTATCACCTATCTAGAATAGCCAAGGATTTACCATTGGGCATTAATTGACCACAGAGCTTGACCCTGTACTATACACCTATCTGGAATAGCCAAGGATTTGCCACTAGGCATTAATTGACCACAGGGCTTTACCCTACACTATACGATTCTTCTATAACAGTCGAGAATTTACCATTGGGTATAAATTGACCACTGGGCTTGACCCCACACTGAACAACTATTTGCACAACGAAGGATTTACCACTGAGTATAAATTAACCACTGGGCTTGACCCCGCATTGTACAACTATCTACTACAACCAATGATTTACCACGGGGTATAAACTGACCACTGGACTTGACCTCGCATTGTACTACTATCTTATTAGAACAATCACACATTCAATAATTCTAATACTATATCTCTAAGCTTTTAAACAAACTTATGTTCTAATAACTTACTAAGGGATTCCTATGATATCCCTTGAATTCTTCTCCTTAGTTTACCTTTAATGTGATTATAACATTGTATTAGGCCTAATTAAAGAGCATAAAATTTCAGAAAACTGGACATAACCTGCCCCTAATTCGCTTAGCGCGGGAATTTAGCTTACCGCTGTCTCGCTTAGTGCCCCTTGGCGTGCTGAGCGATTTTTGGTCAGAAACAACCACTTCCAGATTCTGCTGAAAACTGCTGAGCGAATTCCAGCTCGCTGATCAAATTTCTCAGGATTTTGCGCAGAAACTCTGTGTTTCAACACAATCCCACTCCAAAACTTAATCCAAGTCAAAACCCAATCAATTAAGACTTAAAATCAAGAATTCAATATACCAAGATTCAGAATACACTCATTTGGCATCAAAATCATGATAAATGACATATTTTAAAACATCATAAAACTCATCATATTAATCATCAACTCATGGAAATCTTTTCCCCTATCATGCTTTTCCTAAACCCATCATGAACAAGGAAAACACACAATCAACACAAGGAGAAAAAGAAACCGTAAAGGTGAGTCTTATGGGTGCCCAACACCTAAGTGAGAAAAACTCAAAATTGATACATTTAAACATCAACCTATTCTCATGATTCACAACTTCTCCCAATTGGAGCTTTGTGGAACTCGCAATGGGGCAAACATCACACATATGTTTGTGGGGGATTGGGGACATCACCCAACCTTAACTAATCCCACTAAAATATCATAACTTCTACTCATTAAACATTGACATCAAGAATTTGAATAATAACTTAAGCACACCCTAATCAGAGGTTTTTGAGGGGAATCCTTTGTTACCTTAGGGTCCCATGAAATTGGAGATAAAATCCCCAATTTCTAGGGCTTGAATCTTCATTCCCTCTTCGATTTCAAGCTTCAATCTTTGCTCCTTCTTCTTCCTTATTCCATCTTCCTCTTCCTTAAGCTCCAATGGAGGTAGAACCTCTTCCTCCCCCTCCTCCTTCTTTTTCCATTTCTCTCTATTTCGATCTTTCTCTCTCTAACTCTCACAGTCTCTTTCTCTCTCTTTGCTCTGTCATCACTTGAAGGGTGGCGCCACAAGGCCACGCTGGCCACGCCGAGTCGCACGGCTCGCCTTCTTCTCTCTCCCTCTGTCGCATTCCCTCTCTTTCTCCCCTTTTCTCTTTTCTCTTTTCTTCTTTTCCTTTCTTTTCATCTTTTTTCTTCCCTGCTTCTCCTTTTTCTTTCTTTGCTTCTAATTCACGCAGGAAGTGTGTGTGTAAAATGAGAGAAGGAGAGAGTGCTAGGGTGGAGTGAGAGGAAGTGTGGTGCACGATGGGGCAAAAGCCATAGTTTGATTAAAATCTGACTAACAGTCCTCATTTAATTTCATAATTTATCCTTTGGTCCTTACAGGAACCTCAGATAAATTAATCAATTAAATACTACTTATGAATAAGTAGTTCCACATTTCCTTAATTACTGAAAAGAATTACTATTTTACCCCTAAGTTCCAACTTAGCGTTAAAACACTAGATTAAAGGTTATTAACCTTATTAATCCTTAGGGATTAAATCCCTTTTTTCACTTAGTATTTTTAATTACCAAGCTCGAGAAAGTTGGAGCGTTACATTACTCCTCACCTTTTTAAAAATTTTGTCCCCAAAATTCGGCCTACCTTCTAACCTTATCCTTATGTAGGATTTGATCTCTGGCTTCCGCTGCAAATTCTAATTCTATGCCACTCTAATTGAGTAAGCTCCTTTCATTTTTCCTTTCTCTTAAAACATTCCAAGTTCACTCAAAGGTCCCCCAAAAGATGTAACAGACAGAGTTCCTTCAACTAGAGGCCTCCCGCTGCCACGTTACTCATAGGGCTTTCTCTCCTCAAGGGGTAACATCATTGTAAGATCATCACTTTGAGTAAACTATCACAAATATTGAAAAATTCTCATTTACAACATTCATTCAAATGTAACATCCCAACTTTCTAAAGCTTAGTAATTAAAGACCCTAATTAAAAAGGGGCATTTATTTACTAAGTATGAGTAGTTTAATTGATTAATTTACCCAATATTGATTTAAGGACAAAGGGTTAATTATGAAATTTAACTAGGATTTGTTAACTAATTTCTAAACAAATCATGTCCTATGTCCCACCATACACCGCATCCCCCTTGCACCCACCTTAGCACCCTCACTATCTCTCTTTTATGCACACCCACACACCCTGCGTGAAAGAGAAGCAGAAAAAAGGGAAAAAACAGAGAAAAGAATGAAGAAGAGAAGAAGAGAGAAGGAAGAAGGAAGAGAAAGAGAGAAAAGAGCGCGCGCGGGAGTAGAGGGAAGGGGCTGAGCGGCTCCGGCACAGTGGCGCACGCCATGGAAAGGAAGGACGAGATCGCGAGAGAGAGAAACAGATAGAGAGGGAGTTCGAATTGAGAGAGAGGGGGAGAGGGAGCTCGAACAGAGAGGAAGGAAGAGGAAAATGGAAGAAAAGAGGAGAATCCATACTCCAATCTAGGTTCGATTGATGAAGAAGAAGAGGGATTTGGAGCTATGGCTTTGATTCAAGTTTCAATGGAGGAGAAGCCCTAGGAATTTAGGGATTTTCATCACCAAGCATTTAAGGAACAAGAGGTAACATAGGATTCCCCTCAAAAACATCTGATTAGGGTGTGCTAGGGTTAATTGTTTTAATTCTTAATTTTGAATGTCTAGAGTAGAAATTGTGATATTTTAGTGGAATTGGTTAAGGGTTGGATGGTTGTCTCCAACCCCCTACAAATATTTGTGTGGTGTTTGCCCCATTGCGAGTTCCACAGAGCTCTAATTAGAATGTTTGGTTTTAGTTTTGTCACGTTGATCAAATATGTAGGAATTAATTTTGAAGTGGCTCGGTGTTCGAGCTAGCCTATTTTATGAGTTGTTATAATTTTTTTGAATTAATGGATGGCTCTATGTCTCTTTAAAATGGGACTTAATGTTATGTGGGGATTTGGTAGAACTAAATTGTTTGCATGATGTTTGAGATATGTTCCAAAAGAGGAGTTTATCTTAGGAATCCTTCAAATGTCATGATTATGTGTTTTCTTGATTTCTGAGCATGAGTTGTCGAGAAGCATGCAATGGGATTGATATATGCTTGCATATGAATGAGCATCTTTGCTTGCTATATTTTTGTACATTATAAAGGCAATGAAATGTAAAAGTTTATGAGTAAGCAAATTGAAAGTTTTAGAGTAAGATTTCTTATGAAAGGAAATGATAGCATGATTAGGCTAAGAAGGGTTCTTAGGAATCTCCTAGAAAAGTTATTAGAACATAAGTTTGTTTAAAAGCTTAGAGATATGGTATGCGGACTATTGAATTTATAATGGTTCTAAATGAGATAGTTGTACAATGCGGGGTTAAGCCTAGTGGTCAATTTATACCCCGTGGTAAATCATTGGTTGTGTAAATACTTGTTCAGTGCGGGGTCAAGCCCAATGGTCAATTTATACCCAGTGGTAAATCCTCGACTGTTATAGAAGATGTATGAGATTGTCATATTGCTTTAATGTTTCTGTTTGAATATTATTGTGATTGTGACAAGTGTTTGGTTGAATATTTTAAACACATTTGATTATTGTATCTATGTACAGAGGAGTTTTCCATACTTCGCATACTAAGTATGGCTGAAAACAATAGTAAAATGATTTATGTTAGTCCTATGTTACTGAGTTTTGTAAACTCACTATGTTAGGGAGTTGTTTTCAGGTACCTAGCAATTGGAGAAGCCTAGAGCATGTCAGAATGCTCGGTCTTGCCGCCACGAAAGACTTTGAGTATCGGATCACGAGTCGAAGTCTTTTAGAATCCAAAAAGTATTTCCTTTTGTAATAAGTTTATAAGAGTATTGTATGTTAAATTCTGTAATATATTTAAAGCAAATAGGTGTTTCGTGGAAATGTTTTATCAAAGTTGCGAACTCTGGTAATAGTTAAGTCTTTAGGGCATCCTTTGCGAAATTTTTTACTGTGTCTTTATTTAATTCTAGTTAATTTTGTAGGTAATGCCCTTTTTAGAGTCGGGGTGTTACAATTGTGCATTTGATGAGATCTACTGATACTTAAGGTGGATCAGGTGCAATAGGATATTGAACCCACCCCTTTACGGGCAAATGTGCTAGTTCGACTACATCCAGGGCATCCTACGGGATCCTCGCAAGGTTGCATGACCAATGACATCCCCAGAGGAGATGGATGATGCATACCCACATCGGGGGGCATATGATGGATGTGGTTGTCCGATCTAAGCGTGTGATGCAACCCTAAGACTGTGTATAGGGGTACCTTCATTGGTTTGTGCGAATTTCATGTTGTATCTTCTACCACCAGTTGAGGTTGTAGATGCTCTTGATGTACCAGAGGACAGCTCCGCCTCCAGTATAGCTCAATCTCATCTGGTAAGTCAGTAAGTTATATTATTTTGCACAGTAAATCACTTTATTTTTAATATTTATTTAATATTTTAAATTGTTGTTTGTAGGTAACAATTGCAAGGCTTCAGGACATGATGAATGGTATGATCGCGGAGGATAGTTACGGAAGGGGACCCCAGCTTCGACAATTGTACACCAGATTTTTGTGGAGGTGGGCAACACCTTCACTTATTAGATGAGGAAGAAGAGGACATGATCGGAGCAGGTGCAATGATTTTTTTGTTATTGCTATTTTCACTTTTATATTCTAGTTATTTTATTTTAATGTACGAAAACTATGTTTAATGTAATTATATTATTATATTTTTACATATTTATTTTGGATAAGCTAAAAAATATAAACAAATAAATGGACAATAATAATATTATTATTCAACTGATGAAAATAAGAAAAACAAAATTTAAGAAAAAAATAAAAAATAACATTGGAGTTGAAAGCTCTGGCTGATTTAGATCACAGTTGACTTAAACTGGTTGATGACTCTGGTTCAGTCAAGTCGTCTATGATCTCGTCGGTGGTTCTTGGTTTAATCAAGCACGGATGATTTGGTCATTAGATCTGACCAGCATAGCGTATAACCCAATCTGGACGAAGCTAGCATATTCAGTGAAGAGGAAGAACAACGTTTTTACATCGCCACTATTTTCAAGTTTCAGAGCCCTTTTAACACATACTACTCTGTAACAAAATATAAGCAAAAAATTACATGTATTTGTCCAAATTTGGACCAAATACATGTATTTTTTTTGCTTATATTACGGAGGGAGTATATGTTCTATGGATACAAGACATCGATAATGGATATCATTCACCTTGTTGGTATCTCCTTCTCTAATCTTATCAAGAACTTTTTTCTTCAAGACATCAAGTATGATGTCTTTATTTATCCCAAGCGATCTTAGGTCATCACTGTAACATCCCATTTTTCTAATATTTTAAGTTGACACTAGAAGAATAATTAGATCGGTGATTAGGTGATAAACGGGTATTAAAAATCTTAATTAGGGATAAAATGAGTTTAAAGTGGGACCCATAAGCCTTAGAAAAGTTCTAGAAACCCTAAATATGACGGAAACAACCTGAAAGAGTGTGGGAAGTTCTAGAAAGCTCTAGAAAATAAAAATCTAGATATTTTAGGAAAAGTTGTATCACGACGCGATGGAGTTGTGTGGTGACCATCGCGACGCGATGGGATCACCGTTGGATCTTCTCCACATGTACATCCAGAAGAATCGGGAAGGTACCATCACGACGCGACGGACCCTGTGAGAGGAGTCCATCGCGACGCGATGGAGTCGTAGCTCGTCTATAAATAGGCGTTCACCCCTTCATTTCCATTTGTGCCAAAACCTCTTTTCTGTCTAGCTTTCTCTCTCTAGGAACTTCTTCTAAGGAGTAAGTATGCTCTGCACTTGTCTCAAGTGAGGATCCTGTATATCAGAAATCTCTTAGTAGGAAACCCTCGGAGGGGAGTGGAGAATAGCGAAGGGTAGAGTGTGAGTAGCCGATTCAGAGGTAGGAGCGTGAGTAGCAAGTTTAGAGGTAGGAGTGCGAGTAGCGAGTGCGGTAGGAGTACATATAGCGGTAGAGGCTTCAGCGATCTTCTAACTAGGTGGGAGCAAGAAACCTTACACTCTAGGGATTGTAGGATAGAGTAGTGTATACATATGTCGTAGGGTGACCCAAGCCCTGCTAGCAGTTGATAACAGCAGCACCTCAGGAGAGGGGCTGTGACCTGTGATAGCTGATGACAATTGTTGTAACACCCGTAATTCAGTATTACTTGAATTTACGACAATTTACAAAAGTGGCACAAGAGTTACCAATAATTTAAACTTGAAAATGGGCATTACAAGTCCAAATTTAAAATATAGTCAATGGTCTAAAAGTTAGGTTACAACTCCCAAGTATTAAGTATTTGAATTACAAAATACGATAACGAGGTTCCAAATATCCAAAGGACAGATGAGTTGTTACATCACAAAATGTAGGATTAAACTAAAGGATTAAACTTTTAACTTGCTTGACCGCCTTTCGGGTCCTACTTATCTGAAAAACAATGGAAAGAGTGAGATAAAAATCTCAGTGAGTCCCCCACGGACCCCGTACCAACACAGTCCCCAACACAATATTACAAACTCACAGTGAAGACAATTCATAATATACAAGAACCCAATTAACATTCACAAATGCTCAATGAATCCAAGAGGGATATATAATTAACCCTCACTGGAATTCTTCTATCAGTGATACACAATGAATCCAAGAAAGTATAGCAGTGACTTTCCATGGAATTCTTCAATAAACAATACACTATGAATCCAAGAAAGTATAGCAGTGACTTTCCATGGAATTCTTCAATAAACAATACACTATGAATTATTATTACACAATCAATAGGTTCAATCATATCAACAACTTAACCATTCTCGTAAGCATTTTAATAGTCTACCCATTGATACAAATCTCCCTAAGACCATAGCATTAAGTAAGGTTGAACCAAAAGAGAAAGGATTTAAAATAACAAGGGGAAAATCTGCCCCAGACTCGCTTAGCGAACCGGTCGCCAACGCCTTTTCGCTCGGCACAGATTTTCGCTCAGCGAAAGTCACACAGAATACACCCCCTGGGCAGTGCGTAGCCAGCTCGCTCAGCGCCTGGTTCTCGCTTAAGCGAATTTGACAGACTCTGCCCAAATTTCAAATTTTCTTTCCAAACCAAACATAACCAATCCCAACCATACTCAATCCCAATCATCAATCACCAAGCACAAAGCTCTAAATCAAGCATTTAACATATCGATATACAAGATCAAGAGCATTGCATAACTTATCAACTACACAATCAAACATATTTCAACATGTCTTAGAATCTTCAAAATAAACATAAACTCATCTCCCTCATCATGCATTCCCAAATCCACAACTTGCATTAAGGAACACACAACCACACAAGTAAAATGGAAAGTCCTAAATGGTGGGACTTATGGGTTGCCCAACCTCTAAGTAAGAGGAACTCACATTAAGCTCAAATAAATGAGCTAGGGAGCTTGAAGACTTGGGACCCTCTCCTCCTCTTCTTCTCCATGTTCAAACTTCTTTCCCAATGATCTAGAACAACTCCAAATCTTCAATGTAGCCCCAAATACTCAGTTTCAAATGCTTAGAAGCAAGGAATGATGAAGGAAACACCAACTCTCCTCTTCTCCTTCCCAAATCAAAACCCTAGCTCTCCACCTCCTTCCTCTTCTTTCCTTGTTCAGAAAAATAGGGAGAGAGTAGAAAGAATGGGCTGGATGTCGTGGGTGAGGGGAGAAAAGGGAGAAGGAAATTATGGCTTGACCAAATTACCCTTCCTTCAATCACTTAACTACACTACGCCTTGCTACTCACACCCCCAACATTTCTAAATACTCTCCCCTATTTCAATTACTTAACTATTAATTTGAAATCCAAGCCTAAATTAATTTAATTAAATACTTGAATTAGGCAGGGTGTTACAATTGTCAAAGGTCTATCAACCATAGGAATAACCTGTTTGATGTGTGAAAACCCTAGGATAGACAACTTATGATTGCTTTATGGTTATGTGTGATTGCTGGTGTACTAATTGATAACATGACAGTAGCAGGTCGCCTGAGAGACACTAAGGTTAATCTAGATGTTGATGATTGATGATTGATGTTGTGCTGTGTATGCCAGTATAAATGACTAATGTTGATTGATGTGGTGCTGATTAAGTATGATTGTTGGTAATGGTGCGACTATGCTGCTAAATAATATGTTAGTTAATGTGCTGTCTGTACTAGTTTGATGCTTGAGATGCTTTGATGTTGACTGTTAACTCTGCCTGTGATTGAGATGAATTATTGAGGTGATAGGAGTATCGAGAGAGTACCATGAGGCCTTAGCTGGTAGGTTAGAGCTGACAGTTTAGCTAGCGATGGTGCGGAGTAGTTATGAATAAGATATGTAGAAGGATATAGGATGTGAGAAGAAAGTGAGTGGGGCCAGGCTTAGATATAGTGGTATAGACTTAAAGGTAGTGAGCGTAACTTAGATAAACACGAGAATTGGTTGTGCTTGCTCGAGTGTGTGTGCTATTTGTATATGCTTTCTATCCCTGCTTTCCCGATTTTATGGTGTGTATTGTGTTTCTTAGCTCCTTCTACTTTTCTTGTGTTGTATGTTCTTCTTCATATAAAGCAGATAACATGGACTTGATGGAGGCATCGCATCATCCTGAAATGTACAGAGTGTACTCAATAAGAGTCTATCTCTCCAGTTACGTGTCAACAATCAGTGAGTTAGAGTGTGTATATGTGTCATATAAGTTGTGGGCCCTAGACATGGGTTTCGTAAAGATATATAACCTTATGTACGTGTGAATATATTTAGTTTTTAATAAACTCTTATTTTTCAGTATATCTGTATTGCCTAATTACTCGTTTAGGGTTTTAAATATTACATTGTAGCGCTCCAAAAATGGGGTGTTACAATCACATTCAAATGTGGTCCCTTAACCAGTTGTTCTAATCTGGCCATTGTAATACAGAAAAACAACAATCGAATTCATGTTTGTAACGAAAGAAGGGAGATGAAATGAAAACGTTGAGAAATTGTAGACTTGTTAATGGAGATGAAGTGAGGTATTTCTTCAGAACAATTCTATTTATATAAGTCTTGTTGTGATCTTAACCGTTCAAAGTGTCGGTGAGATCTCAACCGTTCAAAGTATTGGTGCGATCTCAGTCGTTCATCTACTAACACACTGACCCGTGAACAATACAATTTATTTAATCGGTGCGATCCCAACCGTTTATTTAGTTGGTGCGATCTCAATTGTTCATGCACTGATACACCAACTCGTGAACAATACAATTTATTTAATAGATGCAATTTTAATCGTTCATTTCATCGATCTGATGTTAGTCGTTCATCTACTGACACATTGAGTCAATAACTTTGTCTTTTTGAAGTTCGAGCAAGGATTGGATATATAGTCTCGAGCATCACTTATGACACCCGAATACAAACAACCAGATAAGTATCAATTATATATATTTGGAGACAATTATCAGTATGTCCAGTTATAAACATCTAGACATTTAAAATTTGCCGTTAGAAGATATCCGAATGGCAACAAAAATCCCGGTGACATGGGTCCAGAGCATCCAAAAATTTATGTCTGGACAAGGGAATTTTCGGAAAAAATTTGAAAAAAACTTTATAGGCGATGTGTATTAGAAAAAACCGTGGGTGTCAATAATAACTCCCTAACTTCAATCACAACGTTATGGCAACTGGACTGGGCTGGTTTAATCCGGGTTCGGGTCATATCTACCGAATTACTTGGTGCGTCCGATTATCCGAAGATGTAATAATTAAATAAACTAACTATAAAGGCAATGCCCCACGTTATTAACCTCCTTCTATACGGTAACAGAGAACGGAACTTTTGAAACCCCTCTCTCTCTCTCTCTCTGCAGAAATCGGAATATCGTAATTCTCAGATCAGATCTATTCGACGTCGTTGCAGTAGGAATGGCTCCGTTCAGCGGCGATGAGACGGCACCGTTTTTTGGCTTCCTTGGAGCCGCAGCTGCCCTCGTCTTCTCCTGTAATTCAATCCCTAATTTCTCAATTAGATCTGTGTTCCTGTTTTTGTGATCTCTTTTGAATTTCAATTTTTTTTTATACCAAATTTTGATATTCCATGCGCAAAGTCGTACAGTAAAACCTCTTATGTTCGATACGTGGAGTTTTCTTCAATTGTTTCTGGGTTCGGTTGCGTTTCGATCTCTTTGAAAATTTGGAATTGGATTTAACTTGCTGCAGGATTTTTTTATTATGGTCGTAGATTCGGTTGTGCTTTGATATTTTCTGTGGAGCAATAGTTTTGTTCGATTTAATAAGTAACTGCAAATCATAGATTTAACATTTAAGTTCATATGTAAACTTTATCAAAATAATCTCATGGACAAGTAGTTGTTTCTCATAGTTATAGGTAGTTGGCCAAGTATTTCTTGTTATGATCTTCGTTGATTTGAAACAGCGCACAATATAAGTCAATAGATAATGCCTCAGGTTGATTTGGAACTTTTGAATTGTTTGAAGTTGTAAAAAATGTGCTATTCTTCGTTTGCCCTTCAGTTTCTCTTGATTTATCCTACTAATACTTGCATTTGAATTGACGGTAAAAGGTATGGGAGCTGCCTATGGCACGGCAAAGAGTGGTGTGGGTGTGGCTTCAATGGGCGTGATGAGACCGGAGCTGGTGATGAAGTCTATTGTCCCTGTTGTTATGGCTGGAGTTTTGGGTATTTATGGCCTTATTATTGCTGTTATTATCAGTACTGGTATTAACCCCAAGGCCAAATCTTATTACCTTTTTGATGGTTATGCACATCTCTCCTCTGGTCTTGCCTGTGGGCTGGCTGGGCTCTCTGCTGGCATGGCTATTGGTATTGTTGGTGATGCTGGTGTTAGGTATAATTCTTCTACCTTGGTATCTGATCTATGTGATTAATCTTGAAATTGGTTTTTAGATGATCTTTTTTTATTATCTGATTTGCTCTGATTCTACATTGTAGAATTTAGCTGTGCATTCTATCAGTGAACATATGGGTCCTGAGTTCTTACTTACATTGCTTAACTGTTTTATTAAGAAGTACATATTGACATGTCCCTAACCTTTTTAATCATGAGTATGGTGTGACCCTTGATGGAACATGTATTTTGCTTTTACTAGCCTGCGATTGTTGTGAATTCGATAGAGGGATAGATGCCTTTTACAATAATTCATAGTAAATTTCTTCCTTTTGAATAATTAATCTCCTTCCGCAGAGCCAACGCACAGCAGCCAAAACTTTTTGTTGGAATGATTCTCATCCTCATCTTTGCTGAAGCTCTTGCTCTTTATGGTCTCATTGTTGGTATTATCTTGTCTTCTCGTGCTGGCCAGTCTAGAGCCGATTAAGAAGGAGCTACGCTGCCATACATTCTTTCACCACCAGCCTTCTCATTAAGAAGGCCAGGGGGTGAATTTTTAGTTGTGGGTTTAGTGATGTTTGGACACCACTTGCAGGATTTAACAAATACTTGTGAAAGCAATAGTTTTACCTGCCGTTTGGTGATGTTTGTATAAGTAGCCTTTCTTCGAGTAGCCTTTCTTTGCTTAATAAAGCTTTTTAAGCTTCATTTTCCCCCCTTTTTTCCTGATGAAATGTATTATGTCATATGATCTGAGCCTACATTTTTTTGCTGCTGCTGGTGAAACTGGACTGGTGCATGTAATGATTTAGTTGCCAATGTAATTTATATTCGTTAGTGGGTTTTGACATATTGGATGTTGGCTTGCTGCTAAAAGCTGCTGTGCTCTGAACAGTTGCATAATGACATTTTCAGCATTTCTGGGTCGTGGTCATCATATTCTAAAATCATATGATTTTGAGTTATTTGATTGTGTTGAAGTGATGTAAATAATAAATGAACTAAACAGAAATTTAATTCAACAAGCGAAATTACCCAGCGAGCTAAAATGTAAAGATAACCAGAATTGAAGTGAGAGTGGCAAGACGAGCTATCAGAAGGCGAAACTAAGATCCAAGAGGGATGATAAGAAATTTAGCTACATTGATGCCTGCATTAATCGTGCATTTCTGCCTCTGTTGATTAAAACCACACATTATTCTGCGGCCATGCTATTTTCTGAACCTGTTGCTCCTACATGATATACGTGGTGAAACTTGATCCATGAGATATATAGGATATTATATTCATTATTTGGTCATGTGCGGTGCTATAAATTAGTGAGTCCCCATTTTTTCTCAACTTCTGAACCTTTGGTCACGAGCTCTGTATTACAGAATATGCTTGCTTTGTCCTTGATAGTCATCGTTATTTAAAATTTCTTTTAGGGTGTGATTGGATAAGGGATTTTAATATGATAATGTAATTTTAGAGGGTAATTTAAATACTTAAAATCAAATTACTTTGTTTGGATAATAAATATAGATAATTTTCAAAATGAAGGGATTTTATAAGATATTTTATTAAGATTAAATTTAGGGGATTTCAAATACCACTTAAAAGTAAAGAATTTGAAATTCATTCCTTATTCCATTTTCTAAATTTTGTTTTAAAAGAAAATTATTTTATTTCAAAATTTTTTAAAAAAAATATTTTTTTTGAAAAAATGGTTTTCCAAAAATTATTATTTAAAAAATTTCCAAATAAGATAATTTTCTTTTTAAAAACTTTTTTTCTATTTTTTTAAAAAAAAGTTTTGGAAAAAATATTTTTTTCGCTTTTTTTGAAAAATGATGTGTTTTCCAAAATTTTTTCAACAATATATGAATTTTTTTTATTTTTATACATTACCTTTATTTTATTATTATAACCAAACAAAGAATTTTAAGAATGAAGAAATTTAATTACTCTATCCAAACCACAAATTTCACAAATGAAGGGAATTTAATTGAAGCAATTTAATATCCTAAAATTTTAAATTCCCTACAATTTTGAATTACCTCATCCAAACACACCCTTAATGTTTTGCTTTGCATTTTGCAAGCAGTCTGATTGAAATTATGTTATGCAGTTTAATGAAGGTGCTCATATACAATGTGAGGGGGCTAAGGGATAGCATAAAAAGAAGGAGAATTCGATCCCTCATGGTGAAAGGTAACTTTGATATTTGTTTATTTCAAGAAATTGGAAACAGTTGATAATCGTGTAGTGCATAGCATTTGGGGAGGGTCAGATTTTGGTTGGGAGTACAAACCATCGATTGGCTTGTCAAGGGGTCTGCTAATAGTTTGGAAGGAAGGCTTGTTCACTGTGAAATTCAAATTTTGAGGGGATGGTTGTTTAGGGTTGTGTTTCTCGTTTGCTAGCTCAGGCCAAGATTTTTACATTGTCAATGTCTATTCCCCGTGTTGCTTAGCTGGTAAAAGAAAGTTGTGGAGCGGCTTGGTAATGTCGAAAAGAAGTTTCTCTACTGGATTGTGATGTATTGGAGGTGATTATAATGTAGTGGTATCGAGAGAGGAGATGAGGGGTATATCAATTCAGAGTGGGGGTATGGATGTTGTAGATATTCCCTTGCTTGGGAAGAAGTTCACTTGGTTTAGTAGTGACAGTGTTTCTATGAGTAGATTAGACAGATTGTTGTTATCAAAAGAGCTTATCATTGTTTGGAATGTGGCAGTGCAATGGGTGGGTGAACGGGACATTTTAGACCATTGCCCTGTGTGGTTAAAAATAGATGTGAAAAATTGTGGGCCTAAACCTTTCTGATTCAATAATTGCTGGTTAGAGCATAAGGAATTTAAGAAGTTTGTTGCTGAGTCCTGGAATTTGTGTAAAGTTGAAGGTTGGAAAGGGTATGTATTGAAGGAAAAACTAAAATTCATGAAGGAGAGATTAAAAGTATGGAATAGGGAGGTGTTTGGAATTCTGGACTTGAACATAGACAAAGTTGTGGATGAGTTAAATGAATTAGATGTTGCTACAGCCGATGGGAGGTTTGTTGATCCACAACAAAGGAAATTACTATCTGCCAAATTTTGGAATGATATTCATGCAAAAGAAAGCTTAATTGCCCAGAAATCTAGAATTAGGTGGATAACAGAAGGGGATGCAAATATGTTGTGGCTCAGGCAAGCGCACCTGATCGTAACTCGTAATAAAAGTGGAGTATAAACAAACTGTGCAAGTAGGCGAGCAATGACTTAATATGATTCTATTTTATTAGGCGAGCAAAAGTTGTAATTACACAAGTAGTGAAAGTTATCGGAATTAAAGCAATAAACAAACAAAATGCGGGAACAGTTTAACTATGTTATGGGAAGCCTAGGGGAACCGAGTTCACCAATACTCTATTCTTAAGTTTACTAAACAATTGATATGAGTTATCTATAATGAAAGGGAACTAATCACCCACTCTAAATTACTAAGGGCTACCTAGCTTGCAATAGCATTCCTCATAACTAGTTACTCTGTTTGGTCCTAGAAGGTAATTAAAGGAAAGAGCATTAAGCGCAGATGGGTTGTTAATCTAATAACTGATTAGAAACAAGCTCTAACCTATCTGGCGTATAAAGCGAGTTCTTTTATCCTATGGTTTCATTAACTAATCATGATCCTGTTACCACAATTAAGCTAACTAAATAAAGGTTGATCAGGCCTTATAGGATTAAGCACAATAGGAATAAAACACTCAAACATTCAATAGAAACTCATATAATTAAATAGACAAAGCATCAATAGTATTGTAAAGGATCCCCCATCATCCCTAGTGATGAGTTTAGCTACTCATTATCAATGATAATAACATAAACTTAGATATGAAATCAGAATAATTCATAACAAGAGAATAAATCTAAACCATGATACCCTTTCGATATGACGACGGTCATTAAGCACGTTCTTCGCCTCCTCACGAGCTCCGGTAGCAATTCGGGATGGCACCAAGCTCCAAGGAAACACACAAATCAATGAAAGAGGCCAGGAATTGATATGAACTCTCAATATGGGGCTTTTGACTTGGGAATTCGTCAAAAGGCTTTTAGAAAATGTTAAGAGCCCCTATTTATAGATTAGGCTGCGAACTAAGTCATTTGGCTTCAAATCTGCACTATTCTGAGATGGGGTACGGCCGTACCGCATACATACACGGCCGTACCGAGCTTTGTTGATGACGCTGGACCGTACCCATACGTGCTGCAACCCTGACATCACTTGTGTACGGCCGTACTGCCTTTGGCACGGTTGTACTGGACTATTTCATCGGCGCCAGGTGGTACAGACTGAAGGGGTATGCCCTTACTGAAGTTCTGCTCTAGGTACGGTCGTACCGCAAGTAGGTCAGGTCGTACCTCTTGTCCAGTAGTGCTAAAACTCTCCAAAACTAGCCAGTTTTTGGTCATTTTCCGCATCTTTTGCTCCGAGTGGTGTCTTCATGATATTTCTGCATAATAGGACATAAATGAGTATCTTTGTGCTTAAATTAGTGCAAAATGGTATATTTAGATACTAAAAATGCCCTATAAAAGTAGACAAATTGGTGTGTTAACAAAATACAAGATTCTTTCATGCAAGTTTGCAGGCCAAGAGGAGGAAAAATCAGCTACATGCTTTGAAGGTAGGGGATGTGTGGGTGGAAGAAGTTGGTGGTATTAAGGAAGAGGTAAAGAATTACTTTGAGAAGTGTTATGATGAAGAGCGGTTCCAAAGGCCCAGGTTGGATGGTGTTCAGTTTAAGCAGATTCCTGCAGATGACAATAGTCTCTTGGTGGCCCCCTTTGGTGAAAAGGAGATTAGAGAGGCGGTGTGGAGTTGTGACGGAAATAAATGTCCAAGTCTGGACGATTTTAATTTCAATTTCATAAAGAGTTGTTGGGATCTAGTGAAAGATGAAGTTTTTGGCTTCGTGAATGAATTCCATGCCAATGCTTCGCTACCAAAGGCTCTGAAAGCTTCGTTCATTGCTCTAGTTCCAAAGTCAGATCACCCACAGGAACTTAGGGACTTCATGCCTATTTCCCTCGTTGGGTGTCTTTATAAGATCATTGCTAAACTCCTTTCGTCTCGGTTGAAACAAGTCCTGGGTAATGTTATTTCCGAATGTCAATCTGCCTTTCTACCGGGTAGACAGATACTTGACGGTGTTTTGGTTGTCAATGAGGTGGTTGATTGGGCTAAGAGAAGAAAGGATAAGTGCCTTCTTTTTAAGATAGACTTCGAGAAAGCGTATGACTCGGTGTGTTGGGAGTACTTGGATTATATGATGGCTAGGATGGGCTTCAGTATTTTATGGAGAAGGTGGATGAATGCATGCGTTTGCTCTGGCTCTGTCTCAGTTCTTGTAAATGGGAGTCTGACGTATGAGTTTGTGATTAAGAGAGGATAAAAACAAGGTGACCCGCTGGCTCCCTTCTTATTTCTCATTGCAGCTGAAGGGTTTGCGGGTTTAGTTAATAATGTCGTTGCACTCGGTCACTTTAAAGGCTACATGGTGAACCAAGATTTATCCTTCCTTGTGCTTCAATATGCCGATGACACAATCTTACTTGCTGAGCTGAACTGGGAGAATCTCTGGTGTATTAAAGCAATTATCCGAGGCTTTGATTGGCATCGGGTCTCCGAGTTAATTTGGTTAAGAGTAATTTATTTGGGATTAATATTGAAACATATTTTCTGGAAGCCGCTTCAATTTTTCTGCATTACAGTGTGGGTGGATTCCCTTTTAAATTCTTGGGAGTGTTGGTTGGTGCTAATCCTAGACTTGCTACGATGTGGAATCCGTTGATTTCTTCCTTCGAAAAAAGATTGGCCTCTTGGAAAGGTAAATTCTTGTCAATAGGAGGTAGAGTTGCTCTTTTGAATTCAGTTCTTTCTAGTTTACCTCTTTATTATTTCTCCTTTTACAAAGCTCCGAAGAAAGTGTTGAACACTTTGATAAGTATGCAGAGGCAGTTTTTGTGGTGGGGGGGTTGTGTAGATCAGGTGAAGGTTAACTGGGTTAGTTGGCAGAAGGTTTGCCTCCCTAAGCATCTTGGTGGTTTAGGGATAAAAAACTTGGAGCTTTTCAATCATAGTTTGCTGTCCAAATGGAAGTGGCGGTGTCTAAGTGATACTGAAGCGGTTTGGTCTAGGTTGTTGGCCTTTAAATATGGTTGTTTAAAAGATGTAGTGTTGGAGCCTGTCAGGTCGGCTAGATTTGCCTCCGTGTGATGGAGGGATCTCATTTCGTTACAACCCACTTGGTTTGCTAATGCAGTAAAAATTAAATTGGGTAATGGGAGCCAAACTAGATTGTGGAAAGATAAGTGGGTTGGTGGTGTGTCACTAAAGGATAGCTTCCCTAGATTGTTCTCTATAGCCATCGAAAACAAGGATGATTTGGTGATGAATGCAGGTGTGTGGTCAGGTAATGATTGGGTGTGGCAATGGAGGTGGGGAAGGAATTTTTTCAGTTTTGAAAATGATGAATTTTTATAGCTGTAGGCGCTCTTGAATGGTGTTCATCGTAGCCTTGTTGAACCTGATGGTTGGGCGTGGACACTTAATTCACCACAGACATTCTCTGTAAAGTCTGCCTATTATGATATGTTGCGTATCATTCATAATAACCAGGTGGATCAAAACGTTGGCAAAGCTCTTAAAGGTTTATGGAAGAGTGCAATTCCATCTAAAATTAGTGTGTTTGTTTGGAGATTATTGGTGGGGCGTTTACCAGTCCGGGAACAATTAAACAGGCAGAGAATTATATCTAACTCACAAGATTTATGTTGTGTTTTTTGTTCTAATTGTATTGAAACCGTGTCCCATTTGTTCTTGAGCTGTCCGTTTGTGCAGGAGGTCTGGTCGAAGGTGTATAGTTGGATGGGGATTGTGGGTGCAATGCAGAACGATGTCCTATTACATTTTTTACAGGTTGGTGGTGTTGTGAGAAATAAGAAATGGAGGTATTTGGTATGGTGTGCAACTGCCTGGGCCATTTGGTCAATGCGAAACAAAGTCATCTTTCAAGGGGAAGCAGCTAGCTTTACTACGGTAATGGTACATATTAAGGCATTGTCATGGGGGTGGCTTATCAGTAGAGTAGGTGGGGATGTATCTTTGGTATACTCATATTGGTGTTGTTGCCCATTTGGATGTATACAAGCGTTGGAGTCTTAATGTGATCATTTGGGGTTTTGGGTCTTATACACATGTAATTCATGGTTTGGTGTACTCTTTTTCTTCCCTTAGTCTTTTTCCCAATGGGTTTTGGCTTTGGGAGGTTTTAATGAGGCACCTCCATATTGTTGTGAGTTGGAGTACCCCTCGTACTTCCTTAATAAAAATCTTTTCGCTTATAAAAAAAATACATGGTTAATTACGTTCAGTGAATGGTTAATGAATATATAATGTGTCGAAACTCATTAACCATTAACGTAATTTTACTAACCACGGATTTGAACGTGATTAACCATGATTTTCAGGTGTTCAAGTCTACATATAGTTAAACATGTGGAAATTGTGGTTAATCATGTTCAAATTTGTGGTTAATAAATTTACGTTAATGGTTAATGAGTTTCGACATCTGATATATCAATTAACCATTTACTGAACATAATTAACCACATATTTAAACTGTATTAACCACTTAAAAAGTTGTCGCGAAAGTTGTCTAAATTTGGTTTTCGAAAAATCATTTCTCTTATGTTATACGGTTGAAAATTGTTTATCCTAGGAAGTATTTTACTTCTCTCTTTGCTTACGGGTTCCAGTTCCCTTCAGGCTTCAGCCGCAGACGCTCTGGCTTCACCGATTCTTCTTCGGGTTATGCCGGTTCCTCTCACTCTATCTTTGTAGCTTCTAGCGGCTTAAGGTGAACCATAACAACAGTACAAGCGCAAACTACGCAGCCTTTATATCTTCCAATTTTTTACTTCTGATACTCCTAGAATAGACGATGTACTTAGCTAAAAGGGAGAAAATGGCTATCAAGGGAAAGATTGAACATTCAAGATCATTATGGCGTTCATGTTTTAAATACTACGACAGTATATTACAATATCGATGTGGTTATATATCATTGATTTGAATGAATATCACAAGGGCAAACAAAACCTCAAAACATTGATATATCACACGGCCTTGAAACAAATCAGCCTTGTCTATCCCATATTTGGTTCAGCTAATAGCTTAAATTGAGAAAAATAATTGTTTGGAAAATATGCACCTAATTTTTTTTTGGTAATGAATGTATTTTTTGGTAATGGGAAAATATGCACCTAATGCATAACCATAAGGAGTTAATAGTATTTTTATTTGTAATGCGATTAGGATAGCAATTAAACTTCACAAATGGGCATTTAGAACAAATCCACCATTAGATCTTGAATACTTGATTACAAGGTCTAGCGACAGATCTAATTTGTTCATTTTAGAAAATCTTTTTTTAAATGACAAAACTTAGGTAAGGTTTCATATGTGTGGTTGGTGTTGTTCCTCTCACAAAATAAGATAACAACTATTTTGATAGTAACAATTATGAGAGGTTAGAGATAGTAAGCATTGATAGAGAGAGAAAAATTTATCTATTTTGTGAAAGAAACAATACCAACCACACCTATAGAACTTTACCTAAGTTTTGTCATTTTTTAATTCAGGTAATACAATCGTTAACGATTAGTATGAGTTAAGAACTTGTTCATTTTAGGATTGAACCGGAACTTCGGACAAGAGGAATGTGGTGGCCGGAGTAGGTGATATGCGACGACAACGACAATGGTGGTGTACCTGCAAACACTCTGATACTTAAGTCAAAATTTGAACAAAGGGTGGAGATGCAGGAATAGAACACATACCTTCTCCTTTCGGTGTTGACTCCTTATATAGGTGAGTGACCTTCTTCTGCATACTGGCGAAGTAGTTGAGCCATAACTAACAAGGCATGGATCTCGACGTTGATCACAGCCAGTTGTTGATTCAAAATAGACGACTCTGATTCAGACCTATTGTGAAGGTCGCGATCCGTGTGATGATCTTATCTACGGGCCACTACGCTAGAGTAACCCAATCCCATCAACAGGAAAAGCGAACTACACAAGAAGAGACTTGGAATTCAACTTGGAATTCCATTTCAAATAAAATATAGGGATATTTACACCCCTATTTTTTCTAATATATTCCATGGCTTCAATTTATTTTCCTCCAAAAATACCCCTATCCGAAAAATTACTTCTGGAATGTAAAAAAGTATATTTTTGAAAGTTAACTTCTGGTGACATATGAACGTGTTTAACTTTCTAGATGTTAATTTTCGAAATACATATTTTTTACATTTAAAAATCAAATTTCTAGAAAGTTTAAATTGTGTGAAAATTAACTTCTGAAATACATAAATGTGTTCCCAAAGTTAACATCTGGATTAAATTAATATTTTTTATTTTGAAATCTTTTGGAAATTCATTTTCGAAATGTAATTATAACATTTCTAAACTTAAATTCTGGTTGGCTTTGGAAGTTAAATTCTAGAATGTTACAATTATTACATTCATAAATTAACTTTCAGAATTTGGCTAGCTTAAAATGCTAAGGATTCAACCAATTCCTCCTCTCTGTACAATTGGTTTTCAACCTCTCACTCTTTTTTCTTTGCTATTGGATTTGCCAAAAAAATGGCATCGTTGCAGCACACAACATAATAAAACTAACACTCATCCTCGCCCTCAAGCAGACCTCCAATGTCGTCGCATCACATGTACGCTTCAAGACATGCTCTAAATTTCAGAACACAAATTCATATGGTAGTGGAGCTTCAGAACACAAATTCGTATGTTGACAGATTTGTATATTGTCATTGGCTTTGAGGCGATGAAAGGTGGCTCCGGAGAAGGTGTTTGAGTGAGGGGCAAGGGCAAAGGGGATTGTCAGGTGATGGGGATAGGGGGCAAAGCGTGGAGGTGGTGTTTAACGGCGCATATTTTCGGTATTTTAATTATTGTGAAAATATACACGCTATAGTGTCATTTTCAACTATTTGTGTGATCTATATGTTTAATTATCAGCTGTATAGAAAATGATATTTGTGGAGATAATCTTGGAAATGTAGATCGATAGATAATACCTATATTATCAGAGTAATTTATATCCAAAATTTTAGCTATCAATTTAACTGGTTTCTGGATAGCATTTACACACGCTGTATAATTTATACCGAATAAAATATTCAAAATAATTTCTTTTTTGCTTTTATTTGTCTTTGCTTTTTTCAGAGATGTTATTTATAATTTTTAGAAATTTTTATATTAAAGCTTTGTGAAATTTCAAAATAACCCTAAGTTCATTATATTACCTTAAATGACCATAAGGGCAAAATTGTAATTTTACTACACCCATGGACACAAAAAGTGTAGCTTGATTGTGAAATGACTAAAATACCCTTGGGTGCATTTCATAAATCTTAAAATATCACAAAGGTCAAAATGGTAATTTAATACCCTTCACTTTCCAATAAATAGAGCTTCCCTCCTCCATAAATTTTCACCCCACCTTGTAGCATTTCCAAGGCATTTTTTCATGAAGCTTTGTAGTAGTTTTTTTATATATAGTTTTATTTTATTATTTTTGTAGTTATTAGTTCAAATAAATTTTTAATCTAGTCTTGCTTTTTAATTAATAAAATGAGCATGCTTAAGTATACAGCTTAAATAAATAAATGGTTTTGGGTTAAGAAGTGTTTGGTTAATAAGTAATTAATTATATGTACAAATATTAGGCTTTTTCTTAGATAAATCATAACTAATTATGTTTTGATTATATGCTTTTGAAGATTAATATATAGGTTTGTATCATTATTCTTAACCCGTATAAAAATCGGTATAATTATTTGATAGTCATAAACATGTTTAAAGTGGCGCATACTATATATGTTGCTTTTAATTCTGGAAATAGATTAAAATAAATTCGTTTAGGAGTTTGATAAATGGTACACGTCAGGAAAAGTTCTGGCTAGGCAAGGCTTGACATTTAAGAAATAAGTTCCACATCTCTTACCTAGGAACAATCTGGTGTATTATCTATTAAAACTCGTAGAAAAGATAATAAACGATCACTAGTTATAGATATTAGACGATTGATCCAGTTGGCTCTGCCTCGTTTTAATCTCCAATATTAATTAATGAATATCACTTATCCATTTAAAATTAAAGATTGATATAGTTGGCTTTGCCGCACCTTCAATCTTTGATTATATATCTGTTGCGAATAAAATATGAATACGTGGAATAAGTACTTGTACTTTTAGTTTTAGGTTTTATATACGCGTATAATCATGTTTAACAAATGGGTTTGAAAATCAAGTTATCCTATCATTTTTATCCTTAAAAAAATCGTAATTTGGGAATAAAAGAGATTTATCTTGTTAAGTGATTTTATAATTGAGTTATTAGTACAAGAGTTTATGTTTTATGAGTTTTAGGTCTAAACTTATCTTGAGAGAATCACTTTAAAGATTGGAAGGAAAATCTTTTGAGATAAGGGGAAGATTCTCTAATGAGTTTTGATAAATCCATGAGTTGTGTGGTTTGTGCAATTGTTGTGGATTAAGCTCTTGGATGAGAGTTTGATCAATTTGTTCTTGAGATTGATTGTATATTAATATATATTATATATGAAATGATTTGATGTATTATGATTATGATCATGATTTATTGTGATAGTGATATGTTGGGTTTACATATATTGTTGCATTCATGCATGGCATAGACCTGACAAATTACTGTCAGCTGGTTTTCAACGTAACCTAAATTTATATTAGTCGTTGACTATGTAGTCATGGGCCTTTTATGCCGTAAGACTACTTAAGTTTTAGTCTGACAATTTTATTGTCAGTCATCTTTATTAAGACTTTTTGGCATGGTAAATTATTATGACTCGGCTTATTTGAAGTCTAACATTTGCATTGACAAAAATGTCTTTGGCTTTTATTCAAACATACTCATACATTGTATGAGAAATCATCGTCGTGAACTTATTTAAGGCATTGGAACAATTATTGTCTTATTACTAAAAATTACTATTTGTCTATGTATAAATTATCTGTTTTATTTTACTTGTGCGATTGTCGCGATAAAACTTGTGAAAATGAGGTTTTCATCCTTTCTATGTATTTGCTTGTATTTTCTTGTTTTTCAATTGATCTATAGATGACAAAGAGATTACTCTTGGGGATTTCAATTTTGGAAAAGGACTCAAGACACGTGAATGAGGAAAATGGTATGCCAAAAAAATTGCTGATACTGAGTAGATGACTAAGGAGTTATCAGGAGATAGTCTGAAATCTCCATATATGTTTTTAGTACCACGGCCAGTGGAATGTCTTTATGTTTTTTAGGTGTATTTATTACAATTGTATTTTCTTCCGCACTACTCTGATGAATAAATGACAAGTGTTAGTATGTTTAAGTATGATGTGTTTTGAAGTTTTTAATTATCTCACTAAAATCATCATTAAGTAACTATAACCACCAGTGACCTTCAGAGGGTGTCATATGGTGCAAAGGGAGGGACAATGTATGGGAAAGGAGAGGGAAGAGACGAGGAGTGAGGAAAGATTCTAAGAGTTAACCTCTGGGATAGGTGCAGTGGCGGAGCTTCTTAATGACTGATGGCTCAAATCCGCAAGTGCACGGAGTTGTCGTCAAGTAATAAAATATCGATCCCACAGAGACTGCTTTTACGCTAATTAAACTACTTCGAGAAATAGAATTTGTTATTGTATTAGAAATAAAATAAATTAAGAACAATGTAATGGATGATTTTAATAATAAGGAAAAATTTCTAGGACTGGGGGTACCACAATGATGCTCTGAAATCCTAATTGACTACTCTCTTATTAACAAATGAATTCAATTGAAGGCAAGTTATCCTAATTTAGTAAAAGTTCCCTCCCAGGATACAGAAACCGTGCTTAAGCGATACAATTCCTACTCTCGTGGTAATTGAAATCGAATTAAACCCATTAAGAAATATGATAGCTTGTTTTATCCTCGAAGGACTAAAAATTACTCTCGTGATTTTAATCTTAAGTTTCGTTCTTATGGTTCCGATAACAAAGGTTCACCTCTCGGTTCATCCATAGAAATCTAACACATATGAATAAGTGGCCACCGAATTCATAAGAAATAATAATAATAATAATAATAATAATAACAATAAGAACAAAATATAATTGCATTCAAAGTAATAGAGAGAGTATTAAATAATCATTCAAAAGACATCAAATGGCATAGCCCCAAATCCTAGAACAAGAGAAACTACTCTAACATGATGGATAGAATAGAATCCATATAAATAAACATTCAAACCAGGAAATTGAGAGAGAAGAGACAAAGAGATTGATCCCAATCCTCCACCGTGCCTCCAAGAATCAAAGTTCGAACCCTAGACAAGTCTCTAAAGTGTCTATTTATAGTCTAGGGTGAAAAGGAGTAAAAAAACAAGTCCAAAACATGTAAAAACGTAAAATTCTGCGTCCAAGGTGCTGTCGTAGCACGACCGTGGTGTGAGGCACGGCTAGGCCGTGCTTTATTCTGTTTTTCGAGCTGTTCAGGTGCTGTCGCAACATGGTCGTGCTTCCTGACACGGCTAGGCCGTGCTTCTTGTTGTTTTGTATTTTTCACCTCTTTAACGTCCGAATTAGCTCAAGGTGTCTTCATGAAAGTTGAAGCTATGATCTTAGCTTTCCAATGGCACCGGTTTCATCTCATTTGGGCACCTAAAACTCCAGATATGATTAAAACATTAAACAGGTGTCGGGCTGAGACAACATTACATTATCAACTTGTAACACAAATTATCCCAACTTATTCCAAGTGATTTTTCTCCTTTTTCCTAGGACAAATACCTTCCTTTAAGCACAATTGAATCAAAACCAAGTGCATTATTCAAATCAAGCCAAATGCATAAATAACATGGATTAAAATGACTAAAATGACTAAGATGCGATGCAAAACTAACACTAAACTATATGCTATTTCGAACGCATCAATGACTTAAAGGAGCCTTGGCTCCCCCAGAAGTTTCTATTCACAAGTGCCTGTTTGGTTTCCCGTTGGAACCCCCTCGACGTCTGTTTCTACCGAAGAACGCAGTTTTGATTTCGTTTGGGTACCCCTCAACGTCAGTCGACCAAACTAAGTTTCGCATCAAACGACGGTTGAGATGGAAGTAGGCTGACTCTTGCTCTTCCTTATGCCATTTTCCATTGGGAGATTTGAATCTCCATTTTGCCCTGCATCTGCAGAATCTAGAAGACATGATTTCTATAAAAAAAAACCTTGGCGAGAGACATTCACAGTGTTGGAGTCGAGAAGGTGATGTATCTATGATTGTACAGTGTTGGAAAATGCAAATGGAAAATGAATGATGAACCCGGGTTTTCTCTATCTATGCTCCAGAAATTTCAGAGAGAGGAATTGCAAATGCAGTACAAAAAAAAAGTGACAAGGGGTGTGTGAAATTTGTGCACTTGATAGCAGTATCTGTACAAATCTTTCTCTCTGTTTTTGCGCCCTTGTCTGTCATATACAATCTTATCTTGGGAGAGCAGTATTGTGACAAATGGTTAATCTTTACCATGCCACCTAGAGAAAATAGAAAGTAGATGTTATCTCTATTTATTTTTGTCCACACCTCGTTTATTTTTGTATGTTGAAAGTTGGACGAAAGAAGGCAAATACTCCTATATGAATATATGAATGCATGTTTCTTTAATAATAATAATAATAATAATAATAATAATAATAATAATTGGACGAAAGAAGGCAAATACTCCTATATGAATATATGAATGCATGTTTCTTTAAGAATAATAATAATAATAATAATAATAATAATAATAATAATAATAATAATAATAATAATAATAATATTTTGTTGTTTTATACTTTTATCAAGATTGTATTGGGAATTTTCTCACCGTTAGTGAAACTTATTTTTTTTCTTTGACAATGCAATATAGAAAATATTAGGTTTTTCTACAGTTTTGGTCCCCCTATTTTTAGCAATCCGTAATTTTGGTCCCCTAATTTTTAATTTCGCAATTTTGGTCCCCTAATTTTTAAAATTTCTGAAGTTGGGTCCCTATCTCTAATTTGGGTCAAACTTAGGTGATGTGGCAGGTCAAATACTGAGGTAGCAGTCACACATGTCATCTTTTTCATTATTTTAATTCTTTTTTAATATTTTAATTATAAATTTTAATTTAATAAATAAATTTAAAATCCAAGTCATTTAAACCATTTTAAAAAAATAAAATAAATTCATTTAATAGAAAATAGATAAAAAATGATCAAAATCTGGAAAAATAAACGCCCCTTTCTTCTTCCTCTCCAAGAACATGTTCAACAAGAACATCATCATCATCAGAACACCACCAATGGAACAACAACAACAAAAACATCAGTTTTGGTCCAACAAGAGAAGAACAACATCACCATCAATAGCACCAACAAGAGAAGAACAACAAATCAACAAATCAATAAATCAAATTCTGAAAAAAAAAACCAAATTCCCCAAGTTTTTATGAACCCTAATCGCGATTTCTGCTTCTTCTGCATCGCATCTTCTTCTCTTCTTCTTCTTCTTCTTCTTCTTTTTCTTTTTCTTCCTCTCACCATTTGAGCACTAACCCCCATCCATGTAGCAACCTGCAAGCTCAACCAAAGAACCCGTAAGTACAAATCCAAAGAATCAGTCACCATTAAAGAGCACCATCCTCATTCTTGAGCCCCCACTACTACACCCTTACCCAAAAATTGAAAAAAAAAAACAGAACCAGAAATTTGAGAAAGAAAGAAATAAAAGAATTCATTAGAGGGAAAGGAACAAAAAACGTGAGAACTCTATGACAGTGAGGGTGTAGTACATTCATTCCTTTTAGAATCACTTGTTAGAAACCCTTTCCATTTACTCAGACACCATATTCATCTTCTCCATGGCCTCCAACAAACCATGGCTAAAAAATCAAACCAACAATAGTAGCAAAGCCATGAAAAGAGAAATCAAAGAAAGAGGTAGTCCACCATCGCGAAAGGCGGCGCTCCGCCGCAAAACCAGTCCCATCCGTTACGCCGCTGCTGAAGCGGTCCCACTCCTTCGACGTCGCGACCCACCGCACGATCTCCACCACCGTCACGAACCGCCACTCAGCACCACCAGCGTACCACCAGCGAACCCGCTACAGATCAGCGACCACCGCTATGAGACCATGAAGCAGCAACCATGGACCCTTTTCTTTCTTGGCGAAAGAAAGAAGAAGAAAGATCTGGGCGATAGGGAAAGATCTAGAGCGAGGGGGAAAGATTTGGGCGAGAGGAAAAAGAGGAAGAGACAGATCGAGAGCTAGAGGAAGAAGAAGAAGAAGAAGAAGAAGAAGAAGAAGAAGAAACAGGTCGAGGGAGTGGAGAAGAAGACCACTTCAAATTAGGGTTTGAGATTAGGGATTTCTGGGTTTGGGATTAGGGTCGAGGAAGATTTCTAGGTTTGAGGAAGTGGGGAAGAAGAAACGAGTCGAGGAGATTTATGGGTTTGGGATTAGGGTTCTTTAGGGTATGATATGATTTAATGTTTTAATTTCTGAAACTTTGTTTTTTTATTTGAAAAATTAATTTAAATGATTTATTTTATTATTTTAATATTTTAATTCAGTTTTAATGACATGGCATCCAAATGTCACAAAATTGCCACCTGGACAGTCCACTTAGATGCCACATCAACATCTCATTTGCCACATCAGCAAATTTCTGACCCAATTTTAGTGTTAGGCAAAATGTTAGAAATTTTAAAAATTGGGGAACCAAAATTGCGAAATTAAAAATTGAGGGACGAAAATTACGGATTGCTGAAAATAGGGGACCAAAACTGCAGAAAAGCCAAAATATTATTAATACTATATTATAAAACTCATACCCTCTTTGGTAATCACACATTTAAAAGTATGTTTGATTAATATCATCCAAAGAAATTTCATTTTGTCAAACTTATGTTTGCAAAAAAAATATCCAAACAGAAATCACGTTACAGTAAACTCATTTTTAATTAAATGTCCGTATGTAAAATGACGTTGAATCAAACATCCATCTGCAAACTTTAATCCAAATGGGCCCTAAGACATTAGGTATAATAAATCTAATTATTTCAAATGGAGCAGTGGTGAGGTCATTCTTTTGCAAGTAAGAGGTACTGGTTTCGAACCCTTCCAAGTAATTTTTTGCATTGAACGTTGTATGCACAAGAAAAATGTGCTAAAAAACATAACAAAGGGCTGCTAACGAAATCAAACCTGGGACAATTTACGTTAAAATCTAACTTACCGCTGTGCCACAATGATGGATTGGAAATAAATTGTTACAAACCTTATTTATACGTATACTTGGCTCCCTCAAAAAAAAAACTTTCAAGCTCCGCCACTGGATCGGTGCCTTTTAGGTGGGGAGGAGTTCCATAAGTTCACTTCTGAAAATGGTATTTTGTGAGAAAAAATAAAGAAAAGGAAAAGGGGTGTATTAGAATAAAAGAGGGTGCAAATAGCAACCCCGATCTTCAACCTCAACGTTATGACAAGTTGACAACTGGACTGAGCTGGTTTAATCCGGGGCACCCGAAGATGTAATTAAATTAAATCATTAAATCAACTAACTATAAAGGCAGTGCACCCACGTTAATCAACCACCCCCTGTACGGCAACAGAGATCGGAACTTGGAACCTCTCTCGCTTGTGAGTAAATCAGAATACCGTAATTCTAAAATCAGATCCATTCGACTTCGTTGCAGTAGCAAATGGCTCCGTTCAGCGGCGATGAGACGGCACCGTTTTTTGGCTTCCTTGGAGCCGCAGCTGCCCTCGTCTTCTCCTGTAATTTAATCCCTAATTTCTCAATTAGATCTGGCTTCCTGCTTTCCTGATCTCTCTTGAATTTCACATTTTTTTACCAAAATTTAATGTTCGATACGTAGAGTCTTCTTCAATTGTTTCTAGGACCGGCTTCCGTTTCGATCCCTTTGAAAAGTTGGAATAGCAATTAACTTGATGCAAGAGTAGTCTATTAAGAAAAATTACTTGCATATATTACGGTTATGGATTCAGTTGTGCTTTGATATTTTCTGTGGAGTAATTGTTTTGTTCGATTTAATAAGCTACTGCAAATCATAGATTTAACATTTAAGTTTCATATATATACTCTGAAGGTTTATCAAAATAATCTCATGGACAAGGAGTCATTTCTTATAGCAGTAGGTAGTTAGCCAAGTATTTCTTGTTATGATCTTCGTTGTTTTGAAACTCAGCGGAGAATATAAGTCTATGGATACTGCTTCACGTTGTTTTGGAACTGTTGAATTGTTTTAAGTTGAAAAAAAAAATGTGAGATTCTTCGTTTGCCCTCTCTTGATTTATCTTATTAATACTTTCGTTTGAATTGATGGATTAAGGTATGGGAGCTGCCTATGGCACGGCAAAGAGTGGTGTGGGTGTGGCTTCAATGGGTGTGATGAGACCGGAGCTGGTGATGAAGTCTATTGTCCCTGTTGTTATGGCTGGAGTTTTGGGTATTTATGGTCTTATTATTGCTGTTATTATCAGTACTGGTATTAACCCCAAGGCCAAATCTTATTACCTTTTCGATGGTTATGCACATCTCTCCTCTGGTCTTGCCTGTGGGCTGGCCGGGCTCTCTGCTGGCATGGCTATTGGTATTGTTGGTGATGCTGGTGTTAGGTATATTCTTCTGCCTTAGTATCTGATCTATGTGATTAATCTTGAAATTGGTTTTTAGATGACCCTTTTTTTAATCTTATTTGCTCTGATTCTACAATGTAGAATTTAGCTATGCATTCTATCAGTGAACGTATGGGTCCTGAGTTCTTATTTACATTGCATAACTGTTTTATTAGGAAGTACATATTGCCATGTCCCTAACCTTTTTAACCATCAAGTATGGTGTGACCCTTGATGGAACATGTATTTTGCTTTTACTAGCATGTAATTGTTGTGTTGTGAATTTGATAGAGGGATTTATGCCTTTTACCATAATTCCTAGTAAATTTCTTCCTTTTGAATAATTGGTCCCATTCTGCAGAGCCAACGCACAGCAACCAAAACTCTTTGTTGGAATGATTCTCATCCTCATCTTTGCTGAAGCTCTTGCCCTTTATGGTCTCATTGTTGGTATTATCTTGTCTTCTCGTGCTGGCCAGTCTAGAGCCGATTAAGAAAGGAGCTATGCTGCAATATATTCTTTGACCACCAGTCTTCTTATCAAGAGGGCTTGTGGGTGAATTTTTAGTTGTGGGTTTAGTGATGTCCGGACACCACTTGCAGGATTTACTTTTGAAAGCAATAGCTCCACCTGCCGTTTGGTGATGTTTGTATAAGTAGTCTTTCTTTGCTTAATAAAGCTTTTCATCTTTTTTTTATTCCCTTATGAAAATATATTTTGCCATATGATCTGAGCCTACATTTTTTTTCCTGCTGCTGATGAAACTGGTTCATGTAATGATTTTGTTGCCAATGTAACTTATATGCATTATTGGGTCTTTTCATATTGGCCGTTGGCTTGCTGCTAAATGATGCTCTGCTTTGGACAGTAGTATAACCTTTTCACCAAGAGAGAAGCATTTCTGAGTGGTCATATTCTAAAATCATATGATTTTAAACAATTTGATTGTTTAAATAAGCTGGAAATATGAAATGAACTTAACGGAAATTTAAATCAACAAGTGAACTTTGGCGTTAAGGACTTAAGGTATTAGTATGGTAATTCTGAGCTGTTTTTCTCGTCTGAGGGAAATACTACGACATTACTCAGGGAGTCAAAAATAAACATTAATAGGATTGAAATAAGAGTGACAAGAAGAACTGTCAAGACAGTGAAATTAAGATCTAACCGGGAAGATGAGAAATTTGACTAGATTGATACCTGCTTTTATCATGCTTTTCTGCCTCTTTAAAACCACTCATTCTCCGAACTGCTTCCATTTCTGAACCTCTTCTCCTATATGATATATGTGCTGTCAACTGATCCACGAAATAGATAGGATTTTTTGTTTCATTATTTGGTCACGTGCTATAACGAGTGAGGATTTTTTCTTAACTTCTGAACATGGGTTCACGAGGTCTGTATGACAGAATATGTCTTGTTTGTCCTTGATATAGTCAGTTATCTTTATTTACAATTGCTTTTAGTGCATTGCTTTGCATTTTGCAAGCAGTCTGATTGAAATTATGTTACACGGTCGAAAATTGTTTATACCGGGAGGTATTTGCTTTTCACTTTGTTAACGTTTCCATTCACTTTGTTTGTGGGAAATGCCTTAAGATCAGTTTTGGGAAGCATTGGAATGCATGAGTATTTTTTGCAGGGGTGAATCGATTCACACTTGGTCTGAATCGATTCATTGAAGGTTTGAGCATCAGGTGCAGTTCTGGGAGTTTGTTGCAGTCTGTGAATCGATTCACAGAATTTATTTAATGAAATGAATCGATTAACAATATGCAGTGAATCGATTCACTACCGGGTCTGATGCGCTTTTAAGTCAGTTTTCTAGTTTTTTGGCCATCGGAGACATAAGAGACACATTCAAACACTTTGGGAACTTAGGGTTTCAGAGGGAGGGAGGGAGGGAGGCCTTGTAATTCTTGAGTGAAAATCATTAAGTGTTAGAGAGATTATCATAGCTAAGGCTATTGAGATTGTTCATCTTGAACAATTGAAGAAGATTGGAAGGATTTTTGTAATCTTGGTGTAAAGAACTATTTGATTCATAGTGGAATGGAAGATGCTCTCTCCCGGGGATGTAGGTCATTGTTGGACCGAACCTCGTCAACAATCTTGTGTGTCAATTTCCTCTCCTTTATCTCTTTGGTTGTGATTTGTGATTTTAATTGCAATTTTCTGCACATAGTTTTGTTTGTTCTTATTGATATTGCTTGGCTTGGATTGTTTGGTTTGGTTGCTGGTTATTTCTCTTCCTAATCTTGTTTGAGAACTAATATTGTTCAATGGCAAACACTCTGGCTTCACCATTTCTTCTTCGGAATATGCTGGTTCCAATATTTTCTGTTCTTTTAGCTTTGGTCCCGTGTCCTCGATCGTAGCTTGTTAAAAATCATTTGAATGCTTGCTCCTAATATCCTATATATCTCATTCAGTATCAATGTAACTTCTATGGAAAAAACCCAAGTCTCACATTTTAGAAAAACTTTTTTCAAATTTAAGTAATATGATCGTTAACATTTAGTATTAGTTAAGAATTTGGTTGGTTAGTGTTAACTTCATATATTGGAGAAGTCTAAAACAATCAATTAGATGATTTATTTATTAAAATAATTACGATTTCTTTTTGGATTAGAGAGTTATCCAAATTTGACTTTTTATTTTTCTTACTTTCTATTCCCTTCATTACACATTATTTGTTGTTTAAAGTAATGCACACATGCTAAGAAAATAATTAATTGTACTATTTTTTATGGTAAAATAATATTTTTAACTAAAATATCCTTATTAATCAATCACTCATTTTTAAATTGTACACTTTACTCGTCTTCAAAAAAATATCAAACATTACATGGAGTGAAGAGATTGAAAATTGAAATTACTCTAAGTTACTAAGTAGGAATTAGATAGAAGAACTAATTAATATATGATAGGTTGAGATACCAATAAATAAAAATGAATACAAGTAATTAATATATTCTTAATATTCTAATACTCTTGTTGGTTATCTTAACTACAAATAAAACATATGAGACGGCTGCAAAAAAAAAAAATCATGTGATGATGCGAGGTAGAAGGTAGATGCTCCCGAATGTTTGGATTAAAAATTGTTCTGAGCTCAAGTCCTGATATTGTTTTTCGAGCTCAATTCCTGACATGGTTTGATCCTTAAAAGAAACATCGATGGGTTAAAATGAATATAAGTATCTTAATATTCTAATACTCTTGTTGGTTATCTTAACTACAAATAAAACATATGAGACGGCTGGAAAAAAAAAAGAATAATCATGTGATGATGCGAGGTAGAAGGTAGATGCTCCCGAATGTTTGGATTAAAAATTGTTCTGAGCTCAAGTCCTGACATTGTTTTTCGAGCTCATGGTTTTGTCCTTAAAAGGCACCTCGATGGGTTAAAATGAATGCAAGTAATTAATATATTTTTAATATTCTAATACTCTTGTTGGTTATCTTAACTACAAATAAAACATATGAGACGGCTGCAAAAATAAAATAAAATAATAATCATGTGATGATGCGAGATAGAAGGTAGATGCTCCCGAACTATGAGGCCCGAATACTCCAAAACATAAAATGTATCCGTGTCGTACCCGTATCAGATACCAATACTCTTCGGATACTTTTCGATACGTGTCCCAAAAGTATCCCTATTATCTTTTATTTTTTTAAATATTTATTATTGATGATACTTTTCGATACTCCTTGGATATTTTCTGAGTCCCGTATCCCGATGACATATCCTTTTTTTCAATCCTGACGGCGGTTCTGTTCTCTCCATCCTGTCGGCGGTTTTAGGTTTCTCCATCTCTGGTTTTCTTTTTCCAACAAAAGCAGTGTTGTAAGGTTTTTCTTCACTGTTACAAAAATATTGTTCTGGTATTCAGATGTTGTATGTTTTGTTTATTCTCATCTATTGTGTTGTATTGTTTGTTAAAAAAATTATAAAATAGCTGGGAAAAGGGTTCAAGTGTTAGGTCTAATACTATTGATCCAATGTCTCTTTTCTAACAAGTATTCTGCATATATATAAATTTTTATATAAAATTTTGTTAACTTATCCAGACCGTATCGTGTCCTAAATTTCAAAAAATTCCCGTATCCTTGTATCCGTGTCATATCGTACCCGTATCGTATTACGTATCCGGGCTTCATAGCTCCCGAATATTTAGATTAAAAATTGTTCTGAGCTCAAGTCGTGACATTGTTTTTCGAGCTAATGGTTTTGTCCTTAAAAGGCGCATCAATTGGTTAAAATGAATACAAGTAATTAATATATTCTTAATATTCTAATACTCTTGTTGTTTATCTTAACTACAAATAAAACATATGAGACGGCTGCTAAAAAAATAATAATAATCATGTGATGATGCGAGGTAGAAGGTAGATGCTCCCGAATGTTTGGATTAAAAATTGTTCTGAGCTCAAGTCCTGACATTGTTTTTCGAGCTCATGGTTTTGTCCTTAAAAGACGCATCAATGGGTTAAACTCCACTTGGAGTTGATTCTCAAGCAATGTGAGATTTTTTAGTGTATCCGGACCTAATATCGTTTTTCGAGATATTGTCTATTTTGGACCACATGTGATGCGAGTCCTCATAGTTTTGTCCTTAAAAGACATCTGTGTGAATTAAGACATGTGGGTGTTTATAAATTTCTATTAGTCTTAATTCCCAGGCAACATAAGACTTTTTGTTCAATCCGAAACAAAAATAAAAATTCTGCTTTTTTTTAAAAGTTAAATTATTATTTTTTTTAAAAATGGCTTGACAAGGCTTCGACTACGAACTGGTCCGAAAAAGTGAATAAAACAAGTGATGGATATGAAAATGGTGGTTGCTGTGGCTCCAAATTAACCACGAAACCATACAAGAATAATTTACTGTTCACTCTCACTTGATGTTATTGCTGAGAAGCAAGACGCATCATCATCATCATCATCTTGCTTGCTACGAAGTACAATACTGTGCCCACAAAACTCAGCTAAATAATCTTAATGGAAATTAGCGGAGGAGCAACAGCTCTGACTTGGTCTCACACACTCTGTCCTTCTCTTCACCTTCCTCGACCCCTCTTGGTAAGCTCCAACAATTCTTAATTCAAAGTCCCTTTCCCTTTCTTCATTTTCTTAGTGTTGCATTGCATTGCTTGCTCACTTTGTCTGGCTACCAATTTCATTTCACTAGACCAGGGAAGCTAGGAGGTTCAGGGTTTGTTGTGCCTCTGATCAAAGCTCCAAGGTATTTTTGTTCTAAAATTGGTGCTTCTCATTTTATTTAATTTGATTTGTCTTTTCAAATAGCGTTTTGTTAAGTTTTGCTCCTCCAAGGCCCTTTCACATTTTGGTGTTTACTCTTTATCTTTGTGTTCGTGGAAATAATCATTCTCAGTGGGACTGTTCTAGTTGTTAATTTTGTGTGCTAATTAGTCAAGTTAGGCTTTTCTTGAACTTGCTTTAGCAAACCTGATTCTGGGTTAGGATTGATAGTCCTCAATGTTTGATTATGTATTTCATTGGCTTGGCTGCATTTTCGTGGAGTAATATCCGTGGCTGGATTAATTAGCGGCAATTTTTATGATTTCCAGCTTTTAACCTTTCAACATATCATTAGCCAAAATTTGAAGAGGGGTGAGCTTGCAGCAATTCTCAACCCTGTGTAATTTGTTGAGCATTAGGTCCGAAATATTAAATTTGGCTTCAATATGTCTGGGTAGCATGGTTTTTATTAAACATTATATTGCTAATTTTCACATTAAGAATATTATTATCATGTTCACAATTGACAATTTTATCCTTGGCTTTTCTGATTTATTGTTTTGTTTAGTTCCTTCAAGATCATTAACGCTGAGAGTACTTTTGCAGGGAAATCAAATGATCATATCTGTAACAGGAGCAACAGGTTTTATAGGTAGAAGGTTGGTGCAAAAGCTGCAAGCAGGTTAGCCCTCGTCTCTGGCTCTAACTTACTATGTCCTTCCACATTTGTTTTTTGATATACGCCGTGCCCCCTTTTTTGGTGCATTGATATATAGCATTTTCCCAGTTCTCTCATATATATCTAGATTTCAATCTTAGTTGTCCAATCCTGGATATCCTTTACCATGGAAGGTGCATTGGGGTTGTACTCTCGTCATGAGAGTCTCTCATGGTCATAGTTCCTCTTATGTTGCAAAATTTATACAATGTATAAATTTCAAGCCTCTTGAGTCAAAAAATTGGTAAATAGTTGCATCATGTGGAATAGTTTCCTTATATCACTACCCTGCATGATGTATCTGTAGAATCCTTGGATTTTGTTAGATCTCTTGTGCCTCTTTATATCATTTGAATTCTCAGCTTCTGTTCTTAACAATGTTTGCAGAAAATCATAATGTTCATGTCCTGACACGCTCTAAGTCTAAAGCAGAACTAATTTTTCCGGGTAAGAAGGTAATAAATTAATGTTATCATTTGCATTAATCCTCACATTTTCCAAAAATATGTACTCACTAAAACTCTTTTAGCACTTTAAATATATTCAAGAAATCAAATCACACCTAAACTTCACTTACCTTCAACTTATAAGTACAAGCAGACTCAAAATCAGACATACACTCCACTTTCTCCAGCATTGAAATTAATGGTAGAAAAGTTTAGTTCTTTTGTTTTTCTCACAAGCAGACTCAAAGTCAGACATCCACTCCACTTTGAATTGACCAGTTAACTCTGTCCTGGTGTTTCCAGTGAAAGACTTTCCAGGAATCAAGATTGCGGAGGAGCCAGAATGGAAAGATAGCATTCATGGTTCAACAGGGGTTGTGAATTTGGCAGGATTGCCCATAAGCACCAGATGGTCTCCTGAGGTTATTGCCATGTTTTTATCACCTCCACTATTTAAATGATTTAGACTTAAACTTACACTGTGTTGGTGGTTATCTTTTGGCTTGACTTAGAAGTAATTTGAATTCTTTGTTTGCTTGTTGCCAGTATGTCCTTTTTCTTCCTTTCTAATTATGCAGGAAACCATGACCACCTTTACATTTCTGGAAGTTTTACTGAAAAAATAACACCTTCTATTGTAACACACCTCTCCCCAGCTCTTTTTACTGGTTCTTGAATGGTTACTCATAGGTACTACTACACCGTTTTTTCCCTGCTCTTTTTACGGGTTCCATAGTTAGTCTTTTATTTGCCTCCCCGAGATTCGAACCCCAAACCTCATTTAAGAGTTACCAAGTAAAGAGCTTGGTACCATACCATCTCATCCAGTGGAAAAAAGACCAAGTACGGAACCCATAAAAAAAGTGGGGGAGGAACGGTGTAACTTTGCCTATGAGTAACCATTCCAGAACCAATAAAAAGTGCTGGAGAGAGGTGTGTTATAATAAAATACTACTGTTTTATATCCTAAACTCTGAAATGATCAATGATATATTAATTGTATATTTGACAATTTTTGCTGTCTTGAACACTGGTGCGAAGTGTAAGCTACTGAACATCATTTCTTAGAGCCCAGTGATACATACAATATACTTTCCTTGTCCTTTTGTCTCTCTTTATCTTCTTCCTACCTGTATTTGGATGCTCATAACATGAACACATGCACAACTCCAAAAGGATTAAACTCATTTTAACGTTGCAGATAAAGAAAGAAATCAAGCAGAGCAGGATAAAAGTGACCTCAAAAGTAAGCATACGTCCCCCATATATATATATATATATATATATGCAGTTTTTTACATGAACCATTGCCTGTTCCTTCCTCTGACCTATTCATTTCATAGCAAAGGTTGTAGAATTGATAGACAGTGCACCGGATGATATTCGCCCTAAAGTCTTGGTTAGTGCAACAGCTGTTGGTTATTATGGTATGTCTATATGCCAAAACTGGTTCTATACTGGTTGATCCTTTTTCAATTGTTAATAAATATTGTCATGGTTGTTATTGGTTAGCAAATGTATTAGTTTTGGAGCATGTTTTATATTTACTGAATTGTTTAGTGACTATGCATGATTATGCGTTTGAATTTTTTCATTTTCTTTCCACTTCACTATGTCCAGGAACCAGTGAGACACAAGTCTTCGATGAACAAAGTCCATCAGGAAAAGATTACTTAGCTGAGGTAAAAGGAAATTGTTTGTTGTTATTGTTGCAAAATTTATAAGATCTTAAATCTTCTAGGAAAATAGCAAAACGAAGTTTGCTTTGATGGAGGAAAATTTTAAGATTATTACTCACGAATTTCATATACATGTTTATCTTTCTTGATTGATGTTTTTGTAAAAAGATGGTGTTGAATCTCTTACTAGATGGATAACAGGCATTGCGGGAATTAATTGATGTTCATGTACTGTATACAGTATACTTGGATTTTTGTCTACTAAAAAAGGCTGCTTCTGGTCAAAAGGTTATTGAAATTGGTCTACCTTGCTTTTGGGTATACAATTACCTTGAAAACACCAACAATATTTGTTGATTTGTTTAAAGTGCTACAATGAACCAAATTTCTACGTCAAAATCACGAGAAGTTCTCCATCATGTGTCCTAGACAGACGATAAACTTAGAAGTGTCTTATACAATATATACAAGTTACACAAAGGTTGTGATTGTGAAAGATTAAGCTACTTTTTCCAGCTTCCGACGGCTTCATCTTGTTATGTTTTTCTTATTATGCTAAAAAAAAAAGTCATTCTTATTCTTATAATCCACTAGAATTCGGGAAAGACATTGTCACACAGATGAAATATTTTTTGTGATTGCATAACCATTAACTGAGATTTTCAATCATAATATATAACCTCCAGAGTCCACAGTACTTCTTAGGCGTATTCATTAGAATCAGTGCATTCCAATCAGTCTAACATTTTGCAATATACAATTGTAGCTTCTAGATTGCGTTGACCAAAAACTGCCCATCTTTTCAGGTTTGCAGAGAATGGGAATCAACGGCCCTGAAGGTAAATGGAGATGTTAGAGTGGCTTTAATTCGCATAGGCGTTGTTCTCGGTAAAGATGGTGGAGCACTAGGTATGAACGTCTTAACTACATACTTCTGGCTATGAATTTACCATTTGGAATTCAGTAATATCCACTTATCCTGTTAGGATGTTATAAATTCTTTTTTGTCATGGTACTAGATTTTTTATCATATAAAACATTTTTAGATGTTCTATAGTTCTTGAAATTCATGATATTGTCTGGGCTTCACTGATCATTACATCTTTGAGCCTCTGCAGCTAAAATGGTACCTCTCTTCATGATGTTTGCTGGTGGACCTCTAGGCTCCGGAAAACAGTGGTATTTTACTCGGTTTCTTACGCTTGTAAAAGGTTTCTTTATAGTACCTGTTAATCCATTACTTTGACACCATCCATCAATCAATTTCCCATTCCACCCCAGTGTGTTTTCTAAAATGTAAAACAACTATATATAGGTTTTGGTTGCGTCTTAACTTCTTGGGGAAAAATTAGTTTGTCACATTCGAGTTCTTTTTTATTTTATTTTATTTTTGTCCATACAGGTTCTCCTGGATTCATCTGGATGACATTGTCAATTTAATATATGAAGCGCTTTTAAATCCATCTTACAAAGGTAAACTATTCGCTCCCATATCTCCAAATCGGAATTTATCAAAATTCTTAAAATTACAAACTATGTAACGGATACTTGTTATAATTGGATTATCCATTTTCCATGCATTACATTAGCCTCCAGTGGCAATTAACCTGTAAATTTTGCTGTTCCTTTGATATTATTGCCATCTCCACGCTTCATGTTAATGTATCATAAATCATAACGGACATATTTCCTTTATGCAGAACAATCTATGGTTTAATGACTTTAATCTTGATTAACTGATGAGCTTATTGCATTGCCTTGAATGATGTTTATGAATGTGTATTCATTAGGAGTTATCAATGGAACTGCACCAAATCCTGTGCGATTGTCAGAATTGTGTGAACAGCTGGGACATGTCTTGGGTCGTCCCTCGTGGCTGCCCGTACCCGACTTTGCAATCAAGGCTGTTCTTGGAGAAGGTGCATCTGTGGTAAGGAGTAGTCATCTCTCGTTAATATGTGCTCATTCCATATATCTTCTAATATGAATTCCTTGAAATGCACCGTTGTACTCTCTGTAGGTTTTAGAAGGGCAGAGAGTGCTTCCTACTCAAGCTAAGAAGTTGGGTTTCTCATTCAAATATTCTTACGTGAAGGATGCCCTTAAAGCAATTCTTTCTTGAGGCAATTTTAGCATAGCAACATGTCACATTCTTTATTCTTTTGGATTAATGCACCAACCTTTCCAACGTATTAGTGGCATTCACCATACTGAAATTTTTGAAGGCAGTATACGTAGACCGTTGTGGTTCAAGTTTAGTTGACAAAAAGTACTATCAATCAATGAAAATGTTTTTTGCTTTCTCTATATCTTTCTGGCACTTGTGTCGTGCCAGTTAGTTATGCGTTGTTCTTTCTGTCGCCCTTGTGCCATATGCTATGAATCAAACAACGAAAAACCACAATAACAAAAAACAATAATTTAAATACAACGCGATTAATACATTATGTATTGTATATTCACAATTACATTGGACGAGAGTAGTGTAATTTACCCCACAACTAATAAAAGTTTTTATCAAACTCATCAAACTACTTATCATAATTCAAGTTATTAGTTCTTGAATTTGCTTATTGGTGTATAAACATTCATCGTGAAAACCACGGACCAAACACCACTGTACCGTTAACATCAACTTATCACACCCCCACCCGTATTTATTTATGTTTTTTAAATTCATTAACCACACCCCCACCTAATCCGTAGTTGTCAAAGTCTTGGCATTGGTACTTAATTGGATTTGGCTGTTACCGTTATTTTTCCTGTTCGCTCCATCGGCAGTGACACTGGCATTCGCTTTCCTCCAGAAATTACCGAAAGACCCTTCTATTTCCTCCAGAGTCTTGCCCTGTGTTTCGGGGAGAAGCGTATAGTGAAAGACCCACGCGGCAATTGCAATTCCCGCGAAAAGAAAGAAAGCGCCCCCAATGGTGATGGCTTTAGAGAGGGACAGAAAAGTCATGGAGATGACCCCACTGGTGACCCTATTCACAATCGCCCCAATAGCCACTCCCTGAGCGCGGAGCCCAAGCGGAAATATCTCGGAGCTGTAAACCCATGTGATGGGACCCGACCCGATGGAGAATGTGCCCACATAGGACAACACTGCAGCTATACTGAGCCCAATTGCCCACGTCAGTGTGGCGCGTGAATGGTCAATAATAGTGAGACTAACCGCAAGGGTTAGAAGCGAGAGTATCAACCCGCCAACACTGGTCAACAACAACACGCGTCGCCCCACACGGTCCAATAAAAACGTGGCCACCAAGATGAAGATTGTCTTGACGAATCCAACGGCTATAGTTGCGAGAAGCTTATTTTTGTCAGATTTGATCCCGGCCTTCTCGAAGATTCTGGGGCTATACAAAACGACGGCGTCTATGCCGGTGGCTTGTGCGAAGAAGTGAATTCCGAGGGAGGCAATGAAGATGTGACGAACTGCTGGTGTAGGATAAAGGAACAGCTCTTTCCATACGCCTTTGCCTTGAACTTGTTTTGTTACTGAAACGACGTCGTCGTCGCAGTCCAAGGGGATTCCCGCTGTCTCTTTTATATCGGCTAGCCTTAGTCGAGCCTCTTCCTTGGAATCAGAGATTTTGTTGAGGACTTTTTTGGCTTCTCCTAAACGTCCTTTGGCAACGAGCCACCTGGGTGACTCGGGCATGGCTAACACTGCCACGGCTAGGAATATTGATGGTATGGCGCCGACTCCAAACATCAGTCGCCATCCCAAGCGGAGTGGCAGCTTAGAGAATGCGTAGTTTGAGATGTATCCAATTAAAATCCCTCCGTTCAGAAAAACCTGAAAATAACGTGTCATTGAATTTAGTTATGGTAATATTTCCCAAAGCAACAAATGAAGTTGCTTAATTCTCATCTTGGATTTAGCTAGTTGCCTAGTTAGATATAGCTAGAAGTGGAAGTTTGTTTATTTATTTATTTGAAGCGGAAGATATTTAAACTCAATTTGTTTTTCATTGTCTTTGACAATGAATATTTTCGTATCCTAATTTTGTTCGGTTTTTTTTAAATTTAATTTTTTCTTATTAAATTAGTAGTATTATTATTTATTATTAAATAAATAATAATAAATAATAATAATATTTTTAGTCTCAGAGAATAAAAAAAAAGGTAAAAAAAATTAAAGTGACAAAAAGAAAGAAAAGAAAAAGAAAAAAAAAAAGAAAAGAAAAGAGGAAATTAAAAAAAATGGGCTGCATATAATAAAATGGGGTGTCACTAGCAATCTGCTAGAGATAGAACACCAGCCACGACGCCCTCCCCCATTTCCTCATCCTCTCACCTTATCTCATCTTTTCTCCAACAAATCCGACTTCCTACTACTTTATCTCTTCAAAATTCGAAAATAAAACAAAGAGAAGAGGAGATCTGGATCGGCCTCAGAAACAGAGAAAATGGAGTATCTTGTTTGTTTTTCCTCTTATCCTTATCTATCTTATGAACTTATAATTTCGTTTCATTTTTTCAGGGATAAGGATAAGAAGATAGGATTTCCAAAAAAACATGAGTAGATCAGGATTTAAAGGACGGAGGGTTGAGACTAAAAACTATAAATACCCCTCAAAGCTACGAAAAAGAGGGGGAGGAGGAGACAAAGAGAGCAATTTTTGAAGAAATAGAGAAAAATAGAATGAGAGATCTGAAAATATAATTTTTTTTTCTTTTCTAGAATTTTAGTTTTTTTTCTGTGTAATTCTGATCTGGTTGCTGGGATAACTATGACCAGGTTTTTATCTTTCTTTTCTTTGTATCATTCACTTCAAGCTGCTACCTTTCCTATTTCTATACGATTGTGCATGTAAAAGATTGAATCTTGGGTTCTAGTAGAGACCATATTAATAAGCTACCATATTAATAAGCTTTTAGTTATTGTTTCTTACATGGACTGTTTTAATAATTTTTTTTCGTATAGGGATCAAATTAAGAATTTATGTCACGTATAGATACTGCTAATAATTATTTTAAACAGTTAACGCCGTTAGAAAACGTGGTTAGACGGCAGGGACTAAATTAAGAATTTATGCACATGTAAGGACTGTTTGAATAACGTTTTTCGTATAGGGACCAAATTAAAAATTGATGTCACATATAGGGACTAAAACATTATTTTAACCTTTCTTATATTTTTTGGAATACTAACAATGAAATTTGAAAACTATTATACGAATTTATATGTAAAATTATGGACAAATTAAAACTCTATTTTAACTTCAAATAAGTTGTGTCAGGTTTTAGTTTATTAAATATAAGTCTTTTGTAAACCTAATTTCTAATAAAGCCATATGTGACTAAATAAATTTACAAGCTCAACTCTATTATACAAGTTAACATATGGGTCAAACATTATAATAAGAATATAATATAATATAATAATAATAATAATAATAATAATAATAGCAAATATTGTTATATTATTTATATTTATTTAAAAATGTTCATTTTTGTTGAAAAAAATAAGTTTATTCTTAAACCTAAAGTTTTTTAAGTGGCTTAAAATATTTTGACAAAAAAAAGTGGCCTAAAATATGGCATTTTTTTTATTGTATACGCTTTTAAAAAAGTTTTGGTAAAACGTATTTGATAAATAAGTCTCATATGATATGATGTAGGTTAGACCATAGTCATATACTATAACTTAACTTTGGACTCATTTGTTTAAACTTTTTTTTTGAGTAAAAAAATAAGTTTTATTTTGAAAAAATATCACTTTAAAAAGTTTTTATACTATTCGGATAAGTTTTAAAAAATAAAATACGTTTTTTAAAAAATGTAGTTATTTTGAGAAGCTAATATCAATAAAAAAATTGTAATTATAACTTCTTTTGTGAATTTTATAATTTTAATGAAACAAAAAATAACTTTTCTTTTATATAAAATTTCTAAAAAACAAACAACTTTTTTAACACAATCTTAAAATCACTTTTAAAAAATAAATAAACAGAAACTTATTTATATCCTTATTCATACAATAACATTATTATAAGGGCATGATTATGGCTTTGCCTCCATTAAATAGTACTATTTCATTAGACTTCAAAATTTTACATGGAGCTTAACTTATGAACTTAGAGGCAGAGTGATAGTTAAAGATAAAGGATTCAAGAAAACGTAAATGTAGAAACTACAAAACGCACCTCAGGCAAGGAAGTGAGGAAGCCACGAGAGGAAGTTGGGGAGATTTCAGAGGAGTAAATAGGGGCAATCAGGAAGGCGAAACCTATGCCAATGCCAGCAATGAAGCGGCCAAACATGAGAAAGGCATAGTTTGGAGAAAATCCCATAAGAATAGCTCCGACAAAGAAAATGACACCAGCCAGGACAATTGTGTAACGCCGACCAATCCAGTCGGAGGTTCTGCCTGCTATGAAAGAACCTATGGGAGAGTAAAGGTTTATGATGCCGGCAAGAATTTCGATTTGTAAGTCGGTTACTTTGAGGTCTCTTTTTATATAGATGGCTGCTCCACTCATAACACCAATATCTGTAACATCATCGTATGCCAATTGATTACACCAATGTAATAACAGTCCCTTTTTAGAGTTAGACTAATAGAAATGAATTAATGGTTAAAATTTGTACTCACCGTAACCAAGTAGGACAGAAGTCATGGAAGCTACGATGGCACAAGCACAAGCGAACTTGTTCCTCTTGGGCTTCTTTTGAGGATCAAAATCCTCAAGAGATTTCTGAGCTGCAGCTGCTTCATTCTGAGCCATCTTTGTTTGCGAGTGCAATTTGGGTTGTAAGTGACCATATAATATATATTGGAATTTGTAAAGCCCAAAACTCAATCCCACCTCACAAAAAATGCCTATTTTATTGTCTTCTGTTCAAGTCATCAATCTTGACTACAATGTACAATGATTGTCCTTCCATCTTGACTAAAACTCTCACATGACCCGTGCAATACACGTACAAAATAAATGTTTAGATTTTAACTCCCAGTTCAAATGTTATACTAATTTTAATTTTCATTACGAAATTATTAGAGAAATAAATTATTTTTATTTTTATTTCTTGTATTTATGTTCTATTATGTTCACATTCTATGATATTTACTAATATTTTTTTAAAAACAATTGACCCATCCTTTTTTTATCAGCTAATGATCTATCCTTTTTTTACGGTAAAGATGGATTCATTAAAACGAGTCTGGTAATAAAAAACAATGTGACATAAATTATCCTTAAAATAATTGCTACCAGTCAATTACTTAAAAAATTTCAAAAGTACAAATTATTAAAGATCTGTAGTTCGGAAGAGCTTATTTACAACTTATTTTGGCTTATCTTATTATTTAAACACTTGTGTAAGTGTTTGTGAGAACTTGCGAAAACATTTTATGACATGTTCATTAGTTTTAACTCGTTCAACATTGTATATGATAGAAAAAATCGTTAAAAAAATATCGCAAAGTCTTTGTTAAAATTTTAATATATTTTTATAGTCGGTGTATAACTGATTTCTTTTTTTTTTTTGTGGTGTATTGTGGATAACTGATCTATTCCTTTTCTTTTTGGTATTTTTTTTTGGGGTCAGTGAACTTATTTCCATTTGAGAGCCTTGAAACACCAGGGTCAGCGGAAAAATATTCTTGAAATTCGCAAATAACAAATTAAGGTACGCAAATAAAAAAAATTTGTGTAAGTACAAAATTTAAAAAAAATAACATACTCAAATAGCTATTTGCGTGAGGTATACATAAATGTATAACCCGTGCAAATTAGCTATTTGCGCGTGCGTTTTTTTAAAAATTTTGTACACGCGCAAATAGCTTATTTGCGCGTAATTTTTTTTTAACTTTGTACAAACACAAATAGCTACTTTTTATAATTTGTGAATGAAGTAAAAAAAAAAATTGCGAATGTATTTGCGATAAGATGCTGGGTATTGCGAATGTATGCAAAAGATGCTAGGTATTTGCAAATGCATTTAAATTAGCATAAATAGCTATTTTTGATAATTTGCAAATGAAGTAAAAAAAAAAAAGGTATTTGCTACATATCTCACCAAGCCCAATGGTCGTTGTCCTTTTTAATTGTCACCTCTTTTGCAACTCCGTGTAGGATACTCTACAATACAGTGTGAAGTGGACGGAACAATCCAACAAATTTAAGACAACTGTTTGCATGTGAACATGCTGGATATGTCGTCTCCCTCACAGATATGCTATTTGTGAGTGTCTTTTTTTTAAGATTCAAACTTGCAAATGGCATGTTTGCGAGAGAGACGAATGAAGTAAAAAAAAAGAGTTAATGGCCAATTTGGTCCCTGAGATTTGGAAAAAAAATCAGTTTGGTCCCTGACTTTTTTAATATTCCAAAATAGTCCCAGTATTTTGAAAATGTGTCTCAGTTACGTCTTTCCGTCATCTGTGTCTCTTAACAGAGTTTGCGAAGCTGATGTGTCACGGACCAAAATAGTCCCTATATTTTGAAAATGTGTCTCAGTTACGGCCTTCCATCATATGTGTCTGTTAACAGAGTTTGGCGCCACGTCATGTGGTTGAGTAGATGCAAATGTCAAGGAACAATTTGATACTTAGTAAAGTATTTGATTTAATTACTAAATTCAAACTTTTTGGGCAAAATTTGAGGGACTAAATTGATAATAAGTTAAATTGCAACGTCTATTTTGTTGTACGGAAATTTAGGGGACTAAAGTGATACAAGTTTGGTTTTCCATAAATCACCATTGTCTTCTTCTTTCCCTCTCAGTTGCGTCCTTTTCTCACTTCTTCTTCTTCTTCCCCTTTCCTCCCTTTCTACTGAAACCCTAAAAACCCACATCACCTCGAAGAAGTAACGTTGGGATGAAGAAGGTGGGTGAGGGGTCGCATTTTACTCCATCAAGGCAAGTTAAGAAATCCACAAGAGGTGGTTCTTCATCTGCAACCTATTCTTCTGTTGGAGAAACAGAAAATTGCCCAGTTCCCTTTTGCAACTGTGAGAGGAAGTGTGTCATTCAGATTTCTAAAACTGATGCCAACCCAGATCGTTGTTTTCTTTACATGTCCAATTTTGAAGGTATATGTTGTTGATATGTGTGTCTACCATGAAGGGATTGATTTGGGTTTGATTTGAGTTTGTTTTGCACCTTATCTCTTGCAGGAAGAAGAAAATTGCAACTATTTTCTCTGGTTTGATGAAGCCCCTGGTATATTTGTGCCTAATGGAGTTGGTGGGCATGGTTCTAGTGTGATGGGAGGTGGAGTGTTTGCTGCTGGGAATGATGATCAAGTATGGATGTTAGAGCTTATGGCCAAGGTTGATGCTATCATGGTAGAACAACAGAAGAAGGCAGAAGTTATGGCCAAGCTTATGGCCAACATTAATGCCATTGTGATAGAATAAAAACAATAAAAACTTTGTTAGAATGTGATGTGTTTCTTTATGATTTTGTTTATTGTATCTTGGATTGGTAGGCTTACTGCCTAAGTGTTAAATTTTATATGTAACTGCCTAATGTAATGGATATCTTGTAAGGTTGAAGTTGTTTAATTTTAATGACTTTATTAAATTTCAGTTTCAAGTTCAGATTTATTTTAAATTTAATTATAATAATTATAATAAGTACATGTAGTAGCAAAAGTAGCACATCCAAAGTGCATGTAGTTAAATTAATGAAGCACCCAAAAAGGTGTCAAAGTACAAAAGTTGCACATCCTCAGTGCATTTAGTGCAAATATATCAAAAGTATATTCAGCATATAAAACATGCAACTACAACCAAAAGAATTTACATCAAAAAAGTGCACCATAATGTGCATGTACAGCTGGTGAAGTCTACTGTTGCCTTGGACGATACTGGTGAAGTCCTGGAGTTGGAATGAACTGCGTGAATTGTTCTCCCCAAATAGATTGTGTAGCTCCTGGTGGTGGGACCATGACTGGTGGTGGTGGTGTTGGATTCACTGAAGTTGGTGCTCTCACTGGAGTTGCTTTCACACTAACATTTCGTGGTATAAGAGGACCTGTAATACCATATCTCCTCCACTGCACGTATGGAAACATTATTAAAACAACTACAAAATAGTCCTTAAATTTAGTCATTTGTTAGCAAAAACATCCCTATAATTTATAACTTAATGTCAATTTGTGTCCCTGCGAATACCAATTCCAGGCACAAGTAATAACCATATCAGTTGTTACTTACAGAATACCATATCAGTTACAGAATACCATATCAGAATACCATACTCACAAAACTTTATAAAGTTTACCAAAAGTACAATTTACAGATCATACCCTCTGGACTGGCTGCTTTGTAGGTTGCATTTCCGCTGAATTGCCTTGTGTTGATTGTTGACCCTACACGCAGCTATCAAAGTTGTTATACATTCTCACCTTTTATAGCTTAAAAAATGCAATACATAATATTGGTGAAGATTGTACAAGATCATACCACTGTAGTTGTATCTTGAGATTGTACAGGATCCTGAGACAAGTCAATCTCAGTTGGAGTTTCTTCCTGTTGCACTTCAAGGGATTTGGTTGTCTTAGGTTTCTTGGCTACCCCTTGGTTCATGCATCCCCTACTGTTATAACCCCCCAAGCCACATCTCTGGCATGTCCAAATAGGACATATTTTCTTTAGCTTGGTGACACCAACTAGTTCTTCATTGCCATCTTTCCTTTTGTTCTTTTTTAGGGTTTCAGTAGAAAGGGAGGAAAGGGGAAGAAGAAGTGAGAAAATGACGTAGCTGAGAGGGAAAGAAGAAGACAATGGTGATTTATCGAAAACCAAATTTGTATCAATTTAGTCCCCTAAATTTCTGTACAACAAAATAGACGTTGCAGAATAATAAATTTATCTTATTATCAATTTAGTCCCTCAAATTTCATCCAGAAAATTTGAATTTATTAATTAAATCAAATATTTTACTGAGTATCAAATTGGTCCCTGACATTTGCATCTACTCAGCCACATGACGTGGCACCAACGTGGAGAGTGACATGTGTGCCACCGAGGCACTAAACATGACACATCAGCTTTCCAAACTCTGTTAACAGACACACATGACGGAAACAAAGGTGTATGACGGGCTAGCTTTACCGACGGCAAAAGCCGTCGGAAATCCCGTGTTTTTTTGCAACGATCTGAACCCGTCGGTAAAGAGCTGTCGGTATCCCCAATTTTTCTTGTAGTGGATTGAACATAATGTGTTGAGGCATTCCCCTTCCACAATTGAAAATAAACACGAATATCTAAGTCAGCCAAGTACACAATAATGAAACACTTAATCTGAATAGAAGCCAATATGGCATTACCAAGCCATATTAATCCTAGCAGCCAAAGACAAATGAGGAGCCATAGTCTTTAATCTCATCCAGTTATGGGTCATTACTTTGCCATGTACAGACTCAAATCGATTATAGGTGGTCTCAGATATGACCAATTAAACCACATGCTCAGGAGCCATTTGTATGGAGGAAAAGATGTTGAGGTTGGCGGTGACCACCATTAGCACTCCGGATCTGTAACATTGACGCCCACGTCTTGATTGACTCTGTAATCGATTAAAGCTAATATGTCAATCTGAACCAAACGAAACACCGCAACAAGACGACGAACAAAACAACGCCGCACTCAGACGACGAAATCACGGAAAAACACGAAAGAAAAACTAGATCTATGTGGAAAAACCACTTATTTAGATAGAATGAGAGGAAAAACGATGTAGATGATAGTTCTAGACCAAAAATTACCCCCATCCGGTGGATGAGGAAGAAGGAAGAGAAGAGTATAAGGAAGATTTAGAGAGAGAGATGCGCTAGGTTTAGATCTATGAAAACGAGAAAAACCTCTTCCCTTGTGCATTTGACACTGCATGACAGACATCACTTTCTTAGTGAGATGTTATCATAAAGTAGGCAGAATACCGTAAGAATAATTATTATCATCATCATCTATAAATAATTAGGAGAGTGTTGTACCAAAAAATAATAATAATAATAATAATAATAATAATAATAATAATAATAATTAAGGGAGTGAAAATTTTAGACCTGAAATTTGTTTAGGTTAAATTAATTTGTACTTCCTTATACTTTTATTAAATTTTTCCACAGATTCCTGTAATTTAAAAGTTGTTAACAGATTTTTTATAGTTTCAAAATTTTTTAAGTAAGTTTTCATGATTAATGATTTATTAAATTTTTGTTAAATTAAAGAAACCTATTTGAAAATTTAAATAAAATATAATGGTTATTTGAAAGATAGTATTGCTGAATTAGTTTTTAACTTCTTATACTCCATCCAAACTTTCAAATAAGTTATATAATTTAGTACAAGTCAATAACGATTAGGGAATAGAAACTTATTTAATTTTTTTTTAAAAGAACGAGGACTCCATTAAAAACTTTTAAACTACGAGAATATAATTAAAAATTTAATTAAATTAGGTTTAATTATTCTGGAGGTTCCTGAACTTTTTGGGGATTTTGAAATAGGTCCTGAACTATTTTTTTTAATTAGGTCCCTGAACTATTTTTGTATTTTTAATTAGGTCCTTCTATTAAGTTACCGTTAGTGGGCTGTTAACCAGTGCTGACATGGACGCTGACGTGGACCGTGACATAAATTTTGAAATAGGTCCCAGAACTATTTTTTTTAATTTGGTCCCTAAACTATTTTTTTTTACTCGAGTCCCTAAACTATTTTTTTAATTAGGTCCCTAAACTATTTTTTTTAATTTGGTCCATGAACTATTCTTTTTTCTAATCGGGTCCATGAACTATTATTTTTTTACTCGGGTCTCTGAACTATCATTTTTTAATCGGGTCCCTAAACTTTTTTTTTAATTTGGTCCGTGAACTATTTTTTTTAATCGGGTCCATGAACTATTATTTTTTTTTACTTGGGTCTCTGAACTATTATTTTTTAATCGGGTCCTTGAAAAGCAAAAATGGTCCAAAAAAAATAAAGACTTGAATATATCCAAAAAAATTGGTTCTCTATATTAAACGTTGTGGCTCCAAAAGAAAATAAAGAGGCTAATACTTACATCTAACACTTGTCTAGTTCGTTGGACTTTAAGCCAAAATCAACAATAGCAAAAAGTGGTGGTTACATCGAAACTACAATCAGAAAAAAGCAAAATAAACATAAACAAAAAGTGGTGGTCACAAGGCCACCCAAAATATCAACAAGTCTAGCACTACTGTGAACCATTAACGTTGGCAGTGGATTGTGACTGTGCGTCGGCAGAGCTGTCTCGGCCTCTCCCTTTTCCTATCGGTCTGCCTCTCCCTCTTCCTCTTCCTCTTGTTGAACCATGACTTCCAGCAACATCAGGTCCAGCTTCTGTAGCAACTTTAGTAGGTGCTGCAACATTAGATCCAACAGCAGCAGTGGGTTGTACAACATTAGATTCAGTCTCTCCAACAGCAGCTGCAACATAAGATCCATCAACAACAAAAAAATCAAAATACATCAGATCCCTAAGCAGTGCAACATCAAATCCATGAGAAGAAAAAAATAAAAACACATCATATCTTTACCATCACTTGCAGATTCAGTTACATGTGGAGGTTGTTTGCAAGTGGTTTTATTGTGGCTAACTTGCTTGCACCTTGTACACCTTATTATTGTTCCAACTCTTGAACATCTTGATGAGTTTGGATTTTCATCATGCTCCCTCCTCCTTAGCTTCCTTGGTCTCTCAGGCTTGGGTCTATGTATTGGAGGGAGAATCTTATCAAAGTTCAAGGTTGGCCATAAATTCTGCCCATTAATTGGATTGACCATCGGGCTATAACATGTCAAATATGCAGCAGGTGTATAGTAGACACTAATGTAGTCCTCTGGGTCACCCCCTTTAAAAAATATGCAACTGCAAGCATGCCTACATGGTAGTCCAGTTAGTTCCCAGAACCTACAATTACAACTACCCCTCTCCAAATCAACTGTGAATTTCTCAGATATGACCACTCTCCAGCCATCTTTCATTTCCAATGTCTTGAATTAATAACCTCTATATCTAGTCTTAATGGGTCTACAAGCAGCCAAAAATCCCCTTTTCACAGCATCTATGCACATGTATAATCTCTTAAACCTAGGCTCATGGACTATTGTAGGTTTGTCTACCATTACTTGTATGGTCGAACCAACATTTTTATTTGTAACCTCCTCACAATAATCCCATATTCTGGCATATCGCTCAATGGCTTGGCCTTCCAGTCTTTCAATTGCCTTTTTTCTTGCCCAATATGCCTTATTAACAGAAATCTCAGCCATGTAATTTTCCTTCACATCTTGGTTAACATTACCAAGACTTTTCTTCTCGCCCAACCTCATTGTGCCAGACAACTTATCAGCAACCCAATTTGAAGAGGCCAAATTCCCTTTAAATGTTCTCCCACAATTGTGAATTCCATTAAGCGTCTTAAGCTTGTTAGTCTCCTCATTACCAACTTTACTAACAAATTCCATCCTGTCACAAAATTCACCATTGCACTTCACTCTACACCTTAGCTTGTCATTTTTAACATATCTTATATCCTTGCCATTCAACAAGGCCCATTCCTTCATAGCATCTTTGAATTTCTTGAGTGACGTAAACTCAGTCCCAACTTTCCAATTGTAGTCCATGCACATCTATGCAGGATTAAACATTTCATGCTTATGTTTCCTTTGTTCATTATCTTCAGATCCATCAATGCTGTATATAGTTTCAGTTTCATATCCATCAGATATTTCCCCTTCAACTTCTGGAGCTTTGTCAATAGCTTGGACATTGGGGATTGATTCTGCTTCATTAACTATGTTTTCTAGAACTTTAAAGTAATCCTCATGCTCCCCATCATCAACACTATCATCAAGTCTTCCCTCCACATAAAATTCATCATTGCTACAGATGTTATCACTTTCAATGTCATTTTCAGAAGGGACAAAATCTGGATCATTAGAGGTGACCTCGATGCCATTGGATTCATTATACTCGTCGACCACATATATCTCTACTTGCTTCATCATTGTACTCAAGACTAAATTTTCCATAGACATGCAATCAGAGTCTGACTTGAGTTCCTTTAGCCCAGTGTTTAAGGTTTTTCCGGGCTCCATGTACCAAATCTTCATATAGCCCTTGTGTCCTAACTCCTTTAATATAGCTGTTATCTCTTGGAGTGACCAATGATCCAAGTCAAACTCAAGTCCTTCCTTTGTCCTACCTCCTAAATATTGATTACCAATTCTCCCCTTCAAAAGCTGACCTCTATGATGAAGTTCAACCAAGGGTCACCCATTTCTAAAATGCAAACAAAAATAAAATAGACTTCAGCAACATCAATTCAAAATCATGACATTATGACAAATGTTGTTGAACAATGTTCAAAAAAGTTGGATTTAAAATCTATAGATGTAATATAATTCAGCCAATAATCAGCAAAGCTGTTCAGTGACAACATAATTCAGCCAATAATCAGCAGAGCAGTTCAGTGACAAAATTCAACCATTCATTATTTTTGAAACATTTGCATTTTTACAGTATTCAGCCAATAATCAAACAACAAGAAATAGGGTTCAACCTATACCCAGAATAGCTTGCAAGTCGAAAATAAGAAACATTGTTCAACCCATACCCAGAATACAAGAAACAGGGTTCATCCCATACCCAGAACAACTTGCAAGTCAAAAACAAGAAACATTGTTCAACCCATACCCAGAATACAAGAAATAGGGTTCAACCCATACCCAGAATAGCTTGCAAGTCAATAACAACAAACATTGTTCAACCCATACCCAGAATCCAAGAAACAGGGGTTGAGAAAGTGATGTGATCCTGGCTGCCCTCAAGAATTTGCAACAACAATAAAATGATTTTTCTTTAAGTGTTTTTGGATGTTAAAAATTGTGTTTTACAAATTATGAGAGGCTTATTTCTCTTGGGTTCTGGATTGAGCCAAAATTGAACTTATCAAGAAGTAACCTTCTTGTGGCATTCTTCACTATGCTTATCAATTCCTTAGGGAATTGTGGGGCTTCCATTTCTTACCTTTGTCCATTTCTTTTTTATTTGTTTGAATTTTCAATTCTGTTCTAAATATAATTTCAACCGAAGATCAAATTTATCAAAAAGACTACCCACATCAAAGTGGTAGTCATCAAGTGGCATCAAAGCTCAGGTTGAGGTTGAAATTTTTTGTTTGTTTTTCCTTTCTTCTGTTCAGTTCTGTTTACTTCTTCTTCTTCTTCTTCATGTCTATTTCAATTTCTGATTTCCTTTCAATGTGAGTTTGTCTAACTTTGTTTCTTTTTTTTTCGTCTAGAAAATTATAAAGAACCATCTTTGAAGGCTGCACAAGAAAGTTAGGGAAAAAAAAAGAGAACAAGAGCTGTCTAGTTTTGCTTAAAAGAAAAAAAAAGACAGTTTTTTTCTTTAAAAAATTCAAAAAAAAAAGAAAAGAAAGTGCAGACCCTTTCTTATTTTTCTTGGACAATTTCTTTTTGTGTTTTTTTTCTTTGCTTCTTGACAAACTCACTTTCTCCAATTCTGTTTGCTATTTCTGTCACAATTTGTTGCTTGCTTGTTTTGTTTGTATTTGACTCTCTAAAGAACTCAAGGAGAGCATTTGTGAGAGAGAGTGAAACATTTGACAAGTAGAGAGGTCTTTTCTTATTTATCCTTATTATTTACTCTAACTTGATTCTTTGCAACATGTTCAGATCTTCTAGAAATGAATTTGTTATGGAGGGATATCAGGCTGGTATGTGGATGAAAAGAAATGCTGAGAGGTTAGATACAGAAAAAGAGGCAACAAAGAAAAAGAAAGAAGGTGTAGAGAAAAGGAGAGGGAGGACAAGGAAAGACGTAGAAAAAAAGAGAGTGAAAAGATCAACATTGCCTTTGAGAAAATTTTTGAGGAGTTTAACAAGGAGTTGAAAAAAATACAGCGAGAATATTTGAGAGAAAAGAAGATAGTGGCAGAGAAAGAAAAACAACAAAGTGAGATCAATGTTGAGAAAAGAAAAGTGGGTGAGCGAGAAGAAAGAGTTGCTGAGAAAGTCATCTTGGAAACTACTTCTTATCCTAACCTTTTGACAAGTTATGATTCTATTGTGCAGGAAGTTGAAGATGAAATTCCAAAGGAACAATGTAGTACATCAAATGAAGTTAAATTGCAAGAGGAATTTGGGGATATGTCTCCAAAGGAAGTATGTTACAATTTTTTACCTGACATGAGAATGAGGCATCAAGTAGACATCATTCCAAGTGCACTTCTACTCACTAGGCCAGCTTTTCAAATTCATGAAGAAGCACCTCCAAAGGAAATTGAAGATAATAAAATATTCTTTGATGATGAAAACAAAGGCGAAGCAAGTGAGGAAAATGTTCAAATTGAGGGTGTCCTTATCATAGAAATTAAGGTGGAGAGAGCATCATTGGCAGGGAAACTTAAGTATATCTTTTTATCTAAAGATGCTTACTTTACTACTAACGCTAATTTTTTGCATGGTGGTACTGATTCCCTTTTCAAGGCACATATCCTCATAATTCCAAGAGAATAACCCCATAGATTCAAAAGAATTATGTTTGATCCCGGAGGATGAAGAAAATTTCTAAAGTCAATAAATTCGCTCGAAGAAGGAGGGTATGATGTGATCCTGGCTGCCCTCAAGAATTTGCAACAACAATAAAAGGATTTTTCTTTAAGTGTTTTTGGTTTGCTTAAAATTGTAATAAGTCTATTGGGCTGCATTACTTGGGTTTTGCATATTGGCCCAATTGAACTTCTTAATTTCATTTTTTTTATTTTTGTTGTTTATTATAAGTTAGCTGAATTAGTTTTATTTAAATTAAATAACAAAAAAAGGGGCAGTAGCTGATGACTTTTAAAATACACCATTTAGGAGTTGTTAGGAAGTGTAACTGACATTTTAATACACTAGTTAATGTACAATTGAAGTGCAGCCATTAATATGATCAATTAGGCATTCAATTGACATTACTATTGTGTCTAGGAAGAGAAAAGTTGTTGCCTTTTGTTGTCATCTATATGTACCACGGAAATTACATCAATGAAAAAAGATTTTGGATGTTAAAAATTGTGTTTTACACATTATGAGAGGCTTGTTTCTCTTGGGTTCTGGATTGAGCCAAAATTGAACTTATCAAGAAGTAACCTTCTTGTGGCGTTCTTCACTCTGCTTATCAATTCCTTAGGGAATTGTGGTGCTTCCATTTCTTACCTTTATCCATTTCTTTTTTATTTGTTTGAATTTTCAATTCTGTTTTTAATATAATTTCAACCGAAGATCGAATTTATCAAAAAGTCTACCCACATCAAAGTGGTAGTCATCAAGTGGCATCAAAGCTTAGGTTCCAGAATCCAAGAAATAGGGGTTGAGAAAGTGTACCGTGGGGGTTAAGAACAAGCGTCGCAGCGAAATGAGAAAAAGGGCTTGAGAACCAGCACCGCCGCAAAATGAGAAAGAGCGTTCTCGTGCTGTGCTCCGAAATCGCCGTCGCGGACGAACAAATGGTGGTGCTATGATCATCTCGAACGCCGTGGATTTGGGTCGCAGCTGGTGCTCTGGCCGTTGCGAACGCCCTTTATCTGGGTCGCGGCTGGAAACAGTGGTGCTCTTAGCAATGGAAATGGCGGTGCTATGGTTCTGCTGTGCGCGAGGGAGGATAAGAGTCTCTGTGGGTGTTTGGGTATCGTGCAAGGAGAAGAAGAGTCTCTTTGATTTTTTTCCCTCCCAGGTTAGGGGATTTGGGTATTATGGTTTTTAGTGGAAATATTTAATTAGGTGGAAATATTTAATGACATGGATATTAGGTGGACAATGATGTGTCAAATTTGGTTGACACGTCATATTCCGCGTGAGCACTAGTTAAAAGTACACTAACAGTTACTTAACAGAAGGATTTAATTAAAAGCGAAAAAATAGTTTAAGGATCTAATTAAGAAAAAAATAGTTCAGGGACCTATTTCAAAATTTTCAAATAGTTCAGCGACCTACAAAATAATTAAACCATTAAATTATAAAGAATTATAGTCTAAAGACAATACTTGCTATTTAAATATTTAAATAATTTATGACAAGACTTGTAATAAAAGTGAAAAAAAAAGAATAATAAACGACATAAATTATTTAATAAAAAAATTATATTACTCAATATTTATTACATTAATTAACTATTTTTGCCCTGTTCGATATATCTCGGTATCTGTCCATGCTAGTATCATTTGATTGATAGTAAAATTCTTTTGGGTAGAAGGGACTGGACGTAGCTCTTGGTGGTGTGAATAGTTATAAAAATGCCTGTGTCATTCTTCTTCTCATCTTATTTGTATTCCCGCTGTTATATTTAGGAGGCTAAATTGCACTTTTCGTCCCTTAACTTTTTTTTAGTTTTCAATTTCATCCCCTGTTGCGGCTCAGGCAAGTGCATCTGATCGTAACTCGTAATAAAAGTGGAGTATAATTAGGACTCCGAATGTCGAACCCACAGAGAATGAGCGAGTACCAGTGAATTAGTATGATTCTATTCGATTAGGCGAGCAAAGATTGTGATTAAGCAAGTAATGAAAGTAATCGGAATTAAAGCATTAAACAGATTGAATGCAAGAACGGTTTAACAATGTTATGGGGAACCTAGGGGAAATCGGGTTCACCAATACTCTACCATTGAGTTCATTAATCAATTAATATGAGTTATCTATCATGCAAGAGCACTAACCACCCACTCTAAATTACTAGAGGCTTCCTAGCTTACAATAGCCTTCCTCCCAACTAATTACTCCATTTGGTCCAGGAAGATAACTAAGGGAAAGAGCATTAAGTTCAGGTGGGTTTGTTAATCTTATAACTAATTAAAAACAAGCTCTAATCTATCCGGCATATAAAACGAGTTCTTTTAACCTATGGATCCGTTAACTAATCATGATTCTGTTGTCACAATTAAGCCAACTAGATAGAGGGTGATCATGCCTTATTGGATTAAGCACAATAGGAATAAAATACTCAAACAATCAATAGAAACTCATATAATTAAGGAACAAAACATCAAGAGTATTGTAAAGGATCCCCCATCACCCCTAGTGATGGGTTTAGCTACTCATTACTAATGATAATAACATAAACTGAGATATGAAATTAGAATAATCCATAACAAGAGAATAAATTCTAAATCGGGACACCCTTTCGGTATGACGACGGTCCTTAAGCACGTTCTTCGCGTCCTCACAAGCTCCGGTAGCGATTCGAGATGGCACCAAGCTTCAAGGAGACAAGAATTCGATGGAACGGGCAAGGGTTTGCTATTAGATCTCAATTGGGGGCTCTTGACTCAGAAATTCGTCAAAAGGTCTTTGTAACATGTTAAGAGCCCCTATTTATAGACTAGACTACGAATTAGGTCATCTGGCTTCAAATTTGCACTATTCTGAGACGGGGTACGGCCGTACCGTATATATACACAGCCGAGCTTCGTTGATGACGTTGACCCGTAACCATGCGTGTTGTTGCCCTGACATAACTTGTGTATGGCCGTACTGCCTTTGGCACGGCCGTACTGGACTATTTTATCGGCGTCAGGTGGTACAGACTGAGGGGGTATGCCCCTACTGAAGTTATGCTCTAGGTACAGCCATACCGTTGGTAGGTCAGGCCGTACCGATTGTCCAGTAGTGCTAAAACTTTCTAAAACTAGCCAGTTTTTTGTCATTTTTCGTATCTTTTGCTCCAAGTGGTGTCTTCATGATATTTCAGCATAATAAGACATAAATGATTACCTTTGTGCATTAATTAGTGCAAAATGGTATAATTAGGTACTAAAAATACCCTATAAATATAGACAAATTGGTGTGTTAACATCCCCTAACTATTTAAGTTTTCATTTAGGTCCTTTAAGTTACGAAAGTTACTTCCATTTCGTCCTTTTTTCATTTTTTTTTATTTTAGACAAATGACCATTTGACACGTAGGTGATTTCTATTTAATTTTTCATTTTTTTATTCCACGTGTCAAATGGTCATTCATTTAAAATAAAAAAAATGAAAAAAGGACGAAATTGAAGTAACTTTCGTAACTTAAGGGACCTAAATGAAAACTTAAATAGTTAGGGGACGAAATTGAAAACTAAAAAAAGTTAAGGGACGGAAAGTGCAATTTAGCCTATTTAAGAATAACTCAGAAACAATTTTTTAATTGATCATTTGTCTTAAGCCAATACTTGATTTCAAGAAAGTATTTTCGTCTCAACGACAACCTTGATATTTCTCAAACAAGTTACAAAACACAACTCAACCCCTTCTTGTATTATATTTTATTTACTTCAAATGTAACCAGTTTGTTTTAGTTCATGTTAGTGATTCTTTTATTGAAAATTCGAACCAAACCAATCAAACTTTATTGGTTTGAAATTATGTTTCCTCACAATCCAAAGCAATCCAATCCATGACCACCCCTAACGTTTGCTATAACATCCAAGAGTTTGATTAGGACACTAAAATAATAATCTAAAGGACTTTAAAGGCATCAAATAGATGATGAGGAGAAGCAAATTCACTATTATAGAAAATTGTTAGAAAATTATTTCAAGGGAGATGATGAAAAGAGCAGCTACAACAAGAGCATATATATGTTAAACCCTCAAAAAAGTATTAAACCTAAATGCCCAAAAACATAAAAGACCCACAAAGTACTTTAGAAGACACTTCGATATTAGGCGTGGGCACGCCTTAGCTTGAATGCACTTTTAGAATCTGAATAGAAGATCTCTTGTTGTTAAACGTGGGCACACCTAAGCCAAGAATCATTCATGAAGTGATTGCAGAAGAGGTTTCGTGAGCGGACACACGTTTTTAGAACATGAGGAGACCTCTAAAAAACAGATAATTCGGTAAGCATTACAGGTCGGGACAAGAGTATAAGTCACCAATTAACATCAATAAGTATCCTATTATATTTTAGAAGAATATTAATTAAAAAATAAGGACACAGGTTTAATATGTTGAACTAAGGACACAAATTTAACATCTGTTCTGGACAGAACTTCAGAGGACGGCCGGAGAGAAGCGATGCGGCGTTGTTCGCAGCTGTTGGCGACGGTGCGCGGGGGTAGTGTGCCTGCAAGGACTCCGATGCCTAAGTTAGTTTAGGTGGGAGGTAAGGAATTGCAAGAATGAATGAATAGTACCTGGATCCACGAAGGAGATCCCTTTTATATGGTTCGAGGATGGTTACTGAGAGATAACCGCTCCCGCGAGATCTGGGGTGCCGTCAGATCCTTCCGAAGTTACCTTCATCTCCTACGATGACTGGATCGAAGCGCACTATCGCTACTCGCAGCTCTCAACACCATGTGGATCTCAATCCACCAAATCCTCTGATCGCACCTGTGAATCCGCCGCAGATCGAACGAGCACCAGTTCACGTTGAGTTTGAGAGGCCGAGAAATCCTCCTCCGCCTCATGTTGTTACTGTTTTGCTCATCACCGCTCCGACTATGATAGATACAGATGCCACCGCTCCGGCGGCCGCTGCCTTGCTCCTCTGTTATGAAAAAACACACTGATGCGATGCAAGTCCAGAACCAGCATCTTGATCGCATGGAGAATCAACGAAAAGAGATTTTCGTTCGTGTTGCAACACAAATTGAGAATAGACATGATCAGATCTCTCCGTTGCCTTAGCGATCCAGAGAATCCGAGACTCACTGCTGCGTTCATCATCGCCGCCAGGGCACAACTCCACGCCGATTTCTACACGTCGCGCTCCGCCAAAGCAAGTCTCTGGACCGCTCTCTGCCATGCCGCCGTAGATCGCCAGTGCGATATCAGATCTGCTCTCCTTGAGGCGGAAGAAGAACCGACAGAACACAGCATGATAGAGCTTTTCCTAACAGCCTTTCCCTAAGGCGAGAGGCGAGGCATTCTTCGCCGCGTCGCCGCCGCTCTCCAACTCCTTCTTCTCATCATGGAGGCGCAATAGCGAGCAGTGACACACTGCCTCGTCGGGCTTCCACCGTCATACGATGTCGTGCAAGATCTCCTGAGCGCACTTCCCGTCATTGCCGTGTTCGGCCTCTTTCATCCACTTATCTGCAGAGCGATGAGGAGGACGACATGTGCGAGACTTTTGGTCCCTTCACTACCAGGATCGCGACGACCAGCCCATCGTCGTTCTCAAGTAGCAATCCAATGCCACTGCCCTTTGCATTGGACGACCCGTCGACAAGAACCGTCCATTTGGAGCAAGGTTCTACGGCTCCCGGAGTCATCTCGACAATGAAATCCGCTAGGCACTGAGATTTAAGGGCTTGTCGTGATTCATACGAAATCCCAAACTCGGACAACTCAACGGACCATTTGATCATACGTCTCGCCAGGTCGGGCCTGTGTAAGATCAGTTTGATCGGTTGGTCTGTCCGAACTACTATGGGATGTGCTAAGAAATATTGTCTCAACCGTCAAGCTGCGACCACCAACGCTAGCGCGACTTTCTCGATTTTCTGGTATCTCAGCTCGGGACCCTAAAGTGCTTTACTTAAGAAATAAACAAGCTTTTGTCCTTCGTCTATTTCACGCACGAGGACGGCGCTGAGAGCTTTATTTGCTACTGCCAAATAGACAAAGAGGACCTCCCCTAGGGCTGGTCTTGTCAATATGGGTGGTTAAGGCAAAATAAGTTTCAGCTGCGACAAAACTTCTTCGCACTCGGAGGACCATTCAAACTGGATCCCCTTTTTGAGTAAACGAAAGAAGGGTAAGGCATGTTGAGCTGATTTCGAAATGAACCTTATCAACGAAGGGAGCATTCCAGTGAGTTGTTGGATGTCTTTCTTTGATGATGGTTGTTGTATCTCTGTAACAGTGTGACACTTGTCTTGATTTGCTTCAATTCCTCTCTTGGTTAAGTAGAAACCGAGGAATTTTCTAGCTCGTACTCTGAAAGTACATTTTTCGGGGTTGAGCCGCATATTGTGGCGTCGGACTTCGTCAAAAACTTATTTTAGGTCGACAACGTGGTTGACCTCTTTAGATGTTTTTACGATCATATCGTCCATGTATACCTCCAGCATTTTTCCGATCTGGTTCGCGAACACTTTGTTCATCATGCGCTGATAAGTGGCTCCAGCTTTTTTAAGGCCAAAAGGCAATACTTTGTAGCAGTAATTGCCTTTATCGGTCATAAAAGCTGTTTTTTTCTTGATTGGCTGAGTGCATTGAAATCTGGTCGTAACCAGAGTATGCATCCATGAAAGACAACAATTGGAATCCAGAGGAATTGTCGACAAGTTTGTCGATATTAGGGTGGGGATATGCGTCTTTGCAACACGCCTTATTAAGATCGGTATAGTCAACACACATGCGCCATTTTCCATTAGACTTTTTAACTAGTACAACATTGGAAAACCATATGGTATATTTAACTTCCCTAATGAATTCTTCCTTGATGAGGTCATTGACGGCCTTAACAGCTTCTTTAACTTTCTCTGGAGCTTGCTTGCGACGCCTCTGAGTCACCCAGTGGGCTTTGGGGTCGAGAGCGAGTTGATGGCAAGCGATGTCAGGAGAAATGTCAGGCATGTCAGTAGCAGTCCAAGCAAAGAGATCTGCGTTGGACTTTAAGCATTCTGTTAACTGTAGCCTAACCTGCTCGGGGAGGTCAGCGCCCAGCTTCACAGTCTTCTCAGGATCATCGCCTAGTTGAACTCGAATGAACTCACCATCAGGAACTGACCTTTTAATTTTCTACTGGAGTTCTCAAGCAAGTGGATCGTTTTCCTTGATTTGTTCGTCGAGCTTAATCCTGGCGTCGAAGTCAGTGAGGTTGACCTCCAAAGTAGCTTTTGCCTTTGCATACTTCTTGACAGATAGAGGTTATTTCTCTTATCCTGACTCGTCGTTCTTCAGGGATAGGAGGTAGCATCTCCTCGTAGTTTCAAGATCGGTTGTAACGGTGATTATTTTGTCGTCGTCACTATGGAAACACATCTTCAAATGAACGGTTGAGGTCACCAGTCCGAGCTCTCCCAAAGTAGGGCGCTTAATGATGCAGCTGTAGACGGACTTACAGGGAAGTACTATGAATTGGACCTTGACAGCCTTGGAAGTTAGTTCCTCCCCGAAAGTCACCATTAACTCCACATAGCCCGTAGGCCTTGTTTTGGAGTCGTTGAAACCGGTCAGATCAGACCTCGAGTATGGAACGAGGTCCTTCTCTGGCAGTTTCAATGTCTTGAACAGTTCGTGGAAAATGATATCAGTCGAGCTCCCTTGGTCTATCAATATTCTCCTGACGTCGAAATTGGCCATGTAAGCCTTGACTAACAGGGGAATCAGATAGTTCGGATTTCCATTCACCAGATCCTCGTCACAAAAACGAGGGGTGGTCTTCCCTTATGCCTGCTAGAAAAGGGGAAGGTAGTGAAAATTTTCATTGCTCTCCTCGGACTCGCGACCTGCCTCGTTGAGTTGCACCACAGCAGCTCTTGAGGAATGGTTTCTCTTAGGTTGAGGTGATCGAGACCTCGACCTTCGCTCGCCAGATCTTGGCTTTGTACCAGTGTATTTTGACAATTTCCCTTTCTGGATTAGTTGTTCAATCACATCCTTCAGTTGAAAGCAGTCATCAGTGTTGTGTCTCATGCTCTTGTGGAAACGATAATACTTTGACTTGTCGCGCCCGACCTCTCTTTCAGTGGTTTTGGGAATTTAATTCCCGCATCTAGGAACTCGACATTCATGCACTCGTTCAGAATACGCCTTCACGAAGTGTTTAGCAGAGTGTACTCGTCGTACTTCCCCGATGGAACTCGGTTTTCTTTTTCTTTGCGCGACTTGTCCTCGTGCTGTCCACTAGCCTTCTCCTGGGTTTTGCTCTTGATTTTCGACGCCATCAGCTTTTCCTCGTAGTTTATATATTTTTGAGCTCGTTTTAGGAAGTCGTTCAGGGTTGTTGGCTTGTCGACACCAACTTTGACACTAAACAGACTACCCTCTACTAAGCCCTGTTCCAGCAAGTATAACTTCATTTCATTAGAGCATTTTTTTACCAAGACCGCTTCCTTATTGAAGCGTTCGATGTAGTCTCTGATGGATTCGTCCTTCCTCTGTTGAATTGCAGGGAGTGCTGCCGCCGACTTCGGCTGCACCCTAGATGTAGTAAAATGGGCAGAGAACTGATGAGTGAGCTCGGACCAAGAGTCAATGGAGTTTCTCTTGAGGGCTTGCAACCAAGTGAAGGCCACTTTCTTCAATGTAAGAGGAAAGATCTTGCACTTTACTGGCCCCTTAGCACCCCTGTAGCCCATGTCGGTGTCGAAACAGCCAATGTGTTCGTCAACATCTGTGGTGCCATCGTATGAGTCCAGAGAAGGAGGTTTCTGAAGGTGCTTTGGGGTCGGGAACTTCGCGATCCTGGTAGTGAAGGGACCAATAGTCTTGCACATGTCGTCCTCCTCATCGCTTCACAGAGAAGTGGATGAAAGAGATCGAACATGGCGATGACGGGAAATGCGCTCAGGAGATCTTGCACGACGCACTAGTGTAAAATACACCTTTAATCGCGGTTTTATTGGACTTTTAACGTCGGTTTTCAATCCGACGTGTATTCTGTCGACGTTGTAAGTGTGAACATTTAACGCCAGTTTATTAACCGCGGTTAAAAGTCATTTAACCGCGGTTTTTATCAAAACCGGCGTTAAAACCCAGCGTGAAAAAGAATAAAAAATTTTGAAAAAAAGAAAAATAACTTTTAACCGCGGTTTTGCTAAAAACCGCGGTTAAATTTAATCGCGTTTTTAGCAAAACCGCGGTTAAAAGTTATTTTTTCGTTTTTTTCAAATTTTTTTTGTTTTATCCTTCCATATGCCATTACACCAACCAATACAACAACCAATGCATTTGAAAAAACACACAAAATAATTATAGAGCAAACCAACCCCCAATAAGGCTACACTACAACTCTAAAAAAACAGGCACACAATGAAGCAATTAAGAAAAAAGAATAGAAAAGAAAACAAAGTTCTAATTGTTTTGTACCCAACTCCAGCTGATTCCAATCCACTTTAGTGATAACCTTTCGCACTCCATGAAACAATTTACTCAAAACTTAAATCTATATTTCCTCTAATATCTTCATCTTCATTAATTAAATGATAGTATTTAACTTGAAGAAGATAAAAAAAAACAAGTGACCTGCTCCATGAACAATGAATTTCTTCCGGTTTACAATTTCAAAATCTCTAGGTCTGTTGCTCCAAACCATCCCAGGAGCTTCTTAGAAGATGCAATCATTGCTTGTCTAAGTTGTTCTGAAACTTGTGAAGAATCTCCTCATTTATCATCTCTATCTCATTTTTTCAAGTGATTGCAACTCCTCCTGAATATCCCATTTAAATGCATTCTACTTTGTCACTGATAGAAGGAAGGATTACTTAGAATCTCAACATTCTGATAGATGGACTGGGGAAATAAATAAGAGTAGAAGTCCATAAACAGACTGATTTTACAAGTGATAGTGCTTATCCATAAAAAATATAGTGTTTGACATTTGTGCAATAGAAATGGGAACATATGTAACCTGTGATACTTATAACAGATATGGGAGAAATGAAAAAGATGAAATACTAACCAAACAAATATTCACTTCCTTAATCAAAGTCTAAACAGCTCAATTTTTTTTTCTAGATCAAGTTTCAAGCAGTGTGCAATTGAGAGCTGTAGGTACAAAAAACAATGCAGCTAAATATCAAGAGAATCCAATACTTCCAATTCCATATCTAGGAAAAAAAATCCTAATAAAGGAACAGTTTTTAAGGTACAAATTAAAAAAACAAACTCTTACCTCTTTGAACATGATAATATTTGGATGCCTTAAAGATTGGGGGTTAACTATCTCCTTTTGCACATTCTCATCAATCTGATCACACCATAAACATAACTCACTCCGAAAAAAGGAAGAGGATAAAGAATTCGGAAGAAATTATTAGAAAACAAAAATGAGAGGTTACTGTACTTTGATATTAACAATTTTTCAAAATGCAAACCAGAAGAAAAATCCCCCACAGACAAATATGCATAAGTCACTTTAAATTTTCAATTTCAAAATTCTCAAGAAAAGGATTAATGATTGAGAGCATTAGCCCATTGAATTGAATTTCCAGAATGTCAACTCACACATAATCAATCTCAGAATTAGGGGGAAAAAATAAAATTAAAACCTTTTTTTCCCCTTTTAATGTATTTGATAGCAACAAGCTCCCCTGTGCTTTTTGCGCATGACATTCCATTTCGCTTCAGCAGATGCAGCAATCGGTGCCGTCGCCTGCCAAATAATAATAATAAACTAATTAAAAAAAATTGAAACGCGAGTTTGTGCGTTTAGGAGATTACATTACCGCGAAACATCAAGAGCAGAAGCTGCAGAATAACTCACAGCGCCGTTTAGTTATATCCTCACCATTCGAGCACGGTGGGTTTCTCTACCCACACATGCAGAAAGGACGAAGGAATGGCGCTGCGGCGTTCGCGGAATGGTGGCGTGAGGGAGCAGTGTCAGTGTTCGCGGAGCGAGGGAGGAGTGCCGGTGTTTGAAGTGAGGGACGGCGCGAGGGAGGAATGACGACAGTGGAGAGTGGCGGTTCGAGGGAGGAGTGAGGGCGGTGTTTGAATGTGAGGAAATGAGGCAGTGGACGGCGCAGAGAGGGTCGAGGCTAGGGTAAAGAAAGAGAATGAGATATAGTTGGAAGGGAAATTAATTTTTCAGGTTTTAACTGCGGGTGGCTTAAACAATCGGCGCCATAACCTGTTCCATTTTTAATGTTTTAACCGCGGGTGGCTGAGAAAACCGGTGCCATAACTTGTTCCATTTTTCAAGTTTTAGCCGCGATTGTCTTATAAAACGGCATTATAACTTGTTACCGTGGTTTTCTCAAAAAACCAACGTTATAACTTTAACTTTTAACTGCGGTTATTGTAACAACGACGTCATAACTTGTTATCGCATTTACCTTTTAACTTATAACGCTGGTTTTTTAAAAAACCGGTGTTAAAAATGATGCGTTAATTTCAAAAATGCTACCGCGTCATATTTTACGCTGGTTATCTTTAAAATCGGCATTATAAGTGTATTTTTTAAGTGTATTTCGCACTAGTGACGTCGCGTGACGGTGGCAGCCCGACGAGGCGGTGTGTCACTGCTCACGGTTGCACCTCCACGACAGGAAGAAGGAGTTGGAGAGCGACGGCAACGCGACAGAGAATGCCTCGCCTCTCGCCTTGGGGAAAGGCTGTTAGGCGAAGCTCTATCACACTGTGTTCTATCGGTTCTTCTTCCGCCTCGAGGAAAGCGGATCTAATATCGCGCTGGCAATCTATGGCGGCGTGGCAGAGAGCAGTCCAGAGACTTGCTTTGGCGAAGCACGGCGCGCGGAGATCGGCGCGGAGTTGTGCCCTGGCGGTGATGATGAACGGAGCGGCAAGTCTCAGATTCTCTGGATCGCTGAGGCGACGGAGAGATCTGATCCTCCTGTTCTCAATTTGCGTTGCAACACGAACGAAAATCTCTTTTTGTTGATTCTCCATGCGATCAAGATGCTGGTTTTGGACTTGCATCGCATCAGTGTGTTTTTGCATAAACTCATGAAATTCACGGAGGAGGAAGGCGGCGGCGGCCGGAGCGGTGTCATCTGTATCTGTCATAGTCGGAGCGATGATGAGCGAAACAGTATCAACATGAGGCGGAGGAGGATTTCTCGGCCTCTCAAACTCAACGTGAACCGGTGCTCATTCGATCTGCGGTGAATTCATAGGTGCGATCGGAGGATTTGGTGGATTGAGATCCACACGGTGTTGAGAGCTACGAGTAGCGACAGTGCGCTTCGATCCAGTCATCGTAGGAGATGAAGGTAACTTCGAAAGTGATGAAATGGAAGAAGATTCCCACAGACGATGCCAATGTTCTAATGTAGAACTCAGAGGATGCCGGAGAAGAAGCACTGCGGTGGTTCTCGTAGTGGTTGACAACGGCGCGAGGGTGGTGGTACCTACAGATACTCCGACGCCTAAGTCAGTTTAGGTAGGAGATGTGGTAAGCCAAAAAGTGAATGAATCGTACCTAGATCCGTGATGAGATCCTTTATATAGTATTCAGAGACGGTTACCACGAGATAACTGCTCCCGCGAGATCCGGGCTGCCATTAGATCATTGCCAGGCTGTGATGAGCTAGTGAGGAGATCCGGAGGCCGTTGGATCTACCACGTCGTTATTAGCTAGGTGGAGGTGTGAACTCCGCTTCGCGAGAATGGGCCTTCAGCGAGTTATTTACTGGATTGGACTTCGGCCCAGTCAGGAACACAATTAATTATTATTTGACATAATGAAATATTTATACATCATTATTAAATTATATTTTTAATAATTTAACTAATTATTGAAATTGTATGTCTGAAGCTTCATCTTTGACTAATCACTTATCAGTCTTTAAGGAGATTGTTATTGATTTGAAGACTATGGATGTTGTTCCGGACTGGGCCGAAGCCCAATCCGACAGTTCGCGCGCCGAAGGTCCATCTCCGCACATAGTTCGCTTCACCACTTCGGAGCCTGGTCGACATGGCCTATCCAACGGTCCTCATCACTCCACCCAGCTCATCACAGCCTGGCAAGGATCTGACGGCACCCCGGATCTCGCGGGAGAGGTTATCTCTCAATAACCATCCTCGAACCATATAAAAGGGATCTCCTTCGCGAATCCAGGTACGATTCATTCATTCTTGCAATTCCTCACCTCCCACCTAAACTGACTTAGGCATCGAAGTCCTTGCAGGTACACCACCCCCGCGTGCCGTCGCCAACCGCTGCGAACAACGCCGCATCGCTTCTCTCCGACCATCCTCTGAAGTTCTGTCCGGAACATTGGCGCCGTCTGTGGGAAGCATCTTTGATTTCATCTCTATTTTCTGAAGTTTCTCTTCATCGTTCATGATGACTGGATCGAAGCGCACCGTCGCTACTCGCAGCTCGCTCTGTGCAGATCTAAATCCACCAAATCCTCTGATCGCTCCGGTAGATCTACCTCAACCTGAACCTATTCCCTTCACGGTCAAACATGAAAGGCCGAGGAATGTTCCTCCACCTCAGATCGATGTTGTTCCGTTCGTTACTACGGCGGCTACAACAGAGACTGGCGAAACCGCTCCAGCGACCGCCGCCTTCCTCCTCCGTGAGTTTTGAGAGTTCATACGAAGTCATGCTGAAGCGATGCAGGTCCAGAATCAACGCCTGGATCGTATGGAGAATCAACAGAAAGAGATCTCTGTTCGCGTCGCAATGCAGATCGAGAACAGAGCAGACCAGATCCTTCTGTCGCCTCATAGATCTAGAGATTCCATAACTCGTAGATCTGTTCATCGTCGCCGACGTGATGCGACTCCATGACGCTCTCCACATGCTGTACACCACCGTAATCGGTCTCTTGATCGCACTTCGTCTCACTGCCATAGATCTCAGATTTGCTCTCCTCGGAGAAGAAGAAGAAACGAGAAAATGTGGTGCGAGAGAGTTTTGCCTAAAAGCCTGTCGTCAGGGCTTGAGGCGAGGCGCTCTCCGCCGCGTCGCGGCCGTTCTCCCGATCACTCTCCCCGTCACAGAGATGCGATTGCAAGCAGCGATACACCGCCTCGAAGAACCACTACTCCCTCTCACCGTCGTGCAAGGTCACCTGAACGCGCCTCTCATCGCCGCCGTGCTCACTCCCTTTCGTCCACCTCCCTGCAGAGTGACACAGGGAGCGACACGTGCGAGGCCTTGGGTCCTTTCACTTCCAGGATCATGAAGTTCCAGATTTCGAAGCATCTTCAGAAGCCACCATCCTTAGATTCGTATGATGGCACAACCGATCCAGATGAGCACATCGGTTATTTCGACACGGTCATGGGCTACCGAGGTGCCCAGGGACCAGTCAAGTGCAGGATCTTTCCTCTGACTTTGAAGAAGGCGGCCTTGTCATGGTTCCAGTCCCTGAAGAAAAATCTCGTGGACTCGTGGTCCGAACTCACCGATCAATTCTCCGCCCACTTCACTGCGTCCAAGGTCCAACCAAAGTCCACGGCGGCGTTGACCACGATTCAGTAGAGAAAAGACGAATCTATCAGAGACTATATTGAGCGTTTTAACAAAGAAGCAATTTCTGTGAAAAAGTGTTTCGATGAGATGAAGTTGTATTTGCTGGAGCAAGGTTTGGTTGAAGGCAGTTTGTTCAGCGTCAACATTGGTGTCGACAAGCCAAAGACCTTGAACGACTTCCTTAAACGAGCCTAAAAGTACATGAATTATGAAGAGAAGTTGATGGCGTCGAAGGTCAATGGCAAAACCCAGGAGAAGACCGACGGACAGCGCGAGGACAGGTCGCGCAGAGATAAAGATAACCGACCTTCATCAAAGAGGTACGAAGAATATACTCCCTTGAATACCACACCAAAGCATATTCTGAACGAATGCGCGAATACCGAATTCCGAGATGCTGGAGTCAAGTTCCCCCAGAAAGGGAAGGAGAAGCCCAATGCCGATAAGTCCAAGTATTGTCACTTTCACAAGTGCGCCAGGCATGAGACTGATGAGTGTTTTCACTTGAAAGACGTGATAGAGCAGCTGATCCAGAAGGGGAGGTTGTCGAAGTATGTGAAAGCAAAATCGAGATCTGGCGATAGAAGGTCGAGGTCCAGATCACCTCGACCTGCGAGAAAGGAATCAGCTTCTGTAGCACAACTCGATGAGGCAGCTCGAGCGTTCGAAAAGAACAAGGAAAGACCTCGACCTCCCCTAGTCGCCCTTGTCATCTCTGGGGGGTTCTCCGACAAGGGAGGTGCAAGTATAAAATCAGCAAAGTGAAAGCTGAGAGAAACGGTGTCAGTGTCCACTGTTTTTCCTTCATCTAGCAGGCACAAGGGAAGACCACCCTTCGCCTTTTACAACGAGGACCTGGTGAATGGAAAGCCGAATTTTCTGATTCCCTTGTTGGTCAAAGCTTACATGGCCAACTTTGATGTTAGAAGAATATTGATAAATCAGGGGAGCTCGGCGAATATTATTTTCCACGAGTTGTTTAAGACCTTGAAGTTACCAGAGAAGGACCTCGTACCGTATTCGGGGTCTGATCTAACTGGTTTCAATGGCTCGAAAACCAAGCCGTTGGGCTACATGGAATTGATGGTGACCTTTGGAGAACCACCTACCTCCAAGACTGTTAAAGTCCAGTTCATAGTACTTCCGTGCAAGTCTGTGTACAACTGCATCATTGGGCGCCCAACTCTGGGGGAGCTCAGGGCTGTGACCTCGACGGTCCATTTGAAGATGCGTTTACATAGTGATGACGACAAAGTCGTCACTGTCGAAACTGATCAAGAAGCTGCAAGGAGATGCTACATCCTGTCTCTGAAAGTCGACGAGTCGGGAGAAGAGAAGCGACTTCCCTCTGCTAAGAAGCAAGCTCTTGCAAAAGCCGCTTCAGAGGTCAACCTTGCTGATTTCGATGCCAGAATAGAATTCGAAGATGAAGTTCAAGAGGATGACCCCGTAGCCCGCGAACTCCAGCAAAAAATCAAGAGGTGAGTGCCCGATGGCGGGTTTATCCAAGTTCAGCTAGGCGATGATCCTGAGAAGACCGTGAAGCTCAGTGCAGACCTTCCTGAGCAGGTTAAGCTGCAGCTGATTGAGTGCCTGAAGTCCAACGCTGACCTCTTCGCTTGGACTGTTGCTGACAAGCCAGACATCTCTCCCGACATCGCCAGCCATCAACTTGCTCTCGACCCTAAAGCCTGCTGGGTGGCTCAGCGGCGTCGTAAGCAAGCCCCAGAGAGCTGAAGCTGCAGCCAAAGCTGTTGATGATCTAAAAGATCGTGAAAACAGCGAAGGAAATCAACCAAAGCTGCAGCCAAAGCTCGCTTCGCTGACGAGGTTTATTTCAAAGTCAGCTCAACACGCATTGCCTTTCTTCCGTCTACTCAAGAAGGGAATTCAATTTGAATGGTCCCCCGAGTGCGAAGAAGCTTTGACGCGGGTAAAGCGCATCCTGTCTCAACCACCAGTCTTAACGAGACCATCCCCTGGGGAAGTACTTTATCTCTATCTGGCGGTAGCCATTGAAGCTCTGAGTGACGTCCTCATCCGCGAAACAGACGAAGGCCAGAAACCCGTCTACTTCGTAAGAAAAGCACTTCAAGGCCCTGAGCTAAGATACCAAAAAATTGAGAAGGTCACACTAGCGTTGATAGTCGCAGCTCGACGGTTGAGACAATACTTCTTAGAGCATCCCATAGTAGTTCGGACAGACCAACCGATCAAACAGATCCTACACAGGCCTGACTTGGCGGGACGTATGATCAAGTGGTCGGTTGAGTTGTCCGAATTCGGGGTTACGTACGAAGCAAGATAGGCCATCAAAGCCCAATGTTTGGCAGATTTCATTACCGAGATGACTCCGGGAGCCGTAAAGCCTTGCTCCAAATGGACGGTTCACGTCGACGGATCGTCCAACGCAAAGGGCGGTTCATGTCGCCATGTCCTCCGGGCAGGTTATTATTGGCTGTCATTGGATGCAGACGCGAGGTTATTCGTTAAGAAATGTGACAAGTGCCAGAGACATGGCGACATCCACTTGGCTCCTCCAACAGAGTTAACGTCCCTTTCAGCTCCGTGGCCCTTCGCCTGGTGGGGCATTGACATACTTGGACCATTTCCAATGGCTCTTGGACAGGTGAAATATCTAGCCGTCGCAGTAGATTAGTTCACCAAATGGGTGGAGGCAGAGGCACTGGCAAAGATAACTGCGAAGAATTTGATTAAGTTCTTCAAAAGATACATCTTGACGAGGTTCGGGATACCCGAGGACGTCGTTACCGACAACGAAACACAGTTCGTAGACCGTGGTTTCCGAAAGACTTTGGAGGACCTCAACATCAAACAACATTTCACCTCTGTAGAACACCCCAAGACGAACGGTCAAGCTGAGGCCGCAACCGGGTTATTCTACGAGGTTTAAAACGAAGGTTAGATGAAGCAAAAGGGAACTGGGTGGAAGAACTTCCCCGAGTACTCTGGGCATATCGCACAACTCCACACTCAACGATAGGAGAATCCCCCTTTCGTCTCATATATGGGACGGAGGCCATCATCCCCGTCGAGATTGGAGAACTTAGTTAGAGAACTTCATATCCCAACAAAATGTCATCAACTATCAAAACTTGCGAGAAGAACTCGACCTCCTCGACAAATGCAGAGAGCTTGCAGTGCTCAACGAGGTCGTAGTCAAGCAGAAAATCGTAGCAAGGTACAACCGAAGTGTTGTGTCCAGAGAGTTCATGCCTAGCGACCTCGTCCTTCGATGAGCTGACATTGGTTTAAAGAACGCCCCACAAGGGAAACTCGCACCCAACTGGGAAGGCCCTTACCGAGTCATCACAAAGACTAGTACTGGCACTTACACCCTTGAGACACTACAAGGCCAGCAGATTCCAAGGACTTGGAACGCATCGAAGTTGAAGAAGTACTATAGCTGAAAATAAATGTATCCAAAACATACAAATATTGGAGCAATAAAGTACATTCGAAGAGATACGAGTATAAAGAACGTACTTTGTCAAACAAGCCTCCTGCCCGAGAGCGCGAGCGCGTTCTGAAAAGCCTCGTGCCCAAGCGCACGAGCACCTTTGAACAAGCCTCGTGCCCGAGAGCACGAGCACGTTCTGAAAAGCCTCGTGCCCGAGTGCGCGAGCACCTTTGAACAAGCCTTGTGCCCGAGTGCATGAGCACCTTTGAACAAGCCTCATGCCCGAGAGCACGAGGGCGTTCTGAAACGACCTTGAGCAGAGAGCACGTGCATGGTTAAACGATGTCACTTTCTGTCTGGCCAACAGATTAGTGAACATCAGCGATTGGATAAACCCTCTTGAGAACATAGGTCCCAAACAAACGACAAGCAAAGTAAACAAGGTAAATATTTTGCGAAGTCAAAAAGTTAAATATCATTACAAACGTTTGTTCATTACAAGACAGCGAAAGTAAACAAGAAACAAATCCTAAGACTTGGGAGGCACAGCTACTCCCGAAGTTGAAGGAACTACTACTTCGGAATTCGAAGGGGGGACCACTTTGGAAGCCACTGGAGGTGGCACCTCGGAAGCCAGGAGAATAGCCACTTCTGGGGACAGAGTGGGCCCGGTGAGAATGACCTCCTTTGTTTGGCCATCCACAATTGAGTTCCCCTCAACTATCCCGTCAGGGGTCATTCCCGTCATGTTGAAGGCAAGACCAGGGTTGAGAAGCCAGATCTGGTCAACGGCGTTTGGAAAGAGCTCATCACCAGCCTTCATGATCAGGGCCACCATCTTTGCCTTCTCGACCTCTAACTCCTTGATCTTCTCGGAAAGAGACGAGACCTCTAGATTTTCCTTGGAAAGGAGCTCAACCTCTGAGCTCAATCCCTCCACCTTGCGCTGGGATTCGATAACCTCCAGCTTCATGTTCTCTTCTGACTGCTGAAGGTCCTGGATTCTCCGCAAGAGCTTTCCACGCTCCTCAACTAACTTCCCCTTCTCGGAAGAAAGGTCTTTAACCTGCCGGGACAGTTTGGCCACTTCGCCCTTGAACTTGGTGGTCTCCGTCTTAACAGACCCCACTTGTGCTCGAAGTTCGACTTCAAGTCCTTCAAGAGACTTAATCCTCATTTCAAGAGATTTAATCTTTGTGTCGAACTCTGACTTGCTCTTGCGAAGGCTAGTAAGCTCAACTTCTAAGTGCTTGTTCTTCTCAAAGACCGACTTGGTAATGATCAGATCGCGCAACTTGGAAGTCATGGCCTCGAAAAACGAGTCCTCTTTGGCACCTTCTGAAAGTTCATTAAAATAAGCCTCGTCGGGGGGAGGAACCAACCTACTGACCTCGTCCGGAGTGACCACCTCGCTGCGAGACCAGACCGGCAGAACCTCACCAGGAGTTGGAACCACCTCTTTCCCCTTGCTCGGTTTGCCCTCTGCCTTGATAGCCGGCGAGGGAGCCGAGGTCTGTGGCGGAGGAGGAGGCTTCTTTGTCTTCTTGCCGACAGGCTCTTCAAGGACTTGTACGGAAACTCGCTTACTTCCCAAAGACACATCTTCGACCACTTGTGCCGCCACGGTTAAAGCAGCGACCTGAGTTCGGACCACGGCACCCTGATCTCGACCTACTGAACTGGCGAGGCCCCAGAGGATAGAGTACGAGCAGGAGCAGTTTGGCTGGAACCTTTTACAACCACAGGAGAAGGGGTCTTTTCAGCTGAGCCTTTCCTCTACGAACAATTAGATTTCTACAAATTTACCTAAGCACGCATTGGCTTCCTCTTGAGTCTTGCATTTCAGAAGGCGATGAGTGTCGACATATCCTTTCTCGGAGACCAAATCTCCCTTATTATTCGTATATTGCCGAGGTTTGAGCTTCTCAACAAACTTGCGAATTTGCTTCAAACTATATCGAGCATTGTCGTCGAGTTTATATGTGAATTCACTATTCTCAAATTGGAAATGCTTCTCGCTCCAACACAGCAGAAATCTCTCGTGCCAATTAGTTATCACCTGCCCATTTTTGTCAAGTGCCTCTACAAGAGCGCAAACATTCTCCATGGCAGCATTGCTAATGGTCTCGACAATGAAATAATTCGATTTAAACCCAGGATGGGATTCCGAGAACAACTCAAAAAAACTTTCCCGTTCTGTTTCAACGAAACCCAACCTTGGCGTTTCGCTGGATCCACTTCCATCCACAAGGGAGAAAAATGGAGAAGAACGTCTCGAGCAAAGGATCAACGTTTAAATAGGGGCACAGTAGCTGGAAACCCCTAACAAACGCCCAAGCGTTCGGATGTAGTTGTGAAGGAGCGACCTCTAAATGATGTAAAACCGTTATTTCAAAGTCAGAAAAAGGCAACCTAAAATCCAAATCCTTGAAAAGGACCTCGTACAAGAAAATCAAAATACAGTCGGACTGCGAACATATTCGAGCATCAAGATTGGGTCGAAAAATATTCCAGTTTTCGAAATTGCGAACACCATCCGCGACATCCATGGACTTCAACATCAGTAAAAAATTCTCTTTTGACGAATAGAGGGAGCGAGTACAAAGAGCATCTTCCGCAACCTAACCGAAGTTCTCAGCATTTGGGGGCAAAACCAAGTCGTCCCTCTGAAGTAATTTCTTACCCATGTCTGACCTCGCAAAAGCACTGTCATGGAAAAAAGCTCGATATTTATCCATTTCTATCAACCACTTTCCTACTTCCCTCTCGGTGAAGGTCCATCCGAAAAACTTCTCTACTTTTATAGAAAGACTTTGGATTTCAACCGGATCTACAGGAGACACATTCTTACCCTCATAATCTCCAACAAGAAGCCCCGGAGGGTAATAGGCCACAGGGGAAGCCAAACGAAACAACCGTTCGACGATGAACAACCGCTATTGGCGTTATCATTTCGCCTCTCCGAGGGGCCACCGGAGGGAAAAGAATTAGGAAAACCAGATACGGAGGAAGACAAAAACGAATCTCTCAAGAGAAACCTAATATTGCTACCCATTTCAAAACTACGAAAGGAAAAGCAGAGAAGCGGAGAGGAAATTTACCTGTAAACGATGAAGTTTGCGGTTGAAATTTCCTGGAAATGAAACACGAACAAGCACGAACGCTCAGTAGCGAACTACCAGAAAGAAACCAACGAACCGACAGGTGTTCAGGATCACCGAGGAAGAGAAACGAATCGTCACAAACACTTGAAGATCACCGGAGAAGGAGGAGGAAACGAAGCAAAAATGTATCTCAGAAACTTTGCGAAAGGAAAGAAACGAAAGAAAGGGGGACGAATATTTATAACCCCAGGTCTGAAATAAACGACGTGACTTTTCTCCTCCTCTCACCATTGATCAGATTCGAGCAATGTGACGTTTCCTCTTCTCACACTGTTAATCGATGACACGTTGCACTACTTAGCCTAGGAGGCACAGCGCAATCATGACACGCCTCGAAACAACGCGATGCACAAAATCCCAAAGGCGACTAACGCGACGTTTTGAAATTCAAAATTAACGCTCACACGCCCAGGGTTTGGTAGCATTTCAGTTCTCTTTTTTCTCAGAGGGACGATAAACATTCACACTTCCTTTCAAACAGGAATGTCGAATGTCGACATCACCGAACTTCTATCACTTCAACAAGTCACCACATCGACACTTGAGCTACCGAATTAGGGGGCAACTGTTCCGGACTGGGCCGAAGCCCAATCCGATCGTTCGCGCTCCGAAGGCCCATCTCCGCACATAGTTCGCTTCACCACTTCGGAGCCTGGTCGACGTGGCCTATCCAACGGTCCTCAGTACTCCACCCCAGCTCATCACAGCCTGGCAAGGATCTGACGGCACCCTGGATCTCGCGGGAGCGGTTATCTCTCAGTAACCGTCCTCGAACCATATAAAAGGGATCTCCTTCGTGGATCCAGGTACGATTCATTCATTCCTGCAATTCCTCACCTCCCACCTAAACTGACTTAGGCATCGGAGTCCTTGCAGATACACCACCCCCGCGTGTCGTCGCCAACCGCTGCGAACAACGTCGCATCGCTTCTCTCTGGCCGTCCTCTGAAGTTCTGTCCAGAACAGATGTTAAATTTGTGTCCTTAGTTCAACATATTAAACCCGTGTCCTTATTTTTTAATTAATATTCTTCTAATTAAATATGAAATATAATAGGATACTTATTGATGTTAATTGGTGACTCATACTCTTGTCCCGACCTGCAATGCTTACAGAATGATCTGTTTTTTAGAGGTCTCCTCATGTTCTAAAAATGTGTGTCCGCTCACGAAACCTCTTCTGCAATCACTTCATGAATGATTCTTGGCTTAGGTGTGCCCACGTTTAACAATAAGAGATCTTCTATTCAGATTCTAAAAGTGCATTCAAGCTAAGGCGTGCCCACGCCTAATATCGAAACGTCTTCTAAAGTACTTTGTGGGTCTTTTATGTTTTTGGGCATTTGGGTTTAATACTTTTTTGAGGGTTTAACATATATATGCTCTTGTTGTAGCTGCTCTTTTCATCATCTCCCTTGAAACAATTTTCTAACAATTTTCTATAATAGTGAATTTGCTTCTCCTCATCATCTATTTGATGCCTTTAAAGTCCTTTAGATTATTATTTTAGTGTTCTAATCAAACTCTTGGATGTTATAGCAAACGTTAGGGGTGGTTGTAACACCCTCAAATTTGAATTACTAAGATCCTATAAATTATGTGCTTATATGATAATTTTGTGACAATTTGTGTGTATTTGCCTTAATAACTAGTATATTTTAATTAATACTATTTTACTATATTTTTATTAAATATTAGTTTTGAATTTGTTATAGATATTTTAGAATAATGGTATATTTTTTTAAAAGTTAGTAAAAACATGAATTTCTTTAGTTGAGAATAGTTTAGAAAAAAAATATAATTATTATATACATTATTATATATATAGATATATGTGTACGTAGTACTGATGCATTTTTGCCTAAATCCCACCGGCCCACGTTTTGTTTCACGTTTTGCAAAATGGGCTTTTTATCAACAATAAAAATGGGCTACGATTTTTCTGTTTTCCAGCGCCGTTTCAGACTTTCATTGTTATAAACTGTTCATCGTCTCTCAGAAGCGCCGCGCAGTGAAGAAACGCTCACTTTCAAATTTCTCTGTTCTTGTTCTCCCTTCCTAGGCCAAGAAAAAATCCCAAAACTTACAACCCAACTCGAAATCGACCAAAGAACACGTTTTCGACCTCTGTTCGTTCAATCGCGGCTTCGTTCGTTGCGTTTTGCTCTGTTGGGTGAATTGTACTGTCACTTCTTCGGCCTCCACAGTTTTCGGTTCGAAAAACGGACGCCATTTTCGGATTCCTCGCGTCGAAACCTTCAAGAATCACTACTCCTTTGCTCGATTCGGTGAAGTTGACGCCGGACCCCTCGTAACCTTTTGTCTCGGTATGACGTTTTTCGGTCACTCTTTTTGCTTCCTTTTAATTTCGTTTCAGCCTTAAAAATTCTAAAAAAACATATTATACTAATTATTATTTTTTTCCAGCCGCGTTTCGATCTTCTGTAAATTTTATCCTGTGCTCAGTTGGTGCTCAAATTGTCGTTATAGCCAGTTTTCTTCGCCTTGGAATACTTCAAACTTTTTATTGAGGTAAGGGGGTAGATGGATACAAGATTAGTGGGCTCATGGATATAATTAGGCAATAGGGACGTCCCATGGTCCCTAGACTTGGCGCGGTTGTGCAAAATAAATACATTTGCCATTGTGATAGGGAAAACTTCATATTGAATTCTGTCATGATATTTATGTTAATAGAAATTGTCTCATAATGTGTTGTTTGAGTTGATATATTATGATATGTAAGGATTATATGATGATTTGCTTGTCTTGGCTTGTTGTTGATAAATGTATGTATGAGGTAAATGGGTGGAACTGAGATTTCTTGTTATTATATGATGTTCTGAAATTGTTGTGTTGAGTGAGAACTAGATTATCATAGGGTATGGTTGCTATACTTAGATCCTCTAGATGCTATATCATGGTTATGTGAAGGATAAAGTATGGACGGTGGGTATGATTGTTAGGAGTTAACTAATGTATAATTATATTTCTTTTGCATTTAAGTTACGGTATAAACAAGTCTTAGGACTAGTATGTGACGGTTGACATTTGGTGTTGATAGTTTAAATGCTTTAGAAGTAAGATTTGACGTTGTGAGTATTTAGCAATAGTTGTGCAGAAAAATGATTAATTCTGGGATTGTTTTAGCTAAGTCTTACTCATTTAATTTTTGTTAATTCAATACATAATAATTACTAACCCAAACTCTTTTGGATAGCGTCTTATAATTTTAAGTGAGAAGTATGGTCCGTCCGGTTAAATAAAAAAAAAAAACAATAAGTAAGTTGAAACACTTGGGTTAAGAGTTAGAAATTAAGTTAAGCTTGCTTAGACTTAGTATGGGGAGATAGGCTGATAAATCGGACTTGTTCCAAGATTGGGGAAACTTGTTAGTTTACTGACGAATAGTACCTCGTTAACGTTGTTGTAGCCGACCGCTTGATAAGATGGTCGGTGTGCTGTTATGTCGTTGTTGTTGTTATTGTTAGACACTTGTTTGATTTGTGTTCTTGCATCATTGTGTCTTGTTAAGTTAACGTTATTGGGGATGAGCAACGATGATGCGATATAGTATCGGCCATGATGGGCAAGGTACCTGGCCTTGGGGGTCAATCGGATAGGGGCGTCTTACATAAAGGCAGCGGCTTACAACCAATGCTGGGGCGTTGACCAATTTACCTGGTTACCCTGACTAGACACTGTTCGTACTCAAGAGTGATGATGTTTTCTCACTCGCTCATCTGAGTTAGTTTGGATCCACATGTTCGGTGAAGTAGAGATTGTCTAGGTTGCATTAGTACTCGTTAAGTTATGCATCCATGTTATGCGTTAATTATACTGAGGTTGTTATATGCGCATTGCTTAATCTATGTCCTTTGCCATTTATGCTATGATTGTATATGATGTCTAACCCCTCTTTACTGTGGCTACTCATGCACCATTGTGTATGTTTAGACGATGAGATTGCAGGTGACGATGACGATGTGGCTGATGAGTGATACGTGGAAGCCGTCACCGTAGTTAGGATTTCCGTTGTTATTATTTTATTATTGTTGATTGTTCCGATGTAAGTACTTGGGTCAGCTCTGAGACGTTGTGACATCGGGGTGCTTTTATTTTTCTGAACTTGACATAATTGTTATTTGATTTTTCCGCAAGTTTGTACGAGCGTGACGATTCTACCTTCGTTTATGGAAAATTTTATTGGACCGTATTTCTCAGTGGTTATATTTATTTTAATTTATTTCTTTAATAATAACATGCGGGTAGAGGGTGTCACAGTGGTCATAGATTGGATTGCTTTGAATTGTGAGGAAACCTAATTTCAAACCAATAAAGTTTGATTGGTTTGGTTCGAATTTTCAATAAAAGAATCACTAACATGAACTAAAACAAACTGGTTACATTTGAAGTAAATAAAATATAATACAAGAAGGGGTTGAGTTGTGTTTTGTAACTTGTTTGAGAAATATCAAGGTTGTCGTTGAGACGAAAAATACTTTCTTGAAAGCAAGTATTGGCTTAAAACGAATGATCAATTAAAAAATTGTTTCTGAGTTATTCTTAAATAGGCTAAATTGTACTTTTCTTCCCTTAACTTTTTTTTAGTTTTCAATTTCGTCAACTAACTATTTGAGTTTTCATTTAAGTCCCTTAAGTTACGAAAGTTACTTCAATTTCGTCCTTTTTTCATTTTTTTCATTTTAAAGGAATGACCATTTGACACGTGGAACAAAAAAATGAAAAATTAAATGGAAATCACCTACATGTCAAATGATCATTCGTCTAAAATAAAAAAATGAAAAAAGGACGAAATGGAAGTAACTTTTGTAACTTAAGGGACCTAAATAAAAACTTAAATAGTTAGGGGACGAAATTGAAAACTAAAAAAAAGTTATGGGACGAAAAGTGCAATTTAGCCTCTTAAATATAACAGCGGGAATACAAATAAGATAGAGAAGAAGAATGACACAGACATTTTTATAACTATTCACACCACCAAGAGCTACGTCCAGTCCCTTCTACCCGAAAGAATTTTACTATCAATCAAATGATACAAGCATGGACAGATCCAGAAATATATCAAACGGGGCAAAAATAGTTAATTAATGTAATAAATATTGAGTAATATAATTATTTTATTAAATAATTTATGTCATTTATTATTGTTTCTTTTTTTTACTTTTATTACAAGTCTTGTCATAAATTATTTAAATATTTAAATAGCAAGTATTGTCTTTAGACTGTAATTCTTTATATTTTAATGGTTTAATTATTTTGTAGGTCCCTGAACTATTTGAGAATTTTGAAATAGGTCTCTGAACTATTTTTTTCTTAATTAGGTCCTTAAACTATTTTTTCGTTTTTAATTAAATTCTTCTTTTAAGTAACTGTTAGTGGACTTTTAACTAATGCTGACGTGGAATATGTCATGTTAACTAAATTTGACACATCATTGTCCACCTAATATCCATGTCATTAAATATTTCCACCTAATTAAATATTTTCACTAAAATCCATAATACCCAAATCCCCTAACCTGAGAGGGGAAAAAAAATCAAAGAAACTCTTCTTCTCCTCGCGCGATACCCAAACACCCAAAGAGACTCTTCTCCTCCCTCGCGCACAGCAGAACCAGAGCACTGCCATTTCCATTGCTAAGAGCACCACTGTTTCCAGCCGCGACCCAGATAAAGGGCGTTCGCAACGGCCCGAGCACCAGCTGCGACCCAAATCCACGGCGTTCGCGACGGTCACAGAACAACCATTTGTTCGTCCGCGACGGCGATTTCGGAGCACAGCAAGAGAACGCTCTTTCTCATTCTGCGGCGGCGCTGGTTCTCAAGCCCTCTTTCTCATTCCGCGGCGGCGCTTGTCTTAACCCCCACGGTACAATTTCTCAACCCCTGTTTCTTGGATTCTGGGTATGGGTTGAACAATGTTTGTTGTTGTTGACTTGCAAGCTATTCTGGGTATGGGTTGAACCCTATTTCTTGTATTCTAGGTATGGGTTGAACAATGTTTCTTGTTTTTGACTTGCAAGCTGTTTTGGGTATGGGCTGAACCCTGTTTCTTGTATTCTAGGTATGGGTTGAACAATGTTTCTTATTTTTGTCTTGCAAGCTATTCTGGGTATGGGTTGAACCCTGTTTCTTGTTGTTTGATTATTGGCTGAATACTGTAAAAATGCAATTGTTTCAAAAATAATGAATGGTTGAATTCTGTCACTGAACTGCTCTGCTGATTATTGGCTAAATTATGTTGTCACTGAACTGCTTTGCTGATTATTGGCTGAATTCTGTTACATCTATAGATTTTAAATCCAACTTTTTTGAACATTGTTCAACAACATTTGGCATAATGCCATGATGTTGAATTGATGTTGCTGAAGTCCATTTTATTTTTGTTTGCATTTCAGAAATGGGTGACCCTAAATTTGAGGTTGAACTTCATCATGGAGGTCAGTTTTTGAAGGGGAGAATTGGTAATCAATATTTAGGAGGTAGGACAAAGGAAGGACTTGAGTTTGACTTAGATCATTGGTCACTCCAAGAGATAACAACTATATTAAAGGAGTTAGGATACAAGGGCTATATGAAGATTTGGTACGTGGAGCCCATAAAAACCTTGAACATTGGGCTAAAGGAACTCAAGTCAGACTCTGATTGCATGTCTATGGCAAATTTAGTCTTGGGGTACAATGATGAAGCAAGTAGATATATATGTGGTCGACGAGTATAATGAATACAATGGAATTGAGGTCACCTCTAATGATCCAGATTTTGTCCCTTCTGAAAATGACATTGAAAGTGATAACAGCAGTAGCAATGATGAATTTTATGCGAAGGGCAGACTTGATAATAGTGCTGATGATGGGGAGCATGAGGATTACTTTGAAGTTCTAGAAAACATAGTTAATGAAGCAGAATCAATCCCCAATGTCCAAGCTATTGGCAAAGCTCCAGAAGTTGAAGGGGAAATATCTGATGGATATGAAACTGAAACTATATACAGCATTGATGGATCTGAAGATGATGAACAAAGCAAACATAAGCATGAAATGTTTAATCCTGCATAGATGTGCATGGACTACAATTGGAAAGTTGGGACTAAGTTTACGTCACTCAAGCAATTCAAAGATGCTATGAAGGAATGGGCCTTGTTGAATAGCAGGGATATAAGATATGTTAAAAATAACAAGCTAAGGCGTAGAGTGAAGTGCAATGGTGAATTTATTGACTGGATGGCATTTGTCAGTAAAGTTGGTAATGAGGAGACTTACAAGCTTAAGAGGCTTAATGGAATTCACAATTGTGGAAGAACATTTAAAGGGAGTTTGGCCTCTTCAATTTGGGTTGCTGATAAGTTGTCTGGCACAATAAGGTTGGGCGAGAAGAAAAGTCTTGGTAATGTTAACCAAGATGTGACGGAAAATTACATGGCTGAGATTTCTGTTAATAAGGCATATTGGGCAAGAAGAAAGGCAATTGAAAGATTGGAAGGCCAAGCCATTGAGCAATATGCTAGAATATGGGATTATTGTGAGGAGGTTAGAAATAAAAATGTTGGCTTGACCATACAAGTAATGGTAGACAGACCTACACTAGTCCATGAGCCTAGATTTAAGAGATTATACATGTGCATAGATGTTGTGAAAAGGGGATTTTTGGCTGCTTGTAGACCCATTAAGACTAGATACAGAGGTTATTAATTCAAGACATTAGAAATGAAAGATGGCTGGAGAGTGGTCATTTGAAGTGGAGCATACTTACAAGCATATATCTGAGAAATTCACAGTTGATTTGGAGAGGGGTAGTTGTAGGTTATGGGAACTAACTGGACTACCATGTAGGCATGCTTGCAGTTGCATATTTTTTAAAGGGGGTAACCCAGAGGACTACATTAGTGCCTATTATACACCTGCTGCATATTTGACATGTTATAGCCCGATGGTCAATCCAATTAATGGGCAGAATTTATGGCCAACCTTGAACTTTGATAAGATTCTCCCTCCAATACATAGACCCAAGCCTGGGAGACCAAGGAAGCTAAGGAGGAGGGAGCATGATGAAAATCCAAACTCATCAAGATGTTCAAGAGTTGGCAGAATAATAAGGTGTACAAGGTGCAAGCAAGTTGGCCACAATAAAACCACTTGCAAACAACCTCCACATGTAACTGAATCTGTAAGTGATGGTAAGGATATGATGTGTTTTTATTTTTTTCTTCTCATGGATTTGATGTTGTATTGCTTAGGGATCTGATGTATTTTGATTTTGTTGTTGTTAATGGATCTTATGTTGTAGCTGCTGTTAGAGAGGCTGAATCTAATGTTGTACAACCCACTGCTGCTGTTGGATCTAATGTTGCAGCACCTACTAAAGTTGCTACATTTGGACTCGATGTTCTTTGGAAGTCATGGTTCAACAAGAGGAAGAGGAAGAGGGAGAGGCAGACCGATAGGAAAAGGGAGAGGCCGAGACAGCTCTGCAGAGGCACAGTCACAATCCACTGCCAACTTTAATGGTTCACAGCTGTGCTAGACTTGTTGATATTTTGGGTGGCCATGTGACCACCACTTTTTGTTGATGTTTATTTTGCTTTTTTCTGATTGTGGTTTCGATGTAACCACCACTTTTTGCTACTGTTTATTTTGGCTTAAAGTCCAACGAACTAGACAAGTGTTGGATGTAAGTATTGGCCTCTTTATTTTCTTTTGGGACCACAACGTTTAATATAGAGAACCAATTTTTTGGATATATTCAAGTCTTTATTTTTTTGGGACCATTTTTGCTTTCCAGGGACCCGATTAAAAAATAATAGTTCAGAGACCCGAATAAAAAAAATAATAGTTCATGGACCTGATTAAAAAAAAAGTTCATGGACCAAATTAAAAAAAAAAGTTTAGGGACCCGATTAAAAAATGATAGTTCAGAGACCCGAGTGAAATATAATAGTTCATGGACCCGATTAGAAAAAAAAATAGTTCATGGACCAAATTAAAAAAAATAGTTTAGGGACCCGAGTAAAAAAAATAGTTTAGGGACGAAATTAAAAAAAATAGTTCAGAGACCTATTTCAAAATTTATGTCACGGTCCACGTCAGCGTCCATGTCAGCACTGGTTAAGCCCACTAACGGTAATTTAACAGAAGGATCTAATTAAAAAAACAAAAATAGTTCAGCAACCTAATTAAAAAAATAGTTTAGAGACCTATTTTAAAATTTTCAAATAGTTCAGGGACCTCCAGAATAATTAAACCTAATTTAATTAAATTTTTAATTATATTCTCATAGTTTGAAAGTTTCTAATGGAGTCCTCGTTCTTTTAAAAAAATTAAATAAGTTTCTATTCCCTAATTGTTATTGACTTGTACTAAATTATATAACTTATTTGAAAGTTTGGATGGAGTATAAGAAGTTAAAAACTAATTCAGCAATACTATCTTTCAAATAACCATTATATTTTATTTAAATTTTCAAATAGGTTTCTTTAAATTAACAAAAATTTAATAAATCATTAATCATGAAAACTTACATAAAAAAATTTGAAACTATAAAAAATCTGTTAACAACTTTTAAATTACAGGAATCTATGGAAAAATTTAATAAAAGTATAAGGAAGTACAAATTAATTTAACCTAAACAAATTTCAGGTCTAAATTTTTCACTCCCTTAATTATTACTAGTGCGTGTACCCGTGCGATGCACCGGACTTATATTTTGCTTTAAATTGAAATATTTGTATCTTTAAACGTTCGTATATTATTATTCAATTATACGTTGTTTTTTTTTTAATTTTTGCTTAAGGTGATATGAATACATAAATACATGTAACAAAAGCATGATATAATCCATAATTTGTAATTAAAATGGACAATTGATAACAGAATTAGTGAGCAAACAGATAAAGTAAAATAAGCACATATAGTTGTATGTGTTTTCACATCTTAAAAAAAACATTATTATCCAATGCAAAGAAAATGAACGTTTGATCATGTTGTGACACACCAAGGCGCATAACATCTCCTTCCTTTAGTGCCATTTTCTTTTTAAACTTGTTCCACCCACCTGTAAGATGACATACGTTGATGATTGAGTTGCCCAAATAAGACAACAAGCATATGGTTTTCAAATTTGGATCCACCAAATTACATTCCATCAATTTTTGTGACAAAGCAATTTCACAGAAACATAGCGGCAAAGTCTCCATTAAAGAATAAAAAATAACATTAATACTTGAAAGTACATGCTCCTTTGATGGAATCAGACATGTATAGAGGAAAATATGTTTAAAAAAAATACAAACCAATGAATCAGAATTGATGTGTGATGTGGCTAATGTCTTCACCAAAGAATGAAAGAAGGGATCTTGAACAGACACTACTGGCTTAAAATCCTCTCCATCATCGTCAAATAGAGTTATTGGAGCATTCTTACCACCAAGACTAAACTTTGTTGGAGGTGTTGGACAATAGACCTTTTTCAACTTCCTATCCTTTACTCTAATTAGAAATTCATTATTACCACGGTAAAACATTTTCAGCCATCCACCTGATGGAAGATTGTATAGAACACCAATCTGATGCCATCCTTGTTCTAAATATACTCGACCATTTTTCTTATTATCACTAAGTTCAAACTCATTGCCTGAAGGATCACATAGTTTGACTGAACTTGCAATATGACCATAGTAATCCATTGAAAACAATGACGGCAACTTACCCTTGTTCTGGAAGAAGAGAAGACAAAAGTTGTCAGCAGTACTCATTCAAAGTATATTTTAAAGTATATAATATACACAATTAACAAAACAATATTTATCAAGTTCATTCATTACTTACAAAGTGGGGATGATATTCGCAATAGAATGTTCGGTAGCCATTATACGTCTCCAAGTCTAAGGTGTAGTCCATGTCGTTTAAGCTTTTGTAAGGAAGAAATAAAGGCAAAACGTAGAGAATGCACAATAGAGGTAAAACACAAACCAATGAAAATTGAATTGAAACCTACAATAAGATGAATAGATAAGCAGATGTAGTTATATACAGAGAAAGAATAAGAGTATGCTAACCATAGTGGCTGTTGAGTTCCCAATGTCAATCAATTAAAAGGGAACATTGTCATTATTTTGCCTTTCGAGTTTCAATGACAGAATAATTAATTGGCACAAAGGCATAAAAATCTCATAATTATTGTGGCTCTTCATTTTCTCATCTCGAAGTCATGAAGTGACTATTAGTTTTCCAATGTCAGCTATGTGCATGTTACATTGAAGGCAATAAATTCGCCTATTTAGTTTCCAATGTCTTGAGTTTCCAATGTCAACTACTTTAAATTTGCTATATGTATATCTTGAGTTTCCAATGTCAACTACTTTAAGTGCCTGTTTAGTTTCCAATGAAAGGACATTTATGCGAATTTATTAGTGTCATGAGTGTTTCATTTCGTCTACCAAGGCATGATGCGGATTTATCACAGTCATTAAGTGTCTGTTAAGTTTTCAATGTGAGCTATATGAAAGGGCATCAATCCTGATACATATGAAAGGGCACCAACGTCTGTTTCCCCTTTGCATCAGATGCAGTAATAATTTTGATCCAACCTCTTTGATTCCCATTTTGAGGTTGCTAGTATGATGAACCTCCTCAATAGGGGGATCATGTTGATTTTCAATAACTTCATCAATATTACATCAATTTGGGGACCATTCTGATTATCAATAACTTCATCCATAACTTCTTCCATATGGCGATAATGCTGATTTTTAATATCTTCATCAACAACTTCCTCAACTTGGGGACCATTCTGATTTTCAATACCTTCACCGATAACTTCTTCGATACAGGGATCACACTGATTTTCAATATCCATCAACAACTCCCTCAATTTGAGCTGATGCTTCAGAGTCATCAATTACAATTGGATAAGGAATTTCAACTTCATCGAATGAAAAAAATCCTAAGCTCAAAGTTATTAGCACCCACATAATGAATCCATGCTTCATGCTTAGTCTTCAATTGACAAAACTCAGCCATCACCTTAACTCCAGAAGAAAACATCAGAAAACCTTTAGGATCTGCAGCTAATTCGGGAAAAAAAATTCTTCAAGGTCAGTCAAATAGGCATCACCATGTGACAAATCATCCTTCCAAAAAAATCCAAAAACCGCACTAAGCTGCATATCATCTTGCATAATTGGTAGATAATAATAATACATTAATAATATGGGCAAACCATTTGTGGAAAAGAGAAAAATATTTTTTAAATTGTACCTCATTAGGATTAAACGTTGCCTTAGTATTTCTGAAAAAATTCTTGGAAAAGAATGCAGGATGCTCAGTTTAACATTTAAAGCAGGGTACCAAATCTCTATAAAATTCATGTCAATAATCCTGATGTGAAACAAATTCTCTCCCATATAGTTCATGACGATGACATGATTTATGAAAGAATAAAATTTGGCAATCTTCAATGCTCCAGATATAAAATGCGGCCTGCCAACAGTCTCAGAAACTTCCAGAGTGGCGATATTTCCTTTTGGATCTATTATCTGTGATGGTCCATGCTTCAAAGTATGTCCCCAATAAGAAATGAAAGTAGGACCAATCCTCAAAAATTCCTAAAAAAAAATGAAGCAATCTCAAACATATTCGTATGAAAGAGAAAACATTCGTTTTTTATATAAAAATTAAAAAAATGCATAAAAGTGAAGATTTACGTTATCTAGACGCAATACTGTAAAGGACGTAAACCAATCACTAAACTTTGTCCTATAGTAATCTGCCATCGTGTAATCGTGTATTGTAAAACGAACAAACCGAGCCGATGCAACCAACCAACCCTCGTGTCACAGAGAGAAGCCACCACCAATTTATAAAGAAGATGATGTGAAGTGGTTTTGTCCAATTACATTATCCATAGCCTGCATTAATCCGCCAATTAATTGCGCATATTGCTGGACGTGCAGTGGAGAATCTCGTTGCATTATTGGTGCATTTGATAATTGGACGGTTAATGCAAAAGGAATGCATTTGATATATGGCGGCCAATCACCTTGCTTAATTGGTGCATTTGATATTTATCTCACCCACTGTTTTGGGGAGTGGAAAGGTTAATTATTCCGACAATTAAATGTGCATATTGCAAGACGTGCAGTGGAGAATCACGTCATTGGGAAATACACTGCATTAGGGAAAACATAGGGTCACACACAGATAATAAGAAGAAATGCACTGCATTGGAAACCAAAAAGGCAATATTTAATTTAATGCACTGTTAAAAAAAATATTTAATGTAATGCAGAATTGGCGCGTTATTATGTAAGAAATAGTTGCACGTATAGATACACGCATGAGGTGTGGCAAAATTGGCGGAGTAGCCAGGCGGGAAACTCCCCCTGTTAGTTCCCTTAAGTAATAAGGGATTTTTTTTTTTGGTACAACACTCCCTTAATTATTTATAGATGATGATAATAATAATTATTCTTACGGAATTCTTCCTACTTTATAATAACATCTCATTAAGAAAGTGACGCCTGTCATGCAGTGTCAAATGCACAAGGGAAGGGGTTTTTCTCGTTTTCATAGATCTAAACCTAGCGCCTCTCTCTCTCTCTAAACCTTTCTTATACACCTCTCTTCCTTCTTCCTCATCCACCAGAGGGGGTAATTTTTGGTCTGGAACTACCATCTACATTGTTTTTCCTCTCATTTTATCTAAATAAGTGGTTTTTTCATATAGATCTAGTTTTTCTTTTGTGTTTTTCTGTGATTTCATCGTCTGAGTGCGGCATTATTTTGTTCGTCGTCTTGTTGCGGTGTTTCGTTTGGTTCAAATTGACATATCAGCTTTGATCGATTACAGAGTCAATCAAGACGTAGGCGTCAATGTTACATATCCGGAGTGCTAATGGTGGTCACCGCCAACCTCAACATCTTTTCCTCCATACAAATGGCTCCTGAGCATGTGGTTTGATTGGTCATATTTGAGACCACCTATAATCGATTTAAGTCTGCACATGGCAAAGTAATGACCCGTAACTATATGAGATTAAAGATTATGACTCCTAATTTCTCTTTGGCCATTGACCATACTTGGAAGCTTTTATTTTGGCTGTTAGGATTAAGATGGCTTGGCAATGCCATATTGGCTTCTGTTCAGATTAAGTGTTTCATTACTGTGTACTTGGCTGACTTAGATATTCATGTTTATTTTCAATTGTGGATGTGGAATGCCCTAACACATTTTGTTCAATCTGGGTGCATGGATCTTTTATTTATTTATTTAATGAAGTTTGATTACCGTAAAAAAATGCACAGGGGAAGGAATGCTTAACATCACAATAATTTTTTTCACGAGAACATCACGATCGAGTAGAAGACAATTTAATGACGTTATTATGTTCAGCAATGCTATTCATCGCGAAGGAAAATGATCGCGACGGTCAAGAATGTAACTTTTAGAGGTAAAAAAATATATGTGGTTTTGGTTTTGTACAAAATAAATACCCAAATTGGTTCCTCACAAAAATTACGGAGATCAATTTAGTCCTAAAAAATAAAAAATACCTATTTGATCCTTAAGAATATTAAATGTGGGTCAAATTAGTCCCCAATAGGGACTAAAACGTCCCTAAAAATTATCCTAAAAAGAACTAATTTGGCCCATATTTGAGATTTTTAAGGACTAAATTAGTATTTTTTATTTTTCAAGGATTAAATTGGTCTCCTGTAATTTTTATCGGGACCAATTTATCCAAAATCCCGATGGAAATAGAGAAAGGACAAAACTTAGGTAAGGTTTCTTAGGTGCGGTTGGTGTTGTTCCTTTCGCAAAATAGATAAATTTTTCTCTCTCGATCATCTTCTACTATCTCTAACTACTCATAATTAACAATATCAAAACAGTTTTTATCCAGTTTTGTGAGTGGAAACACCATCCACATCTAAAGAACATTACCTAAGTTTTATCCATAGAGAAATACACGTTTCGTGATATTTCACGAGATATTTTCTTGTGATGTTAAGCATTACGCTATTAAATAAACAATCAGGAAGCGCCGTTCTCCAGGGAACCTAGCGTCGTTCTGTCCCTACTCTCCCTTCGTCTTCTTTCATTAGCCACCGAAGGGGGTGCTTTTAGGCCATTTTTTGGCCTAAAATCACCCCTCAACACTATTTTCTTATCTCTTTTTATTTAGATAAGTGGTTGTCCGCATAGATCTGGTTGTTTTTTGGTTTTTTTTGTGATTTCGTCGTCTTGGTGCGGCTTTGTTTGATTTTCTGTTTTGGTGCGGTGTTCGTTTGGTCAGATTGGCAGATCAAATTCGATCATTTTCAAATTCAATGAAGACTTGGGCGTCAACGTTGCAGATCCGGAGGTATGGGTTTTTCAGTCACTTTGATTATGTCATTTTTGTAGGCACTTTGATTTTGCCATTTTATGCTATTAACCTGGATGCTGTGAGTTTGTTTGCAGATTCATCCTTTTCGGTTTTTAGCGATATTGATCGATATAATTTATCAATTTGAATGAATGAATATCTGTTAGTCACACAAAAAAGGCTATTATGTTACCTTCTATTTTGTGCTAGCAAAACAACGTGCCTGTGCAATTATTTTTTCTCTCAAAAAAAAAATCTTGCTCCTATTTTTTTTCCCTCCAAAAAATACTTTTTGCGTTCTGTTATTTTGTTTGGGCCAGGAATTTTCTAACAGTAATGGAAAGTTAGCCCAAACTTGGACACAATACACTATAGATATGGGCTTTGGATATAGTCTCATTCTTTTTTTTTTCGGGTGTTGTTAAATGCACCCATTATTTTGCTGGGTACACCCAACAATTATAAGAGGTAGACAAAAATGTCTCTCAGAAAATGATCAAAAGTGAATTTTTTTTGAGTTAATGACCAATTTAGTCCCTGAGATTTGAAAAGAATTCAGTTTGGTCCTGACTTTTTCAATATTCTAAAATAGTCCCTGTATTTTGAAAATGTGTCTCAGGTACGTCCTTCCGTCATCTGTGTCTGTTAACAGAGTTTGGGAAGCTGATGTGTCACGTTTAGTGCCTCGGTGGCACACATGTCACTCTCCACGTTGGCGCCACATCATGTGGCTGAGTAGACGCAAATGTCAGGGACCAATTTGATACTCAGTAAAATATTTGATTTAATTAATAAATTCAAACTTTCTGGACAAAATTTGAGGGACTAAATTGATAATAAGTTAAATTTATTATTTTGCAACGTCTATTTTGTTGTACGGAAATTTTGGGGACTAAATTGTTACAAATTTGGTTTTCGATAAATCACCATTGTCTTCTTCTTTCCCTCTCAGCTACGTCATTTTCTCACTTCTTCTTCCCCTTCCCTCCCTTTCTACCGAAACCCTAAAAAAGAACAAAAGGAAATATGGCAATGAAGAACTAGTTGGTGTCACTAAGCTAAAGAAAATATGTCCTATTTGGACATGCCAGAGATGTGGCTTGGAGGGTCATAACAGTAGGGGATGCATGAACCAAGGGGTAGCCAAGAAACCTAAGACAACCAAATCCCTTGAAGTGCAACAGGAAGAAACTCCAACTGCGATTGACTTGTCTCATGATCCTGTACAATCTCAAGATACAACTGCAGTGGTATGATCCTGTACAATCTTCACCAATATTATGTATTGCATTTTTTAAGCTATAAAAGGTGAGAATGTATAACAACTTTGATAGCTGCATGTAGGGTCAACAATCAACACAAGGCAATTCAGCAGAGATGCAACCTACAAAGCAGCCAGTCCAGAGGGTATGGTCTGTAAATTGTACTTTTGGTAAACTTTACAAAGTTTTGTGAGTATGGTATTCTGATATGGTATTCTGTAACTGATATGGTATTTTGTAAGTAACAATTGATATGGTTATTACTTGTGCCTGGAATTGGTATTCGCAGGGACACAAATTGACATTAAGTTATAAATTATAGGGACGTTTTGCTAATAAATGACTAAATTTAAGGACTATTTTGTAGCTATTTTAATAATGTTTCCATACGTGCAGAGGAGGAGATATGGTATTACAGGTCCTCTTATACCACGAAATGTTGGTGTCAAAGCAACTCCAGTGAGAGCACTAACTCCAGTGAATCCAACACCACCACCACCACCAGTCATGGTCCCACCACCAACCATGGTCTAATTCCACCACCACCAGGAGCTACACAATCTATTTGGGGAGAACAATTCACGCAGTTCATTCCAACTCCAGAACTTCACCAGTATCGTCCAAGGCAACAGTAGACTTCACCAGCTTGTTTGATGTACATGAACATTATGGTGCACTTTTTTGGATGTAAATTCTTTTGGTTGTAGTTGCATATTTTATATGCTGAATATATTTTTGATGTATTTGCACTAAATGCACTTAGGATGTGCAACTTTTGTACTTTGACACATTTTTGGGTGCTTCATTAATTTAACTACATGCACTTTGGATGTGCTACTTTTGCTACTACATGTGCTTATTATAATTATTATAATTAAATTTAAAATAAATCTGAACTTGAAACTGAAATTTAATAAAGTCATTAAAATTAAACAACTTCAACCTTACAAGATATCCATTACATTAGGCAGTTACATATAAAATTTAACACTTAGGCAGTAAACCTACCAATCCAAGATACAATAAACAAAATCATAAAGAAACACATCACATTCTAACAAACTTTTTGTTGTTTTTGTTCTATCACAATGGCATTAATGTTGGCCATAAGCCTGGCCATAACTTCTGCCTTCTTCTGTTGTTCTACCATGATAGCATCAACCTTGCCATAAGCTCTGACTTCCATACTTGATCATGATTCCTAGCAGCAAACACTCCACCTACCATCACACTAGAACCATGCCCACTAACTCCACTAGGCACAAATATACCAGGGGCTTCATCACACCAGAGAAAATAGTTGCAATTTTCTTCTTCCTGCAAGACATAAGGTGCAAAACAAACTCAAATCAAACCCAAATCAATCCCTACATGGAAGACACACATATCAAAAACATATACCTTCAAAATTGGACATATAAAGAAAAGGGCGATTGATCAATGCATTTTAATGCACTCTTTATAGCTTTGCACTTAGTGTTTTTGATTGTGTTCTGTACCTAATATCTAAGTCTTAGCACATTTCTAAACTTTGGGTCTTACTTGAGCAGTATAGTAATTTATTGATTAACCTTTGTTTTTACTGCATAATGACCCCTGTCTACTCTGTAGGCCATAACCTGGGCTACGGTTATCCGATTGAGGCGTGCGAGCATGCGTTGGAAAGCTAAGGAACAGAGCTACAATTCTTCTGTTAAGCTCAAAACCCAATTCTGATGTCTTGTATGTCAAAACTGCGAATTACGGAAGCAGTATAGTGTAAAACGGGTTTTGGGCCTAACTTAGTTTGTCATCGGGCTTTTATCATAGAACCCGTTTAGGGATTTAGGTTTTTTGTTGAGCTGAGATTAAATATACCAGGACCAGCCGTTTTTGAGGATCTTACGTTTTATTTTACAAAACTTTTGTGTCCTAGCCTCGATGGAAGCCTAAGCTCCTAAGTTGATTCATCGGTGAAAGGCTGCCGTTTACGGATTTTGAGGTTCGGTACCTAATGTTTTAATACAATTTCGTTTTAATTTCTTTAATTTCGTCTCTATAAATTTTGAATTTGTTTTTGAATGTATGCAATCTATCCAGTTCTTTTTCTGCTCAGTTAATCGTTCTGTCTTCGTTGCAAAACGCGATTCAGTTGTGTATGACGCTTGATTATATGCAATTCTGTTTCGTAATTTTTAATATTTCGAATTACTTGATTGCTTAGATTAATTGATTCGAGTAGAAATTGATAGAGGGTTGATTAGAATTCTGTTATGATATTGGTTATGCGTTTTAAACGCGCTTGTCCGCTCCGTGACCGATTGAACTCGTTGTTTGGCTTGCTCGAAATAGTGTGAATTCATATAAACTGATTAATGCTTGTTTAGTTAGTTTATGTCAACTACGAATTTGAAATTAAATGAATTGTTGTTTTTAGAACCTGTGATAAATCCAAGGCGCGCACCCAGAAACCAGTGAATCAATTGTCTCTCTAATTTGATAAAACCTCAAACAGAAACTGTCTTCACAAAAGAAAAACCCCCCTTTGTTATTGTTGATTTTTGTACTTCCTGATTTTGGTAATTTTGGTTTTTAGAGGTCCTCGTGAGACGACCAAGGTCTCTTGCCTTGAATACTATATCAAATCTTTTAATTATTTTGACCCGCGTACGAGGCGATCTGGGTTGACATCAGTTTTAGAAATCCGGATGATACACTTCCTCTCGCAGTTGCAAAAGGGAACTGGGCAATTTTCTGTTTCTCCAACAGAAGAATAGGTTGCAGATGAAGAACCACCTCTTGTGGATTTCTTAACTTGCCTTAATGGAGTAAAATGCGACCCATCACCCATCTTCTTCATCCCAACGTTACTTCTTCAAGGTGATGTGGGTTTTTAGGGTTTCAGTAGAAAGGGAGGAAAGGGGAAGAAGAAGAAGTGAGAAAAGGACGCAACTGAGAGGGAAAGAAGAAGACAATGGTGATTTATGGAAAACCAAATTTGTATCAATTTAGTCCCCTATATTTCTGTACAACAAAATAGACGTTGCAATTTAACTTATTATCAATTTAGTCCCTCAAATTTTGCCCAAAAAGTTTGAATTTAGTAATTAAATCAAATATTTTACTGAGTATCAAATTGGTCCTTGACATTTGCATCTACTCAACCACATGACATGGCACCAAACTCTGTTAACCGACATAGATGATGGAAGGACGTAACTGAGACACATTTTCAAAATACAGGGACTATTTTGGTCCGTGACAAATCAGCTTCTCAAACTCTGTTAAGAGACACGGATGACGGAAGGATGTAACTGAGACACATTTTCAAAATACCGAGACTATTTTGGAATATTGAAAAAGTCAGGGACCAAACTGATTTTTTTCCAAATCTTAGGGACCAAATTGGTCATTAACTCTTTTTTTTTACTTCATTCGTCTCCCTCGCAAACATGCCATTTGCGAGTTTGAATTTTTTTTTTAAAAAGACACTCGCAAATAGCATATTTGTGAGGGAGACGACTTATCCAGCATGTTCACGTGCAAACAGCCGTCTTAAATTTGTTGGACTATTCTGTCCACCTCATACTTGTTGGATTTTAGTGTACTAGTATGTAACTTGTGCCATGCACGAGAATATTTATTAAATATACTTCACAAAATGTTTGGTTTCAACAATGACATTTTATCAATATTATGGTAATATTTATTAAATCTACATGATGCTATACTCATATAAGGACTTGAACTTAATAAACGTAAACAACCTAATATTAATTGATTTGTATACGACACACAAATTATGATGATACATACAAAAAATGGAAATCAATAAATGTTATTTTATTATTTTTATTATAATAAAATAATAGCAATATGGTCAATATAAAAGGTGGTGGTAAACATTCACAAATAGACATCATATTTTTAATATAAGAAGCATTTAAGTACGAATAACACAGGTTTACATGGAACAATACAGGTATACGACTCACCAAAACTCTTATCATGTATGCGATCGTTGTAGGTGTCATTGTGTGATATTCATTATATTAACCTTAACATTTAAGATATTATGAGAATAGCATACTATTTTGAATCTATGCCTCGTCCTCCATTGATCACAAAAGTTTTTATATTCGGCTGTTCAAGTATGGATGCATCTGACCCAATCGGACTACATTATACGATTATTGTGTATATAAAAATCAAATACTCATACTAATACGATTATAGTGTATATAAAAATCAAATACTCATAGTTATAAAAAAACACAATCTCAAACATTGTTTAATCCCCACAATATCGAAATAAACAAAAAGCAATTGGAAAGACGAACAACATCATAGAAAATAACCAAACACAAAGCATATTAATTAGACGTAACGACTAATTTGCGTAAACCTACTCCTTTTCGATTTTGATGTTCTTTTTAAGATTCTCAAGACTCAATGTATTCTCTCCTATAGGATAACTCCTCTTCATACCACTCCCAACCGGGGTCAGAGCACAGATCAACAACATCACGAACTGGAGTCTCAACTTTACCATCATGTTGATTTTCTTCAAGAACTAGAGTTTCAACTCTGCCATCATCTTTAGTCTCTTCAAATCTACCAGCCAAGTCCTGTAACAAGTACATAATTAGTAAAACAACTGTATGTACATATTTATAAAAAATATCAACAAATAGATAATAAACGGTTCAACTATTAACCTGTGCAACATCATCAGTTCCTATCCTTTTTGACTGTAAGATCAGTAGTGATTTCATCTGAAGGCTGATTCGTTGACAATACGTAAAAAAAAAAAGTTATCATACAAACTAAATGCAATTTCAAACTAACTGCAAATTAAAATTTAAAAAATTAAAACCTTAAGTTCACATTTCCTTGATCAATAAATTGTTGGATGATATCAGAATCATCAGTAACCCTTTTGACTATATATGATGGTTCAAAATGGGATCCTGAACCACGATCACACCCAACCTTGGACAAAACATTCTTATCTTGCAAGTCAGGTAACTCTTTTGGTAGTGCACCTGATTCATTGTTCTTTTTTAGATATTGGAAATATAAGAATAGTCAGTAGGTCATATAAAATATGTCTCATTTTTTTTAAACCAAAATAAATCTTGAAGCCTAAGTTAACCACAATTTACCATGTTGTATTCCATAAGCATGTCTGCACAACTTTTTTTCATGATTTCAGCTGCATCACGATTAAACATAACAAATGTGGCTACTGAATTATCATCCTTCACACGCAGCCTCAGGAAAAAACTGACCAAACAAATTAGTAGTATTTGTGATTGTTAAATTAAAAACATAGATTATAACAAATAACCAAGTTATTGCAAGATTATAATGACACATTCATGCCTTGGTGTGACATCTATGACTTGCTTCTTGCATTTACCACAGTAATACATGCCTGAATCAGGTGTTGCCTTTCTTGTGCAACGGCTACAGGCAGTGTAATGCCACATATCTTCATCAACCATCTCAGTTATGGTAGCCAAGACCACAAAGTATGTTGCCTGGCAAAAACAAAAGGGTATGGTTATATTATATAAAAACATGAATTTATGTTATTAACAATATATATAATAAAAACAAAGGTATCAGAAATATTGTAAACATGTGTTCCCTGTTGAATAATAGTATATTACTTCGCTGCCAATGATCCCCTTATCCTTTAGGTATGAGTCCTTCATTTGCTTAATAGTAGTAAGTCATCGGACATACTAAGCTTAGTCTTCTCTTGCAATTGACTTAATCCCTTGATAGGTGTATCCAGTCTGACAATCATAACAGATTTAAACTTCTGCACCTCAGGGATTTGTGGATTGAAAAGTAGCTTTGTGGAGTAATTATTGCTGATATTGTTAATTCCTAAGAACATAAAAATAATGAAATGATCAGAATATGGTTGGTCAATTTGAATACCTATTGACAATGGACTCTTACAAATAGTGGCTACCTCAACTAATCACGACATTTGTTATAATGTAAAAGTAATTAACGTACCTTGCCATTTTTTAACTTTGGCAAACATAATGACAATAACAGCATTTGCTGCATCACCAGAAGCAAGAAATGTGTTCAGTTGATCCACCTCATCTCCAAACAAAGTAATTTTAAAACAAAACCCATCATTATCTAACTCAATGACAATCATCTTGGATTTTTCACTCTTCCTGTAGTATTCTCTCTCTTTACTAACTCCAGAAATTATTCCCATCAAGTCTGTAAAAATTAAACAAATGTAGTAAGTTATATGTTTTTTTTACATTATTATTAAAATCAAAACAATAATGAGTCATCAAATCATTGCATGATTAAAACATAAAACGTACCAACTAAATAGTTAACGTCAAATGTGGCAGAGAACACATCAAGAGGATTCGTGAATTTATAGCATGTTAGAGGAAAATCTAGTTTACTCTGCTTAGCAACAGTAGTTTTGACATCAAAACTCAACTTATAAGTACGGTTGGTAGAGCGATAATCTCCTCCATTAGCCACCACATATAATTTTGTGAGAAGATAAACCTCATCCTCTACCAACCTATTATGAAAAATATAGAACAGCTGGTTGCATATTGTTGTACCAATTCTGTCACCCTAAAAAAATAGAATAAGACCGCTTAGTATGGAGTGGACACGATATTATTTAATATTAATATATTAACAGTTTGATAAGAAGAAATAGTTTCTGACCATACTGTCCATCAGGACCAGTTCTAAAGAGAAATATTCACCAGGATGTGCAGCGTCTAACACCAGCCATTTTCGGACAACACGCATCATAACACGTGGTATTTTTGTTTTGGATGCAACATCTGCAAAGTACTTAGATGCATTTCTATGGGGAGGAATGCTACAACTCGTGGGTATTTGGGAGGAATGACTCTCGTTTGGCTAGGTTAAAACATGATTAAATAGTGTTAGGTCATATTGTTAGGTAGGATTCATCAAAGATACCCACGAATCAGATACATTAATGATTCAATCACAGTAATTAGCAGACCTATATAATTACAAAAATTTTAAATACTTTCATCCTTAATATATCCTCATTTGAATTTGCACGTAAATCAGGGGTGCAGACAACAGGAAGGAGGCCTTTAATATTGTGCTGATTGCCATTGTCATGCTAATTTCGTCAATTCATGATCCATGAAACTGTAAATTGTGTTAATTATTGTAAAATGGGGATTTTTTGATATGCTAAATTGGATGTATCTGATTGAACAAATGGATAGTATATTTGCATGGGATCTTAAATGTTACAAAATTACGTAAACTACTGTAATTTAACATCTTTTATGATTCTAGAAAAAAAAAGATTTTTTATGATTTACAGACATTTTATTTGATCCATGATATAGCTGGCACTGCAATCAAGGCAGAAAGTGCTGGGAAGTAAAATAAAGAATTAGCAAATGATATTACATAATTCGCTGATATATTAAATTATTCATTAAATTATAATGTTTCTGTTTTAAATTTATACCAAATTCTAAAATGACTTTCCAGTTTTTTGAATCTCAGCAGCATTCGTTTGGTTTTTAATTAATATAACAAAGACCAATTTTGAATCCCCCCTAATTCCTTTGATTTTCGATTTATTTATTTTTTAAAAAATAAAAATCTTTCGATTTGTTAATCAATATGTTATCATCAAACATAAATTATACCCAAATATTTTTTATTTTAAAAATGGAAATGCTCACTTAGTAATGAATTATTTGCAGTAATAATGTAAATTCTTTAATTGATCAATTAAATTTGACCATGGCACGTGGAATTTGACGATGTCTGATAAAAAGCTTTAAAATTCTATCAAACATTGCCAATAAGCTTTAAATTTTATTGGTACATTTATAATAAAGGGTCAGTCTGTACATGATAATGTTACTTGGTATTTTAATTGCATCTACAATAAACATAATTGATATGTAATATATTTCTTTTTTTTAGACATAACGTTTTATTGTTTTGTTTGTATAGTAAAATAAAGAATTAGCAAATGATATTGCGTAAATCGATGATATATTCAATTATTCATTAAATTATAATGACATTTGTTTAAATTTATACCAATTTATAAAAAGAGGGATTTTTTGAATCTCAGCCTTATTCGTTTGGTTTTTAAATAATATAAAAAGACCAATTTTGAATCTCTCCATAATTCCTTTGATATGCGATTTGTTAATTAATCAGCACCATTCCAAATTTCTATTTTTGTACCAATATGTTATCATCAAACGTACATTAACCACGTGTAATCAATAATTTAAAAAATGGAACATACTGAGTAATGAATTATTTAAAGTAATAATGAAAATGCTGTAATTGATGAATTACATTTGACATTGCACGTGTAAATTGACCAACACTACTTTTTTATTTTGATAAGCAATTGACCAACACTACTAATACGCTTTAAATTTCTTTCAAACATTGCCAATTTGGCTTCAACCAATATTTGATTGGTTCATTTATAATAAAGGGCCCGTCTGTACCGTCTTTTTACTATTTATTTTCATTGCATCTACAATATACATAACTGATATAGTATATAATATATTTCATATTTTTTTATACACATATTAAAATTGTTAACGTTCTATTGTTTTGTTTGTACAGTGAAATAAGGAATAAGCAAATGATATTACACAATTCACTGATATATTCAATTATCGATTAAATTATAATATTTTTTTGTTTTAAATTTATACAAAATTATAAAAAGAGGGAATTTTTTAATATCAGGCTAATTCGTTTGGTAATGAATTATTTGAAATAATAATGTAAATTCTTTAATTGATCAATTAAATTTGACCATGGCACGTGGAATTTGACCATATCTACTAAAAAGCTTTAAATTTATATCAAACATTGTCAATCCGGCTTCACACAATATTTGATTGGTTGATTGGTATTTTAATTGTATCTACAATATACATAATTGATATGTAATATATTTCTTATTTTTTTGTAGACATATGGCAATTGTCAATGTTTTATTGTTTTGTTTGCATAGTAAAATAAAGAATTAGCAAATGATATTACACAATTCGATCATTATTTCAATTATTCATTAAATTATATTTCTCAGTGCTTTTTAAATCTTTACAATGTAGTATTAAAAAGACCAATTTTGAATCTCTCCCTAATTCCTTTGATATGTGATTTGTTAATTAATCAGCACCCTCCCAAATTTCTATTTATGTATCATTATGTTATCATCAAACGTAAATTAAAGGCGTGTAATCAATTCTCTAAAAAATGGAAATGCTCACTGTGGCACCCCAAACAGCATAACGATGCTTAAAATTAATAAAATATTAAAATAACAAAAAAATGACACGTTTGATTAATTCATAAATTGAAATAACAATGAGAAAATAAAAAAAATCAACCCTAAATTAATAAAAGCATTAAAATAGACAACTTATGGAATCAAAATCTGTAAGTAGTATAAAGAACGCAACATTAGAACATGAAATCTTAATTGATTACCATCCTCCTGAGAATGCTAACAAAATTTTCAACAATCCATCCAATTGATGTCTGATTTAGACGTCTAACAGCCATATTTTGGTATTGCCGATTATTTTTCATCTTGTGACAAAACAAAATGAACAGTTATACGAATACAGTGAATTAATAGAATATCGTGAATAAAGTCAAAATTCTAACTAACATTATCCTTAAGTTATCAGCGGTGTGATGTTCTGGATTTATTAAAAGTCTAGAAGCATTGTGCATGTTTAGTAGTACACCTTTGCGTGAAACAAAGTAGGAAAAAATGATAATTATTTGAGATGAGTAACCATAAAATTATATATAATTAAGTAGCAAAATAATATACCTTTAACAACTTTGTACTTCGAACATGTCACGGAAATTATCGGAATAATTCCATAATAAGACTCAACAAAGTTTGTTAACTCGTCGACGTATGAACCATACAAAGTGTAATTGAAACGAAACCTGTTGGAAAAAATAATCTGACATTAGGAACAACAAATATGTTTCGGAATCTAATTAATTATTAAAAGTATAAACCAAAAGGATACCCATTATTATCAAGCTCCATGATCACAACTCAGGTTTTAATTCCAGCAATCTCAACAAAAAATGTTTCCCCAATACCAATGAGCACGCCGATAATATCTTCAACAAATGACATATTTAATTACATTTTGTGAAAAATGGATGCATAAATAAAATAGCTATGCGACATTAAAAAAATGTAAAACTTATAAATCGGAAAAAATACTGACCAATCAAATAATTATTATCAAAATCAGCAGCAAAGCAATCAGCAGGTTGGGTAAAATAAACATTCATCACGGATCTGATTTGGGTACAGAATTTGAATTTAAGCCTATAACTATGTCTTGTTGTACGGTATGAACCATTGTTTGTAACTACATCAAAGTTCCTAATGTTATACACGAAACCCTCTTTTAAAACTGTATAAAACTTATACATCAAAGTTCTGGGAACCGTGGCATGAATTTTATTTCCATACATATAAAAATCAAAAGTTAGATATAAACAACTAAAATTGTATTAATTTTTTTGAAAACAACAAAAAAAACATATTTACACCTCATTGTCAATAAGAATAACTTCAATGGATAAAGAAAAATTTTGTGTGTCTGATGTATTAGTGCACCATATACGAAAAATCCTAACTACTAAATTCCAATTCCGATCGACGGAGGAGTCGATCTCAAGAATTTGATCATGGTTAAAGTTTATTTTTGAAGAGAATAAAAAAAGGGATGAAGACACACTAACAACAGGAAGTTGTCAAACACGAGAGTCTAGGCAGATTCGTAGAGCATAAGTAGACTCGACTCGTAGACTCGACTCGTAAACTCGTACGAGTTTACCTAATGTGCAAAATAAATTTAATGAGAGAGTCTAGGCAAACTCGTGGAGTATAGGTAGACTCAACTCGTAGACTCGACTTGTAAACTCGTACGAGTTTACGTAATATTTAAAATAATATTAAACAAATCTACACATCACAAATATTTACTATAATATTATCAAGATAAAAAAAAAGTCGATATTTATGGGAGATCCTATGCAGTTGTGACACACAAGTTTCAAAAGTTCCAAAAGTTAAAAATTAAATCCTCCAATTACATTATCAAACTCATAAAAACAAACACAAGTTCCAAAAGTTAAAACAATGCAAATAACAAAAAGAGCCGCTTGTTCAAATGTTAAATTCTCCAACAACATTATCTCCATCTCGGCATCTCCCAAGGTTATCAAAATCGGACCGACCACTGAATTGAAGGAGGTACTAGTTCAAGATTCAAAGGTAAGACCGGGGTCGAATCGAAAATAACTAAATAATATACTTTTTAAAATTTTATATAATATATTACATCAACTTTTTAAAATTTATTATTATTAATATTAGTATTGTTATACATATATTTTGGTTTGATTTGATTACTATATTGAAGTGAATAGTTTAGACGCCAACAATTTAATTCCTTTATTAAATAATAATAAGACCCTTGCTAAATAAAGAAGTGTTATTTTCTTTACAAAAAATAAGAGGTATTCCAATTTTCCAATAAAAAAAAGTGCCCCCATGAATCCAAGATAAGACATCAACAACAATAATAAAATAAACAATAGAAGGGTCTGGAACCGAATGATACTTTCGTTTCGTCTGCCCCCTTTCTCTCCCCCTCTCATCTCCGTGCAGTTCGAAATAGCCTCTGCCAAATCTCATATTCTCGCAAAAAAAAAAAGGGACACAAACTTGAGACCAACCCATATCAGGATAAAGAAAAACTGCAAAGAAGAAAAAACGAAAGACTAATGGGATAGCAAGGCTTGCGAGGATCTGAGCCATGGTGGGTTATGCGACTGCTAAGGTCCACTTTCATGGCGGCGTTTGCTTCTCCGACATGGCTATGGGTGTGATGGGTCCGATTGATTAGAGATCCGCATGGTCTGGGGTGATGTTTCTTCCATAGAAATAGAAGAAAAGAGATTCTGGCCATGTAGGTAAGTAGAAAACGGGGAGAGGGGAACGCCGGTCTCGTGGTACGACACGACAGAAGCCATGGGAGCTCTCTCCATTATGTTTTTTTAGGACCGGTGAGAATCGTCCAACCGCCGGAGCGTATTTTTAAAAATAGCTTCTTCAACTCGTAGAATCGCTGTGGACTCGCGATTGTGACCGATTGTGATCGAGTCAGAGCGCGTCAGACCGAGTTTGTGCAAGGTCGAGTCACACATCGAGTTGACTCGATTGGATGCTGTAGAAACGTAAACTCGTTTACTCGTCCGAGTCAACTCGTGAGTTTGATAACCAAGAACAGGATCAAACACACAATAAGGCCTGTCATGGTTTTATCCACTATTTATAGAATTTATAATTGGGCCAGCTATTAAAAATTATACAAATTATCAAATTAATACCGATTGTGGCTACATTTGTCTGATTTATGTCGTTTTATTTGTCTGATTTATTTTTCATGATAGATAACGAAATTTGTGACTAATCTACGATTTTGTTAATTTCCATTTGACTATTATAGATTGATGTTTTTTAATGGAGAATATTATTGATTTCAATCATTTATTACATTCAATAATTTGATACTCCTGTCATTTATGACACGTTTTTGTGTTTAAAAAATCAAAGGCGCTGAAATCTTTTGAATTTGCCATGATCAATAGGCTCGGTTTGTAAAATTAATGTTTCATAGCTTCGGAGAAAAATTAATGATTCATGGCCAATGATTAACTGACACGTGTATAATGGAGCAATGTGAAGATGACGCGTCGTATCCGACCCTGTTAAATGGTTCTCAAATGTATAGATTACTAGTAATGCACCGCACGCATCACGCGAAGAAAACATCAGATTCGTTTGGTTCAAGTCAAGTTTTTCTACCCAATTGTCGACTCATCTTTTTTTTTATTCGACGTCACCTTGTATTCCTATAGAGGCAAGTCAACGCCAGTTAATACTATTAAGCTCGTTAAATAAATGAACTGACCTTGAGCTAAGCATAGCTCGACTCGTTTGGTTCATGAGCTAGCTCGTTTGGTTCCAAGTCGAAGTGTTCTTCCCAATTGTCGACATCACTTTTTTATATTCGACGCCACCTTGTATTCCTCCTCGAGCTCGTTAAATAAATGAATCGAACTTGAGCTAAGCATAAAGTCGAAGTGTTCTTCCCAATTGTCGAATCTTTTTATATTCGACGTCATCACTTTTTATATTCGACGTCACCTTGTATTCCTCATTGAGCTCGTTAAATAAATGAACTGAACTTGACCTAAGCATAAAGTCGAAGTGTTCTTCCCAATTGTCGAAGTTGAGCTCGTTAAATTAATGAACTGAACTTGAGCTAAGCATAGCTCGACTCGTTTGGTTCATGAGGTAGCTCGTTTCTCGTTAAATAAATGAACTGAACTTGAGCTAAGGACGTCACCTTGTATTCCTCATTGAGCTCGTTAAATAAATGAACGCATTGAGCTCGTTAAACAAATGAACTGAACTTGAGTTAAGCATAAAGTCGAAGTGTTCGAAGTGTTCTTCCCAATTGTCGACATCATTTTTTTATATTCGACGAAACTTTTTTTTTATATTCGACGTCACCTTGTATTCCTCATTGAGCTCGTTAAATAAATGAACTGAACTTGAGCTAAGCACGTCACCTCGACGTCACCTTGTATTCCTCATTGAGCTTGTTAAATAAATGAACTGAACTTGAGCTAAGCATAAAGTCGAAGTGTTCTTCCCAATTGTCGAAGTTGAGCTCGTGAAATTAATGAACTGAACTTGAGCTAAGCATAGCTCGACTCGTTTGGTTCATGAGCTAGCTCGTTTCTCGTTAAATAAATGAACTGAACTTGAGCTAAGCACGTCACCTTGTATTCCTCTTTGAGCTCGTTAAATAAATGAACTGAACTTGAGCTAAGCACGTCACCTTGTATTCGTCACTGAGCTCGTTAAATAAATGAACTGAGCTCGACTCGTTTGGTTCATGAGCTAGCTCGTTTGGTTCTAAATCGAAGTGTTCTTCCCAATTGTCGACATCACTTTTTTTTATATTCGACATCATGTAGTATTTCGCATTGAGCTCGTTAAACAAATGAACTGAACTTGAGCTAAGCATAAAGTCGAAGTGTTCTTCCTAATTGTCAAAGTGTTCTTCCCAATTGTCGACATCACATAGGTCGACTCGTTTGGTTCATGAGCTAGCTCGTTTGGTTCCAAGTCGAAGTGTTCTTCCCAATTGTCAACATCGCTTTTTTATATTCGACATCACTTTTTTTATATTCGACATCACCTTATAGTATTCCGCATTGAGCTCGTTAAACAAATGAACTGAACTTGAGCTAAGCATAAAGTCGAAGTGTTCTTCCCAATTGTCGAAGTGTTCTTCCCAAATGTCGAAGTGTTCTTCCCAATTGTCGACATCACTTTTTTTATATTCGACGAATCTTATTTTTATATTCGACGTCATCACTTTTTTATATTCGACGTCACCTTGTATTCCTCATTGAGCTCGTTAAATAAATGAACTGAACTTGAGCTAAGCACGTCACCTCGACGTCACCTTGTATTCCTCATTGAGCTCGTTAAACAAATGAACTGAACTTGAGCTAAGCATAAAGTCGAAGTGTTCTTCCCAATTGTCGAAGTTGAGCTCGTTAAATTAATGAACTGAACTTGAGCTAAGCATAGCTCGACTCGTTTGGTTCATGAGCTAGCTCGTTTCTCGTTAAATAAATGAACTGAACTTGAGCTAAGCACGTCACCTTGTATTCCTCTTTGAGCTCGTTAAATAAATGAGTTGAGCTAAGCACGTCACCTTGTATTCGTCATTGAGCTCGTTAAATAAATGAACTGAGCTCGACTCGTTTGGTTCATGAGCTAGCTCGTTTGGTTCCAAATCGAAGTGTTCTTCCCAATTGTCGACATCACTTTTTTTTATATTCGAGATCATGTAGTATTCCTCATTGAGCTCGTTAAACAAATGAACTTAACTTGAGCTAAGCATAAAGTCGAAGTGTTCTTCCCAATTGTCGAAGTGTTCTTCCCAATTGTCGACATCACATAGCTCGACTCGTTTGGTTCATGAGCTAGCTCGTTTGGTTCCAAGTCGAAGTGTTCTTCCCAATTGTCGACATCACTTTTTTATATTCGACATCACTTTTTTTATATTCGACATCACCTTGTAGTATTCCGCATTGAGCTCGTTAAACAAATGAACTGAACTTGAGCTAAGCACGTCACCTTGTATTCCTCTTTGAGCTCGTTAAATAAATGAGTTGAGCTAAGCACGTCACCTTGTATTCCTCATTGAGCTCGTTAAATAAATGAACTGAGCTCGACTCGTTTGGTTCATGAGCTAGCTCGTTTGGTTCCAAGTCGAAGTGTTCTTCCCAATTGTCGACATCACTTTTTTTATATTCGACATCACCTTGTAGTATTCCTCATTGAGCTCGTTAAACAAATGAACTGAACTTGAGCTAAGCATAAAGTCGAAGTGTTCTTCCCAATTGTCGAAGTGTTCTTCCCAATTGTCGACATCACATAGCTCGACTCGTTTGGTTCTCTTTGAGCTCGTTAAATAAATGAACTGAACTTGAGCTAAGCACGTCACCTTGTATTCGTCATTGAGCTCGTTAAATAAATGAACTGAGCTCGACTCGTTTGGTTCATGAGCTAGCTCGTTTGGTTCCAAATCGAAGTGTTCTTCCCAATTGTCGACATCACTTTTTTTTATATTCGACATCATGTAGTATTCCTCATTGAGCTCGTTAAACAAATGAACTGAACTTGAGCTAAGCATAAAGTCGAAGTATTCTTCCCTATTGTCGAAGTGTTCTTCCCAATTGTCGACATCACATAGCTCGACTCGTTTGGTTCATGAGCTAGCTCGTTTGGTTCCAAGTCGAAGTGTTCTTCCCAATTGTCGACATCACTTTTTTTATATTCGACATCACCTTGTAGTATTCCTCATTGAGCTCGTTAAACAAATGAACTGAACTTGAGCTAAGCATAAAGTCGAAGTGTTCTTCCCAATTGTCGAAGTGTTCTTCCCAATTGTCGACATCACTTTTTTATATTCGACGTCACTTTTTTTATATTCGACATCACCTTGTAGTATTCCGCATTGAGCTCGTTAAACAAATGAACTGAACTTGAGCTAAGCATAAAGTCGAAGTGTTCTTCCCAATTGTCGAAGTTGAGCTCGTTAAATTAATGAACTGAACTTGAGTTAAGCATAGCTCGACTCGTTTGGTTCATGAGCTAGCTCGTTTCTCGTTAAATAAATGAACTGAACTTGAGCTAAGCACGTCACCTTGTATTCCTCTTTGAGCTCGTTACCTTAATTATCATTAGCCCGTGGTTCTGTCCAACACAATGGGAATGCATGAAAATATATTTCATTACATTTTCTATATCTTATTTACTCCTTGAGATCGGATTCAGTAGTTGGGTTATTAAATTAAGTGTTGGTCCTCAAGCTGTCGAAATCAAGCTCGATCTCGACAGGCTGAGCTTGATCTCGACAGGTTGAACTTGATCTCGACAGCTTGAAGACAACTGATATGATTGTAGAGTAGCCTACACGGAGTTGAAAAAGAGGTGACAATTAAAATGGACAACGACCATTGGGCTTGGTCAGAAATCTCTTGAGGATTTTGATCCTCAAAAGAAGCCCAAGAGGAACAATTTCACTTGTGCTTGTGCCATCTTAGCTTCCATGACTTCTATCCTACTTGGTTACGGTGAGTACAAATTTTAACCATTAATTCATTTCTATTAGTCTAACTCTAAAAAGGGACTGTTATTACGTTGGTGTAATCAATTGGCATACGATGATGTTACAGATATTGGTGTGATGAGTGGAGCATCCATCTATATAAAAAGAGACCTCAAAATAACAGAAAATCGAAATTTTTGCCGGCATCATAAACCTTTACTCTCCCGTAGGTTCTTTCATAGCAGGAAAAACCTCCAACTGGATTGGTCGGTGTTACACAATTGTCCTAGCCGGTGTCATTTTCTTTGTCGGAGCTATTCTTATGGGATTTTCTCCAAACTATGTCTTTCTCATGTTTGGCCGCTTCATTGCTGGCATTGGCATAGGTTTCGCCTTCCTGATTGCCCCTACTTACTCCTCTGAAATCTCCCCAACTTCCTCTCGTGGCTTCCTCACTTCCTTACCTGAGGTACGTTTTGTAGTTTCTACATTTACGTTTTCTTGAATCCTTTATCTTTAACTATCACTCTGCCTCTAAGTTCATAAGTTAAGCTCCATGTAAAATTTTGAAGTCTAATGAAATAGTACTATTTAACGGAGGCAAAGCCATAATCATGCCCATATAATAATGTTATTGTATGAATAAGGATATAAATAAGTTTCTGTTGATTTATTTTTAAAAAGTGATTTTAAGATTGTGTTAAAAAAGTTGTTTGTTTTTTAGAAATTTTATATAAAAGAAAGGTTATTTTTTGTTTCATTAAAATTATAAAATTCACAAAAAAAGTTATAATTACAATTTTTTTATTGATATTAGCTTCTCAAAATAATTAAATTTTTTAAAAAAGATATTTTATTTTTTAAAACATATACGAATAGTATAAAAACTTTTTAAAGTGATGTTTTTTCAAAATAAAACTTATTTTTTTACCCAAAAAAAAAGGTTTAAACAAATGAGTCCGAAATTAAGTTATAGTATATGACTATGGTCTAAACTACATCATATCATATGAGACTTATTTATCAAATACGTTTTACCAAAACTTTTTTAAAAGCGTATACAATAAAAAAAATGTCATATTTTAGGCCACTTTTTTTTGTCAAAATATTTTAAGCCACTTAAAAAACTTTAGGTTTAAGAATAAACTTATTTTTTTCAACAAAAATGAACTTTTTTAAATAAATATAAATAATATAACAATATTTATTATTATTATTATTATTATTATTATTATTATTATTATTATTATTATTATTATTATTATTATGTTTGACCCATATGTTAACTTGTATAATAGAGTTGAGTTTGTAAATTTATTTAGTCACACATGGCTTTATTAGAAATTAGGTCTACAAAACACTTATATTAAATAAACAAAAACCTGACACAACTTATTTGAAGTTAAAATAGAGTTTTAATTTGTCCATAATTTTACATATAAATTCGTATAATAGTTTTCAAATTTCATTGTTAGTATTCCAAAAAATATAAGAAAGCGTATTGTCTTAGCCACGGCCGTACTGGACTATTTTATCGGCGTCAGGTGGTATAGACTGAGGGAGTACGCCCCTACTGAGGTTCTGCTCTAAGTACGGCCGTACCGTTAGTAGGTCAGGCTGTACCGCTTGTCCATTAGTGCTAAAACTCTCCAAAACTAGCCAAAAACTTGTTGCGGCTCTGGCAAGTGCATCTGATCGTAACTCGTAATAAAAGTGGAGTGTAATTAGGACTCCGAATGTTGAACCCACAGAGAATGAGCGAGTACCAGTGAATTAGTATGATTCTGTTCTATTAGGCGAGCAAAGATTGTGATTAAGCAACTAGAGGCTTCCTAGCATACAATAGCCTTTCTCCCAACTAATTACTTCGTTTGGTCCAAGAAGATAACTAAGGGAAAAAGCATTAAGTTCAGGCGGGTTTGTTAATCTAATAACTGATTAGGAAAAAGCTATAACATATCCGGAATATAAAGCGAGTTCTTTTATCCTATGGCTCCATTAACTAATCATGATCTTGTTACCACAATTAAGCCAACTAGATAAAGGTTGATCAGGGCTTATTGGATTACGCACAATAGGAATAAAATACTCAAGCAATCAATAGAAACTCATATATTTAAAAAAAAATCAAGAGTATTGTAAAGGATCCCCCATCACCCCTAGTGATGGGTTTAGCTACTCAGTACTAATGATAATAACATAAACTGAGATATGAAATCAGAATAATCCATAACAAGAGAATAAATTCTAAATCGGTACACCCTTTTAGTATGACGACGGTCCTTCAGCACGTTCTTTGCGTCCTCACAAGTTCCGGTAGCTATTCGAGATGGCACAAAGCTTCAAGGAGACAACAATCTAATGGAATAGGCAAGGGTTTGCTATTAGATCTCAATTGGGGGCTCTTGACTCAAAAATTCGTCAAAAGGTCTTTGTAACATGTTAAAAGCCCCTATTTATAGACTAGGCTGCGAATTAGGTCATCTGGCTTCAAATCTGCACTATTCTGAGATAGGGTACGGCCATACCGCATATATACACGGCCGTACCGAGCTTCTTTGATGACGTTGACCAGTACCCATGCGTGTTGTTGCCCTAACATCACTTGTGTACGGCCGTACTAGACTATTTTATCGGCGTCATGTGGTACAGACTGAGGGGGTACGCCCCTACTGAAGTTCTGCTCTAGGTACGGTCGTACCGTTGGTAGGTCAGGTCATATCGCTTGTCCAGTAGTGCTAAAACTCTCCAAAACTAGCCAGTTTCTGGTTCTTTTTCGCATCTTTTGCTCTGAGTGGTGTCTTCATGATATTTCTGCATAATAAGACATAAATGAGTACCTTTGTGCATTAATTAGTGTAAAATGGTACAATTAGATACTAAAAATGCCCTATAAATATAGACAAATTGGTGTGTTAACACATCCCCACACTTGAGCTTTGCTTTCCCTCAAGCAAACCACTTGGTTAACTATAGTAAGAAAAACTATTTCTACTTAATAGGGGCAGAAAAATAAGTGAGACAACAATATGATATCACAAAACATGTCAGTAAATAGAATGCCCAATTAGAGGTGTAAGTTCAAATAAGCTAACAATCTGTGATTTTCAAGTCACACTCTCACCAATCTCAAAGTGTTTGTAGGTATAGTCATTAACACTCAGATTTTTCAAATGAAATGGCATTACCATAGGGTTGTACATTTTTTTAAGCAAAATTGACATGCAAAAGCATCACTGTAGAGCTCAAGAATCCCAACTATGTTGGCACCCTTGAGCCTACTAATCATCTGCAGCACGTCAAAGATATATTAAAAAAGGTCAAAATGGAATACAAAAATGACATGGGGGGCAAGGACCTGACCCATGAAAAGAATCATCTGAATCTATAAAACGGAAGACCTAACCTATTGCGGAAAAAGTCTTCTCTAATAAAAGAAGGGATGTTGTCCCACCAAATGAAACCCTGAATTGTAAGGCCATGAGAGGCCAACTTATCAGCACAAGAATTTTCCTCCCTAAAAATGTGAGTGACTACGAAATTCATACTCCTAGTGGCCTGCAAGCAATTCCTCCATCTATTTCTTAGCCGCCAGGGAATAATGCCCGGATTGGAGAAGGCAGTAGTAACTACCAATTCGAAATCGCATTCTAACTAGAGATTATGCCAGCCCCTCAAAATAGCCTGTTCTATTGCAAACATGGCACCAATTAGCTCCGCTTGCAAAGAAGAGGGGACTCCAAGATTGGCCGTGAAACAGCCAATAGTAGCCGCCCTGTAATCCCAAAAAATACCACCACAGGTAGACTAACCCGGGTTGCCCCTAGAAGCGCCATCTGAATTACATTTAACCCAATTACAAGCAGGCGGGGACCAAATAACCTCCATAATAGAAAGGGCTTTGCAAACATAACTAGACACAGCAAAGGTCTTAAGAATAGAGAATTCCTGCATGGAGGATGACATCGTGCCTTTTAAGAAGAAACCTGACAAAGAAACAGAGGCAACAATTGAGTTGATAGCTGATCGGAGAGGGATCTGCTTGTCTTCAAAGCGAAGACTGTTTCTACAACGCCAAATGGAGTGAAACACATTCAATATGAGAGCCAATAGAGTGTCTCTAACTTGAGTGCTCCAATTTCTATTACAGACCGAGAGTATAGATGGGATGGAGCTAAGATCAATGTCACATGCAATCACAAATTTAACCCAATTCCATAAATCAATCGCAAAAGCACACTCTAGGAAAAGATGAGAAGAAGTCTCAGCAGCCTTGCCACATAAGCTGCAGATAGAGACAGTGACACAACCTCTAGCAATTAAATTTTCATCAGTGGGGAGCTTGTGGTGAAAAAGTCTCCAAGTTAGGAATGATTTTGTAGGAAGAATGAAAGGCTGCCATAAAAGCTTGCACCAGCTGTTCACCTGCCCTCTAGGATTAAGAAATTTGAAAGCTTCTTTAACCGATAGAGAACCTGGACCAGTGTTGGACCATTGGAGCTGATCAAGGGCTGGAACACATGGAATAAAAACATGATGAATTGCAGCAACCAAGTCTGGACATTGCTGGGCTAGCAGAGGAGGAATGTACCAGTTGAAATTGGAAATAAACTCACTAACTCAGGAGTGAAATAGATGGTGCAAAGAGGGTGGAATCTACAGCTGAGAAATAACAGTGTCTGGCAGCCAATGATCATGCCAAAAGTTGATGGAATTGCCATCTCCCAGATTCCAAACAACATTGTCGAGAACCAAAGGAAAGGAAGCTTTCAAACTCGGCCAAATGGAAGACTTGATATAATGGTTACAGGGCAAGCCATTTCGGAGAAATCTAGCCCTGAGAAAATTAGCCCAATCAGCATTAGCAAAAACAAATTCCCAGCACTGCTTCAAAGATACAGCCTCATTGATTTTCCTACAAGATCTTAAGCCCAAGCCACCTTCTTCAAACGGAGTGCAGATCTTATGCCAAGCTACAGTAACAATCTTATAAGAGTTAATGTTGCCGGACTAAATGAAATTCCTTATCCATGTGTCCACGGAGTCAAGTAAGGAGACGGGCCAAGCATACATGTGGAAACTATACAAGAGCATCACATAAATGACGGACTTCACGAATTGAACACGACCCATGATAGATAGCATTAAGCCCTTCCAACTAGCTAATTTAATCTTAACCCTGTCAGCAATAGGTTGGAGAAGAGCCTTAGTCGGCTGTCCTTTGAAAATTGGGACACCAAGATAAGTGAAAGGGAATCTGTCCGCTAAAAAACCCAAAGTGGAAGCAATGGAGGCTAATCTCCAAGATGGAATGGAACCAGAGAAAAATTTGCTCTTAGAAAAGTTAATCAATTGCCCTGAGGCTTCACCATATGAAGTAAACAAATTCTTTAAGGTTAGCAGATTTTTCCGAGTGCCTCTACAAAAAATTAGAATATCATCTGCGTACAAAACGTGGCTAGGAGTTTGGTACCCCCTAGAGCAGGCCATAGGGAGAAGGGCTCTGGAATTAACTAATTTAGAGATCCCTCGGCTTAACACATCTTCAGCAATGCAAAAAAACAGAGGGATAATTTGGCTGAGTGTAGAATGATTTTGATCCAGTGACAAAACTTGCTATCAAAACCAAAAGCCGTTAGAGTTTGAAGAAGAAAATTCCAATCAATCGTGTCAAACGCCTTTTAGATGTCGATTTTAAGAGCTAAATTTCCACCAAACACCTTCTTGTCCAACATGTTCACTGCCTCAGAAGCAATGCAAACATAATCCTGTAAGTGACGATCTCTTAGAAATCCTCTTAGTTGGTCAGAGATGATTTTTGGAGCAATGGATGCTAACCTATCAGCCAGCACCTTTGTAATTATTTTGAATTGATAGTTTGCCTGGGCAATTGGGCGAAAGTTCTCAATGGAGTTTGTACCTGGAAATTTAGGAACTAGGACAACCAGATTAGAGTTAAGGTTGGGAAGTAACCAACCTTAGGTAAAGAATTGCACAACCGAGTTGAACACATCATTTTCAATGATACTCCAAAATTTCTGGTAGAAGCATCCACCAAACCTGTCCAGACCCAAAGCGCTACTGCTATTCATGCCAAAGATAGCCTCTTTGACTTCTTCCCTAGTGGGGATGTTAGTGAGCATGTTGCCAAAGCGCTACAGGGGTAACCTGAGGAGAAATGACAGACTCAATTAAATCATTAGAAGAGCAGGAATTTTCCGAGGCAAAAAGAGATTGATAGTAATCAAGCACGTGCTGCTCAATAGCTTACTGGTTGTCAAGAATGGTAGAGCCATTGTTCAGGACTGACATTGTCTTAAAAGCATTACGAATCTTAGTAAACTTGTGAAAGAAAGAGGTGTTCCTATCACCACTTTTATGCCAATTTATCCTCGATTTTTTTTTTCTTTCCAAAACTCCTCCTCAAAGTGTAGGGCTGTTTGCAAATCCAACTGAGCAGATTTCTCTTGGTCCAACAAGGAATCGAAGTAACCATTGGCCTGCATTTGAGATTGAATAGAGTCCACAGCTTGCATAGCATGCTGCACCTACTACTGCACAATTCCAAAAATGTCTTCGTTCCAAGACTTTAATTCCAATTTCAGGTTTTTCAACTTTTGAGAGAGCACAAACATTGGGCAGCCTATCACAGGCTTGCTTCAAACCTCTGAGACCAGCCTGTGGCAATCAGGATGATCTAGCCACATCTTCATAAATTTAAAATGGGAATGATTAGATTGAGCACCTGTTTTCATGGTAAGCAACAAAGGATAGTGGTCGGATTTGCTTCTAGTCAAAGTTCTGCAAGCAGTGTTTGTCCATGCAGAGAGCCATGAATCATTGCAAATGGCTCGATCTAGCCTTTTCTCAACAAAAGCTGAACCTTTTTTGCCATTAGACCAAGAAAATTGAGCACCCCTAGTGCTGAGATGAATCAAATCATTGCTCTCTGTCCAATCTTTAAACTCATCACAAGAAATTTGAACTGGAAGATTGCCTCCCCTTCTCTCATGGGCACCCAGCACAGCATTGAAATCTCCAATGAAACACCAAGGACCCGGATGAAGGTGTTGCAAGTTGTTTAATTCAGCCCGAAGGACCTTTCTGCTGAGATAGGAAGTGCTGGCATACACTGCAACTACATGGATAATGGTATGATCCCAGGCAATCGAGAAAGAGACATGTTGCTTTGATGCAGCAATAACAGTAGGGTCAAACTGTTTCAAACAGAAGCACCACAACTTGGAAGGGTTAGTAGAAGAAATAGCAAAAGACTTAAGATTAAGAGAATCCCAAAAATTAGTAGGAAAATCCTTTAACAAAATCCACGGCTCTGAGATGAAAACAAAATCTGGCTTGTGAAGAACACAAAGCTTTCTAAGGACCAATCTAGTTGGAGGCTTGGCCAAACCTCTTGCATTCCAAAAGAGGATCTTCATTAAGCAAGGTTTCTAGGCCCTGCCTTGTTGCGGGTATTATGAAGCACTGGCTTAGAAGCATTTCTGTTTCTTTGTCTAAGTTTCTTTCTCTGAGATTTTGTTAAAGCCTTCTCAAATTGCTGCTGAGAAGAGCCTTCTCCCGAGTCAGCATCCAGCTCTGCATGTGGCTGTTGCACATCATTTTCTTGTTGCTCTAGCTCCACTTGGTCACTCCAAAGATTGGCAAGAATCTTCATTTCTTTGTGCACTTGAGGAGTTGGTTCATTGTGGCCAGAAATAGTAGCTGCCACTACCTCGGGTGTACCAGAAACGTAAGTCTCATTAGGGTCAATACCTGAATTATGCACCATGCCAGTGTCAGATGCAGTAGGCATCACTGTCTCATCATAGACTATCTCCATTGATTCTGTGTCCTCTGCATAATCATTAGGATCATTCTCATCATTCAGATTTGTTGCCAAGGTTTCATCCTCATCTACACATTCATGAGTAGCCTCTTCAACATTAGGATTTGCTGCTGCAATGTCATTATTTTCTGCCTCAACAATTATGTCCTCCTCTCTAATTAGTTGAGTTTCTCCAACAATTATATCTGCCTCTCTATTATTCTCATTTGCTACTGGTGGATTCTGTTGAGCTGCATGAGTCTTGTTTCTTGACACAAACACTTCTTTGCTTCTAGGAGGCAGTTTATGAGGCTGCTTGTGCCTGTTACATTGATCCTCTGAGTGACCAATTGCTTGACAATAGTTGCAAATTTTCGGTAGGTTTTCATAGTCAATTCCCACATAAAATGTATGATCATTTCTTTCCACCAGAAGCTCAGAAACAATGTCAATGTTAATATCCAAATCAACCAACACCCTGGCATAATGTCCATAAAATCTCTTGCGGGTCATATCATCGATGGCAATAGGGGTTCCAATGCCTGAAGCTATTTCAAACAAAAGCCTAGTCCTCCAATACTCTTGTGGCAAATCATAAATTCTGATCCAACATTGAAAGTTGGTTTGTTTCTGAAGCCTAGGATTAAAATCGGGCATCCATTTTGAAAGCTGCAGGACATCAGGGCTAACATTCCAAGTGTCTTTGGTCCAAACATTGCGATAGTCTTCTTGTGTTGAAAAATTGAATTCAAAGAAACCCTTGCCAAGGGCTGTCATACACCAATGCCCTGTCAGTTTCCACATTGCAGCAAGTTTCTCCCTGAGGGCGTGAACTGCATTGGCTTATCACCCTTGGATAAGATCAAACGGCCATGAAGACTCATCTTACAACTCTCCAGGCCTTTGAGATATTCATCTTCAGATATCTTGATCGATACCTTATCACCTTTGAGACAAGGACGTGGGAGTTGAGAAAGAGAAACCTCCAAAGACTTGGACAAGGCATCCGCAAAGGACTTTTGTTGAGGTGGAGGTGAGGGTTTGACAAGTGGAGCTTGCGGTACAGGAGGGGAAACAAGAAAGGTCCAAGGACACACAACTCTGACGTCAGCCATGAGAACCATGCAAAGAAACCCTAGGGGATCACGTGAGGTAAAACCCTAGCAGAGCCATCAACGCCAAACAAAGAATCATAAATCACAAATTAATAGAATCATAGGCTTGTACATTGACCAAAAACTCTACTATTAGAATCTATAAGACATACAAAAGAGGAATAAGGGTCTTTCATTGGTTTTAATGGGGCCAAGGTAATAATGTTTGGTATGATAAAAGAAAGAAAAGACCATGCAAAGGGTCAGAAACAAATCAACTAAAACAAGCAACCTAAATCTTTTTCACTTTCAAGAGCAGGCAAAAATCCCAATTTTTCAATCAATAAATATTTTATTATTATTTATTTTTTTTGTAAATTATGAAGGCATGAGCATAATCACAATTTTTTTTATGCTCTTTCTTTTTTTTCTTTTCCTTTTTCCTTTCCTCCTTCCACGCATTTATGCAATAGTCAATCAATTTTTTTAGAACTAGGAGGGGAATAAATTATTAAGCCTTCTCTTTTGTTTAAACAAATAAAAGGGATTTTGCAACATTATTTTTTTGATTTTGCCACTAATTGCTCTCAAATAAAATTTTCCAAGGTTGCCTTCACAGAAAATAATCAAAAGTAACAAGAAGGGTACCAAAGAAATTAAACATAATACTTTTGGGCACAAAAGTGGGCAACTAGTGGGATAATGTATTCAAAATGGTAGTTGCCTGAAGAATTTCTAAAAATTGTCATTTCCAAATTCACATGCAAATAAATTTATATTCGCTTCGTAATGGTCTCAGCACAAGTTCTAGAATGCACATTCTAAGAAAAATATCACTCAACAAAGAAAAGAGGCAAAAGCATAATGTAGCCTCTTATTTCAGGCTCAAAACTCACATTTAATAGCTTACACAGAAAGTCAAACTCACAGAACTTCAATGCTAATTTTCAGTAAATTCCAAAACTAGCAACGAATTGATTTAATCAAAAGTTGTCATAAAGAAAAAAAATTTGTATAGCCCCTAAATCAGCAAAAATTTAAACATTTTCTATAATTATAAGCAGTATAAAGCACAGCCAGATAATAAGCATAATGTAAAACTCCCTCCCCACACTTATTTCTAGCAGTGTCCCCACTACGTCTAAGTTAAAGTAAGCACAAATAATGTCACAAGCAAATTGGATAGGGATATTGGCAAAATATTCTGTTTCTTTGTCGCAATACTGACGGAGCTGGTAAGCGGCAGAAGAACTGTGCAACACAAAACTCAAAAATTTAGAAACATAATAAAATTAAAATATAATAACAAAATAAAATAAAAAGTAAAAACAATAAAATAAAGTATATCCTGCGAGTGTGCCAAAATATATACATCTCTTTTTAATACAAAAGCAAAGCCTAAGTACTAAAAGAGGAAAATAAAAATGGCCCCGCATCACTCGGCAGGGGGAAAGGCTGGATGCGCTGTAGGTGCTCCAAAATAAGTGCCAGTTGCTAATCCACATGGGTCTTATGCTCCAAAAAGCTAGACTGCATCTCGTCGAGACGCATCATGACGTCTTCATAGGAGTGGCCATGTGCTGCTGGCTGAGGCTGTGGCGGTGGTGGTGGTGGATTCTCCTATACAAGTGGGACAAAATCTGCAGCCTCATCCTGCTGCTGCTGCTCCTCCTCCGGTCTGACGACCTCATAGTCTCCATGCCCCAATCTCCACAGAACACCAATGTTAAGAAGGGTCTGAATGCTAATAGGCTCCATCTCAATCATCGTGGCTCTAGCTCCGACGCGAACTCCGAAGTGATGGGCTAGACGGGAGATGAAGGAACCCAAAACGATGTGCCCGGTGTTCTGAATCTAAAGATGAACGCCCAACTGGGTGCACGTCCGTAAGAAAAACATCCCGGCATCGCAGCGGCGTCCCTCTATCATGGCCCATAGCAAAAATAAGTCTGGCCTTGTGACTGTACCGTCGCTCAAGGCTCTCCCGTTTATGGAACGGGCAATCCATCTAAGCACTGTACGCACAGCTGGATCTCTGATCCTGCTTTGGCGCGGCTGGGAGTGTAGTGGCCATCCCCAATGAGAGCTCTCCAACTCTCTGAATCCTGCCATCCCTCTGGGATCTCCAAAAGGGCCTCCAAATACTCCGGCGTCTGAACTGACTGTGCTTTCTCAAATCCAAGTCCAATGTTGAACTCAGCCAAAGTGATCTTGTGGTGGGTCCCACGGATCCAAAAAGTGACCACAATCTCCTACTCTGACTCCTCCTCCCCGTCTACACGCTGGGGCTCTCTGTCTCTCATATGATAGCCACAGGTGGCTAAGAAATCCAGCACTGCCTCCACGTAGAAGGGCTGTCTGCCAGAGGTTGCCTGGAGCCATCCTATCCTCTGCAGCAGGGTCTCCACCTCCTCCCACAGGCCAACCTATTGAAGGGCATCAAAGTCCAAGTATCTCTGGGTATGGGTGTGGAAATCCCACAGCTGCTTGTAACGATCTCTGAACTGCGCTGGGATATAGTGAGGCACAGCTCTAGAGCCAGGTGCTGCTGAAGCACAAGAAAAAGAACCGCCGGTCTTTTGGCGCTTAGGCATTTTTCTGCAAAAATAAAATAGAAAAGATTAAATTTCAAGTAAGACTTGTATTAGGTACGGCCGTGCTTCGTGTGGGACGGTCGTACTGATGCTCTAAGTATGCCCTGATTCAATGGGTAAGTATGGCCTGACTTGAAGTCTAAGTACGGCTGTACTCTGACACAGGTACGCCCGTACCTTTGGTCAGTCATCAACCCTAAGGCCGCCAGTACGGCCTTCAGTACGGCCTATTCTTGATGGATACGGCCGTACTGCGCTACGGTTTTGTGAAAAATCTACCCTATGATCAGATTTTCTCAATTTTAAGCCTAGATTATAAGTCTCTAATCATTCCTAAGGTCTCTAAGCATGCAAAACCAAGCAAAAACTACTCCTAATCACCTAAAGTTAGTTTTAAAAAAACCAAAAACCTAAACTAACTAAAAACTTAAAATAACCAGTAAAACAGCCAATCAATCAACAAATTGAGTTTAGAATCAATACCTGGATGATCTTGTAAGTGGAAATGCGAAGAGATTGAGAGAAGAGGGTGCTTGAATGGAGAGGTTTTGGGCATGCGAGGTTGAGGTACGCCCTTACCTCTCTCTGTTTACCTTTTATTCAGCCTCTGGACATGGGGTTCGGTCGTACCTGGTTTATGTCTGGCCATACCTGTCTGTTTCTCCACCTTTTTTTGAAAGTGAAGTCGTGTGGTACGATCGTACTTGGTGTAAGGTGCACCCGTACCTGCTGGTTTTCTGGAAAAAAAAATTGATTTTTAAATTTTGTAATTTTTTTGTATTTTTAAATATTCTTAAAATGAATAAAAATAAAATAAAAACAAAAATAAAACAAACAAATAAGAGATAAAAGTGTTAGCAACCAAGGTTGCCTCCTGGTAAGCGCTTGTTTAACATCCCGAGCCTAACGGGTCGGAGGACTTAAGAATCAATCCTCAGCGGGCAATGGCCCGTCCTTAATATTACCTTTTGTCTTCTCACCATTGGAAAACACAGCAAAGTAGTCACCTTTTTCTGAGTGGTCCATCCATGCAGGACCTGAGCACTTTTTTGGTGGGTTCATTGTATACCCACAGTCTTCACATATGTAAATTGGCTTCTCAAAATGAGAATGGAAATAATGTTAGTTTAATAGCTTCTGCTGGGACTCCATTATACTTAACAGTGCTAAGCATTCTTCGGAAGTTCTTGAGATGGGCATGTGGGTCTTCCGAAGGTAGCCCCGAAAATTGTACTGCAGACACTAGCTTGATTAAGGCAGGATTATATTCAAAGTTACGTCACCTAATGGCTGGGACGTTAATGCTATCCTGGATATCAACAGAAGCAGAAAAGTACTCTTCAAGAGTGAGCCCTGGTTCTTCTTCCATTGCGGTGCCTAAATACACAGATGATAATATAAATAAAATAGTTATAGAATAGTAAAACATAAAATAGAATAAAAATGCTTAAAGTAATTAAGATCTCGTTAAACTAATATTGCTAAAATATTCCTCCGCAACAGTGCCAAAAATTTGTTATGGCTCAGGCAAGTGCACCTGATCGTAACTCGTAATAAAAGTGGAGTATAATTAGAACTCCGAATGTCGAACCCACAGGGAATGCGCAAGTACTAGCGTAATAAAAATCTTTAATTCTTTAAACGAACAGAGTAATCGGGTTGGAATTGAATAGAAAACTAAGCGGAATAAAAATAAGACTTTAAACTAAGATGATTAGAGCAATATCAAATAGGAGAAGCCTAGGGGAATCCGGTTCACTAATACTAGATCTTGAATTTATTTCCTTGCTATTATGAATTGTATTTCCTTATTGAATACCAATCACTCACTCTAAATTACTAAAGGCTTTCCTCGCGTACAATAGCCTTCCTCCCAACTAATTATTCTGTTTGGTCCAAGAAGGTAACCAACGGAAAGAGCATTAAGAGCAGGCAAGTTTGTCAATTTAATAACTGATTGGAAGCAAGCAATAACCTATCCGGCGTATATCGCGAGCTCTGTGATCCTAGAGTTCCACTAATTAATCATGATCATGTTACCATAAGTAACTAATTTTATAATGGTTAGCTACTCCCTATTAGATTAAGCATACTAGAATCAACACATTCATAAAGATAAGGACGAATACAAAATAGCAATTAAACAGATATCGAGAACATTGTAAAAGATCTCCTGTCACCCTTAGTGATGGAATTAGCTACTCATAATGTTATGCAACAAAAGAAAGTAAAACAAATCCAAACTCCTAAAAGACATGAGTAAAAGAACTGGGACACCTTTTCGGTATGACGGCAATCCTCTCATGTGTTCCTCACGTCTCCACAGACTCCAGCAGCAATTCAGAATTGATGGGAAGATCCAATGATCCAAACTTACTCCAATCGTATGGTGTTTGTGAATGATTCTCAAAAAGAGGGCTCTTGACTCTGGAATTCGTCAAAAGATCTTTGTAACATGTTAAGAGCCCCTATTTATAGACTAGGCTGCGAATTAGGTCATCTGGCTTCAAATCTGCACTATTCTGAGATGGGGTACGGCCGTACCGAATATATACATGGTCGTACCGAGCTTCGGTAATGATGCTGGACCGTACCCATACGTGTTGTTGTCCTGACATCATTTGTGCACGGCCGTACTGGACTATTTTATCGGTGTCAGGTGGTACAGACTGAGGGGGTACGCCCCTACTGAAGTTCTGCTCTAGGTACGGCCGTACCGTTGGTGGATCAGGCCGTACCGCTTGTCCAGAAGTGCTAAAACTCTCCAAAACTAGCCAGTTTTTTGTCCTTTTTCGCATCTTTTACTTCGAGTGGTGTCTTCATGATATTTCTGCATAATAAGACATAAATGAGTACCTTTGTGCATTAATTAGTGCAAAATGGTATAATTAGGTACAAAAATATCCTATAAATGTAGACAAATTGGTGTGTTAACAAAGAACTTCTGTTTATTCAGGTCCTAATGAAGAAAGAAACCTACCTTTTGGGTTGTCCTATATTGCTTTCATAACACTGACAAGAACCAAAAGAATAAAAATGAAATTGATTTCCCTACGCATTCACGCAATCAGACGATTTAGATCGTCCGATCTTAATCGAACGTTGCACATTCCAAAATTGAATTTTGTATCACATTTACTCAGCTCAAAATGTGCATCGTCTGGTCCAATCGTCTGACTGCGTCAATGCGTGAAAAATTTGACTGCACACATTTTGAATTCAATAAATATACCTCCCTTTTTATGGGGTTTTCATAACACTAACAATCACCAAAGGAATGTAGAAAATGCATACCTGAGGAACAGCTGGATACAATCTCAGGGTCTCAGTTATGACTGCATGCAAATAATGCAGTCTCTCTAGTGAATCTTTATTCAATAACCTTGAAAATTGCACCACTCTTTGATTGAATGATTCAGGGTCCTCTTTGTCACATTGAGGCAATGCAACATTCTCTTCCTTTGCTTGATTCTCCTCAAAAGTCTTGAGCTCTAAGTAAAGTTTGTCAGCAACATGAGCATGTGTCATTACCATATATGTGGCCCATGATAGAGTTGTCGCGGTTGTGTCCCGACCAGCAATCACAAAGTTCAAAACAACATCTCTCAGACTTTTGTCAGTTGCATTGTTTTCTCCCAGTTCTATGAATCTTGATAATATATCATGTTTTATCTGTTTTTTAAAAACATAAGAATGATTTGTTAATTGTTAATATACATAAGCTAAATCTGAACTCCAATATTAAGTTTGGATACAAAGTTTCTATGATACTACCTGATTTTGTATGCCACTCTTTTTGGCATCCTCAATCTCTGCCTTCCTTCTTCTAATTATTGAGTAAGCGCAATCATCAATGATTTTGATGCTCTTGTCAAGTTGTGCTTCTGAGCCTATATTTAGAATTTTCTTAATTCTCCATAAGGGATCAATGAAGCGAAGTGTTACTATGATGTTTGCAGTATCAAAGGCTTGAGCAAAACAAATCGTCTGGTGAGTTAGGACTCAAAGTTCCAATTTCCACTCCAAATCCCACCTTACATATGGAGTCTAAAGTCATTCTCATCAACAACTCCTAGAAATTGACATTTGAAACATCATCAGTTGCAGCATCCACTACTTCAAAGAACTTGGAAAATAAAAAATGGTTTAATTCCACTTTTAGTTATCCAAATATCACAATTTTGCGCCCCCACTTTTTTTTAGCTATTTCGGTCAGGGGGCTTCCCCCCATTTCCCCCATAAGCGTCGTGATTGTGCAATTTTGGTCTCTCACTTTTAGTCCCCAAACATCATGATTGTGTGCAGTCTAAAAGCAGGGACCAAATCATGATAATTAAGAGACTAAAAGTTGGGGAAATGAGAGAAAATCGTGGCGGGAGGATCCTTTATTGTGAAAGAGGGAAACATTAAGGACCAAAATCACTTAGAAAAAGAGGGGGACAAAAATTTCAAAAGTCATGATATTTAGGGACTAAAAGTGGAGTTAACCCATGAAAATATTAAATTTCAATGAAAATATAAACATGAAGAATGTTTGTAGCACCTGCTTGTCTATTTCTTGGTTAAGGAAAGATGCTTGAGTGAGAATGGAAGAGAGTTTTAAGGCATACTCCTTGAAAACTTTGGTGCTAAAATCCCTCAAATTTCTGGATGCAAATTCTAAGCTTGCAGTCTTCCTTTGTTTCTTCCAAAGCTCACCATCAACATTAAATATCCCATCTCCAAGCAGCACTTCCATATATGAACGGTACACTTCACCCTGCATTCAGAACCACAAGCTTTTCCATCAAAAGTGGTAGTTAAAAAACAAATAAACATCAACCATGATCCCACATCAAAGTATGTCCCATATGGCTTAGTCTTGAAATCAATAAAAACCATTGAAGTTGAAAATAGATTACCTTTGGATAATTATTGAAGTTGGTCTTTAGTACATGTTCCACATTAATAGGATCAGCAATGTAAGTATAAGTTGTGAATGGCATGGGGACCACAACAGTTTTTGACTTGGAAAAATATTGGACAAGCCAATCGTGCATCTTATCATAGTTCATCAATTGTTCAATGGCAGCTCCAAGAAACGGCCAAGTTTTTGGGCCTTTCTTGTTCCTTTGACTCCATCTATGTATGAACATCCATGAAAAATTCTCTTAGGTTGTTGGACATGATTTTTATTTTCGTTTCTGTTCTTTGAAGTCTTAGAAGAATAATTAATGTAACAACATAAGCTTCCTTATGTGTAGATTTTGTTAAAATTTTTGTTTAAAAAATTTAAAACAACTCTAACTATTTTAAAGATATGAAAATTTAATTTAATTTATTATTTATGAGTTTAATAGGGATGCATTGTCGGTGTAAAATATTTTTACACAAACATCCAATGAGAGTTTATCATATTGCCACATCACCTCATTTTGTAACTATATTTTAAAAATAACTGCACAATGATAAGTTCTCATTGGACGTCAGTTTAAAACTAGTTTATACTGATTTATAGAATACAAAATTATTTGTGTAAGATCTCAATAATTAAGAGATTTTTAATGCAAAGAAATTAATAATAAAATTATTTTCATTAATTTGCACAAAAATTGATTTGAAATTTAATTATGTCGTATTAAAAATAAAATTTTGTGAAAGTTTTAAAAACAAGAAAATTTTATGTGAAAATATTAAACAGAAGAGAAATGGAAGTAATTTTCTCTTTTAAAAAATAATAAAAACAAAATATGGTTACATGATAAGGGGGTGCATGGCAAATTGTTGTCTGATTCTGACAAGTATATAGACGGTAGAGACATGGGTTTTTTACACTATAATCCAGAAAATAACACGCGTAACTTAACCCAAATTTAAAAGGATGTTTCCAGAAAGTTTGGGCAATCACTCTCGAACTTTCTTCACTCCTCTCAGTCTCACTATCACGTTCTCCCTCTTTATATACATCCAAAACTTCCCCATCAATAACAGAGTAATTGTTTGTGGTGTTGTGAGAATTGGAGATGAGCAGGGTCGCTGATTTATTCGATTTGGGTGCTGCAGTGAACAATATGTTCAATCTTCCTGAGACGGTGGAAAAATGCCTTTTGATTCCTGCGCCACCCCTGTTAGTTTCCCCACCTCCCTTTTCCAATTAACGGACGATTTTATCCCAGCGAAATGAACACGTCGCGTCACTTTATTGACGAATGTACGTGGAAACAAGATGCCGCCCGTGTAATTTGCAAACAACGAGTAATTACACGGGCGTCAACTTGTTGACGCAGGGACTCGTCAACAAGTTACCGTAAGTGTGCGTCAATTAGTTGACGCGTGTGTATCAGTTATGATTTTTATTTTTGTGGTTCAGTTTGATTACCATGGACTCCATATTTCAGTTACGCAAATCCTCATTAAAAGCGAAATATATAAAACGGCATAAATAATAAACATCAAACTGTCATCCATTAAATACATAAGTTGTTTTTAATACAAAACGACATAAATAAATAAGTTGTCTTAAATACAAAACCAGGGAAATCCTAAAAATAAATTAATGCGGCTGCGTCTGCGTCGATGTAGAGGCCGACCCCTTGCTTTTCTGCCCGCTGATATGTGAGCGTAATGGGGGGACGGGGAACGGCTAACCTAGCCAGCTCCTGCATCAGGTACCAACCAGGTGTCTCGGGCTGCACGAAACGCTCCTGCATCATCGCGTCCGCGATCCAACGGACCCTCTCCCATGCATGCTACATACAATAAAAACAAATAAATTTAGTAACTACAAATTTATTCTAGCAAAGGGAACAAACATACACTTCATAAAAACTTACATCAGTAGTATCTGGTGTTGGATCTGCCGCTGGACTAGCTGGCACATTTGCTGGGTAGATGTATGGGTGGGAGATCCTGCGGAACCACTCCATATACCCAGCCTCCACTGCCGACAGGTGAGGCACCACCCGATGACCAAGCTGGACCAGGTGCTGATCAAAAGCAAACCACATACGGTCCAACACCTCTGGACTGACAGGTTGCCGTCGGATATCACGCGGATCCCCCGGGATGCGTTGTACGTGTCCAAACTGCTGCAAGACCCTGTCTGGTAGGTACAGGAGCATCGTAGGACCAAACCGAATGAATCCTCTATACAATGCAATCGGCTCCCAGGCTCTCACAACTCTGTGCTCCGCGTAAGGCTCCCATGTAACGTCGGCATCTGTGAGCCTGTCCAACGCGTGACGGTATGGCTCCACCTTTCCGACACCCCTAGCCAACTTCCACCGAGTAGCTCGGGGCGCCCCCTCGACGTAAGTATCATCTAACTCCCGAGATCCAAATGCGGCACCCTGGAAGTGCTCGTATATCCATGCCTGTACAGAAAATATTAACTCATGTAATATTGAATTAAATATTAAATTTTAAAAATATATAAAAGATAAAAATTTGTACCTGTAACTGGGTCGCATAACCTGCCAGCTGCCTCGTCGCCGCCCTGCTAGCCTCCCGGAGCTAGTCATACATAAATACAAGGGCCATGGCACCCATGCATAGTTGTCGACCGAACTGAGGTCCCTAAACATGTCCAGGTAGGCCACCCGCGTCCGGGACTGGCTCTTGTTGGCAAAAATGGTGCTGTCAACTAGGTGTAGCAGGAAAGCCCTTGCTGCCTTGTCCCACTGCTCATCCCTGCAGCACCTCGGGTACACCTCATCTCGAAGCCACATGAGGTTGCACAGTGGCCCCTTATCTGTCTGTTGTCGTGCCTCAATCATGGGCACGCCCAACAAGGTGTGCAACCACGCTGCCGCTTCCGCCTTGTCCAAGTCTAGCATCGTGAAAAACGCGTCCCTTACTGGAATATACAGAAGCTAGGAGACATCATCCAATGTCATCGTCATCTCCCCAACTGGCAGGTGGAAGCTGCTGGTGTCTGGCTGTCATCTCTCCGTGAATGCACTAAGCAGCCCTTTGTCTATAGTGTTGTAGCTAATGCGACAAAGGTCCACTAGCTTCGAATCGTCCACATACGCCTTAATCTCCGGCCTAGCCACTACCTTTACTACGGTTTTGCCATGGTTTATGATCTTCAACTCGTCGCGATCCTCCTAGAATCAACAAAGACATGTGTCAATTGCATTCAAATGTCAAGTGAAACCAACAAAATAATAACTTCAACTGTTACTTACCTCGCCAGTCCACAATGCTGTGGAAACGTGATCGGCATACGAGAGAAGGACTGACATATCCTCCGGGCCTCCTGGGAACGAATCAGGGGCGTCATCCTGCTGATGAGAAGAGGCAGCCTCGGTCACCTCGGGCACAGGCACATCGACGGGGGGCACCTCGGGCAGAGGCACATCGACGGTAGGGGCAGCCTCGGGCACATCAACGACAGTGACAACAGCAGGGTCAGCCTGAGGCATAGCCACATCAACGGCAGCGGCAGCCTCATGTTCGTGAGTGGCGGTAGCGATGGCGGCGTCTTGCGGGTTACGGGCTGGCGTTTCTTGCGGCCGTCACGATCGGTGGTTTTCGGCGACCACCATCCGCTCTGATGTTAGTCTTCACCATATCTGTATAAAAGTCGTCAGACGCAAGCAATAAATCAGTCTCAGTCAAGGTTTTAAAAAACGGTCCGTTTTACAGAAAACGGCCGTGACAAAACGGTAATGGTGGCCTCCGAAACCGTTACAGGACGAAATCACGGTGGGATTAAAATTCACACGCAACGGACGTGACGAAACGGCAACGGACGCGACGAAACGGCGTTGCGGCCGCGACGGCCGTGACAAAATGCCGTTCACGAACATAAACATAAACAGACAATTTCACTTCCAGAATTCCGTTTTCAGCCCAAAAATGAGGTATAAAAAGGCAAAATCATTTCTGAATCTCATCTAAAAACCCTAACCTCGTTTCTCCTTGCCTCTCTGTTGCTCTCTCGCGATCTCTCTCTGTTGCTCACTTGCTCTCGCCGTCTTGCGTCGCCGCGGACTGTCTCACTCTCACAGTCGCCACCGGCCGCGCCTCCCGCTGCTTCTGGTTCCCGTTCACGGCGGCTTCGATCTCTTCTGATCTGAGTCCTTCTCATCTCTGTTGTCACAAACTCAAACAGGGGAAGGGATTGAGAGGGGTGAGCCGTGAAGATGGTGAGGGAGAGGAAAACAGAAATTTTAGAGGGAGGGAGGTGGAAGATGGAGGCCGAGGCGAGGAGGAGGAGCTGAGCTGCTCTCCGGTTCCCTTTCCTTCCCTTTCTTCTGCGCCGCGTTCTTCACTTCTTCTGCGCGTTCTTCACTTCTTCTGCGCCGCGCTGGTACCCTAAAAAAAACCAACCTTTTATTGCTTTCATTTTTTTTTTCTGGGCTAAAAATGATTATGGGCTATTTTTTTTTCAGTTTTTTTTTAGTTAGTTTGTATTAATAAAAAAAAAATTTGGTTGGTCAATTGTTTTTTAATTTTCGTTTATTTTAATTTTGTGATTATTATCATTTTAATTTTGTTTGTTAGTTAGTCACTTGTTTCATGTGGACCAAATTCATTAATTAATTAGTAAAAATTTAATTGTTATCATTTAACTAATCAATTAAAATGATTCATTATTATTAATTGTCTTATGGCGTTTATAATTTATATTTGATTTTTTTAATTTATAATTACATTATTTATTTGCAGATTAGTTAAACAATGCCTCCAAGACGAGAATTCCCAGCCGGCAGAGCAGACGGCGCTCCAAGTGATGACATTGGTTGGCACTATGGAGAACCCGTCCCTGGTAAAAATAGAAGCAATATAAAATGTACACTTTGTGAAAGAGTAATAACTGGTGGGATTACTCGGTTGAAGGAACATCTTGCACACATGCCAGGAGAAATTAAAGGTTGTGCTAGAGTCACAACTTTTGTTAGAGAAAACATGATGAAGCTTCTATTAGACAGTAAATCAAAAAAAATTGATTCACGAAAAAGAAAGGAAGAACTTATCGCACGCATAAGAGGGCGTGAAGATGAAGATGATGACGTCGAAGGTTTTATGGATGAAGATGCATCTATGAGACAAGCTACACAAGAAAGCTTGATGTCACATAGACAATGGCAAGATAGACAAAGATTTCGTGCAAGTGGCATTAGTACTAGTGGCACTGGTAGTAGTAGAGCTTCTTGTCAATATCAACAAGGTGATCTTCAACAAAGATTGAGAGCTGTAGATGTTGATCTAGAAAGAAGTAAGAGTATGAAGCAAACAAAAATTGGTAGAGGAACGATCAAATCCTTGAGAAACAAGTTAGCAGCGGCGGTATCTAAATTGATAATATATGAGCGTCTACCTATGAACTTGAGCACTTCTCCTTGGCTACACATGTTGTTAAATTTGAAGGCTGCAATTTGGGACCAGGTATTAAATGTCCTTCTCCTTATGAGATTTCAGAGATATACTTGAACAATGAATATAAGGACATGCAAAATTATATAGAGAAGGAAATAAAACCAATATGGAAAGAAAGGGGTGACTATAATGTGTGATGGCTGGACAAATGGTATAAATCACATGCATATCATGAATTTTTAGTATATTGTCCGACAGAAATGTGTTCTTGAAGTCTATTGATGCCTCTAATGTTCCTAGTAGAAACACCGACTATTACTTTAAGTTGCTTGACAAAATTGTGGAAGAGGTGGGGAAGAGCATGTTGTCCAAGTGGTCATCGATAATGAGGCAAAGATTAAAAGTCAGCTGGTTTGAAACTGATGGAAAAAAGACCAAGTCTTTATTGGTCTGCATGTGCAGCTCATTGTTTGGATTTATGTCTACAAGATATTGGAAAAAAGTCAAATGTCCAAAAAGTGCTAGATGAAGCAAAAAAGGTAACTTTGTTCATATACAATCATATTTGGATCACAATCACATGAAGAAATTCTTGGTGGTAGGGAAATTATTCGTCCAGCGATCACACGTTTTGCCACCCAATTTTTGCAACTTGAATCTATTGTGAAAGAGAAACAGGGTTTGAAAAATATGTTTGATTCTGAGGAATACAAGAATTCCAAATGGGGGAAGGAGAAATCAGGACCTGCATATGAAGCCAAAAAGATTGTTACGAATAAAGAATTCTGGAATAAGGCAAGTGATATAATAAAGGTATTTGAACCAATTGTCAAGGTTTTGAAGTTGGTGGATGGTGACGAAAAACCAACAATGGGCTTTCTTTATGAAGCAATTGATAGAGCTAAGCAAGCTATTGAAAAAGATTGTCGTTACCACACCTACTATAATAAAATCATTGACAATAGATGGATCTTCATGCATTCTCGATTTGCATGCGCAGTATATATCTATATATTCAATTTTTAAATATTTGTATTTAATTTTGAAATAGAAATACTAATTATTCCTTTAATCTTAAGGTTATTTTCTCAATCCCCAATTTCAATTTGGAGTCGTGCATGGTAGTCATGTAGCCAAGGAAACCATGGATGGAACCACAAAAGTAATAAGCAAATTAGAACCACATGTTGATAATCAAATAAGAGCTATTAATCAGGTGAGAAATTTGTTAATGCTATATATTTATAATATTGTAGTAATTTTTATGGATAAATTATTCATTTAAGACTTATATGGTATATTGGTTCTTGTAGTTGTTACTTTTTCGAGCTAAGGGAGAGACGTTTGGAACTGTACTAGCGCAAAAAGCTTGGTCTCAAATGAACCCTGGTAATGTTTATAAATTATAATTTATACTTGTTGATATGCAAGTATGAGAATATTGCTAACTTTTATTTTTTGTTACATTGGTATATACATAAATAATTTACTATTTTTTTTATTCAGCTGAATGGTGGATGATATATGGATCTTGTGCTCCTGAACTTCAACGTATAGTCAGAAAAGTTCTTAGTCAAACAACTTCAGCTTCAAATTGTGAGCGTAATTGGAGTACGTTTAGCTACATACATACAAAGACAAGAAACAGACTGAAGTATCAAAAGCTACAAAAACTTGTCTTTACATTTTACAATATGAAGCTAAAAATGAGGCATAAGAAGAGAAGAAGTCAGGAAGACATTGAAAACAGCTTCAATCCAATCAACCTTGATCATATATTTCAGGAAGAAGATCCTTTATCTCCATGGATTGAGGAGAGAGAGGGACCATTGTTGGATGGCACACAAAATGCAGAATGACTCCCTATTGATTCTGATGATGAGGTTGAAGAAGAAATAGTGGTGCAAATGCCTCAGATTCAAGTCAGACACCTAGTCAAGGTGGTGGTGATGGTGGTTTAAGTCCACCCAGTAATAACAACAGTGGTGGTAATGGTGATGGAAATCAAGAACAAAGTCATGGAGGAGGTGAAGGGTCATTCCATTCTTTTCAAGAAGAACCATATGTTAGATGTGATCAAAATCTATTGCCTCGTAGGATAGATGAAGATTCTTTTGATGACATGACTGGTGATAGTAGTAGAGGTCGGGCTAGACGTGGTAAAGGTAAAAGGCACGAAGCTACTCCAATGGATGATTCTTCCTCGTCTAGTGTAGCACAATCATTTGGGGATTTTGGTATTGCTGCACCAATTGAAGGTAGTCAAGGTAATTATCCACCATATTACCAACATCCTTCTTACATGTCACATGGTTATTATCCATATATGCCAAACCCAAACCAACCATATTACCAACCTTCTATGAATTACCATGATTCATCAGCAAATTCTTCACATGACCACCAACAAATAGAACCATCAAGAAGCTTGGATTGTTTGATTATGTCCTTGGAGGAAGTGGATATAATGATGATCAAGCTGATAGTGGAAGTTATGATCCTGCACGTCATTCTACCATGTGGTGACTAGTGATGTAAAAAAAATTTACTACACTTTTTTTCCGCATGTATTAGTAGTTTTTTGTGATGAGAACTTAAGATAACTAATTTATCATGAAGTTTGTTTAAGGATATTAGTAATTATTAGTTTATTTATGTTGAATCTGTCAAACATATATAAATTTTGTTAAATATATTAGTAGCTACTAAATTAGTCACATTTTTATTTTACTTTTTTATTTTATTCTATTTTAGATATCTTATAATAATGAAAAAAACATTTTTTTTTATCAAAAATTGGCATGCAAAAGCATCACTGTAGATTTCAAGGATCCCAACTATGTTGGCACCCTTGAACCTACCAATCATCTGCAGCACACCAAGAATTTATTAAAAATCAGAGACGAGCGTAAAAACAAAAACATGGGGGCAAGAACGACCCATGGAGAAATCATCTAAATCTATAGAGCGGCTAGACACATTGCGGAAAAAATCTTCGCTAATAAAAGGAGGGATATTGTCCCACCATAAAAAACCCTGGATATGAAGGCCGTGAGAGACCAACTTATCCGCACAAGAGTTCCCCTCTCTAAAAATATGAGAAACAACAAAATTCATCCCCTTCGTAGCTTTTAAGCAGTTAGACCATCTATTTTTGAGCCGCCAAGGAATAATGGCCGGATTGGAGAAGGCAGCCACTACCAATTCCGAATCGCATTCTAACCAGAGGAAGTTCCAACCCCTCAATACAGCCTGCTCAATAGCCAGCATCGCACCAATGAGCTCCGCGTGCAGAGAAGAAGTGACACCAAGGTTGGCTGCAAAGCAACCAAGAACTGCAGCCCTGTAATCACGAAAGATGCCACCACAACCCGACCATCCTGGGTTACCTCTAGAGGCTCCATCAGAGTTGCACTTAATCCAATGACAAGCAGGCGGAGACCAGATGACCTCTATAGCATGACCGGAAATAGCGAAAGCCTGCAAAATAGAGAACTCCTGAATAGAAGAAGACATTGTGCCTTTTGAAAAAAGACCCGTTAATGAAACTGAACCCATGATGGAATTGATAACTGACCGAACTGAAATGCTCTTGTCTTCAAATCGCTGGCTGTTCCTGCACCTCCAGATCCAAAAAATAACATTAAGCACTATAGACAAGATTACATGCCTTACTTGAGAGCTCTAGTCCTTTGTGCAAACCGAGAGAAGAGATAAGAAGGAGCTGCAATCTACATGACAATTAATAACCGACCTCACCCAATTCCAAAGGTCCGTTGCAAAAGTGCAATCGAGAAACAGATGAGGAGAGGTCTCAGCAGAAGAGCCACAAAGACTGCAAATAGATACTGTTACACAACCTCTGGCAGCTAAGTTTTCATCAGTGGGAAGCTTGTGATTCAGCAGCCGCCAAGTTAAGAAGGATTTGGAGGGAGGAATGCAGGGCTGCCATAAAATCTTGCACCAATTATCTATTGGACCTCTAGGATTAAGAAACAAGTAAGCTTCCTTAAGAGAGAGAGAACCTGAAACCGAGTTGGTCCAGTGCAGACGATCCTGCTGAGGAGAGCAAGGAATATGAACTTGAAGTATGGCATCAACCAAGGCCGGAGAACGCTGGGCAAGCACAGGAGGAATGTTCCAATTAAAATTGCAAATAAACTGCTCCACTTTAGAATGGAAAAGGTGATGCAAGGAGGAGGGAATGTGCAACAGATCGGCCACAGTAGCAGGAAGCCATCGGTCATGCCAAAAATCAATCAACTTACCATCACCCAAATTCCAAACTGCATTATCAATAACCATGGGAATGAAGGGTTTCAAACCTGGCCAAATAGAAGACTTTATGTATGTGGTGGAAGGCACACCATTTTTGAGAAATCTAGCTCGGAGGAATTTAGCCCAATCGGTTTCAGCCGTGAAAAAATCCCAACAATGCTTCAGGGAGGCAGCTTCATTGATTTTTCTGCAAGACTTTAAGCCCAGACCCCCATCTTCAAACGGAGTGCAGATTTTATGCCAAGCCACAGTGACAATTTTACGGGAGTTAATGTCTCCAGACCAAATGAAATTCCGAATCCAAGTGTCTAAATTATCGAGCAAGGAAATAGGCCAAGCATAGGAGTGAAAACTATAGAGAACCATGCCATAAATGACTGATTTTACCAGTTGCACGTGGCCCATAATCGACAACAAAGAGCCCTTCCAGCTAGCTAATTTAGCTTTGACCTTATCAGCAATAGGTTGAAGATGAGATATTAGTTTAACTTATTATATATTATATGATAATAAAAATAATTTTAAAATAATTTGTGCAATATTGTGATTAATTCACACCGCGACGACCGCGATTCGTAACGCAGCATCCGCAACGGCCGAAATCGCGAAATCCTTAACGCGACCGCGACCCTTTTTTAGAACCTTGGTCTCAATCTCAAGATGCAGTAGCAAAAATTCAATTTTTTTAACTCAGGCATCAACAGGTTGATGCGTATGCGCGTCAACAGGTTGATGCGTATGCACGTCAACAATTTGACGCCCTAAGGCGTCACTGAGTTGACGCATGTGTTAAATTCAACTCTGGAATTTTTACTTCATGCGTCAACTTGTTGGCCTGAAGTAAAAATTCCAGATGCAGAAATTGGCACATGCGTCAACTTGTTGACGCGTTCGTGCGTCAACTTGTTGACACGCGGTGTAATTTTACAGAAAAAAAAAATAGACGCGAGTTTACCTTCTCCGATGGGTTGCTCGATGTCTGAGGGGGGAGGGGAGGCGACGCTTCTCGTATCTCCGACAGCCGTTCGTGAAAGAGGGGAGGGGAGGACGTGAGGGCTGGTGAAAGAGGGGAGGACGTGATGTATGGGAGGGGAGGGGAATCGAATCGGGAAAATCGGGGAGGGGAGGAGTTGCGCAGAAAGTAGGGGAGGAGGGAAGAAGAAGAAGAGGGAGGTAGGGAAGTGAGGGAGGGAAGAGGGAGGTGAGGAAGATTAATGATAAGTGGGGGTTATTTTTGTCTTTTCATGGGGGAGGGGAGGTGGGGAAATTAAATAGAGGAGGTGCCAAAATCAAAGCCCTGGAAAAAATCATGTATCCTTCTCGCTTTCATCAGGAAAAATTGAAAATCAAGAAAGTAGACGGGCTTCTAGTACCATCCCAGTGGACATTTTAGACACTCCAAAAGAGTATATTTTCTTCATGGATGTTCCTGTCTCTCCAAGTCTGAAATTCGGGTACTTATCTCATTTAGAGGGGCCTTAATTTTACCACTTCCTACCATTAATTTCAAGGTATTAAAAACCGGACTGGACCGGCCGGTCGAACCGGTTGAACCGGGAACCGGGCCATAGTCCGGTCCGATTCACCCTCTAAAACCGGTTGCGAAAGAACCGGACGGTTCTGTTAAAGAACCGGATAAGAACCGGCCCGGACCGGGTGAAAACCGGTAAAAAAACGGGTTTTTTGAGCGACCCGACCGCTTCGCAAACTGGTTTTTTTTAGGCCAAAACGACGTCGTTTTATATTTTAACTGTTTTTTTTCCCTGCGCCATTTTGCTTCTCAAACTCGACTATTTTAACTATTTTTTTCCCTTGCGCCATTTTTCATATTTTGTGTTATTGAACGTAATAGTTATGTCATGTTTGAGATGGATGAATGTGTAATTTTTTGTTATATGTCGACTTATTAAGAAAATATTAAGTGAAGTATAATTTTTATGGTGTGAAGTTATGAATATCAGTTTATTTTTTGTTTATTATTTATTTATATATTGTATTAAATATTTTTTTAATAATATTTAATCGAACCCGATTCGACCCTGGTCCAACCCCGGTCGAATCCAAAAACCCTGAACTCATACCCTCTCCGATTCAATATCCGGTCCGGTTTTTAATACCTTGATTAATTTCCACACCTCTCATATTTTTTAAAATACAATTTTACTCTTGCTTAAAATATTTGAATTACTCTCTTTCTCACCTCCCTCGTTCGCTTCTGGTTCCTCGTCTCCGTCAAAAATGCAAGTAGAAAAAACATGCCCAACACCAAGAAATCTGAGATCAATTCCTTTTCGCACACAAAAGAAATTTCTTTTCGCACATAAAAAAATAACGATGATGGCGATTTGGTGGGTTTCGCCACGTTAAATGTGCAGCAGCTGTCACCCATAGGCCTCAAGGCTTAGCTCATCCCACGCAATGCACAGTCCACCCCAAAAGTTTGCATCTTTGACAACTCACTAAAACCACCATTATTAAAGGTTGTACTTGAATAAAGATCTCAAACGGAAATGTTAAAAAGCAGATAAAATAAAGATAATCAACTCCGGATTGTTATTTTCGGTATATTCAGAAATTTAAAATCCGAAAACTTCAAATTTAGTAAAAGAAAAAAAAAAGGGTAAAATACTACCAAATTTTTATTTTCGAAATATTTCGATAATAAGAATCTAGTAGTATTTTTGAACAACGTTGTTTTACCTCTTTTTTTGTTAGATCTAAAAAATTAACACTTCTGAAATTTTATTTCTGAAATGTCCCGATAATAAGAATCTGAAAGTGTTTTTAAAGAACACGTTGTTTCACCTTCTTTTTGTTAGATTTGAAAAATTAACACTTCCAGATTCTTGTTTCCAGGACATTTCGGAAACAAGAATCCGGAAGTGTTTTTAAACAACGTTGTTTCACCTCCCTTTTTGCTAGATCTAAAAACTAACACTTCCGGATTCTTGTTTCCGAAATGTCCCGAAAACAAGAATCTGAAATCCAGAAGTCTGCACCAACGTTGCACTTCTCCGTTCATTGGCATCAAATGCAATTAGTTACGAAACATTTAACAGATGGTCAATTCCACATCTAAAAGAGAACATATTTGGTAACGTGGTGCAACACTAACCGGATAAAAGCATGAACAGATTTGTGATGGTTCTTCCCCCTATCTTTGTTGGGGAGTCCGGGGAGCACCTGAGAGCAACAGCTGGCTAAGGACTAGGACCACTAAGAGACTCAGACACAACATCTCCACCCAAAACCTTAAGGCATTGGGTATATAGGTCACCTCTCTTATATATCCTTCACTTAGCCCAATCCTAGCCAATGTGGGACTAACCACTCACACTTGAATTCTAACAATTGATTGTTGGTGTTGGGACTTTTAGTCCCACATCGGGTAAAATAGTAAAGAGGAGTGAACCTCTTTGTTATAAAAGGAGGCTTGGACCTTGGTTTTATGTACACCATTCAAAAGCTTGTCTAGCAACTTTTGTCTCTAGATAAATTCCTCTCTTTGTTTTTAGAATTTAATAGAATTCTTAGTATGCTCTGTGGTTGCAGCTTGGGCTGAACCTCCACATCAGAAAAAGAATTTATTAGGAATATTTCTTGTAAAAGGAGAGGTGTGAGGAATAAGTTTTGCTAGTGGGGAAGCTTTGTGGGTGTGCGGGGGTGTAGAGAGAAAATTGTGTAGTTGTAATAATTTTCTACATAGTGGATTTTTCTCTGGTGCTGGTGGTTTTTCTCCTGGTTTGGGAGTTTTCCACGTTAAATTTTTGTGTTGTTATTATTTCTCTATTTTGTTTTTCCAATTTTCCACAAGTGCAGTTTCTGGGGAAGAGAATTTGAAGAGTCAAATTCCCAACAAGTGGTATCAAGAGCACGTGTTACGCCAAAGAGGATGTCGGGAAGCAGAGTTTCAAATGCAGTCAGATTTGATGTAGAGAAATTTGACGGAAAGATCAACTTTGGCTTGTGGCAAATACAAGTCAAGGATGTGTTGATTCAGTCTGGTTTACACAAGGCTTTGAAGGGCAGGGTTACTCCTGAAAGTAGCGGGGATGCTGATAATGAGTCTAACATTATCTCCGATCTTGGTGTCTTTTGAAAGAAGGACATGTATATCCTTATGGCTTGGGTCCCAAAGTTGCCATGATAAAGGATATTAAATGTTAGCGGGACCACATTTTGCACACGGGCATTGGTTGACATTGATGCAGGGTGTGTGGTGAAATTTATGTCGATGGCTGATTAACTTCCATGAGAGTCAAATATGGGAGTTGCACCATAGTTTTTTCAGCAAGGTTATATTTCGACATGTGCCGAGTTTAAATGCTTGGGATGGCTAGTTCTGAGTGATTATGCTTTTATGGTGGAGCATGACTGCGTTGCAGTGATAGCGAAAGCTATGGGAATCTTCATCAAGGTGGACCGTTGTGGGACCACAAAGTCACAAGGTGGAGATTGTTGGTGTTGGGACTTTTAGTCCCAAAAATAGTAAAGAGGAGTGAATCTCTTTGTTATAAAAGGAGGCTTGGGCCTTGGTTTTATCTACACCATTCAAAAGCTTGTCTAGCAACTTTTGTCTCTAGATAAATTCCTCTCTTTGTTTTAGAATTTAATAGAATTCTTAGTATGCTCTGTGGTTGCAGCTTGGGCTGAACCTCCACATCAGAAAAAGAATTTATTAGGAATATTTCTTGTAAAAGAAGAGGTGTGAGGAATAAGTTTTGCTAGTGGGGAAGCTTTGTGGGTGTGCGGGGGTGTAGAGAGAAAATTGTGTAGTTGTAATAATTTTCTACATAGTGAATTTTTCTCTGGTGCTGGTGGTTTTTCTCCTGATTTGGGAGTTTTTCACGTTAAATTTTTGTGTTGTTATTATTTCTCTATTTTGTTTTTCCAATTTTTCACAAGTGCAGTTTCTGGGGAAGAGAATTTGAAGAGTAAAATTCCCAACAATCTTCTCCCTTTTTTCTCTTTCTTTTCAACAACTCTGAAAAAAATAAAAAATAAAAACCCAATGGAAGATGTTTAATTGTTGAAGATTGGAGGAGAAGGTGATTGGTTTTGCAAAATGAATTTGCTATGAAGAAAAAGGAACACAGGGAGAAAGAGAAGAAGAGGGTAAAATGGGAATTTTTGAGGAAGGAGAATTGAGAAAATTAAATGAGATAGGTGCCAAAATCATGGCCCCACCTAGAGTAGCTGTCAAATTAGCTCACAACCAGCAGGACAACCCTCTCAGCCTACACTTGTAGCCTTGTTCTTTTTAGCCCACTTAGTGGTGGGGCTTTTAAGGCCCCAACCCGCATATCCCGCATTTAGAGGGCCAGCCCACATATTGCATTTAATTGAATCCACTGTTCCTGATGCGAGGCTTAATTGTGCTTGGAAACAACACGATAAAAGTAGTAGAAGCGGAATACACAGTGCCAGGTTAAAGATCTATTGAATATCAAGCACTGTCCTTCCTAGCCACTATTATCATTATTGCTTTTTCTCCATTCATACATGCATGAAAGGAATTAACACTGCACTGTAATTTGGTCAATGCAAGTTCACACTAACAGCCAGATTCATGGTTTCTATTCCATTCCACCGCATGATAAGTCTTTATAAAATCAACTTTACTTTATGTTAAGATCAAACTATAATAATTATGGTCCAGTTTTTTTTTTCCAATTTTTTTATAGTAAATTAAAGCACTTTCATCTCTATAAAAACAAGACACTTAATCGCATGTTCTTTTTGAGATTGTGTATAAATTTTTGGTGGCTAAAAAACACAAACATCAAAAAATTACTTACAATGAGGAGGGGCGGGGATAACATGCACTATGCAGTTCGATTTTCAGTGATCATAGTAATAGATTGACCCATTGAAAAGTCCAAAAATGAAGTCATTTTCATTCAGTAACTTTGAGCTTTGGAATGCAAAACTACAGATGTTGTTGCTGTGAAGTAAATACACTATTGTTGCACTCCAATTCCTTGGGTGGACATGATGGAGTATCAAATTAATGTCAATATAGATCCGTTCAAATTTATTATTATTGAAGCTATAATGTTATTTTTCTGTCATTGAAATGTAAACAAGTCAGAAACATTTTAAAAAAATTTCATTTTATTAACATAGCCAACAAAAGTTAATTAAACTTAGGGCTTTTTGGGCCAATATATGGAGTAAAAAAAAGGGTCAATCAGCCCACTCCATGGGCTAACCCTAAGGATGGGCCAAAAAAAATTTCAATTCTTTTTTTAAAAAGATTTTTAAGACCCATGGGTTGGCCCTAGCCCACAAGGCTTTGTGGGCTTTTTGTCCCTATGGGCTTTAACACGAGTGGGCTTTGACACAACCCACCACATCGTTATCATCATGTTTTAAGAAACAGTTGTCATACTTGTACAATCAGGAAATAAAAAATGGATAATTATTTTGTTGGTTAACGCACTTTACATACGTGGTCAATGAAATGTCGAATTTGGTTAATAAATATATTAAGTATCGGTTAATAGATATACTAAGTGTGGCAACTGAAATTTATTAACCTATTTCTCATGTTAATTAATAGTTCTGAATGACATACTCATAGGACTATTTAGCATCCCAAAGTGGTATTTCATTTGTCTCTTACAAGGATTCGAACTCATGACTCGAGGCTAAGGTACATGTAAGTATCCTTGTGTCTCACCGTCGTGGATTTGAATCCTTGGAGGAGGAAGAGAAAATATCATTTTGGGGGGTGGTAATAGTCCTATGTCTTTGATTAACATGAAAAGTAGGGTTGTTACAAAAAATTTAATAACGATTATTAGGTGTTTTAAATTTTATTAACTAACTGTGAACTGCGTTTTTTTTTTATCAAAGAAAACTCACTTCATTTCATTGATAATAATGGGAGCAATACAATCAAGCATATCATAATAATCATGGATTGGAGCCATAATGTGGCTACCCTCGCCAATCTATGGGCTACCTCATTTGCTCCCCTCCTTACAAATTGAATAGAAAAATTTGATTGAGAATCCAACACATTCCTATAGAATTTCACCACTGACCCAAACTCTGAGATATCAATTTTTGTCACTTTGACATCCTGGACAACTATTTCAGAATCAAGCTCAAAAAAAACTTTGTCAAGCTCCTATTCCAAGGCCCAATCCATGCCAGCCTTCAACGCCACTGCTTCAGCAAGATGTGCTGCATAACAGGACTCAACCACCCGGTCTGGCCCATCTGGAATTGGCCCTCGTGGTCTCTAATACATAGCCCAAAACTCATCAAATTCACCTGAGCATGCAACCCTGCATCTATATTCATTTTAGGCGATTATTAAATGCACCCCCACCTGGTAGGTACACCCCCCATTTTGCATATTTTCCAAAATATCCCTCGTATAAAATCATCAAAAATCCTTTTTTTTTTAATTCCGAACATGTTACCGGAAATTGCAATTTCCGGTATACAAATTGTATATCGGAAATTGCAATTTCCGGTAACATTGTGTAAAATTTGTTACCGAAAATTGCAATTTTCGGTACACAATTTGTATACCGGAAATTACAATTTTCGGTATACAATTTGCGAATTTCCCATAATGCCCCCTTAATAACTTAACAAAAACTCAACCTTCACCCCGATCCACTCACACTCACGCTTCCGGAAATTCTAAATCCCTGAAACTGAAAACGCTCTGTTCTTACCGGAAATTGCAAATCTTCGGTACGCTTTTTTTTTGTTATTTAATCGTAGTTCCGGAAATTGCAATTTCCGGTATACAAATTGTATACCGAAAATTGCAATTTCCGGTGCTTTTATATTTCTGTACCGGAAATTGCAATTTCCGGTATACAATTTGTATACCGGAAATTGCAATTTCCGGGACAGAATTGTAAATCACCGGAAATTGCAATTTCCGGTATACAAATTGTATACCGGAAATTGTAATTTCCGGTACAGAAATGTAAAGCACCGGAAATTACAATTTTCGGTATACAATTTGTATACCGGAAATTGCAATTTCCGGTGATTTACAATTCCGTTCCGGAAATTGCAATTTCCGGTATACAAATTGTATACCGGAAATTGTAATTTGTATACCGGAAATTGTAATTTCCGGTACAGAATTTATTTTATTACATTTGAATATAATTGATTTATTTGTCTTTCAGATATGCCTAAGTCGAGAGGGAGAGGAGTAGCTTCCACTCCTGGTAGTGCGCCCCCACGTAGACAACGGCAGCCTGTGACTGTCTCTGAGCGTCAGAGGCGTATTGCTAGCAGGCTGCCGCACGAGGATGTAGTTGGCGACCAGGATCCCCATTTTGTATACGAGGCTCCAGAGGATATAGCTGGAGGAGACCATGGTATAGTTGGAGACCAGGCTCCCTTTCCTGGAGGACCTTACGATGGGGCGTTGCTTCTGATTATCGACATCGATCACGTTGCCTATCAGATATGGCAGGGGCAGGTATATATCTGGTTGTTATTTGATCAAATGTTTATTTTTTTTATATGATCAATGATGTTTATTTGTGTGCAGGATCGTGATGCGCTTAAGGTGGCCTCTCACGACCTGAAGTTGCAAAAATGGTTGAGTGGAAGAGTACCACCGCCTCCTCATGTAAATGAGCATCTTTCGGAGGCCGGCCTAACCTCCTTGCTATACTGTAGCTTCAGGATGGTTGATGAGCCTTCATCGGCCTTTGTAGAGAGATGACATCGGAGACGAGCGGTTTCCATCCGCCCTTTGGAGAGATAGCGATCCACGCTTGATGATGTGTCTGTCCTCCTAGGCCTTAAAGTGAGCGGCTCTTTTTATGTACCCCCAGTGATGGATCCAGACATTTCCATATCTTATTTACAGACATTGCTGGGGTGTACATATGAAGAGGCAAACAAGGAGACGACAACTATGAGGGGCGCTCATATGAGTATTGACTTCTTGATGAAGACATATGACCAGCGCGTTTACGATGGACAGTGGGACTGTGCAGCCAGGGCCATGATAATGTTGTTGTTGGCCTGTACCATTTTGGCAGACAAGAGCCATGTATATATTGACATCAAGTACCTGGACCTGGTACGTGACTTGGGGGCGGTTGGTAGTGTGTCATGGGCTAGTGCTGCACTAGCCTTCTTGTACGGATATCTGGGAGACGCTAGCCTGCATGACACTAAGCAGATTGGCGGATACATGACACTTCTTCAGGTACGCAGCCTATTTTTGTAAACAATTATTTATTTAAAGTACATTGTATGGCGTGTTGATTCGTTATTGTTGTCACAGGCATGGATATATGAGTATTTCCCTCGTCTCTGCAAGAGGAAGGATAACGGCATCACCCCGGGCATGATACGAGCCATGAGGTGGTCGCCGGTTAAGGGTGACGGCCAGGTGGAGCCCTTCAGGAGAGCGCTGGATGCGTTGGCAGTCGATGACGTTGTTTGGAGACCGTGGGAGGGCATTAGGGCGGGTTGTCATCCGGCGTGCTGCTGGGTACATCAGGTGTGCCTCATTTATTGTGTCGTACCTGCCTGAGAGGGTAGTCAGGCAGTTCGGCTACATCCAGGACATTCCCCGGCCACCACCATCGCGTCCCACAGCTGCAGAAATGATGGATGCATGGATACAGTTTCCTATGCACTCTATCATGTCGATCGTCCCCGATTTATACCTGGCCTCAGATCCAGCAGAGTGCATCGACAGTACATGGAGTGGTATCGCAGGATGTCGCATCCACTTCGATCAATCCGGATGCTCCCGAGGTGCGGCGACTTCGATTGTGTAAGTGTTTAGATATACATTATGTATTTTTGTGTTTGTTTATTTTCTCTTATGTCTCTCGATGTCTTGTTATAATTTGCACCGCATTGTGATGATATGGTGAGAGGTGGCCTCACCACCAAAGATTCTCCGCATGACCTCCGAGACCGACTATGAGATGATGGACCCTCTCGCTTGCCGAGTATATTTCCTGTGCACTACAGATAGCGCAGGGTTGGGACTGAGGCGACCACATCCGGCGAAGCGTCGACAAATAAGAAGATAGGTTTTTTTATGTTTATTATCTTTTTTGTTATATTTGGACATCTTTTGTTGTTATATTTACATTTTGTTATATTTGCTTCTTTTTTATGTTGTTTAATCGTGGCCACTCGCTCGTTCTTTTTATTCGCGTAGCCTATGCTCCCAACAATGAACCAACTTCACGAGGTTTATAGAGAGAAAAAATGATACATTTGACTGCAAATTCAACACTAAAAAAACCAACGTCACATCTAAAGACAATACATATGGAAGTCATTGTTTGAGTAACAATTTACTGAGTTGACCTAGCCATTCCCTTCCTCAACACACTTCACAAGCACACAAAAATTTGCCACAAATGTCACCACCAAACACACAAAACGCATACAAATCGCCCCCAAAACCAAGGTCGAGCCCGCCATGGAGCTCGGCACTGGCGTCGGAAGAACCTCGACCTCGACACGACCCCGTGGTCCTAAACCCAAGTCAGCATAAAGGCTTGGTGGGCTCACTCGCAGCTCGACCCCCGTGGTCCCGAAGACCCAAGTCAGCATAAAGAGCTTGAGCTCGACCCCCGTGGTCCTAAACCCAAGTCAGCATAAAGGCTTGGTGGGCTCACTCATGACTCGACCCGTGGTCCCGAAGACCCAAGTCAGCATAAAGAGCTTGAGCTCGACCCCCGTGGTCCTAAACCCAAGTCAGCATAAAGGCTTGGTGGGCTGGCTCGCAGCTCGACCCCCGTGGTCCCGAAGACCCCAAGTCAGCATAAAGGCTTGGTAAGCTCACTCGCAGCTCGACCCCTGTGGTCCTAAACCCAACTCAGCATAAAGACTTGGTGGGCTCACTCGCAGCTCGACCCCTGTGGTCCTAAACCCAGGTCGGCATAGAGGCCTGACTCAAAAGCATCTCGGAAGGTCGCCAGTCGGCCTAAACAACCCCTGTGGTTTCGAAGACACCAGGTCAGCATAGAGGCCTACAAGCTCTAAAGCAGCTCGGCTAAGGTCGGCTGTCGAGCTAAACAAGACCATTGTGGTTTCAAAGACACCATGTCGGCATAAAGACGTGCCGAGCTCAAACACAGCGCGACAAAGACTAATTCAGTCTGCCACCAAACCCACATTTAAAAACAATAAAGTGTACTACATATCACTACAATGTAGTCAATCGTCGTCCAATCGTACATGGCCATCTGGGTACTATCGTGTAGTATGACGCAACGGCGGAAATAATGTAAACCATTCTTGCAATCGAGCAGCATACAGTGTTGCCCATGAGTGAGCCTCCGGATAAGCATATTGACGCCAACTGGGAGCGACGTTAGGCAATGGACATCCGGGCTTAAGAAATACCTGAAAAAATGCAGATTAATTAAACACATTGTTTAATTTTACATTAAAAAAAAGATAAATTTAAGTTAAAACGCATTGCTGTAAAAAAAAATTACCTGTACCCAGTGATTTTTGTTGACAAACCCAATACAAATTATGACGTTGTTTGGCTGGGTTGGGTGACACATGCCCCTAAGAGGGAAAAATGTCCAACACGTTCGACTGCACTCATTCAAATAGACTAGAACCAATTTATATTTGGTTGCTATTACGTAACCCATGTCTGGTAAGGTCATCCACTTGTCACAAAAACAGGTACCAGTTACACCTATCAACGACTCCCTCAATGCTTGATATTGATCTCCAAAAAGTCGGCCATATAAATCATAATGCATTCTGATCTCTTTTTCCAAGTCTTGCCGGACTATAGGCCATCCGTCCTCAGATTTACCAAGTAATGCTGCAATGGAACGATATCCGCAGTTTCCATCATCTTCGACATCCACTATTTGCTCAATATATGGATGAAACTGTGGAGGAAATTGGGTCAGGTAAGGCGTTTGATGTACATTAGATGACACATCAGATCGTTTCTTTTTCCTTGTAGGCACATTAGATGGTAGATTAGATGCCTTTGATGTATTCCCAGATGGTACGTCAGAATACATGTTGCCCACATGCTCAGAATACATGTTGTCCACATGCTCAAAATATGATGGGTCGCGCCTAACATCATATCCATCCATTGCTGGGGCCTTACCTTTACCCTTTTTCGGTGCTCCCTTGGTCTTCACCTTTTGAGGAGGTGGACACATTGAAGTTGTGTCCGGAAATACAAGTTCACGCACTTTGGCAAACAGTGTCCTCTTGCCAATAACATTAAGTGATCGAAATCGATTTACCAATGCATCCCATCAAGCGCAAGCTCTTCCTCCGACACCCGCCACGTCTCAACTTTGTGTTGTTGCGATTGGTATTCACCAAAATGTAAACTCCTCCAGCAAGTGAACTGCCTCCAATGGAATAGGTGCAAACAGCCTTATGTAACCCGCCAACTCACAAGCACAAGGTAACCCATGTGTCGTTCTGATTAGGCAACGACAAGTAGATTTATCGATACCCACATAATTCACTCTGCCACACTCGTCGGCAATAAGTTGTAGTGCGATCCTTGATACAAATCCATGCAACTGATAAACAAGCGGTTGTTGTGCCTCGTGCTCCACTACGCTTATGCTTCTTTCGAATGATGCTTTTATCTCGGTGTGTTGCGGTGCAATCATATTGTTCATAGTTTCCCAACAATGACACAGTCACCCCTCTCGCTTTGTAGATTCCTCTTCAATGTCCAATGTGCGGACTCAAATTCTAATAACAAACAAAAATTAAACCACATCAAATACCAATGACACCATTTAAAAACAAAATTATCAACATAATTTTATCTACTGGTTTAAGCATACCTATTTGTTGTTGTATTTTCGAAGTGCATCACTTGGTTGGTCCATGCCGCAACAAACTTTTCCTTAAAGGGGTTCAACCATGTATTCTTGACATATTCAACAAAAATAGGAAATTACGAACATACACACTCAAAAGTCATCAACCGCTGCTGATGCTCAAACTCGTCAGTCGCATCAACAGTACCATCCCATGCATTCTTCACTGCCTCATGTTTGTCTTCATGAAATACCAACTTCTTGCATTTTGCATAGACATTCTTACCTATGTGCCATTGACACAGCAAATTGGCCGAAGTTGGAAAAACATACGCAATTGCATTCATCAGAGCAAGATCTCTATCTGTAAGAATAACTTGAGGAAATGATTCCTGTCGCACAAACAGACCTTTTAACTTTAAGAGTGCCCATTCAAAGTTATCCACCGCTCGAGAATCCAAATAGGCAAATGCCACGGTTGTATGTAAGGGATGTCTTTGGTAACACCAACAATTTCAAACAAAGGGCACCGATATCTGTTGGTTTTGTAGGTGATGTCCATGAACAAGACAACGTGAAATGTATTCAATAAATTGACGGCATCTGGATGTGTCCAAAAAATATCTCTAACAACGTCAGAACCTTCATGTCTTCTATACCAGGACACATATCGATCACGTTGGATTAAGTTCAACAAGTGTTGCATTTCAGTTCTTGGACCTTTCTGTGTTGATCGAAACTTACACCGCTCATTATATACTTGACTGATGGTAGTGAGATTGGCTACATTGCGACTTTTCAGTGTCAATAGAATGTTTCCCGGCCTTACGTTGTTCTTTGTCATATCATGAACAATTTCTTTCTCATTTTGATTTAAACGACCAACAAATGGATGACCCATCATGCTTTCAGGTATCCGATGGTTGTGAATTCCACAGAGGACCTTAAGTATCCAGCCTTCACCCATTGACAAGGGTCTTCCTTTAAGCGCGAACGGACACTCACACTTATGAGATCCAGTTGACTTTGAAGAACTTGATGACTTTGATCTATACTTTCCACCCTTTTCACAACCCAGAATGACTTTTGTTTTTCTTCCTCTTTGTCCTCGCTTACGTGTCCGATCGCATAATGACAACAACTATATTGTTTTCCTTCCCAACCTCTCGAGCCCAATACAAAAGGTCATCTCGTGTAGGAAATATCTACAAAAAAGTATTAATCTTAATGTTTTGCAAAAAAAAATACGACATATTCATAATATCAAACAATAATTAAATTACCTGCGTAGTAGTGAATACATCACTACAATCGAAATGTTGGGAAACGTCGGTCGGCTTGTCAGCTTCGTCGGAATTGAAGCCACTAAAATCATCCATTTCCAATGAAACTAAAATGAAACAAACAATAGATTATTACGTGGGAAAAAAAGTTTGAAATGCGTCTCGGAAATTTGCAATTTCAGGAAAAGATTAAAAATATAACGTCTGGAAATTCAAAATTTCCAGACACAATATTTTTAATCTTTCCGAAATTGCAAATTTCGCACGTTATTTTTGTATACCTGAAATTGCAATTTCGAAAATTTCGAGACGTTATTTTTGTATACAGGAAATTGCAATTTAGAACAAAATTTAAACGAAACAAAGTGCGCACGAAAATTCGTATTTAGACGATGAGAGCGTTTTACACCAAGTCCGCGTGCAAAAACATGAGTGTTTGACTACAAAATCCTTTAATGTAAAGGGAATGAACTCCGTCGTAAATAAGCTCTCTTGACCATCATGTGGCATCCGCTTATCAACGATTGTCTCTCGATGCATTCGGACTAGCTTACTTTGCTAAGTAAGCTAGTCCTCGATGCAAAGTAAGCTAGTCCGAATACATCGAGAGATTGTTAACAGTATGGGTGAAGATCTTGTTTCTCCCCCAAAAGAGAATTATCTCTTTCGGGTAAAATTGTGTGAAAAATTATGTTACCGTCCGGTATACAAATTGTATACCGGAAATTGTAATTTCCGGTATACAATTTGTATACCGGAAATTGCAATTTCCGGTAACATGTTCGGAATTAAAAAAAAAAGGATTTTTTATGATTTTATACAAGGGGTATTTTGGGAAATATGCAAAATGGGGGGTGTACCTACCAGGTGGGGGGTGCATTTAATAATGGCCTTCATTTTAAGGTACCCATCGGCTGGTTTGGCCCATGTAACATTTCGAGTCCTCGGCCCATTGCTTAGAGAACCATTATGTTGAAAATCTCTCCATTCCGTCCAGCTAGTCATGGCTCTATTAAAAATTGTTCCATGCGATTCCACCACCCCTTCCCAAATCCTTCGATTTCTAGACACTCCAAATAATCATCGCCAAATTTTGCAATTGGACCTTGCCCAGTTGACTACATAACACAAACAGAAGTTTGTTTTGCATTACTAGCGACCATCAGATTGGGCTCAATATGACGCCACAAATCAATGTCAGTCCAGCACTGTTGCCCAAAATCCCACCCAAAAAGAACAGGTCATGAATTCTCGTCACTTATCTCGCAAAAAGGACACACTATTGGACAGTCCACACCCTTATCTCGCAACCGGGCTCTTGTTGGCAATGCATTACGGGCCAATTTCCAAAGCAAGTTTTTGACTTTTGGTGGTACATTCAAGGCCCTAATAGAATTCCAATCCCCTTCGTCATACCATTCGGGCATTATTAAATGCACCCCCCACCTAGTGGGTACAGCTCCCCATTTTTCGAATTTCTCAAAATACCCCTCGAATAAAAACAGTAAATTTTTTTTTTAATTCTGAACATTTTACCGGAAATTGCAATTTCCGGCAACAAATTTTAAACACAATGTAACCGGAAATTGCAATTTTCGGTATACAATTTACGAATTTCCCATAATGCCCCCTAGAATAACATAACAAAAACTCAACCTTCACCCCGATTCACTCACACTCACGCTTCCGGAAATTCTAAATTTCTGAAACTGAAAACGCTCTGTTCTTACCGGAAAATGAAAATTTTCGGTATGTATTTTTTTTGTTTTTTAAACATAGTTCCGGAAATTGCAATTTCCGGTGATAGTATAGTTATAATTTTGTACCGGAAATTGCAATTTCTGGTACAAAATTTGCGTACCCAAAATTGCAATTTCCGGTACATTTTTTATTTTATTACATTTTAATATAATTGATTTATTTGTCTTTCAGATATGCCTAAGTCGAGAGGGAGATGAGTAGCTTCCACTCCTGGTAGTGCACCCCCACGTAGAATACGACAGCCTCTGACTATCTCTGAGCGTCAGAGGTGTATTGCTAGCAGGCTGCCGCACGAGGGTGTAGTTGGCTACCAAGATCCCCATTTTGTATACGAGGCTCCAGAGGATATAGCTGGAGGAGACCATGGTATAGCTGGAGACCAGGCTCCCTTTCCTGGAGGACCTTACGATGGGTCGTTGCTTACAGATTATCAGCATCACGTTGCTTATCAGATATGGCAGGGGCAAGTATATATCTGGTTGTTATTTGATCAAATGTTTATTTTTTTATATGATCAATGATGTTTATTTGTGTGCAGGAGCGTGATGCGCTTAAGGTGGCCTCTCACGGCCTGAAGTTGCAAAAATGGTTGAGTGAAAGAGTACCACCGCCTCCTCATGTAAATGACCATCTCTCGGAGGTCGGCCTAACCTCCTTGCTATACTGCAACTTCAGGATGGTTGACAGGGTCTTACAGTCAGCCTTTGCAGAGAGATGGCATCGGAAGACGAGCAGCTTCCATCTGCCCTTTGGAAAGATGACAGTCACGCTTGATGATGTGTCTATCCTCCTAGGCCTTAAAGTCAGCGGCTCTTTTTATGTACCCCCAGTGATGGATCTAGACATTTCCATATCTTATTTACAAACATTGCTGGGGTGTACATATGAAGTGACAAACAATGAGACGACAGATATGAGGGGCGCTCATATGAGTATTGACTTCTTGATGAAGACATATGACCAGCGCGTTTACGATGAACAGTGGGACTGTGCAGCCAGGGCCATGATAATGTTGCTGCTGGCCTGTAACATTTTGGCAGACAAGAGCCATATATATATTGACATCAAGTACCTGGACCTGGTACGTGACTTAGGGGCAGTTGGTAGTGTGTCATGGGCTAGTGCTGCACTAGCCTTCTTGTACGGATATCTGGGAGACGCTAGCCTGCATGACACTAAGCAGATTGGCGGATACATGACACTTCTTCAGGTACGCAGCCTATTTTTATAAACAATTATTTATTTAAAATTTTTGTATGGCGTGTTGATTCGTTATTGTTGTCACAGGCATGGATATATGAGTATTTCCCTCGTCTCTGCAAGAGGAAGGATAACGGCATCACCCCGGGCATGACACGAGCCATGAGGTGGTCGCCGGTTAAGGGTGACGGCCAGGTGGGGCCTTCAGAGAGCCGGATGCGCTGGCGATCGATGACGTTGTTTGGAGACCGTGGGAGGGCATTAGGGCGGGTTGTCATCCCGCGTGCCTGTTTTCGGGGTACATCCGGTGTGCCTCGTTTATTATGTCGTACCTGCCTGAGAGGGTAGTCAAGCAACTCAGCTACATCCAGGACATTCCCCGGCCACCACCACCGCGTCCCACAGCTGCGGAGATTATGGATGCATGGATACAGTTTCCTGTGCACTCTATCATGTCGATTGTCCCCGATTTATACCTGGCCTCGTATCCAGCGGAGTGCACTGACAGGTACATGGAGTGGTATCGCAAGATGTCGCATCCACTCCTGATCAATCCGGATGCTCCTGAGGCTGCGGCTGCTCCTGATTGTGTAAGTGTTTAGATATACATTATGTATTTTTTGTGTTTGTTTATTTTCTCTTATGTCTCTCTGATGTCTTGTTATAATTTGCAGCCGCATTGTGATGATATGACTAAGAGGCTGGCCTCAGTCACCAGCATTCTCCAGACAGCCTCTGAGACCGACTATGAGATGATGGACCCCTCTCTGCTTGTCAAGTATATTGCCCAGACACTACAGATAGCGCAGGGTGGGACGGAGGCGACCACATCCGGGGCGAAGCGTCGACAGCGGAGTCGATAGGGTTTTTTTATGTTTATTATGTTTTTTTGTTATATTTGGACATCTTTTGTTGTTATATTTACATTTTGTTATATTTGCGCTTCTTTTTTGATGTTGTTTTATCGTGGCCACTCGCTCGTTCTTTTTTGTTCGCGTAGCCTACGCTCCCAACAATGAACCAACTTCACGAGGTTTATAGAAAAAAAAATGATACATTTGGACTGCAAATTCAACACTAAAAAAAACCAACGTCACATTATATTACATTGCATAACCAACAACATAATTCACTCTGGATGTCAATTCAACATTAAAAAAACCAAACCCACATTTAAAAATAATAAAGTGTACTACATATCACTACAATGTAATCAATTGTCGTCCAATCGTACACGGTCATCTGGGTACTGTCGTGTAGTATGACGCAACGGCGGAAATAATGTGAACCATTCTTGCAATCGAGCAGCATACAGTGTTGCCCATGAGTGAGCCTCCGGATAAGCATATTGACGCCAACTGGGAGCGACGTTAGGCAATGGACATCCGGGCTTAAGAAATACCTGAAAAAATCCAGATTAATTAAACACATTTTACATTAAAAAAAAAGATAAATTTAAGTTAAAACACATTGCTGTAAAAAAAAATTACCTGTACCCAGTGATTTTTGTTGACAAACCCAATACAAATTATGGCGTTGTTTGGCTGGGTTGGGTGACACATGCCCCTAAGAGGGAAAAATGTCCAACACGTTCGACTGCACTCATTCAAAGAGACTAGAACCAATTTATATTTGGTTGCTATTACGTAACCCATGTCTGGTAAGGTCATCCACTTGTCACGAAAGCAGGTACCAGTTACACCTATCAACGACTCCCTCAATGCTTGATATTGATCTCCAAAAAGCCGGCCATATAAATCATAATGCATTCTGATCTCTTTTTCCAAGTCTTGCCGAATTATAGGCCATCCGGAACAAAGTTCAAAACGAAACAAAATACGTACCGGAAATTCGTATTTCCGGTACGATGAGAGCGTTTTCCACCAAGTCTGAGTGCAAAAAAATAAAAAATGAGTGTTTGACTACAAAATCTTTTTGATGTAAAGGGGAATGGACCTGTCGTAAATAAGCTCTTTCGACCATCATAAGCTGACATCTGTTTATCAACGATTGTCTCTCGATGCATTCAGACTAGCTTGCTTTGCTAAGGAAGCTAGTCCTCGATGCAAAACAAGCTAGTCCGAATGCATCGAGAGATTGTTGACAGTATGGGTGAAGATCCTTAATCAAAGGGTTCAGTTTCTCCCCAATAGAGAATTCTCTCTTTCCGGTAACATTGTGTTTAAAATTCTTGCCGGAAATTGCAATTTCCGGTAAAATGTTCAGAATTAAAAAAAAAAAATTGATGTTTTTATTCGGGGGGTATTTTGGAAAATTCGCAAATTGGGGGGTGTACCTACCAGGTGGGGGGATGCATTTAATAATGGCCTACCATTCCCCCGTTGCTTGATTTGAGTCCATCAAACTATGATAAGCTGACCGAACAGTATAGCAGCCCCATCAAACTGTGAACTGCGATAACTAGTAGTTAAATATTTTGTGTTCCATTTGGTTTTACTAATGTAATTTCTATTACAAAAACTACATAAAGTACCTCTTTGTTTTGGTTTAGCTTTCCTTTTTATAGGAAATTGAATGAATGTTTTTTTATAAAATATGTTTGCATTGCAGGTGACAGTTGAAGATGAGAAGACACTTGTTATATGGAGCGATGGGAAAAGGAAACGGCAAGATGGAGAGGATGAAGGCTGCAAGTACCTTAGGCTGGAGAGGAGAGCTCCTCAGAATTTGCTGAGGAAGTTCCGTTTGCCAGAAAATGCGAATGTGTCAGCAATCACAGCTAAATGTGAGAATGGGGTTCTTACTGTGGTTGTAGAGAAGCACCCTCCCCCCTCCAAAACCCAAAACAGTTGAAGTCACCATTGCCTAAAGGACTATTTGTAATATATTGGTAGCTAGAGCCTTTCGATTTTTTTGTAGTCTTTTGTTTGCCTTTGTTCCTTGTTTAGGAATGAGGGCTTCTAGCTTTCCCAGCGTGGTTGTTTAGAATGAATTGTGAAGTGTACAATCAATCTCTCTTAGCTTTTGTGTGCTCTAGTTTAATGGAATTTCTAATTTAGACAATAGTTTCAAGGTATCAACTCCAAAGACAATAGACATCGACAAAAAAAAAATAGAGAAATGTTTATTAGAAATTTCACACCACCTACATCTGATCATTAATGCAATTCAAAATAAAATTATAGTTAATGAGTTATTCTGATATACTGTAAAATTATTAAAAACATGGTTAACGTATTAAAAACATGCATATAATGATGTGTAAATTTATGTTTAATTCAGTTTAGTTTATGATTAATGAGATCATGATTAATCAGTCATACTTTTTTTTTAATATTGACTGATGTTGAATATGTGATGTATTAAAAATGATAATACACAATTTTGCAAAGCTTAAATATATAAAACTTGATTCACAGGAAAATACTTGTAGAAAGAAAGTAACAATGGATGAATACATGGCCACTGACATGAATAGCCACCTGCAAAATTTGTAAAAATAAGAAAAACTAAATAATACAAGTTACATGGAGATACTTCATTGACCAGACTTATTTTCCCTTTTATAAAATTTGTTTTTATTCTGGGAAGGTTTTTTCTCAGTATTGTCATCATCATTTTTCCTTTTCTTAGATTTCTTTTTATTGTGGGAAGGTTTTTCCTCAGTATGGTCACCATCATCTTCCAGTATGTGCTCAAACTCTTCATAACTTGCAAAAGGAGATGCACCACTCTTGCCACCACTTTTACGTTTTCTTTTTCTTTTGTCAACAACTTGATCCTCATCAACATCAGAAGCATCATCAATATCTCCTATGTCAATATCATTGTCATCATCAGCAACTGGAGCATCATCATCTTCTTCCTCTCCTATATCTGAGGGTATATCTATCTCTGCATCACTAACATCAATCAAGTCCTCATCATCATCTTCATTGGCTACTTTATCTAAATCATCATAATCATAGCCACTGTCTGGTCCCAAAGAGTGATCAGCTGCATCCAAAAGATCATCAATCTCTTCATTGTCACTCTCATCCCCACCATCAACCTCTCCATCATCAACATCAAACAACTCCTCAGCAGCCTCATCATCAGCTGACTTCTTTTTCTTTTTCTTTTGCTTTGAAGTATAACTCATTTTATTTGTATAGAACTTATGGAAGACAAGATCCTCCGGTGGTACATCTACTTCAGCTAGTGAAAGAATTTCTGGTCCAATCAAATTGTTGCTAACATCCATCTGCAAAATATTTTGAAAAATAAATGTTAAGCAACTGAATCATAAGACTGGAAGAAGGTGCATTAACCTCAGAAATCATGTTGCTGAAAAAGAAATGATAGAAATGGTTGGTTGGTAAAATATCACTTTTTTGTTTACCTGTTTGGCAGGTTCAATCTGAGAACCACCATGCCAAGTGCTTTGTTTTGGTTTCTTCTCCATGAATTTGTCTAGGAAAGCTGTCAAAGAGAGGTCATTTAAAGGGTTTCCATTATAGACAATGTTGGCCCCAGAAAGAAGAGTTCTAGCCATGGTGGCAACTGAAGGATGTGCATGTGAAGCAAGTACCATTAACTCCCACCAACTTACACGATCTGCATTGCTGTTGGGATGTAGAAAAGATAATTAGAAGGTGCTGTACAAGAAGCTTTGATAAACAGTTTACTTATATACTTGGTCAACAAACTCTTTATATATAAGAGATGATGTATAAGTTGTTTTTAATTTATTGAAGAGAAAATAAGAGTGAACTCCACATGAGCTCTGTATAAAATGTTTCTATAGGCTATGTATGACATATAATAAGCTATATTTATAATTCTTTCAAACATCTAATAGTACTTATATCAAAAGATAAACTCAAGCAAGCTTCTGCAAGTCATTAAAATAATCTTTCCGATTATAACTACCACCAAAAGCACACCACTACTTCAACCTCTCTTCCAGAATTATGGAACACTTTCGGTTCCCCTTAGAGACCGACATAAAATATATTATGGACCTAACAACATTGTACCTATTCCTCCCTTGAGGTGTCATTTTTTGCCAGAAGCAATGACATGTCTTAGACATGATGGGCTGTTTATCTCAGCCCCTGATGTTTCAAACAAACAATTGCAGAAATATTTTTTATTTTATGATATCTCGAATGAGGACTAACATGAAAGCAAGTCAAGCAAATTACCAATAAGAGGGTTCTCTGTATCGTGGATCATAGCCTCCAGGCAAGATAGACTTCTTGGTAGATACCTGTGATTGATGTCCTTCATTATCAGATACAGACTTTGATTTCTTATGATTCGTTTCGCCCTTTGCAAGCACAAAATCTGCATCCTCTAAAGCATCATCTGAATCATCATCTTCAGAAGATGCTGGATGATCATCTTCACTTTCTGAAGAACCTGTGTCAGGATTGGCATCCTCACCATTCTGAACAAGTGCGACATCATCGCTTTGTTTATTTGATACAGTGCTTGGTTCATTATCAGTTTCTTCTATAATATCTTCAAAGTGTTCAAGTTCCTCATCAACAGACTCGTTCTGCAACGCCATGTTCCTGTATGAAAAGTGAAGATGAGTATATGATTCATTTTTATGGTCAAATGACTAGATGGTGATTTCTGTAGTAATCTTGTCAATACATGACTAACAAATGCAAAGGCAATAATAGATAATGGTTTATTCCAGATGTAAAAAAATTTCACACCTACAAGTATAAAATTGTAGTCATAATAGCAATGACACTCAACAAACAATGACTAGCCTTACTTACCATAAAGGAGGCCTGGCTTTAAAAAGTTCAGAAAGAAGGAAAAGGAATGCACAGGCATATTGTGGTGGCTGCTGAAGTGCAATCTGAACGACCAAAAATCAGTAGTGTTATCTCATATTATCTTATCAAAAGATAAAAGTCAGAGAAAGTGCAGTTTAATAATCACCTGCAATAGACGTTTAGAAAATGCAGCCACACGCTTTAAATTAACATCCCTTTTCATTGCTCTTAGTAGAAGTGCAATAAACATTTCTGCCTGAGAACAAGCCAGTTAAAAAAAAATCTAGACTGAAGAACAATAAAGGTACAAGCATTCTTGGTCCAGAGGTAAAAATCTAAGAGTTTGCTTGCCTTGGATGTATTCATGGCAGCTGGAAGCAAAAGTTTGGAGTACAAAGCACGGTAAAATCGATCACTAACTATCTGATTCTTGGATGAAATTTTATCGAGAAGCATCAGTGCTTGAACTCCTACATTGAAATTCTTTGAATGAACCTGCAAGGTTACAGCTTTTGTTAAGATTATCAATATCCAAGAATCTAAGAACCAAAATCAGGTAATGGTATATAGTCCTGTAACATCCGTCTGTGAGATACTGCATGCAGAGTTTCAATTATGTTATCAATTCAGTAATTCAGTAATTACCATTTGGAAAAGCACTGGTGTTTGAATCTCAATTATGTCATCAGCTTCATTACTTGAGACAAAAGGAAATGCTCTATTCACTCCCTGTAAAAATATCATATGCAAAATAGCAAAAGATTGTGTAATTCAAAACAAAGGTTGCTGAAAACCCAGACTATGACTGAATTTAACATGTTAAAAATTTTACAATCATTGATTGATATCTGTATGCAGAAATTCATAATATTATTATTGTATACTTACAGTTAAGAGAGCTGATAGAAGTCGGGAGTCCATTTCCGCATGTGATTCTAATGGCTCTTCTGACTTTTTCTCTTTTGGATTTCCCTTTTTGCTTTTATAAAACTTCTCATTGCTGCTTGCGCTAGTGACCAAAACCTGAAGATCACCAATTGTCAAGGTTTTTTCCACATTTTTCTTAATTTCTAACTTATGTAGAAGAACAACAAATTGTCGCGATATTTCAGTTAGAAAGAAGCTTAGGGGAAGAATTATAGGGAAAAATGATACCTTAAACAGTCCAAAATATACATCTATTAGGCGTTTCGCCACTTTTGGCCCATCTCCTTTATTGGTGAGTCGAATTTGGCTCAAGAAGTTAACCTTAAGATACAGAAAAGGCCGTGAATGAGATTCTTTAGTCCAACCATGTCTAACTGGATTAGAATAGATCTAGGTTTAAGTTCAAAAGTCATCAAAAATTAAAGGGCAACTTCTGCAACTACAGAAAAGTGATTTCAAACAGAGATACTCTTGCAATGCAGAATATTCTCAATTAACAAAATCAACCTATGAAGATACAAATAGAAAAAAATAGTCCAAAATGTTACAAGATCTAGTATCCAAGATGCTTTTGGGTGTGTTATAAGATGACGACACAATCAACAATTCTCAAAATTTTAGAATACAAAAGAAAACATAAAAGCAAAATTTGTGCTTTAACACCTGAAGAAAAAAAAACATGGTGCATTCAACCTTGCATTTAATGACATAAGAAACAGACAAGAATAGAACATTAGGACATACAGCATGGTACTGAGCACGGGGTCCTAAATGAGGCCGAAAGAGAAAAGAATCCACCTCGTCAATGACCACAGCCTGTATGAGGAAAAAACGCATATAATAAGAAAGAAGACATCAGTATCTAAAACAAATTAGGAGGTAAATAGAGAGCCAAAAAAGAAAATATTCAATATCTTCTAAAAGAGAAGGAAAACAAAAGAAAAGAAACCATGAGCCATGCCAAGCTTTTTAGCTTGTAATTTTTCTTCAAGTATAATTGACACGCTCCAAAAATTGGCTAAAACATAAACTATTGATACTCCCAAAACTAAATTGAAAAGGTTGAAGCAATAAAGATTGAAAAATATCCATACCTTCATATTTGGGTGGTCAGACAAAAGGTTGGACAAGTGAAAGTCAGCATTAGAAGCTGCCTTATTATCTGGATCCCCAAGCTGAAGGAAAAACAGAAGTGTAAAACAGCCTTAGTTACAGTTTATAGGAGTTCTGGCCAGCTCACTATCACCTACTATAACACCACCAAATGAAAGATCAAATATGTTCATTTCAAATAGGCCATAGCTTAGTGTTAACTCACTTTATTAACAAGTGCAGAAAGTAGTTTGCGCTCTTGCTCTGACTTCCTGCTCAGTAGCACATATATAGCCTGCAAACAACAAAAGAAAAGGCACCCACCCGATATTTAATAGTTCACACCTGACATGAGGGCATGTAACACTAAATCGTAAAACATGTCTTCACACCTGACCAGCCATAAATTAAAAAAAAAAATAATAATTAAAAAAAGACAAAATGCTATGGGAAAATAAGAAAATTTTCTCCTGTAGTCACTGGTTGATTATGTATTATGTACAAGAACTTTCAAATACCCACAAGAAGTAAAGGCAAAATGTATCGAGTTTACTAAGTTAACAAACTAGCGAAATGTTTGTTATAATAAAGTATAAAAAGTCTATGGGCCTTGCTAATGAGTGCCCTCAGGGCACTTGTTAAGAAATATAAAAATAGAAGTTTTATATTGGAAATGATAATTTTTAAACTTTCAAGAAACTGAATACACAATTTCCAACAAAATATTTATATTTCTATATTTGTTTCCTTAACTAGTGCCCTAGGGCACTTGTTAGCATTTTCCAAAGTATATTACCAAAAAAGTATAAAAAGTCAATTGTAAGAGTATATATTAAGTCTAAAATAGAAACCAAAAAAATTTATGGAATAAAGTGTGAATGGAAAACTAACCTTTAATGACTTGTTTTTTAGAGCAGGTAGCATGTCACGGGATGCCTCTTCGAGTGCCACAATAAATCGTTCATACCTGAGGCAACAGAAGCTAGTAAATGCATCACTAACAAAAGAGCTTGGATGCACAGAAAAATGAACATTGTCTTTGAAAAGTGGCAAAGTATCACGTAGGGAAGTTTTGGACTGTAAGGTACTACAATTAACAAGTCATTTCTCCATTTCTTTAGTGGTAGCAGGAGGTTAAATAATGTGCAAGTGCTCATTAGAAACCAATTATTCTTTTAATGGTGGAACAAAGAATTAAATATACAGGAATCATCCAAAGTTAAGGAAACAAAATATGCAATTCATAAAATGCACAAGTAATTAGAATCTTCTTAACAAACCCTGAACCAAGTCAAAACAGAGCATTTGATTTATGATTTTGATCGTGAACAAAACAAAGTGTAGTCAAACATACCTCTGCTTCAAACATTCCTCCCAATACCAGAAAAGTAGAAGGGAGTGACCATCTTTAGTTTCAGGAATGTGATTTAGTGGCCGCTGTATCAGGGTCTTCAGTTTACGATCTGGTAATAAACTATGAGCAAAATAGGGGGGAAAATGCAGTAGATCAGTGCATGGATACTGCAAGAAATCAGTTAACTTACAACTTACAAGCATGCAACACATAAAAGTGCAACGTGATATACAATATTAAAATAAACTGGGGCGCACTTGGCAGAGTAATGTGGGATGTGCAAAGGACAGCTTAGATTATTATATATTTTACATTTGATGATTTTCCATCACTTTCAAAGTTATCACACTGAGAGATTTTATCTCATTCTTCTTGAAAAATCTTTTCGAAAAGCCTTCATGATGATAGTTTAATGATAAAGAGTGGAGGGCAAGTGAAAGGGAGAGACAATGGGAAATGCATACCATGCAATAAACAATTCTTGAAGTGCTTCAAAACCTGTCAAGGCATGGCGCTTTCCAACCTTGGATGTCACCATTCCTAGAGTAAAGAATAAGCTCCATCAAAGGCTCGAGTCTAGAGCACATACGGGAAGGACAAATAATAATATATACCTTGATGTAAAGCCAAAGTATAAACACACAGTCACACACAAGCAATCTCACAAAAAAACAAATTAGGGGGAAGAAAAACCATGACATTGAAATAATAAAATGCAATAACAAAATAACAAGTATTTAAAAATTCGGTGCGAATGAAACTCCTGGAAAGTACAAAGCTAGAATAAATCATGCAGGGAAGTGCTGCTAGGAAAAGAAATTGATTTTTCTTTTAGAACATTAGATAGAAGGTAGAAGTTATGTCACGTTCAGATCAAAGGGCTACTACTACAAAGAAGAAAAAGGTAACACATACACAAGTAGTCATAACTCATAATATGCATATAGTGTATGTAAGTATCTCTTTGGTTTCAAAAACTAAATGGGTCACAACCCCACCTACTGGCACCCAAAAAATATATAAAAAATAATAATCTTAAGCATTTAACTATGCTCAGCCAACTTAAAACTGAGTCCAATCTTTATGACATGGATCAACGAATATAACTAAGCTAAAACGTGCACATTGCCAAGAAAAAACAACTAATCAGAACTTGGGATGTCTACAAGTTCTCATTGCACCATCCTTACTTATCAGTTATCACTTATCATTCGGCTCCCTAAGTCTACATTTCTATAAACACTTCAAGAAAGAAAACCAATGTAAATACATGCACGAGAGCTCAAACTAACAATAAATAACACAAGTTAATAACAACAAAATCTAATTAAAAACCAGAAAAAGAAAAATATGAGAATTGAATTTACCCAAAAGAGCATCAAGAGACCTCAAGTTTGCAATTGGGTTATCCCCAACCAACACAGAAAATGCAGATACTTTATCAGCAGCAGTCCCAGACCTCTGTGTAGAAACCAACATCTTAATATCACCACTGTTACCCCTGGTTGACTCATAATCCTGTGCAAATTGTGTCATCAACCTCTCACCCATTTCTGTCTTCTTCTCCACAAAGCTTTTCCACTCTTCCAAATTCTTCATCTCCACCCTCTTCCCCTCCCCAATCACCTTGGCTTCCAGCTCAGCAGCGTCCTCAAACCACACACCCAAAGCACTTGCTTTCATCAAAGGAAGCTTTGGAAGATTCTTAAACTTGTTATACCTTTTTTCCTTATTGGCATCGTCCACTGACAAAACAGGGGGTTTGGGTTGCGGTTTGGGTTTGGATTTCTCATGGGGTCCGTTGTTTTTGCTTAAAGTTTCGTTTTTTGGCTTCTGGGTATTTTGGGGTGTGGCTTTTTCGGGTGTTTTTTGTTGTTGTTATTGTTGTTTTTGCTTCTTTGGTGGCTTGTTTGGTTTGGTTTTGCGAAAATCGACATCGTTGAAACCTGAATGGGACTGGGGAGCGGACAAGCCAAGTGAAGAAGCGAAAGAGGCTACGTCGGATTTGAGGAGGTCGATGTCTTCTGCGTTTTTTGAGGACCTGTTGGAGTTAGATTTCCCCATTGTTGCAGGCATGATAACAAAACCGGACCTGACCGGACGGACCCTCGGACAGCTTGGCAGGAAACCGGACCAAAGGACCGGAAAACCCGGTTTTAGGAGGAACCGAGCGGTTCAAAAAACAGGCACAATTTTTTTTTAAAAAAAAAGGGCAAAACGAGGGGGAGAGAGAGAGAGAGAGCAGAGAACGGTGGCGCCGAGGTAGAAGGAGGGAGGCACGTGGTGGCTAAGATCTAACTTGTTGGTGGTGGAGAAATGGTGGGTGTTGGGTGGTGAGATGCGACAGTGAGGGAGAACAGGAGGTGGGTTCTGTGGTGGCGGATGATGGTGGTTAGCAACGGTGACGTGGAGAGGCTGAGTGAGGAGAAGGAAAAAGCCGGGACGGCACTGAGGAGCAAGGAATGAGGGGGCGGTGACTGGTGAGGATGGGGGCAAGGAAGAGGAGGCGGTGAGGATGGGGCAAGCCGCAAGGAAGAGGACGGCGCTGAGGGAGAAGGAATCGGCGCTGAGGTTAAGAAGAAGAAGGGTTTCAGTTTCAGCGCTGGAGTGGACTGGCCCTGGGGTGTCTACTAGCAGATTGCTAGTGGCACCCCAAATTTATCATTTGCATCCCTTTTTTTTTTGTTTATTAATTTTTTTTCTCTATTTTTTCCTTTTTATTTCTCTTCCTTTTCTCTATTTTTTATTATATATTTTATATATACATACATATATATATATATATATATATATAAATATATATGTTATATATATGTGTGTGTATATATATATATACACCAAATAATATATACATATATATATGTGTATGTATATTTTTTTAGTTCTGAGACATATTATTTTGTGTATAAATTTAAATGTTATGTGAGTGTATATATATATATATATATATATATATATATATATTTATTTAAAAAATAATATTTTATTAGACTCTGGTTCAACCCAAAAACCCTGAACTCTAGCCCTCTCTGGTTCAATGTCGGTCCGGTTTTAATTACCTTGATTGTAGGTGAAAGCAAGAGCGAGTTCAGAGGTTGAAGTAGGATCACATTTCGTTGAAGTAGAAAAAAGTAGGTGTATTTTTTTTGGTAACAAACAAGTAGGGTTTAAGAACATAGGTTCATGTTAATTAGGCCCCCACTACATATACCCCATTTTTTGATCCATAAACCCTTTCCTATTTTATTTTTTGCTGAAAATACCCTTACCCCCCCTCTCTGTCTTTCTCCCCCCTCTCTCTCCTCACCTACATTGCAACCCACACCCCTTTCCTTCCCCCACCCCTACGACCCACTCACCCTTCCCCACATCCCCGCCACTCCCCCCTACGACCCCACTCCTCACTTGTCCCACCCCATCTCCAACATCCTCGCTATTTTTTCGTATTTTTTTCTACTTTCAAAAACTAAGTTTCTTAATATTAGTTTTTTTTTTAAGAAAAATATTTTAAATCTGAAAACATAGTTTTTGGAATAGAATTTTGACGTCAGACTCTCCCCACTATTTTTTCTATTTTCTTAAATACGTTTCTATGTGTCAATTTTTTTTCCATCAAATTTGTTTAAAAAAATGCGAAGTTCCCAGTAGGCAAATTTTAGAGTTTTCGAAAAAAATTGAAATCTGGAAACAAATCAGTGGGGAAATGGGTAATTTTGTGGAAAAATGGGGGAGGGTTGTATGTGATAAAACTAGGGGTGTATGTAGCAGGCACCCCAACAGTATTTGCTTCTTTAGCACACAGGGTTTAACCTTTTAAAGATAGGTAATCATAGCCCAACTCAGTAGAATAGGGACTCGGTTGGACTAGGGATGTCAACAGGGTAGGTGCAGGTAGTACTTCCCCCGTGCCCATACCCGTTAATATTCACAGATATTTCCGAAGGTAACGGATATCCATGGATATCCATGGGTATTTAATAATTTAACATAAAATAAATTATACAACATAATATAACTACATATTATATTAACATTGTATAATATACTATATGCATTTACAAAATTGTATTATTATGGGTCCATCCACTAAAAGATATCAAATGATGTAGGAAATAAAAATTATTTCATCCCAAAGTGATAAAAAATGTCATAATATATAATATATATTTAATTAAAAAATAATTATAACGTATATGTGGTATCCGCAGGGCGGATGCCATGATTCTCACCCCCATTTAATAACTATCCGTTTACTACCCATTGCGGGTAATCTATGCGAGTATCCACGGGTGCGGGTTTTTTTGCCATCCCTAGGTTGGACTACTCTGAGCCCAACTCTGCTATGCAGCTTTACCAATTGGCCCATGTTTCCCACACCCCAACACCTTTTTCCCACACCCCCACATTTATGCCATTTGACCAAAATACCCCTAAAAAATACCAAAACTCCAACTACACCAACAAATTCACGTCTCTCCCATATATACGAATTTACGGTAAGAATAAAATTTTTCTATTTACGGTATGCATATTTTGAAAAATGGATACCGTAAATTCGTATTTACAGTAAATATTTTTTGTGTAAACAAATAACATACCGTAAATTACCATAAATTAACAATTTACGGTACACAAATCTTAAAAGTATGTACCGTAAATTGGTAATTTACGGTTCCCAGTTTTTTAAAATTGCATACGGGTACACAAAATTTAATAAAATTATGTACCGTAAATTGGTAATTTACGCTACATAATTTTTAAATACTGGGTACCATAAATTCAAATTTATGGTACATAGTTTTTCAGATTGCATACCGTAAGCTTAAATTTACGGTACTCATTGTTAATTTAAAAACACACGTACCGTGAATATTGAATTTACGGTATGTATTTTTTATACGACCCTCGGAGCCGTTGGGACTCAATCGGGAGTCGTGGTGGTGGAAGTGGTGAAGACGCCACAATCGGTTATGGGAAAATCCGATTGATAAGTCACGAAAACGCCACAACCAACTATAGAAGTTCCGGTCGATAAGTCGGAAATGAGCGCTACGACAAGCTGATAAGCTCTAACAACGGCTCATGAAGAACCAAAAGAGAATCATCTCTATTTTTACTCCAATCAAATTCAACTCGTTATTTCTGAATAGAGAATTACAATATATAGAGTCCTAGTCCCAATTGACTCAATGGACCCTAATAATTCAAATATCACCTAATTATTATTTGATCTTAATTTTAAAAAGAAACAAAAATAGCATTTAAGCCTTTTAGAAATAATTCCTAAAGGAAAGGAAATAAAAACTAAACAAACAAATTTAGCAAATGATGTAGTACAAAATATGTTGGTGAACACATGTCGAATCACGCCAAGAAATCTTCATTTTGAATGGGCAAGCTCTCCAAATTAATGTCCTGAACATAGGAGAATTTCAATCATGTGTTGGTGGACAACAACTCATGGATCAGATTTGGACATAAAATAACAGAAGGCATTAATTCTCCACACGTTGATTTCACCTAATGCATTATTACTTCCAGAATGAATTATAAGCAAGTGAGCTAAATTTGGTTTGTTGAATAACTAATATATTTGGTCTATATATTATAGACAAATACATTGGTTATTCAATAAACCAAATTTAGCTCACTTGCTTATAATTCATTTCGGAGGGAGTATTATCCAAATGCATGTGCTCAATATAATCTCTTGTAACATCTTCTAATTGAATCTCCACCGACCTTTGATTAGCAAGGAATATTTGAGAAAAGTTCAGGGCTTTGTTATTGCAAAGGAGAGTATTAACTTGAATGATGTGCTTTCATACTGGAATCTACTGGGTGAGCCAGCATGCAATTAAGTCCTGCCATTACAAACTCTTGGTGGCGTTCAAATAAAATAACCCTAATAAAATAACAGCTCCTCAATATTCCTCCCTTAATTTCTCCATGACCAATGAATCTTTGCGTGTATTTTTGAGTGGGATCTTTATAGGTTTTCTTCCACATACTTAAGGAGCTCATGTTCATAACAATTTTTTATTAAAAACATGCATACCGTAAATTCAATGTTTACGGTATGTGTGTTTCAAAAAGAAAAAATGGCATGGGTATTTTTGTCAATTTGTTGTTATGTGGGGGTGTGGGGGATAGGTGGGGGTGTGAATAACATGGGTCCTTACCAATTTCATCACAAATAGTAAACATATTGACCCAAAAAACAAATAGTAAACACTAAACACCATTTTTGTGTACGTAAAGACCCAAAAATGAAATAAAAAACACCCTGTGGCATAAAGCAAGTGTTCATAGAATGAAGCCGGAACAAATTAAGGACTGGTTAGGCTAAAGGTTACGCATAATGAATTTCCTAGTTGAAATTTGATTCAGATCGACTATAATTTTTTAATGATGAACCGACAATCCATCTTTCAAATCACGAGTATGTCAAATGAGAAAATCTAGTGTCATATCCCTTTAAAATCTTATAAATGCATTGTATTCTCTTATTTTGAATTCAGAAAAGTTGTCCACCACCACCGTACATATATACGATTTCACCTATTTTTCTGTTTTTTTTATCTCCGATACGGAACCCAACACCCATGCTCTCTCCCCCCGGTACTAGTTGTCGCATACGGTGTCCAAAAAACTGGTGTCCATATATCATTGCTCTTTTGAATTTAGGGACCAAAGTTATGATGACGTGCTTCAAAGTGTAGATAATAACGTCTTGACCATGGTTGTCAAGATCGCGATTTTAATCGTAGGATCGGACGATTTTACGATCTTACCTGAGACCAGCGAGCCACGATTATGAGCAAGATCGATTTTCGTTGAGATCAGTACGATCCTGCTGACGATCCTGCGATTTCGCGATTCTGGAACGATCCTGCGACGATTTCGCCGCGATGCGTGATTTTCTCCAATCCGTTTTCGGGTCAAGTCGATTTTGCGATTCTGGAAAGTTCCTGCGACGATCTCGCCGCGACGCGTTTTCTTCTGCAATTCGTTTTCGGGTCTGGATTTGGACCCGGTTGAAGAAAAAAGCCTGAAACCTTAAAAAAATTTGGGTTTAAATTACGATCAATCCTCTCCAAAATCGCGCCTATTCCTTCTTGAAGCTCTCTTCCTCTCCCACACTCACGGTGTGGCCTTTGCAGCTTTTTCCGCGCGGTCTTGCTCTTTTTCGGCGTCTTCTACAAGGTGTGGTCCTTTTCAGCCGCTCTTACCGCTCTGCTTTTGTTCTTCGCCGCTCTGCTTTTGCTTCGTCTCTTCTCATATTTGTTTTCCTTTTTTTTTGTTTGTTATTTTGCTGCTGCTTCTATTTTATTATTTATTATTTATTATTTTGCTGCTGCATGATGAGATGGAAAGTCTCCCAATTCGACCCTTCCTCCAACACCGAGTGTGTGTGGGGCTTGCTTTTATTTTTTCAAAAACATTTATTTATTTATTTTCCTATATTTTTTACTCACAGTGGGGTGTGTTATGTAGCCTATATTTTCCTATATTTCGAAAACATTTTTTATTTTCCAAATTGTCACATTAACAGTAATAGAATTTTAAACTTGACACATTTGTTCATTAGCATAGAGCCTTGGTGAACATGATTTGAAAATTCTACTTCTCTTATTCTTTATCATATTGCATGACCACACACTTTTTTTATTGACTAATTTCTACTCGTAGTAGATGGCTATTGGTGGTACTGGATCAAGGACCAGTGGCAGCACTAGGACTCCTTCAACGGTTGGTCGTGATACTGGTGGTAGTAGTTCAAATGCGGCTCTTGTTGGGAGTAAAAGACCACGAAATCTTCCAAAGAATGCTCCTGGGCAAAGACTGGATGTGGCATGGCAGCATGGTATTAGTGTGGATGGGGATCCAAGAAGAATTAAATGCAAATATTGTGAAAAAGTGTTTACTGGAGGTGCTTATCGGTTTAAGCAGCATTTAGCATGCACCAAGAAGGATGCTGAAGAGTGTAGGGCTGTCCCAGACGAGGTTAGAAAGCAAGTATGGGGCATTGTTTATGGATTGCAGGCTAATCGCATCAAAAATAGGACTCAAACTGCTCTAACTCAAAGTAGTGAGGATGAACAAGTGGGGGATGGAAAAAAGAAAAAGGTAATAGAATTACCGAGTCCCGCAGATATTTTCAAGAGGGGAGTATGCTCTCAACAAACCATCAACAATGCTTTCAAGAAGGGTTTGAAGGAGGACATTGACCTACAAGTTGCCACTTTTTTTTACAACAATGCTATTCCTTTTAATGTGGCAAAGAATGAAGATTTCATAAAGATGTGTGAGATGGTTGCTCGTTTTGGTGTGGGATACAAGCCACCATCTTACCATGATGTTAGAGTGAGGTTTCTGAAGAAAAAAGTGGAGGAAACAAATAAAATCTTGGAGGAGCATAAAGCTGTTTGGAAGAGGACCGGATGCACTATTATGACTGACGGGTGGACTGACCAAAGGAGGAGGACTATCCTAAACTTTCTGGTAAATAGCCCAAAGGGAACTTTCTTTTTAAAATCAATTGATGCTTCTGACATTTCTAAGACTACGGATAAAATTTTCAAAATGATGGATGACATTGTTGAGGAAGTGGGTGAAGAAAACGTTGTCCAAATTGTCACGGACAATGCAGCAAATTACAAGTTGGCCGGACAAATGTTGATGGAGAAGAGGCAGAAGCTTTATTGGACTCCTTGTGCGGCTCATTGCATCGATCTAATGTTGGAGGATTTTGAGGACAAGATACAAATGCATAAAGAGACCATTACATCGGGTAGAAAGATCACAACTTACATCTATGCTAGGACTGGTCCTATTTCTTTGTTGCATCATTTTACAAATGGAGGTGAATTGATTAGACCTGGGATCACACGGTTTGCCACATCTTACTTGTGTTTGGGATGCTTGAATGAAAATAAGGGAGCATTGTTTAGGATGTTCACTTCAAGCAATGGAAGGATAGTCAATTTGCAAAGGCTAAAGAGGGAAGATAGTTGAAGATATAGTCTTGGATAAGGATTTACGGAAGAATCTGTTAACTTGCATAAGGGGTGCTTATCCATTACTTAAAGTGTTGCGTATGGTGGATGGTGATGATAAGCCAGCCATGGGGTACATCTATGAAGAAATGGACCGGGCTAAAGAGAAGATAGCAGAAGTCTTCAATAATAGAACGAAAAGGTATGTAAATTTATAGAAATATGGAATATCTTTCGGTGGTTGATTACTATATTTATAGTCTTGTTTATAATCTAATTCAATCTTTTTCATTATTTAGTTATCGACCTTTATGGAGAATTATTGATAAGAGATGGGACAGACAAATGCATAAACCTTTGCATGCTGCGGGCTATTATCTTAATCCTATATTTCATTATAGCCTTAATTTTAAAGCTGATAAGGAGGTTAAGGATGGGTTATATGCTTGTTTAAAAAGGATGATGGGAGGAGATATGAGTTTAGTAAATCAAATTGATGGCCAGCTTGAGGATTTCAAGGGTAAAGTAGGATTTTTTGGTGATGAAATAGCTCAACTTGCACTTAAAAACAAAACACCAGCACAGTGGTGGGAATCTTATGGTGATGGTCATCCGGAGTTGCAAAAATTTGCCATTCGTGTGTTGAGCTTGACTTGCAGTTCTTCTGGCTGTGAGAGGAACTGGAGCGCCTTTGAGATGGTATGATTTCAATTTCATTATGTTCAATTGTTCATAGGCTAGCTATTATGTGTCAAGTACTTAAATTTAATTTTTTATTGATTAGATCCACACCAAGAAAAGAAACAGATTAAAGCAAAAGACTATGAATGATCTTGTGTATGTGATGACAAATTCAAGATTGGGCAAGAAGAAGTCTGAAAGGAGACCACGAGATCTAAACATTGATGAATTTGATTCTGATGATGAGTGGTATGTGGATGGGGAAGATGTGGCTATGGTTGATCAAAACGAAGATTCAATTCCTATTGAAGAAGCTGGTAGTAATGTTACATCAGCTGTGCCTGTGCCTGTAGATGAATTGGATGTTCCTAATGTCGAAAGTGATGATGACAATGAAGATGATGACAGAGGTGACGATGAAGATGATGATGGAGGTGACGATGGAGGAGAAGATGATGAGATTAATGAAGATGAAAATGTTGATGTTACGGAGGATGATATGGTTAATTGGCGCATTTGTGATTTGATCTAAATTATAATGCCTAGGCCTTGATTTTTTTTTTTGTAGACCTTTGGAGTTTTGGTTGTGTTATGTTTAAACTTTATTAGTAATAAGTAATTTAGTATAATTTTTATTTTGGTAGGATCTTACGATCCTAGTTACGATCTTACCATTTACGATCTTGCTACCCCCTCCCGATCCTACAAAATCTTTGCGGTAGGATCTTTCGATCCTGGTTACAATCTTACCATTTACGATCTTGCTACCCCCCTCCCGATCCTAGGTAAGATCTCGATCTTGACAACCTTGGTCCTGACTCTTAAACCATGCTTAATTGCTTATGGTACAAATATTCTACTTGTTCATCCAACTGGTTGAAAAAAGACATATAACTTGAAACCAAATCAAAAGCAACCTAAAGGGAAGAGCAATCCTAGTATGGAATTTGAAATCAACATTCTCAAAAAAATGCTACTGATTTGTCAAAAAAATATGCTACTGGTCAATGCAAACGTGTATGTATGCCACCTACTATTCAAATGATGGGTCTTGAATCTATATTCAAAAATGTAAGGCAATCTATTAAGATTTGACAGAGAAACCAATTTTCCAAAAATATGTTCAGACAATTTATTGCAAATCCTTGTCCCAAACACCGACTATGGTGGAATATGGACCTCCAGATCCGAATCATACTGGAATATGACTTTAGTCGAATGTGATTATCATATGCACCATACGTACCAGTTATCACACCATCCATTTGGTACGTTTCTAACTGCTTTTTTTGAGTTGCTAAGCGTTCACTCTTGATTACATTGCACTAATGGATCTCTACCTTTTAAGATTAACCTCAAAATTATCCTCAAAATCAAACAAAAATTACCTGCTTGCTTGTGTTTTTCTTCTTAACAACAACTAGACCATTGCCCATGTGTTGCACGAGAAATAGTTTTGTAGACAATAAAATAGTATTTTCATTAGTATTTTTTAATATATAAATTTTCGGAAAAATAAATTGTAATAGATGAAAATATTAGTTGAGAAGTTGTTATTAAGGTGATACAATGAGCTCACTTTGAAAATATATGAAGAGTACCTGGTGGGTCGCGATTAGTATCAATATAATTTCTCAGTTTGATAATTTTTTCTCAATTATTTGTCAAAAGAAATTTTCAATATAAACAGAATTTTATCAAGACAATAATTAGATGAAGCATTTTTTATCTATTGAAAAATAAGAACAACAAAATTTTAAATCATATGGGCATCGGCATTCAACGTTACATTGGCAAAAGAAAAATTGTCATCGCGTCAACAAATAAAAGCAAAAGACCTTAACAGTAAAAGACCTCAAAAATTTTTACATTAAGAGTAACTAAAGCCATTCTAGAAATATTATCTTGGTGATTTGGCAAAATAAAAACATGAGAAAGATATATTTTAAAATGAGCAGTACTTGAGAGACAATGCTTGCTCCATGCTTAGGCTTTATTCCTTGCTTGGCCTTAGTGAAATAAAAATAGATCATTGGAGCACCTACAAAATCAATTAAAAGATGACACATAAATGCAAGCAAATCAATAACAAGCATTGATATGTACATGTATTCAGTAAATATAGTAAAACAATATTAGCAGATAATAAAACAATATAACTTACCTATGTCAAGTTCTGAAATACTTCTCTGTAAACCACACTTGTGGTTGAGTTTAAAATTTGACCTTCATTGTCACATATCATTATCTTTAAACCATTGCATGATGTGACCCTTGATATTGCAATATAAAGCTGACCATGTGAAAAAACTGAACATGGTAGATAAATACCAACTTGTTTGAGAGATTGTCGTTGACTCTTGTTTATAGTCATTGCAAAAGAAACAATCACAGGAAATTGCTTGCGCTGGAATTTAAAGGGGATTCTAGGATCAGATGGAATCAATGATAATCTTGGAATGAAAACCTTTTCACCAATTTTGCTCCCAGAAATAACTTTAGCCTCTAGAACATGGTTGCCTATTTGAGTGACTATCAGTCGAGTACCATTACACAATCTAGCAGGCTGGTCTATATTTCTTAACAACATGATGGGCACACCAATCTTTAGCTTTAATTAATGATTAGGTAGCCCAGACGCATTAATGGTGTTCAGAAATTCTGGAGTATGTACATCATCTGGCCTATCAACATTTCCATCGACTGAACATGGGCTGTCAAAACTTAAATAAGTTTTCATTTCTCCAGGCATCAATGACATAATATACTCATTCAAGTCATTAACCACATCATTTGTAGGGGCCAAAATAGCCCTATGCTGAAAAAAAGTTGAGTCATTCATATTGACTAAAAAGGATGGGTATGTATTGCTAACAATAGAAGCAAGTAGATCACCTGAATTTTCAATCGGCACATCGTGGGGTATATCAATGATGGAATCTGCATAGCTGATTTCACCAATTGTTCTATTCCCAATCCCCAATACCCAGTCTGAAAATTGCTTCATCTGTTGAACTTCCTCTTTTGAAGATCCACATTGAAGCCTCATGTTTTTTGTTAAAGTGAGAACTCTACAAAACTGCCAAAGTTATGAAACATTAATGCTAGCATGAACAATATATTGTCTTGTCCCCTTTGGTATGACCGGAAGTATTTGCCTAAAATCACCACCAAGAATAACAACTTTTCCACCAAATGGAAGATTTAGACTTTCTGGATTTAAAAAACGAAGTATATCCCTAAAGGTTATGTCAATTGTTTCAAAACAATGTTTATGAGTCATAGGAGCTTCATCTCATATGATTAATTTAGCCGTTATTATCAACTCTGCCAAAGCACTTCCTTGTTTTATCTTGCAGGTGGAATCTTCATTAACATTAATTGGAATTTGAAATCTAGAATGTGTTGTCCTACCACCGGGAATCAATAAGGCAGCTATTCCATTTGATGCAACCGTCAAAACAATTTACCCCTTAGATCTTAGACCTGCAGAAGATGCTCTCCAAATAAAAGTCTTACCTGTTCCACCAAATCTAGAAAGAAAAAACAATCCCCCGCGGTTTTCAGCTACGCTAAGCATAATTGTGTCATGTATCTTCCATTGTTCAACAGTCATTATGGACAATAAATGTATATGTTCTTCAGCCAATGCTTCCCTATCATAGTTAAGCTCGTCATAAATGAGTCTGTTTTGAGAATTTGAAATCAACGACATGTCAGGGCGAGACATGCCTGGGAAATCTAGCAAACTCCTATTGTTACTTTGTAACAATTTCTCTATTTCTGCAAGTGTGATGCCTTTCAACTGTTCGTCTGACAAAACCAATTCTGTCATTGAAATTCAAACAGAAACTGTCAAATATATATTAGAAATTCAAATAACAGGATTATGTTTTTGTGTGTAAACAAAAGAGACAAAGTAGTGGATCACTCACCATTGAATTGAAGAAGCAATCGTTGACGATGTTGAATATCGTCACTTAAATAAGTCCAAGTCCTATGCCAAACAAATTCTGGTCTGGATAGCTGACTTGACATCAACAAAGTTGCAAAGAGCCTCCTTAAAAAGTTTCCAGATCCCCAATTACTTGCCTCAATAATAACATCAATATATTCCCTATTATCATCTAACAGACCCATTGCATAGCAAACATATTTGAAAGTAGGGTATGTGACATTATTAACAGTTCTTATATCAATGTATCATTGTGGTCCTTTACAATAATTAAGCAATGTTCTCAAATAATATAGCTCTCCACTTCCGGGTGGAACAAAATGTACTCTTCCAACAGTATATACCTTCTTTCTAGGAGACCACTCACGTTGTCTTTGATGCCAAACAAATTTTTAGGGAAATTGAGCATATGTTAACTTTTTTGCTTCAGGATATTTTCTGTTGGCCTCCATCCAAGCAAGGAATTTTGATGTGTGAGTCATCGGTTTATCAAGAACCTGATCAAGATAGTCATCATCATCAAAATAAACAACATGCTCATTTAGCAAATGCAAAGATAACTTCTCAACAGCTGGTTCTCTAAAGCTTATATCAAAGGAAAAAAACTCTCTATGTTGCTTCACATGATGACAAATACCTATAGTCATAGTACAACTTGATCCCATCAACACATTCAGATTCAGCTTCATTTGATGCACTATTATAAAAGGTCGCAGTTATTCGGTCATGACCTTTGTTGACATATTTAAAGAGATATTTGATGGAACGGGACTGGTTACACCATTCTATATTGATATGAGCATTGTATTTCAAAAGCAGATATTTATTGTAAGGGACAATAAATCTGTTATCTATTACACAGTCACCTTTTCGAATGTTTCTACCATTGTCCCTCCTTCTGTAAATAGGATATCCATCAGGATCGATAGTTGTCCTATCACAAAATTTCTTAGGAAAATACTTGGTACCTTCCATTTGCATGCACAGAGTTTTTTTTTATTTTGTACTCCACATGGACCATGGATCATGACTGATGACACAACAATATAAAGCTCGGGCTCAGTTCTCTGATCTGGTATTTCAGCACTTATGATCTTGTCAATGTCATCAGGATTTGGATATCTATACTGAGGTTGCAAGAAAACTAATATGTGTGCATGCGTCGGTCCTCGTTTCTGAAATTCAATAGTATAAATAACTGCACAACAATGATAAATTTTGTTAAATATTCATCTGAAAAAATAAGTTTAATGTAATTATTCAAACACAGATGCTTGCAAAAAATTATCATGCTAAACTAATTATTAATGTTCATGTTTTGATTTTTATATTTAATAAAATATAAAAACTAAAATAGCAATTGTTGTTTATATACCTGCATTAACCCTTCCAAAGACTTTTCCTTGCTTTATCTCCATTATCAATTGATTAATCTTTATCTTGAAAACTCGGCAAATCAAGTCTGGTCTATCCTCAGATTTCAGGCCTTGTTGTTCAAGAGTCCTACACAATACGGGCCATTTTTGATTGCACGTAAATGTGTTGAACAAATCTGGGTAACTTACCCAAGAACAAATTGTCATAGCATCCTGATAATTCTGAAACATATAACGGGCACCTCGCGTAAAAGATGATGGCAGAACTATGCTTTTCCCTGTTGTTGCAGGATTGGTTTCCCCCCTCAATATAGCCTCTGTAATACCTTTGTACATCTCAGCTCTCAATTCTTTTTTTGAAGTTCTGATATGAGCACATGATGCTAACAAGGCTTCGAATTTTTCAATAAGTGCATCCACCTTGGCTTCTAAAGATAAGGGAGTTTGCCTCCCATGTTCTCCTATTTTTGGATCAATCTGTTTCCTTTTCGAAGACTATTGAGCATCATTTTGAGCCATCTCTTTAATGATTTCTAGCGTCTCAGAGGGTATTCTTGTTCCCAGAGATTCCCCACAGGCAGCGTTTATGGCAGCTCTGCTTTGTGCATTTAACCCATTGTAGATAATGTGAACAAGTTGCCATGTAGCGAATTCCTTGTGTGGAAAACCTCTAAGTAGTTCATGAAAACGCTCCCAAGCTTCGTGCATTGGCTCTAACTCAAAATGTTTGAAGCTAGTTATTTTTGCTCTTATCTCTGCAAATTTGGCCAAAGATAGATATTTCTGGAGAAATTTGCTCTTCAGATCTTCCCAAGTGATAACTGTGTTTAGTGCCAAAGAGTCTAGCCAAACTTGAGCTTTTCTCTGCAGTGAGAATAGAAATAGTGTTAGTTTAATAGCTTCTGCTGGGACTCCATTATACTTATTAGTGCTAAGTATTCTTCGAAAGCTCTTGAGATGGGCATGTGGGTCTTCCAAAGGTAGTCCTGAAAATTGCACTGCAGACACTAGCTTGATTAAGGCAGGATTATATTCGAAGCTAGGATTATATTCGAAGTTATGCTACCTAATGGCTGGGGCGTTTATGCTATCCCGAATATCAACAGAAGCAGAAAAGTACTCTTCGAGAGTGAGCTCTGGATCTTCTTCCATTGCGGTGCTTGAGTACAAAGATGATAATTAATATAAATAAAATAGTTATAAAATAGTAAAACAGAAAACAAAATAAAAATGCTTAAAGTGATTAAGATCTCGTTGAACCAATATTGCTAAAACATTCCCTGACAACGGCGCCAAAAACTTGTTGCGGCTCAGACAAGTGCACCTGATCGTAACTCGTAATAAAGTGGAGTATAGTTAGGACTCCAAATGTCGAACTCATAGGGAATGTGCAAGTACCAGCGTAGTAGAGATCTTTAATTCTTTAAGCTAATGAAATACTTAAATTGGGATTGAGTAGAAAACTAAGGGAAATTAGAATAAAACTTAAACTTAAAGAATCAAAGCAAGATCGAATAGGAGAAACCTTGGGGAACCGAGTTCACTAATACTAGATCTTGAATCTATTTCCTTGCTATCATGAATTGTATTTCCTTATCGAATGCCAATCACTCACTCTAAATTACTAAGGGCTACCTAGCGTGCAATAGCCTTCCTCCCAACTAATTACTCCGTTTGGTCCTAGAAGGTAACTAAGAGAAAGAGCATTAAGTGCAGGCAAGTTTGTTAATTTAATAACTGATTGGAAGCAAGCAATAACCTATCCGACATATACCGCGAGCTCTGTGATCCTAGAGTTCCACTAATTAATTATGATCTTGTTACCACAATTAACTAATTTTATAAGGGTTTGCTACTCCCTATGAAATTAAGCATACTAGAATCAACACATTCATAAAGATAATAAGGAATTCAAAATAACAATTAAATAGATATCAAGAACATTGTAAAAGATCCCCCATCACCCCTAATGATGGAATTAGCTACTCATAATGTTATGCAACAAAAGAAAGTAAAATAAATCCAAACTCCTAAAAGACATGAGTTAATAGAACCGAGACACCCTTTCGGTATGACGATAATTCTCTCGTGTGTTCGTCACGTCTCCACGGACTCCGACAGCAATTCAGAATTGATGGGAAGCTCCAATGGTCAAAGACTCACTCCAATCGTATGGTATTTTTGAATAACTCTCAACAAGGGGCCTGTTGAATTGGGAATTCATCCAAAAAGTTCTTTGTAATAGGTTAAGAGCCCCTATTTATAGAAGAGGTAGTGAACTAGGTCATCTGGCTTCAAATTTGCACTATTTTGAGACGGGGTATGGTCGTACCGCATATATATGCGCCGTGCAGCTTCGAAGCCCGATGATGACGAATGTACCCATGCAAGTCAGAGCCACGACATCACTTGTGTATGGTATCTGCCTTTAACGCGGTCGTCTCGCACTATTTTATCGGCGTCAGGTGGTAGAGACTGAGGGGGTACGCCCTTACTGAAGTCTTGCTCTAGGTACGGCCATTTTTTGTCCTTTTTCGCACTTTTTGCTCCGAGTGGTGTCTTCGTGATATTTCTGCATAATAAGATATAAATGAGTACCTTTGTGCTTAAACTAGTGCAAAATGGTATAGTTAGATACTAAAAATGCCTTATAAAAGTAGACAAATTGGTGTGTTAACACCAATCTACCAACCTCTAGAAATTTGAAGTCTTGTTTAGCACTAACATTAATAATGAGGTTCGGATAGGCCTCTCTAATATTCTGGGAGTCGTCCAAAACTTAGGATGGGTAAATACTTGGGCTTGCCTTCGATGTTTGGAAGAAATAGGAAAGCTACCTTCAGTTTCATTAAGGATCGAGTTTGGCAGAAGATCGGTTCCTGGAAAAGCAAATGCTTATCTATGGCACGGAGAAAAGTTCTCATAAAATCAGTGGCCCAGGCTATTCCCTCCTATTGCAGGAGTATGTACTTTATTCCTCAATCCATAGGGGATGAGATACAACGCATGCTCAATTCCTTTTGGTGGGGTTCGAACCAAGGTTCCTCTTCAGGCATCAAATGGTTGAACTGGGATAAGCTATCAATGATGAAGAGATTTAGAGGCATGGGCTTCAGGAATATGTATGCTTTTGATCTTGCAATGTTGGGAAAGCAAGCATGGAAATTTATTACCATCCCGGAGGCACAGACCTGCCCAATAGTATCCTGCTTCACGACCTGGGTGCGAACTTTCGGATAGTCAGTGATCTACGGGTTCCGAATCAAAAGGCCTGAAACGAGCCCACACTCAGGTCAATCTTCAATGCTCATATTGTTGAAGCTATTTTGGACACTCCATTGAACCCGATTGTAGCAGAAGATCATCAAATTTGGGCTCCAACCCTATTGAGTCGTATATAGTAAGGTCCGCATATCACTTGGCCATTTTATCTATGATTGATACCTCCCATTTGCAGTGCGAAGGCGACTGGTTGAGAATCTGGCAGCTCAAGCTTCCTCCTTGAGTAAAGCTTTTCTTTTGGTGCGCTTGCCATGACTGTTTACCAAATAGGGTCCAGCTAATGCCCTTATGTGTGCATTCTCTGTAACCACGATATGGAATCGAACTGGCACCTCTAGAATGCCCATCGAGTGTTAGTTACTAGAGGCACTTAGGGCTCTGGGATGATGTTTCAGCGGCTACTAGGGGGTGACGACGTTCAAGCATTGGTGTTTTAATATGCTTGGAGCCTTGCCTGCTAATAAATGCCACCTGGTTGTCGCAACCCTTTGGTCTATTTGGCGTGGGAGAAACAAGTTGTTGTGGGAGAATGCAACCACTCAGACTGCATATATTTGTCATAGAGTTGTAGTCACAATCAGTGACTGGAAGGATTCAAAGGTTAGCCTCAAGGCCGCTTCTACCAGCACAGTGCATAACAATGCGCCCAAGTGGAGTGCACTGCCCGAGAGATACCTTTCCTGCTGTATCGATGCCTTGTTTGCTGCAGATTCGTGCAAGATAGGGTGGGGATGTGTATGTGGGGTTCCACTAGCGAGTTCGTAGCGGCCATGACGTCATGGTCAATCTCCTGTGTCCTAGTGCTTGAAGGTGAAGCATCCGGTTTGTGGCAAGCTCTTTAGTGGGTATCCATCCTAGGACTCCCCAATGTTATCTTCGAGCTGGATATTGTGGTTAATGTTGTTACTCTCATAAAACATAATAATAACTGTTTTGATAGCGATAGTTATGAGAGGTTAGTGATAGTAGGAGTGGATAGAGAGAAAAAAATTTATCTATTTTGTGAGAGGAACAACACCAACAATACCTAAGGAACCTTACTTAAATTTTGTCCTATAAAAATGGTACGAGTCTCTTTCAATTTTATTTGTAAAAATAGAAGGAGTCATACTTGACAAATCTTTCTCAAACGATTTTATTTTTTGAAAAATGGGAAAGTCACATTTCTTAAATATGATTCATT